>OY796656.1:44095937-46495937 GCA_963680705.1 Rhagium mordax
TAGGACAGAAATGAAATCCAAAGAAGTCAGAAATCCATAGAGGTAAACTTTAATAGAATAAAATAGCAAAATAAATTTTACTATTCAGCCTAAATCCTCTAATGTCTTAAAAAGACATAAATACTCTTTTCAGAGCTTATTTGCAAACTATCTACATTTAACTGATAAAAATTTGGTCAGTACTACGAATGTAGAAAGCAAATAATTTAATAATTGCAATAAGCCCCACCAGACGGATTAATCCAAATAAGGACTCCCTCTGTTACCAGGCAGTGCAAGTCACCAACCCATGGACCGGTTTCTGGCTTATTAGCCTTCATCAGCATGGTATAGGCAACTCACACTGCACGATAACAAAGGGACTCCAGATCTTGTCAACATCGATCGACATGAAGTCGGTAAGATGCGAATGTGGACCGTGGGGCCCTCTGGTGAAACTTATTGCAATGTGGATTTTGCCCAGACTAGGCTCGTATGAAAGAAATGAAATCCAAAGAAGTCAGAAATCCATAGAGGTAAACTTTAATAGAATAAAATAGCAAAATAAATTTTACTATTCAGCCTAAATCCTCTAATGTCTTAAAAAGACATAAATACTCTTTTCAGAGGGAGTCCTTATTTGGATTAATCCGTCTGGTGGGGCTTATTGCAATTATTAAATTATTTGCTTTCTACATTCGTAGTACTGACCAAATTTTTATCAGTTAAATGTAGATAGTTTGCAAATAAGCTCTGAAAAGAGTATTTATGTCTTTTTAAGACATTAGAGGATTTAGGCTGAATAGTAAAATTTATTTTGCTATTTTATTCTATTAAAAATGTATTTATCCCATAACTTTCTTTTCTTAATAGGTATCATAAAATTTAAGGCACCACTTTAAAGGGAATTAAAACCATAATTCTTTATGTACCTACTCTTCATTCAAGCCGATAAATGTAACCGTTTAGCTGAACATCGGCCTTGAAGTTTTATTAAATAAATACATTTTGTAAAAATCAAGTCGTCTCGTTCAAATTCCTAGAAATTAATTACATGAGTAATTTAATGTTTATAACTGTCATGTGGATTATGTGAAGGTTGGGCACATTTGATTTTTGTTTCAAATTAAATCTACATTCGAGTGCTAAGTATAAACATAGGTAGTAGATCGCTTAATTTTTTATATCCACATCTTCTTTGATGTCAAAATAATCTGCTTAAAATAAAATAATGAATATTTATTCCACATTAAAATTTATTATTTAACATTGTCACTGCGACCCTCTGTATATAGGACCGCGACTCCCAGGTTGAGAAACGATGGTGTGGATAGAGAGGCACATTTCTGGAAAAATAGTAACCTAATCGCATATTCATTTTGTTTTCAAAAAACTCTATATGCCTATTTTTAAAAAAATTTCCGACATGTTAAGGTGCGTTTATAGCTATCGAACAAAGACGAACGAGCGACAGTGAACAAACATTCGCCACTGTTTGGCGAGAATTCGCTTGAACGTTTACATCTGCAGAACATTCGCATTTGTTGAAGTTCGCTATTGGTCGTGAGTGCACAGTGGTCTAATTTTTCTGGTTCTTACTTTATAATTATTGTCCTTCGGGTCCCATAAACAAGGACTTTGTTGATATAGGTTAATTAAGGTTAATATGTCTTCATTGGACCACTTCATTTTATGTATTATTAAGGCTTCTATAAATTTATTCACCGAATGTTCGCTTTTAACTGTAAATTTTAATTACCCGTTCACAGCGAGCACGAACTTTCTTTGATGTACCGCTCCGCTCCCGAACTCTAGCGAACGCGAGCATCGCCTTTGCTCGCCTTCGGTGCTTTGTTTACAGCATGCGAATTCGGCCATTCGCCAATGTTCATTCGTCTTCGTTCGGTAGCTATAAACGCACCTTTACAAACATTTATCTTAAAAACGCGGCATCTTTTTGACTTGTGACAAGAGAGTATTTTTAAAATAAAATTAAGTGATCTCTTATATGCACTTAATGTACTTAATGTTTCACCGTATGACCACGATTTGATTTTAAACAGTTATTTTACATCAATGATTAATTAAAAGAAGAAATGCAGTTTAACACCCTGTATCTCACAAACGAAGCATTTTACGACTCATACTTTTAGGAAATTTTCATTTTAAAACCAGGTCGTCTATCAACTATTAAATATACAGGGTGTTTGATAATTGGGTAGCCAAATCAAAGCCCAATCTGAAAAAAAGTTATGTTTTGCTTTGTTTAGAATTCGATTTTATTGTTTAAATGTTAATTGTGGCATTTCATAAATTATTTCTCTTCCTTTTCTTTTTTGGGATTTATTACCACATTCCTTGAAATTCCTATCCAAAAAAATTCGATTTATCTAAAAAATATTCAAATTAACCAGTTTAAAACTGGGAAAAAACCTCTAGGAATTAAATTAATACAAAAATACTGCGCTGACGTTTCGGAAACTATATCCGTTTCCTTTTTCAAAGTTTAGGCTTTAGATTTTTATGTAACGTGTAGAACAACACAGCATAAAATAAAAATTGTTTATATCATTTCCATAGATACTTACCATAGAAATGTTGAAACATATACTAAATAATATTAATTTTATTGAGTTCTTCTCTCAACATTGGTAACCAAGTTGAACAAAATTCTACCGAACAATTTGATACGCATTTATCTTCATTAAGTAAAATTATTGCAGATTCTTTAATTTTTCTTTTTTTGACCAAAGAAGCAGACAACAAAAAAAGAAAAATCAAAGAATCTGCAATAATTTTACTTAATGCAGATAAATGCGTATCAAATTGTTCGGTAGAATTTTGTTCAACTTGGTTACCAATGTTGAGAGAAGAACTCAATAAAATTAATATTATTTAGTATATGTTTCAACATTTCTATGGTAAGTATATATGGAAATGATATAAACAATTTTTATTTTATGCCGTGTTATTCTACACGTTACATAAAAATCTAAAGCCTAAACTTTGAAAAAGGAAACGGATATAGTTTCTGAAACGTCAGCGCAGTATTTTTGTATTAATTTAATTCCTATTAGTTGTCAAAAAACACCCTCTGATACTCTGACATTACGTCAAAGGCGTAGAGGTTATTTCCGAGTTTTAAACTGGTTAATTTCAATATTTTTTAGATAAATCGAATTTTTTTGGATAGAAATCTCATGGAATGTGGTAATAAATCCCAAAAAAGAAAAGGAAGATAAATAATTCGATCTTACTTATGGCATTTAATAGGAATGTTCACTATTTTTTTATTTTAATAAAAATGATAGTTCTAAGGCTATAAAAACACGTACTAACCGTTAAAACGCCTAAAGAACTTTTTTCCTGAAAATAAACTGAAAATAGAATCGCCGAAACAAACGAGGCTAGCACACGATCTCTGCAGCGAGACTAGCGCGTGTGACGTCACGTTGTGGAACGGACCACCAAACTGCGAAACTTTACCTGCTTGCTATAGGTACTTTGTTACAGAATTCATTTATATCATATACAGGGTGATTCAGAATTATGGTGCAAAAAAGTAATCACAGGTAGAGGTCTAAAAATAAAGAGACACGTATATTTTCGTTTCGGTCAATTTCGATTTTTAAGGCCCGTACGGACCCATAAATGGGACGTTGGGAAAACAGTTTTTTTGAGATATCTCGATAAGTTTTTTTTTTATTTTAAAATTTCATAGCATTTATATATTTGTTCTGTATATTCCACCTAACTTAAGTACAGATATATACGAAACATTTTGTGACATATTTTTAAGTATGGAATGTGTGTGCAATGGTGATGATATCATAATTATAGGAGACTTTAACATTCCAGAATATGCAAACTATTTGGAAAATAATAAATTTAATAATAAGTACGTAAACGCTATTAATCATTTTTGCACGCTGGTCCAATTGCAGCAAATTAATATAATAAGGAATATAAACATTCGTCTTTTAGATTTAGTTCTCAGTAATAAGAATGTTGCGGTAAAGGAAAGTGATGAACCATTTCTACCTATAGATTTACACCACCCGCCATTAGAAATTTCATTACCCTTAAGGTTTTCGTGTTCAAAATTTTCAAAGACAGAATTAATTTTTAATTTTCGGAAAGCTAATCTTCACTTATTGTACGATAAAATTTTGAATACCGACTGGTCAAATCAGCACTTTACAGATGTTAACTTGGCATGTGACAATTTATATTCCATCCTGAATTCCATTTTTGTAGAATGTGTCCCGAAAACTTTACCTAGAAAGTCTAAGTATCCCCCTTGGTTTAACAAAGACATTATACGGAATATAAAACATAAGGAGTTACTGCGGAGGAAATACAGAAATGGTAAAAGCCAGAACGTCTATGATGAATTTACGTCCATTAGAGCAAAACTGAAATTGGATATAGACCTAGCGCATAGAAATTACATTACTGGCATTGAAAATCAGATAACCGTTTCTGGTCCTATATTCATGAGAAAAAGAACGCATCTAGTCTTCCCAATAATATGACGTTTAAGAATGAGTCTTTTGATTACCCCACCATAATTATTGACAAGTTTGCTGATTTGTTGGAAGCGTCCTACTCCACATCTTTAAATGCAAATATGCCATTATACAGTGTGTCTCACTTTTCACCACTACACCCCAATATCTAGGCCATTTGTTGATCGATTTAGATTAAATTTGGTATACTTCTTTTCTTTCAGATTGTGTTTAAAAAGTTATTAATAAAAAAATTTTTCAAACTTAAATACGCCTACTATGATCAAAAGAAATTGGCAAAAATTAGGAATTTATATTAGCGATTGAGATAATGTTTTTGTTTTAACAGATTCTTGTTCAGCATGACCTAAAACGCCTGTATACCAAATTTTGAAATTGTACTATATGACATTATTTTTCCTCATGTTAGTTCTCTCATTTGCCCAAATCAGCATGGATTTATGGCTGGTAGATCTACCACCAGCAACTTATTTTGCATTACACAATATTTAACAGAAGGCATTTATATTGGAGGTCAGATTGATGTTGTATATACAGGCTTCTCGAAAGCCTTTGACAGCCTAGATCACGGTATACTACTTAACAAGCTAAGCTCATTCGGCTTTGTCCAATCCCTCATTATGTTTTTTTCTTCCTATCTGCACAATAGAAAACAGTATGTAGTGTACCATGGTTATAAGTTTAGAGAAATATTTGCCAAGTCTGGTGTTCCCCAAGGCTCAAACCTTGGACCCTTATTATTTATAATGTTTATTAACGATATAGTATCTGACCTCCGATGCATGTCTCTCCTGTATGCAGATGACTTAAAAATATATAGATTAATAAATACAATAGATGACTGTATCTGCTTACAAAATGATTTGATTACATAAGAATTATGGTGTGAAAAAAACAAGTTGCCTCTAAATGTCAGAAAATGCAATGTTATATCTTTTACTAAAAAAAGTGTTCCGATAATTAACAATTATATACTCAATGATCACATCGTCAAAAGATGTGAACAATTCAAAGACCTTGGTGTAATATTTGACTGCAAGTTAACTTTTGTAGATCATATTTCCTCTATTATCAGTGCGGCTTATAAAAATTTAGGTTTCCTACTGAGAAACACAAAAGATTTTAGAGATAATACTACTTTATTTCTCCTCTTTAATGCATTTGTACGCTCAAAATTAGAATATTCTGCTATTATATTATATGGAATCCTGGATATGATGTTCATATTAGTAATATTGAAAATATTCAACGCAAATTTTTAAAGTATTTAGTCTATAAAAACGATGGAGTATATCCTGAAATAGGGACTTCTCATGAGTCTGCTTGAGAGATTTCATGTTAAGGATTTAGGTACTAGGCGTAAGTACCATTCAGTAGTTTTCCTACATAAAATTCTGTGTAATAAGACTGATTGCCCTGAAATTCTCGGTATGATCAATTTTCACGTACCACACAATTTCACACGCAACATTTCTCTATTCTATTTACCAACACCTAGAACAAATATACTCAGATTCTCACCTCTACATGTAATGTGTTCCAATTACCAAACTATACATAATGAAATAGATATTTTTCAATGTAACGTTAGTGATATTAGAAATAAGATTCTTAATGTAATATAACTAACTTTTGTCGTATTTTTCACTGATCGAATGTAATTAATTATTATTGTATTTTTTTCCTGTCCTATAAATGGGTTCGCCTGTTGGGCAGTGTATGAATAAAATAAAATAAAATAAAAATAAAAAAAATAAGTACTCTTGATCGGTTTCAATGAAATTTGGAGGGTAGTCTCAAAATAAGCTTTCCAATAGAACCCTTAAAATATTTTTAGACCTGCATCGCAGTTTTTCGCTTCTATTCTTTTTTATACAATTATCTTTTATGTTTTTCTTTTTTTATTCTGATGCAGAATTCATTTTTACACCAAAAATGTCCTCTTGTCTATTTTTCATATCATGCACCCATTTCGAGAAAAATGCAAAAAACTATATGAAATTTTTTAACGATTTTAAGCGGTCTAATAAGATCTTTTTTTAAATTTTGTAAGTTTTTAAATATTGTTCTTAATGGAATGAGAACAATACTGTAAGAACCAAACACGTTATTGGCATTTTCATACGTATTCAGTGGCGGAGATATACATAAGCAAATATAGGCATTGCTTAGGGGCCCTGGGCATGAAGGGAGGCCCCCTTCTTCTTCTTCTCTTCTCCTAGTTTAAATTGCGTCGCCAACCGCGGATTAAATAAAACGACTATTCTTTGAACACCGATTATTTTGATATTTGCTTAGGGGCCCAATGCACCGAAGCACCGCCACTGTATGTATTTCTTTAATTTCAAATACATTCCCAATAAACACAGCATACGTGGCCCAATAATGGTAAAGCACAAATTGCCATCTAACTCATCAATGGTACTTCGATGGCTGCTTAGTACTGGACTGTGCTGGACCGGAAAAGATATGTCCCACCGGCCATCAGAGATTTTGCCATCATTTAACCAGTAATGTGTCGCCACTGCTTAGCCTCCAGTGGTATTGCATTTAATTAACATTGGGCCAATATTAGACCAAAATTCAGCCATTATTCAGCCATTCCAAGACCAATAATCTGTTACCAGTGTCTAACCAGTACTGCCTGTGCTATTGGCCATTTTGTGTGCCAATATAGGTACGGGGGTGTTCAACGTAACTTGCTACCCCCATAATTTCCTTATTTATAAGGTAATAAAAAAATGAAAAATTTCATATTATTGCATTTTTACATACTTTTTAAATATGTTATCAGATCATATCTCGTCTTCTTCAAATAATGATTATTGTAAAGATAAAATAAATATAATTTTTTTTATATATTGCAAACGGTTTTTAATTAATAACTTCCTTAATATTACTCGAAATATACAAGTATTATATATTTTTGAAATCAGAAAAAATAGGCAAATCCAAATATGTAAAAATATATAAGGTATCCCATTAAAGAAAAACAGATTTTTTCGCACCCACTGTATATTTTTTGACATCGATATGATCTGATAACATATTTAAAAAGTATGTGAAAAATGCAATAAGACGAAATTTTCAATTTTTTTATTACCTTATAAAATAAGGAAATTATGGGGGGTAGCAAGTTACGTTGAACACCCTGTACAGTGGTATCAGTGGCGGCTGGTGAAATGTAATTTGTCATTTCTTCTTCTTATTGGAGCGAGGGTCAAGCGACACTTTAAATTAACTATAACTAAGACTGAATGAAGAAGTTCCGCAGAACAGAATTGAGCTTGAAATATGTGAATAGTTGCCAAAAATGGGTTTGCTGCCCCTGATAATTCTGTAGATATAATTTGAAAAATGTTTGCCAAACATTCTTTTAGATTCAGATGTCAAATTTATCTACGAATTTCAATTTTTATTAATATTTTATAAAGTTGACATTTAAAAATACGATATAAAAATTTTATCAGAAACAAAATTTACAGTCTGAAATCTGAAAAAAATGTTTTGCAAACATTTTTCAAATTATCTACAACATTTATCAGGGAAGGCAATCCCATTTTTGGCAACTGTTTTCGCAAATTTTAAGCTCAATTTTGTTCTGCAAAACTTCTTTATTTAGTCTTGGTAATTATTTAAAATATCGCTTGACCCACGCTACAATAAGTAGAAATTACAAACTAAATTTCATCAGTCGCCACTGATCAGCAAACTGTACCTATATTAGCACACTCACACTAAATAGCCAACAGCACATATTTTACAAACCATTTACAAATTAAATGGATTCCATTTTTCAAACTTCTCATAAATTTCAAACCCATCAGTTTTGTTTTTGCAAAACTTCATTTAGTTTTTGTAATTAATCTTTGAACATTTTAAATAAAAATATATAACATTTAAATACAAATGTTATTTTCTCAATGAAAGGCAGTATATTTAGGTATATATTAACATATTTATGGTAAAACAAATAAAAACAATTTGTATCATTAAAACTATAACAAAAAACTTTATTCCAAGGTAAACATCAATATACATATAATTATTACATATACATATAATTTTTAGTTTATTGCTCACCTAAATCTACCTAAGAACTAGTTTTTGCCAAAAAATGGATGTGAGCGGTTTTTGGGTAGATTAGGCGCGGCCTAGCTATCACAGTTATAGGGTTTTTCTATACCAAAAGACACAAATCGATATCCACTCAAAAAGTTCAGCTGACGTACGTTACCTGTAACAAAGGATTATCACAATAATTATTTTTTTTTCGTTGTTTCACTTCACTTACTAGAGAAACTAATTGTTCGGGTTTGTCGGTTAATAACCCTGTTTTCTTGATGTTTCGTGACTTTTTTGAGAGATATTTGTAATGAAGGAGGCGGCATGGCGAAAAGATATGATGGTTTTAATTTTTACTTCTAAATTACACTGTTTATTAGTACCTATTATCCATATTTCAAACACTTTACACTAACAACTGCTGAAACACTTTTTCTTACTAGCGACATTGACGACTGACGCCACCACAGGTTAAAATGGCGAACGATAGCGGTGGTACCGAATGTTCTAAACAGACGCGCAAGCGCAGACTCAAGTAGTTTGCGCCAGCAATGAACCATTATTGGTACTGAAATGACAATAATGCAATGTATAAAATACTGGTAGAAACTCAGTAAACCATTATTGGTACTAAAATGGCAAAATGTCATTCATAAACTACTGGTAGGACTGTACACAACTTGTAATGGACCATTAATGCTTAACCAGCAACATCACAAAACCATCAATAACTCTACTGGGCCAACAAAATGCCACAAATCATGTGTTTACTGGGTTAGTTAAAACATTGTAATGAGCATCTTTATAGTTTGGTTCATTAGCATAAAAATAAGGTACATCAATAGGAACACACAAAGCAAAAATAATTTTTACAGTAAACGCTTTTCGAAAACAATACTGGGTGTTAAACTTTTTAAAAATTATTATTATTTATTAATTATCTTCTAAACAAATAAAGATTTTTTGTTCAAACTTTGTATACTTTAGTCATAATAAAAGATGAATTTTTTGACTTGCAAAAACTTTTTCATACAATAGCAGTGTCCTAGTTATGGGGTTTTGTCGGTATTTGAACCTCCTAAATTTCTACGCCAAAGATCAGAAATTATATATTTATATAAATTTTAAAACTTTGATGTTATTCCCATTAAAAAGTACTCCTGATAAACGTCGCTAGGAGGCTTTCTATTCGAGATATTTAGATTCTTTCTAATCAGAGGTATGGAGTTTTTATTGACAGACTACTCTAAACAAATTAAGGAATTATTTTAATATACATTTATTTAAAACGATAAAGAAATTTATAGTTTATAATAAATGCTCAAAATAATATCCATTTTCTAGAATGCAACAGCGATATCGATTTTATAGCAAACGTCGTGTAGTCAGTCTGTCTGGTAAAATGTATGGTTCAAAAATATTATTGGGGCTATATAAAAAACAAGATTTATGTGGCTCACAATAGAGAAGATCAACTCAATGCAATTCGAGAAGCCTGTGACTTGTGATACAATAAATAATAATTTGTACAAGACTTAAAAAAATCGATGTCGCCTTTGCATTAAAAAAAATAGACTTCATTTTGAGCATTTATGGTAAATTATTAATTTTTTATCGTTTTAAATAAATATGTATTAAAATAATTTTTTAATTTGTTTAGCAAATAACCTGTCAAACGAAATTCCATAAGATACCCCTGATTAGAAAGAATCTAAATATCACGAATAGAAAGCCTCCTAGCGACTTTTATCAGGAGTACTATTTTATGGGAATCGCATCAAAGTTTTAAAATCTATATAAAAATATAATTTCTGATCATTGGCGTAGAAGTTTAGGGGGTTTAAATATGGGCAGACCCCCATAAACTACGGCACCGTTTTTGTTTGAAAAACTGTTTACAAGTCAAAAAATTAGTCTTTTATTACAACTAAAGTATACAAAGTTTGTACGAAAAATTTTTATTTGTTTAGAAGATAATGAATAAATAGTAATAATTTTTAAAAAGTTTAACACTGTATCTTGAAATCGAAGTGTTTTAGAGAAAAATGTTGGCAAGACTCCTATTATAATATGTTCTATCGTTTACAAAAGTTATGAACGAAGACACGGGGTACCCTGTATAAATCGGGAACACTCTGTATATTTTTTTGAAAAGTTTTGAACGCATGATACATTTTTTTCTTAGAATTAGTAAGTCTGAATAATTAAGAAATATTATGAAAAGTAATTAATATACAATATACCTATAAAAATTAAACCAAAACAAATAAAAAAACCCTCATTTAGAGAAAACATGAACTGTAATTTTCTGAAAATATAAACCATAATAATGAAATAAATTATATATTGCTTAAGTATTAACTAGTTTATGGTTTATTACATATAGAAATATATTTTTGTGAGAATACGATAATTTTACTAAGTTCAAATCATTGGTCTAGGATTATACAGTGAACAGAAACTGTATGGACCGGCCCTTGTGTAATCCAAAGTAAACGGCTCAAAACGATAAATTTGGAAAGTGGAAGTTATATTTGTTTATATTATGACATCATTTTGAATTTTTTTCAAAAAAAGATAGATGTGTAAGGGTCTATTTTTTTCTTCAAGCGTATAACAATACTTACATTACATAATGCAACACGTCCTATAGAAAGAGCCTATTATTGTACTAGTACAAGTATGAAATAATGTATCTGGCAACGAATTACCTATATTTTTTAACATAATGAAAAAGAATATCTAAATGACAACACTTTGTTTTTGTTTTTTTTTTTAACTTTTTAATTTGGATTTCACAGGGGTCGAACCACTTGTCGAATTGTAATTAATAATATGTAATTACTAATTTTAATTTCCAATAAAAAGGAGCACTACCCATACTTTTTATTATAAACAGTCGCAATATTGTGTGCCAAAATTTCTGATATAAAAATATTTTATTAGTTTTTCTTTGTGACGAGCTGCTAATTTCACTTTTAACAGCGTTAGAAATCCACAATATTAACCGACCTTTTTTATTTTCAATATTTTTATGACCAAAGCGATAACTTTCATTAGTAAGGATAGTAGAGTAGTAATGGCGGAGCTGGGTCTCCCCCCACCCTTTTTTTTTTGTGGTGGGGGGTAACTAGGGTAATTCGAGTAATGTAGGTAATTAGACTGATGTAATTGCAATAGAGGTAATTAGAGTATTGCAGGTAATTAGCCTGATGTAGTTGCAATAGAGGTAAGTAGAGTAATGTGCAGTAATTAGACTGATGTAATTGCAATAGAGGTAATTGGAGTGGTGCAATGCAATTGTAGTTGTAATTAGTGTATGTACTGATATGTGTATGAGTATTTCAAGTAGAGGTGGTGGGGCAGCTTCACTCCGTGTATATAAATGAGGATGAGGAGCACACAGCCATTTGTGGTGCTAGTCTCCCAGAGTAAAGACATAAAATGTATATTTGTACTTCTTGTGGTGTAAGTTTTACACGTGGTGACAATTTGCGAAGACATCAGAGGCAATCTTGTAAGAAGATACATGATAGTGGTCCGCAAGCAAAATATCCTAAACTGGAATGTAATCCTTCAACATCTACAAATATGGAAACTTGTAATTGCTGTAATGTGACTCTAAGCACAACCCAAATGAATTCCCATAGAAGGACATTGCAGCATAGGACAAATTCATGTGTTCCGTTTATAGAAGGTGTAGAAATTGTGCAGAGCGCTTTCAAATACAGGATTGTAACCTATCGAGTATATAGCGAAAATAATCACCAAGACTATGTAATGTTCTTCAATGAAATTAGATCAAAAATATTAAATCTCTTCGAGGAAGTGTTACGTATTCATAATACAGTAAAAGTAAATATGGAAACGTTTGCTACGTACGTATTACAGACACAGGAACTATCTGAAATGAAATCATTTAACACTTCCAACAAAATCTTGGATCAAGCTATGGATTTGAACAATACTTTGGACACCTTTGTGGATGCTATGATTACACAAACTACGGAGTTCCTGGAACGTGATTCAGGTATTTAAACATACATTAAGGTGGAAAGAAAATGACTAATTATAATTTAATTTTAGGATGGGCCCTCGAACGAATTGCTTTTGTTGAAATCAATGTGAATAAATATAGTCCTCTGGGTGGTTCATCATATGTCAAGTTGCCAAAATCCATAGAAAACAAGAAGGCAGTGGTAAATGTAAAAAACCAGGATCAGTATTGTTTTGCTTGGGCTGTAACTTCAGCGTTGTATCCTGCAAGTGGCTGCACATCTGAGACCTCATCATATCCACATTTTTCAAGAGTTTTAAATTTATCAGGTATGAATTTTCCAGTAAAATTGCGGGATATTTCAAAATTTGAGGAGATGAATAATATTTCAATTAACGTGTACGGGTTAGAAGAAAAATTTGAGAATAATAGAATAAAGTATGAAGTTGTTGGGCCTTTACGTTATTCTGAAAAAAAACTATTTATGCATGTAAATTTGTTACTACTTTCCGGTGAATGTGGTGTAAATCATCACTGTAAGAAAGATTGCGCTAATAATCACTATTGTTGGATAAAAAACTTGTCTAAGCTAGTTTCCGCTCAAATTTCAGCTCATGATCATAAAAAGTACTTTTGTGATGGTTGCTTACTATATTTTAATAATGAGCGTCAGTTATTCCAGCATCAGAGAAATGACTGTAATCATGTTTATACAACAACACCATCGACACAATTTCGGATTGATAAATATGGTAAACAAGTACCTGAAAATATATTAAAATTTGAAAACTTTGAAAGACAAATGCAAGTACCATTTGTAGTGTATGCAGACTTTGAATCAATTCTGAAACCTATTCATACTTGTGAACCGAACCCCGAACGTTCTTATACAAATAAAACTTTTATACACGAACCTTACTCCTTCGCATATTTCATAAAATGTTCTTTTGACAATTCTTTATCAAAATTTGAACTCTATCGAGGATCTGATGTAGCCAAAGTTTTTGTATCGCGTATTGAAGCCGATGTAAGGGAAATCTATAACAGATATATGAAAGATATAGTCCCAATGGCTAAACTCACAGCACAAGAAAGACAAGACTTCCTGAATGCGACCGTATGCGGTATATGTGAGAAACCATTTAAAGTAGAGGATGTAAAAGTTAGAGATCATTGTCATATAACTGGTAAAGTAAGATTTGGTGCCGCACACTCTGTATGTAACTTAAATTACAAATTACCAAATTTTGTACCTATCATATTTCACAATATGAGTGGCTACGACAGTCACCTATTTATAAAACAGCTCTGTGCACATAAGGACAGAGTTGATGTTATAGCACAAAATAAAGAAAAATATATATCTTTCACGAAACACCTTTATATGCATGATTACGTCAATAAGAAAGGGGAGAAAAAACGGAAATTTATACAACTACGATTCATCGATAGTTTTAAGTTCTTATCAACATCGTTGCAAAATTTAGGGGGCAACTTAACTGATAACCAATTGTTTGTTACGGGAAGTTTCTATACAGATAAGGAAAAATTTAATTTAATGAGGCAAAAGGGTGTATTTCCATATAGTTTTATGGATAGTTTAGAGAAACTAAATAATGTAGAGTTACCCTCGAAAGATGAATTTTACGATAACCTAAATGAAGAACATATAACAGATAAAGATTATCAGAGGGCTAACGATGTGTGGAACTTGTTTGATTGTCAGAATTTGGGCGATTACTCAGATCTTTATTTAAAATCAGACGTACTCCTTTTGTGTGACGTATTTGAAAATTTTCGTAAAATTTGTTTGGAAAAATATAAACTTGATCCTGCTCAGTATTACACTTGTCCGGGTCTCTCGTGGGACGCTATGTTAAAACTAACCAAAGTGGAGTTGGAATTATTAACGGACATTGATATGATCCATTTTTTTAAAAAGGGAATACGTGGTGGAGTAAGCCAGTGTACGGAAAGGAAACATATTGCGAATAACAAATTTCTCCCTAACTACGACCCCAAAGAACCTTCTTCATTCATCACATATCTAGATGCCACGAACCTATATGGGCATAGTATGTCGCAACAATTGCCGACAGGTGGATTCGTGTGGCTGTCCGAAGAAGAAATCATGAATTTAGATATTACGAGCATTTCAGATGAAAGCACCCATGGGTATGTTCTCGAAGTAGACATACATTATCCACAAGATTTACACGACTTACACTCAGACCTACCCTTTTTAGTAGAAAATATTATTCCACCAAAATCAAAATCGAAATTGACAAAACTGATACCAAATTTAAACGATAAGAGGAGATATATTGTGCATTATATAAATTTGAAACAAGCGCTAGATAACGGGTTAATGGTTATAAAAACACATAGAATACTTAAATTCAAACAATCACCTTGGCTTAAAAAATATATTGACCTAAACACCGATATGAGAAATAAGGCTAAGAATAAATTTGAAAAAGATCAGTATAAATTATTAAATAACGCAGTATTCGGTAAGACAATGGAAAATGTTGATAATAGAATGGATATAAAATTAGTTACCCACTGGGAGAGCGTTAGGCGGAGTATGGGTGCAAATGCATTAATAACACGCCCTAACTTTAAATCATGCTCAATATTTACTGATGATTTTGTAGCCATCCATATGGGTAAACTAAAGGTAGTCTACAACAAACCAATTTACGTTGGTTTTTGTATCTTGGAGTTGTCTAAGACAGTATTATACAACTTTTTCTACGACGTTATCAAAAAACATTTCGGCGATAATGCTTCTTTGCTGTATACAGATACGGATTCGTTGATTATAAAAACATTTACAGATAACTTTTATAATTTCATAATACAGAATCCAGACAAATTCGATACATCTAACTACGAAGAAATAAATAAATTTAATATTCATAAGGGCTTGTCGGTGTTAGGTAAAATGAAAGACGAGTTCCCCTCTGATCCCATTATTAGTTTTTATGGTACGGGTGCGAAAGCTTATTATATACAATCGGTGGATAATGAACTCAAAAAAGCTAAAGGTGTGAAGAAATCTGTTATTAGAAAGCAGCTGTCAATAGATGACTATAAGAAAATCGTTGAGCGGGGAGGTTTAATATTTAGAAAAATGAATACGTTTCGGAGTTGCTTGCATGACATTTACACAGAAATAAAGAACAAAGTGGCCTTGTCCCAACACGATGACAAACGTTTTGTTATTCCTAATACTACTAAAACATTACCGTGGGGGCACCGTGACATATCATTTTTTCAGAGCGAACAAGAACAAAATATAGAACGACTGATAGTTGCCATAAATAATATGGAGAAAAAAAATTAAAACTTGGACGCTTTACTTGCAGCAATAGCTGATTTAAGCCAATAATTAATTTAAAATTTTTATTTCATCTTCTAACGTAAAGGTCGAAAATTCGAATACATGAACTACTAAACTGGAAAATTCAAACTACAAAATTTCACCAATATTTAATTGTAACATTATAATACAAAATTATTGTGATAATTTTAAGTACTTTCAAATAATAGAATAAAAATATCTAAATAAAAATCACAGTGTTGTTATTAGTAAACCTTTCTCCCAAAATAAGTTAAATATCGATTAGGTTAAATCGTAAATTATAAATAATGTAGGTAGTGACTTGAAGAGGTGTGTGTAATGATACAGTTTTACAATGTAAGAGTAGGTGACGTTGCTAAAACTAAAATGTCGTTTTATGCTGCAGTCAGGAATGTGATGTCATTTCAAATAGAAAGTTGTTGCGTCAGTTATTCGATGTGCGCATGACATTTAGAAAAGTTTGACGTCACTTTGTAGCGGGATTCTGTTGAGACAAAGAAAATCAACAGTGGGGTGAAAGCTTGGCTTGCATAAATCACGTGATGTCGTCCAACCAATGAGAGACGAGAGTGGTCACCCACTCCCTACCGTTGGAGGGGGAAGTTAGCTTGGCTTGGGTTTGAGGACGCTTACAAGATTCTTTCCGTCTTCGCCTGTGCTAGTGTGTGCAAGTGTGCTCTCGTGAATTTCATTGCTCAGTTTTTGTGAACAAAATGGTAAGAACCGTTAAAAATGTATCATCTGCTGGTGGGCGTAAAAGGCGCTCGTCGACACCGCCACCAACTTTACCGCCCTTGACTTTAATGACGTATTTGGCTACGTTTAAACCATCACCTGACGCATCTACGGCGTCAGGTTCCGCCATTAATGGCGGTGCTGTGAAGTCAGCAATAAAAAATCCATCCTCTGGCAGGGTTAATGTTTTAAACAACATTATTGTTAAAGATGGTATTGCTGCTGACGTTGGGGGCGCTTCGTGTTCTAACGAAGGCGGTAGTCAGCTAGCGTATCATGGGCACCATCAGCAGATGCACGGCAATATACATCCTGGCGCAGATTTACCTGTTTTGCACCTTGAAGATGGTGACCTCGGCAATACCGTCAATGTCACCGTATCCAGGAGTAATGCAGGTAAAGCCGTTCATACCCCGAAATTACATGGTTTGGCTTTAAACAAAAAATTTAAAGTCACACCATCTACTTCAGGGTGTCAGGATGTACGCGCATCTCATCCGCGCAAATCATCTATGTCTCTGGTGGCACATGACTCCGATGACGACTTTTTGCCTAGTAATGTAAACAACAATAAAAACACAAAGTCGTCGTCGGCGCCATCAAAAGGTAAAGGTAGACGTACAGAAACACAATCCATAGACTGTGACGCGACTTTATGGGACGAGATAATGGATTTCGCGCAGACAGTTGTACCTGCCCCTCTAAGTCCGCTACCTGCTTCACCAAAAAAAAATAAGGTTTCGGCAGGTAAAGGGCAGGTAAAACCGTCTGCGTCGTTTGTGGCTGTACCTCTACCTGGCAATAGCGCATTACAACAGCCAAGCTGTTCTAATGCGGTGTTGCCACCACCACGCAATGACGCATTAGAACAACCGGGTTGCTCTAATGCGGTGTTGCCACCGCCGCCAGAGGTAGCTCCGATTGTTAATGAGAATCCGCTCCCAGCACAAGCGGACTCTGATTCTGAATCGGAGGTGTTCTCGCAAGTTGACACCAAAACATCTGTTAAACAATTTTTTAAAATATACGGTCAACTTAAGAGAACACATGATTTAAATTTGAGGCTTTGTCGGGATCATCCGAAAATCTTGCGTCGTGCTGCTGATATGCGGGAAAGAGCCGCAAAATTAGAGGCCGACGTAAAGAGACAAAGGGAGGCTCTCGACAAAACTGCAAAGCAGATGAGGTTTATTTCGGATCAAATGGGTGGCTGAGCACTTGCGCACACGCGGCGGAAAGTTATTTTAAGTTAGATTTTAAGTTAGTTAAGAATATTGTTAGTTAGATAAGATTATTGTTAATTAGGTTTAAAATATAGTATTAATAAAAAAACATTAAAAAAATAAATGCAAAAAAAAAAATTTAAAATGTTTGTCAAAAAAAATAAATGACAAAAATAATTAAAAAAATAAATGCCCCAAAAAAAATAAAAATTTGTCAAAAAAAATAAATGACAAAAATAATTAAAAGAGCATACAAATAAAGGCAAATTAATTAAGTTAGATTTTTAAGTTATTTAAGAATATTGTTAGTCAGATAAGATTGTTAATTAGGTTTAAAATATATTATTAATAAAAAAATATTAAAAAAAATTAAAAAGTTTGTCAAAAAAATAAATGACAAATAATTACAAAAAAATGATACAAATAAAAGACAAAAAATGATAAAAAATAAATTACTGTGTATTATTATGTAAGAATATATTGTTAAAAATAAATATAAAAAAGTTTAAAACAAATTTTAAAAAGTGAATAAAAAATGATAAAAAAATTAATTAGTTAATAAAATAAATACACCACATGTAATTAATTAATTGTGCATATTATGAGTACATGTTTGACATGAATAAACACATAATGTAAAGGTTAATTAATTTAAATAAATAAAGAGTTTAATAGGTTAATAACAACATAAAAAAAAAAAAAAAAAAAAAAAAAAAAAAAAAAAAAAAATTAAAAAAATCGAATTTTAAACACATGAAAATCAAAATTAATGGTTAATTAGGAAAGGTCAAAGGTCAAATTTAAAAAAAAAACCGGAGAACCACCACCTCCTTTCTCCGGGGGGCGTCCGAGGATTCGATCCTGTGGTCTTCTGAGTGACCTCAAGATCGACGCGTATTTGCCCGCTCGGCTACTCGAACGCCCCACAAGAGTTAGGTCTATTTCCTAATTTCAACAAAAAACTACCTGCTCATCGATCCGTATTTACCAGGCAGGGTCGCATGGCCTTAGGCTATAAAATCAACCCAAGCTATCGGCTTTATACATTTACAACTGTATTATTTTGAATCAGTTTATATCTTGAGATATTTTAATTTAATTTAAATAATAATAAATAAAAGATAACCATTTTTTTTTTCAAAATACTTTTTAATAAAATCATTCATATGTTCATTTGTTTTAATATTTATATGATTTACTAATTTTCACAACTTGTAATATACAGGGTGGCACAAATATTTTTATTAATTAAAAAATATATACAATTAAACTTAAAAATAAAATGAAATATAAATTTACATTAATAAATACTACTTATAACGAATCAAATTTAGTAAAACACGTTGTATCGTTCACGCAATTGTTTTATTTACATTATTACATGTATGACATACTTCAATTCGATGCAATTGCACCAAGTTTGTGCTGCAACATTTACATTTCGTTATCATTGCACCATCCAACGTCGTCGTTTTGTGAATATTTACATGCTGGTGACGTCCGGACACTATCCGTGTATAGGATATATAACATAGCCCACACAGGAAGTGTTTGGTTGCATCCGGCCTGGTTCTGATTATGACAAAAGACGCTGACGTGCAATATAGTCTCCGCCGATCATCATAATTGTTTAATATTTTTCCGGAGAAGGCTAACTCTCCCGCTTCGTCTTCCACATCATCCCCAAGACCTTCATCTACACTGACGGGAACCAGGTTGCCATCTTGATTCAAGTCCTGAAGCTCTTGATTTACACCATCTCGGTGTAACACCATTGCACCCATATCATTTTCTGCCAGTTCAGTGAGGAATCGTCTATAAGCCATCTTTAAATGTTGGAACTCAACTGATTTGATGTTAAACCTCCTCCGTTTTATATTCTATAATTCGTGACGGTGACGCCCTTCCTATTGCGTCAAGTTTACTATTAGCTATTTAAACCAAGAGTGACCACAAGAGGAACGCATTCAAACTTCTTACGTAACACAATCGTGTCTTAAAACAGAAGTGCATACAATGGTCCTACCAAGAGAGTGGAAATTAAAACCAATAATAGCAGTACAACCGTATAGTTACAATAATTCAAGAATTTGCCATAATTGCTATACTGCATGGAGGAAGCAAATTATCAACCCATGCACTGGACTGTGCAAAAAGTGTGTAATTCAGAACCCAGTGCAGAAAAAAGAATTTCGAGACAATTGTCCAAATGAAACACTACTTGATTATTTTTAATTTTTTTACAATTTAAAATGAAGGAAATAAATTAAATAAATATTTAAGAGTTTATTAAGTAAATAAATGTATTAAATGACTTACAATTAATTTATTTACTAAAACTATTTATTAAATTATTTACAATGTTTAATTTATATGGATGCCTAATCTGTTCCCTCGCAGACATTATCGCACTCTATCAAGAGCTGATAATCTGACCAGTGGCTCTGGTCAGGTGATGGCTGGCCGTCTGGATCGTAGAACACCGTTTCCATAGACCATGCTGATGGTGATGTTGCCCTATCAGTGCTGCTGTCCGGGGGGTTATCTTGGTCCTCGCCTAGATTCTCACCTATCCAATAAGATGAAGGTGATATTGGTCTGTCGTCAATGCTATCTGGGGTAGCTTGGTCATCCTGGTCCTCTTCGTCTTCCTGGTCCTCTTCGTCTATCGAATACGATGGAGGTGACCGTTCCCACCAATCACTGCTGTCTGGGTCGTATTCACTAGGCATTGACCAGGTCGATGACGTTGATTTTGAGTCGGTGCTGGAGGAGACGCAATTTACTTGAGAAGTGTCCATGATGTTAATAATTTTAAATCTGACAAACAAGAGCGTTGCTGTGTGTTATATAAAGCAAACTAATCTCCACCCCCAGCAGTGGCGCCTCCTACAAACATTACTTTACAGGCACCTCTATTATTGATGATGGAGAGGGGGTAAACATTTAATGTATAGTGTTTTACTGAATCAATGAATAAGTTAGGTTGGCCGAGTGGTTAAGGTGTCAAACTTCACTAATTAAAATTCATAATAACACGTATCCTATGATTGGATATGAATACCCCCTCTATTATTTTAGAGTGACTCCCTCCCCACACTACTATATATATGGGAGTAATATTAAACCAAACTTAGTTGCATTTACTATTTCTATCTATATACCACGTATCGAAATGGCAAATCCATCTATTATATCTATTCTAAGACGGTTGGCGCAAGAAGATTCCAATAATTGGATGCTGTTTAATCATGAGGCTGCGGAGATGGGGGTACCTGCTGAGGCTGTGGAGATTGGAGCACCTGCTGATGTTGATGCCAATGGTGCCAACATCGATATCCAGGAAGTCATCGAAGGCGGCGAAAATGGTATAGTGGACGATGGAGTCGACGAAATGGTGGACGATGGTATAGAAGTCGATGTTGCGGACCTCATCGAGGAAGACCAGCACGAGATGGCTTTCCAGATAAAAGATATGGTGGC
Source organism: Rhagium mordax (assembly GCA_963680705.1). Classification (NCBI taxonomy): domain Eukaryota; kingdom Metazoa; phylum Arthropoda; class Insecta; order Coleoptera; family Cerambycidae; genus Rhagium; species Rhagium mordax. The sequence goes on from OY796656.1 coordinate 44,117,316, forward strand.
TGGTACAATGGACAAGGTGTGTGCTACAGCGGCCTTCGTTGTGGTATGCAGCATTGACCAGGGAAAATACTTTATGTGCACTAGGTGCTACGTATCGTATTCTCGCATGGTCGTAGAGGGGGCTGTTCACCAACACGCAAGTCTGCACAACACGGTTGAGTGGTGGGACGTACCTACCATAAAGTGCAAAGCTTGTGGCGATGACACAGTGACAGTCGGTGCCATCGAAGGTTGTTTTGTGTGCAATAATACTGGAAAAAGAACAGTACCCATATAATAATATTAGATTTTCTAGTTTGTACTTTTTATATTATTTTTTATGTTTGTTTAATGTTTAATTATAATTTTTAATTATATTTAATTAATTTTATGTTTTATGTTATATGTATATTTGTATCATTCTTATAATATAGATTGTAGGAAAATAAAAAGGAATTAAAACATTTATGTGTATGTTTATTATCTTTCAAGTGTTAAAAAAAAAAAAAAAAAAAAAAAAAAAAAAAAAAAAAAATGATTATTTTTAATTTTTTTACAATTTAAAATGAAGGAAATAAATTAAATAAATATTAATAAAGTATATTCATTTTATTATTCATTTGTGACACATATTAAAATATTTCAATCGACATAACTATATAATGATACATTAATATATTTTTCTAGTTAATGACAATTTTAAACAATAGAAGCTATATCAACCCACGAATTGTGTTCTACAGATAGCCCCAACCACTTTACCAGCACTTTATTTCCTTTCTTCTTTAATACATTTTCAACTAGATACACATCGGGGTATTTTGCTTTTAGTAGCTCCATTTCATAAAAACATCCCTTGATTGGGTGTCCAAACAAGTCTTCTATTAGGTAAGTTGTGGGATTTGTTATGTTTATTTTGGTAATTTTAAAAAGTTCTGTTGAAAAGTTCGGTGTAAACCCTTTATCAAATACACCTTTATACTTGCTAATACGAACTATATCACCGAGATGAAATTTCGGTTTCAGAGCAATCTTAATATAATTATATACGTTTAAATGTGTAGTTGGTTTGACATCAATGGGCTTTCTGCCAGTTGTACGATGGACTTTGTCATTGTAACTTTTTGTAACGTTTGGTAGGATATCGAGCCATTTATATTTACCCATAGCTGAGAATTCTTTATACAACCAATTTTTTAATGTGCGGATTACTCGCTCAACAATTGCTGCTTTTTTTGTGCTATACGTAGAATAATGATTAATTTCGTGCCGCTTCATTAATGCGGAGAACTTTCTGTTATAGAATTCAGTACCATTATCGGTCTGTAAATTTCTCGGTGAATAATTTGCTTCTTGAATAATAGTCTGCATAGCCTTGGTAACTTCTACAGCTGCTTTATTTTTAATAGGTTTGGTCCATACGTACTTGGAATAGCAGTCAATCACTACAAGAATATAACGATACCCTCTATTTTTATCAGCGTATGGCTGCATTTCAGCTAGGTCTGCTTGCCACAAATCACCAAACCCCTTAATTATGGTTCGCCTTCTACGAAAATTTCGTCGAGCATTTCTATGTAACTCGTTAACAACTTGTAATTTTTCGCTGCTAACCTCCATTATAAAATTGTCTTCAGCTATATATCAACTTCAGGCATTAGTTCTGGTGGAAATGCTAGGCCTCCGGATTGCACCTTCTTTGGTTGGAGTTCGGTGGCAATATGCTCTAATTTAGAGATTCTAGTGATTAAAGTATTGCGATTGTTTATGGCCGAACGTTTAACTTCAGAAATTGCTTTATCAACATATTTCCTCATTTCTATTTTCATTTTCTGCATCATCTCATTATTTTGTTTATTGAAAATAGCGCGATTTTCTTCTCCACTTCTTATAAGTCCCACATCAACATATTTTTTCATTTCCCCAATAATTACATCGGTTGTATCAAAAATAGCTTTGGCAGCATTTTCATCATTTGTTTGTAGACGCTTGTTAACGTAATTACATGTTGCACCATCTTGATCATCGACAGGTTCCCCTAAATTTTTTAAACGCTTATTTTCAATATCATAGTGATTATCTCTGGTAAGTTTAAAACCCACGCCAGGTAATCCACGATGGGCTATTAACTTACTCGCACTAATTCTTTTGCTGCGTCCAAATTTGTCGATAGTGTTTACAGTAGACATTTCTGACTGCATCTGATCCAGTTTATAAAATTTCAGACTATATAATACTTATTAAGTATAATGATACTATGTTTTATTTCATCTTTAATACACTATTTTTTCTTCCCTAAGTTCTGATATTATTTCTATTATTTCATTGTCGTGGTTGTTATTTCCCGCTATTTTCGAACTCCATAGTAGACGTAGACGATCCACGAGTTCGCTGGGTTTATTCCAAAAAATATATTCTTTATCTTTATTTCTGTACAATTTGTGGGTAGGTACACGTTTTAAGCCGTGACCACTTGTTGACGATCGTGTCGCAATTGTAGAAGATGTTAATGGTTTGATAATTTTGTGAAATTTTCCACGCTTAGTAGTGTTATAGCCATTCGCTACATCGAATTTTTTGTAAGGTGCCTTTGTTTTTCTTAGTATTTCTCCATATATCTTACTCCATTCATCATCGAGAACACCCTCTCTATTATCATCTAAAATTGTTGGGCGTTTTAGAAATATTAGATCGTACAATTTAGGACTACCTAGATACACGCCAAGTTTCTTATTGCCATACCATAGCGTAATATTTCCATGGGAAAAACGTATTTCGGCATTGCCCATCAGCAGTTTGCCTGTCTTGGGATCTACACGCACTCCATATAAACTATCATACTTGGAATCACCAGATTTTAAATTTTGTATATGTCTTTTTACAACCTCATGTCTTTTTTCTAGTTTACTAGCTGGAGAAGTTTCGGATACAGGGGTTGTTCTTATTGACGATGGTGGTGTTTCCATAATGGGGATATAATGTGGAACATCATCACCACCTACATACTTATCGGATCCTTCTTCAGAAGCACTCTCCCATGATACAGCCCTCTGGGTGGACACCCTTGATGATGATGGTTTTGAATGTAATTGTTGGATATGAGATTTGTTCTCTGCTGCTGAAGATATAACATTTAAAGGTTCAGTTATTGGTTGATAGATCTTTTCAAGTGTTACGTGCATCTCCATATCTTTGTTCTTAATAGAGTTAAACTTCTTACGTACCGCATCTGTTGCCTCAATCAGCTGTCGCTTGAGTGTTATTTCGCTACTGGGATGTGCAAGATTGTTATATTTTTTATTATCTTTGGTAACCTTCATCTTAGCGCATACGTAAACGAAGTAATCCTAACGACGTATGTAATTCAAGTGAAGTTTTCATTAAAATGCATTATGGATATATGAAGCTATCAAACCCTTTTCTATATCGCCCACCTTGTACTTCTCTATCCTTATCAATCACTAGAAATCCATATTTGTCATTCCAGCACTTTGCACACATATTTTGAAATACTGTAAACGTTACATCAGGTGACACATGATCGGAAAAGATGTGATGCAGATTCATGTCGTCCTGTTTAAAGACAACAATTAAATTACTATTGTCTCTTATTAGCTGCTTCGGGATTCGAGAGTATGTCTGGCCAAGATAAAAACAATCCACATTTCTATGTCGGCCCATACTGAAATATCCCCTTATAACATCTTGTTTCTCACATATTACATCGTCAAATATAAACACAGACTCCGGCTTTGCCTCGGATGGTTCCACTATTTGCGTACCGTTACTAAATGTATAAAATCCTAACCCCTCAATCGGCGCTAATACATTACGTAGATACTCATACTTGGGTTGATTTATAGACTTTGAGTATAGGTAAATATTTAAAAAACGTAAACCTAAACGATGCGTGATCAAAGATATTAAGACATTTGTTTTCCCACAATTCGAGGGTCCTATTATGAGGGCACGTACAGTTGAAGGTAGTAGTGGTCCATGACGATTATGTGCACTTAACCCACGCCCAACTTTTTCATCCAAATTATCTATGGAAAGAGTTTGTTTCTGCTTCACAATGTGCATTGTATAGCGGCTAATTGGTATATAAATAGATGTGTGACTTGCAACTCTTATTTAAATGGTTTCCACCATACGATACACACGTGAAAAACGTACGAAGCGCGGTGGAGGATTAGTTAATTCCCTGATTAATAAGCTCCCCGTCGAGTTGCATTTGCCAGGTTATCAATTTTGTGGTCCAGGCACAGATTTAAATAAAAGGTTAGCACGAGGTGATTCTGGCATAAATCAGCTCGATAAAGCGTGTAAGCAACACGATATTGCATACGACAAAAATAGCAGTAATCAAGCAGCCCGCCATAAAGCAGACTATCAGCTTGAACAGGCTGCGTGGAAACGGGTGAAATCCAAAGACGCAGGACGTGGAGAAAAGGCAGCTGCTTGGTTAGTCACAACTATAATGAAGGGAAAACAACGTCTTGGTATGGGATGTAATTCAACAATATCTCGCAATCCAATAAGGAAACGAATCATCAAGAAAACAAAGAAAGGTAAGAAGAATGTTAAAAAGACAGCGTTTGGATCTGGGATAGTACGAAAAGTGCGTGACACACTGCGAAATGCTGGAGGCAAAAAAGTAAAAGACCAAAAGAAGGTGGTTGAAATTGCTCTAAAAGCTGCACGTCGATATATAAAACAGGCCGGTGGAAAACGCAATATTCAAACACCTCGAATTATACCAATTCCAAAAGTTGGTGGTATTTTACCTCTAATACCCATTTTTGCTGGATTATCTGCATTGGGTAGTTTGGCTGGTACGGCTGCTGGTATTGCTAAAGCTGTAAATGATGTGAAAAAGGGTAGAGAAGAATTAGCTGAAGCAAATCGGCACAACAGAAGTATGGAAGCAATAGCTATGAAAAGTGGTAAGGGGATGTATATGAAGCCATACCGAAAGGGGATGGGTCTTTATCTAAAACAGAATTCAAAAAACTAATAGACTCCCTACCTCGGAGACCTCTTACCGACATTGATCTTAAATATTATGCTAATAAAATGAAGGTAGCATACTTTCGAGGTGTATTTATGCGTGACTCACTACCAAGACATGGGCCACATTACAATGAATCCGCAATAATCAATTTGGATAGTATATATGGTCCTGGGACACATTGGGTGGCATATAAAAAACGAGGTAGTTTAGTAAATTATTTTGATAGTTTTGGCGACTTACCCCCACCTATAGAATTAGTTACATATTTCAATAACGATTCAAGGAGGGCCAACCAAATATTCTATAACTACAAACGTGTACAGAATTTTAACACAGTGTTGTGTGGACATTTGTGTTTAAAGTTTCTCTCTACGAAACAAATATAAAACGCCATGGAACTGAAATCTATGACCCCAGCAATAGATCGAGAAGGTATCAAGCGAATGGGTCACTCACTAATTGCATTCTCCCGTTTGCGTAGTCTGTTGAAGATGAGCAAACAACAACTAGCAGATATGCCCAAAGAGGTGATGATTGGGTTGGCTTCACATGAAATTGCATTAGTATGGGATAAGCTACCTACACATCTTCAGAACGATGTCGATATATTAAAATATCAATATTGTACAGAACATTACCTTAATGATTATGAAAGCAATGTTGACGTAAATGATGGTCCAACACCTAGAAAAATGTTTTGCTGCTATTGTAAGGTAAACGATGTAAATGTGGCATCCAATAACAATGTAAATATATTACCATCCACTTCTAAGAAGAGGAAATTATACCATTATTGCTGTAATCCACAATAAATTGGGTAACACAATTTAATTATATCAGTCATGTCGTACACGTTCACACTAACGAGCCGCTTAAGTGAGCTAAGTGTCAACACGAGCCGCTTAAGTGAGCTAAGTGTCAACTTTGATCCACCCATTGAACTGGATAGGAGCAGTCGTCATGGGTTAGGTTTAATTGGATTCTACTCTTACAACTCCATATACAATGTGGATGAAACAAATAACATCTTCCAATATAGGGTTAGTGCTAAAGATACATTCACTACTGTTCACATACCTCTGGGGGCTTATGAAATTGATGAAATCTATGCTGCAATGTTGAAAGCTATGAATATTGATGGAAAGGATTACACGCAAATATTCACTTTAAGGGCAAACAACAATACCTTAAAGTGCGAGATTTTGTCAAAGTATGAAATAGATTTTAGACAACCAAATTCAATAGGAAGTCTGTTGGGATTTGGACCAATATATTTACAACCAAATAAAAATTACGAATCAACACAGCCTGTTGATATTATGAAAGTAAGGATGATACGCGTAGATTGCAATATTATTTCTGGAGCTTATCTGAATGCAGAAGAGTCACACACTCTCTTTGAATTTGACATAGACATTGAGCCTGGCTACAAACTTACTAGAGAACCCAAAAATATCATATATTTACCTGTTAGACCTAAAGGGCGTCATTTAATAGACAACATCACACTACGCATACTGGACGACAACGGTGATTTGATCGATTTTCGAGGTGAGAAAATTATTGTAAGGCTAGAATTGAAGAAAGTCGGATATCACCAACCAAATGGGTTTTCGATATAAACAGCGACAGCAAGTACATCACCATCAGTATGATACTGTAGCGAACAACAGTATGGATAAAAAGAAAGGGAGATGTGGAAAGCAATTCATTCAAAGTCTATATCTTAAACAGTTAAGACATAGATTGTCAGCTGAGGATCAAGCCTTTTTAAAATCTATTGGATTAAAACTGCGAAAAAATTGGTCATAATAATGGTGGCTACTGCGACTAGTGACAAACTTGAGGTGTTTGATGAACCTGTGTTAGATCATTCCCTAGTTAGCCTACATGAGCATACATATAAACCATATGGATCCCCATATTACAGAAACTCTGATGAAATACGTATTCCCATCAATTTTCAAGATGTTATACTCGACATTTCAGAAAGTTATATATACATAGAGGGAAAATTTACTCCTAGCGACACCACAAAGCGTTGTTATTTATCCAATAATGCACTAACATTTCTCTTTGAAGAGATACGACTGGAAATGGGTGGTGAACAAGTAGCAGTAGTTAGAAGACCTGGTATTACTACCACAATGAAAACTATGGTGTCGTATGGGCAAACGCATGCACGCTCATTAATAACAACAGGTTGGGGTCTCACTCAAACGAGACAAGATATTTTAGATACCGCCAGTCACGTGTTCAGTGGCAAACTACCCCTTAAGTTCCTTATGGGTTTTGCAGAAGATTATACCAAAGGCATTCTGAATGTGAAGCAAGAATTAATTATGATAATTGCACGCTCATTTAAAGACTCCTATATCGGTGAGGTTGATGCAGAGTTGGAAATCAGCAAAATTGAGTGGAAGATAAGGCACATTGTACCTGAAGATCGACAAAAGTTAAAATTATTGAATCGAATTAATAAAAGTGGTAATAATACCAAAGTTAAGATGGTCTACCGTGCGTGGGATTTTTATGAGCTTCCCTGTCTACGCGATACTACCTATGACATATGGGCTCTTAAACTCTCCACCCGTCTTGAAAGTCCACTTTTCATCCTTCTTGGCTTTCAAGGCACTGATCAGGCCAATGATAGAACAAAGGATGTTACACAGTTCAAACACGCAGACATAAATAATATTCGACTATTTCTAAACTCTGAAGTATATCCATATGAACGTTGGAATTTAGATTTCGATAAGAAGCTCGATTCTGCAGCATATTATGCTTATGAGAACTTCCAACGTAGTTACTATGATAAAGATATGAGCGAACCCATGATGGATCTTGGGGAATTCAGGAAGAATCCTTTGTTTGTCATTGATTGTTCACACCAACCTGTTGCAGTGAAATCATCTACTGTCGACATAAAAATAGAATTTGAAACACGAAAAGCGAAATTTCCGGAACAAACTCGAGTGTATGCACTTATACTTCATGATACATATTTAAGTTATAACGCATTAGATGGCTCGGTTCAGAATGGTTTTCTCGATGTCAAGTAAAAAAAGAAAATATTTATTATTGTGGAATTAAGTAGTGCAACCTATTTCTATCAAGATATCTGGATAATTTTATCAACAATAATCATGATGTACTTGCAACTGTTTATTTTCTCAGAATGTAATTGTAGAATTAAATATAAAATTAAAATAAAAACTGTTCTAATTATACTATGATTGTATTTTTTGTTGTGTAATAAGAAATATGAAATAAAATGAATGTAATCTTTTAATGTGTATTTTATTTATTCAGTTTTATAATATAATATAAAATACAGAATATTGTTTACTACAGATACATACAATATTTGGTGTAATAAATATGACAATAGAAGATGAATATTATTTATGTATCTACATTGTTATCTTCTACATCAGACTGGTCGAGTTGATATTTTTCAATAATATTCTTAGGTAGGTACTCCATTATCTCGTATAGAAAATGTTTTAGTTCCACTCTGTCCATATGCTCACAAAACTCATCCAAATTTAAGAAGCCACGGGAATATCTACCACATAGATTTACACCAATGCTATACGCTTTAGAAGCTTCTTTAACCCGTCGAACTTCTTCAGCGTCGAAGCAGATATTCATATCATAATTTAATGAAACCAATGCATCCCTTATTAAGTCATCTAGTTTACAAGACAATCTCTCAATGGCAGATTTAATGTCTTCTGCAGGGGTCCATGTTTGGGTTGAATATTGCATCCACATCTTTGCTGCGTACCTACAAATAAAAAATGAAATGTAAAAAAATACATAAAAAACAGCACTAAATGGACTTACGTTTGAGCTATTGGTGTACACGAAGTAAAAATATGTTGTACAAATGTCAATTTAGATATATCAGAATCTTTATAGGCTAACAAGTGATACTATTCTATAATACTCCTAGCATTCTTCCACAATATTCCATTTCTACTTAATACTTAAACTTAGCTAACTTAAATACTTTACGATTATTTTTGTTTGAGAATTAAACACCGAAACTTATTAATGGACTAGATTTTGCTCCAGGATAAGCTGGAGAACTTTGTCCTAAATATGTCAATGTAACTTTACCATTTGACGAATTTATTTTATCGATAGTGTTCTCACATATAATTTCCACAAACCGTTTCGGTAAAAATGATTTAAAAGTCGTAATTGAACTTTCCTCAAACAAAGTTACTATGATTGATTTTCCAAATCTTGTATTAACCAAAGATATTTTTTTTATGATATAAGGTTTATTTAAAATTAACGCTGAAATGGATCTTTGCTCTAAAACCTGCATATCTTGATTTATTAGCTCATTAAGTGCTAATAAGTCAACTTCGGAAATTGCCATATTTAAAATGAATATAATGAAAGAATTATAAAGAGTAATATAAGATATTGCTCACTTGAAATAACTGAAGTCACTGACTGCACTAGGCTGATTTGTTAGCTGTAGATGGTTCACGATAGAACACGATAGAAATGATTTTGTGTTGCGACTACATCTTCTTTATAGCAGTCTAGCTGAGCTACCCCACCACCACTACTTGGAGTACTCATACACATATTGGTACATACACTAATTACAACTACAATTGCATTGCACCACTCCAATTACCTCTATTGCAATTACATCAGTCTAATTACTGCACATTACTCTACTTACCTCTATTGCAACTACATCAGGCTAATTACCGACAATACTCTAATTACCTCTATTGCAATTACATCAGTCTAATTACCTACATTACTCTAATTACCCTAGTTACCCCCCACCACAAAAAAAAAAAAAGGGTGGGGGGAGACCCAGCTCCGCCATTACTACTCTACTAGTTATATACATGTCAATTTTTGGACTACCTAGGCACAGGTTGTACTGGTCTTCTGCTTGTAAAATACCCCAAGTTTGTGAGTCTATATCTAGAAGGCGATGGGAACAAATAAAAAGATATTTACATTTCAATAATAATGCCAATTTGCCTGAAGATAGAAACGATCCCAACAGAGATAAACTTTTCAAAATCAGACCACTGATTGATATGTTGCTGGAAAAAATTCAGAACCAAGAAAAACCCCAAATGATAGATATTGACGAGCAGATTGTTCCATATAAAGGAAAATCTTCCCTAAAGCAATATAACCCAAGAAAGCCCAACAAGTGGGGCTACAAAATTTTCGTTATGTGCGATGACAAAGGCTTGATACATAATTTTGAAATTTATTCTGGAAAAATTTTACCTCTACCAGGAAAGCCAGACATTGGAGCCAGTGGCAATATTGTTCTGCGTTTAGCTAAAATAATACCTCTTCAAGGCTTGCAAAAAAAAAATATTTTGGATTCGTTAGGTTTTAGATCCAAAGTAGCCGAAGCTCTTTGTCTTATGGGTAAAGGAAATATATATATATATATTTAGATCCAAAGTAGTCGAAGCTCTTTGTCTTATGGGTAAAGGAAATATATATATATATATATATATATTTATTTTCAACAGGTGTAAACCTGTTGAAAATAAATATATATATATATATATTTCCTTTACCCATAAGACAAAGAGCTTCGGCTACTTTGGATCTAAAACCTAACGAATCCAAAATATTTTTTTTTTGCAAGCCTTGAAGAGGTATTATTTTAGCTAAACGCAGAACAATATTGCCACTGGCTCCAATGTCTGGCTTTCCTGGTAGAGGTAAAATGATCCTAAAAAAAGAGGAAGGCCCAGTGGATCAGTGGAAAGAGATTTCCAAATAAAAAAGAGAAAGGGACCCACAAAACCAGTACCACAGTTTGATGTGCGGACGGACCAAATTTCTCATTTTCCATTTGAGAAACAAGTAAGGCAACGATGCAAGAAGCCCGGATGTGGTAAAAAAACTTTTTTTTTCTGTATGAAGTGCCAAGTTCACCTTTGTATAACTAAGTTAAGAAACTGTTTTGTTGATTTCCATCGTTAGTTTTTGTTTATTTGTCCAATGTACCTGCATAGGAACAAACTATATTTTTTTTGGAAAATAAAAAATAAATAAATTGTAGGTGGTATTATATTTTTGATTATTTTTAAGCAATTTTAAAATATATGCAACCTTTATATCTGCTCCTAATATATGTGGACCTTAAGAGGTTAATGACAGATATTATAAAAATGAAAACTTTTAGATTACGTAATTTTATTTACTAGATATCAAATATGCCATTGAAAATTAAATAGAAACTAAAAATATATGAGGTATGCTAAAAATGTGTTTTCCAAATGAAACGCCAATATATTTATAGTTAAATTTCAATGTCCATATATTGTAATAATTAGTTATTCTTGGACGAAGATTTATTTCATGACCTTCATCGATAGGTACAGGGGCATTCCTCATATATTGACACCCCACTTACAACAGTTATTTGATGAGTTATTAAAAAATTGTAAAGACAAAGATTTATGAAATGCCACAATTAACATTTAAACAACAAAGATTTATGTTTTGCTGTATATTTTTATAATTCGGTGTCAGAACCTTCATTTTTTTAAATGAAACAACCGGTATATAATTCTACGTGTTTAAAGAGCACATTTATCTGATTCCAAAAATATTTATTATTTATTATTGTTTTCAAAACCCAATATCTCAAAAAGGCTTACTCAAACGTAGGCAAACTACATATTTTTGGAATCAGAGAGACGTGCTCTTTAAATACGTGGATTCACTTACAGGGTGTTTCATTAAAAAAAAATGAAGGTTATGCAGAAATATCACATTTCCGATGTTCATTTTTTTTTCTAACAACGAATTCAAAAAATATAGAGGAAAGACAAATCTTCACAATTTTTTAATAACTCATCAAATGACTGTTGTAAGTGGGGTGTCAATATATGAGGAATGACCCTGTACAATTTAATTTTTGAAATTTAAATGGAACTTATAAATAAATGCATTATTTTATAAATAACTTCTTTGTTATTGGATAAAACATACGTGTTATATTTTTGAAATCGTTTGACTAATTTTAATATAGGTACCTATATGTATACATAGGGTGTCCCAGATTTAAACGGACATAATGAAATGGGAGATAGAGCACACTTTGCTGAGTTCAAAACACCCCTACACTTACCCTTGAAAGTGAATGGTTTTCGAGATACGGGGTGTTTTGTGGTTCTTGGCCAATTATTCATACCGCCATATTTTCGGAATGGCCGCACATATCGTAATAAAATTTGGTACAAATATTACACTCTTTTAGTTCAATTAAAGGCATAATTTATTTTTAAAAATTCCAGGACCGGACTCGTTTTTTTTTTAATGTTGCTATCAGTGCCTTGAACAACACCCTGTATATTATTTATTGGAAAATGTTAGTAAACATTGAAAAATACAATGGATCAGTGTGTAAAATAATATCATAATATTTGATGGCACACTTACCGTTATGTTTTAATAAATTTTTGAAATTCTCATTTGACCAAATTTTAAATTCTACAAATAAAGTAGTCAGTAAACCATAGTCATTATATTGCTAATTTCACTGAAAAAGCCTACAATAGACCTTATTATTTGTTTTTCTGTACATGAACCGTTTTTAAGCTTTTTTGAGCTTAAATTTCCATTCAAAATAACACAATCCATATCACTCATAGAAAAAATTAAAATTAGCTAAGTAGGCTTGTACTAATATGTACGATTAAAATTAGTTACGTTAATACATTTTTGACGTTTAAAGAACAATAATTTGTTTTAATAAAACGACAAACTTTACATTAGGTATGCGTATCTTAAATTTTGAGTTAGATGTTCTATTTATTCACTAGTAATAAAAATCCCAAGTACGCGTTTGTCTAATGTGTCACTAAATGAAAAACTTTCACCGTTATATCAACGTCTATTTAAATAAAAGCAATCCTTTTATTTTTTATTGTTAAAATACAATTTTATTGATAAGATTAATAATATATTCTATTGACGACCTGGGTTTCTGATTTCTAATCCTTTATGGGTCAACCAATTCTGGTAAGATGCATTTCGTGAAAAAACTCTCTAATTTACGTAACATCTTCTCATCTTCTATTTCTAGAAATCCTCATCGTTGGGGATCTGTAAATATTAAAAATATTAAAAGAATCTAATTAGGTAAGCAAAAAACATATAATTATATTTAATACAATTACACATACACTAGTGCAGCGGAAACATGAAACATAAATGAATATTAAATTATTAGATTAGAAAATACATATAATAGAAAATTAGAAAAAATTCCTAAACCAAATAGAATTCAACATTTCTTAGTCTTTAATAATTTTTTTAATTTTTTATCAAATTTGGTACTTTTATTGTTATATGTACATTTTTTGAATTATAAAATTTCGAATAACTAACGTTGTGTTTAATCATTTTCAAAATGTTTACAAACGTATTTGTGGGTAATATACTTTCCATAATGCTCAACTAGTTTAAAATCGAGTTCTACCATATATTGCTGCAATACAATCTATGTGTACTGGTTTAAAAAACTATTATTTCTATAAAATATCTTCAAAATTATTCAAAATAAACACAAACAAAGCTAATAATAAAAAGTAGAAGATTTTGCTTTTATATAGAAACAAGAAAATTACTACTTCTACTCCTAGTGGACTGTAAATGCAAAAATAATATTTATGGTTTTTGGCGATTGCCGTTTATCCCTGGACTTGATAATAATATTTTTTTTATGACTTATGTTACCCTTTAGGTCACTGTCCGGTTTTTCAATACTTATAGTACAGGAGGAGGCAGTGACGATTTTCGGTACTTATTTTCCCAGTCAGCAAACATGGATAGAATTGTCCGGTTAGTAATTCTAAGCAAAATTCATATATATTTAGGGGGGGTTTTCCGATGGGTTGAGGCAGAAAATGCATCAGAACATACGAATACACAGCCCTTTTTTTTCCAGTGATAAAAATTGTTCTAGTAGTAAGAGGTATACTGAAATAAAGTAAAAAAAATTGTCTGGCTAATCTGTGAGCATGGATAATATGTCTGGCAGGTGAAAAACTGAAAAATTTTCATCAAAAAAATTTCCCTCATTTTCGCAGTCATGAAAATTTATCAGATGATGGCCTTTATTATAATAACAGCTTATAAGGGTGATTCTTCCAGGAATGTCACATTCTTGTCCTAAGCAAATATTTTAAATAAGAATTATATTTAAAAATCATTGGTTTATGGTACTTATACAGCAAAATATTCTTTATATTAATTATGATGTATATTGTAATTGCATTATTTATATTTGGATATTTTTGACTCTTAAAACATAATTCTCACCTCCGTTCCATGTCCCAATGCGCAATTGGCTACAGTAATAAGCTAGGGAAAATTATTAAAAAACTAAATAAAATATTTTTCCAAATAAAATAGGCAAGAAAAACTCAAAAACTTTGCTAAGATACAAGAATTTTATCAAAATTTGAAAAAATAATGTTGTCAATTTAGTAGATAGTTGTGTCCCAGTAAACAAGCCTCACTTCCGTGAGCAAATGGTTAACTTCTTGTAAATTCTCTAAGATGGCACTGATAGTCATCAGTTTATTTCAAAAGAAAGTAAAACTGTTTAGTTTGCCATTGCCATTACAAGAATTCGCGTCATTTAGAAAATAGAGAGTGTTTAAATGGTTTTTTGTTTTGAAAGGCAAGAATGTTATTCATAATTATCACCTCCGTTTACTGACAGATTAGACAATGTTATTATTTTTTTCAACAATGCTCAACTTGAATTGTTTCTATAAAGTTACTTTGCATATTGACCATGAGCCAGCAACCTAACCTCAAATGCGTAGTTTTCCCGGTTTCTAAACATATAAATTTCTCACCTCCATTGTCCTCATTTCCGTTACCAGTAGATGGTAACGGAGGTGAACTATTACCACGGAGGTGAGAGAAATGATTATAAATATAAAAAATAATACTAAAAATAATCTCTAACTATTGTTTTAAAAATTAATAGTGTCTATTGTTTTACTTTATAGATGTTACATTATGTTAAGCAGATCTTAATCAGTCTTATTATATTTAAAACATTTTTGCCACTACCAGCTAGGCAAGATCATTTCAAAGTGTAGGGTATTCTAAAAATTAAAAGTTTTATAGAATAACAATGGCAAAAGCTAGGAGAAATGAGGAAGATAAAGAAAATATACTATGTTCGAGAGAAATGAAACGTGTTCGACAATGTACGAGACAATTTACATCTGAAAAACAGAAACTACGAAATGAACAGAAGAAAGAATGCATGCGAAGATTACGACATGCTAGAAAAATGATCCTGAGAAGTCTGAAAAGGCAAAACGACTAGAAAGAGAAAGGTACCTACTATAAAAGAAAACAAGAAGGTAAAATTAAGAAATTAAGTCCATTACGGAAATGACTGAACATGATAGAAGAACTGTTAGGAAACAATGGGAAATTAGAAGTACGAATTATTATGAGGCAAAAAAAGGGCTCAAAATTTAGAAAAAATGTTAGAGGATGGAACACCACCTTCCACTCCACCACCAATTACTGTCAACGACCACCAAATTGTTGAAAATAATGGACAAGCTCAGAGAGACGATTCCAATACCCCTCAAATTGATGTTTTTGTATTGGTAAAGCTGTGCGGCAAAAAAATGACAACCATTTCATTGCAGTTGTTATGGCTATAGAAAATAAAATGGAATATTAAGTTAAATTTTTCAAAAAAGTTGGCAATTTTTTTCGTGTATCCAAATATAGAGGACCTTTCTCTTGTGAACATTACAGACATAGTTGAACTTTTGGATCATCCTACAGTTAACAAACGTGATCAATATACATTTCGTTTACCCGAATATGAAAATATTTGTTAATAAATAAATAATAATAATAAATAAATACACCACATGTAATTACAACCCCCTTTATCCCAGAAGGCTCTAGAAGAGCCTTGTGCGGGAGGGGGCTATACATTTAAAGACAAGGGACACACATCCAATATCCGTGTATAAAAATCCTTCTCACAGTATTTTCCATTGCCACGACCGGGATTCGAACCCGGGACTTTTGGGTGAGAGGCAGGTATACGCTACCATCTCGACCATCAGTCAGTAATGTTATAGAAATTAGCATGTGTTTATGGAAATATCTCAGTTAATAAAGAAATTTTATTTTATTTCTAGGATTATTATTATAAATAATTTTTTAAAAATTTTATTCTCCCTCCATATCCTTTTTGTGTCTGCCAGTCTCACTTCCGTGTGTGCATGTCTCACTTCCGTGAGACCTGTTTTCATAAAAATATGGAAAAAACCTTAAAATAATAAAATAGAATTTGGGCCAATAGTGAAATTTTACTGCATAAACATATTTGAATATTATAATGGTAAAAGAACTGTAATTTATTTAACTTTAAGAAATCAAAATTTTTATTTTCAAATGTGACGTTTTTTGAAGAATCACCCATAATACAATCTGGCTAATGTGGAACACCCCCAAAGCCTTGCCAGACTCGTCCAATGATCGTCCAGGCGCCCTAAAGTCGGCACGTTAGATTATACTGAGGTGATTAGTGTCATACGTGTTCTTTATTATGAGAGCATTAAACAATGAAATACAAAATACAAAAAAAAAAAGATAGGGATACAAGGGAGGGGGGTCTAGGCTGTGAGTCTGGCATGGCCTTCGTGATTGTAAATGTCAGCCAGACGTGTACTTTCTATGAAAATATAGTATAATCTATCATGTGACAAATTTTCAAACCCGGGAAAATAAGAGCAAAAATTTTCTATTTTTCCCATTTTGAAGATGCCGCCAGACTCATTTGCCAATTCCGTAAATCAGCCAGACTTATTTTTAATTACAATTTATGATTATAACAATTTATATACTAAATTTTAAGCCTGGAAAATAAGGGTTACGGATCCGCAAAATCAGTCAAATTTTTGAATCCGCAAATTTTCAGCCAGACTCACTTTCCGCTATCCAAGATAAGCCAGACTGCTATTTTCACAAACTTTATGTTCCACTTTAGTAAATGTAAAATATTTATGACTGGGAAAATAAGTGGACTTGTATTTTATTTTTATTTTTTGAATCCATCGAAAAATTTTAGCCAGACTCAAGAATTCTTGTTTTTTGTCACTAAAGGAACAGATTAAAATATATACACCGACTGGGAAAATAAGTACGAAAATAATTCACTGCCTCCTGGACTATTAAATAACTGGAAATTAAGGAATAATTATGAATTAGTGTGAAATAGGCGTTTTACATTTGTTAGTTAACTTCATAGTTTTAGTTAATTATGAATTATCTTAATTGGTGGAAAAGGGTTGGTTTAACTGTAAATTAACAAATTTATAAATTCTAACCTACAACTTAACAAAAGGAATGTCAAATCTAAAATTTGTGTCAGACTTTTTTTTAGAATGGATTATGATATAAACACATTCTAGCGATGAAGATATAATACGGAGGCCCAAAATTGTTAGAATTCGTCCAAATTACTTCGAGGAGTTCGATAGAAAAGACTTTTTTTATCCCCACGAACTGTTGAAAATCTCCTCGCTGAAATTGAGGATATTATTAGACATCCTACTAATAGGTGTGTAATTTCATATACTATAAAAATTTAGTCAAATCAATTTTTTCAGAAATGACTGCCTCTCTGCCTCAGATCAGTTGTTGCTTACCCTAAATTTTTATGTCAATGAATCATTTTTAAAAAAGTGGCTGGTGATTTTGCTGGTGCTTAATAAATCTACTGCATGTCTGACTGACTAGTGACTGTAAGACGAGTTTCTCGCGCAATTGTATCTCTGCGAAGAAATTACATCAAAATGCCTTCAACAGATGATGAAATTTCACAACTAAACAAAAATTTTATGAAATAAAAATACAGTCTCCGAGAGATATATAGATATATATTCTAGGTTTTTTCTTGACCGTTGATATCAATACAAGTATTATTTTTCTTGGGTATATCGGTCATATACATATATAAACAAATTTATTTATTTTTTCTAACGTTTCGGTTTATTTATAACCATCATCAGAGACTACAATAATAATAAAAAGAAAAAATTGTTTTAATCAGTTATGGGCACATACTAAAATTAACCTATATGAAGTACTTACATTATTATTTTGTATTTGTTTGATCTTAAATTAAACTGCATTTTTTAATGTGATACATTGAGTGTCTTAAAGGCAACTAAAATATTTTACTTTCTGAATATATGTGCAAGTGAGAGTTCGTTTGTTTATGTTACAGACAAGATAAGGACTAGCAGGTATACATTACAAGTGGGTGTATTTTATAAAATGAATGACAATTATTATAGTTTATATTATTTTAATAATATTTTTGTAAAATTAATTGGAAAGATGTAAAAATTAGTCAATAATTATATTTTACCCCATTTGTTTTATTTTAATAAGCCGAAATAAGTGTTACTTAAATTCTCTATGTCAGTTCGGCTATTTATTGAATTAGAATGTCTTTTTATTTGCAGCATTTCATGTACTATTCTACGGTGATAATTGGGTTCTTTTTCCAGGATGTGAATGTTATTAAAATTAAAGCTATGGTTATTATCCAAGGCATGTTGCGCCAGCGCTCCGAGAGAAGAAAATGCCGAAATCTTCCGCAATAGAAATCAATTTTTTTGTATGAATGTCCAGACCATTGTGAATTCTGACCTGAAAATCCAGGCTATTGTAGCTAGATGGCCTGGCCGGGTCAAGCCATGATTCGCACATTTTCACATTTCGGAATTCACAAATATTTCGAAATATTTGCAACCTTATTTTTTCCTCTTTTTTCCTCTTTTTTCTATATCCATTTTTTGTCACTTTGCAATTGACATTTGTATTAGGGACATTAGGGTTATGTATGTACTTACTTGTAGTTCACATTTTTTGATCGAAAATTCGATATAATGAGAAAATGTAGGTGAGCCAGCATAACCAAAATACATTATATCCGAAATTAACTAATTCAATATAAATTTACAATTGAAAAATCCAAACAATTCTAATTAACAGTTAATTAAAAGCTTTCAATTACTTAATTGAAAATTTGATTGTCAATTGTAAAACCGGGCCTGGTGTCATTAATTGACGACATAAGAATCAACTCCATTTTTGCGAAACCAATATTTGCCGCATATACACGATGTGCTACACCGACTCCCCGAACGTGTTGAGAAGCGCTGTATACACGGTCAGAATTTGGTAAAATTTTTATGTTATCAAACTGTTTTATTTATTGGTTTGTGTAAATTTTGAAAGTTTATAAGGCTACGTTCGAGTTTGACTGGGGCAGGGCGAACAGTGCGGGTAACGGGTATTGTGACGTCAATACCGAGCGTACCGGTTGATTTTAACTCAAGCGGTAGGTGGCGAGTAAACTACACAACAACACAACCTCAAATTTTGTCTTTAATGTCACTATAATGTTTTCAATCGACAATCATATATTTTCGTGATATGTTCGTAATGGAACTGCAGCGATTACATATAATACGTTTTGGAGTTGAAATTCTATTTCAAGATGACGATGACGAGGAAGAACGAGCGCTTCTTTTACAAAAAGTACGGGATTTTGCCGAAGAGACGGTACCTAATTTTACAGATAAACAATTCCAATCACATTTCAGGATGACCCCAACAACATTTGATAATCTATTAAGTAAAATTCGTTCATTAGATAAGGGCAATATTAGAGCAAGAATTGCAGGAAATCCAGAAACAGCCGAAGAAAAACAGCTTACGATTTCTTTGTGGTACTTAGCCAATATTGAAAGCTTTAGGTAAAATCGTAAAAAATATTTGAAAAATTACCACATTTTGCTAAACATATTTATTCCTTTTTAGAGGTGTAGCTAATCGTTTTGGCGTTAGCAAATCAACTGCATGGCACTGTCTCTACAAAACTTGTAAAAAACTTTTAATAGTTAATACTAGATACCGCATTATTGTCTTTCCAGATAATGATAAATGCAACGAGATCATAAACGCTTTTAGAAATAAAACTGGGTTTCCAGGTAAGTGCTTTTACTTGATTATTTTAAACAATGAGCCACAGGGCTGGGTTTCTATTTTTTATATTAATGAAAATAAAGCATTAATAAAAGCCAGATAAACAGTTATAAATATGCCTCTATGCTCAAAAATTGATTTTGGCCTACATTTAAAAATAACAAAATGAAAATCACAAAATTTTGTTTAAGGTATCGTGGGAGCTATTGATGGAAGCCATATTCTCATTCTAGCTCCAAAAGAACATCCTGCTTCACACGTTAATAGGAAGGGATATCATAGTGTTCTCTTGCAAGGAATATGTGATAACAAAAAAATGTTTCTAGACTGTTATGCTGGGGAAGCTGGTTCCATCCATGACGCATGCCTATTTCGGAGGTCTGAAATAGGACAGCGATTGTCTGTATTAGAATTACCACAAGACGGCCATTTGTTAGGAGATTCTGCATATCCCCTATTAACAAAATTAATGGTGCCTTTTAATAATAACGGATAGGTACCTTACCAATATACAAAGAAATTACAACATAAAACATGCAAAAAGTAGAGTTATTATAGAGCAAGCCTTTGCCTTACTAAAAGGCAGATTTCGGAGGCTTAAACTACTGGAAGCTGTAAGATTAGACTTAATACCACTAATTATAATATGTACATACATCTTACATAATATATGTTTATTATCAGCTGATGTACCACAAGATATTAATTTTATGGCCGAAATAGAAGAAGAAAGGTTAATGAATCCTCAGAATGTTAATGCGGAAGAAGGCAACAACGTTTTTGCAGTTACAAAAAGAAATAATATTGCCAATGGGTTATTTATGTAATAATAATATGTAAAAGTTGTACTTAATTTATAAAATAAAAACATTCATATTTTGCGATGTGCAGACATCAACACTGGTTAAAATGACCGGTAAAATGTCATTAAAGACAAGAACTGTTCATGGCACGAGGCATAAAATAATCAAACTTATTGTATTAGCCCTACTAACATATTTATTTAGCTTGAATGTATTACATTTAAGTTTCCTTTTACTATACCAAAATAATACCACAGTGACCTGTGATAATACTTACTATTATTTACAGTTACAACACTCCTGGAACTACTACACACCGCAGCTGGAGTCACATCGGGTCTCTTCTTCATAAAGTTGTCCATGGCATTAAAAAACTCCCACTGTTTCCTATCATGCCCACTACCATTATTGTGGTCTTTAATTTTCTTAAAGGTTTTTTTTAATCCCTTCCATTTGTTATCCACTTGGTCAGTTGTGAATTTCTTTCCAGTTACATTTGACATTTGCGTTGCTATTTTAATCCATACGTTCTTTTTCAAACCTGATTCGAACGATTCTTCATGACTTTCAACAAGTCTAATTAATAATAACACATGCTGTGGGGCCCAGCGAAAACCAGGACATTCATTTTCGTTTTGGTCCTCATTAGCACCATCACTAATGTCATTTTGCAGTTCTTTGTCATCTATGAGTAAAATTAATATCAACATGAATGTAACAGTGTTATTTGATAGCTAAACTTCGCCCTTTGTAAGTAAATAATTTTGTAATTATTGCTTATAATAAAGACGTTTATTATTATTATTATGAATATATAAAGTGCAAAAGTACAATAAGCATAGGTAGTTGTAATATTTACACCCATTGTAAACTTAGTTTAATAATAAGTAATATTAGATATTATTATGCAACTTAATTTTTTTTAAGTGTGCTTTTGAGGCAAAATAATAATTTCATATTCGTATTCGTTGCGAACTTTTCAATGTTGATATTATTCCAAGGAGATGTGCACGTTCGATAATTCTGTTTGTATATCAGGTACTAATCAGACAAAGTACCTAACTCATACATCTTTCTTGAAAATATATCAATATTAAAGACCTGCCAATGTATCTACATCAGAATAACCCTGAATAATAGGGATGTAAAAGTTTTACAAACATTTGTTTATACTTACTCACTACATGCTGCAACAATTTTTGGTCAAATTCCATATCTTAAAAGAAAATAGCCTAATTACTGTTTCTGCTCTAGTAGCATCCTCTGCAGATACCTTACATGTATAACTAATATTTGTTTCAGGATCTATTAGTGTTAATTCTACGTCCATTTTGTACTAAATAAATTAATAGTGAAGCCTGCCTACTTTTTTTCTGTACATTGACACTATTTCACAGAACGTATGATAACATTTTGGCAACGACAGTCAGTTGTTGACACTTCTTAGTTTTTGGTACGACTTTTTAGGTTATGTTTTAAACAAACCCTGATGCTCGACCTCCAAACTCCGAGAACATCGAGAGCGCTCGGACGTGCTGCCCCGAGCCGTCTCAAACGCAAAGGAGAACGCTCCGAGTCTTAACTAAAACGCTTAAAACAATACCGAACGCCTCGGGCGCCCTTGGGGCGTGAAAACGAACGCCCCCTAAGTGATATTATAAGGTTACATAATAAGTATGCCGAACACTTTATGTATTTTGTCATGGTATAAGAAAACATGGTATGCTCATTAGACGGACCTAAAAATGAAAAGCTTATGTGTATCGTGGTATTTTGTCAAATTATTTTTTTGAAATTGTGTCATCATTTGATGACAGTATGACTCGCCGACGTCAATAATAACATTTTCGCGCCTTTTTTCTAGATCTAAAAATCAGCAAAATGAGCAGAAATAAGCCCCTATCTTATGAGGAACTGGTTGCAATTGTAGACGATATATCTAAGTTGAAATATTTAAGCAATGATAATGACCTGGATACTAATGACGAGGATATGGATCGTAATATTTTTGTTTTTTTTTTAATAGAAATATTTATTTTCAATTTCAACTTATTTTTACGTATCCTGGAACAAAACGATATAATTGCTGTGCCAAAGAATGTAGACAATCAAGACCTTGCTGATGAAATCAATGACGTAACACTGGATGCAACTGAGGATCCGCCCGAATCAGCCCATAGACGTTCTTCATTCAGAAAATCAAATTTTAGAAACAAAAATAAACTTATCTGAATTTATGAAAGATAATGACCTCACCATAAAAAAATATATTGTTTGGAGGAAAAATGTAACATACCTAACTCCCCCAATCGCTTGGCACAACAAAAATATTGAACAACACATACAATTAGAAAGCCCATTGAAGTTTTTTTTTTTAAATACTTTACAGCGGGCCTTTTTGAAGATATGGCCAATTTCACAAATATTTACGCGGTACAGCAACACAGTAAATCTAAAAGTACTACAGTGCAAGAGTTAAAAAACTTCGTGGGTATTCATATTATGTTGGGTAATTTGCACTATCCCCGTGTGCGTCTTTATTGGGATTCCAATCTAAGAATACCCCGTATTGCCGAATGCATGGCGGTAAATAGATTTTTTGCCCTTCGTCCACATATTCATTTTGTGGACAATGAAGCAAAAGATCCCTTGAACAAAGATCGGTTTTGGAAAGTCAGGCCCCTCTATGATGCGATAAGACGTAGATGCACTGTTCTAACTTTGGAAAATGAATTATGCGTTGATGAGCAAATGGTCCCTTTCAAGGGACAAATCAGTATAAAACAGTATGTGAAAAATGAGCCTTGTCCTTGGGGGATCAAAATTTTCGCCTTATGTGGAAAAATTGGTTTGGTCTACCGGGTCTACGACTTCCTTATTTACCAGGGATCAACAACCGAGCTAAATGAAATAGATAAAAAGGTTTTCGGCCTTGGAGGTGCTGTTGTTACAAAATTGTCTCAAAGAATTGATGTGCCTAATGTTCAGCTTTACTTTGATAATTTCTCTTCAAATTATAATCTCCTACAGTTTCTGAGACATAAAATTATATACGCCACATGCACAGCCCGAAAAGACAGATTCAAACAGCCACCCTTCACATCTGATAAAGAAATGGTTCGCGGATCAATGGAAGAAATTATTAGTGGTGATGGTGAAATTATTATGCTAAATGGTATGACAATAAACCATTGCATATGGCTTCAAATTTTATGGGGCTTGGCTCTGTAGATAACTGCCGCGGATGGAATAAGACAACAAAAGAATATGTGAATATTCCCAGGCCAGAAGTGATCCAAAAATATAATATAAATATGGGGGTAGTTGATAAGCTCGACTGCATGATCTCTTTATACAGAACTTTTATTAGATCAAAGAAGTGGACTTTACGCATGTTCACAAACGCAATATATTTAGCTTGCACGATCGCGTTGGAAATGTTATTCTGTGGTCATTTAATGGACAGAAATGTATAAAAACGAATCTTTCAGGGGTACTTTATGTACCTGATTTAAAGTTTAATTTGTTCTCAGTGGGATGTACTTTGGATAAAGGGTATTCGATGGTTTCAAACAGTAACAAATGTGAACTGGTAGATAAAAACGGCGAAGTACGGGCGATAGCAGAAAGACAAAATAAACTGTATAAAATGATTTTTGTGAAGTCAAATAATGGAACGCACTCCAAAAACATGAGCTTCCCGTATATTGCAGAACATACGTGTGTAGATAACTTTGACATTTCAAACTGTCAAGTGGTAGAAATCATTGAAAATTTGGAAGTATGGCATAATCGTCTTGCACATCAGAATATCAATCAAATCAAAGAGGTTCTAACAAGAAATAACGTGAAATATGTTGATAAAATAGAATTTACATGTGAAAAATTTTTGGCAGGTAAGCAGCATAGGATGTCATTCGAGAACAGCACTACAAGAGCAAACTAAATATTAGAATTAGTACATGACATCGTGTGTGGACCTATGGAAACTGTTTGTATTGAATTTGTTGCCACAGCTAGTTTTTAAAATGTACTTACAAACAACAGTAAAATGTACTAGATTGTACTAAAATTTGCGCTGGAGTAATATTGTTGTTTGGCATAGGAAATGATTTTTTATGTTGGGCACTATCCATAGACCATAAATAAAACACTATTTTTCTTACAAGTAAATTACATTATTTCCTTTTCACCACCGAACAAACGACTCCCTCCCAACGCCATCTTAACATTCTTAACTTAACTCAACACTCAACTCCTCAACT
Source organism: Rhagium mordax (assembly GCA_963680705.1). Classification (NCBI taxonomy): domain Eukaryota; kingdom Metazoa; phylum Arthropoda; class Insecta; order Coleoptera; family Cerambycidae; genus Rhagium; species Rhagium mordax. The sequence continues at coordinate 44,142,449 of OY796656.1, forward strand.
CTCCTTCCCCTTTCCTTTTCTCCCCACTTTCCTCTCTAGTTATCTTCCTAAACTTAGTCACAGATTAACTAATATTAATCTGTGACTCAGTGCTAACAATTTTATTACCAACTTAAACACTAGCGGGAAATTTAAAATAAACTAAATCTACTACATTTATGAATTTTAACACAAAAATAAAACACTTATGTTGTGCTAAATACTATTATTTTAACATATAAATACACTACCACATGTAATTACGACCCCCTTTATCCCAGAAGACTCTAGAAGAGCCTTGTGCGGGAGTGGGCTACACATTTAAAGACAATATCCGTGTATAATGGAAAAATCCCTCTCAAACAGTGTTATTCTGTAAGTCATTGAAAAGTTTCCAATATTGAATAGATTCCAATTTATGTTTCAATCACATTTCCAAGGGTGTTTCCAATATTGAGAAATTTTGCAATTCTGTAAACCATATTGGGAACATTCAATCTTAGTCAGTAAATTTAAAACGGTTAGTACAATTATTGACAAATAGTGGGTAATAAATTTGAAAGAAGAAGAAGATTAACCTCACTTTTGTTGTTTTTGCGCCATTTTGCGGTGTATTTTGTTTGAATTTTGAATTGTGATTGTGGTGGAAATTTGGTGATATGGCCCCTAAAAGAACAAGTCCACAGCAATTTGCCATATATGTTCGTTATTTAAAAGATTATCCTGTTCTACGAACGGGCAAATTCACGCCTTGGGTTGGCCCAGAGGAATTGAAAATAATTTGGGGCGACTTAGTAAGCGACCTGAATGCTTCAGGAGAAGGCCCCATCCGGGAAGTAGACCAATGGAAAAAAGTAAGTCGGGTAAATGTTACAATTATCGTGCATTTGAAGTATTTATTGTTTGATTAATTTAGATATATTTTATTTAAGGTATTTACAGAATGGAAGTGTTTCGTGAGAAGAAAATTTAGAGAAAGTAAACAGCTGTCCAATATAGAAAATGAAGTGTTAAACTTAACAGGAAGGGTAGTTGTAGAGGGAATGGAAATTCCTGAAATTGGACCCTTATCAGAGGAAATTGTAATTTTAAGCAAAATTAAAATAACAAGCTTGTCTTTTGTACTCATAAATTTTCTATAGGTAGCGGAAGGTGATCAAGTCTCGGATCAAGGTGTCCCAGATGACAATATAGATGTTAATGAGACACCACCAAACGAAGTGCCTAGTGTCAGACCAATAATTAATAGAAAGCGTATGTTACTTTGTATTTAATTTATTATTATACTTCAATTTCGTGAGTGTTAGCAAATTTATTACTAAGAATAAGACAAATAATTTTCCTATCATATGATTTATTGTTCATTTTTAATAAGTTGAAGTATATCAATGAATCATGGTGGCAAAATAAAACAAAATATAGTTTATGTCCGACCACGTTATAAAGGACTGTTTATGACATAGTTTTGCTGTTATAAAGTACCTTTTTATTGTACTAGTAAAATAAAGTTGCTTTATTTTACGGTTGTCAGATTTTGACATCAAATTAATATGTACAACTGGCATAAAAATGTCATTAAAATAAGTTTTTTTGTTAATAAGCCAAATTTAGCAGTCGGACATAAAGCTTTGTATGCAAATCGTCCATAATAAGGCTTTATTGAACTCACCCTCTTTATGGCCTTACTCGCTACGCTCGCTCGCCCCGGACTCGTTCAATAAAGCCTTGCATTATGGACTTGATACATAAATTGCTATTATTATAGAAAATTGATTAATATAGTAATATTGCATATGAAAAACAAGTTAAAATTATTTGCCACTTGTATAATAAATATTAATATTCTATGTAGAGTTTATTTTTTGTTGATGGAAAAAATAGAACACAAACTAATGTTCTATTGGAGGCATACGTGGAAGATGGTCGTCAGCAAGGAGCCGGCTTGAATGCGATAGCAAATAGCCTCACGGAAATTGCTACAGGTGTTAATCGCCTTTGTGACATTTTAGAAAAAAAGTTCACTCTTTAGAACTGTTTTAGATTTGAGTTTTGAATTTTGAATGGTTTTTAATTTATTTTGAAACTGAAAATGTTTTATTTTGCTGTTAATGTTTTATTTTCATATTTGTTCTCATTAAAACAAATTTATTACTAATTTTAATTTTTTTAAGTAAAAAAAGGTCCCAAAAAACAACTTTAGAGCAATTCCAACTATATATAGAATGCCTGGAAAACTATAAATATAAGCCAGATATACCCGAGGATATCTTTCGCAATCTCTGTAATGAACTAAATTCCTGTTCAGGACCCAAAAAAGAAGTATTACAGTGGAGGCAGGTACGTAATTTTATATTGTTTTAATTTAAATAATATATAATAGCTTGGTTTTCTACATAAAGGTGTTCAGAGAATGGATAGCCAGGACAAAAAAAAAGGCCAGAAATATTTTTAACCATAGTCAACAAACAGCCGGCAGACCAATTGTTGATACAATTAATGACATTGAAGAAAAGTTACTATCATTAATCACTAAGGTTATAATTATTGGTTTACCAATTCCAGAAATGGGTCTAGAGTTGAATTGTAAAAAAACACAAACTACACATTCGTACAGACGGGAAAAAACGAAAAAAATGAATATCATCAAGAGGAATAGTAAGTGTTGGTGACACTAGCTAACGTGTGCAACGTTTTGACCATAATATGTTTCAAAGTTATAAAATTTTTAATGGGTTATATGGTTTCTCCGTATCAGCATAGAATCTTTTTTTATATTAAATTGAAATAAATTAACGGTTTAAACAATTTATAAACCCAACTAAATTTTCATTACTTAATACTTAAATTATTTTCAGGGAAAAAAAGAAGCATGGACATAATAATAAAAAAATATAAAGAAATTACTACGCAACAACAAAAATGTCTAAAACATCTACTAGAAGCATTGGGGGTTGTAATTAAAAGCATAATTCGTTTAATAAATTTATTAAAGAATATTAATTTATAAAGTAAAATTTTGTGTTTTGTTAAATTAACCCAATTAACATTTTTTGATAATAATGGTAACACCTAATTATATAATGAATATATAAAGGTAACTGAGGTATATAAGAAAGGTGCTGGTAGTTACCTATAGTCAGCAAGGTTTATTACAGCTTTATAAAATTACTGTAATTAAATTTTGGTCTATGCGTATGCAAAAACTTTACAAACTAAATGGCTATAATAATTGTATTATGCTTCCATTTTTACTTCTCTGCATGAAATGACGAGTCAATTTCCATGTGAGAAAGAGAGAGTATTAATATAATGTGCCCAAGAGAGAAAACATATATTTGCATTACAGAGAAAGACAAAAAATAAGTAATAGTAATTTGGTAACAGAAATATTACCAACACCTTTGTATGCAAAGTTTATATGGGTAACTGAAATGCTTATATAACTGCGTTTTATCATCAAAGGCAACACGGTTATATAAGAAGTTATATAATGATAACGAAATGCTATTGGTTACAAACTTTAAAATTATGTACTGTTACTGAAGCAAAGTGTTGGCAACCTTTATAATCTGCTTCATTTTTAAGTGCTTTAATGGTTTCATAAGGGTAACAGAAATATTTCTGTTACTATATTATATCAATTAAAGTTATTTATGTTTGATGATGGCAAATTTACCATTACTATTATATAACCAAAAATGTTTACTGGGAATAAACGACAAATTTTATAAAACTGAATTTATGTAAAATATAATGCCATCATTCTGTCTCTCACAGCCCTTCCCTGATTGCCACACTGTGGTTCACCATAATTATCTTAAAAAAAATCAACTTAAGATTGAATATACGCTTGAATATTTTCCAAATTACCATTATCAACATATTCTTCAGGTTCCACATCTACTTCTCCTGCATTTACACAGAAATTGTGCAGAATGGCACAACTATTAATAATCCCAGCAGCTGTAGGTGGACTATAGTGTAGGACTCTATGTTTGCCGAGACATCTAAATCTTCCTTTAAACACCCCATTCAATCTCTCTATTACGTTTCTGGTACTTTTATGAGAGTTATTGTACCTTCTTTGTGCCTCGGTCATATTGCCAATAAATGGAGTTAGTAACCAAGGCTGAGAAGGGTAACCAGAATCGCCTTAAATAATCATTATATAATATTGATTTTATATACACTTCGCACATAAATTATGGAATAGGTAAAAAAATGAGTCAAGTTTATACGTTCATATTTTTGTTAATATTGAAGCAATTTCAATAATTTTTTTATTGTGGATAGGTCATTTCTTCTGCAGTTTAATACCGTATGTTCGATTTAACTACGAGTTTTGTTATACAGGAAAACGCGAAAAGTATGAGGGCATGTAAATTCCATAAAATTTCAATTTGATCTGTGGCAATTAGGAGCCTATGAAAATTTATTTTTATAAGTGTTTCAGTTACGGCCTATCCTATTGTACTCACTGCGCCAAGCAATTTGCCATACGGTTCTTGGCAAATAAAAATTTGGTAATTCTTTGAAAATTGTTCTGTTGCCAATAACTGGTAAAAAACAATAATTTTAGTGGATTTTGTTTCATTTTCCTCTCTTTAAAGAGTTATGAAACCAATATCGAGGTTAATAATACAAGTTGGAATAAAAATAACTTAATAAATTTATTTAACAGGAAAAATAACGATAACAATAACAAAAAACTAAGCAATAATGCAAACTAATAACGGGTATTACCTTCCCTGGCATTTACTACAGTTTGGCATCGATTGAACATACTTAAAATTAAATCTCGAATGAACATTAGATCGACTTTTTGCCAGGCCTCCAACAAAATTAGTCTTAACAGGCAACAGAAAAATTTTCAAAGAATTGCCAATTTTTTATTTACCAAGAACCGTATGGCAAATTGCTTGGCGCAGTGAGTACAATAGAAGAGGCCGTAACCGAAACACTTATAAAAATAAATTTTCATAGGCTCCTAATTGCCACAGATCAAATTGAAATTTTATGGAATTTACATGCCCTCATACTTTTCGCGTTTCCCTGTATAACAAAACTCGTAGTTAAATCGAACATACGGTATTAAACTGCAGAAGAAATGACCTATCCGCAATAAAAAAATTATTGAAATTGCTTCAATATTAACAAAAATATGAACGTATAAACTTGATTCATTTTTTTACCTATCCCATAATTTATGTGCGAAGTGTATTATGTACAAAAGACTATTCACCTATAAGCCAACAATTACTATGACCTCTATCATGAATTCTCCTCAATTCCTGCTTAATTAAACTGCTCTCCCAAATAGCTGAATCGTGAACAGATCCCGGAAATCTTGCATTAATGGCTAAAATTTTTAAATCTGCATTACAAATCTAAAAAAAAAACAATTTCTCATTATCAAGCAGCTTCCTCTCGATTTGTTAATTATTTTAACATTGGAAATGTTTTTGTTTTAGTATAGGGGGTTGAAAATCAGTTTCATGTTGCATAAAATGAAGCATGACTTATAGAAACAGTGGCGACAACAGAGTGACCAATTGTTGATTGGTTGTCTAAATCGCGTGGTACCAGCAGTCATGTTATTATTTTTTTATAGGAGTCTTCTTGTCGAGAAAATCACAACGGCTATATCTCGTTGCAATTCTTTGAATATTTAAAAAGTTATTAGCGTTTCAATACCCCATGGCTAAGAGTTTTGTAAATTTTGCGAAATTAAAAAGGCCGAATGCGCGCGCAGATCCCTCCAAATTTCATACCCGTGCAGGACTTGTCAAAACTTAAAAATTTTTCGTTAACGTCACAAATGTCACTTTTTAGTTAGGATCTGCTGACCTCAAAATCGCAGCTGGATCGCACAATTTACGATGTACTTTCAAGTTGGACTTTCGAGCTTGGATTTATTGCCAGAACGGCGGCCCGGCGGCCCGTTTTCGTTTGGAAATAAGGTTTAAAATTTTCGTGTTTTCGCAAAATTCGCCAAAAAATCCATAGTGCGTCCGATAGATTACACCTTATAGTCGATCCAGCGAAATTTAATGATTTCTTTATATCGGTCCTAGGACGGAACCGATTACAGTTTCGGACCCGGGACGACTTCAGGACCCCGAAACAATTTTCTGTTTCTCGATAGTGCCTTTCCTTCACTTTGACATTTAATTGTATCGAGTATTGTATCCAAGTAAGAAACTGCATGTCTCGAGAGCAGGATTAAACAAATGTTTTTAGTTTCCTAGTAGGGGGTCGAAAATCAGTTTCATTGCAAAATGACGTAACGCGTGAGATTTCAGCGGTTTCAGAACAATAGACGTCAAAATTACACTTTTTCGTTCACTCCTATTGAGCCTAAAATCAGAGCGTGACCGTGTAATTCACGATGTAGTTCTAAGTTCGACCCTCTACCTTGGATTTATTACCAAAACAGTCTCTCGGAAATTCGTTTGGAAATAGTATTTGAAGTTTTCCTGTTTTTTTTCAATTTTGTCAATGACTTGTAATTTGACAAATCATAGGGGTGGATTTAGGATCGGGGCTGCTCTGGCAGGTAACCGATATCTGATTTGTACGTGTTACCGAGTGTTAGACTAGATTTGAGTGCCATTACTTTAACATGAGTTAGCTTAAGCAAAAGTAAACAAAAAAATGTATCGCTTCATTAGAAAAGTCACGCCCAACAATCTCTAAGACAACTTAACATCGAGAAGCACGTCAAACAGCTTATTTCGTTTTGTCCCGTCGAAATATGTATAGCCGAAAACCATATGTAACTTAAAATTTTGTCGTTTTTCGCAATTTACAAAGATAGCGTGATTTGAAGCAAAATAAAATATATGTACAACTCCTCTCTCAATGCCTGATCCAATGGTATGTCACACGGTTACAGTACATGCAAAATGTACCGAAATTAAACAAATAAGCAAGAAAATTGCGAAATCTGTGTAACTCTATACTTATTATTTATGTAATTTGAAGGTGGATTTTTATTGCATCCACATTTGTACGACGTATGTTAACTACGTGAAAACCAAATTTAGGCAAAATTCAGTAATCCCTCAAGAAAAGTTTTTGTCAAATGATATAAACGAAATCCGATTAATTTCAATGTTGCCACAAATACTTTAAAACAAAGGATTGTTTGTAAAACAGCTGTAGATGATGTAGATTCGCCTATTGTTAAAATAGCAATTGAAATATTAAATAATAGACGAACATTTGTACTTAGTTGATGAGGACGTTGATCTCCTTGTTCTATTAATCACTTTAACTCCAGAAGAAAAAGATTTTTGATAAGGCCAGGAACAGGAAAAATTATATGGAAAATTTTTTCTTCGTCAGAAATCCAGAAATGACAAGAACGTATAAAAATAGTTATTTACATTACTAGATGCGAAAGGTTACTTTAAGGTGTGAGGTGATTTTTGAATGGTCGAGGCTAAGCCGAGACCTTTCAAAAAACACCGAATACTTAAAAGGGCTTTTGCATCGTGAAATGTATTATATTTTTTCTACTATACCGAAAAAAATTATGGGATTTACGAATTTAAAACTAATTATTTCATGAAATTAATTGACGTTTTTAATAAATTTTATAGTTTAGGAGGCTGTCTGTGAAAATTGTTTCCATGGCAACGAAATATTACACATTTTAATTTCTGGTGGTTTTCAAACTAAAATAAACAAATACATATGTTTTGTGGCGATATAAATGGGAATATTGCTTGTGCCTTGTTTTACCCCAAGAAATTCAAAGCAAGGTATATGCAAACTTATGAAGCGTTTTTAAAATGGAGGTAGGTAGGTAGGTACTACGTTGGGTACTACGTGCCGACAAAAATGTTGGCGTACTTCCTAGAAAGATCTTTCTTTATTAATACAAAATTGTTTAGTTGTATTAATTTGTTCAAATAGAACGAATTAATTTCGTTTAAAATTTGTTTTTCTACTTTTCTGTCCTGGCCGCATAAGTTTTACTTTCGTAGATAGCAACGCCTTAGCAACCAGGTAACTCGAATGTTTACTTTCTTTATCGCGCATGTTGCTAGGGTTACAAAGTTCATTAATATAGACGGTAGTAGAAAAATACAATTTTACTGACTCTTGCCTTCAGTGGTTATGATACCACGTCTAGAATATTTCAGAAAGAAAAATTAATAGTCATCAAACTTCTTCAGAAAGAAATGCAGTTGGTTAATATAGTAAGAACGTTCAATGGCAATAATTTAACCCCCTCACAAGTAAAACAGGCTGGTGAAATTCTTTTCCTACTTGTATACGGTGCAAGGAAAATCACCAATGTCTCACTCAACTCATACAGATTTAATCAATTCAAAAAATCGCTGCACGAACAAAAATCAAAGTTGGAAATATTGCCACCAACTTCAGAGGCAGTCGCTTAATATTCATTACGAGTATTCTACAAAATTCAGAAATGGCTTGGCAATGAAAAAAATCCACAACAGTGGGGATAGAAGAAAATTAACGGCTCCTTACAACCTGTGACAACACTTTTTGTGCCAACAGCAGAATTAATATTGCAGCTTATCTCCTGCAACCGCAACAGAAATGCAGGTTGAAGATGCTTACAAATTTACGGAAATTGTCAGGGAGTACGATGTCTAAATTCATACATGGATAAAATTATTTATTTATATGCTATCGATTCCGATCTTCTTTAGATACAAAGTGTGTTTCATTCAATATATATATAAAATTTTAAACAACTCGATAATCCTCACTTGTACAATGATTATGTACTTTTTCATTTTGCAGAATATACTCACAGATAAACTGGCTGCAATGCCAAAAAAAAAAAAAAAAAAAACACAGATAAACAAGCAAAAAATGAAATAAACAAACGAAAAATTGGTAAAAAAATTTAATAAAAAAGTCAAAAATTAATATTTCTCTATAAATGAAAATATTCTTATTTTTTGAAAATTTCTCATGGTTCAATTGCCAATTTTTATTATGCATGTGAAAAACTACGATTTTTCAAGTAGGCAGCTCCGACACACCCATTACGGTTCGGGACTCTTTAAGTTTCTTGAAACATAGGTATGTATTTTTAAACGTATATGTCAAGTTTCAACGAATTCACTATGTTCTTGTTCAGTTTGGACACTTTTCCTGTACTATTAGCTGCGTTTAATAGTTTGCGATTAATCGATATCGGTATTTGTAATTGTTAGGAATCACTTTTCATCTTCACGAAATTATTTTAAATTATTTTAGTTTTAACTTTAAAAATGTTTGTTAGTGAAAAAAATTTATATAATATCATTTTAGTTTTCATTATGAGAATGTTTTTGTTAATAAAATAACTTTTTAATTTAATTTCTAAAGAAAACTACTGATAATAAGATTTTCATTTTTGAAAATGTTTTGTGTTAATGAAATAACTATTTACTACTTTGCAACAAATTTTCATTTTTATCACATCCGAAATATCACAAAATTTGCGTTCTACTTCGTCATTTCCAATGTCTCCTCCGGTTGCATCTTTGCGAAGGACTGTGAATTTTTTTACTAAATATAATACATAATGTACCTACATCAAGATAATTCAAAAATTTGTTGTAAAAATTTTATTAATTTATGACATTTTAGGATTCAATTTATTTATCGGAGCGATTATATGGAACTTTGAAATTAAATATTATTTGTAAATATTGCACACCAAATTTGAACTTAAAACATCCAATTGTCCAGTGGCAAATTACAACATAAATCGCGTGACAAATCCATTGTTTATGGCATTTTAACCAATGATAATCCTTTAATTATCATCGTTTTTAAATTCTATTATTAAACTGAATGTAGTTTAGATCAGAAAAAATTGCACTTTTTTTTTTTTTTCTTATGGGTTGCGGTAATTTGGCCCGCTGTACTGAAGCTAAAGCTTATTGTACCCCCATGGTCTCCCTATTCCATGACACCCGTTCCTCCCACGAAGGCGAGTATACGGTCGATGGGAGCATTGGCTATCTCTTCCGGTGTCACTGATGGTTCACCGAAGTGTGCAATCCTTCTCGCCGCTAAGGCCGGGCATTCACATATGATGTGGTGAGGTGTTTCCTCCTCTTCACCACACATCCGACAATCTGGATCATCCTTCACCTTTATGTTGGTGACATGTTTGTTTAGCGTGCAGTGTCCTGTTAGAATACCCACTGCACATCTTAGCTGTCTTCTGCTCAGCTTCAGCAATTCGTTAGTCTTGGATTTGGATGGGTCACCTAAGAATATGCGTGATTGTCTCATTCCTGGTGCCTCTCTCCAATGCAAGTTGTGTTTCTGTCTTAATAGTTCCTTTACTGCGCCTTTTGCGGTGCTGTATGCGATCCCGCATGTCAGCTCGGGTCCTATCAAGGCTTTTTTGCTCCTTCTTTGGCCAGCCTATCAGCTTTCTCATTACCTGAATTTCCCTGGTGTCCTCGCGTCCATTCCAATTGCACATTGTTGTGTTCTGCCAGTTTCGCCAGGGGCTTCAGGCAATTTCTTACTGTTTTGGAACGTATCTCTACTGCCTCCAGAGCTCTAAGAGCTGCCTGGCTGTCAGTGATAATACGGATTCTTCTGTTAGTGTATGACATCCGTACCATTTCTTGTGCACAAGCCTCTATGGCTGTTATTTCTGCTTGGAACACGGTTGCAGTGCTGCCCAGGTTCAGACTGAAGTATGTCCCTGGTTGGTCTTCCGCAATTCCTGCTCCGGTACTGCTTGACGTTTTTGATCCGTCCGTATACCATATGGTATCATTTGGGTGACTTCGCATCTGCCTTTTGCCCTCATCTTCCCTATCAGGTATAATCACCCTGAAGGTTTTTGTGAAGTTAGAAGTAGTGCTGATTCTGTCAGACTGCATTTCAAGTAGTCGGTTATTTCCCAGTTGTTGGGCTATTTCTGTATGATATCCTTTTCTTGGAAAGGTCTCATATCCGTTGTTTCTTAGCCTGTAAGTCGCTATCAATGCCTCATTCTCCACTACTAGATTTAATGGAGGTAGGCATAGCAGCGCTTCCATAGCTGCGGTAGGCGTTGTTGTCATGGCCCCCGTTATCCCTAGGCACGCAAGTCTTTGTACCTTGTTTAGTTTCCTCAACGACTCTCCTTTTTCAGCTTTGTGCCACCAGATCAGGGAGGCGTAGGTTATTATTGGTGTCACAACCCTTTGGTACAGCCAATGTACCATTCGTGGTTGTAGTCCCCAGTTCTTGCCCACCATTCGTCTGCAGACCCATAGAGCCCGCGTGGCTTTGGTGGTCACTTTCTCTATATGAGCTTTGAACTTCAGTTTGGTGTCTAGAGTTAGTCCCAAATACTTGGCTTCACCGCTCATTTGTAATTCTTTTCCCCGAAGAAATAGTTTCTTCAGGTTCTGAAGATTTCTTTTCCTTGTAAAAGCTACCACTGTGGTCTTTCCTGGATTGACGGATAGACCTTCCTGGGTGCACCATTTATCTACCGTTTTGAGGGCTCTTTGCATCATTTCTGATGTGACGCCCTCAAATTTTCCTGTTGCCAGGATGGTGATGTCATCTGCATATCCCTGCGCATATATTCCTTGCTGTTCTAATTGTTCTAGGAGTTCATCAACAACCAGACACCACAACAGGGGTGATAGGACACCCTCCTGCGGACAGCCCCTGGTTGCCGACACCTCCTCTGTCGTGGAGCCCAGCATTGTTTGTATTTTCCTGGTTTTGAGTGCTGAGTCAATCCATCTTGTTATCGACTGCTTGACCCCGCGTCTCTTCACTGCTCTGCTTATAGAGTCGTATGAGGTGTTATCGAAACCCCCTCAATGTCCAGAAAAGTTCCTAAAGCCGTTTCCCGGCTGTCCAGTGCCCTTTCTATTTTGTGAGTAAGCTCGTGTATGGTTAGCTCACATGATTTTCCTGTCTGGTAGGCATATTGGTTTCGATGTAAAGGTTTTGAGTTCATAACATCGTCCCTATCCACCAGCTTCTCCATGGTTTTCAGGAGAAAGGATGTTAGGCTGATAGGTCGGAATGATTTGGCCTGGGCGTAGGTCTCGCGCCCTGGTTTTGGTATGAATACCACCTTTACCATCCGCCAGCTGGTAGGCACATATCCTAGGGCCAGACTGGCCCTGAATAATGTGCACAGGGGTGTTGCAAGTTTGCTTATGCCCTGTTTTAGTAGTGCCATCTACCCCCGGTGACTTGTACGGTTCAAACAAATTGATCGCCCACTCAAGTTTTGTTATATTAATTACGCTATTGGCATGTTTCCAGTCTTCTTTAGACGCCCTCTTAGTAGGTATGTCTTTAATTGGACCGTTATGATTTCATGGGATAGCTACACTGCCCGGGAAGTGTGTCTCTAGGAGTAAGTCCAAAGTGTCCTTCTCGGTATTTGTGTAGTCACCCTGTTGTCTTTGCAGTTATCCAATTTTACCTTGATTGTCTCTCTGTAGAATTTTCTGGAGTCTAGCAGCTTCCGGAGTGTATTCTATCTCCTCACCTTCCTCCATGCATCTCTTATGGCATATGCGTAGTCGAGACGGGCAGTTTTATATTCTTCCCATCTGCCAGACTTTCTCGCCTGGTTGAAAAGCCTGCGAACCGCTGCTCTCCTGGAGGAGAGCTCGTGATTCCACTCCTTCAGCCCTTGCTCCAGGATCTCATTAAAGAGTCCCCAGTCGCAGGTCCTTGGATTCCTGCCCATCTTGTTCACTTCCGGTGGTGTTTGTATTTTAAATCTTATGTACCTGTGATCCGAGAGCGATGGTTCCTGAGACACATGCCACTCACTGATCACTCGCCCCGCACACTGTGTCGCGATAGTAATATCGATAACCTCACTCCTTGTCGTCGTGACAAAGGTAGGCTCGTTTCCACGATTGACTACTTCTAGCTTATTACTAATGATAAATTCTAGGAGTGACTCACCTCTTGTATTGTTGTCCGTGCTCCCCCAGATAATGTGGTGTGCATTGGCATCACAGCATAAGATGAGCTGTGCATGGCTAGCTTCACATTGCTGAACCAGTTCTCTAACTTCCTGGGTAGGAGGTTGATCAGGTTGGTCGTATGGAAGGTAAGCGGATCCTATTACCAGCTCTTTCGTTGACCCCTCCATTTCTATGCTGGTTCGTGCCACCATTAGGTCTCTTGTACATAGTCCCCACATTGGTAACAGATTGATATTTTTCTTTGCGATAATGCAAGCTCTTGGGTGGTTACCGCCTGGGCTAATTACTTCCCAGTCTCTTCCCATCCCTAATCCCCTGATTTGCCCCCTGTACACCCAGGGTTCTTGTATCAGTGCTATATCTACATTGTTGTTTTCAATGTGTTGCTGCAACGCGGCCGAGGCCGCTTTACAGTGGTGTACGTTCACCTGTGTAATGTTGAATGTTACTTGCGTTGAGAGTTACTGCTGGTCCTCTCCCTTCGCAGCCTCTATTCCTTCGGGTTCGACTTGCGTCCCCTGGTCGACTTTCATCTGCTCCCCTCCCTTCTTCCTCCCCAGGGCCTTAAATACGACCCTGGTTAGGTTGAGGTAGGGTTTGCATTGAAGATCCTCAATTCTTTTCCACGAAGCCTCGTCCATCAGTAGGCACTTACAATCTGTACATTTATGCATTTCTAAAAATGGTTTGGAAAATTGTCGGCTTCCATTTGGTTGTGTTTTCGATCCCTGCTGATATGACCATATCATTGGTCCCGAGTAGGTGCGTCCGGTCCTGGAGTAAAGGGACATTTCAGTGCTGTCTGTGTGTTAGGCTCATGGTAATGTGTTTTACATGGAAAAAAATACAAAACCCAATTAATTTCTTAATTGTGTTGCGTATAAATTTTAGTACTACTACTTATGGTTAAGTAAACTAGAACAACAAAGAGAAAACAAAGTTTCAAGTACAATAAGTTTTGTTTAAATGTTATTTGTGGCATTTCATAAATTATTTCTTTCCTTTTCTTTTTTGGGATTTATTACCACATTCCTTGATTCCTATCCAAAAAATTCGATTTATCTAAAAAATATTCAAATTAAAGGCGTAGAGGTTATTTCCCAGTTTTAAACTGGTTAATTTGAATATTTTTTAGATAAATCGAATTTTTTGGATATAATAAGTTGTTTAACAAAAACAAATTAAAACATTTTGACAGTGTCTTAAATAACAATACCTATAGAATAGAATAGAATAGAATCTTTATTTAACCAAGTTTACAAAAGTTTTTGGCAAGTCATTGTAAAAAATATATAAATGTATAAGTATAAAGTATAGCGAGAAAAAAAACACACCATATACCTCCATCAAAGTCTTAAGTATCACATATAGTATAAAAAGTATAATAGTATAAGGTATAAAAAAATATAAAAATATGACAGTGCATATGACATGTACAATCTAGAACATCACAAATATGCATGAAAATTAGTGATTAGTGTATTCGCTGTTTAGTTAAAATTCAAAAACTAAGGATTAAAATTGAGTATTAGAAAATTCCTCAGTGGAGTAAAAACAATGATTTAAAAAGTGACTTTTTATCTTACTCTTGAAAGAAATAAAATTCAAAGATCTTATATCGATAGGTACGTGATTATATATTTGGAGATTTAACGAGTTTTTTATTGATTTTGTTAATCTAAGACGAGGCTGTCTTAGTTGCATGGTAGACCTGGTGTCATAATTATGAAAATCAGAATTAGCGGAATAGGAATTTTTATTTCTATGTATCTCTAGCAGAGTTGTATACATGTATAAAGAGGGAACTGGCATAATACCTAGCTTTTTGAAAATTGGTTGACAGTGATCTCTCCAGCCAGCATTGTCAAGTAACCTGACCGCTCTTTTTTGCAACCGAAAAATTTTTACGGTATGAGATGAACCACCCCATAAAAGAATTGCATAACAAATATGCGAATGAAATAAAGAAAAATAACACATTCTGAACGTATTAAAACACAGTGATTTTTTTAGTCTGCGTAGCAGAAAAATGATTTTTGATAGTTTGTTAGACAATTCTTCCACGTGGTTAAACCAGCACAAAGTGTCATCCAAAACAACACCAAGAATCCTAATACTGTCCCCTTTGACTAAAGAGTTATTCGTAGAGAGTACGTGCTTTTGAGTCTTGCCTTCATTCAACATAAGCTTGTTGGAAGCAAACCAATGATTAGCTTGCTCCATGTATCTAGAACAGTCGTTATTTAAATTAATAATGTCGGCATTAAAGTTAAGAATTGTGGTATCGTCGGCATAGGCAATGCATTTTGCTGGAGACATAAAATGAAAGAGGTCATTTGTATATAAAATAAACAAAAGTGGCCCCAGCACCGAACCTTGGGGCACCCCGTGCTTTATTGTTAGAAAATCAGAATTATTGTTATCAATAGAGACGCATTGACGTCTGTTGTTAAGATAGGAAGATAAGAGGTCTAAAGGTAAACCTCGTATACCATAAAAGCTCAACTTTTCTACCAGCAACTCATGTGAGACACAGTCGAAAGCCTTGGAGAGATCACACAGGTTGATAGCTGCATGTTTACCATCCTCAAGGCCCTCGACTATGTCACACACAATTTTTAAAACCGCACTCGTCGACGAACATTTACTTCTGAAGCCGAACTGACAACAGTTTAAAATATTATTTGATTCAATATACCTTACAAGCCTTTTTTTTTAAATAATTACAAAAATTTTTGAAAAGATTGGAATAATAGAAATGGGTCGATAGTTATCGATACTGTTAATATCGCCCTTTTTAAAGAGAGGTAAAACTTTGGCTACCTTAAGTACACTAGGGAAGTGACCTTCACTAATGCAGGTATTGAAGAGTAGTGTAAGTGGGATTAAAATGATATCCAAGGTTTCTTTAAGAATTCGACTATTAATGCCATAAATGTCAGTGCAATTAGATTGTTTTAAGTTATTTACTGCTTCAGCAACTTCATAAGTAGTTACCGGTTCTAGGAAAAAAGAAGATTTAAAGCTAGGTAAATTGTTTAAATATACTGTTGAAGAAGTATAATGCCCTTCCCAGAAGCGGTTTTTTTTTTACTATTTTTCTTAATGCAGACTTGATTAGATCCCCCAATTTTACTTGAAATGTGACGAATTCGATCGTCATTATGCATCTCTGTGCATATCACTTACCTCCTACAAAGAAGTGAACCATAATATGTCTTTAGTTAAATCTACTCGATACACTTATACGTGTTTATTTCCAATATTTATATCCATTAATGACATAATAATAGCTTCCCAAGCTTTTTCTTGAGTTCGTTTCCCTGTCCGTACCTACGTGCTGAATTGAATTAATTTGTTTATCATTTTTTATAACGCAACTCTAATGCAATGACCTGATTCCAACTAAATGTAAGCAAGTACTGGGCGTTGCAGTAAATAAAGTTTGGAATAAATAATTAAATTTGCCCTTCATGACAGTATGCATGTATACTTACTTTCGTTTTTCGGTATTTAATTCTTCATCAGAGTTGGGAAATTTAATCATATAGCGCAAATTTTCTAAAACTGAATTTACTTCTGCTATGCATCTGCTTACAGTGGACTGGCTAACGGCTAGAAAAAAATCCTGGCCCACGGCTTTCTGGTAGCTGCCCTGAACAAAAAAATGAAGTGCTACAAATATCTAAAAATAAAAATTCTTGTTTAATAAGGTACATAGGTAGGTATATAACTTTCTCCTATTTACTTTTATATATTTTGGAATGCATGTAGATCTGTTCCCATCTGGCATAAAATTTATTATTATTATTTCAATTAGATTTGTGGCTAATTCCCGTGACAGTCTATAAATTGACCGAAACGATTCTTCAGACAGAGAGATTGGGTTACTGGAATCTCTTAACTGTCTTCTGTGTAACCGAAACTCATTGCTAAAATATTTATTGATTTTTTTCATTTTTAGTTTATCACATTGTTTTGAATACTCACACTTCAATTATATTTTCGACTGCATTTATAATGAAAATAAATTGTCTATTCATTATGAATTACAAACGCCTTCTATCGTTGCACAAATTCAAAATAAACGTTTGAGGTTATGTTCTATTGGAAACTTAATAACAAGAGCAAAAATCGGTTGTTAAGATTTTCAAGATATTGATTCAATAAATTGAATTCATTGTGGTTACAGAATACGAAAATGACAAGGTCATTGGAATCTTTCCAATTATTGGGAAATATCCAATATTGAATACTTTCCAATGGCTTACAGAATAACACTGAAAGTATTTTGCATTGCCACAACCGGGATTTGAACCCGGTTGTGGCAATGCAATGCAATGCGATAAAATACAGCAAAATATAAAATCTTAAAAAAAAAACATAAGTACGGTCGGGAGCAAAAAAAACTAGTACATACATGCATCTTCTGGTTCTATGCAATACTTAGTTTATTGGTGGTTTATTCAGCAAATTTTGACATTTTGACAAATTAAAATGAATATTTTGAAATGAAGACATTGGGCGCGTTCAGCCGACACAACAGTTGAGTATGGTGGCCTGTTGATTCCGCTGAACGGCATTTGTTGAGCTTGGTTAATTGGAACCGCTGCTTAAAAATAGGCACCACAAAAATTCTATGGTGACTTTATAAACCAACGGTTTCTAGCCACAGAAGCACAGAACACGTCACAGAAATTCTGTGTCTTTCTGTCTTCATGTTCTGTGCTGTCTTTAGAACGTTGTAAACCTCACATTTCAATTAATGTGAAGGCTGTGATACGAATGAGATTCTGTTTTTATGCAGTATTCAGTTTGCTGTAGATAAGGGATGAATAAGTGTTTGGGTTGTTTATGTAATAAGTAAACAAACTTAAAATAGAGAGGAACAAAAATACGTAAAAAGGTTATATATTACTTTTAAAAATATGCATTTTGTAAAATTTTATTATATGCCAAAAAATTTACAGTAATTAATTTATATCTTACAGTGCCCTGAGGATGGTAATAAATTATACCGAAACGTCGGCAAGTTAATGTAATAGTGTTTTAATTAAATTGGACCTAAACCCCAAAAATCTAAATCTTTAATTAAATTATGGTCTGAAAATTCTAATTATACCTTATAATGTTCATTGTTCAACTGTTATAGTTTAATCTTTTATTCTAATACTAAGAAACCGTAGTCATGTATTTTTCAGTTATTTAATAAACAAATAGATAATTAGTCCAGTCAACGAATGTCCCAAAAGGGGGTGTAGAGTGCGTGAGCAGGGACCTAAGGGGTTTCTTCAGAAACTTGTTCAGGGTGCTTAGGGAGTTAACATACTAAAAGTCCTGACGTCTAGGAGGTGAGCCGGAGGAGGGGGGACACAAAGAAGGTCCACTTTTGGATTTTTCGCTTATATCTCGAAAATGATGCGTCGTAGGGAAAATTTTTCTTATACGAAATGAAAGCTCATGAAATTCTCTACAACTTTCATTCTAACTTTTTTCGAATTCGCAACCGTTTTCGAACTACACGCTTCGGAAAAGTGAAAATTTTCAAAAAACAGATTTTTACGTCACATTTTTCATCAAACATTCCTTCATATCGTCTAAAGTATTCATCTGAGAAAGAAATTCCCTTTGAGGAAGTTGTAGAGAATTTAATTCCCTTTAAGAATATATATATATATATACATACCCAATCTCCAACAGGTCAACAGTTACACCAATTTTAAGATTTTTCGTAAAATTTCGTCATTTTCAGAAATAGTATATTGTTTTATTAGGAGTAAAAGTGATACTTTTGTGACAATTTTGTAGGTTTGACACAAGAACAGAGGCGATGATACAGACTGAGGAGGTTGGCTGACATCAATTTAACATGGAACACATCGATACCTGTGAAACAATTAAGAAGATTTTTTGTCCAATCCTACCAACAAAAGTCAGTTCATCTCCTTACAACAGATAACGCTTCAGGAGAATGGGATACAGACTCCCCAGGCCACCAATAATGCTGAGGTCCTTATCTATACTAAAAGTCCTGACGTCTAGGAGGTGAGCCGGAGGAAGGGGTGGCACAAAGAAGGTCCCACTTTTGGATTTTTCGCTTATATCTCGAAAACGGTGCATCGTAGGGAAAGTTCATGAAATTCTCTCCAACTTTCATTGTACATACTTTTTTCGAATACGCAACCATTTTCAAGCTACATGCTCCGGAAAAGTGAAAATTTTCGAAAAATAAATTTTTACCTGAATAATAGAAAATTGTATTTTAAAAGTGATTAAAAAAAGTAACATATAAGGTAAGTAATTTTATTCGATTTCAATAATTCTGTTATTCTCACTGTCAATAACTTCTCAATGTTAAACTCTCAACTTTCTCTGGATTCACGTTTTCATCCTCTTTAGACGTGAGAGGCATCTTCATCCTCAGTGGTTCTTGCTGAACGGCTCTACGTCGTCTTCATCGTCGTCCTCATCGTAAACAGATACGCCGTTGAGACATTTCCCTTGGCAGGTTAGGCACGTCGCAGAACAGAACAGCATTGCTTTCCGGTATCCACATTTGCCACTACCACAATCCTTTGTGCAGCGGCAATATATCGTTTTCAGTAGAACCTCCGGTTCTGGAGGATCTTCTGTTGTAATTGGCACCAGGGTGTCTCCTACATGTTTCCACCTCTACTCTTGAGGGGGCAGCTTATTCCCGAGCCACTATTGCACTTGGTAGTAGGTGCGCCGGGAATTCTGTTTAACTACGCTCTCAGTTGGTGGGAGGGAGCTGATGTGAGGCTTAATATTTGCCACTGACCTCATGAACGACTGGAAGCGGTATCTACTGGTTGAGGGGGGTCTGTCTTGCTGGTGCCCCATACCATTTGAGGAAGCAAATCTTCCCAGTCTCCTCAACCTCGCCGTGAATGGAGGAGGGGTTATTAAAGAACACTGCCACATCCTTGATTATTTCTGACTTCAAGTACAATTTTGAGAAGCCCAACTTGCTTCTCCTTAAAGTTACAGATGTTGTGTCACAGCCGGTAAATGAATATAAGAACAGGATGTGTTCAAATCCATGCCGTTGCATCTATCAAAAGCACAGCGAGGCCCACATCCTCACCAACGACAGCCACAGAACTGTGAGTAAATTGTTCCACAGAAGTATTCACGATAAGGACCTCAGCATTATTGGTGGCCTGGGGAGTCTGTATCCCATTCTCCTGAAGCGTTATCTGTTGTAAGGAGGTGAACTGACTTTTATTGGTAGGATTGGACAAATAATCTTCTTGTGATAAACCTACAAAATTGTCACAAAAGTATTACTTTTACTCCTTATAAAACAATGTACTATTTCTGAAAATGACAAAATTTTACGAAAAATCTTAAAATTGGTGTAACTGTTAACCGGTTGGAGATTGGGTATGTATATATTCTTAAAGGTAATTCAATTCTCTACAACTTCTTTAAAGGGAATTTCTTTCTCAGATGAATAGTTTAGACTATATAAAGGAATGAAAGAATGTTTGATGAAAAATGTGACGTAAAAATCTGTCTTTCGATAATTTTCACTTTTCCGGAGCGTGTAGTTCGAAAACGGTTGCGAATTTGAAAAAAGTATATAGAATGAAAGTTGTAGAGAATTTCATGAGCTTTCATTTCGTATAAGAAAATTTTTCCCTACGACGCATCATTTTCGAGATATAAGAGAAAAATCCAAAAGTGGGACCTTCTTTGTGCCCCCACTCCTCCGGCTCACCTCCTAGACGTCAGGACTTTTAGTATGTTAACTCCCTAAGCACCCTGAACAAGTTTCTGAAGAAACCGCTTAGGTCCCTGTTCACGCACTCTACACCTCCTTTATTGACTCAACTAAATACATAATTGTAACTTCTTTTTCCAATAATAATAAAATCATCAATTAATAACATGAATAACGCAAAGGTGATCGTTTTAAAGGATTACGTTATTATTAATAACAAACTGGTGCCAAAAACCATAGGTATGTATTAATAAATACAAATGTTGCATTTATAAATTTACATTAATTATTTTGTAGGTATAGCTTCGTCTAAACAGTCATCTTCTGTTGGTGAAGGGAATAAGTTAATGCAGAAACTAGGGACAAAAGGTATATTGTGGATATAAATAAAGTAAAAGTATGCATATTTTACACTACATAATTGTTTTTTTTTGTTTTTGCTGTACCTGAAGATCCATCTTTCATATCTGAAGAAGAATGCGGAGAAGGGGAACACCTACAAGCTGAAATTACCGAAAATACAGGCAACCAGGAAAACGTATGGGATGACCATACTACTGTAGTATTTTTAGATGAATATGAAAACAATATCCAAGAGTTTCGGAATCCAAAAGTAAAAAAGATGTTATGGGATAAAATCGCAAAATCATTAAGAGAAAGAATCGGTGTCAATGTGGATGGTATTTATTTAGATCAAAAATTTAGAAATATGAAAAATACTTTAAAAAAAATTAAAGATAACAATAAAAAATCAACTACTGGTCGTGGTCGAGTAACTTGGAAATATTATGAACGATTTGAACAAATATTTGCTTCTGACAAAACAATTAATATACCTGCGGTAATATCAACAATTGCACCGAATGATGAAACAGGTTCATCAGATACGGAAAATAGTAACTCTGTAACACCATCTTCACGTACTAGCACTTTCGATGTAAGTTCTAAATCTCTTACTCGTTTAGATGGTTTTCGAAAGCGTCATTTAGAATTAGAGGAAGCACGACTGGAAGAATTGAAGGCAATACGACTAGAAATAGCAGAGAGCAACAGAATAAATCAAGAGAAACTTAAACAACATTTGCACACAAGTCAAAGCACACAAAATAGCTTAACATAATATGTATTTATTATAATTAATATTATTATAATATATGATGTAATAATAATATAGATATAATCCTCCTATTCGTTATTCTCCTATTCATCTTGGTTACTGGTGAAGTGAACAAAGGTGACTGACTATACTCTGTCTCAGTTAAGAATGCAGTTGTTTCCATTATAAGCGGAGCATAGTTTACACAGGTACATGGGAATTCCCAATCTAAGTGGAATCTCCCTACGTGTGTCTCAAGCCCGTTGGTACATAAAATTAACGGTTTAAATTGGCTTTCATTTGGTATTTGGCTTTTTTGAATACATTGCAATTATTTTATACAAATTGCAACAGAAAGGTTATTTTATAGCAGTAAAAATAAAAATTCACTTATAATTAATTTTACAATAATTATTAAAAGTTAACTTTTTAAAAATTGTGAAAAAATTTGATATTTCAAATTCAAGGACGGGTATGGGTATTTGTGATAGTACAGATTTATTATATTAAAATAAAAAGTTGCCAGTATAAAATCGTATATTGAAATAAGAAATCTAACAAATCTATCTCAATGGATGAAAAAGATTGGAATGCTATTCAGATTGCTGTGGATAATCTAGGAGCACCAATAGACTTTATTCCAAACAGAGGAAAACCTACGTACAATGAAAATTATGTAGCTCACAACACTATTCCTAATTACTCAGTATCGGAATTTAAAAAAAACGAAGTTATTTAGATTTTTCAGTATAATTTCTTTGGATGTTAGAGAAACAATAGTACCCCCATGGCTGATCTGTGCTTAAGCACTGCATTCTTAACTGAGACGGAGTATAAATCCAGAGCCTCGCCCTATACTGTCCTATACACTTAATAAAATGCACTATTAAAGAATTGTGGTTATAAAATCTCTTTTCATTTGGCCACTTATACCTTCATCTTCATCATTTTCATTATTATTCATAATAACATCATTATCATCTTGTTCTAGTATCTCATAATCTTCGTCATTCCGTATTAGGATAAAATTATGTAGAATACATGCACTTAAAATAACTTCTGGGAGTTTGTCTGCTAATGACATGTCGACATATTTTAAACGTCTCCATTTTCCTACAATAAAAGTACAGGGTTCAATACTTGCTTCGATTCTAATTCCATTTTATTACCTTTGAGTAATCCAAATGCTCTTTCAATACTCGATCGGTGAGCAGATAATACGGTATTAAATCTAGTTTGTGCTTCTGAAAGGTGACCATTATCACGATATGGTTTCAGTACATTTATCATTAAGGGATAAGCTGCATCAGCTAGTAAATGCTGTGAAGGTATTAGAGGTGGATCACTGGTGATTTTTCTATACAATGGACTATTTCGAAACACCCGTGCATCATGTACCCTTCCAGGCATTCCAATAAACACATCTGTAAAGATGCATTTATCATCACACACTCCCTGAAGTCATTGATTAAAATAAAATAATAAAGATGCGCAACTGTCAAGGTTTCGAGATTTTAGTGTTGTATTTTTTTACCAATAGCTTTATGATTGTCTTCAATTTTAAGGGCTATACAGCCACATTACAAATACCTTCCCGTAGTACTAAAAATTGATGATAATCATGTAGTTATTGGCAAATAAATACAATACTAAAATCTCGAAACCTTGACAGTTGCACCTGTTATTATTTTTTACTCAATGCTGAAGTATAATACTGTGATGCTCCTTACGATTATAAAAATCTACAGCATTGTTTACAGGCTGCCTAATGTCTATATGACATCCATCGATGTTTCCTATAATACCAGGAAAACCTATAAATAGTAAACAAGTGATTATTACTAACATGTGTTATAAGTTAATAATACTTACGATTACGATAACGATTCTCATTTCTCGATGCAATTTGCATACATTTGTTAGCATCTGGCCATGTAATATATTGATTTCGTAGTTGCACTATTGCATTTAGGATTTGTAAAAAAATATAATGGCCTGTTCCTTTTGAGAATCCAAATCTGTCACTAACCGCTACAAAACTTTCTTGCTTAGCAATTAACCAAATGTAAAAGAGCACTTTTGTTTCTAATGTTATTACACGATGTGTATTAGGTATTAAAGGTGCTATAGTTACACATAGTTCAGCAACATTCTGTCGAGACATTCGAAAATGGATTTTAAATTCCGATACCGAATAATTAGGAATAGTGTGAGCTACATAATTTTCGTTGTACGTAGGTTTTCCTCTGTTTGGAATAAAGTCTATTGGTGCTCCTAGATTGTCGACAGTCTGAATAGCATTCCAGTCTATATCATTTTCAAATAATTCGTGTAAT
This sequence comes from Rhagium mordax, assembly GCA_963680705.1. Taxonomy (NCBI): domain Eukaryota; kingdom Metazoa; phylum Arthropoda; class Insecta; order Coleoptera; family Cerambycidae; genus Rhagium; species Rhagium mordax. The sequence continues at coordinate 44,166,557 of OY796656.1, forward strand.
AGTGCAAAATTTTTACACTGGATCCATTATTCTGTGTTCATAAACTCCAGTGTAGATGTCATCTCTGGCATATGTCAAAAATATTTGGCGTTCAAATATTCCAGTGTAGTGCAGAAATGTGTTACATTTTTACACGAACTTGAAAGGTAGTGCAAAAGTGTAGTGTAGAAATGTGGAGATTTGAGAACAAGAAATACGGACTAAAATAATAGGTTTGTTTGTCATCAGCCACTAGTGTACACTTTTTTACACTTTTTGCCAATAAGTCGTTTGTTATAAATTAGTGCAGACAGTGCTAGCCGTTTGGTATACCAGTACAGCGTACACTTTCTTGCACTTTTGACACTGACTTCTGACGAGGTGTAACGAGTGTCGATAGTGCAGCGCAGGCGCCTGAGTTGAAGTTTGAGGTTTAACTGAAACGGCGGGTTGTCTGACAGGTATGAATTTAAATAATGTGATTTTGTCAGAGTTATTTAGTGATGAGAGTGAAGATACTGATAGTGAACTCAGCAACAGTGACGATGAATTTCTATATTATACAATGAAGTGGAAAGAATGTAATAGGAGAAACTGTATAAAAAATTATTTTGAAGAAATTGTACCAAGCTACACAGATAAAGAGTTTAAGAATCATTTTCGGATAGACAGGAAGTTATATACAACTTTGGCAGATAATTATAAGGAATCAGATGATTATAAGAACATTTTAAATTATAATGTAAAATCGGCAGCTAAACATTTAGCTGTCTTTTTATGGTTCGCAGGGCATGAAAGCTGTTCATATAGAGATTTGGCAGATAGATTTGATTTATCTTTGTGGTCGGTCCATCACATTATTTACCGAATAACAATGTTCATCAGCAATATGTCGCCGAATATTATTCGTTGGCCAAATATTCCTGCACAAGAAAAGACTGCAGATTACTATTTTGAAAAGAAAAAATTTCGTGGTGTTGTAGGTAAGTATGCGCAAATTTATTTCTTAATTAATTTATGATAAATAAGAAATTTTTATATTTAAATTTTTTTAATAGGCATTATTGATGGTACTCACATCAGAATAGATCCACCGAAAACAAATTCTGATGCCTATATTGACAGAAAAGGTGTTACTAGCATCTGCATGCAGGGTATTTGTAATGAAGAACATAAATTTATAGATGTATTTGTTGGTTGGCCTGGCTCAGCTCATGACAGCCGCCTTTTAAAAAATTCTGGAGTTTTTTCGAAATTGGTAAACTTACGCGAAGGTTTGTATGTCTATTATAATAATAGTAATGTTTTTGGGTTATCAGTTATCACCCAGATTTTCCACCAAAAATAAAAATCTATTCATTTCATTTCATACTTTTGTAAGTTTCACACATTTCAATCATTTTTTTGAATTATGTAGATCATAGTTAATTTATAATATACAAATGAATAGAAAAATTAAATTGATAACTTAAATTTTAGTTTTAACAAATTAAAAAAGGGACATATTTTTTTCAGGTTATTACTTATTAGGCGATTCAGCATATCCATGTTTGAAACAACTAATGGTACCTTACAAGGACAATGGCCACCTTACGCATGCACAGAAACAGTTTAATAGAACTTTGAGCTCCTGTAGAGTGGATGTGGAACATACATTTGGCATAATTAAACAAAGGTTTCGGCAACTATACTACTGCAAACTAAAAAATTTGAAAATACTCTGCCACTTCATTAGGGCGTGCTGTGTACTTCACAATTTATCAGATATTACAGAAGATGCTGAGTTACTTGATGTGGAAGGCATTCCCTTAGAAGATTATAATGATCCTGAAATTTTAGATTTTGAAGAAAATGGGACAGCTTTAAGAAATTTTATTTGTAACGAGATGTTTTTATAACAATTCATTTTATTTAATATGTAATAAAACAGAAAATAAATATAACTTCTAAAAATATAAAACTGTATCAGACCATCTCTATGTTAAAAAATAGTAAAAAAACAATAAATGAAGGTTCGGCCGTAACAGTGTTGTAATATTTTGCTGAAATCAGAATTTCCATGAAACAACAAAATATAACAATATACTTACATATAGGAAGATATTACATAAGTAGTATATTTTGTATTTCTATTGTCCTTTTAACACGTACAGTGTGGCTCACTTATGATTCTCGCCCCAATTTCAATACTATTTAAACTTACAAACAAAAGGATTTATTAGGCCGCTTAGAACCATTCAAAAAATATTTCATATATTTCTTATACCTACTGGATATTAGTTTCCAGTGTTGGCTGAAATTCGTATTTTTTAAAGAACATCCTGTATATTTTTAAATATTTGGACACAGGACCTCTAGAACTTTTAAAAAATACATCATTGTATACATTTAACCCAATTATTGTAAGAGTTAGAGGTACACTGTACACAAGTTTTAAAGTTGCAATTTTGGTGTATATACATACATAATGCTATTATAATAAAGTAAATATACCAGAATCAAATTTTAAAACTTGCATATATCCAAAAATAATCGATTACAATAATATATACTATGAAGTAGTTTGGAAAAGACCAAGATCTCCTCTGTCCAAATAAGTAATAATATATATGATGTCCTTTAAAAAAATACAAAATTTAGCTACATTGTACTGAAAACTCGAACGTCCTGTTTAAAAATTATATAAATTTCTTTAAAGGTCCTAAACGGTGTTATAAGTACCTTTTTTATTTTTGTTCGTAAGTCCTCAAATTCCACATCCTCAATATTTTTTTAATACATTGTTACGGCTGACCCTTCAAATAATTAACAAACAATAAGATCTTGCTTAAATTGGTAGCAATAAGTATTTCACTTTTAAAAATATCAAACAATCAGTTGAAAAATTAAAGAATAAATGTTATGAATAACTAAAGAAACAATAGAACTTTACTTAAATAATCGCAATAAATACTTGTGTGAGTAAAATAAATGAGACTATCATAAATATATAATAGAAGCAAGTAGGTCATTATTTATTTTCCAACGTGGATTAATTTCTCTATTAAATCATTTTTTCTACTTATTTCCTTCGTTCTTTCCTCATAGGCACTTAATTTTTTATTTCCTAATTCAACAATCTGTTCGTAGTGTTTTTCCTTAGATAGGCGAAATTCTCTAAATTCTTTTGCGATGCCATTTCTGTTTCGTGCAGTAGAAGGCTGGATGGTGACGTTTTCTTTTTCTGTCAAAGATGCAGTGGAAATATCCGATCCAGCATCTAAATATTGTGATGTACTGCTATCAATGTTGATTCCTGCAGCTTCAATTATTTGGTTTTTGGTTCTCCCATTATCATCTGAATTTAGTAGATATTCAGGGAAAATGGAAGATTTTTCCAACATACATTCCTGTAGCTCTCTATAAAAACAAAGAAATATTTATCATAAATAATGAGGAATAATCACGTTTATGAAAATAGTATACTAGCGAAAACTGCTACAGTAGACTTACAAATGAGGTAAGAAGGATGGTGTTTATAACCGGATCTGCGTTCTGTACAAGGCTATATTTACAGGCAGGCTATCTACGTAGCATCCTATGGACTTAATTTTGAAAACCCACCACAGGTTCAGCCTAGGGGTCTACAGACCCTAAATACAGCCCTAGTTCTGTAGCGTGCTTCTCGACCATCCATCTTACGTCTATTGTAATAGCACTTTTTGCTACTACAATACTAATATAAAATGAAGTTGAAACAAATTCATGATATTGTGACATTTTATTTATAGAAAGTCTATATTGAATTATTTATTATTGTAAACTTTATAAGTATAAACATATGAAAATCAGAATCGTAATCTACTTAGAAGGAAAAGTTTCTACCAAATAATTTCCGCATGTACTCCGATTTGTTAATTTTGGCGTATATTTTAAAAACGTTACCACTCGAGCAATAGCCACACAATTATTATACAATCAGTGATTTTTATTTAGAGTGCAGAGACAAAACTCCTCAACTGTTTTGAATTTCTGATATCCTGTACATAGCTCGTTAAATATTGCATAAATACCTACTTACTTTTCATACGAGCATGTTGCCCTACCTCGCCCTGTCTTCTTATTATTTTCTGTTTTTTTCTTATAGGCTCTTTCTAATGATTTCCATTTATTTTCAATTTGTATGGGGGTAAACTTATAGGCATTTTCGTTCATTTTACTTTCTGACCACATTTTTTTCTTTGTTTTTAGTTTGAAAGTTTTTCCCACCTGTGGATTATATTCATTATATAAGCTAATTAATAGCTTTATTGCTGCATCTGTCCACATTTTTTTCTTTGTTTTTAGTTTGAAAGTTTTTCCCACCTGTGGATTATATTCATTATATAAGCTAATTAATAGCTTTATTGCTGCATCTGTCCATGTATGAACTTCTTCACTTTCAGTAAAATACAAGGTATCGTCGCCGGAAAAATCCTGGGAAAATTCTGCAACTTCTGTAATTTGAACTTGGCTAGAATGTCGAATGTTATTACCGTCTACATTATGACTTGGGAGACAATTTTCTTTGTTTGATTGCATTAAATTGAACGCCATTCTTTTATCGCTTTGTATTTGTATTTGTTGTTGCAAAAAAACCTCATCTAAAACAAACAGATTAATACAAATAAAAGATTATTTTTTAATAACAAACCATTCTCCAACTGTTCTATGTAGGCAGGTGGCCCAGTTATTTCAAAATTATTGCCGTGTTGATCCACAACATTAACTTTTTCCCACCTGTACATTTTTTTTAAACTATGAGCTACCAGGAGACGAGTTGCGCTATGAGTACCAATTATTGCTATTATTTATAGGTTATGTTGATTTTCTGACAAGAGTACGTACACTCTCTAAAGGTTGTTTGTTATAGAATTACACATCTGCACTTGTTAACACTTTTTACACTTTTTACACTTTTAAACCTACACTTTTCTGCACTACACTTTGATGACAAACAAAGCTAAGGTTATGCTTGCTTGAGGCATAAACCTAACAAACAGGTAGGCTGTGCTTGAGGTGTCAATGGTGTCATATAGAACTACAAGATGCAGAATTTTGAGGTTGCAGCAACTGAAATGTGTTTAATGTACAACCAAGATGGTGAAATTGTAGTAGACGAAAATGGATACTACTTGTTTGCATATAGAGGTAAGTACATGCATATACTTCAAACCGAGATACTTTTTGTATCTAGGTGTACATATACCGTGCTTTCATCTCGCAATACTACACAAGGGGAGCACGGTATAATACATCGCAGCGTAAAAAAATATACATTTCACGATACATTACACATTGCGGCCATTGCGCAGCCGGATGTGACGTCGAGCTCGAGAAAAATATGAACCTGTCGTGTACGTGACATCGCAACTAACCTCAAATATATGATTTGCACGTCATCAAATGACGCGTTTAGTTGAAAAAGTAATACCAGCGCACAAATATGTAAAGTCACCATTTCGATATACATTTACAAAAATATACATTTTTAAAGATTTTCACATATTAAGCTACTTTTATCAAAATCTGTGCTTGGTTCCTGTGCTATCAATTAAAATTTTGTTCAGTGCATTACTAATGAAGTTTTGATTGCCGTAATTTAATAAAATAAAATGATTTTTGTTGGCTGGAAATCCAACCTATAATTAGCAGTTTATTTTAAATAATCTATAATATTGAAACTTTATTGAGATAATTTTTATATGTTATAATCATATTATAATGGATTCAAGCTGAAACTACAAAAATTAAAATCGAAAATAAATAAAAAAAAACTCTAAATTTGAGGTTATGTCAGTCCTATATGCTATGATGCACATGATCTCTACTGGACTTTTATGAAGAAGAGAAAATGCTATGTATAATTTTCTCTTCTAAATTTCTTGCCAAATATATCTAATAGTTTAAAATTTATAGTACAATCAAACTGAGATGGCAGTTACCATCGCTTTGATTATACTGTAATGTACCTAATCTATTATACAGTGTTTTTAATTTTAATGATTACATAAATAACATTTAATAAGAAAAGTGTATTTTTCTAGATAATCCCAATGAAACACTAAAAATACACCCCGACGATTTGGAATCTGTTTTACACGTAGATTAACAGTTTGTTGAATATAATGGATCAACTCTAAAATTAATTTGTAGAAACATATTACCTGAGCACGAAAATAATAATTCGTATGTTATTCCTATTAGTCGTACCTGTTCACAAACTACACAAAATGAGACGCAGAGTAATGGCAAAATAAGTTGGGACGATGCTAACACCAAATATTTACTATCCTTGTATAAAGAACATGCAAATAAATTTAAATTAAAAAAACATTTATGGGCCTATATCACAGAAATTATTAATAAAAAAGGCTTTAATTTTACCCCACTACAAATAGAGAATAAGTATGAAACTCTGGAGAGGGCATATAAAAAAAAACAGAAAATGACAATGCAACCGGAAGAGGACAAAAATATTGTGCATATCAAAAGTGAGTATTATAAGAATTTATTCTAATTACTGTAATTAGGTATCCACCGATAAATCGATATACAGTAAATATAATCACTTACAATAGCAGTGTAATACACTACATCCACAACCACATTTAATACAATTTACTTATTACAGAGAGCTAGAAAACATAATCAACAAAAATCCAGCAGTATTTCCTGAAGCTATAACCAGCACTAGCGGTTTTTTTAATAGAAAACAATTGCTAGAACAAAATGGATTGTTGTTGGAGTAAGTTAAATTTGTTAAATTTACCTGGAAGATAATTACCTAATTTTTTTAGAGACAAGGAAAATTCCCCAAATAATTATGATGTTGAGCAGAGTGCAAATGGAAAAGAGAAAAAGAAAGATCAAACAGCAAAAGGGGTTAAAAGAAAGAGGATGTCCCATACGTTAAGCGAACTCATGGAAGAATTTAGAAGAGTTGAAAATGCTGCCAAGTTACGTCACTTGGAAAGCCAGAGTATACATGAACAACGCAATAACTTTTACAGACATTAAACCGCTGATTCCTTGTATAGACTGGAACAAATTTGATTAAGTTTTGATTATATTTCTTTAAACAAATCGTTATATTTTTGTGATTATTGGATTTTGAGTTACCTTATGTGATATTTAGTTGCAATTACTTATAATATGTACTGATATTTAAAGTATTTATAGCAATATCAAAGTTGATTTTATTTATTTGAACATATTATTTTTGTGAATTCATTATTTATTTTATTTTTAAAAACGTGATACATAGTTCTGATTACTAATGTAGGTAGACTCCGGCCGCTATAAGAACAAGCCACCAACGTCATCAAAGAATATCTGCGCGGTCGTCCACAGAAGCCCCGCCTTCTAGCATAAGCGTATCATCATAATATTTTTAAAATCTGTTATTCGTAGCGTTGAGTTTGCTAAATGCACGTCACTACTTACTTTGTAGAAGCATGGTATCGCCAAAGCTAGCACAGCCGTTGCAACGCCCCTGGCTTGTTCTTATAGCGGCCGGACTCTACTATAATAATTATATTTGTTAATGGTTTAAAAAATTAAAGAGCATTTATAACTACAGTCACTTCTTCTCTGACGTTTTGACCTGCTTCGGGGATGTTTTCTTTGAAAACATTGGCCATATCATTGGAATCATATAGTGCAACCTCCATGAATTGTAAATCGTCTTCATTGCCCATGTTATGAAGAATACAGCATGCTTTAATAATTTTTACAATTAGGGATATGTTCCTTAGCTTCAAATGGTACAGTTGCCTAAATCTTTGTTTTAGAATACCAAAAACATGTTCGATATAAATTCTAGTGGAACTATGAACTTTGTTGTATTTTGCCTGTTCCTGTGTAAAAATAACCATTATCCCGGTATGGTGTCAGCAAAAATTTTAAACAAGGGTAGGCATTATCCCCTAACACCCACCTCCCATTGGAAAGGGCCTTCATATTGGTAATTACATGACTATTTCTGAATACTCTGGCATCATGGACAGATCCAGGGTATCCAATATACACATCAATAATTTTTTTTTCGTGGTTACATATGACTTGCATGGGGATAGTTAAATATTTTTTCCTGTTATAATACGTGTCTGGATTTTTAATGGGTCGATCAATTTTTATGCGGCTACCATCTACAGATCCTACTACACCGGAAAACCTGTCTTCCTTTAAAAAAATTCTGCTGTGACATTTTGTTGCTCCACATTTGGCCACTGTATTATCGCAGGGCCCATATGACAAATAAATTCTGCTACATCATTTAATAAGTAATATAAATTTGATAAAGACATATCAAATCTATTTGCCACATCACGATAACTAGCAGTCTAATGTCCTACGAACCACAAAAATGAGAATTTTTTTCTTTGCCGATGCCGGTGGTCTGCCGCCAATCATAGATTCTAGAAAAATAGAAAAAAAGAATTGTAGGTATATGTATCGTGTCCGAGTTCGACCCCGACACCGGCACTGGCAATGTTGGTGGGTATGGATGTTTGTCTGCGTTTTTCAAATATGTAACCCCTTCCGGACAGCCTTGGCTTTGGATTTAGGGGTTGTCTAATTTCTGTAGTGTGTTTATATTTATATATACATAATATTACCTCTTTTTTTTTTTAATCACTTATTTAACGTCGGCCTATTTCCGCTACTATCACCGACGCCAGGAGACGAGCAACCCCCAACCTGGAAATTTTGCCGAACCTCTTATCTTACTAAGAGTAGGGATTTTTTACTTGCCTAACATTTAATAGACAAGGGACCGACTGCTTTACATCCCCTCCGAAGGATGGTATATCCTCAATACACCTCTCGCCTACAGTTGTATTGTTTCTGCGATATAGCTGATATACAAGCCGCTAGAAGTAGGGAAGCGAGACCGCGTCTTTCCGTGGACCCCATCCAAGTACTAAAAGCAACATTTGTTGCTTTACTCCTCATATCGCTATGAAGTGAGTGAAGTCAGTCCTCCGCTCGCTGCCCCATATTACCTCTTATATTCACTTACGATTGGAATTATATTCTCCAAATTTTTTAATCAAGTCTTGTACAATTGTGGATTTCAACCTGAAGTGGGATATGAAATCGATTTCGCTCATTTGATCAGCCAGTTCCAAAAGTTTTTGATACACAGTCTTTTGCCTCTGCCTACAAGTGTTGTACAAATACTTAATATTAAACGTTTCTTTCTGTACAAATAGTCTTCATTTGAAGAGTCATCGGAATCATCATCAGATGATAATAATTCTGATAAAACTAATCTCTCCATTAGATATATGTTATCTGTTAGTACCAATTTACTTTAATGCTTCAAAAAAAAATAAATAAGCACAACACCAGAACCATCACTCAAAACATAAAAGTAAGGTTAAATTTGAACTGTGTTCATAAACCAATTTTACGCAGACAATCTACACTATTTACAAACTGCACTACATTGGTGTAGTGTCACACCAAAATAAAATTACACTACACTACACTATGTACCACTGCACTACACTAGTGTAATAGTTTTTGAACAAAGCTATTGTTATCTTGATTTTTGAAAAGATCTAATTACAAGCTACTACTTCAGGTGTACTATATAGTTTTTTTGCTCCCATTCACATGATTAATAATTAAATTTTTTTACATAAATCTGGCGGTGGTTGCCACTCCCAACAAGTTGTGTTTCTTAATGGTTCTTTGGTTAGAAGTAAATTGTGACACGTTTTAGTTTCCAATAAATTTCTGTTCTTTCTTTTAATCAGATTAAGCCCCGAAAATATACGTTCGGCTGCAGCACTACCATGGGGTAAACATAATATATTTTTTAGAAACCTATGGAAAAACAGAAAAAGATTTTCACCGAGCGCATTTTTCATGGTGCCTAGTTCAACCACAAAATTTTCAAGATCCATGTTTTTATTAAATTTTTCTGTTGGCAGTTCAGAAAGTATCCGCCATTCATAATTAATACTTTCATATTGATCATCACTAACCATATTTGGAAAATACTTTACCAGAGAAATAATAGAAGACATTTTTTTGTCAGAAAAAATATTCTGGGGGTCTATCCAAGTTAATTTTGTATAAAGGTCATTACCAAAAGGAAATCCTTGCTTTATTTGCAAAGTCAATTCTATGTAAAAATTTAAACAGTTTATGCGAAAATTATGCAATTCTTTTTTATCAATTTGGTTATTTCCAACAATTTCTTCTACTTTGACTCCAAAATATACATTCTCTAAAGGCAAAAATTTGGAAGGGTCTTTGATATAAATTTTATCAATATCAGTATTATTAATATAATTTAAATTTAAATAGTTTTTTAGGATTTGTTTGTATGTGAAAGAAACACGGGGCAATATTTGATGTAAACGTGGTTTTTCGGACTGAAACTCAATGTTGATAGTGTTAGGTAATTATTTTAAGAATATAAGATAAAAACGAAAGATACATTTTATTTATTTTATTATTTAGTGCTGATAATATGTTACTAATTTTGGTTGAAGATTATTCATAAGCAGCGTCAGTAAAAATAATACAAGAGCGTTGTATTGTTCTAATACTCTATCCACAACTTGTTGTAGCGACAACCATCTCATTTCTGACGGTCTTAAAGTTTTATGCGGTTTTAGATCACAAAATGTCTGAAACTTTTTTAAAGCACTGATCTTTTTAGAACTGTGAGAAAAGTGAGCATAAATATCTTTTACTAGTTCGTCTACTTCTCTTCGTATATTAGCACAAGTGTAAGATGGGCATAACTTAAAGGAGTGTGAGCTACATCCAACAACAACCAAGTTTGGTAGCCTTTTTTTTTAAAGTGTCTGAACACCATTTAATTGTCCCATCATAGTGGCGCAATTATCAGCTGCAAAACCAGCCATATTTTCTATTTTAATTTCTGATGAGATAAGGTAATTTATGAGACATTCATAGATTGAGGCCGCTGTAGAATTATTTTCAAGCTCTAATAATCCTAAAAATGTATCCATTGTCTTAACTTTATTAACCAATGCATTTATTAATTATATTGGAAGTTTTGGTTGTGCTACAATTTATTCCCGATGCAATTTCCGAATCTGGACAAATGGATTTTATTAACTTTGGTAAATGTTCCATGGTATTAAATGAAAGATCGTGCTTGGCGACAAACGCAGCCAGTTTTAGTTCCCCTTCTTTAATCAGTGTTTCATTTTTACACAGTGTTTTTCTTAATACAACGTCTATATTTTGCTGTTCTATTGCATTTGCCATTTTCACATTTTTCATATGCAACTCATTTTTGTCATGTCTCTGTAAATGGGAACGATTCTCTTTTATTTGCTTATTGCAAACTTTGCAATAAGGATAAATATTATTGGGACATTTTTTACACCATTTAAATTCTATTTCCCAGTTAGAACAATATTTTTGCACATACCTGGTCTTCTTTCGCTTTTTTTCTGTTATTTGTTCATTAGATGATGGGTACTCACTTGAAGTTTTATCAGCCTGTTCATCTTGTTTTTTAGATGTTGACGGCTGATGCTGATCATCTGTGGACTTTCTCAATCTTTTGATATACCTGCAAATTAAAAGATTGCCCGTTTTTAATAAATAGTCGTATATACCAATAAATAACTTTTATACAAAAAAGCATTACTTGTCCATGTCAGCTAAACTATTCGTCCCTATTATTTATCTTAACGAATATTGGAATAAACTGGAACTAACTACTTATATATCACCACCATCTTGTTTTGTTTACCTCAACGGTTTCGGTTTCACAACATCGGCCATTTCGTGTTTCTCCGGTTTTCGGAATCACGCCAATCACGAAGCGCCGACTGCCGAGTGGAAATGAAATATTTATTTTTGGTTGAAATCAGTGGCGCAGGCACAACCAAATTCTTCGGCATTTATATATATTTTTTTTAAATTCAGTTTTTAATAATAAACCTGACGAATTATAATATGTACTAGAATTAAGATGATTTTTGGTAAAATGTACTTTTGTACTTTGTTGTCTAAAATGTATTAGATTTAGTACAAATAAAAATAGTACTATTAAAAGACGATTTCTCATCATATCGTCATGTTTTCTTTCTGAAACACAAATCAGAAGTAAAAGAGAATATAGAAAAATTCATCTCTCGAGCTGAAAGAGAAACAAATAATAAATTGAAAGTCTTAAGGACAGACAATGGTTTGGAGTTTATAAATCGAGTAAGAGAATTATTAGAAAGTCGAGGAATTCAGCATCAACGATCTGTAGTATATTCACCTCAACAAAATGGTAGGGCTGAGCGTGAGATGAGGACCCTAGTCGAAGTAGCTCGCAGCATGATACAAGGCATGAGTAAAATATTTTGGGTTGAAGCTGTTAGCACAGCAGCCTACGTTCTAAATAAAACTGGGACAAGCTCTGTGAAAGGCAAGTTTTTATACGAATTATGGAACAAAGGGTCAATAAACTTAAATGAATTCAAAAGTTTTGGATCTAGAGTATTTGTACATACACCTAAAGAAACTCGATTAAAATGGGACTCTAAAAGTAAAATAGGTATATTTTTAGGATACTGCGAAGAAGTAAAAGGATACAGAGTATATTTCACAGAAAAGTATAAAGTAGAAATTCAACGAGATGTAATATTCTTACCAGAAACGAGACTGGAAAAAATGAATATAAAAAATGATGCAGAAACTGAAATAATCCAGGTCGTTGATGAGGTAGTACCAACGTATAAATTACGGAATGAAAGAAAAAGACCAACGAAATTAAATGATTACGAAGTTGATTTCGACTCTGATTTGGATACGAGTTTATAGACATTTCTTGAGGAAGAAGAGCCTACAACGTATGACAAGGCTATGTCGAGCAATGAGGCAGAAAATTGGAGAGAAACAATGGACAACGAAATTCGTGTATTGGAAGAAAATTAAACGTGGGTGTGTATAAGAGAAACTAACACGGAAAATGTCATTAAGTGTAAGTGGTGCTTTTAAAAGAAAGAAAGATGAAAACAATAATGTAGTGAAATATAAACTACGTTTAGTGGCCAGAGGTTTCCAACAAACTGATAGGTCCTTCTCAAACGTTTATAGTCCTGTAGCTAAATTGCCTTCAATAAGAATTTTCTTAGCTGTATGTAATAATCTAAGAATATCTGTACATCAGCTGGATGTCTGTAGTGCCTTTTTATATGGCGTCATACAGGATGAGGTATACATTTCACTTCCTAACGGCTTTAAAGAAAAATAGAACACTATTTGTAAGCTAAGAAAGTCCTTTTATGGACTCAAAATGTCACCTAAAAATTGGTACGAAAAGTTTCATGATGTAATGTTAGCTATGTTTTTGAACGTTCCGAATTTGAATATTGTCTGTATGTAAAAGCAGCAAGTACTTACAGAATTTATATTTTGATCTACACTGACGATCAATTGAAGGGACCCAAGAAAAATTTGCATCAACTTCCAACTCATATATCTTTTGATACAAGAATCGCAGAGCCATAAATCTTTTTAGGTGTTATAGATATACACCTCAAGAATATGTGACACATTTTGCTTGTCCTTGTCTCATTTATTTTTGGAGATACGGTGATGAAGGTTGAGCTATGTTTTTCTGTCAAAGTTTGAGGTCGTGCATGGAGTGTCCCAAACCGTTTTCGGATATGACAAATAGTCATTTTGTACCCTCATTCATTGCGTTCATTTTCATTTTTGATTGATTGCGCTAACTTAATTGTTGTTGATTTTATGAGGATTTCTATACAACATTACATTTTTTGACTTTTTGACAGGGGGAGAACTGAATTGATATTTTTCGCAAATGAAATTATGAATGCGCGGGATAGGTACCTCAATCAAATTTTGCGGCCTATTGTATTGCCTTTTGCGAATCAAAGAGACCCTGAATTTCTATATATGCAAGACCACATCGTGCTCGAGTAGTAAACAATTTTTTCGAAGAACATATCACAAGAATGGTATGGCCTTCCTGCTCGAAGAATCTTAACCCTATCGAGCATGTCTGGGGCGCACTTGGAAGACGCCTTCGCAAACTAATGGTACCAACTATCAATTTTGAAGAACTTGCTGTTGCGGTTTCAGAGGAATGGGCTCTTGTGGATCAGCAAATTATAGATAATTGCATTGTCAGTATGTCCAGACGGTATCAAGCTGTTATAGGAGCAAGAGGTGGACCAACTCGTTATTGGCATTTAATGCTAAAAATTTTTATTTGTGTATTATGTACGTGTAAGATTTAATTGTAAACATTTAAAAAAATAAGCATTTAAAGTCAAAAAATGTGCTGTTGTATAGAAATCTTCATAAAATCAACAACAATTAAGTTAGCACAATCAATCAAAAACGAAAATGAACGCAATGAATGAGGGTACAAAATGACTATATTGTCATATCCGAAAACGGTTTGGGACACTCCATGCACAATCTCAAACTTTGGTAGAAAAACATGGCTCAACTTTAACCACCGTATCTCCAAAAATAAACGAGACAAGGACAAGCAAAATGTGTCACATATTCTTGAGGCGTATATCTACAATACCTAAAAAGATTTATGGCTTTGCGATTCTTGCATCAAAAGATATATGAGTTGGAAGTTGATGCAAATTTTTCTTGGGTCACTTCAATTGATCGTCAGTGTACATAGATGATTTATTAATAACAGGTACAAATAATACAGAAGTAATATATAAAAGACATGTTAAATAAAAATTTTAAAATGAAGGATTTCGGTCCGGTAAAACATTTCTTAGGGATGGTTGTTTATCAAGATATTACAAATGGGATAGTATCAATAAACCAAACGAATTACCTAAAAAATGTTTTATCAAAATTTAATATGAAAAACTGTAAACCTTCTAAAACCACTATGGACATTAATTTTAAACATGATATCTTAAAAAGAGATAAGTCAGAAAATCCAGAAATAGAAAAAAACTGTAGAATGTAGTAAGTACCAATCGTGCGCTGGCCAAGAATTGTGGCAGGCCTTAAAAAGATTACTGAGATACATTCAGGGAACTTTAAATTTATGTTTAATTTTTGGTAATAATAATAGCATATTATATGATATTGAAGGTTTTGCAGATACCGACTAGGCTGGTGATAGAGTAGACCGAAAATCCTCTTCGGGATATGTTTTTAAAGTTTTAGGATCCGCAGTATCGTGGGCTTCTCGAAAACAGTCGACTGTCGCTCTGTCATTAACCTAAGCCGAATATGTTGCACTAAGTTTAGCAGTAAGTGAAGCATGCTGGCTTCGACACTTTTTTAATGATTTTAACATTAAGGAAAATACAAAAGTGATGTTTAGCAGGGTTCGATATTAAAAATAAATGAATAAATGAGTAGTGCCATATACCCTGAAAAAGAAACATGATGCAGCCACGGACACGTGTTTCGGAGTTATTGCTCCTCATCAGCGTAGCGTAGCTTGAATAATGAATCCGTATGACACGTGTCCGTGGCTGCATCATGTTTCTTTTTCAGGGTATATGGCACTACTCATTTATTCATTTATTAAGGAAAATTTTGTTTGTGTGTTGTCAGCCATTAAAGTGTGCAAAAATCCTGAATACCACACCCGCCTTAAACATGTAGACTTTAAATATCACTTTGTAAGGGAAAAGTTTAAATCGGGTATAATATATATTGAATATATACGATCAGGTATGCAACTAGCCGATGTTTTCACTAAACCGCTAAGTTTAACTTCGTTTAATAATTTTTGTAACATTTTAGGACTAAAATAAAATATATGTTTTTTTTTAATTTACCATTGAGGGGGTGTGTTGAAATAGCAATGGTAAATACTAGTAAATAGGGTATTTGGGTGTTTTTGGAACAGAATGGTTATGTTGGTAATATTGCTATGTTAAAAAAAAGAACAAAGTTGTTGATATACCGTCTTTTTAGTCTATGGTGAACTGTGAAAAGTATTCTGTAGTTTTATTCAAATAAACCACTATTTCAAATATATCTCCTGTTTATTACTGGGCAATTGTGACACATTTGTCCAAAATGAAAATAGTTAAAAAGCAGAAAAGTTGTAATACTTAATAATAGAAATTATTTCAATTTTAATGGGTTGTCGAAACTTAAAAAATTGTCACATTCCTTTCAGTTGTTTTTGCAAATTGTATTAAATTCTGCTTTATTGGATATATTTAAAAGTAAGAAATCGAATGATTTCCGAGATTCTTCTCACGAAGAAACTTTGGAATATCCAGTTCAGGAAGACGAAAAAGTAAGTGATAAGTATGTGTAATCTCCATAAAACGGATGTAACATCATAGACTTTGATAATGGGCCCACTCCTAAGAGGAATATAAATAAATAATGCTGGCAATCTAGATAAACAAACCTCTTTTCGAAGAAATATGGAAACGGAAGAGGAAATCAAATAAATATTTTTCCCTGCTAAACTTGGAGAATAAAGTTGGAAATAATCAACTTAATAAATACGTTTTACAAAAAAGCGTGGATAACTTTTCATTGGATTATCAAGAATTACCCATTATTAGTGTCGATGCCACTAGTGAAACCCATATAGTTCTAATTCCGATCAATCATCCAATGCATCAATAAAAACCAGTTTATATTGACAATAACTCACTTTACGCTCCTAAATTGTCCGTACATCAGTCGAATCAGAAGATTCCGACAAAATAGCGCTTGAGAATGGGCTATTTTTCAATAGCTAAGATTATTGAATATGTTCCTCAATGTCTTTTGTAGTGGGTACATACAAATATGATGATATGATGATTCGGCTTAATAGTCATTACATTTCATTAACTTCAGCGTCCAACTCAAATATTTCGTTAGATAAAACTGTGCAAAGCAGATGGCTTACTGATCACTGCATAGACTGTGTCAGATTCGTTTTTCTGAAATCCTGTTGTGAAATTTATTGCATTGACACCACTTTATGTCAAATCTTATCGTCAAATAAGGTTTACAATAAATTCAAACCTTATTCGAAACATTTGGAAGATACTAAGTTTGTAATAATACCTTTATTTATTGACAACAATCACTGGACATGAACTGGTTTAGATATGGAAACAAAAAGCATACATCATTTAAATTCTGGTCATTTCGATGCAACCGAATCTTTTGTATTTGAAAAAATTAAAAATTTCTTTACTACTAGAGACAGGCTGCACAAAATTAATAGAAAGAGAAAATGGAAATTAAAGAAACTGCATGGCTAACTGAAACAAAGTGACTCCATAAAATGCGGTATATATATTTTGTACTATATAATGGTCATATAGAAAACTCACAAAATAGAGACTTTAATAGAAAAAACATTTATAGAAAACTACAATCCTTTTTGCTGTTAAGTTCTGAAAATATGTCTGATGCATGCCTTATTTACAGAACTAACGAGAACGCTAATTATGTCAATTGATCATGTTGTAAAATGTGGGTACATTTTAAACCATGCGTAAAATTTGCTTCAGATAATAACAAAGACGTTACCTTTGAGGAAATGAACACGAACAGTGAAATTTTTTTATTTGAATGTCACTTACGCAAGTTGTATGGTAATAATCCTTTTCTCTCGGTCGGTCGAGACAAGACGGAAGTGATTCTGACAGATTTAGAACTAGATTATTTTGTATTGCATTATAAAAACTACTTGCAACAGATGTATTTGAAAAGAGAAGTAAATGAGGATAGCCGTAGATATAGGGAAATACCTGATTACCTCAAATAAACTACGCGCCAGATGAAGTGGGACAGCCAAAAAATGTCCTAATTTTGACTAGCTATAACTTTGACATTTTTTTGCCGATATTAAATTTTTAGCCAAAGGTGAAAAGCGTCGTCCTTGGTCTATGCGTCATTGGCGTCGGGTATTTTTCTTGCAATTCCTTCGCGTTGTACAGGGCGTGAATTTAGAGCCGTTGAACATTTCAAATTTTTAACCCATAATTTGGGAAATGTGAGGGGCCCTAGAATTTTTTTTTCGATGTTAGATGAATTGATGGGTCGATACCTCAGGACGTCTTTGAGATGTTTTTGATACATTGCGTTGCTATAGAAATATCGCCATTTTATGAAATTTCGTTTTTATTTAAAAATATGCTCTTGTTTAATTAAACAATAACAGACACCATCTAAACTGCAACAAAGGACAATTTCTAATGAAAATGATTAACACCAGCGGCGTGCAAAAAGGGGTTTAGGGGATTTAACCGCGAAAATTGGTTTTTATTGAAAAATTTTAACAGTTTCTTTAAGAGTTACAGTTAAAAAGGTGCCATAACAGTAATTAGCGTGATTCATTGACAAATTCAGAGGCGTGCAAAAGGGGGTTTAGTAAATTAAGAAATTAAAATTCCAGTTTCATTCTTTTTTCCATTCATTTAGAAGGTGCGTACATGTAATTCATTGGCGTACAAAAGAATCCATTATACAGGGTGGTCCAAAAAGTTCGATATTTATATATGGAAACATTTTTAATAATTTTATTAAACGTTGTTCTTTGTTCGCCCAGTGAAGAATAGTGGATATGTTTGACGAGCATTAATTAGTCTGTGGCTGAGTAAGCGCCGCCTTCTGATAATACCTGTAAGCAGTAGTAGGTACCATTGTTAACTTCTTTATTTATCAAATCTTTTATCTTTTAACAAATATTCACCGGGCGAACAGAAGAAGATGGGCCGAAGAACACATGCATTGGCATCTTCGGTGGAAAGACTGTCTTCGTTGACGAGTGCCGTTTTAACCTCTACAATTCCGATGGCCGATTGTTAACTTGGCGTAGACGGGGAGAACGTTACCTAGAAGAAAATATGCGTCCCCAAGTTGCGTTTGGCGGTGGTGGATTGACAGTGTGGGGTGGTATTCAACACAACGGAAAGACAGATCTTGTGGTATTTCGGGGCAATGTTAACGGCATAGTCGACCTGAATGAATGTCTGATTCCGGAAGTTTTACCGCATATGCTCGAAATTATGGCGAAGATTTTGTTCTTGTGGACGATAATGCTCGGCCTCATCGTGCATTATTAATAAACAGGTATCTGCAAGAGCAAAATGTTAATCGTAATGAATTGCCTCCCAGATCTCCTGACATGAATCCCATTGAGCACGTCTGGAGTTGAATGAAGTCGGAGTTTTCCCGAAGGGAACGTCAGCCAGAAACTCTGGACGATCTCGAGGAGATAATTGTGGGAGTCAGTTCCTATAGAACTAATCAACAAATTAATTTTGAGCATGTCAAGTCGGTGTCAGGCAGTTATTCAGGCTAGAGGGGGGCCAACGCTTTACTAGAATTAATATTTTTGTGTTTCCTTTTTAATTTGTTAAATAATGTTTTTATATTCATGTACGTAAACCTATGGGTTCTTTTTTGTACGCACCTTCAAAATAAATGAAAAAAAGAATGAAACTTGTATTTTAATTTTTTAATTTACTAAACCCCCTTTTGCACGCCTCTGAATTTGTCAAAAAATCACGCTAATTACTGTTATGGCACCTTTTTAACTGTAACGCTTAATGAAACTGATGAAATTTTCCAATAAAAACCAATTTTTGCGGTTAAATCCCATAAACCCCTTTTTGCACGCCGCTGGTGTTAATCATTTTCATTAGAAATTATCCCTTGTTGCAGTTTAGATGGTATCTGTTATTGTTTAATTAAACAAGGGCATATTTTTAAAGAAAATCGAAATTTCATAAAATGGCGATATTTCCATAGCAACGCAATGTATCAAAAACATCTCAAAGACGTCCCGAGGTATAGGCTTAACAATTCATCTAACATCGAAAAAGAAATTCTAGGGCCCCTCACATTTCCCAAATTATTGGTCAAAAATTTGAAATATTTCACGGCTCTAAATTCACACCCTGTACAACGAGAAGGAATTGCAAGAAAAATACCCGACGCCAATGACGCATAGACCAAGGATGATGCTTTCCATCTTTAGCTAAAAATCTGACATCGGCAAAAAAATGTCAAAGTTATTGCTAGTAAAAATTAGGCAATTTTTTGGCTGTCCCATTTCATTTGGCGCGTAGTTTACTTGAAATGGGATTATTCCACTCCGATCATAAATTTCGACTCATCCGTAAAAATACGTAAAATTATTGAAGATGGTTTGGAAATTTTCGATGACGATGAATTTATATCTTGTGTGTTGTTATGTTGCGTCAATAAGAAAATATTTTATAAATATTACTGCCTACCGAAAGACGGTCATATTAACATGATGGAAAAATTTCGCATTTTACACAACGAAGATATTAACTGTTTTTATCCATTCCCGTATACACTTGATCTAGTTCTATCAAAATTGAGCAACGATATATATTAAATTAATCATTCAATATGTAGGTACAGTATGGTCGCTTTTAAATGATCGTGATATCAACTTAACATGTGGATTTCTAATTCTATCGTAAGTTCAATGTTATAATTAAACAGATAATGAGTAAGTCAATTGTCTTTGTTTTGCTTTTACCGGTTTATTTATAATCTTGGACTTACGACGGAATAAGAAATCGATTTGTAAGGTTGATAGGTACCGCGATCATTTAAAAGTGACGATACTGTACCTACCTGTATGATGAAATATCACAACCATATGTCACTATCTAGACACTAGGAGCTGGGGAAATTTAAAGTCTTTGTATCAAATTATTAAGCAAAAAAATCTAAAATCTAATTATAAGTATTCTAGTGGCCTTTTAAAAGAACGCTGAACAGGCAGCCATTTTAGTGAATGTAAAAACTTAGGAATCATTTTGGTAGATGTCTACAGTTGTTTTAGCATTAATAGAAAGTTCTTCCTATAGCATTTTGACAGTTTAAAGTCTTTGTTTTTAGATAGGTACTATAGTGTTGGGAAAAGCGATAATGTCTTATCCATATGACTTTAAACTTGCAAGGTGTAGCGTGCATTTGGCCGCCACAGTTAAATATGTAATTTATATAAATTTAGATTAAGACACTTAAGGGTATGCAATTCACATTACCTATCATATGTGTGATAAAGAAGGTAGCGTTGGGTCATGCGTGGTTGATATCGAATTAAGCACGCGTGGGTTTAAGAAAAGTTTGTCGTTGCTTCGTCGCCAAGTCGAAGTGATAAGTGATACCTACAAGATTTTTATTACTGGGCGGTAGGAACTTTCAATTCAATGAGATATTCTGGAAGTTTACCTATTGTGTTTAATGCTTTGGGTTTTGGTGAGTAACTTCGAAATTAAGAATTCTTTTTTTACAGTCAGTAATTTAAAATTCCTTTTTTTATAGTCTGTGAGAGTCTAGTATGATACTGTAGGCGCCTCATATGCTTCGCATTCTTTGGGAATGCTCCAGTTACATTATTGTATACGTGCCGGATTTCGTTGGGAAAGTAAGTGAAAATATTTTATAAATTTCAACATGTCGCCGAGACGCTTAAATCGGCCATTTTATACAGCCATTAACACACTATTTCCATTCTAGAAATTTTGGTTGCCTTTCCTATCCTAGGTATCACGAGTTTTGCTGTTTCCATATGGACTTTCTTTTTACATTTCATATTTTCCGGTATGAACTTGAATTTACCTTCTAATTGATGTAGCTGCAAGAATGTTCAGTTTTCTTCTGGGGTGGTGATGCAGGGATGCTATGCAGTAGAAGTCTGAGCCTACCAGAATGGCCTTATCCGGAGAAGTTAAGTTACACCGAAGCCGACAGCTAAGTGTCTAATATTAAGAATAAAAATTTCCATTTTAACTATTTAATAAAATTGCGTCACTTATAATTTTTTTATATCATAATAATACGTTAGTATGATATTATCTATTGTGTTTTAACTAACAATATCTTGTAGAGAACAGTTTAACCATTGGTGTTTATAATATGTTATTACTTATTCGGTGAAACCGCTTGTAATATGCGACGGATCTTATAGCTATAAAATCTACGTATAAAGGTGAAATTTTATATATTATGTTTTAAGCGCTTTAAATATTTTGGATAATGTATTAACGCAACTTTTCAAATTTTCTTTGAATTTAAGTAATTTAGCTTCATATCACAAATTTTTATATTATTCAAATATTTGTTGTCAATTGCATACTCGTAAGGGAACTCTACAGTTCTTGTACATTTATATATAGTCTCAGTTTTATGGTTTCTAATAAAACCATGTCCAGTTTGATTGGTTTCTAATAAAACCAATTTTAAATATAATTTCTTGACTTTTAATGGCCCTTAGACACTACTTTGCTTACTACTGATTGGTTCTTATTTTTTATTCTTAATAAAATCAAGGATTTAGATGAGATAATTTAACATTTAGAGTCTCACCGTAAACTTATCAATAAAATGCTTGGCGCCCTATTATTTTAGTAAATCAACAAACTTAACTTAACCCTAAACAGCAATACTAAGATCTTACCCTGCCCAACAATCTACCTAGTTAATACTACCGGCAGTGACGTGTTTAACTTCTTTAAAAACCTTAATATTTTCCAATAACACCAAATTTTTAATATAGAAGTAAACGACGCGTTGCAAAGTTAAGTATTTTATGACAGATTATTATTAAATCGTGTAATTTTTTATAAAAACAAATTCATTTAGGTCTACAGAATGTTAGCACTTAGTTTTCAGACTATAAATATTTCTATTCTGCGCTGCAGATACCTGCAAGTGTGTCCTTTTAAAAGAACAGTGGGCACATATGATGGCAAAACTATATATTTTCAGGATCTTGATGCTAAACCAATAACTTTATTCTTCGGAAGAGGATGATGAGGAAATTTTAGCTCCAAATGTGTAAATAGCAATAATACCACCTACCAATGCTTCTGATGATATCACGGATGAGGACTCTGAAGACGAAGATATTATGAGTGACAACAATTTTAGCAAAAGTTGTTATTTACAAGATAGTGTAACTAACAACGATGAGGTGACTGGAACGAGGAAGACTTGTGAACTCTCTCCAGATTCATCACTAACTTAAATACATATTTAAAGTATAAAAAATACATACAATTGGAAGAAAATGAATTTAGAAACTCAGAACAGTAGCCAAATCTTGCTTCGAATCCGTCTGTACATATTTTGTTTACTATCACCGATTTACTCTCTTTATCTTAATTGTTTTTTGATAAAGATGTAATCGATTTATTCTCGTCATATTCTAACAATTATGCTACTTCCAAAAATAGAAAAAATTACATTACAACTAAAGAACTAAATGCTTTTATCGGGATTTTTTTACTACGTAGCTATGTAAAATTACCCAGACGACGCGTGTTTTATCAGAGTTCCTGGGACACACATAACGAAATAAAGATCGTTATGCCAAAGTTTTCAGCACCTTTTCACTCCTTGAGAGGTTTTTTAAGTTCTCATCATTTAATGAACACCACTCTGTAGATGAGGCCGTGGTTCCATACTTTGAACACTATGGCTGCAAACAATTTATCAGATGAAAACCTCTACGATATGAATACAAATATTGGGTTGGTGTTTTGTCCTTTGAATATGTGGTTTGTTTTGAGCCATATCAAGGTGCCAAATCAGAAATAAAAGAGAGTCATAGAGTTCTTAGATTATTTATACTTTGATAATTTCTTCACAACGTTGACATTTATGGATATTTTTACTAGTAGGGGAATAAAAGCAACCATCACAATGAGAAAGATCGATTGAGTGCTTGTCAGTTAGAGTCTGACACAAATTTCACAAATGGCATCAAATTTTTATAGCGTCAAGCCATTACACCAAGTTTCAGGTTTTTTGCAAAAAGAAAAAAAGCGTATTATGAATTATAATAAACCAACCCAATTCATTAAACATTATAACATAAATAATATGGGCGGCGTTGATCGAAGCGATCAAAACTTCAGCATATGCTGTATAGGATTTCGCGGAAAAAGGTGGTACGTTCCATTTATTTCCCAAATGATAGACGTTGCGAACATAATTCCTGGCAACTCCATAAATTGCGTGGAGGCAACATGGACCACCTCACACTCTAGTACTTATGGAAAGTAATGCCAAAAAATATTCCAAACAAAGCAAGAAGGGTTCAATTTGAAAATGCTACGTCAAGATTTGATAGAATCGATCATTTGATAACTGAACAAATTAAGTAAACCAGGTGTAGAATGTGTCATATGAAAGTCTCTACGAACTGCACAAATTGTGACGTAGCATTATATGTAAGGTGCTTTATCGCATACCATACGAGGCCATAACATTCATTATAAAATTTGCTACTTTTTTATTTCTCTTTTTCATTTTAATAAATTAGTTGTTTTATAATTTATGTAATTTTCGCAAATCAATTTTGATTAACTGCGAGTTTTATTCATTTTGTTGGGACAAACGCACATACCGGAAATAAATAAATTGACCGATTTTCTAGAACAGGACAACTTGGTTCTTTCAAATGAAACGCCCTGTACATTATTTTTAAAAATTGATATTAAGGAACTTTCGAATAAGTTGCTGCTTATGTCAATAAAAACTTGACTGCGAATAATTAATTTTAGTAAACATTATTTAACTCTTTGATCCCACTGGCACCCCATGTTTTACTTTTAAATTAAAACGATATTTTATCTGAGATACACTGATTTGTTCCGTCAATGAAAATTGGATGTTGAATTAATAATATAGCTTAGAAAATTAATTAATAACGGATTTAATTTAAAAAGTCGAGTCTATGGGGACACGTGTATTATAATTATTCTGTAAGTTAAATTATATATTGATTACTGGGCATACAAGTAAAGTTATTTTATAACTTGCAGTTTCTGACAGGTTTGAAAATAGACAAGCAAAGTTTGATTACATTGGAAGCGAGGAAAATAATCTGTACAATATCAGATTTTATGTTCCTATTTTAATTACTAGGAATAGAAACTTTCTGTGAAATGTCACTTTAATTTTAATTGAACCAGAGTCAGGCAACACCTAAACCTCACCTAACAAATTGTTTAGATTTCAACTTTTCATATGGAGTTTTGTTTAAAACTGTTCAACAAGTCTGATTCATCCACTTGTTTTATAGGAATGCATAGGTAGTTATTTTTATGTTAAATACACAAGCAACGGATTGTGATAAATAAGTTTTCCTTGTCCAAATTTAAGAATATAACCTCTAATCCTTAGAGCCTTCTTTTCCATACTCTCTATCAGTATTTATGCTTCTAAGAAGTTAAAAGAAAGGACTGATTAGTTAATATTTAATATTATTAAATATTTAATACAAAATAATATAAATATTAGAAAAATATTTTCTATACTATTATTCTGGTCCTCTGTACTTTAAATCGCTTTTATTTGACGCAATTTTGTATTGAATAATTTAAAACAGAATTTCCTAACGCAAATATTTCATATGAAGTCGTTAACCGTTTTCAAACCAAATATTGCATTCTCAAGGGACTATCAGCTCTTATGTTAACTGTTCTCACTGGAAAGTATTAATGATGTTCAGCAAATAATGGATGTAAGCCTGATAAAGCCAATATCAAAGTTGCCTTCTTAAAGATACAATTCCTCTAATAATATACCAAAACAAAAGTTTTTTAATACACTTTTTAAATTTACCAAATTTTCTTAAAAATGTTATTCTGGGTTTTTATTGATTATTAAACAATTTTTTATTAACTTCAAAAGCGTTTTCGATGTCAGTTCATTATCCACCATTGCCCTCGGCCTAAGAGATTGAAAATTGCTATCCATGAAGTGACGAAACATACTTTTATTTTAAAGGTGATGTAAATAAGCAAAATTTTCATAATTGGGCTGAAGATAATGGATTATGTCAATAGTCCAAACTTCTACTACTACTATCCATATAATTTTTTCGAAAAAAGTTTACATCATTTAGAAATTGATGTGTGGGTGGCATTATGCAGAAGGCGGATAATATATCTATCTTAATAAAATAATAAATCCCAAAATATATCACACTCTAATTTTGGAACCATTTTTGACTTAGATGAACTCCAAGTTGATTTCTTTCAGCAAGACTTCTACTGTTTTACTATTCTATTTTTTATAAGAATTTTACGATGATCAACTATCTCAACACACTTTCCGTGTAATAGCCCACGAAGTAGTGATACAGAAGGACGTGGGCGATTCCACGCTGCCAATAGCAGCTGGCATCCTATTATAATTTCGTGCTACTGCCTATGAACGTGTCAAGAGAAGATAAAATTAAAATTATACCATTTCGGAACAAATCGCTAACAGATTCGAAATTTTATAAAGAACTTACAAATTAATAATAATGCACTTTTAATAAATAAAGAGGTAGATATATTCACGAAGATGCTCCAGCAAGTTATGTAGTCTATAATCGACACGATCGACCAGTAGGAAGATCAGATTGACAACAAAGTCAAGCAGGACAAAATATGGACTGGAACGGTGTTTGCAAAACAGGATGCTGATACGAAAGCCAAGAAAACAAGATTGCAAGACTAGATCCAAATTCGCTGTAGAACTAGGTGTACGCTATGCTTCTGGATGAGATGGGGCACGTACAAAAGCAAACACATCAAAATTTAACCATTTGGCTGACTAATGTGAAAATGTTTCTAGTCAAAACGAACCCAACCTTCCTGAGCACTTCCACACAGAAAATGACGTAAATATCGTAATTGATGAGAATTCTAAAACGCCATAACAAAGTCCTTGTGCTGAGAAAGTTTATCAAAACTTTACCAAACAATAAAATGTGGGGAAAAGCTCTATCGAATGGATAAGATAGCTTCCCAAGGTCTGCTGAAAAAAAGAACTTGCAGTATGTATATACCTCAAATGTCATTCTTGAGCCTTTGGGGAATTCGCAGTGATGGCCTTTATACAGGGTGAATTTAAAATACACTGAATATTTTTAATCTGTAATTTCTTATAACATAATTAATGACTTCGCAGTGTTTTAATTTCAAAATTCTATAGTTAATGTTTCAACAAAAAAAAAACCTAAACTCGTCCCACTGGGGATACACTGACCGGTGTAACAAAGGGTTCACTATGATGGTAGATTCAGTTACGGCATCAGATAAATTCCTAGGTGAATCCTCTTTCGAAGCATGTCAAAACACTATAGTGGTCAAGTTCTCTCTTCGAAAATTTCGAAAAACTCGAAAAATCTCGGATCACATAATTTTTCAGGTAAGTTCGAAAATTGTACTTTTAATTTTCTTAAAGACTGTTAAGGTTAAAGGTTAGTTGTATAACATTTACTTCTTTGAAAATTGTTAAAAATAAATAATTTCGTTCTATAACATTTGTTTCTTTTTTCTCATACAACCGGGCGTTATTAGGTCATAACGCCCGCTCATTATGCCCTGGAGTATAATGAGTGTGTTTATGGTAACCGTATCTAAGGTAAAATAAACAAATAATATACAAGTGAAAAATAAAGTATATTTGCGTTTTAGCAAGACTCTCTGGGTGGTAATAGTACATTAAACAACAAGTATAGAAAAGCAAAGTTTTACTAAACGAATATAGTGTTTGAGTACGAGAGAGCATAGCAAGCGAGTAACTCAAAAACTATATGAGTTTAGTAAAGCTGCTTTTCTTACGAGATTTGTTTATACTATTTTTTCGCGTTTTGTGTTAGTAGGTAATTATAAGCAAATAGTGATAGATATAAAAGCATTACAAAGTTTGAAATTTAAAAAATGTCATAGTAGGTAGGTACTTGTGCAGGATTTCCGTAACCTAGTAACGGACACAGCTTTGTTTGTTTATATAACAGTTCCTAAGTATAATTCGAGTCGAATTGATTTGTTGTATTAATAATTATAAAAATGAATCTTATTGCTACTGAAAATTGTTCTGAAGGCATTTTAAATGCCGCTCGAGAAGCAACTTCGAGCTTACCTCCTTTAAAATCCAAGGAAATATACGAGAAGGTATGTGGAATATTTTGTAAGTGGAGGATGCGACAAAACGCACTAAGAACTGATGAAAGTGTAATGCGTATTTTTTGAGAAGGTAAGCTATGTTTATACATATTTTATCGTGTTGTTAACTTTTCAAATTTTAATAATTGTACTTTTAATATATCTAACAATGGTTCCAATATTTAAATAAACAATTTTCTGTCAAACTGTTTTTTATTAACACTGACATTACTATAATAGTAAAGTGACATTTCTATGTGTTAAAGTGCCACTTTATTAAACGATTTTGAATTTAGTAAAATAGCGTTTTATCTGTCAAAATGCGAATAATAAATTTTGTATTCAAATTAGTTTTTTGGATAATACAACAGAAACATCTAAACATTAGCATGTCACACATTTAACACAGTAAATAATAATATGTCATTTTATTTACATTTTAAGAAAAATATACAAATTATAATACATAATAGCATTGACTAAATAGTCAATGATAATAGCAATTAATTCCC
Organism: Rhagium mordax; assembly: GCA_963680705.1. Taxonomy (NCBI): domain Eukaryota; kingdom Metazoa; phylum Arthropoda; class Insecta; order Coleoptera; family Cerambycidae; genus Rhagium; species Rhagium mordax. Next base: position 44,194,977 of record OY796656.1, read on the forward strand.
ATACTATTTGTTTGTTTCCGATGATTCAATGGAAGTAAACAACATATCAGACTCTGCTTCAACTTCGGATTTCTCGGATTAATTTCGGACTGAAAATAGTAGAACTAAAATTTCATCATTGATACACCGAACACGTCCCAATACTTATTGCAATTAGTAACGATTTTAATTAAACTGATAATGTAGCTACGTGTAGAGTTAGCAAAATTAGAAGAACTTTATTTCGAAGACTTTATTTTTCTACTAATATGATAGATTATAATTGCATGTAACATATAAGTTTTATTTATCAGTATTTCTCGATACTGTATTGTATAAATCACCACGAGTTGACTATGGACGAGAACTTTATTATTTTATTGGTAATATCTTTTTGATTAAAACCATAATTTTAACTTTCAAAATTTTTATTCATTGTTTAAAAGTTTAGTTTTCAACATGTTTAAAATATAATTGATTTAAATCATTGCACCTTATATTTGTTTTTAGAATTTCATTTCGTGCCCACTCTAACTTTATTTATATGCAATATTTGTCATTTTATGAAATTACAAATTTTTTTCCATGCTGTCAAACGCTACTAAACAAGCCAATCAATTTTTTTGACATTTTGACACAGAATACAACTTTTCATTCTGAACAAACTTCATGATACAAAGTTTTCGTAACTTCGAAAATAAAGACAGTTTCCTTTTACATATTTTTTGAAACTTGCCTCTAAAACACATCCACACATTTTCATCCACACGCGACGGCATAGGGTAAATCTTTATTGAAATATTTAGTACAACACAGTTTTTCAGCGAAGCGCTTCGCATCCACATCCAGATCCACAACGCAACGCCAACGCATTCGCTACATTGTAATGGGTTTCAAGGCCAGACCTGCATATTAAACACGCAAAAAAAATTAAAGAGAAAACCTCTATCTAGTTTAAGTAGTTAAATTGATATAATTTGAGAATAAACCTTCACATGACAGACACGTAAAACAAATCTCTATTCTTCGTTTTGTCTACCATCAACAACTGCACTTAGATTTCTCGCTTCAGTCCGTCAAAAATTAATTTAATCTGAAAGCAAGCAAAACATTTACTTAAATATTCTCAACTAGGCAGAGTGTGTTATTCAACTTTTTGTTATAAACTAATCTATACATGTAGAAGATATATCCATCAACCATTAGAGGTTGTTTATCCGTTTGAGTCGGTGTAAAATTAATTTAATCAGGAAACTGTAAAAAAAAATCATATTTTTCAAACTAGATAGAATGTGTCATTCAAGTTTTAAGCACAAACTGAGCTATGCGTATAGAAGAAATATCTTCTAAGCTGAACAGAGTGTTGTTCAATTGTTCATGTTTTAGTCACAAACTAAGAAAGACATATTAAACCAAATCATGTCCTCAATTTCACATTGTGGGTATAGACTTAAGTTATAATGAATGCCTATAATATACATTGGCATGGAGCACGTTGGAACTTACAGAATATTTAATTATGTCCTTCAAATATACAACTTAACCAAGTGAAATTCCAGACAATAACATTTAAATCTATCTCTGCTGTGTTCATATTTTTAAATTAATGGCATCCGGAATAGATAAGCATTTTCTAAACAAAGAGACCTATAGACAAATAATAAGGAAATTGCTGCCTCATTTAATATACAAAATTGGATTACATTCTGCGAGAGCCTTTTTGAAATATGCAATTAATTATTTTGCCTATGATATTGTAACTGCAGATGTTTTAGAAAAAAAGAAACAATCAAGTGAGTAGTCAAAGTTGTAATTTTACTTAAAATGTTAAAGTAATTAAAAACAAGGAACAAAACATGTAAAACGAAAAAATATATAATGTGTTCAAAATGATCGCTAGTCTCTTGTATAGACAAGTTAATACGACAAATGAGATACCTATTGTCTCACCTGAAATAATACTCCTACATCTTGACAAACTTCCTCAAAAGCTTGAAGAATACATGCCCATAGTTGTTCTCATTTTCTACAGCAGTTTCGTCTTAATACAACCTCATAAATCAGTCAAGTGGCGTGAGGTCAGGAGAATAAGGTACATTGGATGTATGTCCATTGGAACAATTATTTTTTACGTAACCACCGAATTACAATTAAGAATTTCAAAGTCAAAATAATTAATTAATTGAAAAACCGCCCTATTAGGATTTGAATGCATTATTTAAATGTAATTCTCCTTTCTTTACTATTTTTCTCGAAAATGACTTCCTACGAGAGTAATGCAAAAGATATAAAAGGCTTATTTTACACGTTACTTGTCAAATGTATAACTGTTATACCTAATTTTTTTCTAAGGATAAAAGTTCAGGAGGTGGTAATGCGACCCCTTAAAGAGACATTCCAATTTATATTTATTTTTCGTATTGCATCAAATTAACCATAGACTAGATCTAAAACTTCCTACCAAAAGTTGATCTGACTTTAACACGTCTTGATTTATTTCCGCATTCTTTGTTTTTCTTCTGCAACTTTGACGGGCTATTATAACTCTTCAGGGAAGCATTTTTGGACAACAAAATATTTGGTCAATCATCATATTTGTACTCAAAATTCCCAACTCGGATATTTTGAGCATTAAACAGACACCCTGTTAAACCACCTTTAAATTATTTTGATACAAGGTTTCAATTTTATTATAGATATGAAACGGGTTTTAAAAAATTATGCGACGGTTAAATGTCAAACAAACGTTGAGAAATAGCTGGCAGAGAGAACATACTACGTTCATAATTTTAAACTAAAATTAATCTGGACATTAAAATTTTATTACCACTAGATTATTAATGATATAAAACCAGACACGACACAGGTTTGTCAAAAGCATACTACGTAAATCACAGGAATGCCCGCAACTTACCGAGATCTCACCGCCAAAATTGGCCTTGCACTTTACCATTGAAGTCGCGTTTCTTATTCATTCCTTAATCAATGGTTCACACCAAGTGCTTAAGTAAGTGTGTTTTGACAAGTAATAAAAGAAACAGTCCTTTGGGAAAATATTTTTTATTCGACATGTGGTTTTGAGCGCTGACACGTTACAAAAAGATCATAATATATTCAACTATAAATAAATAACATTTAATGATTTCTTCTTATTTTTATGAATTTATTTTTATTACAATAACTAAAACTAATTACTCTCCATTAAAAACATTTTTTTTTTACAATCACTTAACCTAATTATACATACAATCACTTAAAGTAATTAATATATTCCATATACATATACAGGGTGTCTTCTAAAAAACGGCCAAATCCATAACTCAGCGAAATACAATTATTTTATTTTTTAATTGGGGAATACCGGGTGGCCACGAGACTAGGGCCATGCTTATATCTCTTTCAATTATGAACCGATTTTGACGAAATTTGGTACAAGGATATTAGACCTAATTTCGGATGGACATGTAGATATAGTCAAAATGGCCGACTTCCGGTTTCACCGGAAGAGCGTATACCTTCGATTTTTTAAATGCATCACCCAGTATATTTTATGTTTTTCGGAATCTACAACACAAATTACATAGAATAGCGTTGCCAAATTTACATTTTTCTCGAGGAATTTTTCTTTTTTTCAAATTTATTTTTTACCGTAGAAAGCCGTGATTGGGAAAAAATCTGTTCCAGTTGATTCTAGTAACTCATATTAATAGTGATTTCATCAATTAAATCAATAACAAATGCCTCACGAAAAAATAATTTTTTTAAATGGCACTTAGTAAGGGCCATAATGCCATTAAATAGCAAATTTAATTACCAATCAAACTGCACCACTTCATCTTTGTCTAAAACTGACGACATTTAAAAAAATGATTTTTTCTTAAAAAAACACGTTTGGTGAATTTTATTCTTTCATGAGGCATTTGTTATTGATTTAATTGATGTAATCACTATTAATATGAGTTACTAGAATCAACTGGAACAGATTTTTTCCCAATCACGGCCTTCTACGGAAAAAAATTAATTTGAAAAAAAGAAAAATTCCTTGAGAAAAATGTAAATTTGGCAACGCCATTCTATGTAATTTGAGTTGTAGATTACGAAAAACATAAAATATACTGGGTGATGCATTTAAAAAATTGAAGGTACACGCGCTTCCAGTGAAACCGGAAGTCGGCCATTTTGTCTATATCTGCATGTCCATCCAAAATTAGGTCTAATATCCTTGTATCAAATTTCGTCTAAATCGGTTCATTATTGAAAGAGAATAAGCATGACCCTAGTCTCGTGGCCACCCGGTATATGTATATTGGCCCACGAAACGTTTTTTTCAGCATATAAAATATGGAGGTACTACGTCCGGTTTTACCGGAAGTGACTTCATTGTCATTTTTTTAAATAGCACCCTATACATTTTTTTCGAAATCTCTACTAAGCGTAAAATTTCCTTTCCGATGATGTGTCACAAGTCAATATTTTCCCACCAATAACCTCCTAACAACTTAATTCTTCTCGAGGTAAGGCAAGTTGCTATTAAATTATCAGTTGTGCCTAATGGAAAGAGATTTTATTGTTATAACATCATAAAACAAAACAAAGTGCAAAAAAACTGTGAAACTAATGTTAAATGTCGATTTGTTGACATTTGTGTTTGTTTTTGTTCTTCACGGCACAATTGATAATTTAATAGCAATTTGTCTTACTTCGAGAAGAATTAAGTTGTTAGGGGGTTATTGGTGGGAAAATATTGACTTGTGACACATCATCGGAAAGGAAATTTTACGCTTAGTAGGGATTTCGAAAAAAATGTATAGGGTGATATTTAAAAAAATGACAATGAAGTCACTTCCGGTAAAACCGGAAGAAGTATCTCCATATTTTATATGCTGAAAAGAGCGTTTCGTGGTCCAATATACAACGTGTCCCACTTAAAGTGCCCCCCCCTCTATCTCCTTTATTAATTAACAAAAAATTTTGAAACTTGGCAATGTTAGTAAATCCGAGGTGGTGACTCGAAATTTAAAGCTTACGTTCATTTTTCACTTCCGGTTCATACCGGAAGTGATACCAACTTCCTTATTTAAATAGGGAATCCTATACAATTTTCAAATATTCGATTAGCCCTTAATTTTTTGAATACGCACATATAGCACTATGTGGGTCTGGCATCAAAACTGTGCAAGATATTACCAAAAATGACATGTGCGATAGAATACAAGTTTACGTATTTGTTTTACTAAACATCGAGATTCCCAAGGTTTGTAAAGCATTTTATGTCCGACCACGTTATAAAGGACTGTTTATGACATAGTTTTGCCCTCGATTTTGCCGCTATAAAGTACCTCTTTATTGTACTAGTAAAATAAAGTTAACTTTACAACTGTTATGCCAGATTTTGACGTTTTCAAATTAATATGTTCAACTGTCAACGTCAACACAATAAATTACAACAGTCATAAAAATGTCATTGTGTTGACATTGACAGTTGAACATATTAATATGAAAACGTCAAAATCTGGTATAACAGTTGTAAAGTTAACTTTATTTTACTAGTACAATAAACAGGTACTTTATAGCGGCAAAATCGAGGGCAAAACTATGTCATAAACAGTCCTTTATAACGTGGTCGGACATAAAATGCTTTACAAACCTTGGGAATCTCGATGTTTAGTAAAACAAATACGTAAACTTGTATTCTATCGCACATGTCATTTTTGGTAATATCTTGCACAGTTTTGATGCCAGACCCACATAGTGCTATATGTGCGTATTCAAAAAATTAAGGGCTAATCGAATATTTGAAAATTGTATAGGATTCCCTATTTAAATAAGGAAGTTGGTATCACTTCCGGTATGAACCGGAAGTGAAAAATGAACGTAAGCTTTAAATTTCGAGTCACCACCTCGGATTTACTAACATTGCCAAGTTTCAAAATTTTTTGTTAATTAATAAAGGAGATAGAGGGGGGGGCACTTTAAGTGGGACACGTTGTACATATATTCCCCCATTAAAAAAAAATAATAATTAAATTTTCACTGAGTTATGGCTTTGGCAGTTTTTTAGAAGACAGCCTGTATACACATAAATATATACAATTGTTTTATTAGTTTTTTTAAAAGCTACAGAAGGTAATATATTCTTATATATACAGTGTATCTCACTTTTCACCACTACACCCCAATATCTAGGCCATTTGTTGATCGATTTGGATAAAATTTGGTATACTTCTTTTCTTTCAGATTATGTTTAAAAAGTTATTAATAAAAAAATTTTTCAAACTTAAATACGCCTACTATGATCAAAAGAAGTTGGCAAAAATTGGAATTTATATTAGCGATTGAGATAGAGTTTTTGTTTTAACAGATTCTTGATCAGCATGACCTAAAACGCCTGTATACCAAATTTCGTTAAAAAATATTCATTCCTTCACAAAAAAAAAGTAATAAAAATCTAAGATTTCAATAATTATAATCACCCTACTATTCCAGTTATTTATTGTCGGATATTTACATAACTTGGTAGTCGGGTGATATAATGACGCTAATTAAGCATTAGGATACTTTTTTTTAGAAAATATCAAATAACAACTCAACTTTTATTATTTTCTATTATTGAAATCTTAGATGTTTATTACTTATTTTTTTTAAAAAAAAAGAAAGAATATTTTTTAATGAAATTTGGTATACAGGCGTTTTAGGTCATGCTGAACAAGAATCTGTTAAAACCAAAAGCCTATCCCAATCGCTAATATAAATTCCTAATTATTGCCAATTTCTTTTGATCATAGTAGGCGTATTTAAGTTTGAAAACACTTTTTTTAATAACTTTTTAATCACAATCTGAAAGAAACGAAGTATATCAAATTTTATCTAAATCGATCAACAAATGGCCTAGATATTGGGGTGTAGTGGTTAAAAGTGAGACACACTGTATATATGTAAAGTCAACGTGTGAGTGTTTCTAGAAATTATTCTTAATTACCTAGGTGTTGTTTTGTTAATTTTTGGCACTGGACTGAAGTCCTACGCCTGATTAGTTTCTTAGAAATCCGCAATCAATCCCAAACTCTTGGGTGGTTGTCATCTGCTGGGGGGTAGAGTTTTTCAAATTGTAGTGGAAGAAAAACTATCCTTGGAAGTCCATAGCTGTAAATAAATTGCGATTTTTAGTCTCTTCGACAAATTAGATTATTTTTTCTTTCTGTTCTTATTTGGGATTTACTGCCACACTTCTGAACATTACCCAGACATTCTAAAAAATATCTGGATATTTTAAAAAAATAACCTTTACGCCTGTGACTTTACGTCAAAGGAACAGTTAAAGGTTGTTTTTTTTTGACATAAAATATAAATAAACTAAAATAAAAACAATGATGTTTGCAGACGTTTCGGAAACTTAATCTGTTTCTTTTTTCAATGCTAATAATCTTTCTCTTGTGTAATTCGTGAAATTACACTATTTTAATGTTTATATATAACCATAGATACTTACTACGCTCACAGAAAAGTTGATTAGATTAGATATTCAAGTTGCTAAGTTCTTCTTTTAGCATCGGTAACCATGTTGTACAACAATCTACAGAATAATTTGATACGCATTTGTCTTCATTTAGTAAAATTATTGCAGATTCTTTAATTTTTCTCTTTTTACTGTCCGGTTCTTTTTTTTAAATTTTTGCTACATCCCAATTTATTGGATGTCCGTTTTCGAAAGCGTGTTCACAAATTTTTGATTTTTCAATTTCATTTTTTCTAATATAAATTTTGTGTTCGCCCAATCTTACATTGAAGAGTCTGGATGACTCACCAACATAATATTTGTCACATTCACAACATGGAATACTGTAGAGTTTTTTGAATTTTGATCACTATTAACCGGTTTTGTTTTTGTAAGTATAGATCTTAAAGTGTTAGTAGTTTGAAATACCGTTCTAACATTAAATTTATCACCGATAGTGCGTAGCTGTTCAGATAACCCCTGTATATAAGGAATCATTGTTAATGTTGTGTATTGCCGTTTTTATTTTAGTTTATTTATATTTTGTCAAAAAAAAAAAACAACCATTAACTGTTCCTTTGACGTAAAGGTTATTTTTTAAAATATCCTGATAATTTTTGATTGTCTGGGTAGTCTGGGTAATGTTCAGAAGTGTGGCAGTAAATCCCAAATAAGAACAGAAAGAAAAAAACTGATAGATGCCACAAATAACTTTTAGACAAAATTAGATTACATATTAACTATTTTTAATATAGATACATACTTACATTTTTATTAAGCTTGGTACATTATTTAAATTATTTTCATATCCTAGCTTCGTCTCTTAGAGGGAATTAGCTATGGATTGAAGGTCTACGCCTGATTATCTTCTTTGGCAATCCCAAACTCTTGGGTAGAGACAATTTTTTGATATACACGTGTTTTAAAATCCTTTTACAGGTCTAGTGAAGGGAAACTGTCGTCCATGGCTGTAAATAGATTGCAATTTTAGTCTCTTCGACAAATAAGATTATATTATATTAACTGTTTTTATATTTATTTTTATAGTGGACACTTACATTTTTATTAATTATGTTTGGTACAGGTGAACCAAAACTCATCTTACCGCCCACAGTGTGCAACTGTTTTACTGCGGATTTAAGCAATTATCAATAAATTTCAACGCTTTCCAGGACTTTTCAAAAGCGATGCGTCGGCGCTCTACATCAGCTCTTATCGTGGCTACTTTAGCTAGCGTTTCACTAGCTTCCATGTTTATAGCAGCCGCTTGTTGATATATTTCATTAATCTGTTCAACCAACAACTTAGCTTGTTCCACTAATGTGTTGGCTTGCAGGTGTCTGTTATTTACCTCAGTGAGTATCGCCGCATCGTTTGCAGAAGCTCTCTAGTTATCTTCGTGCTCCCTTCGTATTTTATTGTAATATTTTTAAAAAACATTGAAGTTGTTTTTTACCTCTGGCTGCGTTTCATCAGAATGGTTACTGAAGTCATCCTACTGTAGATGTAATGCCGGCAGCTCCACTACAGGGTAACTAGAATCGTAACGCTCCTGGTAACCTTGGTAAGTGGGTTGTAATGCTGCTTCTTCAAGCATAGGCATTTACAGCCCACGGTGGCATTGTCGTGGAGGATTCTTACATCCTGTAAAATATTTGCACGACCCTCCCCACACTTGATGTATCATTATTATTATTAGGCTGCTATGTACAGTCTAGGCTACCCGTTGAATTTGGAGTCGATGATTGTGACACTATGCTAGTTAACATTGTCAACATTTGCAAACTCTGTGCAGCATTACCCTCGCTATTACCACTGTTACCATGAGATACGCGACTATTTCTTACCATATTAAATTTAATTTAATTTGCGGACACGAAAAAGCATAAAACGAGCACTTCTTTGCACATTTGCACGCTGTTTCAGAAATCAGAACGGAATAAAGCTTAAGTTGAATTCTCAACGTTGTACAGGTAAACTCAATTGCCACCACTCTACAATTGTCGTGCTTCACCCCTATTGGTGAACAACAGGACTGCCAACTCTCAACTACCCCCTGAGGTGGAACTGATTTTCGCTCTTATTGATAAGTAACTTGCAGTTTACTAGCTTTTGGATACCTGTTTATTGTTTTCTGGTCTGTTCCTGGAACAATTACAATCTATTTACCTAATGTCGAGCTAGATAGAGTTTGTGATTACAAAAGTATAACAAAGGGTAGGTATAAGCAAAAAGAAATCTTCATAAATAATATTATATAAGAAACAAATAACATTTTCTATTACTGACTGAAACTAATTATCGAAATAAATAAAAAATTATGTAGATAGCAAGCTTTAAATGTGCAAACTTTAACAAAAGTTTATATCCTGTTCTTATTTTATCTCTACGGGGGTAGTAATTATGTTACGTCCGTGCAGGGCAGCTATTTTTTACTGGGCCACTTCAAATATCACCGTTGCGCGTTGTTACGATACGTAAAGAAAAATTTTAAGTATAAGAAATATCGATATTTTAGCGGACCATCTTATGAATAAATTGAAATCAATGCCTATGACCTCTTTGATAAGTTATCGACGATGAAAACAATAATAGTCGTATTTTTCAAGGCGGTACCTTTTAACTATTTTATTTGAAGAAACGATTGATTTTAGATATAGAGTGTATCACATAGAAACTGTTTAGTATTTTACAAGGAATTCGAAACAGCAAAAAAATTGAGGGTCGCCATTTGAAAAAACTAGTCCAGCTTTTTTGGGACACCTTGTAGAATAAAAAATATTTTTAAAATAGGCCTAATATAAAATTAAAATCTACTTGACGCATGACGGAGCGATTTCTTCAAAATTTAGGTGTTTTGAAGATATTGAGTTTGTTCCTTACTTTTCTACCTCACTGTATTATGTATATTGCAATAGGTACATAAGTACAATTAAAATAATTAGTTTCTCCGTATTAAGAACATATATGTTTTCGTGGCTGAATGGAAAACCCAAAGCCAAAAAAAAAAAAGAACATTTATAAATGATACTCATAACATATGATTATGATAATAAGCGATAAAGGGTGGTATGTTTATTCAACATTCTGTCAGTTTCAATTGCTGTTACATATTAATTTATAAAAATTATATTCAGTTTAGTTTTTAATAAAAGTATATTTCACAAACGACGCAAAACTGTTATGTTTATTGTTTATGCGAACCTAGGAATGGAGTATCTTGTGCACATAAAACTTTACGAGATATGGGAATCATTGAATAAATATTTTGACATATTTTTTAGTTTTTTTTTTTTTAATTATTAACGACCTGTAATTTAGTTATTATTGGTGGTTAACGGGAATTAGGTCTGTTTTAAAGAAAACTAGTTTTTCAAAAAGCCAACGTTTCGACACATTTATTGCATCATCTTCAGAGCGCTACAAAGTTATAAGAAATTATAGAAATACATATATAATTAACATGCTAAAAAGAATAATATTAGTTTGAAACATAAAAATTGATATATTTAAAATAACTTCAAAGTTAATAATAAAAATACGATAAAAACTTGATAAATATAAAATTATTAAAACTCAGTACTTACATTAAAATTAAGTTTTCCGTGTTATCAGGTTTAAAAATTCTAAATTGTATAAAGGTTACGTAGATGGTTAATGGAAATTAAAACGAATGGTAGAATACAATTCAAACTCATGCCTTGATATTTAGCGAACTACTACTAATACATATAGATTTCTTACAGTGACAATGTTTATCATTATATTTTTTTAGTTAGAAAATGAATTTTTTGAATCTTTTTTAAGTATTAAAAACAATATAGTGCGGCAGTTTAGCTAGGATATTTCAACATATTGTGCACTTTTTGATAAAAGCACCAAATTTGGCACAGAGGTAGACCGATGTAATATGAACAATTTTGGATGTGGAGCCATCGGCCAACTGCCCCCTGGCGGCCGTGGCGGCCATTTTCCAAAATGGCTGCCAGTGGATACCTGAAAGTCAACAGAAGTTAAATAAAATTTGCTTCTGAAGGTTTTAGTGAATGTTTATTGAATGTTTTGAATGAGAGATAGTTTGTAAGTTATATACAGGGTGAGCCAATAGTGCGTATTTCTTCTGTATCTCCTGTCTCGTTAGAGATAGAGGCATGGTTCAAAATTTTAATTAAATTGTGAGAAAAAGTACATTTTTTTAAATTATTATCAATTATACAGGGCGATCCGTTAAAGTGGTAGATGAAAGAATATATATTTTTTAAATGGAATGACCCAATTTTTTTAATTGTGTTTGAATACCACTATGATGGCCTATTCAGCGGTAAAATATTTTTAAAATTTGTTGGATGGTTAATGAAATAAAATATATTTTTATGGAAAACTGACGTTTGCAGGTATCATTTTGAAAATTGATTTTGAATTTTTTTTCTTTGACATGGTAGTTCATAAGCGCACTGCTAACTTATAAATATTCAAACTGCCAAAACTCAACTTTTTCAAATGGAACACCCTAAATATTTTTGTAAAAAATTGTGTAATTTTTATTTCTCTGCAACTTTGATATGATATGTCCCATACCTAAAATGAATAATTTTCTAGATGTAGTTGTTTATGTGTAAATAGGTATGTTTTATTCAGAAGAGTCAGCGTACCTTTGAAATTTTTTCATAGAAACAAAGACGTTTAATTTCAGTTGCTTTCAATTTTGTTGCAAACCTCCTAGTTTTCACTAAAAAATGAATTTTACGAAGCAGGAATTAATTGATATGATGTGTACCCTTGGTGAAAGTGACAGAAATTGTTTTTTGGCCTCCAGAGTTTACGCTCATAAGTATTCTCACAGAACCCATCCACAAGAAGCATCTTCCAAAAGTTAAAAAAAACAGATTTGAAGAAACGGGTGACATTTCCTATAAAAAAAGTCGTTATCTTCATTTGTAGTCCTTTTTCGACGATTGACTTTTTTATAAGAAATGTCACCTGTTTCTTCAAATCTGTTTTTAAACTTTTGAAAGATGGGTTGTGTGAGAATACTTTTGAGCGTAAGTTCTGGAGGCCGAAAAACAATTTCTGTCACTTTTACCAAGGGTATACACATCATATCAATTAATTCATGTTTTGTAAAATTAATTTTTTAGTGAAAACTAGGAGGTTTGCAACAAAATTCAAAGTAACTGAAATTAAATGTCTTTGTTTCTATGAGATAATTTCAAAGGTACGTTGACTTTTCTGAATAAAACATACGTATTTACACATAAACAACTACATCTAGAAAATTATTCATTTTAGGTATGGGACATATCATATCAAAGTTGCAGAGAAATAAAAATTACACAATTTTTTACAAAAATATATAGGGTTCCGTTTGAAAAAGTTGAGTTTTGGCAGTTTGAATATTTATAAGTTAGCAGTTTGCTTATGAACACCTTGTATGAAATAAATATTTTCTACATCAGGTAATAGTTAAAGTATGGCATACACATACACTACTACCATATCAAAGAAAAAAAATTACTCTCCAAAAATAAGTCCAAAATCAATTTTCAAAATGATACCTGCAAACGTCAGTTTTCCATAAAAATATTTTTTATTTCATTAACCATCCAACAAATTTTAAAAATATTTTACCGCTGAATAGGCCATCATAGTGGTATTCAAACATAATTAAAAAAATTGGGTCATTCCATTAAAAAAATATATATTCTTTCATCTACCACTTTAACGGATCGCCTTGTATAATTGATAATAATTTAAGAAAATGTACTTTTTCTCACAATTTAATTAAAATTTTGACCATGCCTCTATCTCTAACGAGACAGGAGATACAGAAGAAATACGCACTATTGGCTCACCCTGTATATAACTTACAAACTATATCTCACTCAAATCATTCAATAAACATTCACTAAAACCTTCAGAAGCAAATTTTATCTAACTTCTGTTGTCTTTTGGGTGTCCACTGGCAGCCATTTTGGAAAATGGCCGCCACGGCCGCCAGGGGGCAGTTGGCCGATGGCTCCACATCCAAAATTGTTCATATTACATCGGTCTACCTCTGTGCCAAATTTGGTGCTTTTATCAAAAAGTGCACAATAGGTTAGCTAATCCGCTGTACTAATATTAATGTTTTATTTGGTTAATTAAATTATAATATTTTTTAGTGCTGCTATTCCATTTACAGGGTGTTCGCATAACGTCAATTTCATTCATATTACTATTGCCAATACCCCATATTTTCCTGTTTTGTATAAGTTTTGTTTTAAATATCAACAATTCCACAATTTAATATTTATAGAACTTTAAACACATTCTTATACAAATTTTGATATTTACTACTTGAATTATTAGTTTCAATTGTTTAATAGTCTCTAACGTAGTTTCCACAACCACCAATTGTGGTGCACTCGTGTGTTTCGCCAAAATTACCTCAACCATAGATTTGGTTACTTAGTAAATTAAAGCTTTAAATATATTCGCTAGAATCATTATAATATGCTGTATATTTCGTGTAACATTACAAAATTAACTTTTTCATAACATCATATGTTTAATAACAATATTTCCTGTAAAATCAAATAGAATACTTTTAATGCTTTATCAGTCAGTACTGCATATATTTATATTAAATAATAGCCCTGTGTCAGTATATTGAATATATTTACTAATTTTATATGTTATGTATTTTTTCTTGTATTAAATCTGTATTGCCTCAGGACGAGAAGTGTGTGTTCCTGTTACTCTCCCTCGTATTTCCTTTCTTTGTTTTTTGTTTAGATTAGAGTCGCGAATTTTTTTATATTGTGTCTGGATATATGATTAATGGCCCAATGCCTAAAAAAATCTGTATTTAAAAAATAAATAGCAAATATACGTGGGTATTACGTTTAATTATTCAGAAGACAGATTATTTTCAATAATTTCAACAAAATTGCGTACTGTCCTCCCTCTACCGATAGAAAAAAGTCTCAAGTCTGTACGTCTAAAACATAAAAAAAGTACTTATAACTACAATTTAAAAGGTGGTTTGATTGGCTCTATATCTAGGGTTATCGCGTAGTATGATCAAAAGTGCGTAAATAATAAACTGGCCAAAGGGTTTGGTACCTGTGGCCGGCCACCGCGGCGGCGCGGCGTCTAGCTCAATAAAATTGAAGTCATAAGAAAATATTATTTTAATATGTATTTCATTTATTTAAGTTTATAATACAATATAATATAAAATACAGCAACATATTGTTTACGGCAGACAAAAGAAGGGCCGTTTTAAACTAAATGCTTCAAGTTTTAGAACACCTTATATCTCAAAGTGGGTGAAAGAATTTGGATTTCAATCAGCTAAATAAAGTTGAAGACATAAGAACACATTAGATATTTTAATGTGTATTTCTACTTATTTGGTGCAATAAATATGACAAAGTTCAGTGTTAAAGTCACAACTATTTGATTGGTAAACGCTGCTTATTAGGTATATCCCAGTTGTCATAAATAAAATGACTCTACTTTGAGAACACACTATAAATATGACAGCAATTGCAATTTCTGATTTTACTCATAAAACCATTTTGCATAATTCTATGCTGTTTTTCTAAAGAAAGACTATAGTCCTAAATAAAAGGAGATTACAAAATTAGGCATCATATACAGGGTGATTCGTAAGGAATGGGTAATATTTTACCTGCAGATTCTATAGCGAAAAATATCAATCTTTTGCTTAATAATTGGGGGTCAAATATTAATACTTACTGAGATACAGGGTATTAAAGTTATAAAAACAATTCAGTAATGTTGTTATGTTTCAGTTATTTTTTCACACATAAACATAAAAGTCGGTACAATTAGATTTTTTGACGTGAAAAAACGAATATGTTATAATTTTTGGTGTATCGCATGGAGGGCGCTACGTAAACTATCTTGGTATAACAAAATCCGTCATAACTTTTCTGGACTTCGTTCATTTATAATCTCATTGCAAATTTTTGATTTAACTATTATTTTTAAACAAAAAAGGGATACTTGCTTTATCTTCATAAAATGTATTGAGATATTTACATTTTAGAAAATCCTACGCAGCCATAATTTTAAAGAAATATACTGATTAATTGAGAGGTAAGTGCTAAAAATGTTTAATAAAGTATGCTACGGAAATAAGTGAAACAAACTGACATATTAGATGTAAAAAATAAATAACAACATCACTGAATTATATTTATAAATTTAACACCCTGTATCTCAGTATTAAGTATTAATTTTTGACCCCCAGTTATTAAGCAAAAAATTTATATTTTCCGCTATAGAATCTGCAAGTAAAATATTAAAGTCTCTTTGCCTCTTTGCCTAATTAGCGATAGGTAAATTGCTTCAATTACTTATTCAACGTAGTTAGTTATTTTCCCTTATTTCACCACAAATAATTTTTAGACAATATTCAGATGTAAGTTGTACACAGTTAGATATTATAGAGGTGCATACACACACTACAAGGCAACTGTAAATAATTTTATAACTATGAAAGCGTTGGCTATAATAGGTTAGAAGTAGAGGTTTATGAGATTCAATTCTATGGAAATTTTTGTTACCACCCATAATTTAATGTATTTTATCTACTCGTATTAGGTTATATATTAATTAACCAACTGGTTTTGCACAATTAATAGTATCCATAAACAGATAGCGTTAAAAAGTCACCGGTGAGTTTTTGTTTACACCAATCTCCTTTCGTTTCATGCCTAGCCTATCCAAAGAAATTCTTATCCGATACGGTGAAATAGAATGGTCCATTATTATTGAGGGGAGAAAAGTGATTTGACATTTGAATAGTTTTGCCATTGACGAAATCGGAGATGCAAAGGTGCAAAGTATAGTATTTAACTCGTGATAATGCTAAATAACGCATTTGATGAATTACACCACACTCGCCTGGCGGCTCGTGGCGCAAAATTCATCGGCGTGAGTTATTTAGTATTATCACTTATCAAATAATATACTATTATGAGAATGCGTTATATATGATCTAAAACTTTATTGACATGAAATAGCTGTATTCTTGTGTTGGTAGTTACTTATCAAATTGTAACTTTTGGTCAATCATATTTTTCTCGTATATTTGATTTCAAAGAAAATATAGAGGGTGATTCGTGAGGAGAGGGTCGTACTTTACGAACAGATAGGGAACATTGAGGTGATCTTAAATTCTCATATAGTAATGGCTATACCGGCTTCGTTTCCGATATACAGGGTGTTTTATATTTTTTGGAAGAATTTTCTTTTCGCCATATATCTGTAATGCGTAAACGGAATTCAATGAAATTTTGTATTTTTGTTACAGTAGTCATTCACCATCAAATGCGTGGGATATTAATAAAATATCAGGGCCGGACCCAGAATAAAATTATTTTTAAATTATTGATAGAAAATAACACTCTGTATACTGTTTATGAAATTCTTGATATTGAAATATTAATTTACATCTAGAAAGGTACAAGATCCCATAAAAAAATATTTTGGCACCATTTCATTGTTTAAGTAAAAAAATTAAATTGTTGAGAAATCAATTTTTTTTTTTTTAATTTGAGAGAAAATAGTCACTTCAGTCCGGTTGCATGGCCCCCGAGATCACCAGATCTCACACCCCTTGACTATTTTTTGTGGGGTTATTTAAAACTGAGGTATACAAAGAAGAAATAAACACCAGAGAACAGCTGATTGCAAGAATTGAGCACTTTTGCAATGAAATTAATAACAATTTAGAAATTGTTAGAAAAGGTATAAATCAAATGACAAATCGATCAAGAAAATGTATCGAATTTGGCGGTGGTCACTTTGAAAACAGACTGTGATTCAAAAAATTTAATTGTATTTAGTAAATTTGACTGTTAAATTGTTAATTTTTATTATGTGTTATTTTTTTAAGATTATTAATTACACAATCATTACAAAATATTTTTATTATTTTACTAGGTACCAGATACGAATAAAAGATAGTGCAAACAGAGAAGAAAAAAATATATGTTACTGATATCTGAAGTGACTATTTTCTCTCAATTTTTCAAAAAAAATTGGTTCCTCAACAATTCAATTTTTTTACTTAAACAATGAAATGGTGCCAAAATATTTCTTTATGGGATCTTGTATCTTTCTAGATGTAAATTAATATTTCAATATCAAGAATTTCATAAACAGTATACAGAGTGTTATTTTCTAGGAATAATTTAAAAATAATTTTATT
This sequence comes from Rhagium mordax, assembly GCA_963680705.1. Taxonomy (NCBI): domain Eukaryota; kingdom Metazoa; phylum Arthropoda; class Insecta; order Coleoptera; family Cerambycidae; genus Rhagium; species Rhagium mordax. The sequence goes on from OY796656.1 coordinate 44,212,676, forward strand.
CTCGGTCCGGCCCTGATATTTTATTAATATCCCACGCATTTGATGGTGAATGACTACTGAAACAAAAATACAAAATTTCATTGAATTCCGTTTACGCATTATAGATATATGGCGAAAAGAAAATTCTTCCAAAAAATATAAAACACCCTGTATTTCGTAAACGAAGTCGCTATAGCCATTACTATATAGGGATTTAAGATCACCTCAATGTTCCCTATCTGTTGGTAAAGTACGACCCTCTCCTCACGAATCACCCTGTATAAGTACTTAAATATTAAATAATTATAAACCACTGTAATTTTGTATTGTAGGTATATTAAAATATTAGTTTTATTTAGGTACATTATTTACATTATGTTTCATATTGTTCGAAATTGTGCTAATTCATACAATTATTATTAATTATTAATTAAATAAACGCTGACTAATCTGATCGAAAATAAAAAATATATACTTAGTTTTTTATTACTGGTAGATATATCATACTCTTTACTATTTACTTTGTGAAACATATTATTATTGATAAGAATATCAACTCGTGTATGAGATACATCTTCTTATGCTATAATCTGTCTCACCAACAGATGCAAATAGACTCCGCCCCATTAATTTTATAGTAGTGCAGAACGGCGTACGCAATAGTCAGTTTTACACGATGAAATGTACATGTTTATTTATTAATATCTAGCGTAAGATTACTTTCGGTTCTTTTTACGAATAGTCGTGCAATAAAAACTATACCAACTATACAGGGTGAATCTTAGAGTGGCGGCCATATTTATATGAGGCGACACCGTTCAACTATGGGAACACAAAACTACAAATTTTTTTTTTTTAACGCGCTATGAAAAATGAATATTGTTTAAACCCTTTTTATTTGAATTTGGGTACCCCGCCAGTGGAATGCGCTAGCGAGAGTAACGTCTAATAACTGAGACGCACACGCCTGTCTAGAACAGTGCGTTGTTGCCAAACTTCACGACTGAAAATAAAATACGGGGAATTTATTGTAAAGCAAACAAGAAACTAAATAAAATGAACTATCTAAACAATAACAAAGTAAAAACTATTCTCCGTAAGTGTAACAATAAAAAAAGTAATACCTAAAAAACTTAATACTTAGTAACAAATAATGAACAGAAAATTATTTTTTCTAATAGCAATAAATCTTTACTTATCTTGGATCGGCATTTCTCATAGCAGGTGTTGAAACTGTCCTCCGTTATTTTCCAAACACGCTGTAGCTCGCCGCATCATAGAATCTCTAACTTTATTGAAGTCCGTATTCTGCCTTATGTGATTCGCAGCGTTTTCTACTATTTCCCGTAATTCTTCAACGTTGTTGACAGGAGTCGTGTACACCAAACCACCGTACATTGTACGGTGCACCAAACTTTTCATGTGCCCCCACAGATAAAAGTCGCCTCTAAAACACCACTAAAATAAAACTACACAGACGTAGAAGGTACACCTCACTCAATTATTAAACACAAACGCAAAACTTCCACTTTTATAAATTTCTTTCACTAAAAACTGAAACAATTTAATTTTATAACCATAATAAACCACACTAGCTGCTGTCTGACTGGTCACTAACACTAAAAACTAAAACTAAAACATAGAAAAACAACTGGCACGCCGCCGTGCGAGGCTTTTGCATTTCAGGAGAACCTTTTTTTTTATCACCCTTTTTTGTTAATGCACCTGCTAAGTAACTAGGTCAGTGTCATAGTTTGTAAACAGTTCAGCGACTCTAACAGCTGATGGGTGGTTTTAAATGTCCTAACTAATTCTGTTTTTAAAATCTTTTTCATTTTGTGTCATAATAATTATGCAGACTATGCAGCCGGATTTTTCATTTTGTTTTGTATTACAATTTTCATTATGGAAGTTAAAACTGCGTATTTCAATAAACCTGTTTATCCAATTGAATTAATTAATTTTTCATTTTCACTAGGTACCCTTATCTCTCACTCGTGATTGGGTATCTCTGAATTATTAATGAAAAGTGAAAATGTAAAATGTAATCGATTGGTTTTATATCATCTACACTTGGCAACACTGTCGACCGGGCACACGTAATGCAGCAAGTGCTTGCACAGCGGCACCGGAATTACAGGAATTATACATGAATCGCGAATTTTTTAAAAAAATTCATAACTCGGCCATTTTACAACCTACAAAAAAAAAAATTCGGATTCATGTTAATGACGACTAGTACTATTAACCCCAAAAATATGGCCGCCACTCTAAGATTCACCCTGTATACCTACATCTTATTTTATTTATATTGATAAAAATCTTTAAAAACCCTATCATTTACTAGAAGGCGAGAACTTAACTATAAGTTTTAGCATGTCCAAATAAATAAAACAACACGTACCTACCTATTTTTTCTTTATTTTCACAAAGTTCTATTACAACTCGTATAGGTGTAGCGTTTATGCGTTCTAACTGGTCTAATGTGCAAAACTGAGCTGGCCTTTGTCAGTCAAATCTAGCGGTTGCTTTGTAATTCGGGTTCTATAAATATGACCAATTGAGAAATTCTATTCAAATTTAGCGGACATTTTTGGGGCGGAGTATATTTGCATCTGTTGGTGAGACAGATTATATATGAATAATATATTATATTTATAAGAAATTTTATCTCAGAATACTTTCATTATTTTTGTTATGTTTGCAACTACTAATGCAAAGAGTTCTTTTCTATACAGGTACACGCAATATTATAGGAATGTCAAATAAAAGTAAAATGTTTAGCTTCGCACATTTTAATATAAGATCGATTTTTACAGGATTTGATAAATTTTCGGGTGTATCAGTCAGGGAGGATTATTCTGTCATAGGTCTTTCAGAAAGTTGGCTTGATTCAACTAGACAGGCCAAAGTTGTAAAAATACCAGGATAATAACTAGAAAAGATCGGGGGAGTCGACGAGGAGGTGTAGCATTCTATAGTCAAAATAATATTAAGTTTAACATTTTAGAAAAGGATAATCATAAAGGTATCAGGTAAGATCGTATACCTGGGAACTATATAGGCCACCTACAGCAAATTTAAGTTATGGTCTGGAATGTTTAGAAAACACAATAACAAATATTTTATCCCATCACGATATTATTTTATTTGGCGGCGATTTTAATGTAAACTTTTTAAATCTAAACAGTGCTACTATTACTCAACTTGTAAACCTGTTGGGTAAATACGGTTAGAGCCAAATAATTACACAACCTACTCGTAATACAGAATATGGAAATACTTTGCTTGATTTAATAATCTGCTCAGATCAAAACTTCATTAACAATACAAATGTTATAAATATGGAGGATATTTTAGACCACTCATCAGTTGATTGTACTGTACTGTAAAGTTAATACTAAAATACAGCAACAATTTTTTTATAATTACAGGGACTATTCAAAATTTGATTATAATCAATTCTTAGAGGATTTACTTCTTATAGACTGGTCTCAAATATATTCCTTTGAATCTGTTGATGAAATTATTGACTTTTGGGACTTCTGTATCACTTTAATACTCACGCACCCTTTAAAACTGTCAACCTATCAAATCCGCCAGCACCGTGGCTAACTGAAAATTGAAATTCATGATGAAGCTGAGAGATAAAGCGCATGCCCATTATAAAAAAGTAAAAACAGATGCATCTTTTAATTACTAGGTACAAAGAATTAAGAAATCTAGTCAACATGTCTGTTAAATTATAAGAAAGCATGTTTACAGCATAAATCTAAAACTAACCCGAAGGAATTTTGGAAAACTTTAAAATATTTAAACATTAGCTTTAAGGGTAGAAATAATATATTTCTTGATGTAATTCTAATCCCTAAAAATAACAACCCCGCTGAATTTGCACATTTTGGCCTATAAATATTTTAACTACCATATCCAAGATTTTAGAAAAAATAGTTGGGAGTCAATTAAATCTGTTTTTATCAAAAAATAAAATCTTGCCGGTTATTCAATCTGGTTTTCGCCTCAACCGTAGTACTACAAGAGCATTATTGAAAGTAACTGATGATATTTATAGAGCCAGCGATACTAATATGAGACATGTTTAGTCTTATTAGACTATAGCAAAGCCTTTGACACTCTTGATCACTCTGTACTATGCAAGAAACTTAAATATTTTGGTTTAAGCAATTCGGCTGTTTTATTTTTTGAGAGTTATCTATCCAATAGATGTCAAAGAGTTACCGGTAATGGAAATTTATCAAATTATAAATCTACCGCGAAGGGTGTCCCACAAGGTAGTATTCTTGGACCCTTACTTTTCACTATATGTACAGGGTGATTCATTGGTAAGTGTACATAGTTTACCTGCATATGTAGGTTACTTGTGCGATTCCATATCACCTATGGTTAGTGGGTCAATAATCCTTAATTACCAAGATACAGGGTGTTTTATTGATTTTGCGTATTTTTGTCTTGGGCCATAACTTTAGAACCACTAGGTATAATAAAATAAAATTTGGTATGTATGTTTTACTCAATCAGCCATATCGATTTCTCAATTTAGCAGAATCAAAATACAGGACCGGACAGAAAAAAATAGCCGAATTGTTAAATCTCAAAAACAACACCCTGTATCGAAAGTTTTAAAAATATGTTTTAAAATTCGGAAAGAGCATAGAAAAATAAGGCAAATAAAGTATATTTTCAAATTGCGCGTCTTTTTTTTCTATTTATTTTTTTTAATAAAAGGTAGTATATCTAAATGTGTTGTCAAAGTTTAAACCCAAATTACCGGAGGTATTCACAATTGGTATATTGGTGTCATTCACTTTTAAAATAAAACTTTCAGCGATTTCGGCGATTGTTATTTTCTTACCAAATAAAATTAACTTAGATTTAGCAGGATTTAAAAATAAAAAGTGTTCTTGAGAAACTTTCTCAATAATTTGTAGATCTGAGTTAATTTTAGCAGTTGCCTCTAGAGATTTATCTCTCCCAAATGATAGGTACAGCTGTGTGTCGTCTGCATACATATGCGAATTACAATATGCCAATTTATTACAAAATTGGCTAGTGTAAATACTAAATAAGAGGGGTCCTAATATAGACCCCTGAGGAACTCCGACTTTGACTGAACACACAGCTGAAAAGTTGTCATCTATTTTTACCCTTTGGGTTCGATCAGTCAAATAATTAGAAATTAAGCTACTTGCATCTTTACTCAAGCCAATAAAATGGAGAATAGCAATAAGTAACTGATGTTGCAGGGTATCAAAGTCTTTAGTGAAGTCTAACAGTACTAAAGCTGTGATATTGTTATCATCAGATGCTTCCAAGATGTCATCTGAAACTTTTAATAATGCAGTTGTGCAACTGTGAGATCTCCTAAAGCCAGATTGATGATTAGGTAGAATAGAGTAATTATTTAAATGTGCAACTAATTGTAAATACATAACTCTCTCTAAAATTTTCGATAAAGTTGGCAGTATACTCACTGGGCGTAAATCTTTGAGTAACAATGGATCTGATACTTTGGGAATCGGAATTACATAAGCCTCTTTCCACTGATCAGGAAAAGTATTCGTTAATAAGCAACTGTTAACTATATGTGTGACATAAGGTACAATATATGGGCAGCAGTATTTCAACATCACTAAATTAATATTATCTGACCCCATAGCATGCGTTTTAATTTTATGAATTATTTCTGATATCGTATTATCATTTATCGGTTTCAGGATATTAATCCTTTGTTTACATATGCAAAAGTAGGCTGGTAAACAAGTCTTAACTAAAGTTGTACAGTTATATTTAAAACTTGTACGGTAATAATATTACAAATACAGATCTGTCAATAACTGTCAACAGATGAAATAATAAATAATGAAACTATAATATAGGGCTATTTATTAATACAAACAGACAGAAAACTCCAAACAATAATAATTAAGTACTGAAATTCAACTGAAATGTATTTTCACGCAATCCAAGGTCCATATTTATGTAGCCGTTGTGACATTAAAAATGTAAACATTTATGTAATATGAGAAAGGTAACAAATAAAAACAAACAAAAATATAACTGTAACCATGGCGACAAATCAACCCATACAGACTTGACCAACTAATGAAATGAAAACGTTATTAATAAGAGAATATCAAAAGGTAATATTTATTAATAATGTCTTTATTTTCTGAAACCGATAAACTATTGAACATATCACGGATGTTATGAATCATAACAGCCTTAGATGTCTTAAAATCCTCGCTCTACGAGCTCGGATTTCAAACCGACATCTGCGGCAGTTATGATAGTCATAACATTCCTAGATATGTTAATAGCTATTACCAAATTAAAATCAAAAGCAGCCGGTATATTTTTGAAAGTATTGTTACCATAGTAATCTATTAAGTGTTCATTATTATAATCAGATTTAGGTATGCTGTTAATAAAATGATTATTAATTGTATTTGGGTCCTTAAGATGTGAGGGTAAGTTAGAATGTTTTTGTTTAGTTATATTTAACGATTTTAATTCCTTCCAAATAACTTTAGAGTCACTAGTACCAAATTTTGAGTTAAAATATGCCCTTTTCTCATTCCTTATAGCCACCTCAGTGTAATTCCGTAGTTGCTTATAATATTCCCAATGTGCTACCTTTTTTGTTTTCTTATATTTCGTTTTAGCTTTGTCTCTTAGCGATATTAGGAGTTTGATATTGTCAGTTAACCATGGTTTTCGTGGTTTTGATATCTCAGCAGTATATGGTGCATGCACATTAAACAACTTAATTAAGCAATCATTAAAATATTTAACTTTTTCCTCTACTCTTTCTAGACTATACATCTGATAAAAAGGTATAGTTAATAAATCATCAGTAAAGTGCTCAAGATTAAAAGCATCAAAATTTCTATATGAAATTAGATATGGTAATAACTTATTGCTTATGTCTAAGGTGCAAAACACTAACTCATGATCAGAAATGTTAAGTTCTAAAGTTACCTGAATTTAACACAACCGAATTATCTGAAACTATAATCACGTCAATAAGTGATTCGGATACTTCCGTAATCCTCGTAGGTTTAGATATTATTTGTGAAAACCCCAGTGTATCTAAAAATGAATTAAAATATATTGTACTAGGGTTATCAACATCAAGCAAATTTATGTTCAAATCTCCCAAAATAACAAACCTCTCACAACTAGGAACAAAATTACACACCGATTCCTCCAATTGAGTAAGAAAATATTTGTATTCTACAGTTTGTGGTCTATAAACCACCCCGTATATAGTAGTATCATTAGATGTTTTAATAGAAATCCACAGTTGTTCAATAGTATCCTTACAATCAACCAATTTAAAATTTAATTTATTAGATATATAAAAACAAACGCCACCAGCTCTTCCAATCCGGTCTTTTCTTATAAGTCTATATCCTTGAATATTTACCAAATTATTATTAATGCAAGGAGATAACCACGTTTCTGTTATAGCTAAAATACTGTATTGATTATCTGATAACAAACTTTTTATTTCATTTAATTTTGGCAAGAGTGATCTTACATTTAGGTGTCCAACTTTTATATTATTTTTCATATTATTTAATCAATCAGTAACTAACATTATAAATACATATAAATTATGACCTTTTTTATAAATTTTTTATAAAACAAATTAATTTATACAGAGAAAAACTAAAAGATAAATAAAGAAACAAAAAAAACACCAAAAGAAACTCAAGTATACTTATTAATATCTCAAAACAATACCAATATATATAGACATTTAAAGGTGAGTTCATTTGTCCAGTTATCCAAAATTTACTATAAATTATCTAAATTTCCAAGTCCTTCATCGAAGAAAATTTATAAAGCCTACCATTTGCCTTGCAGATCACTTTGCCTTCCGAAGACCAAACATTCTTAGGACCAAATTTTACACAAGCTTGTTTATATACTGCAACTCTACGAGATGTTAAGTCTTCCTTTATAACTATCTTGCTACCTTTTAATTTTTTCTTATTTTGAAAAATATTCTGTTTCATCACATTTCTGCAAAATCTTACAATCACACACCTATTGGGACCTTCTTTATTTCCCGATCTGTAGCAAAAATCTATATCATTAGTCTTGACTTCAATACCAAGCTTAGTTTGAAAGAAATCAGTTAATTTCTCCGTTACATTTTCATTTTCTTCTTCCGATAACCCATAAATTCTTAAGTTGTTACGACGAGAGAATTGTTCCTGATCATCAATTCTTTTATTTACATCCTCTATTTTCTTTTCAAGTTGTTCAACCTTATCTACGCATACCTTGACCGTGTTCTCCAGTTGTTGGGTTAAAACAGTAGATAACTTGTCTGCTAATTAGGAAGTAAATGTTTCAGATTCAAATATCTTATCTATAACACGTTTTATCAAATTTTCCTCTTCTTCAAGAGTTTTAGCAGATCTTTTTTTATACGAATCAGGCATTATAATTAATTATTTACTACTAATACCTTGGAAATATTCGATATAAGCTGGAACTACTCACTATACGTCTACTCTATACCACTATACATCTACTACTTTTATAATTAATAAACTGTCATGTAACCATAAAAAACAAATTTCTATAATTAATGCCGCCTACATTTTCATGTTTTCTTTTAAAATACTCTACCTCTCTTTATTCGAGACTTCGTTTTTAATTGGTCACCATAATGAATGAATTTGTGGTGAGTTGAAAAATTTTTTTAATAATTTGTTTTTAGACGTTTTGAATTTTATGATGTTTAATCCAGTATTCATCATATATTAAAGGAAGTCCAATGAATTTAATAATAGCATGTTCAGAGATGAAACATCAATATAAGTATATCAATTTGGATATGTTTGTTGTTATTATGCTTGTATAAAGTCTAAACAAAGTCATTTATAAACAAAATCAAAGTTATTGCAGGGTATTTTTTGAATTTTGCCAAAATATTGAGAGGCTGTCCTGCAACAATTCGTAGTAATTATGGAATCGAAAGTGGAACTGTTAGGACAATACAAACATTCCTGTGTGATTTGTATAAAGTAGACAATAATAGGAATAAACGGCACTGTAAATCAAAGGATAGGCAATTGGTGGGCAATTCTACAACGTACAACGCTCATTACTGGGTTAATTTATTTGGATCTTTGAGGGAGGGATATTTGGATAAGTTACTTTAGTTCTATTTCATGGATATAATTCAGGTAGGTACTACACATAAAAAATAATAGGTTAATTTAACAAAATACAGGGATAATAACAGAAATGATAATTTTTAGCAAAGGAGTTTCGTATATAAATATATTAATGCAGAAATTAGAATGTTCCTACAGGTCGATCAATGGCTTATTCGAATTACCTCACTTATTTGAAGTTTATAGCTAATCCATATACCAGATGGAATTATTGATGTGACAGAAGAAAACAAAAATTTTATAAGATGAACTAACAGATGTGATGTAGATGTTGTGAATTTATGTAATTGCATTATTTTGAAAAAATGGCTACCGATGTAAGAGATAACGATCCTTACAATTCAGTAAATTTGTACATTAAGTTAAGAGTGACAATTGCCACATCGAACTGATAATTGTCACTTTGAAAAGACATGGAGTTTCGATCTTTCTTATTCGAAGATTATTCAATATCCAATTTTAATCTAGATAAGTTATTATTTCGTTAAAGAATGCTTCTACAATAGTGGAAACAGGCGTATTAAAATATTCTAAAAATTATATATTATATTACCTTTTAAATATAAAACACACATAATTTCAACTATGTAAAAATAACTATTTTCTTGCTGATATTAATATAGCGACTCCTGGAGAAAAAATATATCAAAATTGTGCTATTAGTTAAATTTGGAAAGCTGCCGATTCTGGTACGTGGTAATTCAATTTTCATACCACATATCTTGTTGGAGAGCTGAAGAAAATGGAATATGTTAACATATCGACTGTTGTAAAATGTTACGTTAGGAAAATACTTTAGTGAGAGCATCTGACGGAGTGGCAAATAATTTTCTACAGGTGGTAGATAATTTATCCCCAACAAATAGATTAGAAAGACCTTTGCTTTGGGGTATACAACATTCAACACCTAATAATAATTCATTCTTGAGAACAGGGTTTTTTATATTTTTTTAAAATATAAAATACCTGATTAGGATAAACTCGTACTATTTATAGACGCTTAAATAGAAATGAGTAGTGTTATTGAAAAAGATATTAACCAACTGGAATTTTTTAAAATTTTCCTCAAACACTATCTTTATTCCATTTATCGTTTTTAAGATAAAAAGATTCCTTTATATCAAGTCAGAAATTTATTTAGTAGGTACTGGGTATGTCAAATTTAACATTACGTAAGTAGCGAAAAACATAAAGTTACTAAGACGGTCTTTCTAAAACAAAATTTATGCTTTTTCATATGTTTGAAGAAGAACTTAAAAAGATTTTTATCAATAGAAGTGTACCCCTATATTTAAGCAAATGATAGACTCTAATGTTAAATTATTTGCAACCATATTTAGTCGTAATATACAGGGTGTTCCAGTTTTTTGTAGCAGGACTTTGACAGTCGATAGACAATTGAAAATTATTAAAAAAAGTTCCTATAAACATAGGTTGAAAAATGCTTAGTTTTCGAGATACAGGGTGTTAAAGTTTGAAAATAAATACGGATTTATATTAATATTTCCAGAATGCTAAGAAGTATCGAATCCAAACTTGCCAATTCTTTACATATAATTTAGAGGCCTATTTTAGAATAACAAACTACTACTTTACTTAACCATGGGCGTAGATATATGGATTTACTAAGGCTCTTTTTTACAAAAAACTAGTACGCCACTGATATTTTCCCATGTTTTCAGTTTAATTCAATAAAGCAAGAAAAAACAAAAATTTAATGTCTCTTGGCACTTTTTGATATGACAAGCCGTTTTCCAGAAAATTTACATTTAATCATTTGATGCACGCATCTGGACGAATTTTAGACAAACTTGAAGTCGCTCAGAATTTCACCAAATTTGATGGTACGAAAAGTCTTTTAAAAAGAAAGAATGAAACATCGTTAATGATGCTTGTAATGAAGTAAGACACTTTTATATGTTGCTAGCTTTTGTGTTTGTGTTTCTAATAATTTATTTTAGTTCGACCGTTGCGTTTTAATACATTTGTGTTATAAAAATTTTGATTTACATGATAATAAACTTTTACAATAAATATTTTAAATGTTTCATTCTTTATTTTTAAGAGACTTTTCGCACCATCAAATTTGGTGAAATTCTGAGCGACTTCAAGTTTGTCTAAAATTCGTCCAGATGCGTGCATCAAATGATTAAATGTAAATTTTCTGGAAAACGGCTTGTCATATCAAAAAGTGCCAAGAGACTTTAAATTTTTGTTTTTTCTTGCTTTATTGAATTAAACGGAAAACATGGGAAAATATCAGTGGCGTACTACTTTTTTGTAAAAAAGAGCCTTAGTAAATTCATATATCTACGCCCTTGGTTAAGTAAAGTAGTAGTTTGTTATTCTAAAATAGGCCTCTAAATTATATGTAAAGAATTGGCAAGTTTGGATTCGATACTTCTTAGCATTCTGGAAATATTAATATAAATCCGTATTTATTTTCAAACTTTAACACCCTGTATCTCGAAAACTAAGCATTTTTCAACCTATGTTTATAGGAACTTTTTTTAATAATTTTCAATTGTCTATCGACTGTTAAAGTCCTGCTACAAAAAACTGGAACACCCTGTATACTTAGCTTGTTAGTTTCTAGTTTAAATCTTATATTAGGGAAATTAAAGGAAAAATATGTTTGAAGCTATCAGTAAAAAAAGACAAATCAATAAGTAGAATTAAATCAATTTAAAGAGACTTCATATACAAAAATTTAAAATTGCAAAACTCGTTAGATAACAGTATGACCACTAGCGGCTAAGATACATCAAAATAATATTTAAATTCAGGAAAAAAAACTGAATTACGAAAACGAACGATGAAACATTTAGTTTATACCAATTGGCATCATATAACTAAGGAAACTGGCGAGACCGCGACATAGATAGAATATTTAATCAGTCTGGACGGAAGACACGGATGACCAAATGTAAAGTAGATTAAAATGAACTGAAGAAAATTAAGCCTTCACTAGTCAACCTTTCGTCAACAATTTGATGAAGTTTGATGAAATAATTGTTAAAATATAACTTTATCAAAGCCTTTCAGATACGTAATTGGACTATATCTTGTTAAATAAGCTGAAGGAAATGTATGAGGGAGTTGTAAGCCGACTACCACATGTACATCTTACAAGATGAAAAGATTCGTTCTCGAATGACTTAATGACAGGTGTCGGAATTAAATAAATAATATAATAATTCTCAAGAATATATACAAACAGAAAAGTACCTGATGGAAACTACGTTAAAGGTTACCCAAAAAAAGTTATATTCCTTGATTACAGGCTTGGTTATATAGGAGAAACATGTCAGAAATCTTGCTACCGTAGACGCAATAGGGTCATGGGAATAATGACTGTCTGATTCGTAGCTCCAGTGCTTAAAATATTTGAGCTACCAGGACCAACAGACCATAGACCTCAAATACTTAAAATTCAAGAACCCAACAAAGTGAGAGGTACCCAAATATCTAGAAATCCACCACAAGGTGAGAACCATAAATAATGCTTGGCCTGCCCCTTTTTCAAGTGATTCGGAAAAAATAAGTGGGTTACCACTACCTAAAATTCTTACAATCTAAGTTTCCAGCACAGCCACGAACCTATTTGTAGCAACTACTAACAATCACTACAATCAGTAACTAATTCAACAACTCGACAACGTGTAGACTTAATAATTTTTCATATTCATTGAACTTAATTCTGGGAATCACGCCAAATTCTAAAAAATAAATAGAAATAAGAAAATTGCCAAAATATGTCAAGATAAAAGTGTAGTATCAAAGGCAAACCTCAACAGTTTGCCCCAGAAAACCACTGTATATAGATCTAAATGAATATAAATACAATATTGTTATCTAAAATTCGTATCAGTGGTTTTCTAGTATTTTACACTAGAAAATATAACAAAATGTATATTATATAATATATAGATATATACAGGGTGTCCCGATTTTAAACTGACAAATTTCGGGTACAGAAAGTTCACATGAAATTATGACATACCCCTTCTAACATTTCTTCTCTATCGAGCCTCCTAACGGAGATACAGGGTGTTGAAAATTCAATTTATTTTTTGTTTTTCTTTAATAACTTCCACAATATTAAAGATAGGGAAACCAAACTTGGTACACATAGTTAGGTTGTGAGGGTCCATCTTTGCTATGGTTCAGAGTTGAACTGAGGCGCGCCAGTGGCGTGCGGTGTGGTCACGTCAACATAATTTTAAGGAAAAAAGTATGTGCACTAATTTTTTTCGCAATTCTGATCAGATTTTCATAATTTACGGTTAATTTTCTAAAAAACTTACTGATGTAGAATTTTGATTGAGGCATTAGTTTTCGAGATATTTGCGTCAGAACAAAACGATGCACCAAAAACACAATTAATTAATTAAGATAGACCTTTCAAAATTATTTTCAATCTGATTTTCGAAGGGATATACTGAACTGAACTGTCAATTTAATGTTTTTAATGTTTTAATTCTTTTGCAATGAGGCGTTTTTAAGGCCTTTTGCAAGTCAATATTATTTCTGTCAAAAAAAAATTTGTTTGTTACGAAATTACATAAACAAATTATCAACATCCAAATATCAAAAAAATCAACAACCCGTATTTCCGTTAGAAATGACTATAGAGAAATTTTAGAAGGGATATGTCGTGATTTCATCAGAACTATTCCCGACATGATAATTGTGTTTTTGGTGCATCGTTTTGTTCAGACGCAAATATCTCGAAAACTCATGCCTCGTTCAAAATTTTACATGAGCAAGTTTTTTTAGAAAATCAACCGTAAATTATGAAAATCTGATCAGAATTGCGAAAAAAATTAGTGCACATACTTTTTCCTTAAAATTATGTCGACGTGACCACACCGCACGCCACTGGCGCGCCTCAGTTCAACTCTGAACCATAGCAAAGATGGACCCGCACAACCTAACTATGTGTACCAAGTTTGGTTTCCCTATCTTTAATATTGTGGAAGTTATTAAAGAAAAACTAAAAATAAATTGAATTTTCAACACCCTGTATCTCCGTTAGGAGACTCGATAGAGAAGAAATGTTAGAAGGGGTATGTCATAATTTCATGTGAACTTTCTGTACCCGAAGTTTGTCGGTTTAAAATCGGGACACCCTGTATATTTATATGATATGTAAAAAACAAATACACAAACCCAACATTCCTGAGACCTATTATAGTTCAATTGGTTCACCATGCCAAAATTTAGCAAAATATTTATTAAACATTTTAAATCCTTTATCAGGCAACACTGATTCTTTTGTCAAAAATACATCTCATTTTGTTGAAAAATTGAATGATGTTGTCATTGATTCTCATGATTTATTAGTAAGCTTTGATGTGGTTAGTTTATTTACAAATGTCCCAGTTGATAAAACTTTATCTGTAGTTAGAGAAAGACTGGAAAATGACAGAACACTTAATAATAGATCCAAATTAAGTATCAACACAATTATGGAGTTACTTACACTTTGTATAAAGACTACCTATTTTCAGCTAGACGATGAATTTTTTCAACAAGATTTTGGAATGGCAATGGGATCTCCTCTATCTCCCATCATGAGCAATATTTTTATGGAATATTTTGAAGATAATTATGTTAAAAATTTTATTAACAAACCAAAAATATGGTGGAGATATGTGGATGATATATTTTCAATATGACCCCATGGCCAAGAGGAATTAAACGGTTTTCTAAATTTTATCAATAATAAAAAAACAACTATTAAATTCACCTTAGAGATTGAGAATGATAATAAATTGCCTTTTTAGATGTATTAATTAATAAGACAGATATTTTGGAAACTAATGTATATAGAAAAAAGACTCATACAAATAGATATTTGAATTTTAACTCCAACCACAACCTAAATGTTAAAAAAGGTGTAATTAAATGTTTGTATGAAAGAGCTAAAATAATCTCTTCAACAAATGAAATTTTTACGAAAAACTTTTTATAAAAACGAAAACGAAAAACTTTTTATAAAAACTGTCTTAAAAGAAAATAATTATCCACAGGATTTTGTTGAGAAATCATTTCTTGAAATTGAGAATAGACAAAATCAGCAACAACAGAGAATTTTGAGAGAACAACCGGTAACCACAATGACCATTCCATATATTTTTGGTTTTTCTGATAGACTTAGACGACTTGGTAATAAGTTCAATATAAGAACCACCTTTAAAACATCCTTAACAAAAACCAAACCTTTCAACAGTGTTCAAAAATCAAAAAATTGTATTTATAGCATTCCATGCGAGTGTGAAAAGCTATATATAGGTGAGACGTCTAGACCATTAGAAGTTAGAATATCTGAACACAAAAATAACGTTAAAAATTACCAAGTTGATAAATCTACACTGGCACAACATGCTTGGAGTAATGGCCACAGATTTAGTTGGACACAGGCAAAAATAATCCAAACGGAGACACATTGTAATAAACGAAAACTTAAAGAGAGTGCCTGTATTCAACTAAATAGTACCGACTGTGTCTCTACTAGTTCAATGTTGCTAGACGAAGTCTGGCTACCGATTCTCCAAAAAGAAGTACGTGACGGAAATATCAAAATAAATTAGAATTCTTTATCTAGTGATCTATGCATTAATTAATAATCAGTGTCAGGTGTCAAAGTGATCTTTTTTGACAAGTCCATTTTTTGTAATCACAGTTGAAAAAGGACCTAGACTTTAGTTCGAAACGTTCTGTTAAGATAAGTTATTGTTTTATAATTGTTTTTTACATATCATATAAATATATATATATATATATCTATATATTATATAATATATATTTTGTTATATTTTCTAGTGTAAAATACTAGAAAACCACTGATACGAATTTTAGATAACAATATTGTATTTATATTCATTTAGAACTATATACAGTGGTTTTCTGGGGCAAACTGTTGAGGTTTGCCTTTGATACTACACTTTTATCTTGACATATTTTGGCAATTTTCTTATTTCTATTTATTTTTTAGAATTTGGCGTGATTCCCAGAATTAAGTTCAATGAATATTAACTATCCGCCACAAATAAACTACAAACAATTTTTCATATGTTGGAAAAATAATTCAAAATTCTCAATGAATTCATTTGTGCTGGAATAATAATTATACTTACGATAAAAAAGCTCAAATCAGGATTTAAAGCAATGCAACAAGAGGGTTTAAAAGTTCACGGTGTATAAATAAATAAATAAATAAATACACCTCATGTAATTACGACCCACTTTATCCCAGAAGGCTCAAGAAGACCCTTGTGCGGGAGGGGGCTACACATTTAAAGACAAGGGACACACATCCAATATCCGTGTATAATGGAGAAATCCCTCTCACAGTATTTTCCATTGCCACGACCGGGAATCGAACCCGGGACTTTTGGGTGAGAGGCAGGTACGCTACCATCTCGACCATCAGTCATATCAGTATATGAGGTGCCATTAACAATGCTGTGGTCCTTATCATACATATTATTATACTGAAGATTTCCTGGCCTCTTTAAACAATTTGAGTTTGATAGTTCTTCAAAGCCAAAGTTATTTTAGTTTGATTTATCTTCTGTTAATATGGCTAGGCATAAATTTGGGATAACACAAATGTAAATTCTTTAAGTTGCAGATTTAAAAAGACTTTAAAACAATTTCTTAGGACTAATTTCGTGCTTGTATAGGGTAGACAATACGCTTTACAGCTTCTGCATTCCTTATAATTGTTGGATAAAATGGGTTGTGCGTGTGTGGTGTTTTAGTAAATTTCAGTCTGTAAAAAATGAGAAGGCAAAGAAAAGTAAATGGTGTGAAAATTATAATGATGCTAATTTGGCATTTGTCAATTCCTTAAATGCTTTTAGAGAACAGCTTATAAGTAGAGTGTGTATGATCGTGTTTGAAGTCACTTATTACTTATCAATTGATTTTGAAGGGGAAGAGAGTAGTCAAGGACTTCGTCAACAATCATTGTTGTATAATATAATAATAATAAATCTGCGTTTATAACAATTTGTATTATTATTACCCAATAACAAAATCTTAGGCATGGGCAATATAGATTTTAAGTTGTTTTTTATTAACATACATTCTGTATTGGAATTTCTAAGAATTCGATCTGCAATTTAGACTACAAAGTGTAAGTGAGCAAAAATTATATAAGTTTTTCCAACTCCAATCCTACAGAGGAAAAACAAAGCATTGAGATCTTAACGGCGGTGAGTTAGACCATCCCAGATCCTCCATTTTTTTTAGTTCTTCCCCTCCTCCCCTTCCCCCCAGCCAATCAGAACGCTCCATTTGCCATGGGAACTTTCGTTTTTACCTAATTCTACCCATTTTGAGTGTGCCAATAGCTCCCAGCCTTTCCCCACTGATTCTACCCAGGGCTCCCATCATCCCCGTAGGGCTCCACTTCAGGATTCAGGGCCCTATTTTTCGTGCCCCATCGAGCTGTCCAAAAATCCATAACCTCACTTTTCGTGACCTCTATCAAATTGTCAACTATAATCTCACTTGTCGTGACCCCATCGGTCAACCATGACCTAACCTTACTTTAGACCTGGGCCCTGGTATCAATAATAATTAATTGACATCGATTCATCCGAACTCTCCACTACAGCACACGTCGTATTTCGTTTTGTTATCTCTTTTAAGATTTAGGACCAAGGTATAAATGTTTATTTGATCCTTTTTGAGGGAAATCCTGGTTGAATAATTTTAGTTAATAATTGCATGTAAGAATATAAACTGTCACGGGAAAAGTATCCTTCTTTGAATAAGTAGCACTAAGGACGGTAACTAGCATTGAGACAACTGTGGTTTATTTTATTTATTTCGTTCTTACTTGCACTTATTAGTGAAATTTGCAGACCGAAAACACTGAGCTTCTGATTCGGTATACTCAGATTAAGAAATTACTTTTGTATATTTAACGTTTCTCTTTTATGAGCCAACACTAAAGTGCTAAGACGCTAAAGTACAACAAAAGAATTAAAGTAGGCAACAAGAGCCATAATCCAAAACAGACAATAATAATCTTTTAGATGCTGTTGGATTAAGATACAGTAGACGGAATAACTTTCAAAGCGTTTTAATGGGTTATTATTGCAATTATTAAAAATAAAAGGCCTATTTTTAAATATGTCAGAGGTGAATCCTTAAGGGATATCCACAAATGTTTCATCAAAACTGAGGGGAAAAAGGTAAACAGAACTCGGCTGAAAATTTGTTATACACTAAGTACAACTCATAAATTAAGCATATATAACTTGAATTTGGGTGGCGCAAAATAATATTCAACTGGGCCAGTCTATATATTTTGATATTAAATGTTGGTATACATTGAATAAATATTCTCCCTAATACACATAAGTTTGGAACAAAATATTAAAGGGAGCTTGGTTAATGCTCTATATTTACGCAAGGAAAATATTTGCCTATCTTAAAATATACCAAAGACAGCTGCTATCACTTATTATATTCCTGTTAATGCTGCCAACGTAGAATTAACATAACTAATGAAACAAAAGAGTGCAATAATATTTTAAAAACGATATTTTTATATATTTCATAGTAAACTGGATCAGTGTTTTTAAAATACCAAGGTAAAGTTTTATTCTTTATTCCTTTATTTAGTACTGTAATGTATTTATTTATACCCGTTTTGCCCACTGTCGTTAGTTTTATCTTCTGTCTACGGTCCACGTAAATAATGAACAAATTTAAGATGTCTTCATGGGTGTAATTTAAACGTACCAACTGGCATTTTTTGACATAAGAGAATGACTGACTGATGATTGTTTCTAGTCATGGTTAAGTTTTTCTCAATTTTTCAAAAAATTCTTGAATATTTACACTCGCGAGTATTTCAAAATGTTGTAACTTTAACCCCTACAATGCCTATACTAGAAAAAAGAGTAATTAATTTTACATTACCTGATGTAAAAAAATACAGGGTGTTCCATTTGAACTAAAAAAGTTCTTGAGTTTTGAATTTGACAAAATGTAAAGAGAAAAATGGATCACTTGGTATACATAATATTATGGAACTAGTTTTTTATTGTAGAACTTAGCTTACCTTGTATTCTTTCTACGTGCCAAAAAACAAACGAGGACCTTCTACACGAAAGTTATAGCGGTTCTTGCAAACCGTTGCATCCATCAAATTTCTCATAAAACGTCAAATATCTCCGAAACTGCTGAGTTTAGGTATGCTACATATTTTCGATGTTATTTCGAATATTATTTTCATTTCGAAAAAACAAATATACAGGGTGTTCCATTTAAAATAAGCAAGTTGGTATCGACTTCCGGTATAACCCGAAGTACCAAATTTCAATTATTTTTTTCTTGATTAGCTATACTGATTTTAGTAATTCTTAAAAGTTCCAAAATTTTTTGTAACATATACTTTTCTTATATTGATCGTTTCAGTTCCAGGTGAGACACATGTAGAGCTGCCACACTGTTCAGAAGTAACGAAACGTTAAAACATATTAACACATTATTATATCCCAAATAAATACGTTTAAAACAGAAAAAGTAAATAAAAAGATTTTTCCATAAAAAATTCTAGTAATGGCCCACAAAATAGTATAATTGTAATAATATTAACAAACATTACGAACCATTAGACAATATTATTAAACATACTTCAAAATTATACCACACCTGGAAAAGATGATAGGAATTATTACGCTACATTAAACACACAAGAACTTCTAGAATATATAAAAAAGAAAAAGTGTGTATATGAAAATTATGATCCAAAAATATATCTACGGGAATATTTTTAGCTAAACCAAAAATAGCATTAAATTATTCAACTTAAACAAAATATAATAAAACTCGTAAAAGAAAATAGTCAATATAAATAACAAATTTCATGATTAAAAATATGTATAATATAGTGCAAATCTATTTCAAAAACTCAAGTTATGACAAAATAGTTATTAATTTTATAAGGGTATTAACAAGACTTTAATATTATACGGGAAAAAATGTGCACTCGAGGCGCAGCCGAAAGTCACAATTTTTTAAGTGGATTGAAGGCTGTTAATCCCCGAATTTAATTCAAAGTTTTATCCACGACCACGGCCAAATTAGGAGTGTGAAAGCCGTATGAGAGCAGGTGTAAAATTCTAATTTAGAAAAACGTCAGATTTGACAAGTTTATTTTCAAAAATAATGATCTAAAATATTTAACACTGTGTAAATGTCACTCTTAATCTAGTAAAAAAATTAAATTATTTCAGAGGATGCGTTGCAATTTTGCTCATCATAAAACTTACATGAGTTTGAAATGTATTAAAGAACTAAAAAATAATAAAGCTACTGGAGAAGATGAAATCGAAATTGAAATCTGGTCTAGTTGAATATATTCTAAAACCGTTATACCACATTTATAATAAAATCATGGAAGCTGATATATTCTCAACATTAATAAAGGATACTATATGATTATACCTGTATTTGAGAGTGGAAAAAAGAGGCTAATATCTTTAATCTTATCTTATATAATTCGTGGCTTAATGGACGCAGTCCAAAGCCATTAAAAAAAAAAAAAAAAAAAAAAAAGAAAAAAATTCTTTAATCTTGAATAAAAGTTTTTGGAATAATGTTAAAAAGCGGAATAATTCGTTATTTGAGAAAGTAGAATTAAATTAAGAAAATAAGTCTACGAACGATGTTCTAGCTAAACTTATATCTTTGATACAATTCAATGGACCAACCGAAGTGTGTGCTTTGTGTCCTCTTAGACTTTGAAGATTGCAATTAGTTTAGCAGCAGGATGGTGCTATTCCACACAATATAAGGTAGATTACTCAATTTTTAAATCAAACGTATCGCGAATAGATCAAAAGAAGTGGTTCCATTTCTCGGTCTTCAAATAGTCCCGATATGTTATAGATTTTTTTCTTTTGGGGGTATATCAAAATCGAGGTATACGTAACTCCAGTGAATTTACAGCAAGATATTATTGAATGAATAACCATTACAGCTGACAGTTGAAAGTCTCGGTAATGATCCAGAACTTTTTATCAATTTAAGACGTAATTAAGAAGGTTGAATTTATGTCCAGAAAGAAATGATAGAAACTTTGAACAGCTGTTATGAAAATTTTCAAATATTTATTAAATTATACTTGGGGAAATCAGTTTGTTTAAGTAATATAAGTTGTTTCTTATAAATTGTTACTCAGTTGTTTTTTATGCTACAATTATTTATAGGCAAAAGTGGAAAATATGAAATGTTATATATTGCTGAAAATCTCCATCGAACAGTATAATAAGATACAGGGTGTTCAATTTGAGAAAAATGAGAATATGTTCACACCTGCTAATTAAGCCTTAACTGAGAGATTTACTTAAAAGTAAATCTTTCGAATTGTGTTAAAACGTTTATTTTTTTCCCCATTTTCTGGCCTTGCATTTATAAATATACACATAATAATCAAAAAAATTTCCTAAAGTATCCTACACTAGCTACATTTGAAACAGATATGAGCGAATCGATATTTAAAAAGAAAAAATCATGCAAGCTAATTATTATGCAATCAACTATTTGTTTCTCTCTCTTTTCTCTTTCTTTTTTTCTTCAATACTAGATACTATTTAATTTATGAGATATTTTGTCTACCTACTTAACATAGAAACAAGTAAATAATTGTTCTATTATTAATTCGGAGTTAAATGGATGAGCAGATTGCATTTAAATACTGATTTCTTTCATTTGTTATTGTTATTCTGTTAATTCTAATATAGTATTTATGCTGCTGTTGGAATAAGAAAAATAAAATATTATTATAAGAATATTTAAAATCATAATACTCCAAATATTGAAGCACGTAATATTAACAAATCATCGTCATGAGTTGAAACACACCCTGAATATTTAACCAAGTACAGGTTTCGCCGCTGTACTATTTTGCGTCCAAGTCCCTTTGTTCCTTAGCAATTTATAACATTTTAAATTTCCTGACTCCTGGAAGAAAATTAGTCTGTAAGTTATTGGTTCAATTTCAAAAGTTTTCATACTTCCGCATTACTTCGTTATATTACTTTACAAACAAATGGCAAGTCCTACATTAACTTTCTCTTATTAATTGAAATAAGTTTAAATTATTTGTCATTAAGTTCAAATTGGAGCTGCGAAACGGACAGTTAAGTTTATTTTGTAGAAAGAAAATAAAAGTATATTGACGTCAAATAAAAATAACTAGTGAGGCCAACTAAAATAGAATTAGTGAGGTCAAAATAATTTCAAAATTTCTGATTAGGAGGATTAGAATTCGCAGATAATGATGCCCTCTTTGGTACATTCTAAGGTTGTCCACCAATTCTGGGGTTTATTATGGATCGCCTACATGGCCCTTTCATCACATTAACAACTTATTATGTAAACTTCAAACCTGGTGTATGGATGAGAATTTAATTTATTCACTTTATAAAGTGCAATTCTTCCAGTTTTGGAAATCTTCGAATTATATTTCGTGAACTTTTGCCTTATTCGCACATTTTAGAGATAATGGTAGTGGACATCGCCTTCTAAACAGATGTCTTCAACTTCAACTGATGACGAGCTGTGTTTATTCCCAAAAATCTTATCACTAATTTCTTTCCTTTTCTTTTTTGGGATTTATTACCACATTCCTCGAGATTCCTATCCAAAAAATTCGATTTATCTAAAAAATATTCAAATTAACCAGTTTAAAACTGGGAAATAACCTCTACGCCTTTGACGTAATGTCAGAGGATCAGTTAGAGGGTGTTTTTTGACAACTAATAGGAATTAAATTAATACAAAAATACTGCGCTGACGTTTCGGAAACTATATCCGTTTCCTTTTTCAAAGTTTAAGCTTTAGATTTGTATGTAACGTGTAGAATAACGCGGCATAAAATAAAAATTGTTTATATCATTTCCATAGATACTTACCATAGAAATGTTGAAAAATATACTAAATAATATTAATTTTATTGCGTTCTTCTCTCAACATTGGTAACCAAGTTGAATTTTGTTCAAGGTGATACAGATTTGGCATTTTGAAGAATATTACACTGTATTGAACATCCTTGCACAATTGCACATTTTTTAATTGGGAGATGAATAATTACTTCTATACGAGATAATGATATATTAGAAATACCCAATAACAGATTAAGCAAATATCAACATATGCAGAAAATTACTTAACATTTTTGGCAACGTTGGTGTAAAGAATATGTACGCGAATTACAAATCAGAACGAAGTGAAAGAAAAACCTGGAGTCGTGATAATTATCCGAGATGAAAATCTATTGGCACAATGGCAATCTGGACGTGTCGTTGCACTTCACCCCGGAGTTGATGGAATAAACAGAGTAATATCCGTAAGGTATAATAATTAAACGATCAGTGTTAAAAGTGTGTGCTCTGCCAATACGTGAATGAACTCAAAGTCGTTTGGCGTCCATGTATTTATTAAAGTTTTATGTATTTATATTTAGTTTTAAGTATTTTCCATTTTATTTATATATAAGGCATAATAAACCCTGCCTAAATGCCAACCCTCATATACCCAATGTTTATTATCACAGGTCACTTAGTTTAGTATAACATTTGGCAACAAATTCCATTGTAAAATTATACACTGGAATCTCAAGGAATTAAGTAGAGATTTGACCATTTTATTATTCTCTTTTTCTATATACAGGGTGATTCACGTTGACCGCCTATTAGAAGTATCTCGAGAAAGAAAAAAGATATCGATTTGAAATTTTGGTTATGGTCCTAAGTGGGTAGGATCTATTTAATGAAAATATTTTCAAAATGGTGGCATTTCCGGTTATACCGGAAGTTGACCCTAACTTTGTTATTTTAAATGAGATGCCCCATTTTCAATTTTTTTTAGATTCCACGGAAAATTTAAAGGTCATTTCATTGAAGGTTCCCTATGTCTAAACTGATATATTAATTTTTTTCCCAAAATATAGACGGAATAGTTGTATAATGTAAAAATCAATATCTCAGTAACAATTAATGATAAGACGTTGAATTTTTTATTGAGGTAAGACAAGGTATTGGAGCTATCCATCATATAATAAAATTGTCAAAATCTCAACTGCAAAGTTTCTAAAATTAACGATATCTATCGACCTCATAGAAACAGCAATAAGTAATTTTTTTTAAATGGAATCATATCTAATTAAATACACCAATCGATAGCGGGAAAAATTGCGCATCTAAGCATGTATCATGTTGCTATACCCAAAATGTATGATTCTTTAGATATTTGCGATTTTCTAATTTGATCGATGAAAATTGAAGAGTGCCGTTTTCTAAATAGATGCTTCGACTTTGACTGTGGACAAAACAAAATACAACAAATTCAATAAATGTGACAGCTAATACGTAACTCGTGTTAAAGTTTTTCATTATAAATATTCTGTATTGTGTCTTATTGTGGGAAAATTGACAAATAATTACCCAAACTCAGATATTGAACAATATTGATATACCTATCATTATAAAATTTGCAATATTAAAAATAAATTAAAAATATCGTGAGATTGAGTAATTGTTATTTGCCATTTTTCCACAATAAGACACAATACAGCATATTTATAATGAAAAACAATAACACAAGTTACGTATTAGCTGTCACATTTGTTGAATTTGTTGTATTTTGTTTTGTCCACAGTCAAAGTCAAAGCATCTATTTAGAAAACGGCACTCTTCAATTTTCTTAGATCAAATTAGAAAATCGCAAATATCTAAAGAATCATACATTTTGGGTATAGGAACATGATACATGCTTAGATGCGCAATTTTTCTCGCTATCGATTGGTGTATTTAATTAGATATGGTTCCATTTAAAAAAAATGACTTATTGCTGTTTCTACGAGGTCGATAGATATCGTTAATTTTAGAAATTTTGCAGTTGAGATTTTGACAATTTTATTACATTTTGGATAGCTCCAATACCTTGTCTTGCCTCAATAAAAAATTCAACGTCTTATCATTAATTGTTACTGAGATATTGGTTTTTACATTATACAACTATTTCGTCAATATTTTGGGAAAAAAATTAATATCTCAGAAAATATTCATTTTAGACATAGGGAACCTTTAATGAAATGACCTTTAAATTTTCCGTGGAATTTAAAAAAAAATTAAAATAGGGGCATCTCATTTAAAATAACGTTAGTTAGGGTCAACTTCCGGTATAACCGGGAATGCCATCATGTTGAAAATATTTTCATTAAATAGATCCTACCCACTTAGGACCATAACCAAAATATCAAATCGATATCTTTTTTCTTTCTCGAGATACTTCTAATAGGCGGTCAACGTGAATCACCCTGTATATGTGACATTACTAGATTTCGAGCATTACAGTATTATCTCTCGACTATCAACAACGTGTTCCGGATTCTATTCTTGTGCATACAAGTTGATTTGAAATAGACCGATATAGTTTATTCCTGATCTTCAAGTTAATAGTAAAAAGAATGTGGTACAGCAGTACACCCAGTGATTGAAACAATAATACGACTAAATATACGAATCACAGAATTATGAAGCGGAGGAGTTTTGACGTCAAATCAGTTATTTACCAATATTCAAATATGCCTGCTAATAGAAAATTCCCAATCGAACTAACAGTGTTACACCGAGATGGCGTAGACCATGTGGTTCAAGAGATGTCAGACTTAAACCACGAGGCTGTCCACCGGGAGGATCCCGTCATCGTGGAAGATATCAACCACATGGGTGACGACCAGGAGGATGCTGTCCAGGAGTTACCGTCGGGGACGATGAAAATCAAGGAGATGCTGACCTGGTTCCCACCACTGTAGACGAGGGTGTCGGAAGTGATGTAGAAGATGAAACCGAGGAGTTGGCCTTCTCTGGAAAATCAATAAGTAATTTTGATGATCAGGGAAGGCTATTCTGTACAACAGTATCTTTTATCATAATCAGGACCCGACCGAATAAAATGAAGCACTTCACGGAGAGCATCAACATGTGGACAATGGACATTCACAAAACTACCTAGATGGAGGGGTTATCCATCATGAGATGTGAAAGTTGTAGTACTAACATGCTGCAAATACGTCGTATTGAAATTTGTAATACGTGTAACAATGTAAATAAAACAATAATGTGAATAATACAATGTGTATAAGTACAATGATGGGAAGGGGTATATAAACTGATGTTTCTTCGTTTATATTGAGATGGAGACAGAGCAACCTCTACAAGATTGTACTGCCTCCACAACTACCAGTAGACTATACGGCGATGTCCCCAACATTGTTCATAAGAAGTGGAGGTCGTGCACTACGGTGATGGCCAATAGTGAATAGTGGGCGCGACCCTCTAGAAGTAGCGGACCCTCAACAGTCCGGTTCGTCCATGGGAGCGACGAGCAACTCCAGACTGTCATCACCATCAGGTTCATCAAATTCTACGATGTCAAACCTTGATGATTAAACGTCAGAAGAAAAAGTAGCAGATTTATTGTAAATAAATATTAGTAATTACAATTTGTAAACATATATTTCATACTTAAACTTGTGTTTCTTTTTTTTGAGAGGTCGTAACCAGTGATATAGAATTGTAATTTGCCGTGTAAATTACGAAATTATTTACCGTAATATATGGTAATTTACCAATTTTTTATTACCGTAAATTACGTCGTAAGTCATAAGCTTATCTTATAAGCATATTAAAAACAGGTTTTCTTTATTTATTGTTTTATTTTAAAATATTTATATATTTTTTAAGTAATAACGTAATAATAATTTTTTAATCTTATATTAATATTCTATGTATTAAATATTAATTCCCTGAAGATTCACTAAAAATATAAATTACCTGGTAATTTACCAAAAAAGTAGTGAGATGGGGTCATGCGTACAATTGCCGGTCTTCGATCAACGGAGTAAAGCAGCGGTGGTCGAAGCCGGGGAATGGATGGGTGACCGTATCTCATTACATTACCGAGGATAGTGCAGCGGGCTAGATCGTCCTTGAGTGGCACAAGGCGACTAGTCACTGCCTATCTCTGCTGGGTTCGAGTCCCAGCTCCGGCAGATGGCAATGTCGGAGGGAATGGGTGTATGTGGTGTGTCTTGGTTAAGTGTCAGAATAGCTCTAAGCATTGACTAAAAAATAATAAAGATGCGCAACTGTCAAGGTTTTGAGATTTTAGTGTTGTATTTTTTTACCAATAGCTTCATGATTCTCTTCAATTTTAAGGGCTATACAGCCACATTACAAATACCTTCCCGTAGTACTAAAAATTGATGGTAATCATGAAGTTATTGGCAAAGAAATACAATACTAAAATCTCGAAACCTTGACAGTTGCACCTCTTTATTATTTTTTACTCAATGCTCTAAGCTAAACTTCGCCAGGACGTTAATATAAATAAGACCATTAAAATAAAAAAAAAAATAAAAAAAAAAAAAATAAAAAAAAATAAATTACTTGGTAATTTACCAAAAAAAGATAAATTACCTGGTAATTTACCAAACAGATAAATTACCTGAGAATCTAATCCGGGAAAAAAAGTGGTAAATTACCTTCGTAAATTACCGAAAAAATATATTACCGTAATTTTGCATCACTGGACTCGTAACCTATATTTAAGCAAATATTAGGTTAGAACTTTCCTAGGTTTTTCGATAATTTTACAGAAAATTAGGCGGATATGAATCAAAATACTTCCAACATAAAGGAAATAATGAGGTGAGCACATAGATAATATGTCACAACCTATATCTTAACGCAAACGTTAATTTGCACTTTTCAACTTTTTTGGGTGGGTGTCCCACGTAAGAGGCTCACTCGATTTCCTGACTTTGTTACTGGGCTAAAATGAAAAACCAAAATCTATTCTCATGTATTTTTTTATGAGATCAAATAATCGTTAGAACCTCTAATATACGAGGTATTGTCAAAAAACTGATTATCCAAACTTTTTTCACCCTGAAAGAAAATAAGCTAATTCTAAAAATTCACGCAAAAGTTTGAAACTAAAGAAAAATAACTACTACAGATAATGGGTATGTGTTATATATTTTTGAAATCAGGAACTTGCTACTTTTCAATTATTTCATAATATGTATACAGGTTGTCGTCAAAATTTTGTCGGATGTTAGCTATTTCCCGGCTAAGTTAGACATATGAATGGCATATGCCTTTATAACCACAATTATATACCATATCGATTTCCGTAATAATATACTGGGTGAAAGAAATTTAGATAATCAGTTTTTTGACAATACATCGTATATAAGAGATTCTATCGCTTATTTTACTTTACAATCGAATTCCTCATAAAAAATACGTGAGAATAGATTTTGGTTTTTTATTTTAGTCCAGTAATAAAGCCAGGAAATTGAGTGAGCGAGCCTCTTACGTGGACACCCTGTACAGTGTACATTGCTCCTGATTTATTATTTAATTTTGTTTTTTATCTTTTATTATATACAACTTACTAATAAATAATATACAAATATTTACAATGATTTAAACTATTTTTATTTACAACTACTTAATAACTAGATACAATGGGTGATTCACTGGTAAGTGTTGCGTGCATATTATAGTAGGTTCCTCGGGTGATTCCATATTACCTATGGTTAGTTGGTCAATAATCGTTAATTACAAAGATATACAGGGTGTATTAGCCGTTTTTAGATAACTGCGTACATTGGAATTCTAAAAATTTGTATACGGAGGTTACTCACAATATTCTATCAGCTGAAAATATTTTTGTTAAGATTGATATCAACTCGCTTATTTTAAATGGAATGTACTGTTTTTTAATTCATTTTCGGATTTTACTTCGAAACTTAGGACACCGTATTCTGAAATTTAATAGTTTTCGAGATATTTCTACTTTTTCACAAATTTTGAGAAAAACACACTTTCTCTCTATCTCCTTTAATTCTTAATCTAGAGGGCTTAAATTATAGATGAGTAAAACTAAAATATATTCAAATATCGGCAAAATGCGAATTTGTTGAAAGCTATAGAGGCAGTGGCGTAATCAGAACTGAATTGAGGGGGGAGCCAAAGCCAAGTGATAAAAAGCTGTGTACACAGAATTTTCAAGGTCATTGTGTTTTACAAGTACCCCAAAATTTCTATTAAACTCTACATTGACATTAATAAACGTCTAATGCTTTTTAAATTTTGAATAGGAGAAATTATTTATTATTACAATAAATATAGAACACTCTACTTAGCCAATATAATGTATTAAAAAATATAAGTATATCAAATAATAAAATAATACAAAATATTTCCCAGCAAGAATGGTTTTTGAAGTTCCTGAAAAACCGGTTGCTTCGCTTAAAAATGTTTCTAATTTTTTGTCATACGTACTCAGCAAACTTACCAATTCCTTAAAATTTCCTTTATTATTAGATTATGGATACTAAGTAATCATAATGTACAGGGTGTTTCCTATAAAACTATACCCCCCCTTATTTCGGTCAATTACCACCGATTTTAATTTTTCAAAAACTGGTCTACCACAGGATTTTCCGTAGATTTTGAATATGCTATTACTTTTTTTCCCACTTCAACCGTATACGAGGGGCAGAAAAAAGTATGTTTTTTTTAAATAGAACGCCCTATATATTTTTACATATTTGGATTCGCCTCGTCCTTCTGATTACAAATATATATGATACTTATATATTTGCTATAAAAATGGCGCAAATATTGAATTTAAACTTAGGGCGTTTCCTTCAAAACTATATCCCCCCTTATTTCGGACATTTCGGTCAATTATTAACTATTCAAAATTTTCAAAACCTACACATTGAATTTTTCGTAGATTTCATATATGCTATTACTTTTTTTCTCCCTTCAACGGTATACGAAGGGTGGAAAAAAGTATGTTTTTTTTATGGAATTCCCTGTATTTTTTTACATATTTAGATCCGCCCTACCTTTCTGATTATAAATATATATATAATACTTATATATGCAAAAAAATACAGGGCAAAATTCTATGTGTTGGTTTTGAAAATTTTGAATCGTTAATAATTGACCGAAATAAGGGGGGGTATAGTTTTGAAGGAAACGCCCTAAGTTTAAATTCAATTATTTACGCCATTTTTATAGCAAATATATAAGTGTCATATATATTTGTAATCAGAAGGACGAGGCGAATTCAAATATGTAAAAATATATAGGGTGTTCCATTTAAAAAAAAACATACTTTTTTCTGCCCCTCGTATACGGTTGAAGTAGGAAAAAAGTAATAGCATATTCAAAATCTACGGAAAATTTTGTGTTAGACCGGTTTTTGAAAAATTAAAATTGGTGGCAATTAATCGAAATACGGGGGGTATAGTTTTATAGGAAACACCCTGTACGATGTAGTCGATGTACGAGTATTATGATTATAATTATTTTACCGTTGGTCGTTTGAGGGTCTAAAAAATTTATTAGTAATTTTTTCGTTGTCTTTCTATAGTTTAAATTTAAAACATTTAAATATAATTTAAATGAGCATTATTTAAAATTAAAAAAGCATTTAGTTAAAGAAGCTAGGTCTAAGACCCAACGTAGGTACTTAAAACTTTCTTATAGTATTTAAAACGAAATTTAAAATATTGCTGATTTATATTTTGAATTGCAAACTGAAATATTTACTTGGTGCACAATATGCAAAATTTCAATGTGCAAGTTAATCGATCTAATGCTCAAGATTTTTAAAATAATGCGCGGTTAAATCTTACCCAAAAATTTCTTCCCGTTTGCTGAGGGGGGGGGGCAAGGCCCCCTCGCCCCCCCCCTGGTTACGCCACTGAGAGGGCGTCGAGGAAAGGCCGGCCAATTGTGTCCAATTCAAAGTTCAATTAATTACTCACTTATTTTAAATAGAACACCTTGTGTTTTAAAAATGCTATTCGATGCAATATTTAATTTTCTTTCGATTTGTATTAGCATTCCTTATGCCTAAATCCCTCCGATTTTAAGATATTTGATAATAATTACAGAGACGAATATAATTCGACACTTAGCGGCAAGTTGGCTGTGGGAAAACATTAAATGTCATCATAATGTCATAATTTTGCCTTATCGCACCTTATATTTTTTTGTGTAAAATTTTCGTCTTTCTGGATTTTTACAAGAAGATAATAGCAAAATTCTACACGTTGTCGGGGTAGGTCAGTTGGTTGTAAATGATGTAAAAAGTTATAAGAAAATAGTTTGCATTTGTTTTCAGAATTCTGTGAACTGGTTGACAAGCCTAAGTTTCTTCCGATGCATGTGAATATGCAGTAAAAAGTAATGAAAAACCGCAAAATATTTCTCAGTCACCTGAAAAATCATCAAAAAGGAAAACAACTTATTTGGATGACTATCCAGCTTGGACGTCAACACCCAAAACTGACTCAATAATTCTGCCATTAATTCACAATGACTTGACATCTCCGGCCATGCTTGACGACAAATTAAAAGAAGAAATTGCGGTCGAAAAACAGAATGAGCGAAGTAAGCGGAGGCAAGAATTGTTCTCAAATTTACTTGATGAAGAAAAGAATTGGGGTGGAAAGGTTAAAAAATTAAAAAAACTCACATTTGAGAAGAGCAGTGATGAAAAACCGCAAAACATTTCTCAGTCGCCTGAAAACTCATCAAAAAGGAAAAAAACTTATTTGGATGACTATCTAGCTTGGACGTCAACACCCAAAACTGACTCAATAATTTTATTCTGGCATTAATTCCCAATGGCTTGACATCTCCGGAATTAAAGATAAATAATGCGAAATATTATGTATCGAATACTTGTGCTTTCGATTCACTACTAACATTGTTCATGCAAGGAACGAAGGTGAGCACGGCATTCAAAGATACATTGAAAAAAATTAATGAACCAACCGCAAAACTCGCATTGCGCATTTCGAAACATGGCAAACTTGACAAAGAAGATTTCAAAGTGCGATTTGATATATCATTTTCTGTTAAAACTTTAAACAAGGATATAGTATCACGGAAACTAAAATCTTTAAATGTGCAACGTGGCAGAGTTGTTTGAAAACTTGTTTAATCAAATTGGAGTTTATTCCGAACCGAAATCCTGTCAAATATGCAATTGGCAGAATGAACGATCTGCGCAATATCTCGCCATCAATGTTCACATTGTTTTTGATGAGGGATATTATCACATGCAAAATGCAATAGAATACGTTTACGACAACAAAATTTCGTGCAGAAAGTGTTCAAGCCCATTTTCGGTGACGAGGAATTTCAATTCATTCTTGAAAATTGATTTAACGATTACAACTTGCAATTACTACAAAAAAGAATATCCAGAAAAAGAAAGAAAAAAATGTACTTTAGGCGAAATAGCGAAAACTCTTTCAATAGAAAGTAAAGAATATTACCATGTAGGGGTTGTTCATTATATTAGTTTCATACCACAAAGTGGCCATTAATGGCATTCACATTAAACAATAAAACCTGGTACAAATATGACGATCTGGCTCCATCACTTACAACTATGTCGGTTCAAACAGAAATTACGCCGCACCTTATCATGTACGCAGAAATGAACAAAAATAACGGTAAAAGACCGTTTCTCATTTTTGTTTTTATTATTTATCACTATAATTTATTTCGTTTTTAACCTTCATAAGACCGACTTTAAAAATTTACGTTAAAGACCAAGTGGGGTACACGTGTATTTTTCTGTTTGTTTTCTTTAAATAGGCAACTAAATGCGTTTGAAAAGTAAATTAAGTCAAAAACTGTGGTATTAATGTATTTTATTGTTTTTGGTACAAATGAAATAATATATTACACTAATATAGAAAATACATTTACTGGCATTTATTACAAATGTACTGAACATGCGAATGACTTTTACACACATTTTTATTACATTTGAAGCACTGGTTTCGACTTTTTTTGTCCTTTTTTCTGTCGCAAAGATGACATCTAGCAATTTGAGTCGTAGCAGGAGCAGGACCAGGATTTTCGGTTTGTCGTATTGTAAGTTCTGAAACTACAAGCTGCATATTTATTTCTTTTTACTATAAAACGTGTACACTCACTAAGATAACAAACTCCTGTAACGGCAGAAAGTTGAAATATGCAAATACATACAATACATAGCATCAAGGCTAGGCGATAGGGTGGGAGTCGACAACGTTTACATTGCGTGCCCCACTCAGTGACTTTTGCCGCGCCATATTTACGCACATGTAGAAGACCAACCGGGGTACAGACATACCCTATGTCATAAATTATCCTATAAATCAAAAACAAGAAGATAGAAAAAGAAAGAAAATTGGGAGATTGTAGCTAAAACAATAATTTAAAGATAGAATGACGGAAGCATCGATCAGAAAAATATTAAGCAAGTTGCAATAAAAAAACTTGATTCTGGGGTACGGCTGTACCCCACTCGGCCTTATGAAGGTTAAGTTTATCACTGGCCACAAAGTATCAGAATTACAGTAGTCAAAAATAGTGTTATGTTGTTGATAAGTACAAAGATTAGGTTAAGCTGAAACAATGACTGTTAATATCTATACAGATAAGTCCAGGATGCTTCGAACACGACTGGGATTGGGACGAATATATGAGTGGCCGACAACTCGTCTCAGTTCGAAATTTGTACATTAGGAGAAGGGCGGCAGTGCGCTGTGGCCACTCACTGCTCGCTCAGCAGTCAGCACTGCTGTTAGTATCTCATTAAAAGCTTACTTAAACACAATGAAAAAATTAAGAGATAAGAAAATGGAATAAGAAATAAGATAAATAATTATTCCAAGTTTTAAATACACAATACTCGATAATCGATAATATAGTAGTTCTTATTCGATTTAAAATTCAACTGTTCAAATTGTTCCTTTCTTTTCGGATATCATTATTTGTTCCATATTCTTTAATTCTTATTTCTTATCTCTTATTTTTTTCATTGTGTTTAAGCCTTAACCGTGTTGGGATGTAGAACTCATGTCTGAAAAAAATTTGATTTACGTTTCGAAATTTTTATAACTTCAGTAATTCATCCTAGATAGGATTAATTATTATAATTTTAAAAGAATCTCAAAACACATTTAAATATTTCTATTGTTTAGTTTTTCGCAACAAAAATGTGATTCTACAACATAAAATTAAAATTAATAATTGTCGCTGCACCTCGAGTGTTGCAGGTGTAATAAAATTTATTATAAAAGAATCCAAACAAGGAATAGTAGACGCGAGAGCCATCGGCTACAGCGCGGAGATCCACGATTCCCACACCACTGTGTCCTCTTGCCTACAACGGGCACAAGTAAATCGCGCATACTAATACCCATGTTCGAACCTCCTCGGTCTTTACTGTATACATATAGTATTATGTACATTAAAATGAACAAATATTATGGAGCAAGATGTAAGCCAATCCACACGGAGAGAAATGTTTATTAGAATTTTGGTGCGAAACCAGCATATTTCAAAATGTATTACTTTTCTCAGTGATATTGACGACATATGTATCAAATGTCCTCAATATTACTGAGGAAAGTAAATTAAATTGAAATATGCTGTTTTCGCACAAAGATTACCAAGAAAACTAGTCATTCCTATACTCAGCACTTATCTCAGTGTGTTTTTTTTTACTTTTAGTCGCTAGAATTTATTTTATTTTTAAGTTTTCATTGGCTACAAAAGTATTAGAATAACAGTATTAAAGAATAGTCCTTATTATTTTGTTGCTAGGTATATAGAAAGTCTAGATTAAACTGAAAATATATATAAATTATTCAAAATGTTAAATTGTTTTAACGTATTTTTAAGAAAAAGAAAAATTATTTTCGTACGTTACATTGGTAATATATATTGATATATAATTAGTATTTGAAAAATCTATTTCTATGTGCAGCCTTTTCTCGCTCAGTTTGAGAGAGTGGTTATTTTGATGCCTGGATGGCGCCGGTACTAACAGGGCGGCCGCCAGTTCCTGTTTTAAAGTGTTAGGTAGCTTAGATGCCTGCACTGGAGAAAATTATAAAACAGGTTTAATTCAAAATATATTAATAACACAGTAAACTACTTATGGCTACGGTTAAATAAAGAATAGATAGGCGAAGATATTTTGAAAATGAAAATGAATTGTTTGTAGCAGGCTCGGTAGCAAATTACTTCTATATATATAAGAAAACAGAAATAAGCAGGTACAACTTAACTGGCCACTCGAGGGCTATAAAATATAAGGGGAAGTAATTATAGTCAAATCAGCTAAGTCACCAAGACCCAAAGATGTACCGGGTGGTCCAAAAAAATCGGAATTTATTATTTCTCTAATAGTTTCGCCAATTTTTAACCGATTTTAATTATTCAAAAACTAAATTATAACCTATATATAAAGATCACGTTATGAGGTAATATAAATATATTTTAATTATTATTAAAATTGTAGATGGCGTTAGTCATCAAACTTGGGCCTTCTTTAAGATCGGCTGGAACTTTTTTTGCTAAATAAACAATTAGATTGAGGAAGTATAATAGAATAAACATTTGTGAATATTTTAAGACATCAAACACTAAAATCGACCAGTTGGTTCCGAAGATATAGTCCGTAACATAAAACCGTTTCATCATAATTTCGTTGTTATTCTACGCAAACCTTTCAATTTAACTAGTGTGCCATGTTTACGACGTCATCATAAAAGAATCTAGAAAACAATTCTAGTGCATTTATTTGACATTTATTGTGTTGAACATAAAGTAAAAATGGTTTTAAGTAACGAAGACAAAGTGCTCTTAAAAGCGTTAGTTGATGCTGGATATACTGTTGCAAACATTTTAACGGATTTTGAACCGAGTGGTTTAAAAAAATCTACGATTTACGACTTTGTAAAAAAACTTAGAGAGGTTGGAAACATTGATAGACGGGTTGGAAGTGGTAGACCACGTTCAGTAAGGACACAAGTAAGTTTTCGATATCGATGTTAGATTAAATATTTAATATAAATAATCTTAAATAGGAAAATACTGAAAGGGTTGAAGTTTTAATTTGTAGCCAGGAAGAAGCTCCTGGTACAAGTAAAAGTATTAGGCAAACAAGCCTGCAAACAGGAATATCCAGATCTTTCGTAGTGAGAATTTGCAAAAAAGATTTATTATTAAAGCCGTTGAAACGTTGCTACGGTGTAAAATTAAATGAAAATGTTAGGCTAAGAAGACAAGAAGTCAGAATTTAATAAACAGATTTAAAAACCGTGAAGAGATCTTCAACATATGGTTTACTGATGAAAAAATTCACAGTCCTTCGCAAAAGATGCAACCGGAGGAGACGACATTGAAAATGACGAAGTAGAACGCAAATCTTGTGATATTTCGGATGTGATAAAAATGAAAATTTGTTGCAAAGTAGTAAATAGTTATTTCATTAACACAAAACATTTTCAAAAATTAAAATCTTATTATCAGTAGTTTTATTTAGAAATTAAAATAAAAAGTTATTTTATTAACAAAAACATTCTCATAATGAAAACTAAAATGGTATTATACCAATTTTTTTTACTAACAAACATTTTTAATGTTAAAACTAAAATAACTTAAAATAATTTCGTGAAGATGAAAAGTGATTCCTAACAATTACAAATACCGATATCGATTAATCGCAAACTATTAAACGCAGCTAATAGTACAGGAAAAGTGTACAAACTGAACAAGAACATAGTGGATTCGTTGAAACTTGACAATACGTTTAAAAATACATACCTATGTTTCAAGAAACTTAAGAGTCCCGAACCGTAAGGGGTGTGTCGGAGCTGCCTACTTGAAAAATCGTGGGATAAACTAGGTTTTCACATGCATAATAAAAATTGGCAATTGAACCATTTTTCAAAAAATAAGAATATTTTCATTTATAGAGAAATATCAATTTTTGATTTTTTTATTAAATTATTTTACCAATTTTACGTTTGTTTCCTTCATTTTTTGCTTGTTTATCTGTCAGTATATTCTGCAAAATAAAAAAGTACATAATCATTGTACAAGTGAGGATTATCGAATTGTTTAAAATTTTATATATATTGAATGAAACACACTTTGTATCTAAAGAAGATCGGAATCGATAGCATATAAGTAAATAATTTTATCCATGTACGAATTTAGACATCGTACTCCCTGACAATTTCCGTAAATTTGTAAGCATCTTCAACATGCTTTTCTGTTGCGGTTGCAGGAGATAAGCTGCAATATTGATTCTGCTGTTGGCACAAAAAGTGTTGTCACAGGTTGTAAGGAGCCATTAATTTTCTTCTATCCCCACTGTTGTGGATTTTTTCATTGCCAAGCCATTTCTGAATTTTGTAGAATACTCGTAATGAATATTAAGCGACTGCCTCTGAAGTTGGTGGTAATATTTCCAACTTTGATTTTTGTTCGTGCAGCGATTTTTTGAATTGATTAAATCTGTATGAGTTGAGTGAGACATTTGTGATTTTCCTTGCAGAAGGAAAAGAGTTTCACCAGCCTGTTTTACTTGTGAGGGGGTTGAACTCTTGCCATTGAAAGTTCTTACTACATTAACCAACCGCATTTCTTTCTGGAAGTTTGATCACTTTCAATTTTTTTTTCTGAAATATTCTAGACGTGGTATCATAACCACTGAAGGCATGAGTCAGTAAAACTGTATTTTTCTACTACCGTCTATATAAATGAACTTTGTAACCCTAACAACACGCGCGATAACGAAAGTAATCATTCGAGTTACCTGGTTGCTAAGGCGTTGCTATCTACGAAAGTAAAACATATGCGGCCAGGACAGAAATGTAGAAAAACAAATTTTAAACGAAATTAGTTCGTTCTATTTGAACAAATTAACACAACTAAACAATTTTGTATTAATAAAGAAAGGTCTTTCTAGGAAGTACGCCAACATTTTTGTCGGCACGTAGTACCCAACGTAGTAGGTACCTACCTACTCCATTTTAAAAACGCTTCATAAGTTTGCATATACCTTGCTTTGGATTTCTTGGGGTAAAACAAGGCACAAGCAATATTCCCATTTATATCGCCACAAAACATATGTATTTGTTTATTTTAGTTTGAAACCACCAGAAATTAAAATGTGTAATATTTGGTTGCCATGGAAACAATTTTCACAGGCAGCCTCCTAAACTATAAAATTTATTAAAAACGTCAATTAATTTCATTTCATTAGTAAATCCCATAATTTTTTTCGATATAGTAGAAAAAATATAATACATTTCACGATGCGTAAGCCCTTTTAAGTATTCGGTGTTTTTTGAAAGGTCTCGCCTCGACCATTCAAAAATCACCTCACGCCTTAAAGTAACCTTTCGCATCTAGTAATGTAATGTAACGAAGTGAATTTTAGCACCGACGTATTATTAGTTTGTAAATAAAATATAATTTTTAATGTATAAAACAGGCATCGACTGCAGTACCAGCTGCACCGCGCCAACAGAAGTGTACGATGCTTGAAGTCAGTTTCGCGTTCAGTGCGCAAGTTGAGTAGGGGTACGTGTCAGAAACCGGCTACAAAACTAACACACCCGTCGTTTAACGTTCAGTTGAGCTCACGCTCCATCGAGACCAGACCACCAGTCCGAGAAGAAGTCCGCACCGAACCAAGAGGGAGCTCCGCAGCTAGAAAGAGTAAGACAATATATTGCCATCCGAGCTTTTGTTAGCAACCAGTTTGTAAACAGAGCTTTTTACCTGCCGCATGATTTCCGCTTAACCGCTTTACCGTAGATTTGCTTACTCGCTTTATTTGCTGCGGTTTTTCCGCTTAATAACCGTAGTTTGCCGCTTTTAGTTTTGCCTAGCCTGCCTGCTTTAAGTTTTGCTGTAAATACTTGTGTTTATATTTGTGCTTTATTTTACCGCAATTATATTAACTTAATTGTAATAAATCTTGAATAAAGCTTGTTCTGTTTTTAATCCGAAATTCTGAGTTTTCTTTATAGGTTAATTAGACTCCTGGCTTAACCGTGTCTTCACTGCAGTTACCTGAAGCCTCTATTATCCTGCTAATAGAGTAAAGTGGTCTTTCTGCACTCTAAACAGAAAGTGGCGCCCGAGACACCGTCCTAAAAAGCACCGCCGCCCCTCAGGTGTCAAACTAACCACTTTCGAACTTCCGCCATTAACGAAAGAAGGTTACAGTAAGTAACTATTTTTATACGTTCTTGTCATTTCTGGATTTCTGACGAAGAAAGAATTTTCCATATAATTTTTCCTGTTCCTGGCCTTATGAAAAATATATCTTTTTCTTCTGGAGTTAAAGCGATTAATAGAACAAGGAGATCAACGTCCTCATCAACTAAGTACAAATGTTCGTCTATTATTTAATATTTCAATAATTGCTATTTTAACAATAGGTGAATCTACATCATCTACAGCTTGTTTTACAAACAATCCTTTGTTTTAAAGAATTTTTGGCAACATTGAAATTAATCGGATTTCGTTTATATCATTTGACAAAAACTTTTCTTGAGGGAGGGCTACGATTACTGAATTTTGCCTAAATTTGGTTTTCACGTAGTTAACATACGTCGTACAAATGTGGATGCAATAAAAATCCACCTTCAAATTACATACATAATAAGTATAGAGTTACAATGATTTCGCAATTTTCTTGCTTATTTGATTAATTTCGGTACATTTTGCATGTACTGTAACCGTGTGACATACCATTGGATCAGGCATTGAGAGAGGAGTTGAACATATATATTTTATTTTGCTTCAAATCACCGCTATCTTTGTAAATTGCGAAAAACGACAAAATTTTAAGTTACATATGGTTTTCGGCTATACATATTTCGACGGGACAAAGGGAAATAAGCTGTTCGACGTGCTTCTCGATGTTAAGTTGTCTTGGAGATAGTTGGGCGTGACTTCTCTAACGCGATAAATTTTTTTGTTTACTTTTGCTTAATCTACCTCATGTTAAAGTAATGGCACTCAAACCTAGTCTAACACTCGGTAATACGTACAAATCAAATATCGGCAACCTGCCAGAGCAACCCCGATCCTAAATCCACCCCTATGATTTGTCAAATTGCAAGTCATTGACAAAATTTAAAAAATTGCAAAAACAGGAAAACTTCAAATACTATTTCCAAACGAATTTCCGAGATACTGTTCTGATGAGAAATCCAAGGTAGAGGGTCGAACTTAGAATTACATCATGAATTGCACTGCACGGTCACGCTCTGATTTTAGGCTCAATAGGAGTGAACGAAAAAGCGTAATTTTGACGTCTATCGTTCTGAAACCGCTGAAAACTTACGCGTTACGTCATTTTGCCATGAAACTGATTTTCGACCCCCTACTAGGAAACTAAAAACATTTGTTTAATCCTGCTCTTGAAACATGCAGTTTCTTACTTGGATCATTGAGTACAAAATAATAAAGAGGCGCAACTGTCAAGGTTTCGAGATTTTAGTATTGTATTTTTTCACCAATAGCTTCATGATTACATCCAGTTTTAAGGACTATACAGCTACATTACAAATATCTTCCCGTAGCACTAAAAATTGATGATAATCATGAAGGTATTGGCAAGAAAATACAACACTAAAATCTCGAAACCTTGACAGTTGCACCTCTTTATTATTTTTTACTCAATGCTTGGATACAATACTCGATACAATTAAATGTCAAAGTGAAGGAAAAGCACTATCGAGAAACAGAAAATTGTTTCGGGGTCCTGGAGTCGTCCCGAGTCCGAAACGGTAATCGGTTCCGTCCTAGGACCGATATTAAGAAATCATTAAATTTCGCTGGATCGACTATAAGGTGTAATCTATCGGACGCACTATGGATTATTTTTTGGCGAATTTTGCGAAAACACGAAAATTTCAAACCTTATTTCCAAACGAAAACAGGCCGCCGGGCCGCCGTTCTGGCAATAAATCCAAGCTCGAAAGTCCAACTTGAAAGTACATCGTTAATTGTGCGCGATTCAGCTGCGATTTTGAGGTCAGCAGATCCTAACTAAAAAGTGACATTTGTGACGTTAACGAAAAATTTTAAAGTTTTGACAAGTCCTGCACGCGCATAAAATTTGGAGGGCTCTGCGCGCGCAATCGGCCTTTTTAATTTCGCAAAATTTACTTAACTTTTTAAATATTCAAAGAATCGCAACGAGATATAGCCGTTGAGATTTTTTCGACAAGAAGACGCCTATAAAAAAATAATAACATGACTGCCGGTATCACGCGGTTTAGACAACCAATCAAAAATTGGTCACTCTGTTGTCGCCACTGTTTCTATAAGTCATGCTTCATAATATGCATCATGAAACTGATTTTCAACCCCCTATACGAAAACAAAAACATTTCCAATGTTAAAATGTTCTATCTAGCGCCTTCAAGAAATAGTCAAAACGATAGGCTTTTCGTTAATAGGAACACAATAAAAGCCACTGTTCCCCAAGAACGCCTCATCAAAGAAATTCAAAGAAATCCTCCCTATGTGATGGTATTTGCTGCCATATGTGGGAACCATAAGTTACCGCTCATTTTTTTTGGAGCAAGGATTACGATTAAATTCTGAATTATATCGTGAATTAATATTACAACGAATATTACCACAAACGGAGGTTACAACTCCCCATTTCACATTCATGCAGGTAAAGACAAAAACAAAATTTACTATTATTTATTAAAATTTTAATTTAAGGATGGTGCCCCAGCACACACTGCTTTAGCCATAGTGAATTTTATAAGAAATGCAATCAATAACAATTTTATTGCACCTAATGAATGGCCTCCAAATAGTCCCGACTTAAATCCTTGTTATTACTTTTTATGGGGTAATCTAACACAAAGTTTATGAAAATGGGGCCCAATTCAATACTCTAGAAGATATGAAAGCAAAAATAATAGAATGCTATGAAAATTTAAATCTGGATTCAATAAGGAAATCAATTTTAAGTTGGCGCTGTCGTCTCAATGCAGTAATTTTGAATAATGGAGGTTATATTGAGGCAAGTATTATGTATCATTTAATTTCGTATTTGTTTTATTTTCTTTTGTTTTTTTTAGGGCTTACAACATTACAATAAGATGTAAAATAATTATAGTTCATATTTAGGTAGACGTCATACAAAATGTATTTAAAAATTATTGTTAAGCTTCTATTTGTTTGTATTAGGTTTTATTTATGTAAGTCATTATTTGTGTCGAAATAAATTTCATTTTAATGTTACATTGACAAATTTTTGTCTCAATGATTTAAGTTGTTCATAATATTATATACTCTGCGAACTTTTAAAATTCAATGTCAAAAATAGCACAATTTGTATTCTAAATATTCTATTAATTGAGAACATGAAACTATCTATTGATAAAATAAAGAATGAATTTACCTGGTTGCATAACAAAGCTAACTATTATGTGTAAATTGATTTTTGATTCGTCGAAATTGGACTAATATTAATGCCGTTTTGACTATAATAAATATTGGTGTTTAGACGAGTGGCATAGAATATCAACAAAATTGTGATGAAACGGTTTTATGTTACGGACTATATCTTCGAAACCAACTGGTCGATTTTAATGTTTGATGTCTTAAAATATTCACAAATGTTTATTCTATTCTACTTCCTCAATATTTTCATTGTTTATTTAGCAAAAAAAGTTCCAGCCGATCTTAAAGAAGTCCCAAGTTTGATGACTAACGCCATATACAATTTTAATAATAATTAAAATATATTTATATTACCTCATAACGTGATCTTTTAGTTATAATTTAGATTTTGATTAATTAAAATCGGTTAAAAATTGGCGAAACTATTAGAGAAATAAAAAATTCCGGTTTTTTTTGGACCACCTGGTATAACTCGAGTTTATGGGGACCAAAAGCATCGGTGAAGCTCTAATAATATTGCTGCAAGCGATTACACACGTCAAGCCAGCAAGTCACTAAAACGTCAGAAGGAGTCAAACATATACTAGGAACACGTTTCAGTATAGTTGGACCAGGAGAGTAGCGACGACGTCCTGATAATGTTCCTGCATGCGATTACTCACTTCAACTCATCAGGTCACCAAAACGTTATACGAGAGAGCACAATTTGCTCCTGAGCTACAAAATTACCAGTGACGTTTTACTGACTTACCTGTGTGTGATTAGGCTAAGCCACCAAAACGTCAAGTGAGAGTTTTACGGAATAATTCGAACATCCAAAATAATATGTTTGAAAAATTCAACAATCAAATATTAGATAACTTAACAAAATTTTATATACTCAAAACTGGTGAACGGTGGCGGTTTAATTTACTAATGCTGGTCTGGTTGGACGGGTAGCTGGAAGTAAACTGAATCTACGGTGTATTTCACTCTCCAAGTCGTTGGATTC
Source organism: Rhagium mordax (assembly GCA_963680705.1). Taxonomy (NCBI): domain Eukaryota; kingdom Metazoa; phylum Arthropoda; class Insecta; order Coleoptera; family Cerambycidae; genus Rhagium; species Rhagium mordax. The sequence goes on from OY796656.1 coordinate 44,256,232, forward strand.
CTAAACGGCACAAAATGGGAGAATATATGCGCATCAATTCAGCGTAGTAAATTTGTATGTAACGGAAATTATTCTAAGTTATAAAATTTACTTACTACTCCTGGACTGGTCGGGTGGGCTGCTAGAAGTGAATTGAATTCAACTCATTCAACTCTCGTATCTACGCTCCAGTTCGCGGAATGAATAACCGGTACAGAGTGGGGACGTGTGTAGTAGATCGGCGTGGTAAATTTGTGGACTTTTTGGATTTGTGGTACAGTAACAGAAATTATTCTAGCTTTGGAGTTTCTTCTAGTCACGTGGTGATTATCTTCGCAGTGGAATTCCAACTGATTTATTTGCAGTTGATTGATCCGGCTTCTCGGGCACAAGAATCTACAGACGCGTGGCGATAACTATGCGCGCGATTTTACGGATATACAGGGTGAATACCAATAACTCATTTTAATTTTAAGGTATGGTAGGTCCCTTAACGGTAAGGCCATATACCAAAAATAAAAAATATATACCCTGTAGTTTTTGACTGTCACTGTCAATTAACTTGTCTCCGACCGCAAATTTATAATTGCAGTGGAAAATATGAAAGACCGCCGAACGGCGGCTTAACTTTATTGGACGTTTTTTTTTCACGTTTTCTACGTTAGAACTTGTCTGTCTGTCTGTGACTTTGATACAAGGCATGTTGTTCACCCCATAGTGGGTCAGTAGAGCGACGAAGCGGTACTCAAAAGTTTACCAGAATTTTACGTAGGGTAGGTCAGTTTTTCAACTTTCTTTTTTATATTTTTTTATTGGTAATTTGTGTTATAAATATCAACAGAAACCCCCTCTTAAAATTAAAATGTGTTATTGGTATTCACCCTGTATACGCTTATTTATTTTTTGGCAGTTCACGCAGTATTTTATATAAACAATTGTCCGGTCGGAGGAAAATGGTTGATGGGTTTATACGCATCATTGTTTAATCATACAGTGGCGAAACGGAAGCGGTTCTAAAGCTTACATATTATAAAGTAAATTAAATAAATGAAACTTATACAGGGTGGTCCAGATTTTTGTACATTAATTTTGAGGAGATGATAGAAAATCGCAAAATAAGGGGATTTTTCTTAATAGACATACCTTGAAAAATGCACCATAAATTAGATACAGGGTGTTGAAGTTTCATTAAAAAAAAGCTTTATAATTTAATATCTAAGGAGAGACGAAAGTCATCCTTTTCAAATTTTGCACACTGCCTTTCTACGTAAATCTGCAAAAATAGTAACGGAAAGCCATTGGCGCAGATACGGGGGTTACATATCCTCTTTCTAGTACGCCATTGGATATTTTTGAAAAAATTATTAAACTGCTAAATTGCCTATGGCATTCTGAAGGAAAATGTTTCCTCGTAAAATTTTGATAGAACAAGCCGTTTCAGATTTATTCGTCAAGTTTGCCGTCAATTACGCGAAAATCGACATCAAATATCGGCGGCAATCAACTCCATTTCCAGAAGATGTCAAAAGTGTATTGAAGCCGAAGGATGGCACTTTGAAAACTTTTTGTAAATACATATGTGAAATGCCTTCGTTCTATTTTTCGTAAATTTTTTATTAAATATCAATAAAACATATTTTTGTATCATGTTTGGAGGGCTATTATCTCCTGTATTATCGATTGAAGAACTCATCGAGCGCAACTCCCATCAGAACTATCGTACAATGAATTTTGTAGCTTTGGGGGCGTGAAAATAGAAAACTTTGAAATTTCAACCAATAATTTGTTAATAACAATTGCAGCGATTTTTTAGCGATAGTTCTCGTTGGCGACTCTTGTACGACTCATCGAGCGCTGCTCAGAACTCCCATCAGAACTATTGCAAAATGAATTTTGTAGCTTTGGGGGCGTGAAAATAGAAAACTTTGAAATTTAAACCAATAATTTGTTAATAACAATTGCAGCGATTTTTTAGCGATAGGTCTCGTTGGCGACTCTTGTAGAACTCATCGACGCTACTCAGAACTCAGAACTGATTTTTCGAGAAAAACCTTTTTATATAAAAAAAAAATTCATAACTTTGAGGAAACGCGGGAATTATTTTCGAAAACCATCAGGAACTCCAGAAATCTTCTGCCTCTACCGATAAATTCCCTCAGAACTCCTTTTTTTTTAGGAAAAACGGCACTGCGTGAAGTTAGCGCCGTCATATTGATTTTTTCGATTTATGAGCGTAATTCACCGGAACTCTTTATGCTTCTCTCCTAGAACTTTAGAACTATGCCTTTTCTACCGGGAACTCATGAAAAATTTTCGATTTTCAAAAAATGCTGCGCTAACTTCACTCGAGTATCTTTGCCACATGAACTAGAGTAATTTCATGAACAATTGAACCAAAGTTTTGAACAAACTAATAACATAGGTATTATTAGAAAATAAAGTTGAACGTGAACCGCAAAATGTCAGTCAAGCTAGTAATGAAGAACAAGTAAAACCAGTCAATAAATCACATGCTGAATTAAAGAATAACATTGAAAGGCTGGATAATGAGAACAGTACAGCGAAATCAAAAATATGTGATGTAAGCCTAACTCATAATTATCATTAATTCCGATTTTTAGTGTTGCCGAAAACACCCGAACGTAAGGGAAAACGTGAGACCGAGAGGTTTCCGTTTGCAATAACTTCAGCAAAATACAACCATATGTTTAAATAAGATAATGAAAAAGGGAGTAGATTATAGGAGGAAAAGCTCGAAAGAAAGAAAAACGGGAAGAACAAAGAAGCTGTAGAAAACGGTAATAAAGTCAATAAAATGAAGAAAGACAAGAGCAAGTTTCAACTAAAAATGTTGATCCTTTGCAGGCATCTACTTCAAATAATATGAGACATCTTCCCGAAATAGCGGCACCAAATGAAAACGCTGATCGTTTGCAGGCAACTACTTCAAATGTTACGATACGTGTTCCCAAAAAAGTTCATGCTACAACACGCAGGTTATTTGATAATAATACAAAAAGTGAAACATCTACAAATTCTTGTGCAAATTGCAAACAGCGCATTAATGCCCATAAACGACGATTTGTGTGTTTGTGACGATTGTTTTCCAAAACAACACCAGATTCATATTCCTGATGATATAGAAAACGATTTATTCCTATGCCATCGCTGCTACCAAGAATGTAGTACTTCAGAAAATGAAAATTTACAAGACCCGGAAGGTGATTCAGATGAAATTGGCGATTTGTTTAGACAATATCAAACATATTACAAAGATAATTGAGCTATTTTAATTTCTTTAATAAGTGTATTATGTTTGGTTAATAACTGTTATTATACCGTGCTTTCATCTCGCAATACTACACAAGGGAGCATTCGGTCAAGCTCGTGAGTGAGGGGCTACAGAACGCCAAAAGTGGGAATTAGCCTTCATGCATCGTCGACTGTGACCCCCATCCGAATAGGCCACACAGCACCGGCCATGATCTCCCCTCTACTTCGAATATGTACGATCGTCGTGTCTCGATGTAGCTGTGAGATCTGAAAGCACGGTATATCCAATAAATGTACTTTTTCTCAAGGTTTAATAAACAAATTATTAATAAATTTTGTTTTTCGTTTTCGATAAAAATAAATGCAACAGATAATTAAATAAAGTTTTTGCTACAAATTGGTCTACGCATATCATCTTATGTATGTTTTAAGTGATATGTGAATTTGTGAATTTTATAATCTAAATTTTCTTAAGTGTCCAACAACTCTATATGTTATGTTATATGTTTGCGCTATATTGTTTCTTATGTTACAGCTTCTGTATATAAACATTGTAGAAGACGCCATGCTGAGAAATATTGCTAAAGGACAGATATTACTTTAGTTACTACTATTTTTAACGCAAGAGAATATTTTATATATTTTACTATAAACAGTGGAGCGCTAATTACTGCATGCTTAAGTCTCTTAAAAAGCGCTAAGAAAGACTAAAAAATATTGGCGAGACGAATTAAAAGCAAAAATCAACGTTAGTTTGCACACTCCAACCTAGACTCGGGACACCACCAACAGAATTAGCTTGCCTTTATTCGTGATATAGAAATAGACAACAAGTTTGGAAAACAATTTATTTTGGTAGGTAACTCCCGTTAGAAAAGGTAAGAAGACAATTACCTTTGTAATAACGTCATTACTACAAACCCAAGAAATGCCTGAAAAAAAGAAAAAATGGGTTTGAAGAAAGAAAAAAATAGTTTATAAGACTAGAGAACGGAAAAGATAAACATCTTCACTTCATATGAATAAACATAACATAGGAAAATCGCTTATTTTGGTCAGCAATTCCTATCAGGAAAGTAAAAAAAAAATTAATAACGTCTTCAACTTGGAATGAGAACAAACACAAGAAAATAATGTAGAAAGTGCAGAAGATAAGTAGAAAAGAAACTGAATTAAAAATACAAGACAATGAAAATATGCAAAAATGCAATAAATAAACTGAATAGGAAACTCAAACTAATAATTAAAAGTGCAAAGGACATAGGACATGTGGTTGAGGTTGCAGTTAAAAAGATCACGAATATTTTTGGTGAAATAATTTTCTTCATTTTAAAGAAATTCAACTACATACTATATCAGATGTAATTTATTTTTTATTAAAAAATTTGATGATAAAGATATTATCTACATAATTAAAAATGTGGTTCCAAATTCATTTCAATTATTTCAGGTACGTGGGCATATTTTCTCATCTATTAAAAACCTGAAAATTACAATCGTTGCAGTATTAATGTTCACGTAGACATAAACTAAAATCTATCAGAAAACTCCGCTTACATAAGTTATTTGCTTATTTAATGTATTTAAGGAAAATGTCTTTTATGTTAATAATTAACTTCCAGCAGTTTGGTTTTTGTGGTAAAAGACAGATATTACTTTGGTTACTACTATTTTTAATGTAAGAGAATATTTTACAAATTTTGCTGGGAACTATTTTCAGTGAGAACTAAAGTGTAGTTGATTTCAAACGCAAATTTTTGTGGTCCCAACTCTTCAAGAACCTATGCGGTATAAGCAAAAAAACCGTGTGGATCAATTTTTCCGATGTCCTACAGAGCTTTCCAAAGTAGGTGACTAGTGAAAAAGTTTCAATGCTGCTGAAAATCAGTAGGAGTCAGAAGATCATGTTTACTCCAAGTCTCTAAAAAAAGAGCTCCAAGAAGAGAGAACATTTATTGGCGATGCTAGTTAAAACCAAAAATCAATGTTGGTCGACATACCTGCATCTGAAGCAGATATAGTAAGTTCATCTGTGCTTCCAATAGAAATGCTTTTTCATAAAATAAAGCATTACAGATTTTTTAAACTCCCAGGAAGTGTACTTCAGAAAAATTCCCTTATGGGAAGACCAACCATGGCATAGTCAGTCTCCAGAGACTCTATTCAGCCTCATGACAGTCAACATATCAGCGAACACATCTTAAACATTTTGATAGATTCAACATGAACACTGAATATGTTCTAAGTAATGCTGAGTTAGAAATTGATTGATTGAGATATTGATACTAACTCGTATTCCAGCAGACCTAATGAACATCAGAGAACGTAAATTTTATTATAAAAAATATGTTGCTACATTTTAATGAAAAATTAGAAAAAGTTGAAACGAAAATCACATGCTACAACTTCCATCCTTTGCCTTCGACAATAGGCTTAAATTTGCCCATTGCGACCAGATAAGTAACCAGGAATTTTGGAAAAGACATCAGTTAGTGATGTCAAAATTATACGCACTGCATTGCAAATAATGCAAACAATTAATATGTCAATATTTATCTAAATAAAGTACATAAAGTACATAATAACATATTTTGTTTCTGTATTAATATACTAAAGTATATTATATTTGAATCCATAATCAGCAATTGCACTGAAGAAATAATTGCTAATTTATATTCAATCATTTTCTACAATATTTCTATTTCAAAATTACACCTTCTGTCAATCTTGGCAAAAAACACGAGAGTTACAATTTATATAATATTGATGTTGATGCCATATGTCGTACAAATACGTACTATACTGGGTGTTTGGTAACTGGATTACCAAAATGAAATGTCATATGTAAAATCGAATTCTAAGCATAAAACGAAAGAACTTCTTTTCATATCGGGCTTCGTTTAAGAAATATTTAAAAAAAATGTAAATACTAAGACAGCTATGAAAATAAAAGTTCGTTTATTATTTGACAGCTTGTGATCAACTAATTATTTTTCTCTACGTTGAATGACTTTTTGTTAGTGTTTCATAAAATGTATTGAAATGCAGTTTACTAATGAAGAGATTTCTGACATTTATGTTTATGGGTACTGTGATGGTAAAACGAGAGCTCTGCGTGAAGGCTTCGTGAATGTGGAATTAATGAACGTCATAATTGAGGTCCACATCCTCAGCACACTGTTGCACAAGAAATGGCCATTATTGATGCAGTACTTGATGATCCAACGACCAGTACTAGAAGAATTTCCACACAGGTACAATTGCCGCAAAAATTAGTTTGGAGAACTATTAATCGATAAGTTTTACATCCGTACCACTACCAAAGCTCCTAGTAAAGTCCTGCTATTATAAACTGGACCACCCTGTATATATATATTGTAAAGGAATTTATTTCCTCAGATGTGTTTGCAAATTTAGTTATTCACAGTTTTGATCAGTCTGTGCTAGATAGTCACAGAATTTTGTTAATTAAAAGTATTGTTGAAATGTATTTGAATATACGAACGATTTACCTTACTAAAACTAAAATTAGTAAAGGAACTAGTATAAGACATCAGAGCAACAAAATTGTGTTATTTAAAGGACAGTAAAATGTACCATTTAGGATCCCAATAAACTTTGTAACCAATTTGGAAACAAGAACAGAGAACCTCACTAATAAGTATAAACTAACACAACACTAGAGAAAGAATTCTGGTTGGTACGTACCACTTCGAAGGAGTGTGGGCGTTACAGATTCACTGATCGTTTTCTCTATTTAATACACGCTTTACGCTTTACGTACGATCATCCCGTCTTTGTTTCCAATTTGGCTATAATTTTTCTTGGGGTACTGTATATTTATGTATTCTGAAACAATGTATACCATGGTAAATTTTAAACTAATAGTGCAGTTTTCCTTCAAACGGACCTATAAACCCCATAAAACTAGTTATATCTTGTCTAAAAAGACGTGTGAACCAAAAACTTCACCGACTATAGTTGATTACGAAAGTTGAAAGTTGACCAACTAAAATTGAATCGTGAGAACGCGCTTTCCAACTCTGTTAAAGCCGCCATATTGCTACTACATTGAGCTCCGCCCAGTCATACCGTTATTTCCTTACCTATTTATATCATATAGCATCTCCTTATATTCTATCTCAATGTACTGAACCAATGAATACTATTGAGCAATTAGGAAATATGATTTTAAATTCAGTACATACTATTTTAAACACTGTAAATTTTGCAGGCGTATATAAATGTTTTGCATTGCCAGATGTGTATAAATGTAAATAGTGGCATTTTTGAAAATCTATTCTAGTTTTCTTACGTTGTAATAACTTTTGTAAAAATTTGTTTTCTTTATTGTTATCATTACAAAGTGTTGAATAAAATTAATAAAGTAATTTTTTTACCACAATATTTCCCAAACGAAGCCCGATATGAAAAAAAGTTATTCTTTGTTTTATGCTTAGATTTTACATATGATGTTTCATTTTGGCAATCCACTTACCAAACACCCTGTATAGTATCTAATAAACTTAATATAACCAATAAATTTTCTGCAGTCTACCAGGGATATGTTTATTTTCGTTTTTATTATTAAATGGTGGAACTATGTACAAAAAAAGTATGGATAACTTCGATCAATGTTTATTACGAAGAACGATACACGATTTCCACGTGATAGAGAAACAAATTCCCACCCTACGGCGCATTTATAAAAAATGTGTCAAGATTATGGCTACCAAGGGAGTACAGAATCCCCTAGAAAGGAAATAAGAAAAATTGGATTCCGTTGGAGGAAAATGAAGAATAACAGAAAAATTCTTATGGAAAAGCCTGATATTAGACATATAAGAATTGAGTTTTTAAGAAAAATGAGAACTTATCGAGAAGAGCAATTTAACGTCCAATTATATATATGGATGAAACATACATACAATTTAATATTATGTTCTATAAATAAATCGTTTAATTGTATTGATTGTCTACTTATTTATTTTTAAGCCATTTCCTAATAATAATAAAATGTCCATTAAATAGAATTGTGCAAATAAGTTTTAAAAATTTAAATTTTATTACCCATTCCCATATTACAATGAGATTGTATAATTTTAATCTCATAATAACCATAAAATAATTATTTATTTCCTTAATGCGTAATTAAATCATACTTGATATCTATATTCATAATATAAAAAATTCATGTTCAGTAAATAATAGAATGAAATAAGTTTTAAAACATTTAAATTTTATTACCCATATTATATTAGAATGAGATTGTATAATTTTAATCTCATAAAATAATTATTCATTTTCTTAATAATTAAACCATACTTGATATACTCGATATTCAGGTACAAAAACTTGTGGCACAGATTGTACTTTCGTATGTCACATTGTATTGCATCCTTTTTCAACACTGACCCTCTCTTTCCCTCGTTTGCGCAATTCACGGCTCATGCTAATCTTGGCAAACTGTATATACATAGCAGAGTATATTCATAAAAAAAACATTTCGAGAAATACTATCTGAAAGACAGATGTTACTCCAGTTAGGTACTACTATTTTTAATGTAAAAATATTTTACACTGTTATGTTGTTAATATGAATGAATATGAATATGGTTCGTTGAAGATGCTGATTTGTTGAAATATATTTTCAAAAAGTGACTGCCAGAGTCTGAAACCCCGCATCCAAACTAGTTTTTGCTCTAAAAGTTGCACCTTTATTTTAGTAAGTATTAAATAGTTTAAATTCCACATCACTATAATGTTAGTGTCCAAGACTTCATCTAAGTATATTACCATAAGAAGCACAAATAAAATGATATTTTAAACTGCTAACTGCTAACTGCAGAAATCATCAGCCTGCGAGTACGTAGAAAAATAGAGTTTTAATTTTAGAAGTTTAAGTAGCTATAAGCATTTGACGTATTTTCTAATTGGTTTAATTCCTTAGGTATGTACAGGGTGATCATTTAAAAATTCTACATTTTAAACCATTTCACTTCGCTTAAAAATATAGCTAGAAAAAAAAACTAAAAATAGATATGCAGCATATTTTACCAAGTTTTTATAATATGTTATGAGTCTGCATCTATCTTAATGAATATACACAATATACAGGGAGCGCCACATAGTCACATTTTTTTAAGGGCATACCCTTTATATTTTAAGATATTTGGATAGCCCTTTCCATTCCCTTTATAAATATATATAATTGTTATATATTTCATCTTTAAATAACTCAATTATTCCAATTAAAAGATCGAAACGAGATGCTTTATGATGATTGGTTTTGGTGATAGAGTTCGTACTCAACAGCAACTTTTTAGACAATTAATGCAGACAGTTTGTAAATAATACAAAAGTATTCATAATAAAAACGTGTTTACTATATCTTTGGAAACGTCTTTATATCGTCTATATAAATCAGTACAAAAATAACAAAGTTGATGTCACTTTCGGAAATACCGGAAATGATATTAAATTGATATATGACTCAAAATGTGCCAATTCAAAATTGAAAATCGTCGTGTTCCAGCGTTTTTAGCAAAACCATGTTGTTCCGATTATATTGAATTTATTTATTTCATTGTGAACGCACTGTATATCCATGCGTTGAATTTATAACTTAACCTCAATTACTGGACAGAGTTTCTGGTTTTAAGGTTATAATTTTTGTTTTTTTGGTAGGTATTTTTTAACAAACTGTTTTATAGGTTATGTTATGTTAACTGTTTCTTTCCTAGATAATTCATGGCTTGTGCACATGTTCGCAAACAAATAGTTGGATGAAAATAGAGCAGGTTCTATGTCTCATACAAAATTAGATAATATACCAATTCCCCGTATTACACGGGGTTAACCATTCTAGAGTAAATTTTGCTATATAAATTAAAACCAATTTTATAATCATGTCATACGGTCTTTAGAGATGAAAGCGTACCTCTCGGCGTACCTATTTTAGTTTATAAGAAATTCTTAACTCTATTCTAAACCACATTTCACAACTCAATTTCAAAACATACTCGCATGACAGAACAAAGAAAGATTTCAGTAGCTCTAGAATGTAGGGTAAGGTAGCATATATTGGACCAGCTCCTAAATTGGACCGCTTGATTTTTTTACTGGTAGAGTACACTAAGCGTCATCTCATGGTTGTGACGCAAACTACTCCTTCCAACATTACAAAGTCTCAGTCGTTCATAGATTTGTGCACATGGCGACGGCGTTCTCAAGTTCTTTTATTATTTAAGTGAACTGATACTAAATTTACAATACTTACCATAAGGACTAAGAAGATAACAGGTGGGTAAATGCTATACTATTAATATGTAGTCGATTTTAGTATGTTTTTAAGTTGTTTCTTATACCATCACCTTTAAATAATTGTCACATGTTGTAAGGGTATTACTACAGTATATCTGTATGGAGCAGAGTTGCCTAAATTGGACTTATATCAGTCGCTTAAATTGAACCGGTCCAATTTAGGAAACGGTCTAATTTTGTATTATTTTTGTAGGATGTCTCAACGTGGAAAATATGGCATGTGGAGCAAAGAAAATTTGGAGCATGCCCTGGCAGCTTTTCGGAGTGGAAATTATGGATTAAATAATAAATAGCCATCTTCTTCTAAGGTCAAAATAGGTAAGGAGAATGTGGAGCCATCTGAATGTCATACGCAGAAAGTCATGTCTGAAAAGGAACCGCAACCTGAAGTTATAGAAACAGAAAATGAAAGCTAGTACTGTGCAATATGTGAAGAGGAGATTGTTGAAGAAATGATCCAGTGTATGGGATGTAAAACTTGGCGCCACAAGTGTGCAAACGTTTCTAGAGGTTTAAAGAAATATTTTTGCAATGACTGTAGATTAACAGAATTAACTGATACTTTTGTTACATATTTCATGTATTTATTTTTAGGTATACCTATATTGTTGAGTTTTATTTTGTTAGTTTTACTGTTTGTTGCTCTATTTTCTAAGAGGTCCAAATAAGGAAACTCATGGTCCAATTTGAGAAACTGGTGTCCTAAATTGGACTTCTGCACATTGTTTTGTTTTTCTTAAATAAATTATTTGTATTCATTCATAGCAGTTTTTAATATTTTTTTAAGAAATAAGTGAGAGTGGTACTATAACATAAATACAACAGATATTATCATTTCTTTTCGTTTTCAAATAAAAAAAATTGAAATTGAAAAGTGTTCCAAATTAGGCAACCTTACCCTATAGCTTATATTTGGAAAATTGCTCAGATCAGATTTGTCAAAGAGTGGTTCTATGCTGGAAATTTGAATCATAAATTTAATTTTGCCTTGTCACACGACAATGATAATTGGGATGAAGTCCTAAGACAAACAAGGTCCTATGAAAAATTTTTAAAAAGTGGTGAAAATGGATTTAGAAAAATGTTTACCACATCAACTCATTCAGTGTCTATGTTTGAAACTTTGGACATATAATTTGGCAATCCGTGACTCAATCGTAGAGGATTCAGGAATATTCTTATAGAATGCTTATATGTAATATTGAAAGATATGACAAGTGGCTGAGTAATAAATGGATGAGCAGTAAGGAAATACTCAACAAAATTAACAGTTGATAATAAACATAAGTTTGAAGAATAATTTATTTTGGCCAATTAGGAAAGTGAAAAACAATTTTTGATAACGACATGAACTTAAAGGGGATCAAATAATAATAATAATAATAATAATAATAATAATAATAATAATAATAATGGGGTGCGAAATGCGGACCGGCAACCTCCTCGCGGTGCACCCTGGACAGGGAGGGGCAACCCTCTCTGACAAATGTCGGACGTGGGATTTCAGGGCTAACCACCCTGTAACCCCAAAACCTCTGGTTCTAGACCACTACAGAGGACAGGCCCCTCACAATCGACCCCATTCGGATGGGGGTCAAAGACAGGTGGGAGGGGCCTTACCGGACGGTCTTCACAATGACGACCCTGCAATTGTTCAAGGACGCTTTAGGTGGACGAGGGAACTACGGGATGACCTGCTCAACTGCCATGAGAGCAGCGAACCTGCGCGCAGGGGATACATGGCGCGATTACACCGGTTGTGGTGCGATATGCACCCGGAGTATCGCGCCTTCTCTCAACAACATCTGAGAGATCAAGTATCCTTCCTGCGCAGAACAGGTTACGTAAGGGCACCTCGTCAGCGTGAGGAAGTGCCTGCCGCACTTCCACCGCGGCAAATACCAGCTGACGAGCAACATCCTCCTGAGTACACCGATATCGCTTTAAGGACGAGGGTTAACCTTAACACCAGGGTTAACCCAAAGCCACAAGACCTGGCACGAATGGATTCGTTGATTAGTGAGGAGCTTCCAGAAGATGCCAACATCTGGCAGATCAACAGCGCGGTGTACGCTGCCGCCAAGCAACTCGTCCCACAACAGCGCCTGGCAAGCGCAGTTGATAGGGTCGAGAAAGCTAAGCGGCGCGTACAGAAGATCGAAGCTAAAATTCGATCGGCAAGGCAACACGCTTCTCGAATCCAGAGTGCGGTGGATTATATAGTCGCAGGTAGATCATTTACACCGAAGGTCCGGCGAGTGGCAGCCGGACTGAGACGCCAACACCACACTCTAAATCGCACAGTGCTGCAGACCATCAAGCAGCACTGTCTAGATAGGATTCGAGCGCTTATGGCTATTAAGAAAACTTTGGTCAGGCGAATGCGGAGTTTGGAACAAAACAAATTGTTTCAAACCAACCCGTCTCGCCTGTTCCAAGAGCCACAGCGTGTTGTCGAAAATCCGCCGACTGTTGATAATGTCGAAGCCTTCTGGAAAGGAATCTACGAAGTCGCGAGTCCATTCGATAATGACACTCCAGCTATAGCACACTTCGAGGCTCTCTGTCGTAGAGTCTTAGAAGAGCCAGACGAAGTGTGCCCGGCAATCAGTACGGAAGAGGTTCAACAAGCACTTGTTGGAACCAAGAACTTCGCTGCCCCGGGTCCAGATGGTATAAACAACTGGTGGTGGAAGAAGTTTCCTTCCACCCACCGCCATCTGGCCCGAGTTTTCAACTCATGGTTGAACGAGGGGCAGCAAATTCCGGACTGGTTTGTCGAGGGGCGAACTGTGCTAATCCCCAAAAAGGGGGATCTGTCTGACCCAAAAAATTATAGGCCGATTACCTGCCTCAACTCCTGCTACAAGTTATTTACTCGTATCTTGTATACCAGGATGTTGAGGTCTGTTGATCCGGTCTACCAACAGATAAACGAACAGCGTGGTGCCAAGAAGGGCCTGGCAGGTTGCAAGGAAAACCTGCTGATAGACCGCTGTATTACACAGGATTCTGTGCAGTACAAGCGGAATCTGTCAATGGCCTGGATTGATTATCGCAAGGCATTTGATACAACATCCCACGAGCTTTTGTTACACTTGCTCGGATGTCTTGCGGTACCAGCACCACTAGTGAGATGCATCGAACAACTGTTACCGCTTTGGAGAACTCGCTTCACCATAACATCCGGTGCCGAGCGAGTTTCGACAGAGTTGGTGACATTTAAGAGAGGAGTGTTTCAGGGTGACTCTTTGAGTCCGCTCCTCTTCTGCATCTCACTGCTGCCGCTATCTGTTGGACTCCGCCAAACCCGCGGGTATCAGTGTGGGCCACCCAGCAACCGGAGGCATAAGGTCACCCATCTATTTTATATGGATGACCTTAAACTCTATACCTCCGGAGAGCGAGAACTTCAAAATGCTCTCAGGGTGGTCGAGGAATACACGCGGGCAATTGGAATGGAGTTTGGGTTGGACAAATGCGCAGTCGTCCACCTCAAGAGAGGACGATGCGGGGAATTCCACGAAGATGCGCAGCTCGCAGACGGAAGCATCCTACGACATTTGGATGCCGGAGAGACCTACACATACCTGGGTGTGGAACAACGCCACATCCAGGATGTGAACCAAATAAAGGATTCTCTCCGTGGCAAGTACAGACACCGACTCCGAAAGATTTGGTCTTCTGAACTTTCGGGGAAGAACAAGGTGTCTGCCACTAATATGCTTGCCGTTCCGATTCTGCTCTACTCCTTTGGAGTAGTTAAATGGCGAGTAGATGAGCTGCGCCAATTGGACAGGGATACCCGCAAGATGATGAATATCCATAGGAGTATTCATCCTAGATCGTCCGTACCTCGTGTGTACCTCCCACGTCAACGGGGGGGCCGAGGACTCTTGAGTCTGGAGTGTATGCATGGCAGAGTAGCACTGAGTATGGCATGCAACATCCTCAGGAGCTCGGATCCGCTCCTACGATTAGTGAGAGATCATGAAACCGTGGGAGTTGGCGCTTTATTGTTTAAGGCAGCACAGAGGGCCGCAGATGAACTCGGTCTCGTGTTCGACTACAGGCGAGGAGGCAGGCGAGGTGCTGATGCAGAATCAGTTACTGAGCTTCCGCCGAATCGTCTGACAGCCCAAATTAAAGCTGCCGAACAGAGGAATCTGTTCAGGCAGCACGTCGATAAACCCCTGCACGGTGTTTTCTATAACAACATAGAAGCACTGGGTTTATCGACGGAGCTGACCTTCGCATTTTTAAGGTCAGCGGGGCTGAAGTCGGAGACCGAGGGATTCATTGTGGCCTGCCAAGATGGTGTTATTAACACATTGGTCTATCGGAGTCGCGTGATGGGTGTAGAGGTTCCTGATATCAACTGCAGGACCTGCCGTCAGGCGCCGGAGTCGCTCATGCATCTATTATCTGCATGTCCGATTTATGCGACTTCGGCCTACATCCGCCGACATAACGCGGCTTTACGAGTGCTATACTACCATCTTCGGCACTCGTACAAGATAGACCAAACACCAGTGCTGCCTTATATCCCCGGAGATATCGAGTCCGTTGTCGAGAACGAGAAATGCCGGATTTACTGGAACTACTCGTTCCCGACCGTCAGGCGAATTCAAGCCAATAAGCCTGACATAGTCCTCCTCGACCATCAGACCAAGGTGATGTATGTCATCGAGTTCTCAGCACCTGCTGAGACAAACATCGCCTTGAAGGAGGAGGAGAAACGGACTAAATACAGAGATCTCCGGTACGAGCTCCAAGTGCTATATCCAGGCTACTCTGTCAAGATGGTCGTCCTGATAATCGGTGTACTCGGAGGTATGAAGCCCACGCTGCTCTCCGCATTGAAGACCATGCCTGCCTGCCAAACATCGGCAGAATGGTTGGCTGGTCAAATGCAGAAAGCGGTCATCCTGGGATCCCTTCGTCTACTTAGGGCACACGAGTCTGGAATCTACAGTGACTAACCCTGCGGGATGTGGGGAGTTGCTGTAGATTATTCGCTGGCGATCTCTCTGTGTGGTGTCGGAGGCCACAGGGAGACTGTCCAGCATTAGGTTCGGGAAACCGGAAAAAAAAAAAAAAAAAAAAAAAAAAAAAAAAAAAATAATAATAATAATAATAATAATAATAATAATAATAATAATAATAATAAGGGGAGCAAAATTCGGACCGGCAACCTCCTCGCGGTGCACCCTGGGCAGGGAGGGGCAACCCTCTCTGGCTAATGTCGGACGTGGGATTACAGGGCTAACCACCCTGTAATCTCAAATCTTCTGGTTCTACCAATTAACAGAAGAAGGGCCCCTCACAATCGACCCCAACCGGATGGGGGTCAGAGACAGGTGGGAGGGGCCTTACCGGACCGTCTCAACAATGATGAACGCTTTGAAAATGGACGCTTTAGGTGGACGGAGGAACTAAGAGATGACCTGCTTAACTGCTATGAGAGCAGCGAACCTGCGCGCAGGGGATACATGGCGCGACTACACCGGTTGTGGTGCGATATGCACCCGGAGTATCGCGCCTTCTCTCAACAACATCTGAGAGATCAAGTATCCTTCCTGCGCAGAACAGGTTTTGTAAGGGCACCTCGTCAGCGTGAGGAACTGCTAGCCGCAATTCCACCGCGGCAAATACCAGCTGACGAGGGACATCCTCTTGAGTATACCGACGTCGATTTCAGGACGAGGGTTAACCTTAACACCAGGGTTAACCCTAAGCCACAAGACCTGGCACGAATGGACTCGTTGATCAGTGAGGAGCTTCCAGAAGATGCCAACATCTGGCAGATCAACAGCGCGGTGTACGCTGCCGCCAAGCAACTCGTCCCACAACAGCGCCTGGCAAGCGCAGTTGATAGGGTCGAGA
Source organism: Rhagium mordax (assembly GCA_963680705.1). Lineage (NCBI taxonomy): Eukaryota > Metazoa > Arthropoda > Insecta > Coleoptera > Cerambycidae > Rhagium > Rhagium mordax. Next base: position 44,272,693 of record OY796656.1, read on the forward strand.
AAGCTAAGCGGCGCGTACAGAAGATCGAAGCTAAAATTCGATCAGCAAGGCAACACGCTTCTCGAATCCAGAGTGTGGTGGATTATATAGTCGCAGGTAGACCATTTACACCGAAGGTCCGGCGAGTGGCAGCCGGACTGAGACGCCAACACCACACTCTAAATCGCACAGTGCTGCAGACCATCAAGCAGCACTGTCTAGATAGGATTCGAGCGCTTATGGCTATTAAGAAAACTTTGGTCAGGCGAATGCGGAGTTTGGAACAAAACAAATTGTTTCAAACAAACCCGTCTCGCCTGTTCCAAGAGCCACAGCGTGTTGTCGAAAATCCGCCAACTGTTGATAATGTCGAAGCCTTCTGGAAAGGAATCTACGAAATCGCGAGTCCATTCGATAATGACACTCCAGCTATAGCACACTTCGAGGCTCTCTGTCGTAGAGTCTTAGAAGAGCCAGACGAAGTGTGCCCGGCAATCAGTACGGAAGAGGTTCAACAAGCACTTGTTGGAACCAAGAACTTCGCTGCCCCGGGTCCAGATGGTATAAACAACTGGTGGTGGAAGAAGTTTCCTTCCACCCACCGCCATCTGGCCCGAGTTTTCAACTCATGGTTGAACGAGGGGCAGCAAATTCCGGACTGGTTTGTCGAGGGGCGAACTGTGCTAATCCCCAAAAAGGGGGATCTGTCTGACCCAAAAAATTATAGGCCGATTACCTGCCTCAACTCCTGCTACAAGTTATTTACTCGTATCTTGTATACCAGGATGTTGAGGTCTGTTGATCCGGTCTACCAACAGATAAACGAACAGCGTGGTGCCAAGAAGGGCCTGGCAGGTTGCAAGGAAAACCTGCTGATAGACCGCTGTATTACACAGGATTCTGTGCAGTACAAGCGGAATCTGTCAATGGCCTGGATTGATTATCGCAAGGCATTTGATACAACATCCCACGAGCTTTTGTTACACTTGCTTGGATGTCTTGCGGTACCAGCACCACTAGTGAGATGCATCGAACAACTGTTGCCGCTTTGGAGAACTCGCTTCACCATAACATCCGGTGCCGAGCGAGTTTCGACAGAGTTGGTGACATTTAAGAGAGGAGTGTTTCAGGGTGACTCTTTGAGTCCGCTCCTCTTCTGCATCTCACTGCTGCCGCTATCTGTTGGACTCCGCCAAACTCGCGGGTTTCAGTGTGGGCCACCCAGCAACCGGAGGCATAAGGTCACCCATCTATTTTATATGGATGATCTTAAACTCTATACCTCCGGAGAGCGAGAACTTCAAAATGCTCTCAGGGTGGTCGAGGAATACACGCGGGCAATTGGAATGGAGTTTGGGTTGGACAAATGCGCAGTCGTCCACCTCAAGAGAGGACGATGCGGGGAATTCCACGAAGATGCGCAGCTCGCAGACGGAAGCATCCTACGACATTTGGATGCCGGAGAGACCTACACATACCTGGGTGTGGAACAACGCCACATCCAGGATGTGAACCAAATAAAGGATTCTCTCCGTGGCAAGTACAGACACCGACTCCGAAAGATCTGGTCATCAGAACTTTCGGGGAAGAACAAGGTGTCTGCCACTAATATGCTTGCCGTTCCGATTCTGCTCTACTCCTTTGGCGTAGTCAAATGGGGAGTAGATGAGCTGCGTCAATTGGACAGGAATACCCGCAAGATGATGAATATTCATAGGAGTATTCATCCTAGATCGTCCGTTCCTCGTGTGTACCTCCCACGTCAACGGGGGGGCCGAGGACTCTTGAGTCTGGAGTGCATGCATGGCAGAGTGGCACTGAGTATGGCATGTAATGTTATCAGGAGCTCGGATCCACTCCTACAGTTAGTGAGAGATCATGAAACTGTGGGAGTTGGCGCTTTATTGTTTAGGGCAGCACAGAGGGCCGCAGATGAACTCGGTCTCGTGTTCGACCACAGGCGAGAAGGCCGGCGAGGTGACTCAGTCACTGAGCTTCCGCCTAATCGTCTGACAGCCCACATCAAAGCTGCCGAACAGAGAAATCTGTTCAGGCAGTACGTCGATAAACCCCTGCACGGTGTTTTCTATAACAACATGGAAGCACTGGGTTTATCGACAGAGCTGACCTTCGCATTTTTAAGGTCAGCGGGGCTGAAGTCGGAGACCGAGGGATACATTGTGGCCTGCCAAGATGGTGTTATTAACACATTGGTCTATCGCAGTCGCGTGATGGGTGTAGAGGTACCTGATATCAACTGCAGGACCTGCCGTCAGGCGCCGGAGTCGCTCATGCATTTATTATCTGCATGCCCGATTTATGCGACTTCGGTCTACATCCAACGCCATAACGCGGCTTTACGAATGCTATACTACCATCTACGGCACTCGTACCAGATAGACCAAACACCAGTGCTGCCTTACGTCCCCGGAGATATCGAGTCCGTTGTCGAGAACGAGAAATGCCGGATTTACTGGAACTACTCGTTCCCGACCGTCAGGCGAATTCACGCCAATAAGCCTGACATAGTCCTCCTCGACCATCAGACCAAGGTGATGTATGTCATCGAGTTCTCAGCACCTGCTGAGACAAACATCGCCTTGAAGGAGGAGGAGAAACGGACTAAATACAGAGATCTCCGGTACGAGCTCCAAGTGCTATACCCAGGCTACTCTGTCAAAATGGTCGTCCTGATAATCGGTGTACTCGGAGGTATGAAGCCCACGCTGCTCTCCGCATTGAAGACCATGCCTGCCTGCCAAACATCGGCAGAATGGTTGGCTGGTCAAATGCAGAAAGCGGTCATCCTGGGATCCCTTCGTCTACTTAGGGCACATGAGTCTGGAATCTACAGTGACTAACCCTGCGGGATGTGGGGAGTTGCTGTAGATTATTCGCTGGCGCTCTCTCTGTGTGGTGTCGGAGGCCACAGGGAGACTGTCCAGCAATTTCTTCCGGAAACGGGAAAAAAAAAAAAAATAATAATAATAATAATAATAATAATAATAATAATAATAATAATGTATCTTTATTTCTTTTTCACTAAACAAATTACCAACAATTTTATATAGGTGGCGGCGTTCAACATTGTTGCTCTACCACGCAACCACCATATAAGACAGAAATGGAAAAAACGCAAGAGAAAGGTAGAAAAAAAGATAAAAGGAATTTAAAGAGACAAAGAAACGGAAATATGAAAGAATGCAATAAATAAATTGAAAAACTTAAACCTATAACTAATAGTGCAAAGACTACAGATGCTGTGGAGGTTAGAGATAAAAAGCCAATGAATAGAATTGTTATTATTTTTGGTAAAATCATTTTATTTCTAACAAAGAATTTATATTTGATTTGAGTATTTAATGATAAAAATACTGATTGCATCACTAAAAATGTGGTTCCAAATGTATTCGACAATCTTGGTATAGTTTCTCATCCACTAAAACCGTAAAATCCATACTCGTAGATATGCTTAATGTTCGCATGGACATTAACTAAAATGTATCGAAAACTCAGCTTAAGTAAGTTAAATTCCAGTTTCTGTTTTTTTGTTAATATATTTTTATTAGAAAAATTCATTTCCATTTCAGAAAATTCAAAAGCAAGACACAATACGAAACGACAGATATTACTTTAGTTACTACTATTTTTAACGTAAGAGAATATGTTACAAATTTTTCTAGTATATTCAATCAAGAGAGGAGTTTTGGCCATCAAAAATTATTTTCAATTAAAAATAAAGAGTACTTAATACAAACATTAATCTTTCTAGTCCCGATTTTCCAAGAACATAATATGCGGTATCAGCAGCAGAACCATCGAACCATTTGTCCGTTCTCCTAAAGAGTTTTCTGGAGGTGATCAGTGAAAACAATTAAAAATGTTTCCTGCTGGAAACCAATAAGAGTCAGAAGACAACCATCACTATATACATACTTGACTTGCGAAGATAAGACTAAGACTAACGAATTAAGAATAAGTTGGCTGACTGAGGGAACGGTAGCCAGGACTAAAATAATGTCTAGGGATTAAATCGCAGGAGTCAAATACATGCGCGCAGTTTCAAATTAATCATCTTACAAAATCATAAACCAACTTGAATTAAACTGACAAATCCCAGTTAGGATCATTTTGTACCTGTTTGTTATTTTAATATCAAACAAATACAATTTGACCCAAACTGGATTGTTTACAGTCGTGAAATGTGAAATGATAGTAGTATTATTATATCTTTCAATTTAATACATACACAATGTAAATAATAAATCAATTATCAGTTTTTTCTGCGATAATATTTTAAGTACAATTTTCTATCAACAATTTCTGTTTGGGGCAGATTTTATTTTATTTCAAAATGATTATTATTTCTCCCTTTAAAATAAATATTTTATATTTAGATCGACTTTATTTTATTTCTACATTCCTGGGGCGATTTGAAAACAACTTCAATGTGAAAATAAAAATAAGACCTATATTCCACAAAACTTAGTATTGTAAGGCACTTGATTCACGTTTCGACAACAAATTAGCATCATTGGGAAATTATTAGAACTCTCCGATGGTTGTAATCATTTCCTGACGAAGCCAATTTGGTTAGCAAAACGCATATACAGTATTTCAGTGTATTATTATAGGAAATTGGTTCCCTGATTTTCTTTATTAATTAGAATAATTAGTAAAAATAATCAGATGGATATTTCAGTTTATAGTATACGTTTTAGAATTGACTTCCATATTTGTAATCTTAAAAGTCCCTATTATTTGACATTATTTTCGTGGTACATTGCCAACATTGAAATTGTGGATGTGCAATTTGACTCCTACAGCTTGATTCCTAGACGCCAGTGTAGCCGAGTGGGTAAATTAGTTGATACGTACTTAGATGGGTGTGAAGATCGATAAGTCGAATCTATCCTGAGGCAAATTAAATATTTATTTCTGAATTACTTCGGACTTCGATGAAGAGGGAACTGTCGATGCCTTGATATGGTGCGGACTCCACAATAATCTGTAGGGCCTCATCTCCCTTTATCTAACACAAAATTCTAGGATATTCCAGGGCTTTCTTCGGTGACTTGAGAGGCAGTTAAGAAATCATAGCCAAATCTTGATTCGGAACCAGACGTTTTCCCCAACAAGTTTAGTTTGCTTCATTAACAACAGGAACGAACAATATTCTGATAGGATGCTTGTAAGTAATATTAAAAGATATGACACGTGGCTATGCAATGAACATAAGAGCATTTAGGAGATACTAAATAAACATGTTTTTGCAACAGTTAATATTAACATAATCATTGGTAAATCATTTATTTTGAGTAGTCGGCGGTTTGGAAGGACATTACAAAAAAGGAAAGTAAAAAAATCATAGTCTATGAAAGTTTATAATAACTGACTGCATCATGGCATCTATAAATTTAATGACAATTTGACACGTGTGCACGAGTATAATCAAACCAAATATCACTTCAACAAACATCTGAAAGACAGACATTACGTTAGTTACTATTAGTTTAAACGTAAAAATATTTTACGCATTTAAAGTCATGAATTATTGCAACTTAGCGCCAATAAACACAAGAATTTCCCTGATAAGTAAATGGTGAGCACGAATTAATGAGTATATTCATAAAAAAATTTACCTCAAGAAACCGCCGACAAGATAGATGTTACATTAGTTACTACTATCGTTAACGTAAGACTATTTTATGGATGAGAGAAATGTTACATTTTACTTTTATTTTATCCTTATCCATACGGTTAAGTAAAATATTCTCGAGAAATGTAGAAGTATAGTCATGTTTCGTATATTCCATATAAATAAGAGATGTATCCATATTTAGCTGCTGTACGGAATAATTTCTGTATCTGAATTTTCACTAAAATATTACTTATAACATTTCTGATGACTAAAAGGAGAAATAGGTAATATTAATGCTGAATAATAAAATAAAAAGAAAAAGTGGAGAGGACATGAAATAAAATAAATATATAAAGTTCAAAGAAGAGAGAAAAAACGTTTCTGAGAAATAAAAAGATATTTGACCAGAAACGCAAAACTGGCTGTGTGTAAAAATCAAGAGAAAGGCGAACAAAAAATATTGACATATCTAACCCTTTCGAGTCTGTCGGAGCATATTTAACCCATTTAAGTTTCTGAAATATTTAATACTTAATTGAAATCTGTTCCCGTTTTATGAGGACTTTTAACGTTTCAATCCTAAGAAGAATATGCAATAATAATGTTTGTGCAAGTATTTTTCTAGTTTTTTAATATCAAAATGTAATTGTTTAGTAAAGCGGCCGACGCGACGGCTGAAAAGGTAACACAATCAACATTTTCATTAAAAAATATACAGAAAATAAATGAAAAACATATTATGGGATACATATGTCTCACTAGTTATTTGATTTAACTTGTTAGGTTATTGATGAGTCACAGTCGCCGGTATAAATCACAAAGACAGCCGGAAGATGAAGTGAAGAGATTGTGTGAAGAAGATGATGAGGAAAATTATTCGTATCACAGTAGTGCAACTCGGCCTATGAAGATTATATACAGTCTGAAAACGTTGATGAAGAGAATGACCCGAAGTATAAGAGAAAAAAAATCAGATTCTTATAATAATTTGGCTAAGATTAAAAATGAACCACTTAACAAATATCACAATGACAATTGACCAAGGAAATAATAATAAAAATAAGTGCCAACCGCAATTCCACCGCGGCAAATGCCAGGTAACGAGGAACATCCTCCTGAGTACACCGATATCGCTTTAAGAACGAGGGTTAACCTTAACACCAGGGTTAACCTAAAGCCACAAGACCTGGCACGAATGGACTCGTGTTGATCAACGAGAAACTTCCAGAAGATGCCAACATATGGCAAATCAACAGTGGCGTTTACGCCGCTGCTAAGGAACTCGTTCCACTACCGCGTCTAGCAAACGCGAAAGACCGAGAAGACTAAGCGGCGCGTAAATAAAATCGAAGCAAAAATTCGATCGGCGAGACAACACTCATCTCGAATCCAGAGTGTGGCGGAATGCATAATTGCAGACAGGGCAGGGCGTATACACCCAAAGTTCGGCGTGTGGCAGCCGGACTAAACGGCCCACACACTATACGATTCATCGTACTACAGGTTGTACTACAAGTCGGATGGATCAGTTGGAAAGATAGATCGTATTTACTTTTGCCCACAAACTTATAAAATCCTTTTAGTGTGTGTCATACAGCATATCGTTTCGCAGTCATTATTTTACGCAGTTCGCATGTTATTAATTTTCTTTTTCAAGAATTCCTTTTATTTCTTTCAATTTATCCAAGAGAATCTCGTAACTTGCACTTCTTTTATGTTTATTTAAGTATTCGTTACTTTTTACATCCCACAAATATGTATGATGACGATATATTTCTATAAATTCTGACCAAAACTTTTCATTATTATCCGTTTTATAAACAGTCGGAGCTTGCACACAAACTGTCAAATCTGTCGTATATACTACTGCGTTGTACTACAGATTTTCTGGATGCTGTACTTCCATACGATACGACCGCGTCTTACTGCAAGTAGTGCTATAACGCCATTAACTATCCAACCGTTGTTTCAACGGTCGAATCAACTTGGTGTTGTACAACCTGTAGTACGATGAATCGTATAATCTGTGGCCCGTTTAAAGACCATACCATACTCTACAATCGAACAGTGCTGCAGACCATCAAGTAGCATTGTTTAGATAGGATTCGAGCACTCATAGCAATAAAGAAGACCTTGGTTAGGCGAATGCAGAGTTTGGAACACAACAAATTGTTCCAAACAAATCCGTCTCGTCTGTTTCAAGAGCCACAGCGTGTTGTTAAAAATCCGCCGACTGTTGATAGTCGGAGCCTTCTGAAAAAAAATCTATGAAACTACGAGTCCATTCGATAATGACACTCCAGCTATAGCACACTTCGAGGCTCTATGTCACAGAATCTTAGAAGAGCCAGATGAAGTGGGCCCGGCGATCAGCACGGAAGAGATTAAACAAGCACTTGTTGGAACCAAGAACTTCGCTGCCCCGGGTCCAGATGGTATAAACAATTGGTGGTGGAAGAAGTTTCCTTCCACCCACCGCCATCTGGCCCGAGTTTTCAACTCATGGTTGAACGAGGGGTAGCAAATTCTGGACTGGTTTATCGAAGGGCGAACTGTGCTAATCTCCAAAAACGGGATCTGTCTCACCCAAAAAATTACAGACCGATTACCTGCCCCAGCTCCTGCTACAAGTTATTTACTCGTATCTTGTGGATTGTGGATGGTATTGATTGTCTTTTTTATATTGCGTCAACTTTTTAACAATATTAAACTAATATCGGCCCAATGGATAATAAATGTTGAACCAATATATAATTTCAAATATTAAATTATGTATAACTTACGTTATTATACAATATCAAGATTTCTCAACATTGTTTAAACAAGATTGAGCCAATATAGCGTTAGGTATATTCACATTTTTTATTGGTTCAATATTGTCTATTTAGAGTTTGTCAATATTTAAATTTAATATGTTGCAAATATAGTATTACTACTTTGGGCCATTAGACCAAGTTGTATATTAAATGTTAGGTTAATATTTAATTTTATAGATTGGTTTATATTTGAAGTAAATATTATATAATATAGTTCTTAAATATCTCTTAACGTAACCATTATTGAATTATTGAAAATATGCGAAATGTTCACATTTTTTTACTATTCCAATATTGCCTTTTTTACATTGGGGCTCAATATTAGTGTTCTACCTGGTACAGTAAAATCGGAGAAATTGATTTATTCGTCAAAAAAGAAATGCTGTTTTGTTCTTATGACGATCTAATGGCTTTCAATAACAAACATGAATTATTTCGAAAAATATCGCAAGCTATCTCAAATAAAAAGCTTAAGAGATACTATAAAACGAATTGGTCAAAGAAACTGCTGTTTTAGAAATATTTTTCACAAATTAGATTGGACACGTAAAGACGTAATAGTTAGAGAAGTGGACATAAACAATACTAGTTTAAATGTTAATTGTGGCATTTCATAAATTATTTCTCTTCCTTTTCTATTTTGGGATTTATTACCACATTCCTTGAGATTTTTATCCAAAAAAATTCGATTTATCTAAAAAATATTCAAATTAACCAGTTTAAAACTGGGAAATAACCTCTACGCCTTTGACGTAATGTCAGAGGATCAGTTAGAGGGTGTTTTTTGACAACTAATAGGAACTAAATTAATACAAAAATACTGCGCTGACGTTTCAGAAACTATATCCGTTTCCTTTTTCAAAGTTTAGGCTTTAGATTTTTATGTAACGTGTAGAATAACACGGCATAAAATAAAAATTGTTTATATCATTTCCATAGATACTTACCATAGAAATGTTGAAAAATATACTAAATAATATTAATTTTATTGAGTTCTTCTCTCAACATTGGTAACCAAGTTGAACAAAATTCTACCGAACAATTTGATACGCATTTATCTTCATTAAGTAAAATTATTGCAGATTCTTTGGTTTTTCTTTTTTTGTTGTCTGCTTCTTTGACATCTAGACCACTTAATGTACGATTGGGCTAGCACAAAAGTTATATTAGAAAAGGTGATATTGAAAAATCTAAAATTTGTGAACATGCTTGGGAAAAAGATCACAGGATAAAATGGGATTCAGCAAAAATTTTGACCAAAGAGATAGATACAGAGATATCCATGAAAAACGGCCAGAGCTGTAGAATCGTTATTCATTATCCGATTTTCAAAATTCAAAAATCAGAATAAATGGTTCCAAGCCTTCTATAACCGTTCATATTATGGGTGATGTAATGCTACGCAAAGTGTAAAAATTTGTAAATTTTTATTTTTTTCTATCCGTTACGGATGACGGATGATATTGATATATCATTGTATTTAGAAAATTATGCGGAATCCGAAATAAAATGAAAAAGATATAGTTGTCATTTGAAAAAAAAAGTTGTACATCAATGCTCAAACGCATTACAATAAAAGAAATATGTCTTACTGTCAAGTCATAGAAGGCTTGGAACCATTTATTTTGATTTTTGAATTTTGAAAATCGGATAAGGAATAACGATTCTACAGCTCTGGCCGTTTTTCATGCATGTCTGTATGTGCCAATCACAGAAATAAAAATTCTATTTATGGTCTGCTCTGCACTTACTTTCAGAAAAAGGACGACATAAATAATAGGTATCGTTTTTATAGATCATGGCATAACATTATAAATAATTATGAGCTAATTGATTGGCCAGTCGCAAATAATATAAACAGCTCCTCGGATATAGATCCGCAACGTATTAGTTCATCAGTCAGTGGGATAAGTTTTCAAGAAGTAGTTTTATCATGCCAAAAACGGAAAGTTCTCGTTCTGGTTCGGCAAATATGAAAAATAACCTAGATAATTCTGAAATGACAACGGAAGGACCGCATAACAATAAAATTGTCAATTTGGTCGATAATAATGCTAAACAAAATATTCCTAAATATTTAATTGCATTTCATGAAGAAGTATTACCAAATTCACTTGACGATGTAATTTCATTAACATTAAAAACAGAAAAAACATATTCTGATTTGCTTAATGATGAAAATAATATTGATAATTTTGAATTGTAAAATGGACATTCGAATAGCATCGATGACCTCGTCAATAAAGGATCAAATGAAAATATAACTAAATTTTTAAATTCTTACGAGGAAACTAATATACCAGATTTACTTTTAAATTTGTCAGAAACTTGACCGAATTCCGATAAAATGTTACCATTGAATTCTAAAAATATTAGTAAATCAATTAATTTACCTTGTTACCTATGTTAGAAGTTAGTTGCGAAATTCCTTTAAATATTTGGGATGCTATATTATATCAAAACGGTAAATTAAATACAACGTACTATCCTTCGAAACTATATCAATAAATACGTTAATAATATTATGTCAATTGGTTTTTAAATATGTAAAATATTTGAAAAAGTCCCAAACAATACGTGTATATGCAAAATTCCTCCACATATATTGCAAGAAAATAAAACTTTTTGTCAAATATGGGATAGTCGATGTTGAATAATACCTCGCTAAATTTTGACCATACAAATAAATTAACCAGTTACGCAAAGAGCGTAAAACGTTCTATGGTAAAAAAACCTTTAATATATAAAAAAGAGATTTTATTAAAATCTAAGACAAACTTTATAAATCAAACAAAAAACAAGTCAGATGCAACATTGAGGAAAATAATATCAGACAAATTGGGGCAGTTTGACCGTGAAAAAAAAATATATTTTAGATCTTATAAAAATGCAGTCCTATCATGGGGAATATTTTAAGGAGCTTTGTTTTCCTTTTAATTTAAAATTGTATGGTAAAATGTAACTAGATGTATTAGAACAAATATAAAAAGAACATAATATCTATATCTTCTTCGATGCGATACAAAATAAATGTTGAGGGCTTCCTTTAAAGCACATCTACATAAATATAAAACGAATACTCTTTTACACGGGGGTGATACATATTGAAAAACTTAAAAGTGTGTTTCCTGTCTTTAGCATGCTTCACAACACGACTCTAATAGCATTTTTAAAATTCTTCATGACTTCTGATATTTTTGCGAAGAAAATACTAAATCCGGAGTCGTTACAGATTTCAGTTTTGCCAATCTCCATGCCATAGTTAAAGCATTTGATAGAATCGAGGATAGAATTACCCTAAAGGAGTATTTACAAAGGTGTATGAAAATTACTTTATAAGAAGAAAAACCTGTGGATAACTGGATAACGGTACACCTATGTTGTACCCATTTTATGAAAATGGTAAGCAAAGATATTGACGATTTGTCATTGAATGATTGCCAGAGATCACTATTAAAAGACTTATTAGCTGCATCAATTAATTATTCTGATTTAAAACAATTTGACGTTCGGTTCACACATTTGGCAATTCTATTGTCAAATAGAGTTTACTATGAGATAACCAAACACTCTCTAAATAAATTATTGGATATACTTAAAAATATCAAATAATAATAACAACTTCAATAATTGTATTATGTTTACACCAGACCCTTAAGGCTTCAACTGGAGAAAATATTAAGGAGATATTAGTCGATAAGCGATACTATGGCATATTCAATAGTATTAGTATACCTAAAGAATCAAATATTACAAACGTGTATTATAATGAAAGAATTCTAATTTTAGTACTGAAAAAATATCTACCTTATGCTCCATTATGGAGTTGTATTGCTAACTGAAGGTCGCGGAAGAGTGAGTAATGGGGTGGTAGAGAATTATTTTGGAAACCTAAAAAAATATACAATACACGGTCAAGGTCATGTAAAATGTTCACAATAGTATTAGTATACCTAAAGAATCAAATATTACAAACGTGTATTATCATGAGAGAATCCTAATTTTAATACTGAAAAAATATCTACCTATGCTCCATTACGGAGTTGTATTGCTAACTGAAGGTCGCGGAAGAGTGAGTAATGCGGTGGTAGAGAATTATTTTGGAAACCTAAAAAAATACACTGTCAAGGTCATATATAAAATGTTCAAGGTTTATCAGGGAGCACATGAGATATGTAATATCTATCCACAAAGAAGTAAGATTAAATATAAAAAAAGACAAAATTAACACAGAGAAGGAAAAGCGAACAAGAGGAAAAGATATTGATACGTCGGATGAGAAATTATCCCAAGAATCTTGGAATAAAAGAACAAAACAAACCACTCTCATTCAATAGGGAGACATAAATAAAATAAAAATACAATTTACAGATGCAGAACAAAATACAAATGACGAAATAGATAACGATAAAGAGGAACCAAATAAATTTTATATTACTAATGAGGAAGTTCATGAAATGTTCAGAAATTATAAAAAATATCTCACTTACAATTTCAGAGAGATTAGAATTGGAAAATGCAACTTTATCTCAACATCTATCAACATTGTGGAGAGAACAAAGGAAGATGAGACTAACAGCATCAATTCTTGCAAGAATTTGTAAGTGTAAATCGGAATCAACAAAAAATACAATTACCAAAAATATTATGAATCCGATTCCCAATAATACTTTAACCACGAAACACGGCTTAGATTACGACAACGTGACTCATGACACATATTATTCAGAAAAAAATAAAATATGTAACTTAACGGGATAACATGTCCACAGTACTCTTTTCTAGCTGGCTCCCCAAACGGTTTAATACACGCAGATGAAATAATAGAAGTCAAATGTCCATACCAATATCGAAATCAAATCTCCATCACGCCCAATTTAAATTTCTCAATTCTGATGGTTCATAAAAGTCAATAGCGATTATCACTGCCAAATTCAGGAATTACTTGAAATTACAGAGAGACATTGGTATGAGTGTTCCAAACTTAAATTTCCAGCAATAATCCAGCCTAATAATGTCTTGTGAAGTACAGGTAAACCTACAACAAATTGTGCTTGACTAACGCAAACAGTTTCCCAAAATACGTTGGAACTTAAAAGCATGTCAAAGGGACCGCTTCTATTAAAAGACGGATCTGCTAGTCTTAAGTTACTTGGTATATTTAATTGTTTATTTGAAAAAGAAAAGGTTGGTAAGAATTCTGTTATCTTCGGCAAAACCAAGCACGAAATTGTTTTATTGAATGAATTGTTACGTAATATTTTAACAATACATCAATTGTTTTTAATATTTGCTATTGCTTGACCAACACCAGATATTGTAAAATTAATTTTGTTCAATGGTAAGCCTAGACGCTTACAGAAATCGCTTGTAACAAAATTACTTTGTGAACCACTATCAAGTAAAGCCCGACATTCGTGAACCTGTCAGTAGTTATCTTCTACATGTAGTATTGCGGTTGAAAGTAATACTAGCGAGGATATAGCATTGTTTGAATAACCCACGATGGATACTTGTTCCATCGATGGGGCGACGATGACGGTTCATCCGATGTAACTACTGTTGATGAAGTTCTGACTTCTCCAGCAGAATTGAAAGTTAAAATTATACTTGTACTTCTTGCTAATAGGCCAGTCAAATTAGAATTTATCGAGGAATTAATTTCCAGCATGCTGGAAATCGTTTTAATACCTTCAGTTAATCCTAAATGGGTGTATTCTGAGTTTGCACCATCCCAGGAGGTGAGCTTTTGAGAGCCAAGAAACCGCGAAATTTTTGCACTTTTTCAGTTTTTGCTTGTAGCTCGAAAACGGTGCTCGGACGGAAAATGTCATCCCATTCAATATTAGAGAGGGTTAAATTCTGTGTCGAATGAACATCTACTCGTAAAACTTCAAATTCGGTTCAGTGGAAACCGGGAAAATTTCTCATTTCGGTGCAAACTTACGTTTTGCGACTTTCCAAGGCCACATATCTTAACAGATACTCCTATTAAAAAAACCCATCGAATGAAAGTTGTGGAGAATAAAATTTTACGCTATATAGACACTTTAATTTTCAAATTCAGTAATTTTGAAATGCTAAATTTGGCATCAATTCAAAATCGATTTTTTTCCTTTGATTATACGTGTTGTAATGTTAACGCCAAATATTAAACATTAATTTTTTGGAAAATCGAAGTGAGTGGCTGTTAAAATGACAGAATTAATTAATTAAAAAATACAAATGTAATGAATTATAAATGAATACAGTCCACCAAAGTCTATTTAATTTTCGTATTACTATTATACGCAACAGTCGTGTTCTAATGTTTCAGAGATAAAGTGGTGTGTTCAACATTTACAGACATGAATGGCCCGGAGTGTTTAATTTGAGAGAGACCGTTACGTGTTGAGGCCTCAACTACAGTGAAAAAACGAGGGATAGAAACATTGATAAAGGTAAGTATAGCAAAGAAGGATAAGAAGCACCTTCAACTTCAAGGTCTTACTTCAGTTGGGGCTCACGAAAGATGCAGGAAAATATATTCGAAGGAGAAGAAAAGTGACGGAGAGAACTCCAAGAGACGTAGACAGAGGGTCGCGCCTTTTGATTTTAAGAAGAGATGTGTGATCTGTGGGGAAGACGCATCACAGGAATTTGTGGCCAGAGAAAGCAAGAAGCCTGTGAAAAGGCGAGATGCCGTACAGTATGTGTCAACAATTGAGTTTAAAAATTCCCTCTTGGCTGCAGCTGAATGGCGGCAGGATGAAGAGGTGCTTGAAAGAATTCGTCTAGAAAATGATCTGGTTGCGGTAGAGGCCAGGTACCACCGCTCCTGCAGTATCAAGTTCCTGAAAACCGGATTGCCAGTTGGCCGACCTGAAGATGAAGATGTGTCTCTGGCATTTAACTACATTTGCAAATTCATCGAGGAAAATGAAGACCAATGCCAATTCACTTTGTCAGAAATTTTGGAAGACTTCGAAGGCTTTGTCCCAACTCATAAAGCCCTGTTGAAAAGGTTGAAAACAAAGTATGAAGACGGAATCATTATCACGAGTGGAGGGGGTAAAAATAAGCCACTTGTAATATCTTTCGAAATACAGGTTGCAAAATTTTAACTCAGAGTTGGTATGACTCCAGGAATGCCTACGAAAAAGAAGAGCGACTTCGCATAGTGAAAGCCGCCGCTGCCATTGTCCGCGAGGATAGCAGGTCGGTGATTTATCCCCTTGATACTTACCCCAAAGTGGACGAATTTCTGAAGGACGTTGAAAATGACATTCCAGAAACCCTTAAGGTGCTTGCGAGGTCAATTGTAAACCCCAAAAAGGGAAAAAACCCCTCTGCTCGGCCCAAACAAAAAACGAAAACCTGTGCCATCGCTCACGCAATAATTAATGCTGCGAGACCGCGGTCCTTCCTGTCCCCACTGCTCGTAGGACTTGGTGCAACGCTTCATAAGAAGTACGGATCAAGAGAACTCCTGGAGTTGTTATCAAGTCTTGGGTTTTCTTGTTCATATTTCGAAGTTCAGCTGTTTCAAGCATCTGTCCTTCAAGACCCACCGCAAGTCGTGCTGGAAGATTCTTTTAGCCAATGGGTGCGTGACAATGCTGATGTTAACGTAGACACGATTAACGGCTCCAACACGTGGCATGCTATGGGAGGGCTCCAATGTATAACACCTCACGCCTCAGCCTGGTCAGGGCAAGAATTGCAAGGTTAAAGAAGATACCCAAAGCCAAGAAAACTGTGGCATTCGGAAGCAAACCCTTGGTCACCTTTCAAAAAACCAAGCAGGATTGCCTCAAGTCAACTTGTTTCTACGATGTAAACGAACGAAACCCAATCGATGCGGTAAAACAATCAGCCAGCGAGTTCATGTGGTTGTATGGGAAATGGAGAGAGGGCCTGGACGTCCCAGGGTGGAACGTATTCATGGAGAAGATTACCTCTGATCAGCCATTCCAGAAATCTCGTACTCTGTGCCTACCATTCCTCAATGCACCTCCAGGAAACCCTGACACTATATACTCTGTTCTCCTTGATTCAGTTCAACGGAGAGGTGATAAACAAAAATGCTGCTTTGTGACGTTTGACCAGCCTCTGTATTACAAAGCCAGAGACTCTGTATTACAAAGCCAGAGAGATAGTGGCTTCCTGCAATTCTGAATCTCCATTATAATCAGTGATCGTGCGCCTAGGTGGCTTCCACCTGCTGATGTCTTTTATGGGTGCTATTGGATACATAATGGACGGTAGTGGACTGCAGGATGTCCTTAGCACCATTTACGCAAGACAGTCTACAGAAAAGATGCTCACGGGGCACGCATATTCAAGAGCTGTCAGGGGTCATATTTTAGTTCACTTGGCACTGGCAAGAACTGTATTGTCAACAATGACCATTACTGACGACGAGAATCAGGCAACATTGGATATGCTGAATGATGTAGGAGCTCCAAATTTTTCACAACGCCTGGACCAACCAGCGCTCGTGAGCATTATGAATCAATTCTATGACAAATTGCCGGAGCTTGAACAGAATGGACCTACCGCAAAGCTGTGGGTGCAGTATTTCCACATGGTGTCCATTGTCAAGCAGTTCATAGAGGCTGAGCGAACAGGCAATTGGCAATTACATCTACAGTCGGTGCAACGGATGTTGCCTTATTTCCATTCCAGCGGTCACTTCTTATATGCTAAATCATGCCAATTTTACCTCCAGGATATGTTGGATTTAGAACAAAAGCTCTTGTCTGATGAATATGACACATTTGCGAACCAAGGCTTCTTCACCATCAGAAGGTCTGATAAGTTTTGGTCTGGTGTATTCACTGATCAGACGATTGAGCAGGTCGTCATGAGGTCTCTGAAAGCCCAAGGTGGGCTGCCTCATGGACGAGGCATAACGGACAGTACACTGGTGACTTGGGTTGCCACAATCCCTACCATCATGGAAATTGCCATACAAGTGGAAGACTTTTATGGCGTGACGTATGGTACTTCAGAGCACCACGTAGACGCTAGGTTGTCAAGGGTACAGAGGGACGATGCAGACGTTGCGATCCTTCTTGACTGGTTCTTATCCCACTATCCCTTCCCAAATGGACAATTTGTGATGTCCATTAGCACAGGAGTAACTGGGGATGAGAAAATTGACTGCCATGAAGCGTTTGAAAAAGGAATTCAGAGTATTGCTAAGATTATTGGCAACGACATTGTATAATGTAATAAATTGATGGGTTTGATTTAATTTAAAGTTTATTTTCTTCTTTTTAGAGCATTTAAATAAAAGCTTGTTTTTAAAAACGTTTTTTTAATATTAATTTATTGTTTAAATGTTATTTGTGGCATTTCATAAATTATTTCTTTCCTTTTCTTTTTTGGGATTTATTACCACATTCCTTGAGATTCCCATCCAAAAAATTCGATTTATCTAAAAAATATTCAAATTAACCAGTTTAAAACTGGGAAATAAACTCTACGCCTTTGACGTAATGTCAGAGGATCAGTTAGAGGGTGTTTTTTGACAACTAATAGGAATTAAATTAATACAAAAATACTGCGCTGACGTTTCGGAAACTATATCCGTTTCCTTTTTTAAAGTTTAGGCTTTAGATTTTTATGTAACGTGTAGAATAACACGGCATAAAATAAAAATTGTTTATATCATTCCCATAGATACTTACCATAGAAATGTTGAAAAATATACTAAATAATATTAATTTTATTGAGTTCTTCTCTCAACATTGGTAACCAAGTTGAACAAAATTCTACCAAACAATTTGATACGCATTTATCTTCATTAAGTAAAATTATTGCAGATTCTTTGATTTTTCTTTTTTTGTTGTCTGCTTCTTTAATATATTAATATTAATATAAGTAAAATATTATACTGACAAGCAATGTATTTTTTTGCAACCTGTGATTCGCTTTATCATTGGTAACGATGGAGTGTTCTGAAGTCAAGTGTTCGTTTTATTTTATTAACAAATTCGGCCTCCTTTTGTTAGCATACAATAAAAAATAAATGGTCCATATTTCAACTAATTTCAAACTTTAGGATCCAGAATCTTTCAGCTTGTATTAAATGTATCAGGTAGTTATTTCCCTCATAATTTTTCATTATCTGTTTTGAATATTGTTGAATCCATATAATTTCACAAGCAGCGGAAGTAAGTTCCATAAAGGTTTTTATGTTTTAAAACAGTTAATAAGTATTCGAAATTACAAAAGGATTCTCCTTTGATATGCAAATACTGAACCACACTTTAGTGCGCAGCGCTACGTCTATATAAGGGGGCCCCTCGAAATACTTAGAAAGATACATATTATATAAATTACTCCTATTTTTAACGTAAGATTAGGTATTTTGCACTTATATAAATTAAACTGTTTTGAAAAAGTTACATAAACTTAAAACAACAAAATTTTTTTAATCCATTTGATATCATCGTCGACTTGTTCTTTTGTTTGAAATACAGCTATTATATTAGCCATTACTATTTTTTGCATACGGATGATTTCCGGTACTGATATCATATGGTTATTATCCTCATAGAGTTGAAGCTTAGAATTTATATCAAATGTCGGTCACTGAATGATCTGTTTAATTCTGTTTAATTGTATGTAGTTGCCTTTGTAAATCATGATCGAGCTTATTTTATTGATAACCTATATCTAATTAATTTGTTTCTTGCAGTTACTATCCTCATCGACTTAAGTATTTAATTACTACCAAATTAAGGCTTATTTCTTCTACTAATAGAAAAAAATAAGTTGCCTCCTCTTACATTGATTACATTACAATACCTGTCAACCTCGCTGTCAACTTACTGCGTTCATTCTAAAGTCGAGAGATTTAAATACATATACAAAGTATGTTCGATACAGCTTAAGCACTAAGATATACAAACCGGAGTATACAGGGTGCTTCACGGTGAATGGCCTATTAGACATTTCTGGGAAACCGCAATTAATTTGGACCTGAAAATGTATACATAGGGGTTTTCAGAGGTGCTCTATTCAATGAAAATAATGACACGTATGTAGCACTTCCGCTTATACTGGAAGTCGACGTCAACTTCCTTATTTTAAATGGAATGCTACGTTTTTTATGCCAAATTCTGAATCTGTTTATTATTTAGAGATAATTTTCATTAGCATTCGATTTCGATTTTATTGAAATTATCTACAAAGACGAAGCCATATTTCAAAATTAATAACTTCCGCTATGGTAAATTTTAGTAGCCGAAATTTTTACCACATCTTTTCAAATGTTTGAGCTTATCTCTAAGAAACCTACAAATATGGTAAGATGTACAGGGTGCTCAGAAATGGAAGTCGAACTTCGGCAACTTCAACCTCTATTATGTCGCTTATTTCAAATGGAACATACCATTTTTTATAATGCCACTCGATGCACTGTTTTATTACCTTTCTACCAATATTGACATTCCCTATACCTAAAATGTGCGGTTTTAAAGTTGTCTTAGATTTCTTATAAAAATGTGTCAATTGATGTCCTCAGCTAAAAAAAGAAAGTTACCAAAACTTTGTTTAGGACAGCAGCGATGAAGAAGTTCTCTATGAAGAAGAAAGTGATCTTGAAGGGAAAACTCTTGGTGATGTTTTATCGTATTCCTCCTCTGACGAGGACATCTTATATCTAGAGCCACCAAAATCAGATGAAATGGTAGTTGGGGACTTTCTTCTTGTTGCTTTTGAAAGAAAAACGGAAATGGTCAACTATGTAGGTTGTAACCTTGATCACGTTTCTTTAACTGAATTGCCAGCACTTTTTTGCGGAATGTTTAGCTATCCACCTGTAGCAGACGTTGCAACAGTCGGTATACAAGATATAATTGTAAAACTCTCTACAAGAGAACAATCTAGCACTGCAAGAACAAAAGATCTCAAGAACTTCAAGTTTTTCTTCCGTAACTTTAATGTAAAATGGGTTATTACATTATAATTTTTAAAATAAAAACTTTCATTTAGTTTTCTGTATTTATTTGTATATTATTTCAAGGTTCAAATACATGTTTCAAGGTACACGAACATTGTTCTACCTTGAAACACTGCAAGCGTTTTCAAGTTTGCCCTGCATTTGGTTGATTTGAATAACAAAGAGCATAGCGATATCTTGCAGGTTCAGAAAAGTGTAAAGAACATTTTAATAAAGAAATCATTCTTTTAATGCAAATAGTTGTCAGAAAATAAATGAAAATCTAAAAAGTGTTTCAAGGTACAACAATCTCCTCTACATATATACGTAGTTGATAAATATATTTTTCCGTTAAATAAAGAGGCTGAACACATTCACGTTAACATTCACTAAACAATATTTGTTGACCCATCACAAAAAAGATCAGACGTTTATAAAAGCCTTGCGTAATTTTAACTTTACAGAAGCTTTTGTTTTTTCAGAGTACTTTGGAAACAATATAATAGCATCAATATTACATGGTAAAAAAATATATTTAACTGTCGAAAATCAATGTTTTCACACAAGCAGCTAATGGTCCTGTTGTAAAAACTACTGGGGTAAATTAAGAATATTACCATAAGGAAGCTTCCAATGATATAAATTATAAATAACTTTTATAAAATGGATTGTACACAAGAATGCACAGCATCATTAAAAAGCCGTAACAAAGTAAATCTGGCACGTTTACTTAATTTTCAACAACAGTTTGCTACAAAATCAATTGCTTTTGTAAAAACAGTAAAACGTTTTGACTCTAGCACAATATCACCTTGCTGGAAATCATTAAAGCAGAAAGTACTTCGTACGATTTATACCATTTCTATGCGGCAAAATTCAACAGAACGTGCTTGTTTTAAATTAGATGTATATGATTGTGGGTGGATTGCAAATGGGGATAAAATTTTACCTGTAGGATTTGAAGGTGAATGTACACCACTAACTATGAAGAATTGAACGTACGAATATCATTCCATTGAGCTGTTTTAAAATGTCAGATCTCCATGATATTGCGTACGTGAAATTCATATATTTTATATGTTTAATACCGTCAATTTATATTTAAAAATAGTATACTGTCATAGATTGGTTTAACTATGTCATGGTAGGGTTTACACCTCCACCGTATGTTACGTTAGGGGTTGATTTTAATGAGACAAATATTAAGACACTCTAAGTTATTTTACTAAATAGTTGACTCGCTTGGCATAAATAAGTTAAATGACTCGCTTGGCACACGAGAGGGTTTTACTTAATAAGAGTGGTATTTAATAAATTAAAACATCAAGGTTCCAATAAAACAATATTTAATAAATAAAGAAAAAAGAAAACACAAACACAATTAACACAAAATAGAGTATTACTTACAATAGGGGTCAGAGTAGCCTGAGGAGATATGCACTTAAAGCTAAGGGGCCCTGAAGGGGTAACCCTTGAGGCGTCTGTACTTACCAGCCCCAAAAAGACAACTCCCTGCAACGTCCCAGTCTCTCCACCACGATCATGAATTTCGGCATCAGCAATATTTCCTATTATTCAGCAATTAGTTTGTTTGCCTTCTTTTCGTAACATCAACAATAGATTTATATTATTGATTCTACTTTCATGACCTGGTTTTGATTAAAGTAAAAATAAAATAAAATTATGCGTTGCAGCAAGTGACATTTTTAATAGATAAATAAATTGGCCATTTGTGACAATACTTCTAACATGAAGTATCCGTCAAGTATTATAGAAGTTCACATGAATCAAAAATTATAAAATTTATAAAGGAAAGCGATGTTTATGAGCTATGGAAACAATTAACAATTATGAATATTCGGACAACAAATATGTAATACCTAACAGTTTACAAAATTCAACTAGTCTAAATAACTGTTTTTTAACAGCTTCAAATACTGACCCAGTAGACAGACAAACCTTAACCGATTAGCGCTGAGCGTCATATTAATCGGACGAATTTTTTTACAATTTTTTGGAAGTAATAAAAACAAATTTCGTTGTGCTAGTGCGCTAGTGTAAACAGAGACACCTCTACTCTCGTCTTACATGATCAGTTTACAAAAATATTCGATAGATGAGGATAGTCAATTTTTAAACATCACGTATTTGACAAGTGGATGCACTATGATAATATTCAAGGACTACAAAAAAATTACAGCAAGGAAGTAATTTCTATTTGTGAATTAGATATGCCAATACAGGGTGGTCCAGTTTATAATAACAGGACTTTATTAGGAACTAGTTTAGCGTAAAATAAAGACATTTTGTTCTATAAACTATGGCCGAATTCGTCTTCGTTTAAAATCTAGAGGGTGTTAAAGATGAAACATTTTTTAGAATAATTGGCCACAACTCAATATTAACCAAAAGATAGCTTTTTGAAATGTAGCACAGATAGGTTATTTTGCATTCTGTATCGGATAGTGGTTGCAATTTTTTATCAAGAATACAGTGGCGTGCGTACGGGGTAATCAAAAAATACTTTATTTAAAAGCAAAGGTACGCCACTGCTTTTTCACAAAAGCGATATGCTTGTGAGATTCGCTGTACAATTTAAAAACTTTTCTGTATTTTTCAATGTTTCAATAAAATTCACCGTTTTCGAGTAAATTAACTTCAAAGAAGAAAGGAACAATCATGCACACAAATGCTGACTTGTAATAAAGTAATTTTAATAACAATAACAGCTTTTTAAGTAAGCTATGATGAATAGATTATGATATTTGGCTTAAATAAACATTTTCAGATACGTTGTTAATTATACTGGGTTGCGCCCGTTTAAATCATTCAAATTTTTTATCTTTAACACCCTGTAGATCTTAAACGAAGCCGAATTGGACCATAGCTTATAGAGAAAAATGTCATTATTTTACGCTAAATTAGCTTCTAGTAAAGTCCTGCTATTATAAACTGGACCACCCTGTATATGCATTTTGTTCTGTAGCATATAATTTTTGGTCATATTATAATAATTTTTTTATGAATTGTTTGTAAATTTTGTGGCCTATAAATATGACGCTGGCAGATACGGACATTTTCAAAAGGTACCTATATATATATATTTGACAATAATGTAATATGCCTAAATTTTACATTACAGCCGACAATATGAACAGAGTGCCATTCAAAAGATTACAAGAAGCTATTGATTGCTTACATTCTGAGGACATTGATGACATAGTGTCACTACCTCCTGAAGTCAATCAATCGACCGATAAGAAAGACATCGACGAAAATTTAGATTTTCCATTTCTAAATGACGTTCCAGGAAGTGTTCAAATTGATTTTCCCACTGATAGACAAGACTCTGATGACGAAGATAATCTACCATTGGCTACATTTGTCGCAAATATTCCATCAAATTCTATAAGTGGTCTAGCGGCAAAAAGAAAAAAATAGATAAGAAAAAAAAATAAATTTCTATAAAAGAGTTTAGAAGAGCAATTTCTGTTCAGTATTTAGAAATTGTAAGGACGACGCATCCTGAAAAGTAGACCTCTTAGCTTGCCTTCTACTTTAAAATCTACCGTATCAGATGACAGTAGATTCGATGAGAGGGAACACTTGGAGTACGAGATAAACAGTGACGTTGTCAATTCTCAGACTGTAAAAGTAAATCTAAACCTCTAACCTTGTGCAAGAATTGTGATGTAACGTTGTACTTGCCTTGTTTTACAAAATTTTATTTTTAAAATTTCGTGCTTTAGTTTTTGTATTAGTATTAGGTTTTATAATTGGCAAAATATATTCTGTTTCCTAAAACTAAAGAATTATTTTAATATTGGTGCTTCTAGGAGGACCCAAATATCAACTGATCCAATATTTACGAAAAATAAAAAAAAAATTATTTGGGCGTTAATGGGTTTTAAATTTGTATGATAACCGGAAATAATATGCCGATAAAAAATTTCATTGGTCACTACTATTCCTAAAATCCAGAAATATTTGATAGTTTATGCCTCATTAGTTTATGTATTTTACTTAAAATTTTGGAAAATTTCCAGCATTGTTTAGAAAATTGACAAAATATAATTATTGGAAAGAATACCAAAAGTCTTTTTCTCACAAAAAATTCAAAAATTTATTTTTATTTTTACAGCGACCGGTCAACAGCTTTTAAATTTGAACAAGGTAAAAATACCTAGATGCATTACATTACCAAAACAAATGCTGTTCACAATCAAATTCACGGGTTTTGTGACAGCTCAGAAACAGCTTACGGCGCTTGTCTATACCTAAGAACTACTACTAATTCAGGCAATCATCTTGTGCAACTTATTTGCGCTAAATCACGGGAAGCACCCCTGAAAAGTTTGACTTTACAGAGGCTTGAGTTATGTGGTGCACTTTTACTGTCCCGGTTGATGGAAAAGACTATAAATGCTCTGAATTTAAAAATTGATAGCGTCCATTATTGGTGTGATTCAACTATCGTGCTGTCTTGGTTGGCAGCCCAGCCCAACATATGGAAAACGTTCGTAGCACATTGGGTTGCTGAAATACAGCAACTCACAAACATCAGCGATTGGCGTCATGTTGTCTCAATTGAAAATCCCGCGGATATTATTTCCCGTGGTTTGGTTCCAGAAGCACTAATCAATTCCTCTCTTTGGTGGAAGGGTCCCTCATGGCTCTCTCAAAATATTGCTCGGTGGCCAAATTACGATAACATCTCTCATAATGATCCTCCTGAAAGACGCAAAATGGTTCAAGTAGCGCTCACTACGAGTGCAGATTTCGATGTATTTAACAAATTTTCCTCGTTGTCCAAATTGCATGAGTTACAGCATATTGTTTAAGATTCATAAAGAATTTAAATACACATCGGCAAAATAAGTTAAACGGCAATCTTACCGTATCCGAATTGACTGACTCATTAATTATAGTCTCCAAAGTGGCGCAGTCAAGGGATTTTAATAATGAAATAGTGGCGCTTAAAAACTCTAAAATGATAACCCGGAAAAGTAAACTTATCACTTTTAATCCTTTTTTGGATAGCCAAGGAGTTATTCGCGTGGGAGGACGTATAAACAATGCACAAATACCCGATTATCAAAGACATCCCATATTGCTATCCGATGAACATCCTCTTGCCAAACTAATCATTTCTTATGAACATGTAAGGCTCGTTCACGCAAGTTCTCAGTCCGTATTGGCATCAATTCGAACTATATTTTGGATCCTAAATGGCAGGAATGCCGTGCGGAACATTATACGACGCTGTGTCACCTGCTTTAGGGCAAACCCCTCTGAAAAAATGCACCTCATGGGCAACCTGCCCGAACCTAGAGTTACAGCGCGCGCGTTCTTAAACTGCGGTGTAGACCTAGCGGGACTATTTAACATGAAAGATGGCAAAACACGCAACAGGGTCATTATAAAGGCATATCTCTGTGTGTTCGTCTGTTTTTCCACAAAGGCGGTCCATCTTGAAATCGTTACAGATTTGACAAGCAAGGCTTTTTTAAATGCCTTAAAACGCTTTATCTCCCGACGGGGCATTTGCAAGAATATTTATAGTGATAACGGTACTAACTTCGTTGGAAGTAGCAATGAATTGACCAAAATTTACAAAACTTTGTCTAGGTTCAAGGACGATTGTTCTCTTTCAGAATACTTAAACAATCAAAATATTGTTTGGCACTTTATACCACCCAGGTCTCCACTTATCGGGGGGCTCTGGGAAGGTGCAGTAAAATCAGTAAAATATCACCTCAAGAGAGTGGTTGGTGATGCTAATTTAAATTTTGAACAGTTATGCAGTTATAGTTCAGGTAGAAACCATACTCAACTCCAGACCTATTACTCCACTCTCCAGTGACCCCAATGATTTAAGCCCTCTTACTCCCTCACATTTCCTCATCGGCGAACCCCTAATTGCAACACCACAGGAAAATGTTGCTGATATTACTAGTAATCGTTTATCTCAATTCAAAAGAATGCAGCAGATGGTCCAGCATTTCTGGCGATGTTGAAGCCATGAATACCTTAATACGTTACAGCAACGGTCGAAGTGGCAATTGAATCATCCCAACATGCTAGTAGGTTCCGTGGTAATTTTAAAGGAAGATCATGTACCCCCTCTACATTGGCGATGGGGCAGAATCGTGAAAGTCTTCCCTGGTTCGGATCAGGTCGTCAGGGTAGTGAATGTGCGTACAAGCAAAGGTATTGTGAAACGTGCTAGTGCCAAACTTGCTGTGTTACCTATAGATGTGTAATACTAGTAACCCTATATTAACTTTCTTATTTAAGTCATGTCTTTACCCTTGTGTATTAATATTGATCATTGAAAGCCACGCCATTCAAGGGGGGCGGTATGTTACGCCTTATTGTAAAATATCCCTAATATGGTGAATTTAGCTTCCATCAGATGGAAACACTGAATAGGTTGGTAGCCCTGCAATCTGTTATAAGATATAAGAGTTATACATGTATTGCGACATACAGTCCACGCTTATACGATAATATAAAGTTCTCAGTTTCTACATTCTTAAAAAGGGTGTTTTATTTAAAAATCAAGAACGAGAAACCAGCTCCAACCATAGATGTGATTGCCCTATATGGTTTAGGGCCCTCATCACCTTACATGGACTCTTAGCTAGTAATAACCTACCATTTTTGTTGATGGATAAACTGTGTCCTTTATTAAAAACTATTTTTCCTGATTCAAAAATAGCGCAAAAGTTAAATGTTAAAAGGCTTAAAGCTACCAACCAATATTATGTGTGAGAGTCTGGGTAAATCCTTCTTAGATGTATGATATACTTAGGAATCCAGGTGTTTTTTTCTCACTTATATTAGATGAAACAACTGACATTTCTATTAAAAAACTGTGCGCCTTCTCGGTAATATACTTTGACACAGATCACAATGTAGTAAAAAATTTCTTTTTTGATCTAGTTGAAACCAAGGGCTCTACAGCAGTTCAATTATATGCTGTTTTAAAAGATAGTTTGGTTTCTAAAGGTATTCCCTTAACAAATCTCGTAGGTTTTTCTTCTGACACCACCAACGTTATGGTGGGTGACCACAATTCCGTTTTCTCAAATTTAAAAAAAAGATTTTCCACAAATAGTCTGTGTTAAGTGCTCATGCCACATGGCACATTTGGCAGCATCACAAGCATGCCTGAAGCTTCCCAAACACGTGGAAGATTTACTCCGAAATATTGGGAGTCACTTTAACAGAAGCGCTTTACGCAGAAAAAAATTTGAGGAGTTTCAAACTTTTTTCCATGTTGAACTTCACAAAATTTTGTCCCCCCTCCATAACAAGGTGGCTGTCAGTAAATGCCTGTGTGGATAGGGTACTTGAACAGTATCAACCCCTAATTGCATATTTTAGAGAATCATTATTTGAAGATCCGTCATACACCACGGACAGTATGTTAGAAACTTTGACCAATCCTTTTACACAAGTTTACTTTGAATTCATGTCATATGTTTTAGAACTTATGACAGATTTTAATTTACTGTTTCAATCTTCTAGTATGACTGATGGTCGAGATGGTAGAGTATCTGCCTCTCACCCAAAAGTCCCGGGTTCGAATCCCGGTCGTGGCAATGGAAAATACTGTGAGAGGGATTTTTCCATTATACACGGATATTGGATGTGTGTCCCTTGTCTTTAAATGTGTAGCCCCCTCCCGCACAAGGCTCAGCCTTCTGGGATAAAGGGGGTCGTAATTACATGTGGTGTATTTATAATCAGAAAAACCCTTACTTTTTAAAGTGAAGCCAGAAACGGAAAAAAATTTATGTACAAATTTTATTGACATTGCAGTAATGAGAAAATCTACAGATATTTTTAAATTAAGCCATGTTAATCCAGTTAACTTTTTACCATTGGAAACAATTTATTTAGGCATTTTAGCATCAGAAAGTTTAAAGGAATTAAAAAATAATTCTAATATACCACAAAACGATTTCTAGAAATTTTTTTCAAGTATTTTATCTTTATATATAGAATTAGTATCTAACATTAAAGATAGATTTCAGTTCAGTGATCCCATTTATGACATTTTAAAAATAGTGGATCCTAATGAAGCACTATAATTTAATATTAAATCGGTAAACAACGGTTTGGAAAGATATCCCATTTTAAAAGATTATGTAGCTCAGGAGTTGGACAATGCGTGGCGTAGACATGCTCTTTTAAACTCAGATGATTTGAAAATGAACCTGATATTAAGGCCAATTCTGTAAGGCAAAAGTTAAAATTTAACGGGGCTTTAAATTTATGTTTTTTACCTTTTTTTGATATTCTACAACTTCAAATTTAACCCGACCGTTAAGAAATAAAATTTAGTGGAGGCCTCTAAAATAGTCGTGCATCTCCGTATAAGTAGGCGTAATCAACCCAACTGAAGTTGCAAATGCACTCAAATCATCGAGAGAAGTTTAAAATCATGTCGACAACCATCAATCTGCTGTCGTCAATTGTCAATCAGTTATTGCCTTGTGGTCGGTTTTTTGGTTGTCCTTTGTGTTTTATATTGTGAAATGTTCCAAAAACAGTCAAATAAAGCGCGGGGCCCGCGGATGACAAAAGTACAAATGAAATATATGATCAATTATATAGAAAAAAACAAGTTTTTGTTAAATAAAGATAAAGTAACACCGATAGAGTACGCCAAGTATGAAGTTTGTTGGAGCTTTTTGGCGGACAAGCTGAACACTACTGAACAGGCTTGAGGGGGCCAGCAAACAAACAAAACAGTGGAGAGAGGTAAGTACCTACATACTTAATCATTTTGGGAAATGAGCATAATTACTTAATCAGCCACACATTTGTTTAAAAATAAATCTGATTTCTAATGATTTGCAGACATTCAATGACTTAATGACCAACATTCGAAAGAAGGCCAGGGTACTGCACTACCACGATGTTGGTACAGGTGGGGGCCTAAAGAAATATAAAGATCTGACGGACCTGGAAGAGCGAATTGTAGCATTGTCTGCGAAAGTAGTCATTGAAGGTATTTCTGTACCAGAAGCCGGAATTGATGAACTCGAAGATTCATTGGAAGTATTGGAACCACTTGGCAAAGAAAATGCCGAGGAGTATCTTGATAATTACGAAGTATACTTAAAGTGTGAATTACCAAAAGAAATTATTGTTACAGTTGGCTCTTTTCATTACAGATTTTAGGTGATTATGAAGCTGATGGGGAACCAGCAGGGGCAAAGGCAAGTAGATATTTTATTAAATATTCGAGTCAAAACACAAACATATGTTTTAGGTGATTACAGTAACATCAACATCTAAACCAACTCATCAAATTACAAAATCTAATGAAATGAAACAAATAAAGAAAAATGAACTGCCTCCTCAAATGAAGTTGGTAGGAATTCCTGTATTTTTCTACTTAACCTTATTTCCACTAAATTATTGTTATTATTTAGTATCTATCCATAATCCGGTATTGGATCAAGCAGGCTTTGTCCTATTAGTTTATATTTGGTATGAGTGTGTTTAAAATCAATGTTTATATCTTTGTTGTAGATTAACAAGATAAATAAAAGTGCTGAGGAAATTCGTGAGGAACCAAGCGCCATTGAAGTAAGTCCTATATTTGAATTTATTATAAAGCACTAATATGTTTGTAATAGGGTAATGCAGCAGTTCCAATATCAACACCAAGACATAAACAGAGACAATTGAAAAGGAAAAAGTCAGCCTCCCCACTTTCAACTCATTGCCAGACAGCACGAAGAATGTTTAAAGTCTTTGGCAGCTTCTCAAAATGATCTGGCTGCATCAAATAGGGAGCTCGCTTATGCCATCACAAGACAAAAAAAACAAGGCTTGCATGTGCAGCTTTGCAATTGAAATTTTAAAAAATAATTAAGTATGTAAAATAAATAGGTTTTAAATAATATTAGTGTGTTCAATCAAAACTTCAATAAACTATAGTTTCGTTATTACTTTATTTAATTATAACAAATAACTATTCACATTATCTTTAATTAATAAACAAAATCACATTTATGCTAGAAAGTTAATCTATTCTGAAACAAAAATGAAACTTAAAGAAAATATTCCCTGACAATTTGATTTCGAATTCTTACGCCTTCGTTAATCCAATTATCTTCATTAACTGGGGCAGGTTGGTGGTTTGGCCGAGGGGCATTCGGTAGCATTATATCTTGATCATTGGGCATGGGTACATTGTAAGTTCTACACATATTGTGTAAGACAGCACAGCTGCATATTATTTTAGCAGCTCTTAGTGGATTGTAATGCAGAGCCCTATGTCCATGAAGGCATCTAAATCTACCTTTCAGCAATTCGTTTATGTGTTCAATAATTACTCTAATTTGTGACAGTGCTGTATTAAATCTCTTCTGCGGAGAATTTTCAGGTGGATTGTCGAATGGAACCATCAACCAAGGTTCTAGTAGATATCCACTATCCCCAAGTAAATGGTCCGCAGCCCCATTTTGAACATACTGTCTTTGCATAATACGCTTGGCCCCAGACGTCATCCAGATGGCCGCATCATGCACAGAACCGGGAAAACGAGCGTTAATATTAATAATCTCCAATAATTTGAGTATTAATGGCATAAAAATTTTTTCGGCAATAGTAAGGTTGTCCAGGGTGTATTGGATGATTTGCACTTGGTGCTATTATTCGTATTTGTGTACCATCTACTATACCGATAAGATGAGGGAATGATGCAGTTAATTCCGCAAATCCCCGTTTTTTAACTTGTCTGGATTCAATTGAACTTGGAAATTTAATCCAGGTATTAAGAAGACGTTCGGTTATAACATTAGACTCTTCAGTTATGCACCTACTGACAGCTGGTTGACTCTGGGCAATTGAATATCCATGGCCAGTACCTATCTGGTAACTTCCTTGATCAAAAAAGTGCAATGTTGTCAAAATTCGCAGATGGGTCGGTATTCTTGTTTGCCTGTGTGGTTGATTCATATAAAGCCCTATACTGTTTATCAGCTCTCGGCAGCAATATTTATCGAGTCTGAACAGTTTAAGGAACAATTGCTTCAATATTAACAAAAATATGTATGAATGTATAAACTTGACTCATTTTTTTACCTATTCCATAATTTATGTGCGAAGTGTATATCTTGATTATGGGCCCATGAGACAAAACAAAGATTTAAATATATATAAGTACATATTATTGTTATTTATAATTTATATTTTATTTATTGTTGAGCATGGACTATTATTTATTTTGTTATATTAATATTTATTGCATAAACTTGTTTATTTTATTTAATTTTGAAAAGATTTTTTATTTTTATTTCTATATATTTGCCTGCATTTTTGCTGGATTGATAACTACCCCTATTATCTATTCTTTATTTAATAGTGTTTTAAATGATGTACCATATACCTACCAAGACGAAAGACTTGGTAGGTATATGGTATAGCTCTAAGCTCCCTTTTTCCGTTTCAGGTATGCTCAGCCTTCCAGGTGCATCGACAATAGAGGAAACTTGCCTTTCTCAGATTTCTATTTTTGTTTTTCTTTATTAATTTTTATTTAATAAATATTTTTAAAACCTTAACTGCATGTGTGATTTTATTTTTGATTTATTTCAAATTATATTTTATCTAGAGAGTAGTGAACTGTACTTTTAGCTATTGTTATGTTAGTGATGTGTTTTGCTACACACAGATGGCTCTACCGAGTCTCGCCTCTTCGCTTCTCTGTCAATAATATCTGGTATTTTTATTTAACTTTCCAAACATAGATGTCACTCTAGTCAACATTGTTTTATTCGCCACTAAGCAACTACAGAACTTTTACGCATTCATGTTTAAACTAAATATGCCCTGCGACAAACTTAACTTACTTATATTTAATAAACAAAGTGGGTTCAATGATTCGGTTTTATATTAAAAGTTCAATACCGTACTTAATTCTAGTTTCTCAAAATTTTATTCGCTGAATAGTTTATGTACTCACAGAATTCTGGCTTCGCTTTCCTTCTTTGGTCATACAGTTGTCAAAACAAAAAGTTTGTGGGGAGTTCGGCCGCTGCTAACTTCCGTAGGTTAGTGACGCGTCACGTGACCTGCTTGTTGGCCATTGCCCATTTGCCACTTAATTTAACGGAAAAATGAAGATGGTGCTGCTGACAACAATGTAGGTGCCTATTAATCCAAAATTTCTAAAAGAAAAAGCCGTAACATAATAATACCGATTACTTATATATTAAAAAATGCACTGCTAGTTTCATTTTTTACTTAATTTCGGCGATCGGATAATATTAGTAGAGTAGTAATGGCGGAGCTGGGTCTCCCCCCACCCTTTTTTTTTGTGGTGGGGGGTAACTAGGGTAATTCGAGTAATGTAGGTAATTAGACTGATGTAATTGCAATAGAGGTAATTAGAGTATTGCAGGTAATTAGCCTGATGTAGTTGCAATAGAGGTAAGTAGAGTAATGTGCAGTAATTAGACTGATGTAATTGCAATAGAGGTAATTGGAGTGGTGCAATGCAATTGTAGTTGTAATTAGTGTATGTACTGATATGTGTATGAGTATTTCAAGTAGAGGTGGTGGGGCAGCTTCACTCCGTGTATATAAATGAGGATGAGGAGCACACAGCCATTTGTGGTGCTAGTCTCCCAGAGTAAAGACATAAAATGTATATTTGTACTTCTTGTGGTGTAAGTTTTACACGTGGTGACAATTTGCGAAGACATCAGAGGCAATCTTGTAAGAAGATACATGATAGTGGTCCGCAAGCAAAATATCCTAAACTGGAATGTAATCCTTCAACATCTACAAATATGGAAACTTGTAATTGCTGTAATGTGACTCTAAGCACAACCCAAATGAATTCCCATAGAAGGACATTGCAGCATAGGACAAATTCATGTGTTCCGTTTATAGAAGGTGTAGAAATTGTGCAGAGCGCTTTCAAATACAGGATTGTAACCTATCGAGTATATAGCGAAAATAATCACCAAGACTATGTAATGTTCTTCAATGAAATTAGATCAAAAATATTAAATCTCTTCGAGGAAGTGTTACGTATTCATAATACAGTAAAAGTAAATATGGAAACGTTTGCTACGTACGTATTACAGACACAGGAACTATCTGAAATGAAATCATTTAACACTTCCAACAAAATCTTGGATCAAGCTATGGATTTGAACAATACTTTGGACACCTTTGTGGATGCTATGATTACACAAACTACGGAGTTCCTGGAACGTGATTCAGGTATTTAAACATACATTAAGGTGGAAAGAAAATGACTAATTATAATTTAATTTTAGGATGGGCCCTCGAACGAATTGCTTTTGTTGAAATCAATGTGAATAAATATAGTCCTCTGGGTGGTTCATCATATGTCAAGTTGCCAAAATCCATAGAAAACAAGAAGGCAGTGGTAAATGTAAAAAACCAGGATCAGTATTGTTTTGCTTGGGCTGTAACTTCAGCGTTGTATCCTGCAAATGGCTGCACATCTGAGACCTCATCATATCCACATTTTTCAAGAGTTTTAAATTTATCAGGTATGAATTTTCCAGTAAAATTGCGGGATATTTCAAAATTTGAGGAGATGAATAATATTTCAATTAACGTGTACGGGTTAGAAGAAAAATTTGAGAATAATAGAATAAAGTATGAAGTTGTTGGGCCTTTACGTTATTCTGAAAAAAAACTATTTATGCATGTAAATTTGTTACTACTTTCCGGTGAATGTGGTGTAAATCATCACTGTAAGAAAGATTGCGCTAATAATCACTATTGTTGGATAAAAAACTTGTCTAAGCTAGTTTCCGCTCAAATTTCAGCTCATGATCATAAAAAGTACTTTTGTGATGGTTGCTTACTATATTTTAATAATGAGCGTCAGTTATTCCAGCATCAGAGAAATGACTGTAATCATGTTTATACAACAACACCATCGACACAATTTCGGATTGATAAATATGGTAAACAAGTACCTGAAAATATATTAAAATTTGAAAACTTTGAAAGACAAATGCAAGTACCATTTGTAGTGTATGCAGACTTTGAATCAATTCTGAAACCTATTCATACTTGTGAACCGAACCCCGAACGTTCTTATACAAATAAAACTTTTATACACGAACCTTACTCCTTCGCATATTTCATAAAATGTTCTTTTGACAATTCTTTATCAAAATTTGAACTCTATCGAGGATCTGATGTAGCCAAAGTTTTTGTATCGCGTATTGAAGCCGATGTAAGGGAAATCTATAACAGATATATGAAAGATATAGTCCCAATGGCTAAACTCACAGCACAAGAAAGACAAGACTTCCTGAATGCGACCGTATGCGGTATATGTGAGAAACCATTTAAAGTAGAGGATGTAAAAGTTAGAGATCATTGTCATATAACTGGTAAAGTAAGATTTGGTGCCGCACACTCTGTATGTAACTTAAATTACAAATTACCAAATTTTGTACCTATCATATTTCACAATATGAGTGGCTACGACAGTCACCTATTTATAAAACAGCTCTGTGCACATAAGGACAGAGTTGATGTTATAGCACAAAATAAAGAAAAATATATATCTTTCACGAAACACCTTTATATGCATGATTACGTCAATAAGAAAGGGGAGAAAAAACGGAAATTTATACAACTACGATTCATCGATAGTTTTAAGTTCTTATCAACATCGTTGCAAAATTTAGGGGGCAACTTAACTGATAACCAATTGTTTGTTACGGGAAGTTTCTATACAGATAAGGAAAAATTTAATTTAATGAGGCAAAAGGGTGTATTTCCATATAGTTTTATGGATAGTTTAGAGAAACTAAATAATGTAGAGTTACCCTCGAAAGATGAATTTTACGATAACCTAAATGAAGAACATATAACAGATAAAGATTATCAGAGGGCTAACGATGTGTGGAACTTGTTTGATTGTCAGAATTTGGGCGATTACTCAGATCTTTATTTAAAATCAGACGTACTCCTTTTGTGTGACGTATTTGAAAATTTTCGTAAAATTTGTTTGGAAAAATATAAACTTGATCCTGCTCAGTATTACACTTGTCCGGGTCTCTCGTGGGACGCTATGTTAAAACTAACCAAAGTGGAGTTGGAATTATTAACGGACATTGATATGATCCATTTTTTTAAAAAGGGAATACGTGGTGGAGTAAGCCAGTGTACGGAAAGGAAACATATTGCGAATAACAAATTTCTCCCTAACTACGACCCCAAAGAACCTTCTTCATTCATCACATATCTAGATGCCACGAACCTATATGGGCATAGTATGTCGCAACAATTGCCGACAGGTGGATTCGTGTGGCTGTCCGAAGAAGAAATCATGAATTTAGATATTACGAGCATTTCAGATGAAAGCACCCATGGGTATGTTCTCGAAGTAGACATACATTATCCACAAGATTTACACGACTTACACTCAGACCTACCCTTTTTAGTAGAAAATATTATTCCACCAAAATCAAAATCGAAATTGACAAAACTGATACCAAATTTAAACGATAAGAGGAGATATATTGTGCATTATATAAATTTGAAACAAGCGCTAGATAACGGGTTAATGGTTATAAAAACACATAGAATACTTAAATTCAAACAATCACCTTGGCTTAAAAAATATATTGACCTAAACACTGATATGAGAAATAAGGCTAAGAATAAATTTGAAAAAGATCAGTATAAATTATTAAATAACGCAGTATTCGGTAAGACAATGGAAAATGTTGATAATAGAATGGATATAAAATTAGTTACCCACTGGGAGAGCGTTAGGCGGAGTATGGGTGCAAATGCATTAATAACACGCCCTAACTTTAAATCATGCTCAATATTTACTGATGATTTTGTAGCCATCCATATGGGTAAACTAAAGGTAGTCTACAACAAACCAATTTACGTTGGTTTTTGTATCTTGGAGTTGTCTAAGACAGTATTATACAACTTTTTCTACGACGTTATCAAAAAACATTTCGGCGATAATGCTTCTTTGCTGTATACAGATACGGATTCGTTGATTATAAAAACATTTACAGATAACTTTTATAATTTCATAATACAGAATCCAGACAAATTCGATACATCTAACTACGAAGAAATAAATAAATTTAATATTCATAAGGGCTTGTCGGTGTTAGGTAAAATGAAAGACGAGTTCCCCTCTGATCCCATTATTAGTTTTTATGGTACGGGTGCGAAAGCTTATTATATACAATCGGTGGATAATGAACTCAAAAAAGCTAAAGGTGTGAAGAAATCTGTTATTAGAAAGCAGCTGTCAATAGATGACTATAAGAAAATCGTTGAGCGGGGAGGTTTAATATTTAGAAAAATGAATACGTTTCGGAGTTGCTTGCATGACATTTACACAGAAATAAAGAACAAAGTGGCCTTGTCCCAACACGATGACAAACGTTTTGTTATTCCTAATACTACTAAAACATTACCGTGGGGGCACCGTGACATATCATTTTTTCAGAGCGAACAAGAACAAAATATAGAACGACTGATAGTTGCCATAAATAATATGGAGAAAAAAAATGAAAACTTGGACGCTTTACTTGCAGCAATAGCTGATTTAAGCCAATAATTAATTTAAAATTTTTATTTCATCTTCTAACGTAAAGGTCGAAAATTCGAATACATGAACTACTAAACTGGAAAATTCAAACTACAAAATTTCACCAATATTTAATTGTAACATTATAATACAAAATTATTGTGATAATTTTAAGTACTTTCAAATAATAGAATAAAAATATCTAAATAAAAATCACAGTGTTGTTATTAGTAAACCTTTCTCCCAAAATAAGTTAAATATCGATTAGGTTAAATCGTAAATTATAAATAATGTAGGTAGTGACTTGAAGAGGTGTGTGTAATGATACAGTTTTACAATGTAAGAGTAGGTGACGTTGCTAAAACTAAAATGTCGTTTTATGCTGCAGTCAGGAATGTGATGTCATTTCAAATAGAAAGTTGTTGCGTCAGTTATTCGATGTGCGCATGACATTTAGAAAAGTTTGACGTCACTTTGTAGCGGGATTCTGTTGAGACAAAGAAAATCAACAGTGGGGTGAAAGCTTGGCTTGCATAAATCACGTGATGTCGTCCAACCAATGAGAGACGAGAGTGGTCACCCACTCCCTACCGTTGGAGGGGGAAGTTAGCTTGGCTTGGGTTTGAGGACGCTTACAAGATTCTTTCCGTCTTCGCCTGTGCTAGTGTGTGCAAGTGTGCTCTCGTGAATTTCATTGCTCAGTTTTTGTGAACAAAATGGTAAGAACCGTTAAAAATGTATCATCTGCTGGTGGGCGTAAAAGGCGCTCGTCGACACCGCCACCAACTTTACCGCCCTTGACTTTAATGACGTATTTGGCTACGTTTAAACCATCACCTGACGCATCTACGGCGTCAGGTTCCGCCATTAATGGCGGTGCTGTGAAGTCAGCAATAAAAAATCCATCCTCTGGCAGGGTTAATGTTTTAAACAACATTATTGTTAAAGATGGTATTGCTGCTGACGTTGGGGGCGCTTCGTGTTCTAACGAAGGCGGTAGTCAGCTAGCGTATCATGGGCTGATGCACGGCAATATACATCCTGGCGCAGATTTACCTGTTTTGCACCTTGAAGATGGTGACCTCGGCAATACCGTCAATGTCACCGTATCCAGGAGTAATGCAGGTAAAGCCGTTCATACCCCGAAATTACATGGTTTGGCTTTAAACAAAAAATTTAAAGTCACACCATCTACTTCAGGGTGTCAGGATGTACGCGCATCTCATCCGCGCAAATCATCTATGTCTCTGGTGGCACATGACTCCGATGACGACTTTTTGCCTAGTAATGTAAACAACAATAAAAACACAAAGTCGTCGTCGGCGCCATCAAAAGGTAAAGGTAGACGTACAGAAACACAATCCATAGACTGTGACGCGACTTTATGGGACGAGATAATGGATTTCGCGCAGACAGTTGTACCTGCCCCTCTAAGTCCGCTACCTGCTTCACCAAAAAAAAATAAGGTTTCGGCAGGTAAAGGGCAGGTAAAACCGTCTGCGTCGTTTGTGGCTGTACCTCTACCTGGCAATAGCGCATTACAACAGCCAAGCTGTTCTAATGCGGTGTTGCCACCACCACGCAATGACGCATTAGAACAACCGGGTTGCTCTAATGCGGTGTTGCCACCGCCGCCAGAGGTAGCTCCGATTGTTAATGAGAATCCGCTCCCAGCACAAGCGGACTCTGATTCTGAATCGGAGGTGTTCTCGCAAGTTGACACCAAAACATCTGTTAAACAATTTTTTAAAATATACGGTCAACTTAAGAGAACACATGATTTAAATTTGAGGCTTTGTCGGGATCATCCGAAAATCTTGCGTCGTGCTGCTGATATGCGGGAAAGAGCCGCAAAATTAGAGGCCGACGTAAAGAGACAAAGGGAGGCTCTCGACAAAACTGCAAAGCAGATGAGGTTTATTTCGGATCAAATGGGTGGCTGAGCACTTGCGCACACGCGGCGGAAAGTTATTTTAAGTTAGATTTTAAGTTAGTTAAGAATATTGTTAGTTAGATAAGATTATTGTTAATTAGGTTTAAAATATAGTATTAATAAAAAAACATTAAAAAAATAAATGCCAAAAAAAATTTAAAATGTTTGTCAAAAAAAATAAATGACAAAAATAATTAAAAAAATAAATGCCCCAAAAAAAAATAAAAATTTGTCAAAAAAAATAAATGACAAAAATAATTAAAAGAGCATACAAATAAAGGCAAATTAATTAAGTTAGATTTTTAAGTTATTTAAGAATATTGTTAGTCAGATAAGATTGTTAATTAGGTTTAAAATATATTATTAATAAAAAAATATTAAAAAAAATTAAAAAGTTTGTCAAAAAAATAAATGACAAATAATTACAAAAAAATGATACAAATAAAAGACAAAAAATGATAAAAAATAAATTACTGTGTATTATTATGTAAGAATATATTGTTAAAAATAAATATAAAAAAGTTTAAAACAAATTTTAAAAAGTGAATAAAAAATGATAAAAAAATTAATTAGTTAATAAAATAAATACACCACATGTAATTAATTAATTGTGCATATTATGAGTACATGTTTGACATGAATAAACACATAATGTAAAGGTTAATTAATTTAAATAAATAAAGAGTTTAATAGGTTAATAACAACATAAAAAAAAAAAAAAAAAAAAAAAAAAAAAAAAAAAAAAAAAAAATTAAAAAAATCGAATTTTAAACACATGAAAATCAAAATTAATGGTTAATTAGGAAAGGTCAAAGGTCAAATTTAAAAAAAAAAACGGAGAACCACCACCTCCTTTCTCCGGGGGGCGTCCGAGGATTCGATCCCGTGGTCTTCTGAGTGACCTCAAGATCGACGCGTATTTGCCCGCTCGGCTACTCGAACGCCCCACAAGAGTTAGGTCTATTTCCTAATTTCAACAAAAAACTACCTGCTCATCGATCCGTATTTACCAGGCAGGGTCGCATGGCCTTAGGCTATAAAATCAACCCAAGCTATCGGCTTTATACATTTACAACTGTATTATTTTGAATCAGTTTATATCTTGAGATATTTTAATTTAATTTAAATAATAATAAATAAAAGATAACCATTTTTTTTCAAAATACTTTTTAATAAAATCATTCATATGTTCATTTGTTTTAATATTTATATGATTTACTAATTTTCACAACTTGTAATATACAGGGTGGCACAAATATTTTTATTAATTAAAAAATATATACAATTAAACTTAAAAATAAAATGAAATATAAATTTACATTAATAAATACTACTTATAACGAATCAAATTTAGTAAAACACGTTGTATCGTTCACGCAATTGTTTTATTTACATTATTACATGTATGACATACTTCAATTCGATGCAATTGCACCAAGTTTGTGCTGCAACATTTACATTTCGTTATCATTGCACCATCCAACGTCGTCGTTTTGTGAATATTTACATGCTGGTGACGTCCGGACACTATCCGTGTATAGGATATATAACATAGCCCACACAGGAAGTGTTTGGTTGCATCCGGCCTGGTTCTGATTATGACAAAAGACGCTGACGTGCAATATAGTCTCCGCCGATCATCATAATTGTTTAATATTTTTCCGGAGAAGGCTAACTCTCCCGCTTCGTCTTCCACATCATCCCCAAGACCTTCATCTACACTGACGGGAACCAGGTTGCCATCTCCCCAGTCGGCACCCTCTTGGTCGACATTGATATTTTCCACGATGATGGGATCCTCCCTGTGGACAGCATCTTGATTCAAGTCCTGAAGCTCTTGATTTACACCATCTCGGTGTAACACCATTGCACCCATATCATTTTCTGCCAGTTCAGTGAGGAATCGTCTATAAGCCATCTTTAAATGTTGGAACTCAACTGATTTGATGTTAAACCTCCTCCGTTTTATATTCTATAATTC
Organism: Rhagium mordax; assembly: GCA_963680705.1. Classification (NCBI taxonomy): domain Eukaryota; kingdom Metazoa; phylum Arthropoda; class Insecta; order Coleoptera; family Cerambycidae; genus Rhagium; species Rhagium mordax. The sequence continues at coordinate 44,313,563 of OY796656.1, forward strand.
GTGACGGTGACGCCCTTCCTATTGCGTCAAGTTTACTATTAGCTATTTAAACCAAGAGTGACCACAAGAGGAACGCATTCAAACTTCTTACGTAACACAATCGTGTCTTAAAACAGAAGTGCATACAATGGTCCTACCAAGAGAGTGGAAATTAAAACCAATAATAGCAGTACAACCGTATAGTTACAATAATTCAAGAATTTGCCATAATTGCTATACTGCATGGAGGAAGCAAATTATCAACCCATGCACTGGACTGTGCAAAAAGTGTGTAATTCAGAACCCAGTGCAGAAAAAAGAATTTCGAGACAATTGTCCAAATGAAACACAATGTCGCAATTGTCTTACCATACTCAAAAGAACGAATTTTGGTATATATCGAGACGTATGTGAAGCTTGCAAAGCAGACCAACCACAATTAAGACAACGATGCGTGTACTGTAGTAAGTACGAGGACAATTGTTGGAACAACATTTGCATAAAATGTATGTCAGGGGCACTCATCTTGTGTGATCGCATTGGTGTGTTTTATAGTAGTTGGACTCACCATAATAGGGACTGTTGGTGTCTTAATTATAAATAAATTATATTATTTGTATATATGTATGTGTGTATGTAATATATATTATAACCATAAACTGTAAATATATTTTTAGTATTGTAATAACATATTATTTTGTAGGAAACTTTTAAAATTATACAAAAAAAAAAAAATGATTATTTTTAATTTTTTTACAATTTAAAATGAAGGAAATAAATTAAATAAATATTTAAGAGTTTATTAAGTAAATAAATGTATTAAATGACTTACAATTAATTTATTTACTAAAACTATTTATTAAATTATTTACAATGTTTAATTTATATGGATGCCTAATCTGTTCCCTCGCAGACATTATCGCACTCTATCAAGAGCTGATAATCTGACCAGTGGCTCTGGTCAGGTGATGGCTGGCCGTCTGGATCGTAGAACACCGTTTCCATAGACCATGCTGATGGTGATGTTGCCCTATCAGTGCTGCTGTCCGGGGGGTTATCTTGGTCTCCCTGGTCCTCGCCTAGATTCTCACCTATCCAATAAGATGAAGGTGATATTGGTCTGTCGTCAATGCTATCTGGGGTAGCTTGGTCATCCTGGTCCTCTTCGTCTTCCTGGTCCTCTTCGTCTATCGAATACGATGGAGGTGACCGTTCCCACCAATCACTGCTGTCTGGGCCGTATTCACTAGGCATTGACCAGGTCGATGACGTTGATTTTGAGTCGGTGCTGGAGGAGACGCAATTTACTTGAGAAGTGTCCATGATGTTAATAATTTTAAATCTGACAAACAAGAGCGTTGCTGTGTGTTATATAAAGCAAACTAATCTCCACCCCCAGCAGTGGCGCCTCCTACAAACATTACTTTACAGGCACCTCTATTATTGATGAGGGAGAGGGGGTAAACATTTAATGTATAGTGTTTTACTGAATCAATGAATAAGTCAGGTTGGCCGAGTGGTTAAGGTGTCAAACTTCACTAATTAAAATTCATAATAACACGTATCCTATGATTGGATATGAATACCCCCTCTATTATTTTAGAGTGACTCCCTCCCCACACTACTATATATATGGGAGTAATATTAAACCAAACTTAGTTGCATTTACTATTTCTATCTATATACCACGTATCGAAATGGCAAATCCATCTATTATATCTATTCTAAGACGGTTGGCGCAAGAAGATTCCAATAATTGGATGCTGTTTAATCATGAGGCTGCGGAGATGGGGATACCTGCTGAGGCTGTGGAGATTGGAGCACCTGCTGATGTTGATGCCAATGGTGCCAACATCGATATCCAGGAAGTCATCGAAGGCGGCGAAAATGGTATAGTGGACGATGGAGTCGACGAAATGGTGGACGATGGTATAGAAGTCGATGTTGCGGACCTCATCGAGGAAGACCAGCACGAGATGGCTTTCCAGATAAAAGATATGGTGGCTGGTACAATGGACAAGGTGTGTGCTACAGCGGCCTTCGTTGTGGTATGCAGCATTGACCAGGGAAAATACTTTATGTGCACTAGGTGCTACGTATCGTATTCTCGCATGGTCGTAGAGGGGGCTGTTCACCAACACGCAAGTCTGCACAACACGGTTGAGTGGTGGGACGTACCTACCATAAAGTGCAAAGCTTGTGGCGATGACACAGTGACAGTCGGTGCCATCGAAGGTTGTTTTGTGTGCAATAATACTGGAAAAAGAACAGTACCCATATAATAATATTAGATTTTCTAGTTTGTACTTTTTATATTATTTTTTATGTTTGTTTAATGTTTAATTATAATTTTTAATTATATTTAATTAATTTTATGTTTTATGTTATATGTATATTTGTATCATTCTTATAATATAGATTGTAGGAAAATAAAAAGGAATTAAAACATTTATGTGTATGTTTATTATCTTTCAAGTGTTAAAAAAAAAAAAAAAAATGATTATTTTTAATTTTTTTACAATTTAAAATGAAGGAAATAAATTAAATAAATATTAATAAAGTATATTCATTTTATTATTCATTTGTGACACATATTAAAATATTTCAATCGACATAACTATATAATGATACATTAATATATTTTTCTAGTTAATGACAATTTTAAACAATAGAAGCTATATCAACCCACGAATTGTGTTCTATAGATAGCCCCAACCACTTTACCAGCACTTTATTTCCTTTCTTCTTTAATACATTTTCAACTAGATACACATCGGGGTATTTTGCTTTTAGTAGCTCCATTTCATAAAAACATCCCTTGATTGGGTGTCCAAACAAGTCTTCTATCAGGTAAGTTGTGGGATTTGTTATGTTTATTTTGGTAATTTTAAAAAGTTCTGTTGAAAAGTTCGGTGTAAACCCTTTATCAAATACACCTTTATACTTGCTAATACGAACTATATCACCGAGATGAAATTTCGGTTTCAGAGCAATCTTAATATAATTATATACGTTTAAATGTGTAGTTGGTTTGACATCAATGGGCTTTCTGCCAGTTGTACGATGGACTTTGTCATTGTAACTTTTTGTAACGTTTGGTAGGATATCGAGCCATTTATATTTACCCATAGCTGAGAATTCTTTATACAACCAATTTTTTAATGTGCGGATTACTCGCTCAACAATTGCTGCTTTTTTTGTGCTATACGTAGAATAATGATTAATTTCGTGCCGCTTCATTAATGCGGAGAACTTTCTGTTATAGAATTCAGTACCATTATCGGTCTGTAAATTTCTCGGTGAATAATTTGCTTCTTGAATAATAGTCTGCATAGCCTTGGTAACTTCTACAGCTGCTTTATTTTTAATAGGTTTGGTCCATACGTACTTGGAATAGCAGTCAATCACTACAAGAATATAACGATACCCTCTATTTTTATCAGCGTATGGCTGCATTTCAGCTAGGTCTGCTTGCCACAAATCACCAAACCCCTTAATTATGGTTCGCCTTCTACGAAAATTTCGTCGAGCATTTCTATGTAACTCGTTAACAACTTGTAATTTTTCGCTGCTAACCTCCATTATAAAATTGTCTTCAGCTATATATCAACTTCAGGCATTAGTTCTGGTGGAAATGCTAGGCCTCCGGATTGCACCTTCTTTGGTTGGAGTTCGGTGGCAATATGCTCTAATTTAGAGATTCTAGTGATTAAAGTATTGCGATTGTTTATGGCCGAACGTTTAACTTCAGAAATTGCTTTATCAACATATTTCCTCATTTCTATTTTCATTTTCTGCATCATCTCATTATTTTGTTTATTGAAAATAGCGCGATTTTCTTCTCCACTTCTTATAAGTCCCACATCAACATATTTTTTCATTTCCCCAATAATTACATCGGTTGTATCAAAAATAGCTTTGGCAGCATTTTCATCATTTGTTTGTAGACGCTTGTTAACGTAATTACATGTTGCACCATCTTGATCATCGACAGGTTCCCCTAAATTTTTTAAACGCTTATTTTCAATATCATAGTGATTATCTCTGGTAAGTTTAAAACCCACGCCAGGTAATCCACGATGGGCTATTAACTTACTCGCACTAATTCTTTTGCTGCGTCCAAATTTGTCGATAGTGTTTACAGTAGACATTTCTGGTTGCATCTGATCCAGTTTATAAAATTTCAGACTATATAATACTTATTAAGTATAATGATACTATGTTTTATTTCATCTTTAATACACTATTTTTTCTTCCCCAAGTTCTGATATTATTTCTATTATTTCATTGTCGTGGTTGTTATTTCCCGCTATTTTCGAACTCCATAGTAGACGTAGACGATCCACGAGTTCGCTGGGTTTATTCCAAAAAATATATTCTTTATCTTTATTTCTGTACAATTTGTGGGTAGGTACACGTTTTAAGCCGTGACCACTTGTTGACGATCGTGTCGCAATTGTAGAAGATGTTAATGGTTTGATAATTTTGTGAAATTTTCCACGCTTAGTAGTGTTATAGCCATTCGCTACATCGAATTTTTTGTAAGGTGCCTTTGTTTTTCTTAGTATTTCTCCATATATCTTACTCCATTCATCATCGAGAACACCCTCTCTATTATCATCTAAAATTGTTGGGCGTTTTAGAAATATTAGATCGTACAATTTAGGACTACCTAGATACACGCCAAGTTTCTTATTGCCATACCATAGCGTAATATTTCCATGGGAAAAACGTATTTCGGCATTGCCCATCAGCAGTTTGCCTGTCTTGGGATCTACACGCACTCCATATAAACTATCATACTTGGAATCACCAGATTTTAAATTTTGTATATGTCTTTTTACAACCTCATGTCTTTTTTCTAGTTTACTAGCTGGAGAAGTTTCGGATACAGGGGTTGTTCTTATTGACGATGGTGGTGTTTCCATAATGGGGATATAATGTGGAACATCATCACCACCTACATACTTATCGGATCCTTCTTCAGAAGCACTCTCCCATGATACAGCCCTCTGGGTGGACACCCTTGATGATGATGGTTTTGAATGTAATTGTTGGATATGAGATTTGTTCTCTGCTGCTGAAGATATAACATTTAAAGGTTCAGTTATCGGTTGGTAGATCTTTTCAAGTGTTACGTGCATCTCCATATCTTTGTTCTTGATATAGTTAAACTTCTTCCGCACAGCATCTGTTGCCTCAATCAGCTGTCGCTTGAGTGTTATTTCGCTACTGGGATGTGCAAGATTGTTATATTTTTTATTATCTTTGGTAACCTTCATCTTAGCGCATACGTAAACGAAGTAATCCTAACGACGTATGTAATTCAAGTGAAGTTTTTAATAAAATGCATTATGGATATATGAAGCTATCAAACCCTTTTCTATATCGCCCACCTTGTACTTCTCTATCCTTATCAATCACTAGAAATCCATATTTGTCATTCCAGCACTTTGCACACATATTTTGAAATACTGTAAACGTTACATCAGGTGACACATGATCGGAAAAGATGTGATGCAGATTCATGTCGTCCTGTTTAAAGACAACAATTAAATTACTATTGTCTCTTATTAGCTGCTTCGGGATTCGAGAGTATGTCTGGCCAAGATAAAAACAATCCACATTTCTATGTCGGCCCATACTGAAATATCCCCTTATAACATCTTGTTTCTCACATATTACATCGTCAAATATAAACACAGACTCTGGCTTTGCCTCGGATGGTTCCACTATTTGCGTACCATTACTAAATGTATAAAATCCTAACCCCTCAATCGGCGCTAATACATTACGTAGATACTCATACTTGGGTTGATTTATAGACTTTGAGTATAGGTAAATATTTAAAAAACGTAAACCTAAACGATGCGTGATCAAAGATATTAAGACATTTGTTTTCCCACAATTCGAGGGTCCTATTATGAGGGCACGTACAGTTGAAGGTAGTAGTGGTCCATGGCGATTATCAGCACTTAACCCACGCCCAACTTTTTCATCCAAATTATCTATAGAAAGCGTTTGTTTCTGTTTCACAATGTGCATTGTACCGCGGCTAAATGTTATATAAGTAGATGTGTGATTTACAACTCTTATTTAAATGGTTTCTACGATACGATACACACGTGAAAAACGTACGAAGCGCGGTGGAGGATTAGTTAATTCCCTGATTAATAAGCTCCCCGTCGAGTTGCATTTGCCAGGTTATCAATTTTGTGGTCCAGGCACAGATTTAAATAAAAGGTTAGCACGAGGTGATTCTGGCATAAATCAGCTCGATAAAGCGTGTAAGCAACACGATATTGCATACGACAAAAACAGCAGTAACCTAGCAGCCCGCCATAAAGCAGACTATCAGCTTGAACAGGCTGCGTGGAAACGGGTGAAATCCAAAGACGCAGGACGTGGAGAAAAGGCAGCTGCTTGGTTAGTCACAACTATAATGAAGGGAAAACAACGTCTTGGTATGGGATGTAATTCAACAATATCTCGCAATCCAATAAGGAAACGAATCATCAAGAAAACAAAGAAAGGTAAGAAGAATGTTAAAAAGACAGCGTTTGGATCTGGGATAGTACGAAAAGTGCGTGACACACTGCGAAATGCTGGAGGCAAAAAAGTAAAAGACCAAAAGAAGGTGGTTGAAATTGCTCTAAAAGCTGCACGTCGATATATAAAACAGGCCGGTGGAAAACGCAATATTCAAACACCTCGAATTATACCAATTCCAAAAGTTGGTGGTATTTTACCTCTAATACCCATTTTTGCTGGATTATCTGCATTGGGTAGTTTGGCTGGTACGGCTGCTGGTATTGCTAAAGCTGTAAATGATGTGAAAAAGGGTAGAGAAGAATTAGCTGAAGCAAATCGGCACAACAGAAGTATGGAAGCAATAGCTATGAAAAGTGGTAAGGGGATGTATATGAAGCCATACCGAAAGGGGATGGGTCTTTATCTAAAACAGAATTCAAAAAACTAATAGACTCCCTACCTCGGAGACCTCTTACCGACATTGATCTTAAATATTATGCTAATAAAATGAAGGTAGCATACTTTCGAGGTGTATTTATGCGTGACTCACTACCAAGACATGGGCCACATTACAATGAATCCGCAATAATCAATTTGGATAGTATATATGGTCCTGGGACACATTGGGTGGCATATAAAAAACGAGGTAGTTTAGTAAATTATTTTGATAGTTTTGGCGACTTACCCCCACCTATAGAATTAGTTACATATTTCAATAACGATTCAAGGAGGGCCAACCAAATATTCTATAACTACAAACGTGTACAGAATTTTAACACAGTGTTGTGTGGACATTTGTGTTTAAAGTTTCTCTCTACGAAACAAATATAAAACGCCATGGAACTGAAATCTATGACCCCAGCAATAGATCGAGAAGGTATCAAGCGAATGGGTCACTCACTAATTGCATTCTCCCGTTTGCGTAGTCTGTTGAAGATGAGCAAACAACAACTAGCAGATATGCCCAAAGAGGTGATGATTGGGTTGGCTTCACATGAAATTGCATTAGTATGGGATAAGCTACCTACACATCTTCAGAACGATGTCGATATATTAAAATATCAATATTGTACAGAACATTACCTTAATGATTATGAAAGCAATGTTGACGTAAATGATGGTCCAACACCTAGAAAAATGTTTTGCTGCTATTGTAAGGTAAACGATGTAAATGTGGCATCCAATAACAATGTAAATATATTACCATCAACTTCTAAGAAGAGGAAATTATACCATTATTGCTGTAATCCACAATAAATTGGGTAACACAATTTAATTATATCAGTCATGTCGTACACGTTCACACTAACGAGCCGCTTAAGTGAGCTAAGTGTCAACTTTGATCCACCCATTGAACTGGATAGGAGCAGTCGTCATGGGTTAGGTTTAATTGGATTCTACTCTTACAACTCCATATACAATGTGGATGAAACAAATAACATCTTCCAATATAGGGTTAGTGCTAAAGATACATTCACTACTGTTCACATACCTCTGGGGGCTTATGAAATTGATGAAATCTATGCTGCAATGTTGAAAGCTATGAATATTGATGGAAAGGATTACACGCAAATATTCACTTTAAGGGCAAACAACAATACCTTAAAGTGCGAGATTTTGTCAAAGTATGAAGTAGATTTTAGACAACCAAATTCAATAGGAAGTCTGTTGGGATTTGGACAAATATATTTACAACCAAATAAAAATTACGAATCAACACAGCCTGTTGATATTATGAAAGTAAGGATGATACGCGTAGATTGCAATATTATTTCTGGAGCTTATCTGAATGCAGAAGAGTCACACACTCTCTTTGAATTTGACATAGACGTTGAGCCTGGCTACAAACTTACTAGAGAACCCAAAAATATCATATATTTACCTGTTAGACCTAAAGGGTGTCAGTTAATAGACAACATCACACTACGCATACTGGACGACAACGGTGATTTGATCGATTTTCGAGGTGAGAAAATTATTGTAAGGCTAGAATTGAAGAAAGTCGGATATCACCAACCAAATGGGTTTTAGATATAAACAGCGACAGCAAGTACATCACCATCAGTATGATACTGTAGCGAACAACAGTATAGATAAAAAGAAAGGGAGATGTGGAAAGCAATTCATTCAAAGTCTATACCTTAAACAGTTAAGACATAGATTGTCAGTTGAGGATCAAGCCTTTTTAAAATCTATTGGATTAAAACTGCGAAAAAATTGGTCATAATAATGGTGGCTACTGCAACTAGTGACAAACTTGAGGTGTTTGATGAACCTGTGTTAGATCATTCCCTAGTTAGCCTACATGAGCATACATATAAACCATATGGATCCCCATATTACAGAAACTCTGATGAAATACGTATTCCCATCAATTTTCAAGATGTTATACTCGACATTTCAGAAAGTTATATATACATAGAGGGAAAATTTACTCCTAGCGACACCACAAAGCGTTGTTATTTATCCAATAATGCACTAACATTTCTCTTTGAAGAGATACGACTGGAAATGGGTGGTGAACAAGTAGCAGTAGTTAGAAGACCTGGTATTACTACCACAATGAAAACTATGGTGTCGTATGGGCAAACGCATGCACGCTCATTAATAACAACAGGTTGGGGTCTCACTCAAACGAGACAAGATATTTTAGATACCGCCAGTCACGTGTTCAGTGGCAAACTACCCCTTAAGTTCCTTATGGGTTTTGCAGAAGATTATACCAAAGGCATTCTGAATGTGAAGCAAGAATTAATTATGATAATTGCACGCTCATTTAAAGACTCCTATATCGGTGAGGTTGATGCAGAGTTGGAAATCAGCAAAATTGAGTGGAAGATAAGGCACATTGTACCTGAAGATCGACAAAAGTTAAAATTATTGAATCGAATTAATAAAAGTGGTAATAATACCAAAGTTAAGATGGTCTACCGTGCGTGGGATTTTTATGAGCTTCCCTGTCTACGCGATACTACCTATGACATATGGGCTCTTAAACTCTCCACCCGTCTTGAAAGCCCACTTTTCATCCTTCTTGGCTTTCAAGGCACTGATCAGGCCAATGATAGAACAAAGGATGTTACACAGTTCAAACACGCAGACATAAATAATATTCGACTATTTCTAAACTCTGAAGTATATCCATATGAACGTTGGAATTTAGATTTCGATAAGAAGCTCGATTCTGCAGCATATTATGCTTATGAGAACTTCCAACGTAGTTACTATGATAAAGATATGAGCGAACCCATGATGGATCTTGGGGAATTCAGGAAGAATCCTTTGTTTGTCATTGATTGTTCACACCAACCTGTTGCAGTGAAATCATCTACTGTCGACATAAAAATAGAATTTGAAACACGAAAAGCGAAATTTCCGGAACAAACTCGAGTGTATGCACTTATACTTCATGATACATATTTAAGTTATAACGCATTAGATGGCTCGGTTCAGAATGGTTTTCTCGATGTCAAGTAAAAAAAGAAAATATTTATTATTGTGGAATTAAGTAGTGCAACCTATTTCTATCAAGATATCTGGATAATTTTATCAACAATAATCATGATGTACTTGCAACTGTTTATTTTCTCAGAATGTAATTGTAGAATTAAATATAAAATTAAAATAAAAACTGTTCTAATTATACTATGATTGTATTTTTTGTTGTGTAATAAGAAATATGAAATAAAATGAATGTAATCTTTTAATGTGTATTTTATTTATTCAGTTTTATAATATAATATAAAATACAGAATATTGTTTACTACAGATACATACAATATTTGGTGTAATAAATATGACAATAGAAGATGAATATTATTTATGTATCTACATTGTTATCTTCTACATCAGACTGGTCGAGTTGATATTTTTCAATAATATTCTTAGGTAGGTACTCCATTATCTCGTATAGAAAATGTTTTAGTTCCACTCTGTCCATATGCTCACAAAACTCATCCAAATTTAAGAAGCCACGGGAATATCTACCACATAGATTTACACCAATGCTATACGCTTTAGAAGCTTCTTTAACCCGTCGAACTTCTTCAGCGTCGAAGCAGATATTCATATCATAATTTAATGAAACCAATGCATCCCTTATTAAGTCATCTAGTTTACAAGACAATCTCTCAATGGCAGATTTAATGTCTTCTGCAGGGGTCCATGTTTGGGTTGAATATTGCATCCACATCTTTGCTGCGTACCTACAAATAAAAAATGAAATGTAAAAAAATACATAAAAAACAGCACTAAATGGACTTACGTTTGAGCTATTGGTGTACACGAAGTAAAAATATGTTGTACAAATGTCAATTTAGATATATCAGAATCTTTATAGGCTAACAAGTGATACTATTCTATAATACTCCTAGCATTCTTCCACAATATTCCATTTCTACTTAATACTTAAACTTAGCTAACTTAAATACTTTACGATTATTTTTGTTTGAGAATTAAACACCGAAACTTATTAATGGACTAGATTTTGCTCCAGGATAAGCTGGAGAACTTTGTCCTAAATATGTCAATGTAACTTTACCATTTGACGAATTTATTTTATCGATAGTGTTCTCACATATAATTTCCACAAACCGTTTCGGTAAAAATGATTTAAAAGTCGTAATTGAACTTTCCTCAAACAAAGTTACTATGATTGATTTTCCAAATCTTGTATTAACCAAAGATATTTTTTTTATGATATAAGGTTTATTTAAAATTAACGCTGAAATGGATCTTTGCTCTAAAACCTGCATATCTTGATTTATTAGCTCATTAAGTGCTAATAAGTCAACTTCGGAAATTGCCATATTTAAAATGAATATAATGAAAGAATTATAAAGAGTAATATAAGATATTGCTCACTTGAAATAACTGAAGTCACTGACTGCACTAGGCTGATTTGTTAGCTGTAGATGGTTCACGATAGAACACGATAGAAATGATTTTGTGTTGCGACTACATCTTCTTTATAGCAGTCTAGCTGAGCTACCCCACCACCACTACTTGGAGTACTCATACACATATTGGTACATACACTAATTACAACTACAATTGCATTGCACCACTCCAATTACCTCTATTGCAATTACATCAGTCTAATTACTGCACATTACTCTACTTACCTCTATTGCAACTACATCAGGCTAATTACCGACAATACTCTAATTACCTCTATTGCAATTACATCAGTCTAATTACCTACATTACTCTAATTACCCTAGTTACCCCCCACCACAAAAAAAAAAGGGTGGGGGGAGACCCAGCTCCGCCATTACTACTCTACTAATATTGGATAAAATCGGACTTTTTTCAGAATACAGGCGGACATTTAGGATCGAGGCGTCCAACAACACTCCGTCTGTTTCGCGACTTTCGCAGCTTCGCCCGTTTTTGTAATCGAGAAATCGAGTTCTTTTACGCTATTGCTTGAAACACAACGTAAGGTAAGTGAATTAATGGTTATCTATTTTGTATTTCATAATAGATCTGTAGTATGCCTGTTCGTAGGAAAATTTGACCTGTCTTCTTGTCTTGTAGTCAAAAATACTTACCAAAAGTCTGAGCATTGCTTGAAAAATAATTCAATCAACGGTCTGAGTAAGTATTTTTATTCACAATCATCTACTTTACTTACTTTTTTTTTTTTAATTTTGGCATTGATTTTCATAAAAATCATTAGTTCAGCGCCACACAATCATCTAGCAATAGGCCCATTGTATTACTGACTTTTAACAAATTGGAAAATACATTATTAACCGAGCGGGAAGTGTTCACTTCCTGTGCATTTGATTTTTAATTATGTAATAAAACGGTAATAAAAATGTAATTGATGCAAAAAAATGACAATTTATTGTTTGATTTTACACAATTAGTATTTTACGACATACGACACACTAACAAAAAACGGCGGTGCGTTTGTTGCCGTTTGTAAGAAATTCAAAGATGCCGGCGTTTCTTGTGTGCACAATAAAGATGTGGTCGACTTTATATTAAATAGGAACGATAAGGGATGTTTACCGGTCAACGGCAATGTTTGGACGCTGAGCGTTAGCGAAGCTTTTAATTTTGCCGCAGACCAGTACAACTCTTATTGTTCGCGATAATTTTACAATTTTTTCCACGATCGTATTAAATTATACTTCAATTAAAATCAATAATCAATGGCGCTTGTCGCTTGTCAATTTAGTTACCATAAATGTAGAATTTTAAAGATGCCTACTTTTTGAATTAAAACTAAATATAATTTGTATGTAATTGTTAATTGTTTAAAATTAAATGATTGTGAATAAAAATAAAACACTATACATACTTCGGCGCCTGCCTATTTTAGCCCGCGCCGCGACCTCGGCTGTAATGAAGCATTTTTCACCTCGGTATGTAATAATATATTGTTTGCCTACAGGCTGGTCCTGGTCCTGGATTAATTAGTAACTTTATTATTTTGTTTTCAATTTTTATTGCCATTGAACATTAAGATGAAAAGAACATTCCAGTCCGGTGCTGAGAAACGAAAACGGAATAGAGAGAGAGAAAAATGTGCAATACAACAAACAAATCTCTAGCTACATTTCTAGCGCCTCGATCTCTAAATCCAGATTTGGGAGGCAGCTCTTGTAGAACACCATCTGATCGTGACTGCGTAGACAGAGACGAGGGAACTGCTAACATCGAGGAACAATGTGAACTTCAAGGCACGCAAAATAAACAGGAAGGGGCCGAAGGGGGAGAAATAATGAATCGATTTGGATCCAATGAAGAAACAAAAAAATGTGAGTTTCCCCATGATATCGCATTATGGCCAATGCATTTATCTGATTAAATGGTAGAATATTATTTAATAAATAAACCTTGCAACACCGATGATATCACCAAACTCAAAGTTGAATATATCGAAAAAAATCGACTTATTGCCTGAAAGCAAACGGCACCAATGAATTTCGAGAATGGTTACTATTCTTAGAAACAAGTAAATCTATTTACTGTCATATATGTAAAGTTTTTTCCACATCTCATATAAAATTGATAACAGGATTCAACGACTGGAGAAATTTAGTAAGAAGTTTGAAAGAACATGAATCTTCTGAAGGTTATTTCCAATCTATATTAACTCTTAAAAAACGATTATCAATTTGTAAACGTATCGACTCACACTTGGCACAACAAATAACTACAGAACGGAAATATTGGCGAGAAGCTTTAAAACGAGTTATTGCAACAGTTAAACTTTTGGCCACAGAGAAGATACGGATTCGAATCGAAAAGGGAATTTTCTAAGTTGCATAGAGTATCTCGCGGAATTTGATAGTTTTTTGAGCAATCATTTGCAAAAATTTAATAATCCTGGTTAAAGTTAAATATTTGTCGCACACTGTGTGTGTCGAGTTTATAAATTTGATGGAGAGACAAGTCGAAAAGTTTTTGATTGGTGCAGTTCAAGAAGCATTGTATTTTTCGATAATCGTGGATTCACCTCCCGATATAACCCACATAGACCAATTGACTCTAATTTTACACTTAGTTAATAAGCAAGGAGATATCAAAGAAAGATTTTTTGGATTCCTTCAAATCGAGAAGCATGATGCAGCATATTTAGAAACAGTGGTATTGGAATCATTGCAAAAACTAGGTTTTGATATAAAAAATTGTAGAGGCCAAACTTACGATAATGCGGCTAACATGTCTGGTCAATACAACGGATTACAAGCAAAATTGAAAGAATATGTTGGAACAGCTTCTTATATATCATGTGCTAGTCATACCTTAAATTTAATTGGGAATTCTGCTGCAGAATCATGTTCCGGGGCATTGCACTACTTTGACTTCGTTCAGAATGTATGTGTATCTTTCTTCATTTACTCGACGATGGAACATTTTGAAGAATAGTTTTCCGGATGCTAAAAAAAAAGAATGTGAAAAGAGTAAGCGACACTAGGTCGTCAGCTAAAGCAGATGCCGTTTCAGCCTTAAGATTAAATTATAAAAACGCACAAAAATCATTAATTCAAATCAGTATAAGTAAAACGGAGAAACCAATGAGTAAAATAGAGGCAAAAAAGTTAGCAACAAATTTTGATGATTACGAAATAGCCGTAATAACTGTGTTGTGGGACAAACTGTTGCAACGGATAAATAGTACAAGCAAATCTTTACAAGACATCCAGTCGAATTTACTTTACGGGGCAAATCTTCTTAAATTTCTTTCCGATTACATAAGGATGTAAGAGACAAATTTGAAGATATTGAGAACGAAGCAAATTTACTAACGGAGAATAGAAACTATAAAAGTGATGAAGGTAAATCAAGAAAACGAAAATTGCAGTTTGGAGAAACATCCAATAATGACACACGTTTCGATGGTAGGCAATCTTTCATACTTAGTTAAAATACATAATATGATTTGTGATGTACTCATATCTGAGATATCCAGAAGATCTACTGTTTACAGCGATGTCTTGGACGATTTCCAAGTTTTCTTCAATGTAAAAATCAGTAGGGATAACTCTATTCAATGTGTGGAAAGATTATCATTGAAATACAGTAATGATATCGACATTAAATATTTTAAAGATGAAGTTCTTCATTTCATCAAATATGCTAAGGAAGGAAACGTATCAACGTATCAGTGGAAACAACCGATTTCCTTCACATTTAGCCATGGGCCTACTAAATCCATCAGGCTAGCTTATTTAATAAAGGAAGCAATAAGGGAATGCAGAAAAATTGGTTTGGATGTAGCAGTCACAGTTTGTGACCAAGGAGCAGCCAATCAAGCAGCAATAAATTTATTAAAAAAAGAAACAAATGAAGATGATTGTTGACAAAGAAGTTATACCTCTCTTCGATGTTCCCCATCTCTTTAAGGGGTTGCGTAATAATTTATTATATAAAGATTTGTATTTTACCTTAAATGATAAAGAAATGGTAGCCAAATGGAAAGACATTGTAGATTTTTATTATTTAGATGTTTCCGATGAGACACGTATTTGTGCCAAATTAACGGATGCTCATATTTTGCCCGAAAAAATGAATAAAATGAAAGTTTCCAAATGCACACAGGTATTTAGTTATCAAGTTGGCTCTTTAATGAAAAGTGGGGTATGGTAACATAATTTTTTGATATCATGGATTTACATGTATTTTTTGTTATAGATGTGCATGGACAAGAGCATTCGTTAGAGAAAAGAGCAGAGCAATCAGCAGAGCTAATAATGTTTGTAGACTCACTTTTTGACAGTTTAACGGGAGCTCCAAAAGTGCCGCCATTAGCAAACCTTTAAAAGGTGGCGTTACACAAACTTCACCCCACGCAGAATTTTGAAAAAATTCGATTGAAGTTATTAAAACAATGAAATTTTATTGTCCAAAAAGAAAGAAATTTGTGAAGATTCCATCTTTCAAAAACTTAGTTTCAACTTTGTACAGTTTTATACACTTAAAAAGTGTGCTGTTGCAATATAAAAAATTTGATTACGTTTTAAAACGAGCATTTAATCAAGATGCGCTAGAAAATTTTTTTGGCTATATTAAGGGACATGGTGTAAGAAATGTATGTCCCAATGTAAGACATTTTATATCATTTAAATCATTAATTGTGAATAATTTTATGTCGACCCACTCTCCAGGTTTTAATTGTGAGGAGGAGAGGAGCCCAATTAATGTGATGGATAATTTTAGATGTTTCCTAACTGGAGAAACTGTAGCGGGTATATCTCCATTAGAACCTGAAAGCTCAGTTCCAGATTTACCCGGTTTTGTCTCGGAAACAAAAAAAAGTAGAGTAGCAAAATGTACTACAGCTTATATAGCTGATTATTTCGTAAAAAAAATATTAAAATACACAAAAAATTGTGAAAATTGCAAAAAAATATATCTTTTTTCAGAAATTACAAAAAAATGGGATTTTATAGGAGCGAGAGAATATTCTCAGTCTCACTTAACAAGGCCCGGCAGTTTTGTTATGTATGTTACAGAGCAGGCTATAGGGCATTTATTTTATGCACTGCCTAAGGTGATAGCTATGGCAAAAATAACGGAATTGCCAGAACGGCTAATTAACAAATATGTCAATTTAAACCCTTTAAAATGTGTGCATCACCCCGATATACATATTAAAAAAATTTTCAAAACTTTTAGTACAGTGTAGTACACTTTTATTGTAAGAAGGTGAATTTAATTGCTAAGGGCAAAGATAGTAAATTTACAAAACAACTTGCTCTAAATAAAAATGAGTGTCAATTAGATCAAATTAAAATGCAGGCTTATAAAAAGTCTGAACAAAGTCGACGTTCAAATAGAAAGAAAAAAATTGTAAAATAATAAAGATAAGTAATGAAATAGGTAGTTGATTAAATATAGTTATAAAATGTTCTCTAATATTAAATGTAAATGTTTGCTGATAGTTTGCTTGATATTTTAATTTTATGGCTTAATATTGGTATGTTCAAAAGAGTTTTCCAAAAAGAATGTTGAAATTGACACAATGTTTCTCTTATTTATTAAAGGTAGAAGTATTTATTATAGACCTTAGTAGATGGAATATTCTCAAATGTTATTATGTATTTACTTTGAACTGTTTAATAAAAAAATTAAATATAAAATATCTGCAGTAAACCATAGCGGATCGCACTATCGCATAATGCGATCAATTTGCATGTTAGTCCAAGTAATGGGGGGTTTCTATTCGCAAAGGTCGGAAAGAAATTAAATTTGGTGGGACGGTAGACATAGTACACCTCAGTTTGCGACCTCGGGGGGTTGCCGCTCGAGGGGTGGGGGGATGAAAACTCTGCGTCGCGATGCTTTTCGGGAAATAGGGCCGTTGTGGTAAGTGCTATCGAAAATAAGTTAAAATGAAACATGTAGAGAACAATGGTCTTTGCATTTTTCGTCTGCGACCATTAGTTTTCGCTCTACGGCGCGCCAAAGTTGGGGGTTGATTTGCAATTTTCAACAAAATCAGAATTTCATTGCGGATTAAGACGAAGATCGCTATCAAACAATTCTGTAATGTCTTTTTCTGGGTCTGCAGATGCCCGATTTGATACATTTGGCCGTGTATAATAAAATGTATGATTTTTTGAAGCGCGCCCCTACATACTCCGATATGGGTATTTTTTAATTATCATTATCTACGGTCAATATTTCCTTATTATTGTTGACCTAGGCGCCAAATTTATTATTTTTGTGCATACATAATTCAAGGAAATTTTTCACACCACCTTTGAGGTAGAGTTGATCGGTGCGTTTTTTTTAATGTGGTATCCCCAAGAGGCCTAATCCACGGTCGATATAGGGGTCTATTTCACTTTGAGGCGCTTGCGACGTTGTTAAACTGATTTGCCTACGTTGTCATCATCCTCAGACATCAATTCCTAGCCATAATCGGCTAACTCGGCGTTGTCTGTTTGGTCCTCATCGTCCTGTATCTGATCGGGAACGTTTTCGGCATCTTCTGCTTCGTCGTCGTGTAACCCAATCTGGTCGGGAATGTTTTCACAGGACGTCCCAGTACAGTGTAAACACACAGAATCGAACATTTTAATCCTGCTTTACGGCAACCACTAGCAGGTCCACAACCTTTCTGGCATCTGCACGAGATGCTCTTAAGTAAAACCTCTGGAGCTGGTTCCTTTGCGATTCGTATTGCATCCAGTCCTGTGGTTGTTCTTCGCCATCCATGATCTTCTGGGGGTGTCTGAACTCCCCGCCAGCTCTGTACTTGACCGTAAGTACGCAATGAATGATGATGGCACGCATCGGATGTGGGTGGCAGCGCCGCGAGATTGAATGAATTTTTGGAGACACAATGTTCGTATACCGCAGAGACTTCAACTTACGATGTTCGCTTCCTGCACCATAATGCCTCAACATAAACAGTTTGCCAGCGGCAACGACTTCCGTTAATTCTGCATTAGGGTCGTCAAATGCCTGAATCGCGTCTGTTAATGTTGGGTTTTTTACTAAAGTTTTGAGGAATCGAATCTTGCCTTGATTGAACAACGCCGATGTAGTGTCACATCCATTGAAGGCATGCACAAATAAGATACTTTTCGCAATAGCATCGCTATATTGCAAACTCTGAACCGGATAGAACACATCCTCCTTGTTCCCTTTACCCGGCTTGCACAAATAAACATTCGGGATCTCTCTGGCTTTAGCAGTCAACAACACAAGCAAATCTACGTCTTCTCCAATTGCGAATACTGAGGAAAAAGAGTTAGTAAGTTTGATGGCAGTCTGCACAATTAATGAATCCGTGTCTTCGACCGCTTGCTTAACCGTGTAATTATGTGCTTCCAAGTTTGTCTGCAGCAATGCGATGGGACGCCTTTTGTTAAAGCTGTTCGATAAAAATTTTTCATGCGACACATATGGAATCATGAATTCATCGAAGAGTACATCAGTGCTGCAGTGCTGCTTCGAGCGGCGGTTTCTTTCAGCAGATTTCGTACTTGTTGTACAGATTAACAGAACATCGAATCATAATAAATAGCAAGTTGAGGCCGAACAAGGGGCCCGTATCTTATACCCCAATCAGGATATTCATGACCACTAATGCACAAAAATAATAAATTTGGCGCCTAGGTCAGCAATAATAAGGAAATATTGATCGTAGATAATGATAATTAAAAAAGGTCCATATCGTAGTATGTAGGGGCGCGCTTCAAAAAATCATATATTTTATTATACACGACCAAATGTATCAAATCGGGCATCTGCAGACTCAGAAAACATTACTCTTTCAGAAAAAAACAGAATTGTTAGATAGCGATCTTCATCTTAATCCGCGATGAAATTCTGATTTTGTTGAAAATTGCAAATCAACCCCCAACTTTGGCGCGCCGTAGAGCGAAAACTATTGGTCGCAGACAAAAAAATGCAAAGACCAAAATTGTGTGTTTTATTCTCTACATGTTTCATTCCAACTTTTTTTCGATAGCACTTACCACAACGGCGCTATTTCCCGAAAAGTGTCGCGACGCAGAGTTTTCATCCCCCCACCCCTCAAGCGGCAACCCCCCGAGGTCGCAAACTGAGGTGTATTATCAGGGGCCTATGTCTACCATCCCACCAAATTTCATTTCTTTCCGACCTTTTGCGAATAGAACCTCGTTTTTAGTACCCATTTCTTGGACTATGTAGGAATTTGTTGCTTAAATATCTCACCGATACCAACCAGTGTTACAGATGGATAGATATAAACATACATTTTATTTTCAGCTGTCTCGCAATAGATTGTGGATGAAAATAATTTATTTTCATATCTACAATAATTTATTTTCCTATCTACCTATCTGTAACAGTCTGGCTAACATTTGTGACAATTAAGCAAAAAAATACTTGTATAAAACTGGTGTAGCGAAAGTTCAGCTTAACTTGGTTCAAAATTTAAGGATACCATTCTTGCAACAATCGGCATCCTTGAATTTTGAAAGTTTGAAAGTTCAGTTGAACTTTCGCTTAATCACTTTTATACAACTGGTCCTAAATGACCATGACATTTTAAATTTCCCGCATTTTGTTCTTAGTTTGCAGATCAACCACTTCAGGCGCTGTGGTATATTGACATTAGCATAGGTACTTTTGTTCTATCTGGTTAAGCAGGTGGTAGCACTGTCTACCAGAATAGAGAATAGAGGTTTGTGAGAAAACAAGTGGGTTGATAAACAATTCATTTATTATAAAGTATTTTCTGTATTGTCTGTGCCTAAAAATAAAGAAAATCAAGAGTAAAACATAAAGAGTTTATCTACAGAGAGTATCTTGTGTGAAGCCCAGTCTGTATATAACATATTTGGCGACGAGGCTGAAAAACGAAGAAGCGTTGATTGTGCAGTATTTCTGTTGTCGGAATTGTTCTGGCGGTCTATCAGTACTAAATATTATACAAGATGCCGGGCGAAGGTGTCAGCAATGGGGCACCTGGAGCTCCACAGCAACCTCAGCAAATTATTACCATAGTTAATGCGGGTGGAAGTGCCACTGTTGATAGGTTTAAATTAGGAGAAGACTGGGAAATATTTCAGGAGAGGTTAGAGCAAATGTTTGAGGCAAATTTAGTTGAAGAAGCCAGGAAAGTTTCTGTGCTGTTAACGTCGTTGTCTGTAGAGGTTTATCAAATACTAAAAAATATTTGTGAGCCTAAAAAGCCCAGTTATTTAAGCCAGCAGTTTAGTCCTTGGGTACCAGCATTCCGGAAACGAATTGAGTTTGATGGTTTAAAGCAAAAGCCAAATGAAAAAATATAAGATTGGTTTGTAAGAATCAAACAGGTGGCTGAAAAATGTAGTTTTGGAGCGAACCTGGACGAATTTATTAAAAACAAATTTGTAGCTGGAATGATACAGGGTCGAGTATTGGACCGTTTGTGCGAAGAGGAGCCTTCGAAACCTTTAAATGAGTTGTATAGTATTGCACTAAATAAGGAAGCTGCGGTAGACGTGAGATGTGTGGATGTGAATAAAATTGTTCGCACAGCAGACCACGGTAAGTTGACGAAAAATGAAAAACGTGTGGAGAAAGAGGGCAAGTCGCAGGATAAACAAGTAAGCAAATGTTTTCATTGTAATAGACCGGACCACGATTATAAGTCATGCAAATTTAAGGCGTATACCTGCAGAAAATGTAATAAGAAGGGTCATACAGCGAGCGCATGCCGAGGAGTGCAAGAAAGGAACTATTACGTTCAAGAAGAGGTTGTGGGTTCTACGGAGGAGCCTATTGATGCATTTAATGTTACTGATAATTTAAATTATGTACAACCAATTAGGTTTAAGGTTAAAATTAATAAAATTGCGGTTGATATGGAGGTTGATACAGGTCACGGTGTAAGATAATTAGGTGGTGAAACGCCTCAATGTATCGTATGGTTAGAATGTCTCCAAACTGTTAACGCTAGAGACGCGAAATCGTAAGACAAAGAGAGAGAGTATGGGGCCACCAGGGCCGCGCGGGCTGTGGCCCGTATCGTCCCTAGTTAATTTCCACTTCATTTTACCAGGTCGAAAAATATACCATTCGATGCAGAAAAATATGTAGAACACGATTGTTGAAAAATTTAGTGTCTAAATTGTCGGCTCGTCTGCAAAAAAAAATAAAAACCGAAAATGAAATTGGACGCCGGCACGTTTAACTCGAAACGCTGCTAAAACCGTTCGAGTTATTAAAAAAATTAACATAAACAATTTTATAGAGAACTAAATTTCCTATAAAAAAGTCAGTGGTGGCATTAGTCTATCTTTAATAGTTTTGGTGTGAGGGCGCCTCAAATTCGCGCGCTGATCTTTTGTTAAATTAAACTTATCGTTTTCCAGCGTTTTATATGGCATTAAACACCTGTCTTCTCCATATCACCCTCCATCGAATGGGTTTGCTGAAAACACAGTAAAAAGTTTAAAAAACGGTATGATCAAGGCATTAAAGGATGACGCCAATTCTCTTGTCAGCTTTGAAACCTTAATGAATAGGTATTTATTTCATTATAGAAACTCTGTACACATTGCCACTGGTGTCAGACCTTCTAGCCTTGTTTTCAAAAATAAAATTAAAACCAGATTAGATTTACTGAATGTTTAAAGTAATGTAAAAAGTAGAAATGTAAAAATTCAGGAAGAGGGTAGGATGATAGGTTTATAGAAGGAGAAAAAACTTATTGTCGTGACTATCGTAATCCTAATAAAAAAAGTTGGGTTGAGTGTGAAATTGATGAAGTATTAGGTAACAGACTTTATTTATGTAAATTACTAAATGAAAAAATAGTTTGGAAGAGACATTTAAATCAGGTTATTGGGAGTCTAACCAGTACTGATAATATGCTGCAAACTGAGAACAATGTTAAATGTAGCAATAGTCCTTTTTCTTCTTCTATAGGAAGTTGTCATCCGGACTCTTCCAGTGAAGGTGATTCAATATGTGTTTCAGCTAAAGGTAACCCAATGTTAAAATATGTACAAAATGAGTTTGCGCCAAATGTTATTAAAAATGATGTTCCTGATAAGGAAAAAAACGATTGTATACAAAATAGAATAAGTTCTCCTGTAATCGATATTGATGCTAAAGTAAGTGAAGAAGTGATTAGTGGAAGTCCTATAATTTCAAGTGATAAAACCCCACCAGTGAACCGTGAAAGGCCGAGAAGAAATATTCGACCTCCGAAACGCTTGGACTTATGAGGAGAGAGCGTTGTGGTATATTGACATTAGCATAGGTACTTTTGTTATATCTGGTTAAGCAGGTGGTAGCACTGTCTACCAGAATAGAGAATAGAGGTCTATGAGAAAACAAGTGGGTTGACAAACAATTCATTTATTATAAAGTATTTTCTGTATTGTCTGTGCCTAAAAATAAAGAAAATCAAGAGTAAAACATAAAGAGTTTATCTACAGAGAGTATCTTGTGTGAAGCCCAGTCTGTATATAATAGGCGCCACATTTTCATGACTGCTTAATACAGTAAGTTTCCTATCTAGAGGGTTTTATCTATGGTTTAACTTAAGTTTTCTCTCAGTTTCAAATCTATTCTACTATTTTTTCTAATAAACTCGTTTTTGTGCTTAATTTCAAATGTGGGTTTGTGCTTTGCACCTGAGTGTGATCATATCAATAAAACTGGATGTAAAATGTTTAATTTCCAAAAGGATTCCAAATTAAAATAAAAGAGGTAAAGCTATAATGTGTATGTTAGTTTGATTATCGTTTCTTAAATATGGGAATATGTAAATTGTAAAGACAAAATAATGCTTAAATACCTAACTGTGCTTTCTTTAATATTCTATATTTTTTTAAATAGATTTAATTGATTTTTATTGTATTATTGACACCAAGATATGAGGTTATAAAGTTTGCGTCAGCGACACTGACACTAACGACAGCTGTAACGACTCAGAAGTATAATGAAGTTAGCAGCAGTGTAAACTTTTATTTTAATATTGATTTATTATATTAATAATAAAGTTTTAGTAATGCTTTATACTTCTGTATATTTTCCGATATATTGTGCATGATAAATGGTAACTGAGAGTTCTTATAATATATTTCTTCCGCAGGAGAAATAAAATAAAACTCCAGGCCATGTTTCTATACCAAAAAATGTCGCCTTATGCACATATGCATTAAGGGTCAATTTCCAGTGAAATTGAACGCAACCCGTCTGTCATGACAGTAGTACGTACAGTTGCATAATTATATGACGTCACACTAATGCGGTCCATTAGCATGTTATGAAAACTACTAATCCTACAAGAGTACATGGCATCACTGCACAAAGATGAATTTCGTGACAGATTCATTGTCAGCGTGACAGCTATCGATGTAATTATAGATTAAAGTTTTGCAGCAGTTGAATAAGTCAAGTTTAATTTATTACTTATTTCCTCAAAAATATGGAGTTATTCTTCAAAAGATCGGAACCAAAAAGAACACCAAATTTTACTACAGCCGAAAAAAACTATTTGGTCAATTTAATTTACCAAAAATACCAACACATAATCGAGAACAAACAAACTAATAGGGTATCTATCAACAGAAGATAAAAACAAAGCATAAAAACGAATTGAAAATGATTTCATTGCTACAGCTCCTGGTTCATGCTATCGAAATGCAGATTCGTTGAAAAGGTTGTATGAAAATAAAAGAGCTTAGAAGAAAACTGGCAGAGAAAAAAAAACAATGTTTCTTAACTGGAGGGGGTCCGATGCCACCAGTAATAACAAAGGATGAAACAGATGATATTCTCTTATCGATCGTAAATGAAAAAACAGTGTTTGTAATTGACAATAAATATGATTCAGCCGCCATATCTGAATGTGTAGATAATAACTGTGGACAATTAGAGTTTGTTTTCGAGAATGTACAAGTAAGATAATGTTTCGCTGAAACAAATATTAAGTATAATTTAATGATATCGAGTCCTTCTGTTTACATTTTGTACTCATATTTTCAAAATCTCTTTATTATTATTGATAAAAATTTAAAAAAATTACCTACCTACATTATAATTTTTCTCTCTACAGATACCAAATTACAGCAATAGTTCATTTAAAAGCACGGTTCCAAGAGTATTTAATTCGTCTATAAATGAAAGTAAACTATTCGAAAATAATCACAAAAATTTGTTAAGAGAAAGGTGTGTGAAAATTTCAACATAATGCGAGGAACGGACATGTTATATAGTGTGTTGTTTAAATCTGTTGGAGATTGTACCAACTAGTAACTAGATTTAAATTTTCGTTATTCGCAGTTGGCAATAAAGCGCGCCCTCACCGGCAAAAGAAAGCAGCGTAATGTCTCAGCGTAGGAGCGGGAGTAGTCTGCAGTGAGATTCCGGAGAGACGATACGATACTGTGACGATACGAATCGTTCATATTTGTGATTCCGGTCTTAAAACGACTGTCGTCAAATCGTGAGAAATCAAATGTTTTAGACGATACATATTTAGATGTCGTGAAACGTAAACGATATGTGTATCTCGCTTCAATCCCTAGTGTTGTACCCTTCTAGTTGACGGTTGCACCTCCCACTCTCAAGGGAATTCTAACCTAAAAATACATTTTAAAATAAAAACAAAACATTGGTCGCGTTCACCAGATACAAACGTTCACAATTGTTCTGGTGGACGGTGGCCTCTTTTGTCGCTTACTTTCAACATGTTTGATAAGCGGTCGCCATTTTTAGAAGCGTCGATTTTTTCCGCTGAATGTTCACAACAGTTGGATTTGTCATTAATAAAATGGCGGAAAATTCAAACAGTTATACTGTGGAATACATAATGGATGGAAACTATTATAATATAACTGAAACTCATGACATTCATGAATTATTGAGTGGTAAATATACCTATTTAAATACATGTTGGAACGTAGGATGAATAAATATTTTTGTTTAATTGATAGATGCAGAGTATTTCGCAAATTATGTTAGCCAAAATCAAAACGAAGTAGAAATTCCTACAGCGCAAGAGGAAGATGTACAAGATGTTCAAATAGGTACGTATCTAATAAGTTTCATTTAATTAAGGATACCTACCTACATACTTATTTGGAATTTGAATGGTAGTGTTTTATTAAATAATCCGTGAATAGCATATTATAGACTACGTAATGTAGCTTTAACAAAAAAATGCGCGGAATACGGGAGAGACATATCTAATATGCATCAAAGATTTTCCTGTTTCCATTTCACCACAAGTTCAGTGCACATTGTTCAAGCTACGTTCCGAGACCTGTATTTAACTACCCAAATCTCAGGGAAGCTAACAAAAAATATCTTCTTTTAAGAACCTGCTTTTGTATGGAATTCGCTAACAACCAGATTGTTAATTGCTGAGTATAGCAATAGAAAAGCAGAATTCAGAAACCCCAAAATGACAAAAAAGACATTGTGGTCGCAAATTTATGAAGAAATGGATATAAAGTAACCGAGGATTTCCTTGACCGTAAAATGCGAAATATGAAAAAACACTATAAAACAATAAAGGATAACAACAAAAAAACCACAACTGGACGAGGGAGAATATTTTGGGAATACTTCGACTTATTTGAAGCTATATTCTCCGATGACAAAACAATAAATTGTGGTCGAATATTGTCCTCGATGATAGCAAGTGAAGAAGACAATAATATGTCAACCTTTTCCCATCCACTACTCCATCATCACCCCGTCGTTCCCTTACAGATCCTCATCCTTTATCATCACGTCCCCTTACAAATCTTCCTTTGTCATTCAGTACTCATTCATATCATCTTGAATCATTTCCTCCCTCCTTATCGCGACCCAATGGCCCCTCAGGAACTACCAAACGTAATAGTCCAGCCTTAAGCGATTTACAAAATATTTCCCCAAATCTACAGACGCCTTCGAAAAAACAAAAAAAAAGCTGCTGAGGGAAGAGGTCTGTATCGAATTCGTCAAAGATTTGTTGATATTGAAGATAGGAGAGTGAAGAATTTGGAAAAAATTGCAGATGAACTTGCCGAAAACAACAGGATTCAAAGGGATAGAAATGAGTTATTAAAAAGTTTATTAAAATAATCTAACGTATAGTTTGTACCTTTTCATTATCCTCTACAAACATTTGCTGTATCGTTGTATTATGTTTCTTTCACAAATATCGTAAGTGTGCTTTACATCCCTTCTTACAAGAGATTTGTTCATAATTGTTAATTGGATTCTAAGGAACAACAAAGCAAACATAGAATGTGAAAATAATTCAAACAAAAATCTGCTTGAAGTTCTAATAATATATGTGAAATGCTAATTATTATTTTTACGGTGATAAAAACGATAAGAGACTGAATATATGTATATAACGACCTAACATTCTCTAAAGAAATTTTGGCCTTGGTTTCACATTGACCGACAATATTCTTCTTCGAATTTTTTAAGGTCTTTACATTCTTTGTAGCTTACATAAGTATTAACATTATATCAATTATTACCTTTGAACTTGCTAAATTAGTCTGTAAGCTCCAAAATATTTACAAATCAAATAATAATTGAAAAAGTAATAATAATAATTTTAATTTTTTTGAATTTGTGGCATATTTATCCCTCATTTGTGTTCTGTCTCCTTTCAATAAATAAAAATTTACAATTACACGTTCTAATATTTTTATTAAAATAAATACATATATATTAGTGCATATTGCACAAATGTAAAATATCCCTCCGTTTCTCTTCTGCCTCACCAGCTATGTCTACTGCAGGTCCATTTTCACCATTATTATTTTCGACATATTCTGCATCTTTAATTTTGTAATCGTCTTGAGGATTTCTTTGCAAAATGATAAAATTGTGCAACGCGCAGGCAGCAGTAATTATATTAATGGCAGTGTCAGGATTAGACACATCCAGATATTTTAGCCTTCAAGCCTTTGAGGAGGCAAAAGGCCCTTTCAATTACCGAACGAATTGATGACAATTTTGTATTATAGGTATGTTGCGCATTAGTTAAATGACCATTATCTTGGTATGGTTTCATGAGATTAACCATTAATGGATAGGCCGAATCTCCAATCAGATGTAGGTTTGGTGGTAGAAGACGATTTTCTCTTCTTGTCAGGCAGTCATACAGGGGGCTGAGCCTAAATACTCGTGCATCATGCATTCTTCCCGGCATTCCAACACATATATTTAAGAAAGCAGCTCGTTCATCACATACACCTAAAAATATATTATAATAGCATATCATTTTCTTTAAGACTCACTTTTTGTGGCGAGTCGTTGTAGGGTCTTACTACAGATAAGTCACAAAAAATTACTTTTGCTCCACATCCCATTTTTTCTCCAAACGTTCAAGATAGATTAAACACAAAAAGTAAATTAAATGGTGTTTTAATTTTCTCAAGTATTCTTTTAATTATCTATTAATTTAATTTGCTTTGGAGAGTATTACTATGTTGATTTGATTACATTAATTTTACTGGCATCGGTAAAAAGTAGTGTCTAGGTACAGCCAAGTGCAATTATTATCACTAATATGTTTTCCTTTTAAAATAAGTAATCTTGATGTCAAAGGTCTACCTCGCAGTCAGATGAACAAACATTGTTCATCTGAGACCTCACGAATTGCTGTACCTAGACTCTTATCCTGCAAAACTGTAATTTTTTCGTTCGTCAAGAAAAATTATTTTTGTAAAAGTGCATAAAATTATAGTACATTTTAAAATATTAACGAATACTATAAGTATAAGAACATTATTAATCTACAACTTATACAGCTAGGTTACCTTGAAGAATGACAGAGTGGAATCCTTTCCTATTATAGAAATCATGTGCATTTCCTTCCGGTTGCTTCATTGGTATGTGGCAACCATCTGTTGCACCAATGACTCCAGGGATGCCACGTGAACGAACTTCAAATACCTACGAACAATATATCTTAATTTATAATTTAGATACTGATTTCATGTATCTTACAGCTGCAGTTTGTAAATGATTTGGCATATTAGGCCATCTGATATAGTCGTTTAATAGCTGACAAAGCCTTTCAATCATCTCCAGAAAAATTTTATGCGCTGAACTTTTCGCAATGCCAAATCGGTCCCCAACTGCCAAAAAACTTTCAGGTTTACTTAGCACCCATACGCTCAATAGCAGCTTTTTTTGTAAAGGTATGATATCATTGAGAAGATCCTGTTGTTGTCCCAAACGATTAAGTAAAACCTACATAACCAAAATATAAGTTATAACTATTAATTATTTTAATCTAATCTAATTCTCACACAATACCTCGAATGTTTCCCTGGACATACGAAAATGTTCTCGAAACTGGGCTAGTGTATACCTAGGGATCGTAACTTCAAAGTAATTTTCATTCCTTACCACTTCATTTCTTTCTTCAGGAAACAACTGCTCCTGATCTAATGGGTCAGCCAATTCTATGGCTGCATTTGCAACCGCATTCATTTGAAAATTATCTTCAAAAAGTAAGAGATATCTCAAAGCCATCGTGAAATAAACATAGATGGAAATAAAGACATAAATCACCACAAACCGCATTCATTTGAAAATTAACCTCAAAAAGTAAGAATTAAGAAATATTAACAACAAACCACATAACCTCAAATCTAAGTTAAGTTCCGTAGTTGGGCGAATGTTAAAGGTTATACCGTTTTACCGTTTGCTACCGTTTACCAGAACCAACAGTTTAACAACAAGCGCTGACACAGCACAACGCAAACTGATTATTCTGGTGAACGCGGCCATTCACTCTGTGAAAACAATCAAGTCTGTGGCAACTGGCAAATGGCAATTGTTCTGTGGTGGCAACTGCAATATGGCGTTTAAAGTGACAGACAGTCATTGGTATATTATTTGTGACTTTATGGAACAACATGGCGATTTGGCAAGGGGACGATTGAATGTGCCCTCAAGTAAAGAAGCGCACAAGAAATTATGGACAAAACTTGCCTTGCAGTTGAATGCTCAGGGCTCAGGAGAGAGGACAGTGGAAAAATGGCAAAAGGTTTGTATCCATTAGTATAACTGCAGCTGTACAATTTACATTTTTGTTTTTTAGACATGGACTGATTTTAAATACTCATTAAAGAGGAAGGCCAAAGAATATCCATGGCACTGGAGGAGACCCACCTAAAGATTTTATATTGACAGATATTGAGGAGAGGGAAAACTTTTCATGAAGGGCTAAGGGCCAAATTATTAATAAGCTGTTAAAGTCCATGATAAAGATATCTCCCTGTTAGTATAAAAATGGAAATTATAAATACCCTGTTAGAGGTAACTAGAAGATAAAATGTTGCTAACATGAACATTATTTAACAGCCGCTTCATCTGCCTGTTTGTATTTAATCTGCCAGATATATGTGAAACTATAACCTATAACGTCAATTTTAAGTCATCCATTGGACAAAGCTTGTTAATATTTCGGATTGTATTTATAATGGATATTCCAGGAAACATTTCTTTATTGGATGTGAACATTTTTTCCGATTCATCGGACTTTGACAGTGATCTAAAGGATTATGTAAATATTGTGTTCAGAAAACCTCGTACACTCCACCAAAGAGCGGATCATCTAAATTATTAGGACGATTTAGATTTTTTTAACAGATTTCGGCTCTCCAAGAACACCGCACAATTTTTGTCCACTCAAGAAAATTAAACTCTCGAACTTCGTTTTCGAGTTTAAACTTTCTTTCGTGGATAAAACGCTATCTAAAACACTTATACAATAAATAACTATTAAAAACCACTCACTTTCCAGTAAACTATTTGTTGTTCACGGCTTCGTCATATTTATATTTTGACTTTTGACATTAGTCACATCGCCATCTAGCGAGGCGTGATCTTCTTCTTCGTCTTGTAAGAACATTATTCTCAAGTTTCCACCCTGATTTTTCCTATGTGTTCAAAAGTGTTATCGATACCGACGATACCACTCCGGAATCGTTACCACTGTCAATTTGTATACGATATCGAGTTTGATGTCGTGTCGTCGAGCTGTATCGTATCGTCAAACCAGAATCCCACTACAGGTCTCCGGCAGTTGGTAAAAAAGCACGAAAATATAGCGTTTCCTCCTGTGTAACTTGTTGGCTGCTCAGTTAGTTAATAGTTAAATAGATGTGTTATGTGTATCTACTAAGATTGTTACTTATGTAACTGACTTATGAGTCATATTTGTATTTTGCACAATAAAGGAATTTATATAACTGTGAAGAGTCACTACTGACCATCGAGAATACCCCAAAAATACAGTCCACTACAACCTCTACACTGGGAGATCGAACAAAAGCTAATAAACCCGTATGTGCTGCAGTCCAGACTCCAGGTTAAGATTTTCATATTTTATCCATAGTGAAACAAATTTGTATGTACCACTCTAGTAATAATTAAACTAAAGGCTGTGTAATATGTTAATTTTTTTTGCAGAAAATTGGGGAAACAAGAACAGGACAAGGAGAATGTAGAACCACTTCCAGGTTCTAGTAAATCTCCTAAATTAAGGAGCAAAAGAAAAGCATCGTTTATATTAAAAAGACGACGATCTGCAACAGTGGTTCGAAAACTGACGTCATCAGATGTTGCAAAAAAATATGACATTTTATTAGATAAAAGAATAACAGTGATTGATAAACAAATTAGATATTTGGAAGAGGAACAGAATTATAAAAAAGAAGAGCAAAAAATGAAATTAGAACTATTACAAATATATACAGGGTGTTTCACGTAAAACTACACAGGCCAATAACTTTAAAACCAAAAACAATATTTAAATTCTGCGAGAAGTGTTATAAAGTGGCATTTACAGGCTTTTATTTAATGTAGAAAAGACGGCGTCGTTTATTGCAGTGTGGGCGTCGCGACGCTATGAAACAATTTTTCGACGGCAGGAACATTGAAATTACGATAACTGTAAGGTATCCTTAATTCTGAAAAATTTTTATAGAGTACATTTTTTCATTTGATTTGGTACTTTTTGAGTTATTTCACTTTATACTTATAAAGTATAATTCCACTTATTAGTTAAATTAATCTAGTTGCCAGGCCAAACACCTTGAAAACCAAGAATGCACATGTCAAAAACATTATTTATATTTTTATTTAAATGGACAAAATTTCGCACAGTTATTTCTGCTACAGTAACTATTACAACATAAGTTTCTTTTTCATAAAATATTAGCTACTAAATAGAAAAGTTATAATTTCATAGTAGGTAATTTTTGTTTGTTTAGTTGTTGTTTTCTTTTTATTGTTGATTTGTAGATATGTATTTATCGTCGAATTGAAATTAAAAATAATTTGTTATTTTTTCGTGGCTATTAGAATACATCATATTATTCTATTCTATTCTAATTTATGTGCAACATTCACAAACCCTTTCAAGCGCCTTATAAAAATTGGATTATATAAAAAGGACAGAACACATGGCATTAAGAAATATTGACATTTTTTTTTTTGGTTAAATGTGCCATTCAGGAGATAAAAAATAGCTTATTCACAGCATGATAGTTAATAAAACCTACTAGCAATAAAGTGAAATAACTCAAAAAGTACCAAATCAAATGAAAAAATGTGCTCTATAAAAAATGTTCAGAATTAAGGATACCTTACAGTTATCGCAATTTCATAGTTCCTGCCATCGAAAAATTATTTCATAGCGTCGCGACGCCCACACTGCAATAGACGACGCGGTCTTTTCTGCATTAAATAATAGCCTGTAAATGCCATTCCATAAAACTTTTCGCAGAATTTAAAAATTGTTTTTGATTTTAAGTTATTGGCCTGTGTAGTTTTACGTGAAACACCCTGTATATAAATTTAAAAAAAAACAATTTTAAAACAAAATTTGTTGTCAACAAATATGTAACATTTTTGTTTTTCATTTTGTTCTTCCAAAAAATTATGTGTTTCAAATGAACAAATTTATTTTTGCAACATTTTGTTAGATTATAAGTCGTTCTAGTATTTCTATTCACCTATTTATATATGGGAGAATTTTCACCAAGACTAATGATTATCAACCTATTTTCACTAAGAAAGTTGTTATTGGATTGTTACCAGTTTTTTAAATATATTTTTGTTGTTGCAGTAGTAGCATTTACTTTATTTTGTTTAAATATAAATTAAATAATACATTTTCGTATTTTCCTTTATTTGCACCCACAAAAATTTTAATTTTTACCATGAAATACCATGAAATAACAAAATTTGTAATTTTACTAGTTTATAGTGTTTTTTTTTTTTATTTTTCATTTTGATGGTCCTAGAACCGATGTCTATTTGACCATAGTTTATAGTGTTGTAGGCTAAAAATTAAGTATTTATAGTTCTAGTTCACACAACAAATTTTACCATATTTATTAAATAACATCTAAAATCATGAAAAATAATCATTTATTAATGTTCGTCTATAATCTATCCTATTAGCAGGACCAATTTCAATTGCATTATGTGGAACGTCGGGTACATTCCCCATTTCTATTAAATAGTCCAATTGTTGTACATCTAAATTTTCTGGTGGTGGAGGAGCGGCTGCTTCACGTCTATCAATAGCAATATTATGTAAAACTCCCGTTGCTACTATTATTCCAAGAACTGTATCAAGGTTGCATCGTAGTCCATAAGCAAGAACTGGAAAGCGCCTCTTCCAAACCCCAATCTGCCTTTCGTGTTTGCGTGTTCTTATTTGTGAATCATTATATAGGTGTTCAGATTCTGTTATGGGGTTTTGAAGAGGAACCACTAAATAAGTAAGTAAGTAAGTAAGTAAGTAAGTAAGTATTTATTGGTGCATTATACAGAAGTATTTACACAAGTCAGTAGTTTGTACATAAATAAATATAAGTCAAATTGACACATAAATGTAAATATAAATATAGAGGGGAAAAAATAAAATATACAATAAAACAAATATAGATATAAAATAAATATGGATATGACATAATAAGTAATATATTAACATGTATTTATAGATGTCGTAAACACAGTCATACACAAATCTATCTGCATACCCACTATCTCCTGAAAATGATAAAATTAATGGAGAACTGAATTTATGATATAATTACTACGGGTAGTAAATTTATAGACTAAGTATCTCCATTTTTTGAGTTATCTTTCTTTACATTTTCTACTTACCTAGCAGAATAGCGTTGCATAATTTTCCTCCTTCAAAACTAGCTCTAATTGTGCTATTGTTAAAAATAGTTAGGTCATGAGCTGACCCTGGCCACCTTGCCACTAAGTAATATTTAAATGAGAATCACAAACAACTTGGGCGTTTATTGAAAAGAAAGATTTTCTATTCCTGAAAACCTCTGCGTCCTGTCCACCTACAATAATTATTATTGGCAGTGATATTTCAGTACTCAGTTTTTATAACGAAGTTATAAAATGTCATTTGATTAAATCACACTGCAACTTTCTCAGTCATAAACAAACATTAGTAAAAAGAAAGTATTTGTGTGCACAAACATTGGAATATGATTTTTGTTTATAGAGAAATGTATTTACCAGGAGACTGGATTTTAATATGACATGTGCCATCAATGCATCCCACGACACGTGGAAGTCGACAAATTTAATAAAAATCATTCGCAACACGGATTACTTCATTTCCTTGAGGCATTTGTATGTACTGATGACTTAAACTAGCGATGGCTTGTGTTACTTTTCTAACAATCCTGCTCACTGTAGTTTGGTGTGTAACTATAAAATCACTAATACTAGTTTGATGTCCAGCAGAGGCATAAAGTCTTAGCGTTGTTAATAGCTGATTTAAATAAGATACACTATTGTTCCTGGAAATCATTAATAATATTAATTAAGTGATATGGATACCTACACTACCAAATTTCGGACCAAGTCACTTACAAATCATTGTCAAATTCCAGTTGTTCTTCAATGAGTTCTAAAACATTTAAAGTTGTTTCTTTAGATAGTCGAAACCACCTAGAAAAACTCATATCGTCCATAGTATCAAAATAATCACTCCTTTCATAGCGTCTCCTGGGGAATCTAAAATTTATTATGACTAATATATCACCATCATCTTCAATACAATTATTATAAGGTAGCGAAAATGCAATTTAAACTAATGCCATGCGTCGTCACTAAGCCTTTCTATATAATAATAATAATAATAGTAATAATAAATTTATTTAAATTCAACAACAACAAAACAACACTAATAACACTAATGCATTAAATTATATATCGCATGAAAACAAGTTATATGTATATGAATATAAATAAACATAATTCGCTTAAGTGCCTTACAGCAACTTGTGTGCGAATGATAGCAATTCACAATCATATGTGTTTTAGAAGATGAATAGATATCAATTACACTGCTACTTATTTTAGCCTATGCATAAGTATTTTGAAACAATTACATAACAATAAAAATTATATAAATACAATGGAATGCAATACAATATTTTTTTATTTATTTTATTTTTATTTACTATATTTATTTATATAAGTATTTTGAGACAATTATATAACAATAAAAATTATATAAATACAATGGAATGCAATACAATATTTTTTATTTATTTTTATTTATTTATTCATTTATTTTTTTTTTATTATTATTATTTATATTTTCTTAGTCAAATATTTTGAGATATAAATTAATACCTTCAGATTGTATCCATATTTTCACAAATTTTTTGTACATTATCAAATGAAGTGCTTCTTTAATATTATTCGGAAGCATATTGAATAATTTTTGCCCAACGTATATGAAGTATTTTTGTCCGATACTTTTTGACACTTTGTTTGTTTTAATGACACCCTTCTCTTTTAATCGGGTTGAATAATTATGTCTGACTGGGCAACTAGAAGCCTTATTAACGTATTGGTATATAAGGGCAATATAGCAATAAAGTTGTCTAATATTAAATAGTTGAGATTCCTGATAAAGTAGGGTAGCGGATATCTTTATCTAGAATAATTTTAATAAACCTTTTCTGTAAAATATCTAATGATTTAAGATAAGAAATACCCGTTCCTCCCCAACTTATTATACCATAACATAATATTGACTGAACTAGTGCTTTATAAACTGCTATTAGCTCTTTAATGTTTAATATTTTTTGTAATTGTTTAAATTTATATATTAAACCTCTCATTTTTTGTACTATACTTTCAATTTGATAATTCCACCTTAAGTGGCAATCAATATAAATTCTCAAGTATTTAATTTTTTTCGTAGCACTGATGCTAGTTGTTTCATTATCATTGACTATTTCCAACTTTTGAAATGAAATGAAATGTAAGTAATATGTTTTTTTGCAATTAATGGTTAATTTTAGGCTGTCAAAGGTATTTTTTATATGTTTCAGATCCAACTCCACCATTGGTTTCAGGTTTTCCCATGAATTACTTTGGTAAAATATGGCTGTATCGTCCGCAAAAGAAATAATAGTACCGGGACTATTTAAGGCAAGTACTTCATTTATATAAATAGTGAATAAGACAGGTCCTAAAACTGTTCCCTGCGGGACGCCATATTTGACTATTTCTGGTAAGCTAGTTGTATCACCAATTCTTACATATTGTGTTCTTTCTTCCAGATAACTTTTAAAAAGATTTAGAACGGTTCCCCTAATTCCAATAAGTTGTAGTTTTTCTATCAGTCGTTGATGGCAAACCGTGTCGAAAGCTTTGGTGAGGTCCAGAAAAACACATAACGCAGGTTTCGTTTGGTCGACTGCATTGTACATAAGAGAGGTAAGTTCGGCAATAGCATCACTTGTAGATTTTTGCTCCTGGAAGCTAAATTGCATATTTGATATAATTTTATACGTTTTGAGAAAGCTTGTTAACCTAGTTTTTATTATTTTTTCCAGAATTTTACTAAAGTTTGAGATGAGTGATATAGGCCTATAGTTGCTCATTTGACTTTTATCGCCATTTTTAAATATTGGTGTGATAATTGCATCTTTAAATAGAGTTGGAAATATACCCGTTTGAAATACTCTGTTAAAAATATGGCAAAGTGGTGTTGTTATGCAATCTTCCATATCTTTAATTAGTTCTGATTTTATGTTATCCTTACCTGTTGCTTTATTATTTTTTAATTGCCTAATACATTTTTTATTTCAGGTTCATCGGTGCGATATAAGAAAAAGGAATCAGCTATTTGTGTCTCGGGTGGAGTTTTTGGTTGATTTTTAATTTTTTTAGAAAGTACACGTCTGGCTGACATTTACAATCACGAAGGCCTTGCCAGGCTCACAGCCTAGACCCCCGTCCCTTGTATCCCTATCTTTTTTTTTGTATTTTATATTTCATTGTTTAATGCTCTCATAAAAAAGAAAATGTACGTATGACACTAATCAACTCTGTATAATCGAACGTGCCGACTTTAGGGTGCCTAGACGATCATTGGACGAGTCTGGCAAGGCTTTGGGGGTGTTCCACATTAGCCAGATTGTATTTTAAGCTGTTATTATAATAAAGGCCATCATCTGATAAATTTTCATGACTGCGAAAATGAGGGAAATTTTTTTGATGAAAACTTTTCAGTTTTTCACCTGCCAGACATATTATCCATGCTCACAGATTAGCCAGACTATTTTTTTTACTTTACTTCAGTATACCTCTTACTACTAGAACAATTCTTATCACTGGAAAAAAAAAGGGCTGTGTATTCGTATGTTCTGATGCATTTTCTGCCTCAACCCATCGGAGAACCCCCCCTAAATACACTCACAGGCAAAATAATCGATCCATGCAAATTTTCGACGAATTTCAATCGCAAATAACTTTTTTATTTGATGTACGATATAAACGAATTTTGAAGAATATTGTAGACAAATTAATGGAGAATCGCTCACATTTTAAAAATTTACAAAAAAATATACATACGTTTATAATATACAGGGTTAAACAGAAATATGTTTTTTATCAAAAGTTTAAGACGCTCTGTGGAGTGGCGAAACAGTAAATTGTTCTAAATTAAGTTTTAATTATCAAGTCTCATCTATTCTCAACATTTTTGTCTTTGGTTCACCTCGATATCTTTATTTTTGTGGAAAATATGGATTTTTTAAAAAAACATTGCAATTTCTAATAATTTTTTTGTACGAAAAACTAATTAAGGTTGCTATAGAGGACTGACAGTTTTGTTGACAGTTTTTGTTGACAGTTTCTTTGTGAATGAATGTGTTACTTCTGAGATGTCTTCCTATTTTTAAAAATGGATGTCTCCGACTGATGTTTGCCAGAGCCAGTGCTTTAATCCAAGATGGACGGTCACAGTATTACGTGCAAGAGTTTTAAACGTCACAAGAAGTAAAGTACAAAGGGCTGTAAATTGGTTTAATCAACATGGCGAGTACAATAGCAGGAGGCAATGTGGTAGGAAGAGGTGTACGAATGAACGAGATCTCGTTCATTTGTACACCTCTGACCGTGACCTTCCATCCTGGATTGATAGATAGATAGATAGATATCTTTATTTAACCACTTTACATATAAAAAATACATTTGTGGCAAGTCAACAAAGGAATACAAAGTAAATACAAAACATCAGCAATTACAAAAAAATATATTTACGGTATATGAGACATCTACAAATAAAACACAAAAGTAAAAAGGATTAAAGTAATGGCTCTGGCAACATCAGTCGGAGACATCCATTTTTAAAAGTAAGAAGACACCTCAGAAGTAACACATTCATTTACAAAGAAACTGTCAACAAAAACTGTCAACAAAACTGTCAGTCCTCTATAGCAACCTTAGTTCTTCGTACAAATAAATTATTGGAAATTGCAATGTTTTTTTAAAAAATCCATATTTTCCACAAAAATAAAGATATCGAGGTGAACCAAAAACAAAAATGTTAAGAATAGATGAGACTTGATAATTAAAACGTAATTTAGAGCAATTTACTGTTTCGCCACTCCACAGAGTGTCTTAAACTATTGGTAAAAAACATCTTTCTGTTTAGCCCTGTATATTATAAACGTATGTATATTTTTTTGTAAATTTTTAAAATGTGAGCGATTCTCCATTAATTTGTCTACAATATTCTTCAAAATTCGTTTAAATCCAACATCAAATAAAAAAGTTATTTGCGATTGAAATTCGTCAAAAATTTGCGTGGATCGATTATTTTTCCTGTGAGTGTATATATGAATTTTGCTTAGAATTACTAACCGGACAATTCTATCCATGTTTGCTGACTGGGAAAATAAGTACCGAAAATCGTCACTGCCTCCTGTACTAATTGTTTTATTATTAAATTCAATACTGAGGTGAAGGGCTGCGACACTAATTGTGTAATATTTGACTTAAAATTATGTCCATTTTTAACATAGACAACTATACCATCATTTTGATTATAATTTCCCCCGTTATACACCACACTATAATTATTTATTTGAAAGAAGGACAAATCGTCTATATTCCAACATTCACTTAGAACTATACAATCGAAAGGTGTATCAAATTGAGACAAAAATACACAAAACTCTTCAAAATTTTTAGAAACACTTCTTATATTATTGTGTAATATGGAAAAATCTGTAGAGAATTGGACATCTCTTCTAGACACTATTTGTTCATATTCGTGTGCATCTTTGCAAATGTATGTATTAATAGGTGGATTATCATACTCTCTAATAAATGCATCCATTTTTTATATTTGTATTTTTACACTTTCTGTAAGTTAGATTAATATATAAGATTTAAAACAGGGTTATTATCTACTAAAGAAATAATTTAAAATTTAAAATTAGCATTCAAAAACAAAAAAATAGTCTTACAGTGGCAATTAATCTACGTCTTCATCTTCGGAGTAACTGACGCTGCGTCGCGTCGGCTCCATCTTTATTTGTGATTTTGACTTGGTCTAGCTTTCTTTCACTCAGTTTTCTGATCTTCTGGTTCTTTTCTCCTTTCTCTTGTATTCTAGATGAGTTTCTAATTACTGTGCCGGTGTCGGTTGTACTTGTTTTTTTGGATAATGTTTTAATTGGTTGACTTCTTCCACATTTACTTCTCTTTCTTTGTCTGTAGCAACTGGTGTAGATGGTGCACTACTGCTTTCTCTAATTTTTGTTTTTATTTCAACAAGTTTGTTTTCAGTTTCTCCATTTTCTGCAACCTCTGCATTTGTTTCTAATTCTTGAATGGTATATGGGTCACCATTTATATATTTTTTTTCTCCCTTTATATAAGCATGTATTTTTCTTGCCTTTGCGTCGTTAAGATGTTGTCTAAGCACTTTTTGTATTTTTATCTCGTCTGAGGAAAGTTCTTCGCTATAATTATTTTTTGATCAAGATTTTTGTTTACTTCTTTAAGTTTATAACAGTTTTGGATAAGTTCTTTTTTCTTCAGATAATAAATAAATTTAATAATTATAGGTTTGTAAGTTGTTTGTTTACCGATAGTATAAATATCATCTATATCCCTATTTTCTATGTTTAGTTGCAAATAAGTATTAAGTGTCCTGACTGTATAGTTTAGTAGATTTTCATCTGTGTTGTTTTGCAACCCAAATACTATAATATTATTTTTTCTCAAGGCTTTTTCAAGCTTTTCGTATTTATCTTTCAGTAGATCATAATTACGTTCAAGTTCCTTTCGTTTTGTTACTTTTTCTCTTATTGTATCCTTAACACTGTCTATTTCCACTTTTAGTTCCAGGGTTTGTTTTTTATTTGCCTCTTCTATAGTTGCATTTAATTTTATAAAAAAATCTTCATTTAAGGTACTTGTCATTTCTTATTTGGTTTTCTTTTCGTGAATTTGTATCTGTAGAGATAAGTTTTTACTCACGTGTAGTTTCTTGCACCAAGATTTGATAACATATAAATTATTGGCTGATTTTAAGACACTTTATTATTGTTTATAAGGTATATTTGGTAACTTTATATTTATTTATTTTACTCACTGAGCTGTTGTTTAAGATTTGCAATTGTCCTTCTTACTTTTATATTTTATTTTGGATTATTTATCACTTTATTTTAACTTATATTGGGAGTACTGTTCACTGTTCACTGTTCACTTCAATCGGTCGTTTAATTATAGGTACCTACTTAGCAACTTTTATTATCGAATATCTCGAACATGAATCGACCAATATGAAAACATAAGCTACACTTGTTATCAAGGTTAGAGTACCTTTCAAATGATATATCACTCGACACATGGTCTCATTTAAAATTTTTGAGAGGGTAATTCCATAGGGAAGGGGGAACAATAACAGCTAACCGCTTTATGTCAAAGTTATTCCCACCAAAAATAAAAACTGCCGTGTCCAATTTTTCACATAATTATTTTCTCAAGAATTATTGAGAGCGTTTCGTTTTAAATGGGACACCCTGCATATTAACTATACATCAACAACTATTATAATGAATACCAAATCCCCGAAGGATTAATTAAATGAGTTGTGGTAACAGAACTCATGTAATAAACTTTCAGATAATTTACTGTCACTGATTTCGAATGAATTTATCACTTGTAAGAGATAGTTAGCAATTCTAAAACAGAAACACCTGTCTATAACATGAAATCAGAAGCGGAACAGTTTATCTTTCAGAAAATTCGTTTTATAGTAATATGCATTTGGGAAGTTAGGAATAATGCCATAATATCTTCATAAATATTAACCATAGAAAAATAACCTCAAGAGAAATTGATCACTATTTCTAAATTATTATGTTTCAAAATGTCTCTTTTTTATTTAATAATAATTATTATTATTTTGTTACAAATTACTCTATGATCTTTGCTTGATATACGTATTGTTTTTAGATAACTTCTTTTAGGTTTTTCATACAAGCATAATAATAACAGAAAAAAATACCCAATTTGATATAGTTATATTGATGCTCCACTAATGAACATATAAATATAAAATTTGTTGGACGTAAAAATAATCGGAACCAATTTAGTGTAGTATTTGTTGTACTCAGCATGATTGAAGCTCTCGCTTCGCTCGTGCTGCAAACTTCATAACTCACGCAACA
Organism: Rhagium mordax; assembly: GCA_963680705.1. Lineage (NCBI taxonomy): Eukaryota > Metazoa > Arthropoda > Insecta > Coleoptera > Cerambycidae > Rhagium > Rhagium mordax. The sequence goes on from OY796656.1 coordinate 44,355,025, forward strand.
AATATACACTTTTTGCACTAGTTACACAAATAACTATTATGGCATCGTTCAATTCTTATTTGAAATTTACTACCACACTTCTGAGTATGTTTCAGACGATCTAAAAAATATCTGGATTATTTTAAAAACAAACTTTACGCCTGCTACTTTACGTCAAAGAAAGAGTTAAAGGTTGTTATTTTTTACATAAAATATAATATCAACAGGATTTCAGTATGGCAATGGGGTTTCCATTATTTCCAATATTAAGTAATATATTTATGGAAGATATTGAAAGTAAATAGGTACAAAATTATATACCGGGTGTAAACGAATAGTGGGTCACCCCTGTAACTTCCTTGTTTTCAAAGATATCAGGATAAAAATTTTTATGGTGAAATTAGGTAAGATTTACAACTTTTTGAGACCTATCCGCCATATTTGTCACTTCCTGTTTCACCGGAAATTACCCCAATAGTCTTTTCTAAATGGACGACCCTGTATGTTTTTACATTTTTGAAATAAAGATCACATTTTGGATACATTTATACTATTTTGAACAATTTATACAGAGTTTCACGAATAATAATTCCAATTTTAGTTGTCAATCTAGATGGCTGCGAATATGTTAAAATTATTTTTGTTCCAATGTAATTCATATACAAAATACGAAAACGTCAATATGTCCCATAGTACATCATACAGGGTGCTCTAAACTCATTAAAATCACATTTTACTACTTAGAAACCTTTTCAAGACGGTGTTCAGGAAATTCATTCAACGGAATTTGTTGGTCACATGAATAACAACCGATATTATTCGGAACCAGAATGTGAAGAGTTAAGTAGTCCAAATTGGAGTCCACAGGAGCAGGAAAATAGTAGTAGCGAATCTGACATCGATTCTGACCCTGAAATTGTAGCAGCAATTAAAACAAGTAAAATTGGTATTAACAATAAACCAGATTTAATTGGTCAAGAGAATGATCATAAAGTTAATAATCAAGATGAAAGTAGCGAAGCCAATAAAGAAAATAAAAGCAAGAGGAAATGTAATCCAAATAAATGGATTAAAAATGAAAGAAAAATAAAATGCAATAGTGGTGTATAGATGGAAGAAAAACTATATCAGATATTCATAGGGATTACGTAAATAATTGGAAAACTGAGGGAAAATATTTTGCAAACTATACCATGTATTCGAGAATTTTTAGAAGTGATTTTTAATATATAAATTTTTACTCCAAAGAAAGATCAGTGTGGTATTTGCGAACAGTACAATGACTCAAATGAAAATGAAAAAAATATATTACAGAGTAAATATGAAAAACATCTAAAAGAAAAAAAATTATCAAGGCTTGAAAAAGAAAAAGATAAGCAACTAGCAAAAACTAATAGTTGTGTAACTGCTTGCTTCGACCTGCAAGCAGTTCTCCAAACCCCATGTGGAGAAGTAAGTTCTTTTTATTATAAATCCAAATTATCTACTTACAATTTCACAATTTTTGACATTGGGACCATTAGAAGGGCATTACATGAGGGTGAGGGTAACCGTGGAGCCAACGAAATCGGCACTTGCCTATACAAGTTTTTGGAATTATCTAATATTCTTAAATATTATTATATTATCTGTTAAAATGCAAATAATCGTATTCTATCTTCATTCTACCCTTATTATTACCATAGTTGTCTTAAGTTACAAAAATTTAATTATAATTTCAGCAACAAAGTCATATCTCCAGAATTGATTTACAAATTTTCGGCAACAAAGACATATCTACAAATATTTTAGTTAAATTTAATTTTTCCTTAGAAGCATAATATGTAAGTAATTCAGTTGCTTATTATTATACTTTTTATAGAAATCAAATGGTAATTAAGTCTCATTTGAAAAGTTAATGTAGAAATTAAATTATGTATATCAAAATCTTTTAGGCTCGTTTTCTCAAAACGAACATTTATGTTACGGAGTATTTAATGTTACATAGTTGGAGAATATAAATATGTGTAATGTAAAATTGTAAAATGACAATTGATATTTTTAAATTTAATCGAAATTTACAACAGTTGTAGTTCTGTATCTGTATATTAGAGTTGAGTAGCAGTTTCTTGCTAAACTTATATCTACTGTATTTGATTATTATTTTATTTTAAAATAATTTTTAAAATTCTCTTTACCTAAAACTGCTATGATCCAGTTGCAAATACAACAAGTTTTTGTAGCACTCTTAAAGGTTCTATGTAGATTCACCAAGAAATTTATACTAACTACCAACTTGGTCAAATTAATCGATTTGGACGCCACTTACACGATGGTATATGCTTTTGAAAAGCTCAGTGTATAGCACAATAAGCACCAATCACTTAAGGCTAGGGTTTTAGTAGTGGGAAATAGCTCACGCAAATATCTTCCAGGACGTACCGGTACCTCGTGGTTGATAGCCAAATTGAGTTTGATGTCACGTGCTAGTTTGCTAGGCAACTGCTTAGAGGACCTGACTTAGTTGTTCGCGAATTGTTCGAACAGCGGCGCTTTCAAGAGACCGTGATAACCGCTAGCTTTGTCGTAAACAGATACGGCCTCGGATCTAGTAGAGTTTGCCAGCCCGCAAAAGCCTTCTAGAAAAGATTTTCGTTTGCACTTTGTTGCTAAAATGTGAGACCCACTTTTTATCATTTCCCACCCGTTAACAGTGCAAAATCGAGAGGTCGTCAAAAAATCGTACTGTACAGGGGATTGCTAGGGGTGGTTTTTCAAAAATTATGAAAAAATTTTTTTTGCGTTTTCTACATCCATGCCACCTGGTCCATCATCTACTGAAGTTTTATGCCAATATTTTAATCAGAAATATATATTTTTTAATTTTAAAACCGTCATGTACAATGCTTTCATATGGCCTTATTATATAAAGTCTCGCCCTGAAATACCACAATTGTAATATCCTTGCTAACGTCCTAACTCGAAAACCTTTTGATTAATCAAAAAAATCATTTCTATGAACGTTGTAGACCAAAGATCGAGGATTTCAATACTTTTTTCTGATTCTAAATCCGGTGGATAGTTTCGTTAAAAACTTGCAAATTGTAAAGCCATGTCGTGGCGGTAGCGGCCGACATTGGAGATGCTACGAAGATTTACGTTACCGTCGCTTGGCAGTCAAAAACCGACTCTAAGCTTCAGCGCGTTTATAAAGCCGATATTCGCCTATTATCGTGCAATTCCTGTGTTTTAGAAGCATTTTAGGCCTGCAGAAATAGAAAAAACGGTGTAACTAATTCGTTTCAGATAGCCGTAGGTAAAAACAGGTGTATTTAGTTATAAGGAATATACCTCTGCGATTCCTCCCAAATCAAATATACAGAACATTGTTTATAAGTCACTTGTATGTGAAAAAATCATGAAATTTGGAGTTTTTTAAAAATTGCAGTAAGACTGCAGTAGATTAATTTTTTTGAATGTTTCTGTTTACTAGGTAATTCCAAACCGGTTAATTTAAGCCCCAGTTGATTTCATTTCATTGATTATTTATTTAAATAATTGCCGAAAACCATCGAAGTTTTCGAAAATTTCAAGCATTTTTTACTCTGAAAGGAAAAATGCTAGACTCGAGGCTAGACTCTTGAAACTTTGGTGGAATATGTGTCTCATTACCCTCAACTTACAAAAAAAATTCATTTCAAAATGCTTATTAGTTTTCGAGAAATTCTATTTGTTTATTAAAAACGTCCCAAATGTTTAAATGAAAAATTGGCCTATTAACGTTATCAAAAATAATTCAACCGCAGCTTATTTTTTTCGTCAAGACGTCAATTTTACGAATCTGTTATGGGTGTATCGATTTTCAATAATTTTGACCGTCAAAATGGCGTTAACAACATTGCTACTTTTCGGAGCAGCGTTTTTTGCAAATAACTTTACAACAAATGAACGTATCTGCACAAATCTTTCATATTTGAGATGCTGGTATTTTTCTACAAATTTATAAAAAAAAATTGTTGCTCTGGAACATGTAGGAGCCGAGATAATTTTTTAAATTGTTTAATGCGCCAAACGTTTATTTATTAATATTTATGGCCAAAATTGAAACTGGTTGTTAATAAGATCTTGAATTTTGTGAATTCATCAAGTCCTATTGAAAACGGGCCCTTTTTGAGGTCAAAATATAATTTTTAATAATTAGTGATTTTAGAGCGTCTTCAATTTGTTTGGCTCAAGGGACAGGTGAATTTTTTATCAAACGATTTTCAAATAGGGGTAGCGAGAAAAATTCGTCATATCTCAGTTATTTTCCGGCCAATTTCGATGTTTTTTTTTTTTAATTTGGGGTAGCTCACGAAAATAATAACAATGGGCACATTTGCAATATCCAAATAATAAACAAATAATTGTTATAAACAATTTATTTATTTTTTTAAATTTTTTCTTTTTTGGGCTTATGCAATATGTGCTAATGTATTAAATATAAATTTATAAAGATTATATAATGGTAACAATGCTGTAACATCGTATATTGTTTGATGGAGAAATAGTTTGTGCATACATTGTTACCATTATATAATCTTTATAAATTTATATTTAATACATTAGCACATTATAAGTTGCATAAGCCAAAAATGGAAAAATAAAAAAAAAAAAATAAATTGTTTATAACAATTATATGTTTATTATTTGGATATTGCAAATGTGCCCATTGTTATTATTTTCGTGAGCTACCCCAAATTAAAAAAAAAACGTCGAAATTGGCCGGAAAATAACGGAGATATGACGAATTCTTCTCGCTCCCCAATTTGAAACTCGTTTGATCAAAAATTCGCCTGTCCCTTGAGCCAAACAAATTGAAGACGCTCTAAAATCACTAATTATTAAAAATTATATTTTGACCTCAAAAAGGGCCCGTTTTCAATAGGACTTGATGAATTCACAAAATTCAAGATCTTATTAACAACCAGTTTCAATTTTGGCCATAAATATTAATAAATAAACGTTTGGCGCATTAAACAATTTAAAAAATTATCTCGGCTCCTACATGTCCCAGAGCAACAATTTTTTTTTATAAATTTGTAGAAAAATACCAGCAACTCAAATATGAAAGATTTGTGCAGATACGTTCATTTGTTGTAAAGTTATTTGCAAAAAACGCTGCTCCGAAAAGTAGCAATGTCGTTAACGCTAGTTTGACGGTCAAAATTATTGAAAATCGATACGCCCATAACAGATTCGTAAAATTGACGTCTTGACGAAAAAAATAAGCTGCGGTTGAATTATTTTTGATAACGTTAATAGGTCAATTTTTCATTTAAACATTTGGGACGTTTTTAATAAACAAATAGAATTTCTCGAAAACTAATAAACATTTTGAAATGATTTTTTATTTGTAAGTTGAGGGTAATGATGAGACATATTCCACCAAAGTTTCAAGAGTCTAGCATTATTCCTTTCAGAGTAAAAAATGCTTGAAATTTTCGAAAATTTCGATGGTTTTCGGCAATTATTTAAATAAATAATCAATGAAATGAAATCAACCAGGGCTTCAATTAACCGGTTTGGAATTACCTAGTAAACAGAAACATTCAAAAAAATTAATCTACTGCAGTCTTACTGCAATTTTTAAAAAACTCCAAATTTCATGATTTTTTCACATACAAGTGACTTATAAACAATGTTCTGTATATTTGATTTGGGAGGAATCGCAGAGGTATATTCCTTATAACTAAATACTGTAAATACACCTGTTTTTACCTACGGCTATCTGAAACGAATTAGTTACAAATTCCCGTTCACATCGTCTATTTCTACAGGCCTATTTTAACTGTCTTGCGATATTATTTTATTAATAAATATTTAATTAAACAATTCCGATGTGATTTTTTTAAATGGTAATAAAATTTTCCTTTGATTTTTTTCCAATAATAAGTAATTTTCAATAGGTACACAAAAATATAGGCAAGTAGCCGGTATCTTACACAAAAATATAGGGTAGGTAGTAGTACCTACACAAAAATAGTGTAAATGTTTTGTTGAATATATTAAGTTTACATTAACAAAAGTAATAATAATAATTAATAATAATTATTATTGTAGGTACTACAAGTGTAACGAATTACAAACCCTTAAAAGGGAGCCATATATAAGAAAAAGAGGTCCGATTGGGAAATATTTACAATACATACAATACATAATTCATATGATACAAAAGAAAACATGAACTTATAATAAATTGAACTATACGTGAACTATACATATATAGAGTATATTTTTGTGATTTGTGAATTGTGATCTGCTTATATAGTTTAGCCCAATCAATAGGAGGTACTTCTACCTTGCAAAAGGTATAGGAAAGTTTATATTTGGTAGGTACGACATGGCTTTACAATTTGCAAGTTTTTAACGAAACTATCCACCGGATTTAGAATCTGAAAAAAGTAATGAAATCCTCGATCTTTGGTCTACAACGTTCATAGAAATGATTTTTTTGATTAATCAAAAGGTTTTCGAGTTAGGACGTTAGCAAGGATATTACAATTGTGGTATTTCAGGGCGAGACTTTATATAATATAAGGCGCTCCATATGAAAGCATTGAACTACATGATGATTTTAAAATTATAAAAAATATATTTCTGATTAAAATATTGGCATAAAACTTCAGTAGATGATGGACCAGGTGGCATGGATGTAAAAAGCGCCAAAAAATGTTTTCATAATTTTTGAAAAACCACCCCTAGCAACCCCCTGTACAGTACGATTTTTTGACGACCTCTCGATTTTGCATTGTTAACGGATGGGGAATGATAAAAAGTGGGTCTCACATTTTAGCAACAAAGTGCAAACGGGATGACACGATAGAAGCAGCTATTTACTCTACTGTTCGTGGCCAAACGTCCGACAACAGCGTTGTCACAGCCGTCACAGGTCACAGGTTTATTCACCCTCTGTAAAAAAATGACGGATACTATAGTGGAATTAGTACCAATCGTCGATCATTAAAAAAAAACCATATCCAATGCAAAATACCATATTTCACACCATACCCTTAAAAATGGCCCCTATAAGCTCAAATTGCGGACCCAACTAAAATTTGCAAGGACACTGCCTTTAATAGTTTCATTTTTTAATTCAATTACTTTAAAAATTGTAAATAATTTTTTTACATATCAAATTGGGTATCACACCCTACCCTACCTAATTGGTAATTGGTAAATTGTGAGTGGGCTGTTGATCAGACCCTCCACTGCGACCGCTCGGTCTATTGTGGCTCACTCCAAATTATATTTCACCCAACAGGGTCCTCCGGCAGAAGTTCCCCTTTGCCGAACATTGAGAACCGAATTCTAGCTGCAGCGGGGCATGCACATAAAATGTGCTCTGCCTTTTCACTTTCACTTTTACCCTACGTATACATAAAATTTCTTCTATTACGTGCCTGTACACTGAGTGTACAGTAATCCAGTATTTTATTTATTGCCATAGTAAAAAGTTTGTATCGATTGTATCGCCATCTTATAGAGAGTGGCCAAACTATTTTGAATATGGTTGGTACAAAACTAAACTGGAATGACGTCTACTATGCCAATTGCAAATGTCGGAAATGGAGCATTCATATTATTTGCGGGATAAACGCTCGGGACCATACCTAGTAAATATCTTAGTATATATTGATGTCTAACTAAAATAAAAGTGAACCTAAATGTTGCCGCTAGTCAATGAAGAAGTTTTATACCTGAATGTATTGGGGTTTGTTAAATATTATTAGTTATTAGCGAGAGGACCAAACCGCAAAGTCGAGATACTTTGGTAATTAATTAAATTATTACTATGTGCTCCAAACATTTGAAATTACTTCATGGCCTAGCTGAAACCTTTGTGAATCCGTAGGTATCACAAATTATTCATAAAAGTTATTTTTCCCAGAGTTCTGTGTTCTATAATCGAGCTCTGTTTCCCGTATAATTCATATCTTAAAATGCTAACCTTAATTTACACAAATTAGCAGAGATCTTGTGAGGATAGCTGTATCAAAAAATATATAAATGACTTTTGTATTCGTTAATAAATTGCAGGATTTGGCAAACTGGAAACTTAGTCTCTTATTTTAATGAAAAATTGAGGTGACTTTTTGTACGTTATCCTCGATTCAAGTTTAAATGCCAATACGTTTTCATATTTCCCATTTCACTGGGTTAAGGGAATTCCATATTCAAATTGTATCACGAATTCCCCTTGCGGTCCTTAGTTTAATTTTGTTTCCTAATATCCGAAATAAATGAAGGAAACAGCTTTCCGTCGCGTCAAATCGTGAGCGCTCGTGAAGCTCGACTAGAGCGCGTTTTCATCAGTTGTGCTTTTAGTGCGCTTTGAGCAACACGAATATTTTCTCAGCTTTTCACTTCAACTCTACACTAACAGTCTATCTTTGTTCTATCTCAAAATTTTCAACACAAGGTAAGTAATACTTAATTATCACCTTGAGTACATTTTTTGAATTTGCAGAGAAATTAAATTACACGGGATTCTTTCCATGAATTCTTTCAGAAACTTTATCAAAAAGATATTGGCAAACTTTTCCTTTTAAACGCAACTAACCAAAACATGTAAAGGTAATAAAATTGCAATTTGAGCGCCGAGAGAACTTTATATTGAGGGAACAGGAAATAATTTGGTGCTATAATTAAATTGACAATTAAAATAAATATCAAAGTAATTATTTAAGTTTCGATTTAGTTTTAATTGACTAGAAATGGCAATACATTTTCAGGATTCTATTGAATTTGATTCCTCTTCTCTGTGTTACATACAGTGCGTTCACAATGAAAGGAATAAATTCAATATAATCTGAACCACGTGGTTGTGCCAAAAACGCTCGGACACGTCGATTTGTAATTTTGAATTGGCACATTTTGAGTTATACGGCAAGTCAATGTCACTTCCGGTTTTTCCGGAAGTGACATCAACTTTGTTATTTTAAATGCAATACCTTGTATTTTTGTACTGATTTGTATAGACGATAAAAAGACGTTTCCAAAAATGTAGTTAACATGTTTTTATTATGAAACGTTTTTGTATTATTTACAAATTTACTGTAGCAACTGTCTTAAAAATTCCTAAATTATTAAATGTTCAATGTGTTGCATATTTTGAGTCACACGGCAAGTCAATGTCACTTCCGGTTTTTCTGGAATGTCACTTCCGGTTTTTTCGGAAGTGACATCAACTTTGTTATTTTAAACGTAACACCCAGTATTTTTGTACTGATTTGTATAGACGATAAAAAGACGTTTCCAAAGATGTGGTAAACACGTTTTTATTATGAATAATTACTTTTAGTATTATTTACAAATTTACTGCACTAACTGTCTAAAAAATTCCTAAGTTAATAAATGTTCAATATGTTGCCCGTTTACGTGAATGCATTTTTGAATTCGAATAATTATGTCTCTTTGGATATTGCGAAACATTTCTGGTGATATTAGTCGGATTTCTTGGCGTATTATCTCTTTTAAGTCATTAAGATTGTTAGGTCGGTTCACATAAACTTTGGATTTTAAATAACCCCATAAGAAAAAATCCAAGGGAGTTAGATCAGGTGACCTCGGCGGCCACTCAATCGGTCCCCTTCTACCAATCCATCTATTGGGAAAGGTTGCACCTAGAAATTGACGAACTGCGATCGCATAGTAGGGAGGTGCCCCGTCTTGTTGAAACCAAATTGTCTCACTTGGTACGTCAGGGTCTTGTGGGTTGGGAAAAAGAACAGCTAAAGCAGGAATAAGTTCAAATTGAAGAAACTCTAAATAGCGTTCTCCGTTTAGTGTTCCTTCAAAGAAATAAGGCCCAATAATTCGATTGCCAATAATTCCTGCCCATACATTAATTTTCTGAGGATATTGTGTGTAAACCTCTTGCATCCAATGGGGATTTTCTGTCGCCCAGTATCTGCAATTCTGTCTATTTACATGACCACTTAAACAGAAAGTGGCTTCATCAGAAAAAAGAATTTGCTCTATTAAATTCAAATTTTCATTGTGCATTTCTTGTATTTGCTCGCAGAATTGCATTCTTCGATCAAAGTCGTCTTCCGACAATTCATGCACCAGGTACTAAGGATGGTACTTAGCTGCTCGAAGAATTTTTGATACTGATCCCGTTGACAATTCATATTCTCTTGAGAGTTCTCTAACCGTCACATGGGGATTTTCTTGAACGTGTAGAAGGACATTTAACTTAACATCTTCAAGTACCTTTTTTGCTCGGCCTTTAGGTAAATCTCTAACGTGGCCAAACTCTCTAAATTTTTGTTCAATTTTACTCACGACAGATTGGCTAATCGGTGGACGGTCAGGATGATTTTCATTAAATAAGTTACATACCTGCTGTTGAGTACGAACTCTATCACCAAAACCAATCATCATAAGCACCTCAATTCGATCTTTTTCTGTTAAATTCATTTTTTCGGTAAATAAATGTCACTTCACAATTATTTTTTGACAACTTAAAAATTTATTCAACGCTTACTATAAGTTTTTTAGTGCTGTAAGTTCAAGTGACATTTATTTACCTAAAAAATGAATTTAACGGAAAAAGATCGAATTGAGGTGCTTATAATGATTGGTTTTGGTAATTGAGTTCGTATTCATCAGCAGCTATGTAAATTATTTAGTGAAAATTATCCTGACCGTAACAAGACGGGGCACCTCCCCAATATGCGATCGCAGTTCGTCAATTTCTAGGTGCAACCTTTCCCAATAGATGGATTGGTAGAAGGGGACCGATTGAGTGGCCGCCGAGATCACTTGATCTAACTCCCTTGGATTTTTTCTTATGGGGTTATTTAAAATCCAAAGTTTATGTGAACCGACCTAACAATCTTAATGACTTAAAAGAGAGAATACGCCAAGAAATCCGACTAATATCACCAGAAATGTTTCGCAATATCCAAAGAGACATAATTATTCGAATTCAAAAATGCATTCACGTAAACGGGCAACATATTGAACATTTATTAACTTAGGAATTTTTTAGACAGTTAGTGCAGTAAATTTGTAAATAATACAAAAAGTAATTATTCATAATAAAAACGTGTTTACCACATCTTTGGAAACGTCTTTTTATCGTCTATACAAATCAGTACAAAAATACTGGGTGTTACGTTTAAAATAACAAAGTTGATGTCACTTCCGGAAAAACCGGAAGTGACATTCCAGAAAAACCGGAAGTGCCATTGACTTGCCGTGTGACTCAAAATATGCAACACATTGAACATTTAATAATTTAGGAATTTTTAAGACAGTTGCTAGAGTAAGTTTGTAAATAATACAATAACGTTTCATAATAAAAACATGTTAACTACATTTTTGGAAACGTCTTTTTATCGTCTATACAAATCAGTACAAAAATACAGGGTGTTGCATTTAAAATAACAAAGTTGATGTCACTTCCGGAAAAACCGGAAGTGACATTGACTTGCCGTATAACTCAAAATGTGCCAATTCAAAATTACAAATCGACGTGTCCGAGCGTTTTTGGCACAACCACGTGGTTCAGATTATATTGAATTTATTCCTTTCATTGTGAACGCACTGTATATTAATATATTTATTGATATTTAAGTTCTTGAAAACTTTTAAATACTTACAGTCTTGAACAATGCAAAACACAAAATGAGTTATTGCGTTTTATTAATATATTATAAAATAATTTTTCTTTCATTACTATATCTAGCTATATTAGCAAAAACTTAAATTTACTGTATATCCATTTTATGAAATTCGTAACTGAGTGGTATCATTTGATAAAGGCACAATACACTTTTTTGCATACTGGTTAAAGGGGGTTGTTCGATAGATTTCATTATAGATTTGTTTTAAATTTTTTGAAGTGGAATTGATTACTAGGGTTAAATGCTTATTTTAATCTGCTCTCTTGTGGATTGAAATTTTTACAATCGAGCGCTTTTTTCTGGTTTATTAAATTGTGTATCAAATATCGGAATTTGGTAAACTTATACAATGTACACGTTTTATGTTACGTGGTGCTTACTAAAATTGTACAGGTGTGCACAACACGGAAACTCAGAGAAATAAGTATACAAATCTAAACATATCTGAAAAAAAAAAAATTTAAAGGAAATGTTTTCCAGTTTTACTTCACTAAATTTATAATATAAATCTGCAGAGTATTGTCAAATCGTTTGTATTGGTTTAGTTCTTATTAAAACTTGTTAATAGTTTTCAGTTATATAATATTCACATTGCAAACTATACAAGCAGTATCTTATATATAAGTGAGATTCTGATGTTACTGTTATTTCAAATGAAACGAAATGAGCCTCATCGAACGCCAGTTTGATTCTGAACTTACATTTGATTAGATTTTTTGTAATACTCGGAACTGGGTAATAAATCGGACTAATGAAAATTGTTTTAATCTAACGAAAACGAAATAAGAGAAGAAAGAGCTGATATTAGATTCCACAGATAAGATATTTGCGTATAATAATCATTGCCAGTGACAGTGAATAAAGATATTTAATATTAAAATGAAACATGGAAAGTAACGGTAGAATTTACGAAGGGGTACCATAAACTGACGAATGAAAAATTTATAGCAATGCATAAAAAGGGAATCATAAAAAACTGTGGCTAAATATTACGTCGAATTTACTGTTAATGTAAAATGTTGGAACTGTAAATAGGTACCTAATTTTTTCTTTATTTTTGACTAATAATTGAAAAACTACAGAATAGAACTATCATATATATTATAATCAGTAAAAAATAGAGAATGTTCAATATTTTCATTAATGCTAAATAAAACTCAGCGATATTTATGTAAAACAATTGTTGTTGTTTCTACAATAAACTAACAAATTCAGATCAAAGTGTGTAGCAAAAAAATTATATTATAGTACATATAATTAAACATTTATTTAGCAAAACAATAGTAAACGACACATTTGGTCTCAAAAACTAAAGAAAAACAAGTTACTCCCCTATTTTTACAATCCTATATTTGTTCATTTATTTGAAAGGGAGCAACAGGTTGAAACCTGTACGAATTGGTATTGTTAGTGACCCTCAAATAACAGTCAAAAGTACTGCCTCGATATCTTGTGTCCATCATATGAAAATCTCCAAAATTACTCAAAAATTCTACTCCGTGAAGCTTGCATTGAAGATATCTTAATACGTGAGTGTTAAAATCTCTATATTATTGTCAAGAGTAAGTGTGTTGTGGGATATAACTACTCGTAGAATGACTGTGTCGTCTGCATAGAGATAGATTGATTTTATGGTCGGTAAGAGGTTGGATGTCGTTTATGTAAATATTGAAAAGTGCAGGTCCTAGTAAAGAACCTTGGGGGACGCCAGATTGGATAGAGGTGAGGTGAGTATTCCTGGTTAACCGCTACTTGGAATTTGAACTGTAGGACTCTATCAACTTGATGGTACAAGTCGAAGTGCAGTTCAAGGTACCATATTTTATCGAGGGCACAAAAATTTTATAAGGCGATAAATTGATGATTCATTTTGGCAAATAGGTAATGCGATTTACCGCCGAGACTTTAAAAAGTCATAATGGTCTGATGCGTTTTCTCGCCAATAATGTTATAATGTTTTGAGTAATCGTTTTCAAAAAAGTTGATTGAAATTTTTCACTAGTTGACTTTTTTTGGAAGCCATACCAAAAATCAAAAATATTCTACTTTTTGCAAAATATGGCGACTGTAAGCTCAATTCAGCATACTGTCAATCAATTCATCGTAGACCACTAAGTTCTCTACAAATCAGGTCTGTTGATATTTGGTTGGCAAAGCATTTGTTTTTTATAATATTCTTCATAAGTAGAAATGTCAAGATTTGCGCGAGTCTATTTATCATTTTTTATTAAAAACAACTTTTATTTTTATGTATTTATTTATTTTTTTTTTTTTTTTAGAAAAATTTTACAACCCATTTATAGAATTAGAATTTGTGCAAAAACGGTCTATTGAATTTTTTCAGCAAAGTAACGTTTCTTGTATTTTTACTTTTAATGTCAGAGTTTCTCTGATCATTTCGGTAGGATAAACTGACATGAATTGGAATATTCAGGTGCTAAAAGTTAATGTTGTATAATTAATTGTCGATATATTATATATATGTGATATATTATTATTTAGCTAAACTTACTGCTTTGAAACGAAATCCACGGAATATATAAAACTTTGACAACTTCAAACGTCAAATGAGAAATGCTTTATTTGTAAATGTAGTGTGTGTACTGTGGACGTAACCATAGTAACCAAAGCTATTACATGATATCTTGGGATATAAACAGCTCTGATTCGTCGAAAACCGTTATGTAATAATATATTCTACGTTGGGTTAGACACAATTTTTAGTTGTGGAATGCGTAGTTTCTAAAGTCGTGTTAGTGAAACTATTTTACAAGTACAAGTAAGGCTAATATAACTGAGGCAGCAAATTCATCATGCGCGTCTAACATAACCTTATATTTTTAGTTTTTGCAAATTTATTTTCAATTTTAATTTTAATTTTTGTAGTTTTAGCCTGCATCCATTTTAACATTTAAATACTCTCTCAGACAGTGGATTTATAAAGTTTTAATATTGTAGATTATTAAAAACAGACTGCTAATAATTATACGTTGGAATTTCAACCAATAAATAGCATTTTATTTTATTAGATCAAGGCAATTAAAACTTTATTAGTAATGCACCGAACAAGATTTGGGTTGATATAGTATAGGATTAAAGCAGAAATTTTGATAAAATTGACGTAATATTCGAAAATATTAGATAAATGCATATTTTTTAGGTTAGTTGTGACGTCACGTGCGCGTCACCCATACGCTTACTCAAAACATGTATTCCCTAAAAATATCGATTTACATGCATTAATAACATTAATTATGGTACAAATTATCAAATTTGTAAATAAATATTTACAAGAGAAAAACCTCAATGATTAATTGATCTGAAATATTCTTATAGTAAAACCAGCATAAAAATTGAACGGCAAACGTAAAGACTCTTTTCAAATGAAAACAAAAGGAAAAGACAAATCTACATATGATTCCCCTCGTGATTCCCACAAAATCAAACAATATTTCTTGTTTGTCCAAGATCTAACACGGCCTCGTTTTTACTCAGCTGTAGTGGTCAGCAAGCGTGAAATGAGTTGATCAAATGGATTTTGCTATATTATTATTATTTGAACTGAGAAATAAATTGAGCAAACTAATAGTTATTTTCTCCTTAATTTCGAATTTATTGTATGTTTCAAGAAATTCAATCGATCTGCCAGATCACGGTTATGAGAAAATATGGATTGGCCAATGTATATCTCTCCTGAGTTCCAATTTCAATTGAGGCAAGTGACAAAGTCCCAAGGCGTTAATATAAATCGGGTGTTGAAAAAATTGTTAAGTTGGCTTTCCACATAATTTACTATAACTCTAACTGATTTCGCCGATTTTAATAGTATCTGAAAACCATCTTTTTTATTTCGTCAAAAAAATATAGGACGTATTGGTTTATATTTTTGAAAAACTCAACTAAAACAAGAAGCAGTACTTGCCTTAACGTTTTAATAAATGAATAATAGATGACCAATTAAAATATCATTTAAACGTTTGCAGATTTCGGCAAAATTATATACTTTTTATTAACAGATTTGTCTGATGTTTTAGCGTAGCATGATGTGAAAATAATTTCAATATTTTGCAGGTGTGACAATTCTCTCAGTCATGTATTTTTACTTATTGAGAACAAAATTATTTCATGAAATACAATTTTTATATAGGTATTCTCAAAATTTTTATTATGAGCAGTATTCACGTAAAAATAATCAGTAAAGATTAAGTTAATATAAAGATTTTTTACTATACACTGAAATATTCTTTTGTTCTGATAAACAAACCTTTTCGGCATATTCATCGTGTTCAACCGATGCCATTTATTTACACCTACCAGCAAAACTTTTATTTGACTGCTCTCGTTGGCGTTGTCTTGAATGGGTGTCGATCAAGTATTCTTGTTGGAGTTGTATGTGATCCACTTTTGTCATATAATGGCGTCACAACTTTTCTAAATACAACAACGTTTGTTTTGATGTTGGCCTCTGCTATAAGCATACGAAAATGTTATAAGTATGGTATGTATTTGGATGGTGCGCCCAATTTTAGTAAATATTCTTTATATTCCAAACAAGAATGATATTTCCCAACATCTTCTGTATAGTACAAATTGCTAATGTTCACTTTATTATTATTTTTATGAAAATCAAAAAATCCGTTTCGACCCATGGATATTTTTATAATCTTAGACCATTTCTGGCAATTGATTTTATGCTAATGTAATTTAATATCAATTGTTGAAAAAGACTGATTTTCAAGAATAATTTACAATGTTTTCTATTTAGCCTTTCAACAATATTATTTTTGCATATTATCATCCAGTTCTGTAGTTTTCCCTTGATAAATAATAAAGTCATAAATGAGAACACTTTGTACACATAAGAGAAATAACTTAATGTCAAATAGGTAGAGGTTTTCTTTCATATACTGTTTTACATTAGAAATTCCTTTGAATGGCATCATTTGTTCGCTTCTGTAATTTTCTTCTTCGATGGCCAATTGCGTCTTACTTTCCACTCTCGTAATTTTCTTTGTAATTCAGCAAAGTGTCTATACAATGCCAATTCATATGAAGTTTTTACAACCGATTTATTGGCTTAACATACTACACCGAGAAAAATCAACCTATTAAAGTATCTTGCTGAAAAACTTTAATAAGAGGCATTAAAACATTTGCAACCATTATTACAAATTTAATACCAATAACATTTTCAAGTTTTAAGAGCTATTAAAGCCATTTTCCTGAAACGATACTATTATTGCTATTAGTTCCCCAGCTACGATAACTAAGTTATCTTATCGGGGCAAGTAAGTGTTTTTTAATAAAAACAAATTGCTGCTGGTATTCCGTTACCCTAATAACCCTTATTACGCATCTTGCAATATTTATTAAAGTTGAAGCTACCACTATTAAAGGGACATAATACAATTTTCCTTATTTCCTGCTATTAGTCCGCGAGCTAAGATAATAAGGCATACTAATATTTTCAAATACGCATCCAAATGGCCATTATTAAAGTGTTTTTTCGCTGTATATAATTTGTTACTTTCGGTTAAATTCGATACTAATCGTGTTAATGAAGGGGGCAGTCGGGGCGAGGAAGACAAAGTGACGCGCATTTATGATATGAGTGCATTTTTAAGTTTTAATTACTTATATGGCACTTGCGGTGAATATTAGTTGTTTTTTGGTGTGCTTGTGCATTCTACAATATGTCTTACAATCTACTTTTTATTGGAATGGGGAGTACACTCTTTTGTTCTAGATTTGCAAGTAAATCAGGTTTGCTAAATAGGTAATATTTCTTATTCTTGTACTAAAAACTGTGGCACGTGTAGAGGTTAATAAAATTTTGTCAAATTTTAGAGAAACAATTTTCAATTTTGAAATTCCTATGCCTAATTAATTTTAGAATATTCTGAAAATAAATTTTCTCAGTATCAATAAATAGTAAAAGCGTTTTCGTTAACGTTAATATTTTAGTGAAAAATACAGACATTCCAAATTTTGGTTGTATAAAATCACTATAATAGTAAATGAACAAAAGGAAATTTATTTTTATTTAAATTAATATTTTTATTTTATTTATTCATTATTATTGCTAATATGTATTTAAATTATGACCTAAAATTTTAATGAACATTTTGCATTTGAAAAAAATCATACCTACACAAAATACGAAGTGTATTTTGGTCCAGGATATTTGCTGTGTTAATGACCTTACAGCTGTTACCTACTCGCAATGATAAATTATTTAACCATTTAAAATTTGGGGGTTGTAGGGAGTTAAACTCTTAATATTTGTATGGGGCTGTAAGAAGATGGTTCATTTTAGTAGATAGTGTTGTTCATAAGTTATATGGTTATAATTTTATATCTTCGTGTATTTATTTAATAAATCTTTTTTTTCCAATATCAGATCCTAATACATCCTAGAATATTTTAATTTAGTTAAAACTGGCAGGGAGTTCTCATTGTGAAATAGGATGTGTTAATTTATGTATCCTTAAAAATAAATAAATAAAATGGTGAATATTACTGTGATTGTCTTAATAAACGCATTGGAAAATATAGTTGGCTACACATATTTTCAAAAAGAATTTCTTTATCTTATAGGACTTGTATGCAAAAATATTTTTAAAAAACATAATAATTGCATCGGTTAAATTTAACAAGTCAATTTCAGATGCATTTATTATTCACTAATTTTACCCAGAAATGTACAGAGTGATCCACATTTTCTGGCGTTATTACTGAAGTAAAGAAAAATCTTAAAAGTTATCATTGTATGGTTGTTTCCTTATATTCAGAATCCGGTGAGATAAAAAATTGGATCTCAAATTACATTTAAAGAACCCATTTTTCCAACATTTAGCATTCTGTATATTATTATGGCAGGAATTGATAGTACATTGTTCAGATGTTATACAAAACATATGGGATGACCCATACGATTTCCGGTTTATCTGAAATTGCACCAATTTTTTAAGGTACCCTGTATATTATCATTCGTTTTGTTAGAGATTATAATTCTCTTCTCGGTGATATATAACATGATATGGTTATCTTTACCTATTGGTTTCCAAAATGTAACCTATTAAATATATGCTAATGTCAAGCAGAAAATGTAATCATTTATTTAATTATAGGAAAAAAATATTTCGAAAACTGCAGTAGAGTTACCTATATCGTGTTGTATATTGCGGAGAACAGAAAAAAAATATGCAATAATGTACAGGTATCTCAAAAATTAATGTAATTTCCGAGTAAATCGGAAGTTAGATGGGCTACCTCATATGTGTTTTATAAAATCTAAACATAGTACTCCTGATTCCCATCATAATATATAGGGTGTTAAAATTTTGGGGAATTGGATTCTTGACCACCCCTCGTATATTTGAGGTCCGATTTCCGTTATCCAGCCAGATTCTGAATCTACGAAAAAAATTGTATACTTAGTAACCTTTAAACGTTTTCTTGTCTCAATAACAACATCAAGAAATCCAATGGACACCTTATGTGTGCCACCCCGTACATTTCTGGGCAAATTAAATAGACACTCTATATCTATTAACTATTCTTATTACCTTAATTAGATGATATTAATAAAGATTATTTAATTCTCCAATTAGCTTTATTTATTAACTAATACCTACAGTTAAAGAATTTAGCTAAATTAATTAAAGTATCTATTAACAATTACTTAATACCTAATTATTTCGTATAATGCATATTAAAGCATCTAATACCTGTAGTATGTTATTTAGTTAAATTAATGAAGCTATCTAATACAAATTGAAGGGTTATTTCATAGTGCTTATTGGAAATGTTATTGAAACGTCAGTATACTCTAATAATGATTAGTTTTTAAATTTGCAGTGGTACATAACGTACTTAATAACTATAGCAACCGTAGACGACTAATGATAATACAACCAATACTATTGGAAATATAATTTTTCTTTAATACCCATTATTAACGCTTTTTATGAAAACAACTTTAATAACTATAGCAAAAGAGCTTGCCTGTCCCCTATTTAATTGAAGTTTTTAGCAACGGTTATTAAATTTTTAATAACGACTAATAGATTTTTCTCTCGGTGTATAACATACGAATACTTCTAGTTAGATAGTTCCTTTTAATTGAAAAACGTAAAAACTTGTACTGATACTATCATGTTACAAATAAATAATTGTACAGTAACTTCATTCACCTCAATGAAATTTGATAAGAGAAGTTAAAAATTTCTGGAATAACAACTTTTTGAACATCATATATGAAGGGCTTGATAAGAGAAGGATGCATCAAGCATTTCTTCAGGGGTAAAGTTTATTGCCCTCACTATGCTACTGGCAGTAATCCCCCAAGGAGGGAAATCACATATGTAATTGCATAATTGAGTTACACATGATTTTTTCTACAATTATTTCAACCGAAGCATGGCGCAAGAAAAATAATCGTAATGCAACATTCGTCGAGAAGAAATGGTTTTCGACTTTAAAATGTGTGAAGAAATTGTTACTTTCTATACTAGAAAAAATTATTTATATACAAGTGTCAAGAGATATCTAGAAATCTATTAAAAAGTCTTTAAGTTAACTACTACAGTTCCCTAAAAGCTGAAAGCTACGCTCTTTTACACCGGGATATATTTGCTATTTGATAATTGTATGGTTGGTAAAACATGACTATTTAATGTGTTTAAAATGGCGCACAATTTTAAAATATAATTATTACTCCTGTAGATTTTTTTAACGTGCATTTTTGATAATTGGAAGTAAGAAAACATAATTAAACTTTAAAATTAGGCAATTATAGCAATACAACTTATTTAACTGCTTGAAATTACCTGAACGGTATACTAATGATGCTTTTTCTCTAATTAACATTTTGATAAAGTAGGTGTTCTTTAATTATTACAATCATCATTAAGTGGTTAACGATGTAACGACAACTACCTTAATTAAAAGGAAAATTCGCGTGGGTGTTTTCTGTTAGAATAAATGATCGATTAGAGAGAAAGACTTTGATTGCCTCAATACACATTTTATTTAAGTAAGCAATTGCCTCAGTTTATACTGTAGCTGCAAGAGACAAATAATTTAGCGAATATTCGCGATCCTTGACTAAACTATTTTGATTATAAGGCTTTCGTGAAGCTGACGATAGAAGTGTTTCCGAATTCTTTTTAGTGTGCAATATTTTGAAAGTTTGACGTTTCGACTATCTTGTCTTCTACAGCCAAGAGCACCCGAGAACTATTCTACAAATTGACTAGACTAGATATAAGAAACATTCTTTCATTTTTCAAGCTGTGGTTTTACTGTGGTAAAAATTATATTTAATTTACTTTATTTTTAAACAGCGATTCAAGTAATTTTAGTTATAATAAGTAATAAAATTGAAATAATACATTATTACGGTAGGAATGAACACTAACGGTTAATTGTCTCACAAATTCGTTTTATATGCAAATAGAATAGCAGCCTAAGAATGGACTCATAATTGTATGTTCGTCAGATACTATATTATAAACCTCTGAATATTTCAATGAGATTTTTCTACTACAATTAAATTGCGTGTTGAACAAGTCTATTATAAATTTTAATCAATACCATTTTGCTGCAGATTTCACGCTTACTAGACAGCTCTGAAATTGGTTTTTGTATTTTAAATAATGAATTTTTTAGCGGAAGTTTAATTACAAATTTTAGCGGCTAAACACCTAGTAATATTTAGTCGTAGCGAAATAATTTTTAAATTGTAGGTTTTTGAAATTTTATTTCTGTCAGAATAAAAAACCAATTCAATATTTGATAACGACGACGCGAGGGTATGTTAGATATAAACTAGATTGAACAAGGATGTACCTGTCGAAGTGAGTGCGAGCTGCACTCACAGCGTAATATTTTTTCAAAACCCTATAACATTCGATCAGTCAACGAAATTGCCAGTGATTCTAATAAAAATCCCAATATCCTTCTAGTTTATTAAATTAATCTTTCATCTATCCAAATATGTGTTTCTCAACATCCGATTCACTTATAGGTGGGGTACGCAAAAGTTTATGGACCAATTGTGGGAAGTAAAATTATTCCAAAGAAGTACACTATGAATTAAATGACCTTGTTCCTTCATTCTAACAAATTTAAATTTTCTAGATTTAAATATGTTGCTTTGGTAATTCAGGAGGTTTGGAAGTGTAATTTTTTCATACGTAGTAAAAAAGTATTATATCGAATTTTCCAAAAAGATACTAAGGGTCAGTTGTATAAAAGTGGTTCAGCGAAAGTTCAGCTGAACTTGGTTCAAAATAAAAAAATACCATTGTTGCAAGAATAGTATCCTTGGATTTTGAACCAAGTTCAGTTGGACTTTCGCTGAACCACTTTTATACAACTGGCCCTAAGTACAATTTCTGACAGGTTCGTATTTACCATTGAGATAGAATATATCTATCTCAATGTTATTTACAGATTCTGACAAGAAAAATAGTGTATATTTTCATTTATATTGCAATCATTCGTAGCCTACTTTGGATTGAATATACTGTCGCATTGCCCACTGTCGTATGTGTAGGGAAGGTACTATGAACGAAAACGAATTACTTACGTAAATTACATTAATTAATGATACCACTTCTTCATAAATCATTTGTCTTTAATTCAAAGAAAGGGACATGAGAAATTTGATTGTTTTATAGATAACAATTAGATTTGTAGGCAAACAAACAAAGGCAAACCAAACTAGTTTGGTTTGCCTTTGTTATTTGTCTTTTCAGCTACCTGTGGCACACTGATGAGAACATAAAGAGTTCGAAACCGGTCTGTGTCTGGTGGAGAAAAGACAAATAACAAATTTGGCTACCAATTTGGATTTATAGGTATAATTCAATGGGAGTAGGGGCCTTTGCCCGTCCAGTAGTTGTTTCCTATAAATCCTATTTATCAAAAGAATCTTTATAGAAACTGAAAAATTGCGACATAAGATAAAGTCAACCACATCTTTATTGTGCACACAAAAAGCGCCGGTATCTTTGAACTTCTTATCGGCAACAAACGCACCAACGTTTTTTTCGTGTATTATAAAGATTTGGTCGACCATACAAAACATCACCAGCAAACAATAATTTAATTAGTTGTTTTTGTTTAGCAGACGCAACATTAGTACATGTGTAGCCCTCTTCATCTCACTAACACCTGCACATTCATCCCAACCTTCTCCGCTCACTGGACATTTAAAATTTTCATCACACAGTATGCATTTAGTGTCATCAGCATCAGCATCATCCTCACTGCTCTCTCACAATGTCTTTCTTTATTTCGATTAAATTTATGTTGTTTTTGAAGTCTTGAGACTGCTTTACCTATATATTCATCAGTGTCATCATAAAAACTATTTATTAAACTCATTTAGTAAAATGGGGTAAAATGATCCCGGGATCATTTTGCACCACACATAGGGGATCGTTTTGCCCCAAATGTACTGCGTGATTTTCACTTAACCTAAAAATTTTCAATGAACAGATATGTGTGCAATTACCTAAGGATATTAAAGCCCAACTATGCCATAAGAAGTTATGCACACACCCGATTCAATAAACAATACCAAGTAGGATTAATACCGATTTTAAAATGAGCTTATTTTATATCGGAAAATCACAAAACAAACAAACGAAGTTAACCGTTTCTTCCAACGTATTTACACTAACCATATTTCTGTCGGTGACTATAGAACACTTCAACTATAACATGCGGCGACGGTTAACTAAATGGCACCACTGGTTTTCTAAATATTGGATGGGATCATTTTACCTGAAGGGATCATTATACCCCACTCTCCCCTAAATATAACTTTTTCAAAAAACTTAGGGCGCTGTATAAAAAAACATGTTATTCGAATATTTGTAAAAACTATTCCTAAAATCCAGTATGCTTTGGGAAAATAATCACAAGCAACATTATAATCCAGATTAATTAATTGTGCGCTTGGAAATACCAGAGAAGTACCAAGATGCATTGAAATGTAGTTAGTTACACTCCTTATTGAACATTATAATTTACTATTTATTAAGGATTTTTTATTTCATGCCTTGTTCAAAATATGCGCCATTGTTTCTCATGCAAAATTCAGTTCGCAAATCCATTTCGTCAACTGCCTCGAAATTGATAAAACGAATTTTCGATTTTAAAGCGAAGGTATTCCATTCCTTTAGTTGGAGTTGAATAAACTACTCGTATGTCCTTTACAGCGCCCCATAGAAGTAATCTAAGGGTGGCAAACACGGTGATCGTGGAGCCCAATGAATAGGGCCGTATGTGTCTATCAATGAATTTGTAAAGCGCACATCCAAATAATTTCTCAAGATCCGGGTGATGTGAGGACTCGCCCTATCCTGTTGAAACCACACATAATTTAAAACCATAGCTAATGGCAGTCCGCCTAGCATGTTTTCTAAATTGGTTTGTAAAATAAATTAAATATGTTATCTAAAATAGCGGCTCAGACGAATGTCAACGCCATTTAATTAGTAGTAAAAAATATAAAAATGCCAAATTTCATTAAATTGGCATTAATGGTATGAAAGGATTCAAATTATAAACAAAATCACATTCCTCAATTTTTTCAGAATAAATTAGGAGTGAATCGAGACCCTGTATTTCTTGACAGAAAATTGTAGACCATAAAATAGAGCAACTTTTGTCTTATTTGACCGATATCATTCTCAGTCGCAAAAGTATATTTATAAATTATTTAAAAAGAGAATATCGATGGCTTTTTAAGAAAATACCATATATATGTTCATGATGCCACAGGTTATTTTATTAATGATATTTACCAATACTTAGATAATAATGAGAATATATCATATATTCTTGTAGATTTAGAGAAAGCTTTCGACATCGTTATTATTTAACAAATTGGCAAATATTGGATTGAGGGGGAATAATTACAATTTGCTTAAAAGTTATTTCACAAATGAAACAAATAAAGATTGATATATTAATATTAACAGTAAGGAGGGGATCCCAAGGAACAATAATTCTCGGTCTCGTCCTATTTAATATTTACCTAAATTACCACCTACAGACTACAGCCATCAAGTAAAGGAACGACACCGAGTTCTGTAAACGATATAGTTATAACATTTAACGATCAAAAGTGGGAAACAGTAAAAAATAAAACAAAAATTATTTAAAATTGATGAAAAGTTGATTTCATACTTACATAAACTATGAAAAAACTAATTATCCTCATTTAATTTTGTACCAAAACAATCATAATTTTAGTCTACTAAATATCAATACAGGTGAAAATAATATCATGCTCGTCGCTAATACTTAATATGACAAATAATATCGATAAAAATATAATACCTAAAACAATTCCTCAGTTTATGTCAACTAAATAATATATTGTAGGTAGGTTCTATTATTTGATTCAATCGTAGCTTATGTATGAGAAAATTGGATCAAGAGGAGTAAATGATAACTACCGAAAAAAATTTGAAATTCTTAATTGAAAAATAGTTCCTCAAAAGTATATAATATAACAAAACCATTGCACAAACCAATGATCTCAACAACATATCCAAAAAAATGGACATCAAATAATTATTTGGCCTAACAATATTATTGAACATGTTTAAAAATATAAATAATATAAAACTATAACGATTACACATATAAATGGTACGTAATAAACTCAGAGATTAAATTAAAACTAATAAAGCGATTGGTCAATAAAACTACAGGTTGACCATGAAAAAAGTGCAAGGCATAGTGCCACAAGGTAGAGGAGCCTAAAATAATGAAAAAAGTTCGTATACACTTAGGTATTTCTTTCGTTTTTGAGCGTGTTAAAATTTTTTTTTAAATATAATTTTTTTTCTTATTTCTCAATTTCTTTTCGTTTTTTTCAATGTTTTTTCACAATGAAGAATTTACTTTCGATTTGATTTAATAAAAAATCCATGTTCTCTTAAATAAATAATGAATGCAATGAAACAATGGAAGCCAATAATACTTTTATGACCTATGGTCAATCAAAACATACAGAAATATGAACATTAATATTAACAAAAATAATAATACATAGGTACAAAGAATAATAAAGTGCAACTTTAAAGAAGGTGTTCAAATTGTCGGCCTCTCTCTTGAATACACATTTCCAATCTTCTCAAAATTTATTGACGACATCTCTGAAATATCCCGGGATTATTACGAAACCGATCAGCAGCTTCAATAACTCTGTTTATTGTTTATTTCTTCGGATACTTCATATTTCATAATCCCCCTAAATGAAAAGTCGAGGGGAAAATTTTTCATTGTGAAAAAACGTTGAAAAAATCGAAAAGGAAATAAAATAAGAAAAAAATAATATTTAAAAAATTTTTTTAACACGCTATATCTTGAAAATGAAAGGAATTAGGACCTAAGTGTATACGAACTTTTTTCATTATTTTAGGCCGTGTGGCACTATGCGTTGCAGTTTTTTCATGGTCACCCTGTATATTTATATAGGTCCTAAAATTTCTGATTTACTCGCGTCGGAAATAAAAAAAAATAAACATTTAATGAAATCTGCAATGGTGCAAAAATTAAGTTATGATTATTATGAAATTATTTATTATTATTTAATTATTTACCTTGATAATCATGTTAATACCTACAATACTTTCACAAAATAAAAAAATCTGGATTTATTTACTCGTACCTACATTTCAAATTCTAACTTTTAAATGTGAAATTATATATCAGTCTTGGTAGAACATGTTTATTTTAATTATTCTTATTGTTTTGTTGCATGTTTTAATATGAATAAATTTTAGAATTGTATAACTTAGTCTTAAAATTATTTGCTTACCTTATACCTATATACATATGTAATATATTCACATGCTTATTAATTATTGCAAACTTATCATGTACAGGGATATCCAACGAAAATGACCACCCCTAATAACTTCTTTATTTTTGATGCTATAAAACAATTTTTTCTATAAAAGTTGTAGGGTTTATTGAAAGTATTTAGAATATGTATTCAGAAATTTAAATGAAAGTCGTTTAGAGAAGATATGGTTTTAACTTGCATTTTTTCAAATGGAGCACCCCATTTTTTTGCATTCTTGAAATCAAGGTACTTTCTCATTTCGAATAAGGTATCGGCTTTGTATCGAACATGAAGGGCGTCATTTTGAACAGTTTATGTAGGATAGTTTTAATTACTTTTATTTATAGTTGTAATTAATATCTAAATTAGCATTCTAAAAATAAAAATTTGTTCTGTTATTTTATTTCCTTGTTGTTTTCGGGCCACAAAAATTGCAATAATTAGAAAACCCTAAAAGATAATATGATATATATATTTGAAATGAAAAAAGTACCTTGATTTCAAAAATGCTAAAAATAATGGGGGTGCTCCATTTGAAAAAATGCAAGTTAAAACCATATCTCCTCTAAACGACTTTCATTTATTTTTCTGAATACATATTCTAAATGCTTTCAATAAACCCTACAACTTTTATAGAAAAATTTTTTTTATAGCATCGAAAATAAAGAAGTTATTAGGGGTGGTCATTTTCGTTGGATATCCCTGTACACCTATCCATATACAATAATATACACTAATAACTTTCATGGGAACCCCGTAACATTCAGGGATTCCGATTTGTAATTTGTAATTATTATATTTTGGTTAACAAACTTATTTATTATTATTTGTGTATCCCTCTTCTATATTTTAGAATTTGATAGAAAAATGTATATGCTTGTCTGACGAAAATCAAATACAATTTTAGATGGATAAGAAATGCCTTTGAAGTCACGGTAAAGTTTATTTAAAAATCTTGGTTCTCATTTTGTCATTCTGCTTCTAGCTTTTGAGGAATTTTTATATATAAACTCGTAATTTAGAATTTGTTTTTTCAGCCAGTGGAGTTTGAATGTTATTTTTATGCTAAATATTAGTAAAAAATGGTAAACTAATAGTTAAACTAAGTTCTGAAATACCTATTCATGCAAAGTATGTGCGACACATTTTAAATCAAACATTTTTGTTCGGACATGAAAATAATACTTTTAAAGATATCAATAAATTTTTTCAATTTATTAGGTTTCAGCGGCCCTTTTAGGATTGATACAGTGAATGCCAAGCCAACAAAATCGAAATTTAACCTATCTCTGGAACACACAAAAGGCCTTGATAAGGTAAATTCCAGTTACCTGTTTTGATATACACTTCGCACGTAAATTATGGAATAGGTAAAAAAATGAGTCAAGTTTATACATTCATATTTTTGTTAATATTAAAGCAATTTCAATTATTTTTTTACTGCGGATAGGTCATTTCTTCTGCAGTTTAATACCGTATGTTCGATTTAACTACGAGTTTTATTGTACAGGGAAACGCGAAAAGTATGAGGGCATGTAAATTCCCTAAAATTTCAAAATGATCTGTGGCAATTAGGAGCCTATGAAAATTTATTTTTATAAGTGTTTCGGTTACGGCCTCTCCTATTGTACTCACTGCGCCAAGCAATACGGTTCTTGGTAAATAAAAAATTGGTAATTCTTTGATTAAGACTAATTGTGTTAGAAGCCTTCAAAAATGTCGATCAAATGTTCATTCCAGATTTAATTTTAAGTATGTCCATTGTCCAATCGATGCCAAACTGTAGTGAATGCCAGGGGAGGTAATAACCGTTATTAGTTTGCATTATTGCTTAGATTTTTGTTATTGCTATCGTTCTTTTTCCTGTTAAATAAATTTATTAAGTTATTTTTATTCCAACTCGTATTATTAACCTCGATATGGTTTCATTACCCTTTAATGAGAGGATAATGAAACAAAATCCACTAAAATCATTGTTTTTTAACAGTTATTGGCAACAGAACAATTTTCAAAGAATTGCCAATTTTTTATTTACCAAGAACCGTATGGCAAATTGCTTGGCGCAGTGAGTACAATAGAATAGGCCATAACTGAAACACTTATAAAAATAAATTTTCATAGGCTCCTAATTGCCACAGATCAAATTGATATTTTAGGGAATTTACATGCCCTCATACTTTTCGCGTTTCCCTGTATAACAAAACTCGTAGTTAAGTCGAACATACGGTATTAAACTGCAGAAGAAATGACCTATCCGCAGTAAGAAAATTATTGAAATTGCTTCAATATTAACAAAAATATGAATGTATAAATTCGACTCATTTTTTTACCTATTCCATAATTTATGTGCGAAGTGTATTACTCTTGTATACTCTAGAGCAAAATATGACGAAATCTTTTTGTTAAGTTAGAAATATACTAAACATTATATTTTATTGTTATACAGAGCCTAGCAAATTATTTCATATAATAAAAACACCACATGTAATTACGACCCCCTTTATCCCAGAAGGCTGAGCCTTGTGCGGGAGGGGGCTACACATTTATAGACAAGGGACACACATCCAATATCCGTGTATAATGGAAAAATCCCACTCACAGTATTTTCTATTGCCACGACAGGGATTCGAACCCGGGACTTTTGGGTGAGATACAGGTACTCTACCATCTCGACCATCAGTTATATAAATTAGAGTATATCCGATTGGACAAAAATTCACAAATAATTATTCAATTAGAAATAAAAACTAATACACTAATAGACTATAATATGAGAGTATAACAATACAGTGCATTTCAATAAAATCTATCCAACCTAAATAAAATTGGATATACTGATTTTAATGATTTTCGCATAATACGCAAAAACACGTCAAAAAGAAATAATAGCGGGACACGCATGCGGCCCCCACACAAGCTACTTTTGCGGCGTCTTGGCACACTGAGAAAAGCTCCAGCAATAAATTCTTTGCTGCGATTTTTGTTAACTAGAGTGGCAATAATTTTATTAAGGTTCAAATTATCTGTTCACTACATCAGAAAAAATCTCTTTACTGCGTCTTTGTATCTGCCCTTAAAAAGTACTTTACTAGATCACTAGAGCATTTAGCTATACCATTAAAAATAAATGTTTTACTAAAATATGCTGCAATAAAAAAGAAATTAAGTAGGGTAGTAGAAAAACCTTGCAATGGTAGTGAAACTTTTTGCTGTAACCATAACTAGGGCGAGTTGCTTTATTCACCGGTTGATCCACCAGATGTGTTTTATCTCGTTTTAACCTCGGAGATAGAACGAGATAAAACACATCTGATGGATCCACCGGTGAATAAAGCAACTCGCCCCTATTCGCGAAAATCACGGAGTGGGCGACATCTATATTTTTAGGCGCAATCCCAATATGATGAGTCATTCATAGTGAACAACAAACCGCTGTCACTACTGTCACTGTCAGTTCGCGGGTTTCTTAAATTTATCTTGTGATTTTTTAAATTAAAAGTGCGTTTAAAGTGTTGTTACTATATTTAACTACTTTATTAACTATATAGCAATGCAATCAATTAATAAAACGGTTGACACGATACTTTCATAAAAAAAGATTGTTACTGGAATTAACCTCTAAATGGATCGTAAATGTCAAAACACTGTCAAAGGTTTGTTGTTCACCACTTGGTTCATACACACACTACATTTTCAGCGCCATCTCGCGGTACGTGATTTTCGCGAATACTATACTGCATGTTGTGACGTCATCAGATGCAGTCGCAGACGAGCCATATCTTCAGATTCGATGATCTTATTAGCGGCCATATTTTTCCGAGGAGGGGAATAATAATATTTTAATTTTGTGCATTTATTCACTTTCATACTGATCCAGAGGACGAAAAATGTATTATAATAGTAATATCCTGTGATAATACGTGATTTAAAACTATTTTTTAGGAAAACCAGATTATCTTAATTATAAGGAGCTAATTAAATACCTCATCGATTAATTTCTAAATATAAGGAATATTTGAGGCGCGCGGACCCTCAAGAGGTATCTCATCCACATTTAACGAAAAAGTGACAGCGGCACATAATTTTAGCACCCAGCAGCGGTTCTATGACGCAAATTAAAGAAGTACAGATAAAATTCACGTAGACATATTATGTATTTCTAATATAGATATAGACCATACTAAGTAACATAATTTGTACGGTGGTAGTAATAAAGCTATTAAATGGTAATAAAAATCTTTGCCAGGAATGATATAACCTACTTTATACTAACAGTAAAGCTTATTTTCGGTGGCTAGATGAAAAACATTTTATAAAGTAACTTTACTATTGCAGTAAGGTAAGTTTAGCAAAGCGAATTTTACTGCCCTAGCAAAGTTCTTGGCTGGCGCCTATTCAAATAGAGTTTTTTGCTGCTGTAGCTTGATTTTTGGCTGTCACTGCAAGAATCTTCTCTCAGTGCAGCTGGTGTTGTTGCCAGCGTCCAAAACGCATAGAAATCGCAAAAAAAACGCCTGTGTGTAAGTATCTACTGCCGCGCTAGCGACTCGCTGGGCGGCGCAGAACGCCGGACGCTAATGCGGCCCACACACAAGCTACTGTTACAGCGTTTTGACAGCTGGCGTTGTCGCCAGCGTCAAAAACACCTTTACAATTTCACCACACACAAGCGTCCCAGTAGTTCGCGACTTATTGACGGAATAGTATTAAAAATATCACTCAAGCAGAAAAAAATAACAAGTGCATTAATTGTTATTGATAAAAACAGAAGGTCCCAAAAACGTCGTACATGGGTGAAAGAGTGGTTGCTGAAAAAGGATCAATTATCCCATATAAATCTCTTGAATGAATTAAAACTACACCCGGATGACTATAGAACTGTTCTGCGAATGGATGAGGACACATTCAACATATTATTACATAAAGTCACACCACTATTAAAAAAACAGGATACCCATAAGAGAAAAGCTATTAATGTAGAAGAGAAACTTATTGTTACCCTACGGTTTTTGGCAACTGGAAGAGCTCTGGAGGATCTCAAATTTTCTTCAATGATTTCACCTCAGGCACTTGGATATATCATCCCAGAAACTTGCAAAGCAATATTTGAATAACTGAAGAAAGAATTTATGCAGGTAAATCTTTTTTATATTATTAATTTAAAAAAACATGTACTAAATAAAAACAAGAATTCGTTAGAAACAAAAATTTAAATTCTTACAGATTAAATACAATAGAAACTAAACCAAACAATAGGCTCTTTAAGTACTACTCCGGATTGTGTCGTTCTAAAACTGAATTTATATTAAAAAAAGAAGTCTCAGTTCGTGGTTCCAAGCGTGTGAATGTTGGCGAAGAGGCATCATCAGGGTGGTTGTTGTTTTTCTGAGGGTTATAATAATTGTGTTGATTGCTGGTCTGAGTATTATAATCATATAAATATGAGTCATGCGCGGTAGTTCTTGATGTGCTAGGAGTTTCATTTGACTGGGTTACAACATGTGATTCTTCGTTCAGTTGTTCCATCAGTCCTTTATACAGGGCTTCGTTAATCACCTTTTCACAAAATAGTGTTTGCCTTTTATTCATTTTTCGTAATTTGATAGCTACAGATTGACCCATTATGTCGTATTCGTTATCTTTTTTCGCTACCAATTCATATGCTTTCTGTAGCGCGTCTTTGTCATTTGCAGTTGGTGCTCGCACATTAAGTTTTCGTTTTCCTCGTATTTTTTCAGTGACCATTTCATTATTTGAGGTTGACATCCCGTCGGCTGTTGACTCCTCGGTTGGGGTTTTTTCAGCTTCTGTCTGACATTCTCCATTTTCTGTATCCCCGTTGTCACTTTCATCATTGGAAGTCTAAAAATAATAAATAGTCTTTAAATTCTTGGACATTTTCCACCACATATATTAATATGTTTTATACAATATTTTTTTATAAAATTTATCGTTAAAATTTTAATATTGACCAAAAGTAACCCTGCTAACGTAATATTTTTAGTTGCTCAACTAGTGAAGAATGGCAAAATGTGGCTTCAGCATTTGATAGTTTGTGGAACTTTCCAAACTGCGGAGGAGCCGTGGATGGAAAACATGTGAGAATACCTAAGCCAGCAAATAGCGGATCTTATTACTATAATTACAAACAGTTCTTCAGTGTTGTTCTTATGGCTGTAGTTAATGCAAATTATGAATTCCTCTACGTACACACGGGAACTAATGGGAGAGTGTCTGATGGAGGTGTTATCGAAAATACGAAATTTTATGAAAAAATGCTCAACAACCAATTAAGCCTACCGCCACAGAACCATACGAAAGAGAATTTACCATTTGTTTTTTTAGGCGATGATGCATTTTCCCTCTTGCCAACATTTTTAAAACATACACGCATAGAAATTTAACACATGATCAACGAATTTTTAATTACAGATTTTCTCGCGCCAGACGAGTGGTCGAGAATTCTTTCGGAATATTAGCTTCCATATTTAGAATATTTCATACAGAAATAAATATGAGTGTGGACAAGATTGATTACATAATAATGGCGTCATGTATTTTGCATGACTTTTTACGAAGAAATAATAGAGCTTGTTATACACCTATGGGAAGTTTGGATACAGAGGACCTTGAAAGCAGAAAGATTATTGCAGGAGACTGGCGTCATAATCCTAAAGCTTTGCATAGCCTTCAATTCCCACAGTCCAGAAATTCTTCTGATTTAGCTAAAATGTCGAGACTAACATACGAAACGTACTTTACTATAAAAGGAAAAGTGCCATGGCAAGAAGACATGATATAATTCTTTACTTTTATCTAAGCAATTTTTATAAATGAAATAAAAATATGTAACTTACCTCTATTTGCGTATAATTTTCCAGACCCATTCTTGGAACCTCTTGATCCTTTAAAAATAAAAGTAATTTGTAGCACCACAAATTTGGTACATATGTCATCGGTACTAGCACCCGACTTCTCTGTAGCTCGAACCGTTTTATATTCTTTTCTGAATGAATCACGAAGACTTTTTATTTTTCTTTTTACGAAATCAATATCACATTCGCCGTTGTAATCTTTACATAGATTTAATAATTTATCATAAGCTTTATTCTTCAAAATTCTATTAGAATACTCTTTGGTTTTTATCATCCATAAACATTTCTTCACCTTAAATAACTCAATAAAAGCAGAAATGAAATTTTCGGATTGTCCAAATCGCCTATTATCTGCCATTTCTGCACACACACATGCGTTTTCTAAACGTTTCGCTGGCTTTACTGCCGCCGAAATCAAACAAGTTTGATCTTGGCGTCCGGCGTTCTGGGCAGTCCAGCGAATCGTTAGCGCGGCAGCTAATACTCACACACTCGGGCGATTTATTTGCGACTTTTGTGCATATTGGACGCTGGCAACAACGACAGCTGTCAAAATGCTGTAAAAGTAGCTTGTGTGTGGGCCGCATAAGATCAGTCTTGTTTGATTTCGGCGGCAGTAAAGCCGGTAAAACGTTTAGAAAACGAATGTGTGTGTGTAGAAATGGCGGAAAATCGGCGATTTGTCCAATCCGAAAAATTTATTTCTGCTGCTATTGAGTTATTTAAGCAGAAAAAATATTTATGGATGATATAAAAAGTAAAGAATATTCTAATAGAATTATTAAGAATAAAGCTTCTGATGTAATTTTAGTTCATTCAAGATATATGGGATAATTGATCTTTTTTCAGCAACCACTCTTTCACCAATGAACGAGGCTTTTTGGACTTTCTCTTTTCATCCATAATAATTAATGCACTTGCTAATCTTTTCTGCTTGAGCGACATTTTCAGACATTTTCAATACTATGCCGATAATGAGTAGCTGACTACTGGGACGCTTGTGTGTGGGGAAATTGTAAAAGCGTTTTCGACGCTGGCGACAACGTCAGCTGCCAAAACGTCGCAAAAGTAGCTTGTGTGTGGGCCGCATTATAAATAGAACTGAAATTAGCTCCACTTCTAACCTCCAGAACCATTTGTTTAAAAGGAACAAAATTTGTTTGGCTATCTAATTTCCTATTGAAAAGTTTACTAAAAATGTGGGGTCTAAAGTGAGAGCTACACATTATTTTAAATTAAAGGAAGGTTTACGGTCATAAATGATTCAATAGGTATCAAAATTAACTGTGTTGGGTGTACTAACTTCCTTTGACATCCATACAATGACACAGTCGCGTGTCAAACACCTGTCTAACATTATGAAAAATAAATTAATTTTATATGTAGCTCCCAAACTATTCATTGTAGACCTGTAATGACCTATAAAAATATGGGATAGTCCATTTAAAAAATTGTAAGGGTGGCTCTAAGTATGAAGGAGTGGAGCAAACCCTAGGTCTATTCGTAAGAAAGTGTTAACCCCTATTATTTCTTTTTGAGAAATGTTTGATTTTTTGCAAAAATCAATATATCCAATTTTTTTTTTAGGGTGGGTGGATAAATTTCATTGAAATGCACTTAAAATGGAAATGTTTATGATTATGTTTTTTTCTATTGACTAATAGACTATGTTCTATTAGTTCACACAAGAATAATTTTTTGGCGCAAGCCTGGGTAAAATAAGTAAAATCGAAACTAATGGTGTTTTTCGACTCGGTGACGTAGTGGGCTAGAGCAATAGTGACAGTCATTTCTCTGGCCACACTGCCTATCGTGTCCGAGTTCGAGGCTCGGCATCAACAGATTCTAATATGTAGCCCCCTCCCGGACAGCCATTGGCTTTGGATTTGGGGGTTGTCTAATTTCTGTGGTGTGTTTTGTTTATGTTTTATGTTTTTATGTTTCGTGGCCAATAATAAATATTTAATCTTTAAAAAGCAAAACCTTGATGAAGATGTAAATACTGAATTATTAATAGGAAAAATAGATATAACTAGTAGAAATATGTTATAGGTAGATTCTAATTTAAAACGTACCACTACTTTTTTTTTAAACTCTAATTAAGTCATCATATTTAAATATATATTATGTTCCTCTAATGGCCAAGAAAACAATGTACCAACACTTTAATCGACAGAAAATGTAAATTGGTTATGGTGAAATGCAATAGCAGTGTGTGTGTTTATACTGGGTCAGGCAAAATTAACAACCCACTTTAAATAGTCTATAAAAATTTATTGACTTAAACAACAATACTAAAGTATTCTTAAAACTAGAAAGATGGAAGTTTATTATGCTCTGAATATAGTGTGTTGCAAATGACCACCATTGTACCCACCCTTGTAAAAATGGGCCTCGTCATTCGTGAAAATATTTTTTTCAGTACCTTGATGATACTTATGAATAAGGCGACAAAATGTAAGTCTATTAATCTTATCTTGATTATTTATTTACTGAACTATTGCGATCTTGTACGGGTGAAAATGCATCTTTTTAACATTCTTCGTGTACTTTCTTACCCTTTCTTCGTTAAGTGCATTGCAGACAGACCTTGGTCTTCCCCTTGACTTTTTATCTAAAACTGACCCTCGTGTTCTCCATTTATGGATCCAAACTGAAATAGTCTTACGTTGAAGACACTGTCGGACATTAAATTGACGCCAAAAACATCGTTGAACGGCTATTATTGAATTAATTTCAATAAATTTCTTGATACTAAAAATACGATGTTCTGTTGACCAATGCTACATCTTGACAGCTGTCACCAATTGTTACAAAATCTCCAAAGACTACTTTTCCAGATAGAAATGTCACCACAGTGAATAGTTGATAAGTTTCTCTGTTATTAATGGAACAAAATAGGTAATACCAATGACAGATGTAAACTATAAAGACATGGAACGACATTGTTGTAATTGAAGCAAGAAAATGTACAAAATGCGGTTGGACACTGTCAGAGGGCGATACTGTTCTTTCTCTGTTTCTTTACTGATACTACTGGTTTTAAATATTTAATACGTTTTTTTGAAATAACTTTAAAGTAATATTGTAATATATGTTTTATGGATACTATTAACAGAGTAAGAAGAAAAATTTAATGTCGCCCTCTGGCAGTGTCCAACCGCATTTTATACATTTTCTTGCTTCAATTACAACAATGTCGTTCCATGTCTTTATAGTTTACATTTGTCATTGGTAATACATTTTGCCTGACCCGGTATTACTAATATTACTTATTTTGTAGTGCAAGTAATAAAAACTGAGTGTGAGTTTCTTCAGAAATAGCAAAATTTTGTTGGAAAAGAAGGACAGGGTCAGGCAGGAAAAAATTGCTCGTATTTCAAGAAATAACATTATTTTCATTTAACTTAGAACCTTTAAAAATTTTTGCACGCCATATTTTTTGGCAACCATCCTATAGTGCGTAACTATCAATACTTAAAAGCAGCATACTAAAAGTTCAAAACTTCCTAAAGTTGAGCAATCGCCTGTACTTTACATGGGAAGTTGTTGTTTCTTTCTGAAGCTCCCAGCAAAAAAAAAACTGAAAAGATAGAATGATTCCCATTTTTGTGAAGAATAGAACTTGATTTTTTAAATTTACATTCAATCACGCAACAGCAATAACTCATTATGTATGATATCGTGGCGACATCTAGATAACTATGAAGGAACTAACGTATGATCCTAAAGTTCTCGGAACATTTTAAAATTTTCTGAAACTGTATCAAATGGCGTTGAATCAAGTTGCGGTTGAAAATAAAATGTCACAATTAATTTGTCTTAATATTGATAGTTTAGTTTTTTCGATCAAATTTATAAAAATGTCTTATAAGTTAGAAATTCGAAGAGGAATATATAATTTAGTTGGGCGCATGCCAAAATGTAATATTGTTGCAATTTATCAAGAACAAAATATTTCCGTTTCAACAATTTACAAGAATATTAAAGAATTTGAGGAGGGTATGCCTTGCTTAAATTTACCAAAAAGTGGTAGACCGAGAATCCTGAACCACGCAAGAGAGCAAAGACTAGTTGAAGCTGCAAAAGACAGAATTGGAGTTGCGCAACGAAGAATAGCGCGAAGATTCAATGTTTCAAAGACGACAGGTTTAAGAACAATTTCCCGAAATAATATGATGTTTCGAAAAAGAAGGAAGGTACCAAAATATACCTTAGCTCAGTTAGAAAGAATTCCCAGATGCTGTCGTACGCTAAGACGCATACATTTTGTCGATAAATTGATTGCTATGGATGATGAGAAATTTTTTATTCTATCCCATTCAGAGATGAAAGGAAAAAATGTCAAATTTAAAGGTGAAGAAAAGTTTGAAGACAAAGTTTTAGTGTGGTGTGCCATTTCTGAAACCGTATTAATCCCACAACCTTACATTTTGTTTGCTAAAAACTATTGTTTTATATAGTATAATATACATTCCCTTAAATTACTGCTTTCATATTACATATATATTTTAGACTATTAAAGTATTACATGTAAGGTATCAAATATTAGAAATGTATAAAAAATTATTCAATAGAATAAAATAAAATATATTTGTGGTTTGATTGTTTGAAATTTGACTGCTGAATACTTAAACATTTTCAACTTTTGAAACCCAAAATTGTCAGGAGATTTATAAATCGATGCTTTCTTTCGAAACGTGTAAAAATATACAGTGTTCCGTAAGATATTACACACTTGTTGTTGGCCTACCCTGTATACCTAGGTCAAAATACACTCTTCGTAGAATAATTGAAGATTTCTGGAAAAAATACGTACGAAAATGTTTTGAAATTTTTGAAAATGTCAAAAATAACCAAAACAAAGGGGTGGACTTTTATGTGCCCCACCCTGTACCTCTTTAACATTTTACTAAGTCTATTTTGTTGTCTAATATCTCTAGTTGCTTTTTGGTCCATTAGTTTTAGCCTAGCTCGTTAAAAAAATTTTAGAGTTGTAAAATAGTAGTTTATGTCATAAGGACGAAAAATCTAGTTTTTCGGGCGACTACGAAATATTGCCAGCCGAGACGCAGTCGAGGCTGGCAATTCGTAGGAGTCCGAAAAACGGTTTTTCGTCTGTGTGACATACAATATTTTTTATTCGAATGTGCTTATAGATATTAAAATGATAGGGAAAATTAAAATATTATGTTCTTAAGATTTACCTTGCTACCCCGTAAATGATACAATTTTCAAGTTTGTTTGTAGACGGCTGTGAACTATAAGGCCAGATATTAATAAATAACAACTGCACAACTGCTGTCATATCAGTTTGCTTGAAATTAGTATCGAATTAAATAAAATTCAGAAATCTCTTATTTTATTCAATTAAAATTGCTTGAATTAAAGTTTTATTTACAAGTGTATTACCATTTTACAGTAGAAAAAAAGGGCCAGCATTTTAAAAGGTAGGTAACTAAAACGCTTAATCTTTTTGTCTGTCACTTTTCAGGCCGAGGCCTGAAAAGTCTTTTCAGGTCGTTTACTTGAAGTAGCTAGAAAAGTTCTACCTTTCGTTTTTGTCTTCTGACCGAGAAACGTCATTTTTTGAGACATTCGAATAAAAAAATATTTATTCTACGTATAGGAAGGAACATGTGATACGTATAAATTGGTAATATTTGATGTCATGTAATTAAAGCGGTAGAAGTCTTAAAATACCAGGCATATTTGTAAAATTCAATTAAAATTATTAGAAAGAAAAATCTGCTTTGTTCTCTAGAAACGTCTAATGATTTGGTTTCGTGATTCGGTCTGTAGATACCTTACATATTTTGCGCAATCGATGCTATTTAATTTTAATTTGATGTATTACATTATTTCAGTATATTTTTGCTTAATGATATTCATATTTTTCATTAGAATGTTCACAAGAAACTTATCTTGCCAACATCGACACGCCCAAATCGTATTTTATTACACGGATTACTTACGCGTATTATGAATATTTTAATATTATATTTACGTACATACCTACATTTCACAAGCATATTTTTCCTTACAACTTAAAGGAAAGAATTTCTTCGTTTCGTTTGTATAGCATTAATATGATCAAAGGAAAATGGAACATGAATGGATATGAAAGGTACGTTCTTAACATAACATTCTAACTTCATTTTTAAAGTGTTTTAATGGTTCATGTATTTAACGTATTTGATATTGAATTAGAGTTACTTGCGCAGCCGAGTAGAGAAAATAAAATCATTAAATATTTAGACAGTAATATGCAGTGAGGAAAATTTGGGGCAGGGAGTCGTCATTGAATAATATATTAAAAGGAACACGGGGAACATTAATTTTGTTTTTAATAGATTTTAATTTGCTAATCGGAATTTTATAAAGGCAAAAGACTTTCAATAATATATATATTTTGCTTAGTTAAGAAATATTTAAATGGCAACTTTTTTCAAATAAAAGCCAATGCATTTTTGATTCGGTGTTTGAATTGTAGAAAGACACACATTTACACATTTTCGGTAAACATTAATCAAATTATCGCGTGATTATTATTGCACAAGCTGCAACTGAAAATATCACTTATACATATATTACTATTATTTGCACCGTATAAAATGATTTCGAGTAGTAATATTTACTAAACTATGTAAAAATGTAAAAAAATATGTAAAAAATTTATCAAATATGCCTAATTGCCTAATATATTACGACCAAATAAATCTCAAACTGTATAGTGAACAGTATGCGCAAAATCAAAATAAGCATTAAGTTTTCATACGAGTATACGAGGACACACGAGTGACAGCATTTAATTGACTTTTTAAATCAAATTAGTGTTTCGTTCATTTCAAATATCGTCCAGAAATACAAATGAAAATGTACAGTGTACGTTTTACAAGACATGTTGGTTCGAAATATAAAAAATAAAAGTAAAGTTTATATTCAGAGAATAACATAATAATAAAAAATAGAGATATGTAATCTTTTTATTGTTAAAAAGAATTAAATAAAGACCTGTTATTATTATTATTATTATTATATTTTATCAGTAGGCATTCAAATATCTCTATTATTTTTGAATTTTTTTGGGTGAAGTAGGGGTGTACTAAATATAGTACATATCACAATTATAAGAGATTCTCACTCCTTTAAGCTTCTACCGAGTCTTCTACTATAATAGAGAGATGCGATGAAATTGCTAATAGAGTAGAATAAATAACAAAACCCTGAAAATACAGCAGTTGAAATAACAGATAAATATTCTGGAGTGAAGATAATTTTGCAATAGATAATCTATCGCCATCACAAGCACAGGCTTCGTCGGCTCTTATTTTAATTGCAAATAATCATATTAACAAACGCAAAAAACGGAAGCTTTGCAGGAATTGCGCGGATCTATATGGTCAAATGTTATTCGAATAAGAAGAAAATAATATCAAGGTCGAACAGCTACATCTCATAAATATGTACAACGGCGTGGAGTTGATCGTTGAAATGAAAATACCAGTTTATTGTATAGCATTTCTGTTAGGGGCAAAAACTGAAATATTCCCTTGCAAAAGTATTTAATTATTATGGAGATTTACTTAGACCTACTGACTTTTAGGATGAGAATTGCTTGTGATTTATTTGTGCAAAATAAAAAAGACCGACCGGATACACAAAAAGTCGATTTATGGCATGATCGGCTGACCATTTTATTCTTCATCAAGAAAAGTAAACCAAATGTGATCACATCGGAGTGTTTATAGTACATTTATTGTTTTATTATATTGATTTATTTATATCAGATGGTCTAAGAAAACCCGCAATATTTGTCTAATAAATCGCTACAAAAATATGTTCTGTTCATAACTAAAAATTTGACTAGATACTAAGGTTAAAAAATTCTTTCTCTAATATTATTAATCATTATTACATCAGTAATTACTGATTTACATGTATAGGAAATTTTCTTTGCAAATACCGTAAAAGTCCAACAATTTCACACAATAGTACATTGTGTACCTAGTAGGAAAAGCCTAACATTCCTGGACGACTGTGAGACAAGCAACACGGAGTCCGGGAATGTGCCTTTCCTACGAGATACACATACTATTTTTTCTGAAATCGCAATTACTATTATTATAATTAAGAAATTTTTATTAATACATAACATTTTTTCATTGCAATCTAATTGCTTATGAAATCATTTCCTTGCAATCACTGTTAATTTATTGATGTGAGTGCTTATTTCGTTTCAATACGTGCTACAAATTAAAATGGACAATGATGAGTTTCATGATGACATATAGGTGTCTAGGACACTACCAGAGAGTAACAGCTGCAAATAATGTGACTTTAAATTATCATGGATTATTGCCACGAAAAAGACATGTACTCCCGATCTGAAAACGTCATCATTTATCTTCAGTTGAAGGCATCAATACGTTATAGTCAAATTACTCACATGCTGAGATCAACACTTAGTGCAAAGGAAGACATTGATATATCAAAATATTCGAAATTATGCGTTTTCCTGAAACGTCAAGGTGACAGCTATAAACCAAATAAGTAAGTCGAAAGTTCTGTCAAATGAACAACTTGAAATATTTATTTCTCAAGCGCCAGATCATATGTACATAATGAATAAACGTATACCTTATACGTTTAAAATGTGAGAATTTTAAAATTATCTAGATATTTATGTAGTTTTTACTTTTTAGGTTGCCTTAATATTTGGTGTGGCCGGTGCATGTCGCCGTGATGAACTGTGTCAATGATTAAATTTGTCTGCATATATTTATTTACTGTCTAAAATGTAGATAAAAAACGAGTCCGGGAAACTTACTTTCCCGGCCTAGGAATATTTCAAGTTGTTCATTTGACAGAATTTTCGACTTATTTGGTTTATAGCTGTCACCTTGACGTTTCAGGAAAACGCATAATTTCGAATATTTTGATATATCAATGTCTTCCTTTGCACTAAGTGTTGATCTCAGCATGTGAGTAATTTGACTATAACGTATTGATGCCTTCAACTGAAGATAAATCATGACATTTTCAGATCGGGAGGTCATGTCTTTTTCGTGGCAATAATCCATGATAATTTAAAGTCACATTATTTGCAGCTGTTACTCTCTGGTGGTGTCCCAGACACCTGTATGTCATCATAAAACTCATCATTGTCCATTTTAATTTGTAGCACGTATTGAAACGAAATAAGCACTCACATCAATAAATAAACAGTGATTGCAAGGAAATGATTTCATAAGCAATTAGATTGCAATGAAAAAATGTTATGTATTAATAAAAATTTCTTAATTATAATAATAGTAATTGCGATTTCAGAAAAAATAGTATGTGTATCTCGTAGGAAAAGCACATTCCCGGACTCCGTGTTGCTTGTCTCGGCTGCGTCTCGACAAGCAATCTTCACAGTTGTCCAGGAATGTTAGGCTTTTCCTACTAGGTACACAATGTACCATTTTCTGAAATCGCTCAGGAATGTTTACTTTCTCGGCGCAATTTCAGACCCCAAAATAGCGTATTCCAGTTTTTTAGTCCATTGCTAAGTAACCATCAAAAAGCGGGTCCGGGAAAGTAAGTTTCCCGGACTCGTTTCTTATCTACATTTTAGCATTGAGTATAAAATAATAAAGAGGCGCAACTGTCAAGGTTTCGAGATTTTAGAATTGTATTTTTTTGCCAATAACTTCATGAGTGTCATCAATTTTTAGTGCTACGGGAAGGTATTTGTAATGTGGCTGTGTAGCCCTTAAAATTGAAGAAAATCATGAAGCTATTAGTAAAAAAATACAACACTAAAATCTCGAAACCTTGACAGTTGCATCTCTTTATCATTTTTTACTCAATGATTTTAGACAGTAAATAAATATACGCAGACAAATTTAATTATTTACAAAGTTCATCACGGCGACATGCACCGGCCACACCAAATATACCTAGAAAGTAAAAACTACATAAATATCTAGATAATTCTAAAATTCTCACATTTTAAACGTATACTTTATTCATTAAGTACATACATATGATCTGGTGCTTGAGTAATAAATATTTCAAGTTGTTCATTTGACAGAACTTTCGGTTTCTTTGGTTTATAGCTGTCACCTTGACGTTTCAGGAAAACGCATATTTCGAATATTTTAATATATCAATGTATTCCTTTGTACTAAGTGTTGATCTCAGCATGGGAGTAATTTGACTATAACGTAGAGATGCCTTCAACCATTGATTAAGGAATGAACAAGATACGCTACTTCAATGGTAAAGTGCGAGGCCAATTTTGGCGGCGAGATCTCGGTAAGTTGCGGTTATTCCTGTGATTTACGT
The DNA here is from genome assembly GCA_963680705.1 of Rhagium mordax. Taxonomy (NCBI): domain Eukaryota; kingdom Metazoa; phylum Arthropoda; class Insecta; order Coleoptera; family Cerambycidae; genus Rhagium; species Rhagium mordax. The sequence goes on from OY796656.1 coordinate 44,398,740, forward strand.
AGTATGCTTTTGACAAACCTATGTCGTGCCTGGTTTAATAATCTAGTGGTAATAAAAATTTAATGTCCAGATTAATTTAAGTTTAAAATTATTAACGTAGTATGCTCTCTGCCAGCTATTTCTCAACGTTTGTTTGGCTTTTAACCGTCACATAATTTTAAACTAAAATCAATCTGAACATTCAATTTTTGTTTTCACTAGATTATAAATTATATAAAACCAGACATGACACAGGTTTATCAAAAGTATACTACGTGAATCACAGGAATGCTCCCAACTTACCAGGAATCTCGCTGCCAAAGTTAGCCTCGCACTTTACATTTGAGTCGCGTATCTTATTCATTCCTTAATCAATGCTTCATCTGAAGATAAATTAGAAATCATGACATTTTCAGATCGGGAGGTCATGTCTTTTTCGTGGCAATAATCCATGAAAATTTAAAGTCACATTATTTGCAGCGTTACTCTCTGGTGGTGTCCCAGACACCTGTATGTCATCATCAAACTCATCATTGTCCATTTTAATTTGTAGCACGTATTGAAACGAAATAAGCACTCACATCAATAAATAAACAGTGATTGCAAAGGAAACGATTTCATAAGCAATTAGATTGCAATGAAAAAATGTTATGTAATAATATTTATCGGTTTCAGGATATTAATCCTTTGTTTACATATGCAAAAGTAGGCTGGTAAACAACTCACAACTAAATTTGTACAGTTATATTTAAAACTTGTACGGTAATATTACAAATACAGATCTGTCAATAACTGTCAACAGATGAAATAATAAATAATGAAACTATAGGGCTATTTATTAATACGAACAGACAGAAAACTCTAAACAATAATAATTAGGTACTGAAATCCAACTGAAATGTATTTTCAGGCAATCCAAGGTCCATTTTTATGTAGCCGTTGTGACATTAAAAATGTAAACATTTATGTAATATGAAAAAAGGTAACAAATAAAAACAAACAAAATATAACTGTAACCATGGCGACAAATCAACCCATACAGACTTGACCAACTAATGAAATGAAAACATTATTAATAAGAGAATATCAAAAGGTAATATCTATTAATAATGTCTTTATTTTCTGAAACCGATAAACTATTGAACATATCACGGATGTTATGAATCATAACAGCCTTAGATGTCTTAAAATCCTCGCTCTACGAGCTCGGATTTCAAACCGACATCTGCGGCAGTTATGATAGTCATAACATTCCTAGATATGTTAGGAAAAGCACATTCCCAGACTCCGTGTTGCTTGTCTCGGCTGCGCCTCGACAAGCAATCTTCACAGTCGTCCGGGAATATTAGGCTTTTCCTACTAGGTACACAATGTACTATTTCCGAATCAGAAACATTGATTGAAATATTATTCATATCCTCCAATTTTGATAACATTTATCGCGTAATTTTACAGGGAAATCAATATCGATTACCTTTAGCACTGTTGAATAATGAGGACATTATGAAATTTCATATGATTTACCTTTTGCAGGATAAAGTATCTGCAAGTCACTGCCATCTAAAATAGAATTGGACTTGTTTGTTAACATTTACAACAGCATTCTCCAACCAAGTTTCTAACAATGTCGCACTGGAAATCTGAACAAACTGGTACACCATCAAGTAACGCAACACATGCATATATTCTTCTATGAGACTCAATCTCATTTGCACTGTTTTATTATAATTAACAACTAAGCGTACACAAGCTTAATGATCGAGTTGATGGCAAATCCAATCTACATTCGCTGAGAGGTTCACCGGTATCACTTAATTGCCTACCATGATTCCCTATGTGACATCTCAAATTACTGCTTCTTTACTACATAACGTATATGTTTAGTATGATTGTGTTACACTCTTTAAATCTTTATAGTATGTGTTTAATTTTTAATGAAAAGAACTATAACAACCCTAGAGGGTTACAATCTTTAATTCTTTTATAGTATGTGTTTAATTTTGAATGAAAAGAACTATAACAAAATTAGAGGGTTGTTATAGTTCTTCCCATTCAAAATGAAAAACAACTCAACTTTACGATTTTCAAAATACAAGTATACGTGACACACAAGATATTGGAAACCTCTGGCGTATGATGCAATATGTCTTTGAAAAAATTGCCACAAAAGTGTGACGTTCATGATTTTAAAGAGTGATGAGGGATATCTGAAATGTTTAAAAATACATTTTAATTCCACCACTTCAATAATATCACCAGCTCATTTTCAAGAAAGCAAACATATTTATTAATTATGTTCTTCATTCCAAATTGTACACGCACAAAACTTCTCTTTCTTAAATCTAACGTGGATGTTACTGTAATGTTATTTTATTCTTCATCAATTATTTCTTCTCCTAAAGGGTATCTCCATCACTCACGCAACATTTTTCAACATCTTAGATGTTTCTTTGATCGTCTCATTACTTTTTTTTCTGTCCATCTTTTAACCTACCTAGAACCTCCTCGATTTTCAAAACTTCACTACAAATATTCAAAACTGAAGAGGAGAGACAGAGAAAAACTACAGAACATAATGAACATATTCAAAAATGGAAAAAATGCAACAACTGTCCAAAGACAATGAACATATTGAATGTCTGACGTTTAATTTAGAAAAGACTGACTCTACCACTACCCAGAATCCCAATAAACCCTGTGTTCTATAAGCGACAGTTATGGGTTTATAATCTTGGGGTGCACTCAGGAAAAGAAGATAAAGGATATTTCAATGTGTGGGTTGAGGGAACGGCTGAACGAGGAGCACAAGAAGTGGGTTCTGTCCTAATTAGACATATCAGAAATAATTTGTCAGATAAAGTCAACACATTGATATTGTGGGTAGATTCGTGTGGCGGACAAAACCGCAACATTAAGTTGGTTTTAATTCTCATGACTATATTATATAACCACAAATCTATAACAACTATCCATCTTAGATTTTTAATATCAGGTCACAGTTTCCTACCTAATGACAGTGATTTTAGTAAAATAGAATGTGCATTGAAACATAATCAGCGAGTATATCTGCCTAATGAATATGTAGAAATTATGGAAAATTGCAAAAGGAGAAATAAGTTTATCGTCACTGCATTAAAGGAAAATGATTTTTTGGGGTAAAACACATTGAGGAAAAAATTACAAACAGAAAAAAACATTAATTGGCTAAAAACTAAAGAAATAACACTGAACAAACTGAACGCTACATTATTAGAATGAGACAAAGCTTCGAAAATGATGAGGTTTAGTTGTTAACTGTTGAAAAAAAAGCTAGAGGAAGACACAATATGAATCCAGAAAATTTACATACTTTGTTAACACCTTTATGGCCACAAAGTAAACCTATAAATGCTAAAAAACTAAAGAATTTGAAAGAAATGCTCCACTTAATATAGGATGATGCTAAACCTTTTTATTTATCACTAGTATCTAACGAAGATGATATTGATGGTTTTGGTGTGCCACCTGATTTTGACCTCTCATTTGAGAACGAATAAACCATATTCCTCCTCATTTTTTAAAAATATAGTATGTTAATATTGTTTCTTATAGAATAAATCTTGTTTTTCTAACAAAACCAGTGTGTATTATTTAGAAAACAAAAAGAACCAACCCACATATTATTAAAAAAACCAATGTGTTTTATATGGCGAATATCAGCGAACTAGAAAAATTTGACGAGCACACACATGCTGTTGTGAAGCACGAAATTGAAAATATTCTTTTCCACGCTGAGATGGGAAGATCAACTACAATCAATTTTTTACAATGGAGTAATTCTTCAAACCCAAGTTACATGTCACAGCCATCGCCAGGTACTTACTATGGGGGCTAGGACCAGAACCAGAGGCATTTTATTGATTTGACTACAGCACCTTCCCGAGTTTTGCACCTTCTACTCCTTCAGCATCCTCAGAGGCAATGTTGCCTGTTATTAATCAAGTAAACGGGTGCAAATTTCTTGCTTGTGCTATTATTTTTAGGCTTATTTTTCTTGCATTATATCTAGCACCGAATCTTTCCAAACGCTGTCGAACTCAAATCTAAATTTTGGTGTGGACAAGTGCATTCTAATCCTTTCCAACTCCACAGGCCAACGCCACATGCCTGTCGTTGGCGTTGGTTTGCTTTGGAATTTGGTTTTGTACAAGGCTTTATCTTTACCATAAGCCAGTCAAACGATCAACTATTCATTCTCGTACGTTAGATCGGCACATCTACCTATATACTATACCACAAAATACGACCGCCAGTTTTAAAAAGAGTTTTTCTTTCTTGGGTGTTGACATACCGTAATTTGAAATATTTAGTTCAGGTAATGGATTCTCTTCCACAATTTCAAATATCAGCCCAGTTCAGATGTGAGTTTAATCAATGTTGAAGTGCTGAGTGTTGGTTTACCATTTAATATGACAAAGGTGTATTTTGTGTATAAAAAAATTGTCACAATTTCTAAACCCAGAAATAATATTTAACGACTTCATTCCACATAGTCAGACATCCGCAAGCGTTTTATGAATTATGATGTATATTTTTAGAATTTTTGAAAGATCTCCAGTTTCTATATTTTATGTTACCTACTACTGTTGTTCGTTGTTCATTTATTATTCTTTATTAGTAGCACAGTTTACTTTACACGACTCGTCACGGTTAATCTAAAAGAAGAAATACATACATTGCATATTTTGTTGGAAACCTGGGGCAATTGCATAGATACATGTTTGTTTTTGTCGGTTTATTCACTTGTTAAATATTATTCCTATGCAACAAAACACGAATGGCGCACAATCTAATTTTATATTTAATTTACACTGAACGGTAAAAACTGTTATGTTATTAAAAGAACGTTATATCAATTTTGTACTTCATTTGGCTCTCGAATATAATAATTAAGTATACCCTACTAATGTTTCATCATCAAGTTAAACATATTTTAATGAAATTAAGAATCGTTTTACCAGTATCATATAACGCACCTCTTTAAATTTTAATTTGCCATTCTGAAGTAACTAAGCATAAATAAATTAATTCTCCAGTTTGCTTGACTATGTACAAGTCAATGTATTTATAAAACTTAACGATAATTGGATTTAATTTAAAGTGGCTACTTTAAAGATTACATAAAGCAAGCAACCATGTTGCGAAGTTAGCGTAATTGGAATGTAAAAAAGAAATTTGGAGAAACAGAATAAAACATAATTGCTACGAAACAAATTAAGAGAAATATGCACAAGGTCAAGTAATTGTTTTTAAAACCGTCTTTAACTACAGAAAATATTTACAAATAAAACTAAATTTTGAACAAAATTTGCATTATATTTTATGTGGCTACCTATCAATAAAACTCACATAAGTGCCAGTTAGGGTCCTTGCAATCGACAGCCTAATAATCAGTTACAGTAACTTAACAGCTATTTTTATTCAGAAACAGGAACTGTTGTACATTTGTATACCGGGTGGCCACAAGTCAATGTACGCCCCCAATTTTTTGGTTGTTTTTGAATTTAAAAGTCTCGTTTTTGGTATAGGTGAATAAGACAAAAGTGGGCTATTTTTAGAATAACAGGAACAAAAATATCACTTCCGGTTGAACCGGAAGTGACATCAACTTTTTTTTCTTAAATGGAATGACCATGTTTTTTTGTGGTGTTTTATAAAACATGAAATTATAATAATAATAATAATAATAATCGACTTTATTAAGTACAAATAAGGCGAAGTTTAGCTAAAAGCTAGTCTTACACTTAACCTCTTAACAACTACCTAATCAGCCTAATAACTAAAAGAGATAAAAATTAATTAATAAGGTAGACAATATCAAGAAGATTATAACAAAACTTAAAAAAAAAATAAAAAAAGTTATGAATTATTAATATACTACATAAGATAATTAAATGTGATTATTAATTACCAAATTACTAGTGCACAGGTATTCATATTACTAGAGAATTGAACTATTATTACATATAGGTATTATTATAACAATTATTATGAAATATTAGTTAGATTATTGCTGTAGATCAAGAAAATATTTTTTTGTTCTTCGCTTAAACGTAGAAAGCGATAAGCTTTTGAATATATCAGGCAACGAATTATATAACATCACGGCATTATATATATAACATTTACGAAAAATGGCAGTCCGATGTCTCGGGATGTCTAAAGTTTTATAAATATGTCTTAAATTGACAGAATGTAGGCGGCTACGATAAACTAAAGTTTGCTTAAGATACATTCTAATTCTAACTGCAACAGTTTTATCAAATTTGAAAAATTCCAAAAAATAAGTGAGATACGAACGATTTTTTATTTTGTATAAAATGGCCGCGTCAGATGAATGCGATGTAAGAATATTACTAAGTAGGCTATGGAAATTATTAGCAAGGTAGTAAGCTTGTCTGTAAAGAATAAAATAGTTATTTAAATTACTGATAGATACGACAATTTTTAGGTTTTTCTCAAAAAACGGAATTTAATTTTCATTTTCATTTCCGTAGGGGTCCTATGGAAAATTTTTAAATGGGGCCGTACTATTTTTTTTTTTAATATTCGGACATAATGATTCATAAGCTTTAATTTGTTCGCCAATAATCATTTCTTAACGAGATCCTTTGTAATAATAAAAGTGTATTTAAAAGGTAGGTAAGCACAAATTAAACAAGAAATAATTTTAATGAACCTTTTAAAAACACTTTTATTATTACAAGGATCTCGTTAAGAAATGATTATTGGCGAACAAATTAAAGCTTATGAATCATTATGTCCGAATAATAAAAAAAAATAGTACGGTCCCATTTAAAAATTTTCCATAGGACTCTACGGAAATTAAATTGAAAATTAAATTCCGTTTTTTTGAGAAAAACCTAAAAATAGTCGTATCTATCAGTAATTTAAATAACTATTTTATTCTTTACAGACAAGCTTACTACCTTGCTAATAATTTCCATAGCCTACTTAGTAATTTTCTTACACCGCATTCATCTCACGCGGCCATTTTGTACAAAATAAAAAATCGTTCGTATCTCACTTATTTTTTGGAATTTTTGAAATTTGAAAAAACTGTTGCAGTTAGAATTTCATGTTTTATAAAACATCACAAAAAAAAACATGGTCATTCCATTTAAGAAAAAAAAGTTGATGTCACTTCCGGTTCAACCGGAAGTGATATTTTCGTTCCTGCTAGTCTAAAAATAGTCCACGTTCGTCTTATTCACGTATACCAAAAACGAAATTTTTAAATTAAAAAACAACCAAAAAATTGGGGGCGTACATTGACTCGTGGCCACCCTGTATACCGGGCAGCATTCCAAAAATTATACCTAGGAATACATGTTGAGGTAGGTAGGCGCTAATTGACGGAAGGCGAAGCTTATCATTAATTATCTTGATGTGCTGGCTAATGAAAATATGGACTGGCGTATATAATAATAATAATAATAATAATAATAATAATAATAATAATAATAATAATAATAATAATAATAATAATAGTGGTGCCAAGAAGGGCCTGGCAGGTTGCAAGGAAAACCTGCTGATAGACCGCTGTATTACACAGGATTCTGTGCAGTACAAACGGAATCTGTCAATGGCCTGGATTGATTATCGCAAGGCATTTGATACAACATCCCACGAGCTTTTGTTACACTTGCTCGGATGTCTTGCGGTACCAGCACCACTAGTGAGATGCATCGAACAACTGTTGCCGCTTTGGAGAACTCGCTTCACCATAACATCCGGTGCCGAGCGAGTTTCGACAGAGTTGGTGACATTTAAGAGAGGAGTGTTTCAGGGTGACTCTTTGAGTCCGCTCCTCTTCTGCATCTCACTGCTGCCGCTATCTGTTGGACTCCGCCAAACCCGCGGGTATCAGTGTGGGCCACCCAGCAACCGGAGGCATAAGGTCACCCATCTATTTTATATGGATGACCTTAAACTCTATACCTCCGGAGAGCGAGAACTTCAAAATGCTCTCAGGGTGGTCGAGGAATACACGCGGGCAATTGGAATGGAGTTTGGGTTGGACAAATGCGCAGTCGTCCACCTCAAGAGAGGACGATGCGGGGAATTCCACGAAGATGCGCAGCTCGCAGACGGAAGCATCCTACGACATTTGGATGCCGGGGAGACCTACACATACCTGGGTGTGGAACAACGCCACATCCAGGATGTGAACCAAATAAAGGATTCTCTCCGTGGCAAGTACAGACACCGACTCCGAAAGATCTGGTCATCAGAACTTTCGGGGAAGAACAAGGTGTCTGCCACTAATATGCTTGCCGTTCCGATTCTGCTCTACTCCTTTGGCGTAGTCAAATGGGGAGTAGATGAGCTGCGTCAATTGGACAGGAATACCCGCAAGATGATGAATATTCATAGGAGTATTCATCCTAGATCGTCCGTTCCTCGTGTATACCTCCCACGTCAACGGGGGGGCCGAGGACTCTTGAGTCTGGAGTGCATGCATGGCAGAGTGGCACTGAGTATGGCATGTAATGTCATCAGGAGCTCGGACCCACTCCTACAGTTAGTGAGAGATCATGAAGCTGTGGGAGTTGGCGCTTTATTGTTTAGGGCAGCACAGAGGGCCGCAGATGAACTCGGTCTCGTGTTCGACTACAGGCGAGAAGGCCGGCGAGGTGACTCAGTCACTGAGCTTCCGCCTAATCGTCTGACAGCCCACATCAAAGCTGCCGAACAGAGAAATCTGTTCAGGCAGCATGTCGATAAACCCCTGCACGGTGTTTTCTATAACAACATAGAAGCACTGGGTTTATCGACAGAGCTGACCTTCGCATTTTTAAGGTCAGCGGGGCTGAAGTCGGAGACCGAGGGATACATTGTGGCCTGCCAAGATGGTGTTATTAACACATTGGTCTATCGCAGTCGCGTGATGGGTGTAGAGGTACCTGATATCAACTGCAGGACCTGCCGTCAGGCGCCGGAGTCGCTCATGCATTTATTATCTGCATGCCCGATTTATGCGACTTCGGTCTACATCCAACGACATAACGCGGCTTTACGAGTGCTATACTATCATCTACGGCACTCGTACCAGATAGACCAAACACCAGTGCTGCCTTACGTCCCCGGAGATATCGAGTCCGTTGTCGAGAACGAGAAATGCCGGATTTACTGGAACTACTCGTTCCCGACCGTCAGGCGAATTCACGCCAATAAGCCTGACATAGTCCTCCTCGACCATCAGACCAAGGTGATGTATGTCATCGAGTTCTCAGCACCTGCTGAGACAAACATCGCCTTGAAGGAGGAGGAGAAACGGACTAAATACAGAGATCTCCGGTACGAGCTCCAAGTGCTATACCCAGGCTACTCTGTCAAAATGGTCGTCCTGATAATCGGTGTACTCGGAGGTATGAAGCCCACGCTGCTCTCCGCATTGAAGACCATGCCTGCCTGCCAAACATCGGCAGAATGGTTGGCTGGTCAAATGCAGAAAGCGGTCATCCTGGGATCCCTTCGTCTACTTAGGGCACACGAGTCTGGAATCTACAGTGACTAACCCTGCGGGATGTGGGGAGTTGCTGTAGATTATTCGCTGGCGCTCTCTGTGTGGTGTCGGAGGCCACAGGGAGACTGTCCAGCACTTTCTTCCGGAAACGGAAAAAAAAAAAAAAATAATAATAATAATATGTTTATGTTTATTATTTACCCAAACAACAAAAGAGGCATAAATACATTTAATTTACATAATACTAAAAAGGGTAAATAAAAGGCCGTATGTTAGGTACAAGTACCAATTCTGCCATATAGGCCTAGGGCTACGATCCTTCTACATTATATCTACTATAACATTATATCAATCTATGAGTAATTTTCTACTTGGCTAACCGATATAGTTATTTCTATGTAGTCATGGTACTCACCTGCAAGGACATGGCGACTTGCCAAGATATTCTGGAAATCAGCACTGGAAAATGTCCCGCTCTTCGATGTATAAATTGAATTATTCGAATGTAGGCAGTCAGTCATTGCAAATCAGTTTCATCTATTTGCGCTTACGTGTTCACACACTTGAGTGTGTGCAAAAGTGTTTTGGTGTATGTGGAAAACTGCTCCAAGTGCAAGTTCTACACCAAAGGTTCCAACCCCTCTTCATGAGCTTACGTGTTATCTTCACTTCTAAAAGGTTGCACGCGACGTGATGCTTAGGAGTAAAATCAAGCAAACTGGAAGGGGAGTGATTGTGGTAATATTTTTGGAAATTTTTCGTGATTTTTTAATTTTTGTTATATAAAACTCTTTTTAGCGAAAAAATTTTCACTTTCCAATTCATCTGGTAATGTAAAGCATTTATTTTTTAAGATATCAACGAAATATAGATATACACAAAAACATGTTAGAGAAACTGATAAAGAAAACAAAAGCAGATTACTATAAACAACAAATAAACAAAAATCTTAACGTTGTAAACGAATTAACTGGGAAAAATATAATGGAAACTTAACTTCTCTAACAACAGAAACTAAAAACATCACTGATAAAAGAGAAATGGCTAATTTATTTATATCCAGATTTGTAAATAACGGCATCGAATTCGCCAGTAAAATTAAATCTACACAGTATAAAACAATGATCGGATAATCAGTCAAAACTCACTTTTCCTAGCCCCAACAAATCCCCTAGAAATTATTCACATAATTATTGTACAGTTGAAAAACAAAACTAGGAATTGATCATTTAAAATCTGAAATCTTAAAGGCTGATATTGCTGAGCTACTATCGTATATTTTCAACAATGCCATAGAAAAGGGCCACTTTCCAACTCAATACTATAGGAAATTACCGTCCGATTTCGTTAATTACAACCGTATGTAAAATTTTTTAAAAAGTAATAAAAATAGGATTAATAGAATAGCTAAATAAACATAAACCTATTTCAGACAATCAGTATAAATAATTAAATAACGGATACTGGATGTGTGTCCCTAGTCTTTAAATGTGTAGCCCCCTCCCGCACGAGGCTCTTCTATAACCTTCTGGGATAAAGGGGGTCGTAATAACATGTGGTGTATTTATTTATTAAACATAAACCTATTTCAGACAATCAGTATGGTTTTAGACAAAACATTTTAACCGAGGGTGCTATTCTAAATCTCACGTCCAAAATATATTCAGCTTTGGATAAGGCCACAGATCACTGTTTACGTATTTTTACAGACTTAGCAAATGCATTTGACACTGTCTATCATAGCCTACTTTTACAGTCATTGGAAGATATAAGAAATAATTGCTTAAAATTATTTAAACCTTCTCTAAGTGATAGGAAACAATGTTTTTCACATTGTTGTCATGATGTCAGAGGATACGAGGTAATAAAATATGGAGTATCATAGAGCACAGCCGTATCCGTTTGACGATATATGGTCTTTTTTCATTGAATAGTGTGAGCGATATCATCAGTTTTGCTGATGACAACGCTGATTCTATAAACATAACACATGTCAGCATTTAAAAGAGATGATTGAGACTGGTTCGATTACAAGCTATTAACTATACAATATTTCAAAGAAGACAGGAACTCGTGGAAGAAAATGTGGGTGTACTAAAATAATTACATCTACACCTGACAAGGAAGAATTAGAACAATCGATTCATCTTTCACGAGAAAAAGTTATCCGAAAAATAACTGATGAAGCGGGATTAAAAACCAAGAAGCATAAACTCAGAAAAAACCGTGTCCCCTCTAGTTCTTCTGAATCTCAGTTTGACCTTGTAGTTGAGGATTCATCTGATGATGATCTTCCATGTGTGTGTGTGTGTGTTTGGGGGGGAAATGGCTTTGGTGTTACCAATTAGCCAGCCAATGTTATGTAACTGAAAGAATATTTGGTTAGTTTAAATTATTTTCTAATTTCTATTTACAGGTCTAAGGCAAATGATCTTCCATTAAGCTCTTATACTACAAAACCAGACAGTGATGATGCACAATGTATCTTTTGTCAAGGAAACTTCTCCAAATATGGGTCGTGTGCGTTATCTTCAATGGATGGGCTCATGAAGCATGTAAAGTTGACTTCATATTTATAAGACACATAAAAAATCAGCGGCTTGTTTGATACCGATAAAAACTTCAAACAACCCGGCTCTTTTTATGTGCCGTATAAATATGAACGTTACTTTACCAGTGCAGAAGGAGATATTTTTGTTTGAAATTTTTGTAAATAGATAATATCTAGCTTGGCACAGGTAGAAATAAATACATGTTTTAGTAAAGTATCTTGCGTATGTTTGCTCTATTCCATATTACCCTATATACTATTCCATATTAACCTCCATTTTTAATCTTCGTATAAAAATGCATTTTTTTTCCATTTGTATAGCAAATTTGCAAAAAAAAATTTTATTTCAATTTATTAACTGTTGCTACTAGAAGACACTATAAAGTGTTTATTATTAAAATATTATAGTATTTAACTCCTTAGTTTTCAGTTTATGGCGGTTTAAAGAATGGGTATTCCATATATTACCGACTTTACTCTACTACCTTCTACGAAAGTAAAATATTTAGATACTGTTATAGATCAACACCTGAAATGGGACTTATATAATACTATTCTTAATTAAAAAGCTACGTATTATCCTTTAGTCTTAGTCGACTTTTTAGATAGTAAGCAACTTTTAATAATATATAATTCTTTAGTTAGTTTAGTTTAGTTTAGTCGTCTCCGTTTTTGATTCGATGACTGAACATCACTCCATAAGACATAATAAATCAAATATTTGTGTAAAAAATCTCAAAATTTCCAATTGTAAATAGGATTCTTATGTAAAGAACTTGGTACGTCAATTGCATTCTTTATATCCACAATTTCAGATATATCGCAAGTTTTGTAAACGACGATTTTTCGCATGGTTGTTATAACTTGAGAGCATAACAATTCAGAGTCATAAATATCGTCATACGACTAAACCAGATGTTTGTTACCTATCAGGTTTTTGAATAAACTGAAAATATTTTGTTTTAAAAAGTTACAGACTATTATTTCAGTCCTTTCGGATTGTTACCCTGTCAGCCCCTAGCTATTTCGGATTTGATTTGGTTTTCTCATTTTATCGTTTAACATCCATTTTATACCGAATATGTTTTATGCACAAAAGAAACTGTACAAATTACAGAATACTATTTCATTATTTTCAGTTGAAAATAAGATAGATAAAAATATTGTTTTTCCTCTGAATTTTCCACCCTATCAACTACTTTTGATTACAGGCTATACAATTATCAAGTCACAAAAACCAGATAATCATGGTCACTCCCAGATATGATCATATTCGAGATATACTATTTGTAGAAATAGAATACCTTAGGAATTACGTTTTTATAAGATTATTTTGGAACAATGGGAGAATATTTTACAACCTCGAAATTAAGAAGTAAGGGTGGCAGACAGTAGTACATCTTATTATTTTTTGTCATTTTCTGACCCTACTTTACCACAAATGTAAATAATGAAGAACAGAAATAATAAAAAAGTATTGGTTTATGAAAATACCTAGAATTAAATAGCATAAAAGAATATAGAACGTTCACTTACCAGTTAGCGGATCAGGTTTATGAGGGTGGTCGTTATTCCCATTAGGGAAGATGTCAATTCGTATAAACGCTAAACATTCGCGTCAACTTGAAAGTTTGTAGTCCTCAGCTTCAGTTACCAAATAACTCTAATGCTTTTTATTTAACACATTATGGAAGTGGAATTAATCAAGACGTGCATAGAATTCGTGAGACACTACCAAGTACGAGATTTGGAATTTACTATTTTTTGACACCACAATTAATTGTAGAATAGATTCAAAGAACATATTATTATATGAATATTTGATCGTATCATTCGTGAATGAAAATGACTCATTGCAGCTGAGATACAAACAGGCACCAAAATTCCATAATCAGTCGATGTTTGGTATGGATGTAATTCTAATTTAAATGAAATTTGAGGACTGAAAAGTGTTTTCTTCGTTATTCTAAACGAATACAATTGAATTATTGTGATTTCGTGCACATCAACGTCGTCTGTTTGTGTTTAAGCTTTGTTTTGTTACGGGAGCAGCGTATTACATCGATATCAGACGAAATTATACATGAGTTTTTTTATGGTTTCTTCCCCAAAAGTCTATAGTTATTGCCAAAAGTTGCAATGCTTTGTTTAGAACTAAAACAGGCGTTGAAAAGTTTTCAAAACCGCTTGTAAGTTACGGAGACCGCTGGTATTTTTATAGTGTTACAAAAACAACAAAATTTCAGATTAAGTCATGAGCAATATACCTGTCAAAAGGAAAATTAATTAATATTCTGTCAACGCGACAGTCAGTCAGAAAAAGTGCAAAAAATGCTATTTGTGTAACTAGTGCAAAAAATGTATATTTGTTGCATGAGGCATGAAGTTTGCATCACGAACGAAACGGGAGCTGCAATCATGCTGAGTGCAACAAATATATTTTTTGCAAGTGTTACACACAACATTTTTGCTACGAGCGAATTAAATAGATTTTTTTTAAATTTCATTGAACAGAATATTACATTAACACAAAATATTCAAATGTCAAACTGACAACTAGAGAAAATGTCACTGTCAAACGCCATCCATAAAAAACTATGAATAAACTTTCGTTGCCTAGTAACAAACTTACTTTTTGCGCTGTAAGTGCAAAAAGTTAATACTTTTTGCATGATCGTAGAAAATAGTTATTTATGCAACAAGTGCGTAAGGTGAGATTTTTTCACAAATGGGAATTTTGTCACAATCCCATGAGTGAAAAAAGCTCACTTTTCGCACGAATTGCATACAATATTTTTTCTACTACCGAAATGAACCTAAATTCTCTAATAATAATGTGAAACGTCAAAACTTACATATTACGTCAAAACTTCATATTTGATTTAAAAATCACAATACTGTTATAACCTACTTAATTTTAAATGAGTGAAATTAATCAATGTCTAATATTTCTTTGTCTAATGTCAATGTCAAGAATATAAATGAAACTTTAGAATTGTAAAAAATTCAATAATTATTGTTAAAGAATACTGAAAAATAGGTAGTATGTTTTATAATAATACCGTGATATTAAATAAATGGACTACATAAAATTAAATAACCACATTTAACGTTTTTAAAATAAGATATGATTATTAAAGGTGCTCTAATAGGTATGCAATTGTTTAGTATGTTACTTTACGCACTAGTGCGTAAGGTAAAAACGCTTTACTCACTAGTGCGTAAAGTTTAACTTTACGCACTCTTCAGCGTGCGGAAAGTTAGTACTTTAGGAAAGTTAGTACTTTACGATCGGTAGTAGAAAAAAGTTAATTAGGACCGGTATTACGAAAGGCGGATAGTGTTGAAAATAAGTATTCTAGGGATACATTTTATTCCTTAGATAAAGCGCTGTTGTGTCTTATAAAACATTGGAAGAGGGGAATAGTTATTCCACGTTCAAGTGCAATCATTTCTAAAGTTGGCAACAATAATTAAGTTTTTCAGGATACCAATCTATTAACTTGTTATGTAGAAAATTGCTCCAATAATGACAAATTTGTTTGCTGACTAAGCAAGAGGGACGTATATCATATATCGCTGAAGCAAATATTTTTTAGGAATTCAGGCTTAGGTTATAATCATATTGGTCATAATTCTGCAAATCCCAATTCGCCCATCTGTATCATCACTGTCAAGTTCATGCATCTTGTGAATTTTCACCACTTTTCTAATAAAATCCAGTTAGTCTAGATGCCTGGTAAAGTGGTATAGTGGGATATACCGCAAATTGACTAAGAACCTCAATTTTGAAGTCTCCATTGAGTTGCCTAGTCTGGTTTCTAATTCAATTTCAAACAGATCCCGTTCAGGCTTTGCAACTAGTTTCTTTGCCAAAGTTCATTAAATGTCACTACAATTCTAAACTCATAATGATTTTGGGAATCATAGTAAACAATAAATAATCAGCCGTTGTGGTACCATTTTTTAAGTAAATAAATTTTGAACACTTGAAGGCAAAAGAATAGCTATTTGTATGACAAGGGAGAAAAGTGCATAATTTCCTCCCGCGGATAGTTTGATCAATATCCAAGGGAGGAAATGGCACTTTGCTCCTGTGTAATACATATGATTTTTTCTACGACCATTTACAGTGTTTTACATTGGATTTACATATATTTTATTATATTTTCTTATCCATGACAATCAAAAAACCAAATATGTCAAAATGTCATAATAGGTATTTAGATAAGTAAATATTGTTAAAAATCAAAGTACATGGAACGTTGCTAAGGTTGATTCTTGTTTTCAAAATAAACAAACTTCCAAAAAGTTTGTAATATTGTATTACGAACATGAAGATGAAGTTCCTCAAGATATTCTGGAAGAAGCAAACGTGGTTTCGTTAAATCTATTACCGTTAAAGTCTCGTGAAAAATATGAAAAAGAGTACCAGTTATTTAATTGTTGGATGAAGACTAGGCAAATAAGAAAAATATGTTAAGAAGTGGTCCTATTTTACTTTTCCAAAAAATGCGCCGATTTGAAGCCTTCAAGCAAATACAGCATGTTGCGATCTACACTCCAAATTAAAGACAATATCGACATTAAGTTTCCAAAATTAGTAGCTATTTTAAAAAGGAAATCTGCTGGATATAAAGCCAAGAAAGCGAATACTTTTTCAAAGAAGGATATCAACAAGTTTATTGCAGAAGCTCCAGATGAAATTTACTTACATACGAAGGTGAGACTGATCGTTATTGTTGAATAATAAATAAAAACGCAACGCAGCATTTTTTATTAGAAAGTATATATATGACAATTAAGTGACATTTTAGGCAGTTGTCATAAGTGCATTTTCCTTTTTCAGGTTGTGCTTATATTTGCTGGGGCATGCCGTAGCGATGAATTAGTTAAAATGGTACTTTAGGATATCAGTGATAAAGGCGATATTTTGGTGGTGCAAATACCTGACTCAAAAACTAATTCTTAGGTTTGGGTGGGATTGAGGCCAATAATCAAAACAACAAACTGTTTTTTAATAATGTCGACGTTTCGAAATAAATTTATTTCATCTTCAGGACACTGAAGTAAAGCAGTGTCTTGAAGATGAAATAAATTTATTTCGAAACGTCGACATTATTAAAAAACAGTTTGTTGGTTTGATTATTAGGCCAGCCATTATCGACACAAGAAAAAGCAAACATCGCAAACGCGCATGTATCTACGATTGTTTTATATGTTATTAGGACCCCTGAGAGTAGTTTATACCCAAGTTTGCATCCCTGAAAACCCTGTGCTACTCCCGTGGTGCTCGAAAAACTGCGAAATTCTGGCACTTGTTGCATTTTTTTTGAAAATAATAACTTAAGGAAGCGTTTTTCGGGTATCTTCATTCTATACTTTTGTAAATCTGACGCGGCCATTTTGTACAAAATAATAAATCTTTCGTATCTCACTTATTTTTTGGAATTTTTGAAATTGGAAAAAACTGTTGCAGTTAGAATTTCATGTTTTATAAAACACCACAAAAAACATGGTCATTCCATTTAAGAAAAAAAAATTGATGTCACCTCCGGTTCAACCGGAAGTGATATTTTCGTTCCTGTTAGTCTAAAAATAGCCCCCTTTTGTCTTATTCACGTATACCAAAAACGAAATTTTTAAATTAAAAAATAACCAAAAAATTGGGGGCGTACATTGACTCGTGGCCACCCGGTATACAAACAGTAAGTCTAATATGGAGTATGCACATCAAAGCGATTCCTAAAGGTACTGTCAAAAAGATTTTACTATATTTTTCGAAGAAGGTTTATATTTTCAATGTAAAATACAAAACACAATTTTCCATCGAAAAAAATATATTTCAATCAGAGTGTTTGGTCGCTAAGATTTTAAACCCATACGATAGCTTTGCAAGTATTCCTGATATATCCTGCATTTAAATGAAAGTGTGTATCAGAAAATTGGTTTTATCGATTTACAGAGTCGCTTTCACCTCTTTCTGGATTAACTATCCGAATTTACTGTTATCGCAATGTAGCCGTATCAATAACGTGAGTGGTCATGACCCTTCCTGTTTAGTTAATTTTCTTTATACGTATTTTATTTATATTTGCTCTATCTCCATAAAAATCACTTGGTGTTTTTATTAGTTGTAATGTTGACTGAATTGGAAGTTTTTTGTAGACTACCCATTACACATTCATATGTTTGAATATTAAAATATCGATTAGGCATATACCTAGATAACTCACAGTATGATATAAATCATAACATTCAAATCTATCAATAAAAATGAATAGACATTTAAGTATATTTATTAGGACTGCACAGTGCACATACAATATGTATACAGGGTGGTCCGAAATTAGTGGTCATCATTTTACCCGCGTATTCCTCGATCAGAAATAAGACAAAAAGTTCCTACAAACATGGCCCCGGAAATGCTTTCTAAGGGAGCTACAACCCTTTAAAAGTGCATCCTTGACAATGGTTTCTATTTAATATTTCCGAAACAGGTAAAAATAAAACATGAAATTTTGGTCAATTACTAATCGTTTTATGGCCATTAAGGTGATGTGATAATGATCCAAAAATTACACTCAGGGGTGGGTCAAACAGGGAGGGGGTGGAGTAAAATGCCCCACAACTTTTTCACATGTACGTCTTTCCAGAAAATTATGGACTACCAGAGTCTTTTATGCAATAAAGGTATTCTAGTTGAACTTTGATAGGACGTACCGTTTTCGAGTTATCTGAGTTTCTGGAAAACATTAATCACAAAAAAATCACAACTGAACAAGTAAGATGCACCAGTTCTCTAGGTACTTAGTAATTAATAATAAAACTATGCTATTATAATTTTTTGCCGTAGCGCCCTGGGAACGACTTATGATCATTTCGGTAACATTTATTCGCTCTACATTTCCAAACAGTAGGTAATAATGAGCTAACTCCAAGCCACCATTTAATATTGATACGAATTTATGAAATATGAAATATTTTCAAAAAACAATAAATACTTTAATTTCGTCGGTATGTACGGTTTTCGATTCATATCACCTTGAAAATTATGTTACATTCCATAAAAGAAAAAATGTAGGAGGCTGTGAACAAAAACAAAATGAGTTAGCTTGGCATTTATTTGACAGTTCTATTATTTCTCCTGATAAGTCGTAACATTACTTTTTAATAAAAAATGGAAAATTTTTCTCAACGCGAACTTGCTGACATTCACTTTATCTACGGATTTTGTGATGGAAATGCAGTGGCCGCAGTTCGGGAATATCGCAGAAGATTTCCTCAACAGAAAATTGGTGGAGAATGGATCTTTCCGTCGTCTTCGTGGGCAAGGACGACCTATGGGAAACTATAATGGTGAAACAGTTCTTGATCAAATAGAACAAAATCCCCAAATTAGTACTCGAACACTATCAAGAAACACGCATATTCTAGGACAATTGTAATAAAAATTGTAAGTATGTAGGTACTTACAAACACGAAAAATAACTTAAAATAACTGTAGGTTGTAAAAATGCTGCAAATGCAAGGGCTTCATCCGTTTCACTACCAAAGGGTACATGATTTAAAACCCGAAGATTTCCCGGCTAGAATGGACTTTTGTAATTGGGTTTTAAATAATGAAAGATTATTACCCAGGATTTTGTGGTCTGATGAACCCACTTTTACCAGAAACGGTGTGTTTGATATGCATAACGTACATTTTTGGGACAACGAAAATCCAAG
The DNA here is from genome assembly GCA_963680705.1 of Rhagium mordax. Classification (NCBI taxonomy): domain Eukaryota; kingdom Metazoa; phylum Arthropoda; class Insecta; order Coleoptera; family Cerambycidae; genus Rhagium; species Rhagium mordax. The sequence goes on from OY796656.1 coordinate 44,418,506, forward strand.
ATACTAATTTTCAAACTAGGTTTTCTGTTAATTTATGGGCCGGGATTGTGGGTAATCAAATAATTGGTCCAATTGAGTTACCCAATCGCTTAAACGCGGCAAATTATTTATTCTTTTTGCAAAATCAACTCAGAATTGATGGATGATGTCCCAGTAGGTATACGATTTGGTCTGTACTTCCAGCACGAGGGTGCGCCTGCACATTTTGGGAGAGCTGTGATACATTGGTTAGATGAAAACTATCAGGCAAGATGGATAGGTAGGGGTGGTCCGATAGCCTGGCCACCGCGATCACCCGACCTTAATCCAACGGATTATTATTTTTGGGGTTGTATGAAGAACATCGTGTACGCTACAGAAGTAGAAACTCGTGAAGATTTACTCGAAAGGATAAATTTGGCTGGAAATCTGATGAGACAAAATAATTTTGAAATTCTCCGCGCTTCTCAAAGCATAAGACGTCGGGCTTTAATATGTATTCAGCAAAACGGAAACTTAATTGAACACTTACTTTAATAATAAGTAATTGATAATGATTTATCTACAAGTCTCTACAAGTTTTCGTTTTGCTAGACTAACTAACAATTTCAGTGCTGTTATTTTTGGTATTATTATTATTGTCCAATTTTATTATTATTATGTAATAATTACTAAGTACCTAGAAGCGAAGTTTCATAAATTCGTATCAAAATTAAATGGTGGCTGGAGTTAGCTATTATTACCTACTATAGAGCGAATAATATGTTACCGAAATGATCATAAGTCGCTCCTATGGCGTATTACCGCTTAAAAATAATTAAAATATCAGTGGAAGATTTCCACTGAACATAACCGATCGCTAGTTGAGATACGGAACGTACCCTCACAGCTGATTCAGTGAACCACCTGAAGTCTGTCGACGGTCATTGATAATACAGTTCTCTCAACCTTACCAACAATTAATTATTATTCGTTTGGAATAACATTGATAAATAAGTATGCTGTGTAAATATTAACCTTTAGAAATTGTTTAAAAAAACAAGTTATTTTTATAAATAGTTCATCGCATCGAAATATTCAATGGTCCAGAAATATAGGGTTTTTTTTGTGTAACATAGTGAGTTGGCAACTCTGCTAGATTTATACTAGCTATGTCCTATGTGTTTTTTTGTTAATGGAATACTTTATAAAACGCGTTGAAAATAAGGGAATTTCTCTCTTTTGTTCATCAACTAATGAACCGATAGTTTCGTTGTATGATAATTGTGGTAAAAGCACTTTTGGTTGCTTTCGGCTAGTTTCCGAAATATAACACAATTTCTACATGTTTGGTTAGTTTAATACAGTTTAGATTAAACTGACTTTCGATTGATTCGGATTTTTGTAAGAAACTAATCGTCCAGAATAATCTGGACGATTTTGGTACCGTGAAATTTGAGCGATACCACCAGCTCGTACTGACAATTGAGTATTTTTGGACTGTAATTGGATTTTTTGGATATTTTTGGCGATTTTTGGGGACTTGATTTTGGTATATTATTTTACATAGAAGATAAGCCTAGCTATTTTATTATTGAATACCTTTGTGAACATCATATTATGCAGTAACTAAGACCTGAGATGAATACTATATCCAACGAGGACTGTAGTTCTTTCAGAAGGCTCCCTATGCGTGACGAAGTAATCTTGTTTCTGGACCCGATTAACTCTCATTAAGTTAAGTTGATTTTTGTACATTTGTTTTTTGAATTTCAGCTGTTATATTGTATTAGTTGCTTGTAACTTATTAATATTTTCTCCCTTACAGATATTTGTCTTGATCTATTTTAAGTATTTAATTATTGTTAATACAGACTATATTATTGTATTTTAAAATCTACCCTAGACAAATTGTTATTTTAAATCTTTATTTTTTGTGTTGGTAATTATCCTAGCTAAATTGTTAATAAACGTTTATATAATTTTTTCAAAAACACGACTTTTATTGCTCTCGATAAAGGATTAGTAATACCCTGGACCTCACTTTATACGATTTTAGATCGTAACAGGCGCTACGGCAAAAAATAATAATAGCATAATTTTATTATTAATTATTAAGTACCTAGAGAACTGTGCAATGTGCATCTTCCTCGTTCGTTGTGATTTTTTTGTGATTAATGTTTTTCAGAAACTCAAATAACTCGAAAGCGGTGCGTTCTATCAAAGTTCAACTAGAATACCTTTCTTGCATAAAAAATTCTGGCATTCCATAATTTGCTATCAAAATCTGGAAAGACGTACATGTGAAAAAGTTGTGGGGCATTTTACTCCACCCCCTCCCCGTTTCACCCACCCCTGAGTGAAATTTTTGGATCATTATCACATTACCTTATTGGTCATAAAACGATTAGTAATTGACCAAAATTTCATGTTTTTATTTTTACCAGTTACGGAAATATTAAATAAAAACCATCGTCAAGGATGCACTTTAAAGGGTTGTAGCTCCCTTAGGAAGCATTTATGGGGACATGTTTGTAGGAACTTTTTGTCTTATTTTTGATCGAGGAATACGCGGGTAAAATGATGACCAGTAATTTCGGACCACCCTGTAGATGTATAGAGAAACTTATGAAGAAATCAAGAAACCAAGCTGGAGATATGAGATTATAATAAACTGGAGATATGGGATTATAATAAATAAATAAATAAATAATCTTTATTTCCATAGACTTTTACAAGTACAAGTACAATATTGAACTCCTTGTATATCTACACTAGCTACGACTTATATTAGAATTTCCTTGAATTTCATTTGGGCCATTCCATACTTGAATAATATATTGAAGAAATCTATAGAATATTTTCGACTGTAATAATTTTGACGATGGCTACCAATTGAACAAATGCTGATACTCTTCGCAATGCTTTTGTAAACAAATCATAGATTTTAAATTCTGGAAATAAGGTATGGTACAAATAAAGATTATTTATCTAATACCAGATGGAGAAAATCTAAAAAAATATTAACGGACAAAATGAAGGTTATCGTTCAGTAAACTAAACTTTTTTACTTCAATGATGTAACGTATTATTAACAAAATAGTGGAAACTATTTTCTCCTTTTGTTGTTTCAAAGGACAATATGGAGTGTTATATTATTGCTGAAATCGGGAAGAAAATCTCTATTCGTTACTTGCTAATTAAACAATGAAGTTTAATTTTTCAGTCTCCAACTTTTTCCAAGAACTATTTTTTTAACTTTGCAAACTGTTCTACAACGATTTATGATATGGACACTGAACACGTTAAGTTGATTATATTGTGATTATAGCGATTATACCAAAAATAATTTTTCTTCTTTTTTCTTCATCGTTGAAAGTTCTAACTCCTTTAATATGCAACATTGACCAAATAGTTACAGATAGTTTTCACGTTATTTTGAGCTTTTTTATATGCCGCAATGGTTCGGCCATATCATTTTGAAAAACCTTGTATATAAGAATTTGAAATTATCACATGCATCACCTTAAATTTGATGTTAGTAGCTCAAAGAGTTCCCGAGATATTTAAAAGATAACTCATTTGAGGCGCCAACTTCAAGGGGGCATAGCACCCTTAGGAGCCATTTGCGGACCCATGTCTATAGAAACTTTCCTTTATATTTTCGCGCATGCAATTACCTTCCGAATTTTCCGAACGTCGTTTAGGAACACATATATTTTTTTTGAATTTTTCTATATTTTTAGTTAAAAAGTGCCTATGGTGCCTTATATAAAAAGGGGGGAGTCTTACATAACCTGATATGCAATTCCCGTCATATAGGTTGGTATATTATATATTTTATAACTTATTACACTTCTAATTCCTAATATGCAATAATTGTTCTAATAAGAATACAAACAAATAACACTTTAACAGTCCCGACAACAAATACTTTTACGATTTTAAAACCAAACATTTGAATTGTTTAAACCAAGAATATTACTATTAAATCAAAAAATATGCACTAAAATATTAATTAAAGATTTGTTTTTTTAATTAGTCAATTAATTATTCTTAGATCTATAATACAATGAATTCTGCAAAAAATTCAACCATGTTGAATGCTTTATTTGAAAAGAAAAGAATAAATTCATTATAAAATATTTTTAAATTTATTTCAAAAGTGGAGATTTATTTAGACCAATCATTAACGCTTCAATTAATAAATAATTACAAAAATAATAAAATATTTATCATTTTCAAGAAAATTGTGTCTAATATAAATAAAATTATTCATATATTATTGTTTTAATACAAAACGTCAATTTCAAACATATTTATATTCTTGATGTGAAACTAGTCTTGTTTCTGTGTTGCGGCTTGTATTTGATTCACTATGGTTACTAAATTCATTAGGAAACTGTTGTAACAATTAAATGTTAATCAATATCTTCCAGAAGAAGGCTAGCAGATTTGTCAATATTTACCTGAAAATAATCCAAATCATTTACCTTGTGTATAGAACGTAGTCTATAAAAACTCGTGAAAACAAGTTACAAATAATAAAAAATGTTCCTCCGCATTCCCGTAATATTCTTCAGACTCTTTTCAAAATACGAAGTTTAAACTTTTAGCTACAACAGCGACCCTTCATTGTTTTTCTAAACTGTAAGTAGTTAGGAACTTCGAAACTTCAGTAATATGATATTGCGATTTTACTGAGATTTTTGTAATTTGTTTAACATTTTAGACGAAGGAATCAATACCTTATTATACTTACAAACGCAAGTATTATAATACATAGTGGACAAATTAATATTGTTTGACTAAGAGATTAGGTAAATTATCAAACTACAGTTTAATTATATTGTCGACATGATCTACGAAAATATGCGAAATTTGACGAACCTGAAGGTGAGAGAAGCTGCACGATCTTGATCTTCCTCTACCTTAAGGTATCTTTGTTACACGAAAACGGTCATTGATTTCCTGAACAAAAGATAACATATAACCCTAGTAAAAATGAACGTTCACATATTTATAATGCAACTTTCTGAATTTACTAAGAATATAAACAACAGGTTATTTGGGTACGTAACAACCATATAAAATAATTCAATCTTGTATAAGAAACGTGTAGTTCAAAAGCAAAATACAATAAGGTACGTAAATCCATAATATTTTTTGATGGCCGACGATCTATTAATAGACAGGATTTATCGTATCACACATTCAACATTTTGTGTTATTCACCAAGGCAAGCATATCATGGAAAGTACCTATGGTGTTAAAAGTTTAATTCGATGGTAAGTCGATGCCATTTAGACTGTTATTTACTACTTCTTTTATATATTTAGTATAAGGTTGGAATAAATTTGTCCCTTAAAGCAGGTCTTGTTTACGTGTATGGATGTCATCGCCTTGAGCTATCTTGCCAGCCCAGTAAGCACGTAACCAGTAACGACTCAAATGGTCAGAAATGTTCCTAATGGAACGGAGGGTTCTATCATAGTTATAATACGACCGTGTTTCTTATCCTGCGGTAGTTGACACGTTCACGTCATTTTCTAAGAATACTACAGGTGAAACAAAACATAAATTTCAAGAAAACGGAAACACTATATTTTTTTCATAATAATTATTTACATATTTATTCCTTTATAATTTTTGACTCCCCTATACAGAGTGAGTCAGTTTGTTTAGGAGGCCTAAAAAAATATTCTTATAATCAAGGATCAAACATCGCTGCGTTTTCCTCTTGATTTTTTTTAAATATAAATATATGAGTTTAAAATAAAATCATGGTACCTATTGCAGCAAACGATTAAGTGTTTAAGTGAAAATAGTTCAATATTAAAATTATATCGTTTATTGTTTCAGGGTGTCTATAAGTAACGAAAACAGTTTTAATCAGCTGTATTGTTCAATATTTCTTCAAGTATATGAAAGAGCATCCAGTTTTGTTTTAAAAATACCATAATGTGCAGCGTTTACAAGATAATATACAAAAAAATTATTTGTGACAAATTTAAAATTTAATGCAAACCGCGAAAAACATAAGACAACAATAATAATAACATCAGATAGCTCAACAACATAGCATTCTACAAGATTTGGAAATTAATCCAGCCATTACTTATGAGCTGTTATTGATTTATACTTAGTCAATTTCGGATTGATAGATTTGGATAAATCTGTTGTTATTTTTTAAAAAGGGACTGAAGTACTTCGATAGAAGGATACGATTATGAACACTTCGGCCACATTTATATACTTGATGAAAATATTAACAAAAATTCGGAGGAACATTCAATGAAAACAATTAATTACAAAATTTTAGTGAAAAAAATGAAAAATGTGAGTTGGGATGATATATATAATCTACAAAATTTAGACGAGGCTGTAGATACATTTATGGATATTTTATTAAAGAAAATGAAAATTAATTCAAAAATAACTAAAATTAAACAAAACAAAAAAACATGGATTACGATAGGACTAATTAACTCTACTAAAACACGAGACAATAGGCATTTACGATAATTGGAGCGGGTAATGAATCCTGGTACATTGCGGTAATCAGCTGTTTTAAGTCAATACATCTACCGAGCTAAGAATTACCGAACGCAAAATTTTAAATGTAACCTAAAGCATCACTTGACTAATTAATAAATAATTAAAAATTGAATTACTTTTCTATTTTATGCTTATTCATAAGTTCATACTGCTCGCCATGTCAAAATGGAAAGTAAAAAAACATTTATATGTATGCATATTTAGGTATACCTACTTACTTACTTAATTCATTATACATATACATAAATGTTTCCGTCCTCATCTTAAATTACTTCATTATTTTCGACAGTGATGGGTTTATCATATCTCAAATACTCACAAAATGTCAAAAATTAAGTTTTTTAAATCATATTTTAAGGTTGTACCGTATTTACCAACCGATGTAGTCGATCCATAAATTTTGAATCGGGTAGATGTAGCGAATACATTCGATACATTTACCAAACGCGGTTCGGTAGATATGTTCTTATTATCGAACGCTCTGATACATTGCGGTATGTAGCGCTCCAATTATTGTAAATGCCCTATCTATACAAAAAGTGTAAAAATCTAGCGCAATTAATAAAATCACCTACAAATTATAACGAAAAAAAAAAATCAAGTAAAGATTATTATAAATTTAAAAAGTAATAAAGCCCCGGGAATAGATTAAATTAATGCAAAAGTAATGAAAGAGATTGCTAACTATATAAAAAAAACGATATATGCTTCTTAGCAAATATGATGATTACACAAGGCAAATTTCCAACATCATTTAAAATAAGTCTTATTAAGCCCCTGTATAAAAATGGCAACAAATTACAATGTTCAAATTATCGCCCTATAACTTTAATTTCCAACATAGCAAAAATTATGGAAAAAATAATTAAATCAAGAATGAATGATTTCCTTGACAAATAACGTCATCAGCGACTCCCAGTTTGGATTCAGAGAGGCTAGGTCCACACAGGATGCAATAGCGTATTTAATGTCAAATATTTATGACAATAATATCAACAAATGTAAACCTTTGCTGTGTATTTGTGTACCTGCCAAAGCTTTCGATACTGTGAGTCATCAAAAACTACTAAATTGCTTAGATGATGTAGGATTTCGTGGAAATATCTTCAATCTATTAAGAAGCTATTTAAGCGATAGGGAACATGTTGTTTCAATAAACGGAGTAAAAAGTGAAAAAAAAACTGGTAGAGTATGGTGTCCCACAAGACACAGTACTCGGACCAATATTATTTAACATTTATCTTAATAATTTATTTTTTCAAGAGTCCATAGGCAAGATAATAACTTTCGTTGTTGACACGACAATTTTATATACTAATAATTCTTGGGAAACACTATATCAAAAGGCAGAACATAATTTTAAAAGTCTAAAAAAATGGTTTGATTCCCACCGATTAACTATAAATTTTTAAAAAACCAAATATATGACTTTCTCTAGCAACAAAATGAATAACTTACCTTATCTTATTATAGAACGGGACATGACATCTGAACGGTTAATAATAATTGAACATGTCAATGACATTAAATATTTAGGAGTTCATATTAATTGTCACTTGAAATGGAAAATCCATATAAAAACATTGATGATCAAATTAAGAAGTTAAAAATCTTTAGGCAATTTTTAGGTATAAGAGAACTAATGGTTATGTATTCTGCTTTTGTGGAATCACATCTTAATTACGGAATAATAGCATGGGGTGGAGCTTACCAGAATCATATAAAACCATTAGAAATAATGCAAAAATGGATGCTTAAAATTATGTTCAAAAAATATTACTTACCATACAGATTTGCTGTTTCAACCGGCTAAGGTTGCAGATATAAGACAGCTCTTTTGTATAAGCATACTGACTGAGCAAAAAAAACTAGAAATAAAAAAGAAATTAGCCATAATTATTATGATACACGATACAAGCAAGACTCGTTTATTACACCAACAGTGCAAACAACTTTAGCACAGAGGTGTTTCACTTATTTAGGTCCACGATCTTATAACGAACTGCTATCTGAAATTTAAAAAATTTACACGTTAATGCTTTTCAAGTAAAAAGTAAAAAATTATATTCGAAACTTACCTAAAATACAATGTAAATTAATTATTAAAAAACAACTTTTAACACACTATTTTTATTACAATAATTCACAGGAAATAAGAACAATATACAAATTATTAAAATTTATTGTATGTACACATGTACAGTGTGTCCACGTTTAGAACTTTCCACCCCCGTAAATTTTTTATTTATGGACCTATCTGAACCAAATTTTGCCTGAAAGATAGAACACAATAAGGTCTACTTATGACCAGAAAAACCATTCGCCCCCTTCAAATGCAAAGCCATGTGCGATACCAAAATAAATGGAAAAAATCAAGAAATCATATTAGGCGTTTTTTTTGTCGAAAAATTTTACTAACGAAATTGCCCAGAATTGCCCAAAAAGCTTAAATCTTGAGTTTTATCTATTTCAAAAAATATTGAAACATGATAATATTGAAAATTATTGTAAATCCAAAAATATAATATTAATGGGTTTTTAGATTTGAATAAATTATTATTATTTATATATTTCGGAAGAAAATCTTCCACAATGAGGCAAACAATTATTTGTTAATATTTTAAATTTAAGCTTCATTTATATTTTTCTGCTAATAGAGAATATTTATTTGAAACTGTAAAATTTTGTTTATTTAAAAAACGAAGATTTTAATTTTGCTTCTAACTTTTTTATTAATAGTTCAATATAAGTTAATTTAATTTCTAGGTATATTTTTAATATAAGTAAAATCCAAAATAGCAAAAACCTTTACAAAATTTTGTTATTTAAATGTAGTTGGCACTTATATCTTCTTTCCTCTCAAAACATGTTTCGTTCAGAATAATTATGGTATTATTTACTACGGATAAAATGGTGTTAAATTTGCTATATTCTAATACTTAATTTGCAAAAATCGTTGCAGGAACTAAAATAAACCAGCAACATTTATTTTCCAGGTTTTATAGGGACAAAATAAATGGTTCACATAGTTCTGCTGCTGATATCAGTATAGGAAGAATTAGGACTAGAAAGACTAATATTTGTACTAAATACTCTTTATTTTTACCTTAAAATAAGTGTTTGCTTGTCAAAACTCCTCTTCTCAATATACTAAAAAAATTTGTAACATTCTCTTACGTTAAAAATAGTATTAAATAAATCAATATCTGTCTTTTGGCATTATTTTTCGCATTGGAAATTTTTGGAATAGGAATGAATGTTTCCAATCAAAATATATTATATGAACGAAAAAATAGAAACTCGTGGATGTCAATAATTATATTGATATAAAAAGATATTTTCTTTAAATATGTTTAAACAAGTGCTAGGATCATAATGAACTTAGTCACTATAAATGAGCAAATAAAATACTTTAGTTCTCTTGTATATTTGATTCTATTATTATTATAATTCTGTATTACTGGAATATAACAATTAACATTTGTAAAAGAAATTTCCGATGAAAAATGTTGCACCCTATAATTTAACGGACATATATTATGAAAAACATTGCTCTTGTAATGAGAACCATTAGTTAGATGTGTTTGCCGAGTTCTACGTTTTTCATCATTCCCACTGTGAAGTTTTGCTGTTTACACCTGCAATGCAGAATCATGTTGGTATCTACAGAAATTCAGTCACGCAAATAAACTAATAGACATACATATTTCCAGTTCAACTGCAATTACTTATTGCAATATATTGTTGACTATCATGAAGTTTACTAATTAGGATCTGGGTTTGTAACGGGAATACAATTGTGCAAATACGATCAATATATTAATTAATTAATTTATTGAATATCCTCACCAACTGGTGATAACTATGTGGCATAGGTACTGATAAAGTTATGTAATGAAGACAAATTTTAACATAGGTACCTTTTTTTCTTGCTTTTTGCCATGAACAAAATATGATACTGATGCTTTGTTTTTTAAAGTATGTTTTTTAATGTTGTACCTATAATTTGTGACACTACTCTGTACCAAATGGATAGTCCGTCTCAGGAAATTAGGTAAACGATTATGATGCTAATATAGTTTGTCAAATTTCGAAACGACATAAGCTCCGCTGAGGAATCTTCCTGACACTGTAGATAAGAAGTGAGAAATCACTACCGTTAATAAATTGTTTGAAATAACATGTAAATCTGTGAGAGGTTCATACCAACTCATAGGGCTGGCCTTTTCATATCCTAATAAACTATCTATAATCTGTCTCACCAAGAGATATAAATAGACTCCTCCCCAAAAATGCCCGCTAAATTTGAATGGAATTCCTCTGTTGGTCGTATTTATAGAACCCGAATTACAAAGCAACCCTAGATTTGACTGACAAAGGCCGACTCTACAAAGTGCTCGCGAACGCATTAAACTTTTACATCTTCTGCACCAGACCAATCAGCTTATGTTATGATTGTCGCGAAACGCATAAACGCTAAACGTATTAAAAACGTGAATAAATGGGGAGCCCGCCTAACTGTCATATTCGTTTTTGTGATAATTATTTCTTAATTTATGTCAGCTGTTTATGTTGATGAATTCGTTGAGATTTATCTTATATAAAGATGTCTTACTTTGTAAATTAAGGTACGTCTAAGAATTAACCTTATATGTTTTGCGTATTAGGTATTATGGTATGTAATGCAAACGATTAATATTATGATTAAATGAAATGTTAAAACGCTTTTTTAAGGTTAGGTTTTCATCGAAATCTGATGGCTATTACAGCTTTCATTAATTTCATTAAGTAAAACTGCCTCTTGCGCACACCGTTCTGCGCAACCATAAAATTAATGGGGAGGAGTCTATTTATATCTGTTGGTGAGACAGATTATAACATTTATTTGGCAAATAAGCCTATTAAGCGTTTTTCTACCTCGAATATAGTTATTTGGCACATAAGTTATTAGCCGGTACCACTGGCAAATAGGAAGGTTATCGACGAATAAGTACAAACGGAATACGCCGAATATAGACGAACGTAGGACGAACGGTTGACAACTCGAGAGAAAATACGCGCCATAACCTCGAAAATCAGTCATCTGTTGATTTATTTGTGAAAAGTTTATTAAATACTAAATACTTAAAAAATTCATTGAGGCTATTTATCCTGATCGCAGTGATCGCGAATATAATGTACCTACAATATCGACCAGATTTATCTATGATGTTGACATATTTTAATACGATTGCTATTAAAGATCTAATTTCACCGGCACTAAACTTCGTGGCGCGAACACATTTCTGTGTGTTATCCATTATTAATTATTAAATAATAGCATAAGACCTTAATTATTAAAAATTAGAAAGACAGAGTAGGTACTTGATAACACAGCCAAAAGCCAAATATAGAAAAAACTATTGACAGAAACAGTTTAACTATTATTGGCAACACCATGAAACATAATCTACAAATTATATTACATCGTCCGTTTTTTCGATTTTCCCCTCCTGTTATTTATCTCTGTCTTTTTTATGTTTAGATGCATACTTTTGTCTTTGTTGAATATAGATGCTAGTAATGGTACCAACGTTAATTTAAAATTTTATTTGTCTTTTAAGAAATTATCCCTTATTGCAGTTTAGATGGTGTCTGTTATTGTTTAATTAAAAAATTGCATATTTTTAAGAAAACCTAATTTCATAAAATGGCGATATTTCCATAGCAACGCAATGTATCAAAAACATCCCAATGACGTCCCGAGGCATCGGACCAACAATTCATCTAACATCGAAAAAAAATTCTAGGCCTCTCACATTTCTCAAAAATTTGTCAAAAATTTGAAATGTTTTACGACTCTAAATTAACACCCTGTACAATGAAAGGGAAATGCAAAAAAGGTACCTGACGTCAACGACACATAGATCAAGGATGGCGCTTTCCACCTTTGGCTGAAAATCTAACATCGGCAAAGAAATGTCGAAGTTATAGCTAGTTAAAATTAGGCAATTTTTTGGTTGTCCCACTTCATCTGGCGCACAGATTAGTTTATTTTAAGTCAGATTTGGATCTGTTTTTTTTATAATGTGTATTTTTGTAGTTCAATAAACTGTAAAATATAAAACCTCGGCCTCCTCTGAATCATCTGTTCGGGACGAAAAATTACGAAGTGGGATAAGCAATTGTTTATTTAAAATTTGAGTACACAGCGACACGAGAAACCATGTAGAATACTTTTGTAGTAAATTTCATAAAGAAAATGATATTCTTGGATTTCTTCTAACAAAAATAGAACTTCTCAAATATACTGTCGATTATAAGTTGTGTATTTATAAAAACAGTATCTTGGCGCATCAAATTGTCACATGAACGTGTAATTGTCAATAAGATTTGTTTATTTATTTGTTTATAAAATTAATTATGCCTTCGCAGTAATTGAGTTATAAAGAGAAAATTGAGGTGGGGATAATGTGCTCGCAAATTTAATTTAGAAAACCTGAATTCGGCGCTTACCGACAGTACAGCGAAATTATAATAATACACGAAATATTTTAAAATCCAACTTTTAGAGTAACTGGCCACTAGAGGCATCTTAGTAACATTACTATTTTGGCATACTTTGCCCAAATTCTAGTTCAAACTTGAGGAATTCTGCTTTAAATTTAAATACGTCCCAAAATACTATTTGAAGATGAATCTTAACCAAAAGTGAATATCTGAATGACCGAAATTTTGTGAAAAAAATTATTTGTAACGATTTAGTTAGTGGTTTCTGCACAAAATTCCAGAATTTAGTCAAAGGACAATCTCAATTGGGTAATTAATTGCGAAAGGCAAAATTACGAGAAAGTAAATGTTTGGTATAATATTTTAAACGCGCGATTAACTGGTTCTCTTTTTATAATACAAGTTTAGAAGAACAAAAATTTTCCGGACTCTCTTCTAGGATGCAGAATTTCTGAAATACCGGACACAGAACCCACTTCCTCTTCTTTTTGAATTCCTTATAACTTAATTTTAATTTTTATGAAAATAGGTACATAATGCTACGAGGGTCAGTCAACTTGCCTCTCTCGGTTATTTTTTCAGTCTGCGTACAAAATTCACACCTAATTTTAAAGCTGGACTCACCTTAACATAGGTATTTATTTTGGAGATTTTACTTATTAGAATTTAATAACCAAATTGAAAATGAGCTAAGTTGTCTCTCCCACACATTTCTTAAGCTTTCTTTCTTCCAAAAGACTGCAGGCGGTATGGGCCAATTTACACTCCAAAGCAATTCACAAGTATCTTATTCGCATCATAGTTATTCATCAATAAAGTGAGAGGGAGCAAATTAACGTTTCTCTAGTCACTTTAATAAAGATATTAGCTCATACTAGTGCTCATTTACGCCCCTATTAGTTATGCTAGTCGTGTTATGTGGGTAGAAAGGTGGATGGAGAAGGTAAATTTCCATGTCTCTGCTTTGATCAATAATAACTCATTGGTGGTTAATGTGCCGGCTTTAATTTGAAAAACGCATAAAAGTGTGATAATTTACGAAAATAAATGGTAAACACAAATATTTTACTCCCCTCTTATCTTTCTACATCAACAGTACAACCACTGAAAATGCGTTACCGTTAACATTAAGGGCAGTAACTATTCCTTTATTAAAGTGACCAAAGAAGCGTTAATTTGTCACCCACTCAAATTTAAACTTAATGTGAATCAGCAGTTAGTTGATTATTTTCGTGAATGAAGTAAAGAGGCACTGAACGGGTGCAATCTCTTGCCCAAAATAAAGTTTTTAAAAGTAATGTTGGTGGAGCAAATTAATCCATACAAACCAATCGCACATAGAAACTGTTACCTATAAGAATGCTTGTATTTTGAACAAGTTCAATTAGATCTAATATTAAAACAAGCCAGTTATTTAGGGATTTAATTTATTGTAAACAATGAAACGGAGTGCCAAACTTTTAATTAACACAGAAAAATTTAATATATTTAAAATTGCCTTTATTTTCGTATAACAACAATTAAGTTTTTTCAATTGATAAATGCTGTGCATTAATGTTTTTTTTACTACGGAAAATAATGAATACCTACATAACACACCAGAAGTTAAGTTGATTGATCGTTTTTTGATAACATACTGATTGAAATTCCTATGAACAAAGCGGTTAATATTATGCTTGATATAAAAAAAAAAAAATCTAAGTCTAGGCTATTTTTGGGATTATATATTTGCTTTTATTAAGTGTTTGTACAAAATTAATCTGCATACATCTTATTATTATTTAACCATAAGTAGATATTTATGAATAGAATAACTGTTGGAATACCAAATTGCATAGCAACGTTAAAATAGAAAACATTTTAATTGGCAGGTAAGAAAAAAAAGAATCAGAGAACAGATTGACATGAGTAAAATATTAATGTACTATATTCATTTTGTACAAAGAACACCAATAATAAATTGTAGTTAATGAAGTTCATTCAAGTAAACATTTGCTAACAATAGTATTACCGTATTTGCTTCACCTGTTAAAAAATAGGTTATCCTCAAAAATCTGTTAACATTGCAATCAGAAAAAAATTCTGCAACATTGTAAGTCGACTTTTAGAATACGAGAGCCAGTTTAATAAATTGTAATTTTCAGGGTAATACTCGATGTGGAAGTAACTTACTTATTTCATAAAAGACAATTAAAGTTTCACTGAAAATGTGATTAAACCTAAAATTCCTAATTTCAAACATTACTTGAGGGTATTCAACTTCAGTATAGTTATTCGTTAATATATTGTTAACTCAATATTTTTAGGGTTAACAGACAGTTAATAATGTATGTATGTATGTATGTGTACTGTGTATTATTATTACTATTATTATTGCCGATACCTTAATTTGCATGCCTCTGTTAGCGAAGCCTCTAGAGGTTGGTGTACATATCAAAGCAAACCAACGAAGGAGTAATTAAAGCAAATATAATACGAATGTTTAAACTAGGAATGGATCCATGTTTACTGTTTATTGTAGAATTCTTAAAAATATCATATGTTAAAAACATCGACAGATTTTGGAGCATCCCAACTATTGACTAAACAAGTATACCGTAGAGCTAAACTGACTATTGTGATGATCTTCGATGATTCCCAGAAACAAATTATCGAAAATAATAAGCGACAGTCTCTGAAATCGGTAGTTACCTTAATTACCAACAATACCACAAGTATAGTAAGATCTACTGGAGAAAGTTCTTTAATGACTAAAGTAAATGGCATATATTTTAAAATAAAGAGATAAGAAAAAATTAATCGCAGTTAACTGGATTTAAAATTGTGTTTTTAATTAACTACTACTGTTCCATATGACATGAATTACAGTCAGTTGCAACTAGTTTACTTCTTTTTTTCTAATCAAGCTCTCAAATTAACTTCAAATTTAAAAAGTAACCCGAATCATATGGAATACTTAAATAAAGTTAATTTTAATAAGAGCAACTTCAGTAAAGGAAGAGGATATTGTAATACAGTTGAATAACCTAAAAATCAAAAATCCTCTGGATACGATAATTTTCCCATTACCCTGACGGAAAAAAAGTTGATATATTAAATAAACCTTTGGCATATCTAAGTAAACCTATCACTCCAATCAGGAACCTTCCCCTAACAATTTAAAATTGCTATAATTAAACCATTATAGGGTGCCCATTTTTTGATCCGCAGCATAGGGATCTCGCTTATCATAAGAGATACGAAGTCGGTTAAATTAGATCAAAGTTGGTTATTTTTATGCTGATCAATATTCTGGGAAGAAATTTGATTTATCGTTTTTAGTTTTGAAGATATTTCAAAAAAACGAAAAATCGTGATTCTCGTTTTTAATGTTCCCCATGCTGCGAGTCGAAAAACGGGCATCTGTATAGAGTGAATCTTTAAGTAGGGGTTATATGTTTATGGATTAGTAGTATTAGTCGTCAGGAATATCAATCCGATTTTTTTTTGTAAGTTGTAAAATGGCCGAGTTATGAGTTTTTTTTTTAATTCGCAGTTCAATTGTAATAAAATTCCTGTAATTCCAGCGCCGCTGGACAAGCCTTTGGTGCACTTACGTGTGGCCGGTCGACAGTGTTGCCATTTTAATTAAAGCTTAGATGATATAAAACCAATCAATTACATTTACACCTTCACTTTTCATTATCAATCCAAAAATATCCAATCAAGAGAGAGGGTAGTGAAAATGAAAAATAATTTAATTGCAAAACAGGTTTATTGAAACACGCGTTTTAACTTCCATAATGAAAATTTTAATGCAACAGAAAATAAAAAAGTCGGCTGCATAACTATTATAACAGAAAAGGAAAAAGATTCTAAAAACAGAATTCGATTATAGGGCATTTTCGCTATCACTTTTACCACCCACCTGTTAAGGCCCGGTTACACGGTCCGTGGTTCGACGAACCACAGAAGTGGTCGCGGCTCGTTATAGCTCGCCATTTCACAAGCCAACGTGTCAAAACGGTCTGTGTGGTTCGTGGTCTGTATATCCGTCAATATTCGGAAACTTGATGCAAGACAACTGGCTAACTGGCTATAACTGCTACTTCTCTGTGTGTTCTGTATTGTGGAAGACTTTTGCAAAAGTAACATAAAAAACGTAAAAAGAGACGGTGGGTAGCAACATATAATATGAAAAATAGAGGCAGTTCGTGTTTCTATAGTTGAATGATACCCGCTATGAATATCGCCCATTTAAAGATTCACCCTGTGATAAAACAAACTTATCCAATTATTGGCCTATTTCTTTATTAACAACCTTCCCAATAATGATCGAAGAAGTGGTCGAGGAACAACTAATTAATTATCTCACGATCAATAATATTTTTAAAGAGACTCAATTTGGTTTTAGAAAAGAAAGAAGCACTAGCTATGCCACATACTCGTTAATAAATAAGATCCACAATATATTGGAACACCAAGAATATGGTATTGGTATATTTTGCGGCTTGACAAAAACATTTGATTGTGTTATTTACCAAATCTAATTAGAAAAGTTAAATTTTTACGCAGTTCTGCAATGGTTTGAATAATATTTGACAGATCGCAAAATATACGTGGGAACCACTGATCAAACTATTAATAGACTTAAATAATTACGAAAAAATGAAGTGTAGTGTTTCATGATGATCGATATTAGGTCCAATTATGTTCTTAATATATGTAAACGACCCAGTTTTTAATTTTCTTGAATTGTACTTTTCATTGTTTGCCAACGACACAAGCATAATTGGAACTAATACAAACTTTCTCTCACTCATTTTACGTACTGAACAAATATTGAATGAAATAGTGGACTGGTCTCATACAAATAAGTTACTGAATAGAATTTTTTTTAAAAACATTTAAAGGCATTTAAAGGCATGCTAATATTTTTTATACTATTTCTAATTTCTTAGAAACGCAGTTTTCATAGTTCATTTCCAATAAGTATGTTTTTGCATTATACACATTACTACCTACTACTTGGTACGTATATACATATTCGCATAACATTAGCTTTATTTAATTTGGAGTTTCAAGCAGTAATGGAAAATTTAGTTTTACATTACTGCATTACATTTAGTGTAGTTCTGAGTCGTTTGTGCTTTATATATAATGTATACAGGGTGGAACAAAAGTATCAAATAATGGTTTTAACTTTGTTATTTGCAAAGTTACAAAAAAATGTTTAATATAAAAGTGGTTTGGTTCTTTACCATGCATGTTTTGAGTTTTTTAGTTTGCTGATATCTTCTTCTGGTTTGTTCCTATGGCAACCAACTTTTTCTTTTTAAATGGCACCCATATTTTTTTTGCCAATTTGAAACAAGCATATTTTTCTCTATTCAGTCATAAAATTTTACAATTTTTGAAAAAAAATAAGCGTGATAAAAAATTCAATCGGAACTAAATTAATTAATTTCACAACATCACAACACTAAAATTTAGTTGTTTGTTCGTAAAAATTGATCTGTCAAACTTCCATGGCATTCTTTACCAAAAGTAATGTTTGTGTTTTATAACTGCATGACTTTTTCCATGGCATCCTGTATAAAGAGGCGACGAGTGAGTCGTAATAAATTTTTTTTCTCGCTTATTTTTTTTTTCGAAAAATTGCAAAATTTTGTGACTGAATAGAGAAAAATATGCTCGTTTCAAATTAACAAAAAAAAATTATGGGTGCCATTTAAAAAGAGAAAGTTGGTTGCCATAGGAACAAACCTGAAGAAGATATCAACAAACTAAAAAACTCAAAACATGCATGGTAAAGAACCAAACAACTTTCATATTGAACATTTTTTTGTAACTTTGCAAATAACAAAGTTAAAGCTATTATTTGATACTTTTGTTCCACCCTGTATAAGGTAACATTGTACTTGTTTATATTATAATAAGGTACCTAGCTGTTATTACGTACGATATAATATATTTACATAAGAACCACTATTACTTGTCTGTATTACTTACCTTGTTATACGAGTATATCTTGAGAAATAAATGTAACTATCTATCTATCTATCTAAACAAAAACACGTGATTCTGAATTCGCCAACAACTGCGAATGGGTTCTTTATTATCTTTACCGCTAATACCTCATACTGTAAGCGAGAAAAAAACGGTAACGGATATTGGCAATGCCTCAGTGCATTTATAATTCAGTAATTCTGCGTATGGATTGACGGGTACACTGATTTTGCCCATTAGAAATTCATCACTCAGTTGTTAAAGATTAATTACATCTTAATCCAACCCTTCGGAATAGTTACAAGGCTTCCTTATACTACATTTGAGATCGCTTCATCAAATGCCACCGCAAGACTGTTATTCTAATCCTCGTCCAGTCTCCTTCATCAGCACGGAATTTGAGAAAACTGTTTACCATTGGAAAGCTTTGTGTCTGCGAGTCGGCGTCGGTAATAGTATATTGTTGTGAGTTTCCATAGTTTCACTTTAAATACACACTTATAAGTTGCAAAAATAGTTTGTATTAACATTCCTTAGTTAAGAAATAATATACAGGATGTCATATATAAAATTCAAGAGGCAATTTTCTGGAAGATATACCTATTTGACTTCTATAAAAGGCATTTTCTAAAATGTTTCAGTTTGGCTAGTTTTGGATGAAAACGATCCTTCCTCAGATTGAATTTAATGACGTTGCAATGCCAATAGATTGTTTAAAATACGAACAGTTTTCTGCAGATAACTTGGCGTCTAAACATTTCTTAATGTTATTTTTTTGAAGTGACATAGGTAGGGCTCTATAATTTATAGGAATACATTTTAGACATTTGGTCTTTCGACACATTTTTCACAGTAAGTCAGTGCATTGAACTAATAAAAAATAGAATTGAAATTAACTTCCTGTTTGATGTAAAATTACATTATTTTTTATACTTTCGAGAATATTAGTCAGCTATTAAAACAGTAAAAGAGTTGTGACATATTTCTTTAGGATGATTAAAGGTAATTTGTTTTTAATTGTATACATAGTTGTAATATAATTGATTTCAACCATTACCGAATTAACAACTATTCTTTTATTGTACAGCGTACAAATCCCATTGAACGTGTTCAAAGGACCGCTTACAAATCTTATGGGAAATTGGCTTACGGTGAAATTGGCCCAAACTTTGATTATTATTATATATTATATATTTCGGTGTCCTGATCAAAATCTTCCACAGGCATGAAGCTTAAGAGCCCGTTCTGGGAGCTGTAGCAGCGTAAAAATGTTAAATTCATATTCCTGATCCAAGCTGCAATTGTCGCTATTCTTGCGTTTTTTTTCTTCCAAAGAATCGATAGCGGCGCTATTCAGAGTTGCATAACAAAAATTAGAATCTTAAAATATGCAATTCTGCTGTGGCACTCGAAAAAATTATGTAAGGTGCCGATTTTAATGAAATTCATAAAAGTGCCAATATATCAAAACCTAACAACTTTTTACTAAGGTTATATTTTGATTTTCTGGTCAGTCATGAACTGGTATCAGCTCTCCAATGGATGACGTTAACTTTTGGGACACCCTGTATATATATTATACATAATATGTGTGTCTGCTAGGGTGTGAAAAGAAACTTCATCGACTCCAGGATCACGCGCAATCGATTCCTCGGAAGAGAAAAACGCAAGAATGAGGACAATTGCAGCTTGGATCCGAAATACGAATTTGAATGCCTCTTACGGTGCTACAGCTTTCAAGATTCATGCCTGTTGAAGATTTTGATCAGAACACCGAAATGTACAACATATCAAAGTTTGGGCTAATTTCACAGTAAGAAAAGTTCCCATAAGATTTGTGAAGAGTCCTTTATAATTTAAAAAATGAAGAATGTAACCGACAATCTTAAGTAAGTTAAACATATTGTGGCCTAACAGAATGTTCCAAACTATTTGATTGGAGGACACTTAATCGTAAAGTAATGCATCTATATCATAATCATCATCGTAGAGAATGGAGATAATGAAAGATGAATGCAATTTTGCAATAATTGGAATCTCGACCAAGTAGCAGCCGATAACACGTTTATTTATTC
Organism: Rhagium mordax; assembly: GCA_963680705.1. NCBI lineage: Eukaryota > Metazoa > Arthropoda > Insecta > Coleoptera > Cerambycidae > Rhagium > Rhagium mordax. Next base: position 44,439,574 of record OY796656.1, read on the forward strand.
CGTTTTATGGGCCGATGAAGCGACGAGACCGTATAAATCTAACACACAGCATGAACGCGTCCACCCCTCGAAATATCAGAGACATCTTCAACGTTTTGGCGTAAATGTTTGGGCTAAAATTTCAACAATACTGTATTTTTACTCGTGTTTTAGATCCCTGGTTTATTGCCCATAACTACTCAAATCATTGCGCAAATTTACTTCAAAATAATCTTTAAACCATTCGCGATGAGTTGCGACTTGCACGACGACTTTGGGGATCGTTCTAATACCATATGGCACCACTCCGTTATGTCAGAAACACCAAATTTCCTAATACATAGGTATATGAATTTGTACGTGGAGGTTCTGTTCCTTAGCTACCAAGATTTCAGGATCTCACCTCTCCAGACTATTATTTCTGACTAGACAGGAAACATTAGTGATCCTATAAATACACAAAAATTACAAGGATAGTAAATACTGCTGATGAATATATATATATAGGCAAAACTAGAACATTTTCTTTGATACTGTTTGTTCGTATTTTGTTATTCTATTCAATGTAAAATAGAATGTATCAATAGATAAAATCATATAATTAACGGTTGTATTTCATGGCAATCTAATAATTTTAATTTGAAAATTATTCAATTCCAAGTAAGGAATCTTTAAAAAATTTTACATCGATAATGGGACAAATCGGACATGCACAGTGTGTCGCAATTAAGAGTGAAGCACCCTTATAACTTTTTACATTTTTATCCAATTTGAACCAAATTTTACTCAATGATAGATCCCATTAGGAGCAACTCATGATCAACAAACCATTCACCACCTACTAATGCAAAGTCACCTGCGATACCAAAATAAACGCAAAAAATCAAGAAATAATATTAGGCATTTTTTGTCGGAAAATTTTACTAATGAAAGTTGTTGAAAATTACCTAAAAACCGTAAATCCAAAATCTCATCCAAATTAAAAAACATTGATATTTTTATTTAAAAAATTCACAGTCCTTCGCAAAGATGCAACCGGAGGAGACATTGGAAATGACGAAGTAGAACGCAAATTTTGTGATATTTCGGATGTGATAAAAATGAAAATTTGTTGCAAAGTAGTAAATAGTTATTTCATTAACACAAAACATTTTCAAAAATTAAAATCTTATTATCAGTAGTTTTCTTTAGAAATTAAAATAAAAAGTTATTTTATTAACAAAAACATTCTCATAATGAAAACTAAAATGGTATTATATAAATTTTTTTCACTAACAAACATTTTTAATGTTAAAACTAAAATAATTTAAAATAATTTCGTGAAGATGAAAAGTGATTCCTAACAATTACAAATACCGATATCGATTAATCGCAAACTATTAAACGCAGCTAATAGTACAGGAAAAATGTCCAAACTGAACAAGAACATAGTGAATTCGTTGAAACTTGACATATACGTTTAAAAATACATACCTATGAGTCCCGAACCGTAATGGGTGTGTCGGAGCTGCCTACTTGAAAAATCGTGGGATGAACTAGGTTTTTCACATGCATAATAAAAATTGGCAATTGAACCATGAGAAATTTTCAAAAAATAAGAATATTTTCATTTATAGAGAAATATTAATTTTTGACTTTTTTATTAAATTTTTTTACCAATTTTACGTTTGTTTCCTTCATTTTTTGCTTGTTTTGTGAGTATATTCTGCAAAATGAAAAAGTACATAATCATTGTACAAGTGAGGATTATCGAGTTGTTTAAAATTTTATATATATATTGAATGAAACACACTTTGTATCTAAAGAAGATCGGAATCGATAGCTCATAAATAAATAATTTTATCCATGTATGAATTTAGACATCGTACTCCCTGACAATTTCCGTAAATTTGTAAGCATCTTCAACCTGCTTTTCTGTTGCGGTTGCAGGAGATAAGCTGCAATATTAATTCTGCTGTTGGCACAAAAAGTGTTGTCACAGGTTGTAAGGAGCCGTTAATTTTCTTCTATCCCCACTGTTGTGGATTTTCTTCATTGCCAAGCCATTTCTGAATTTTGTAGAATACTCGTAATGAATATTAAGCGACTGCCTCTAAAGTTGGTGGCAATATTTCCAACTTTGATTTTTGTTCGTGCAGCGATTTTTTGAATTGATTAAATCTGTGTGAGTTGAGTGAGACATTTGTGATTTTCCTTGCACCGTATACAAGTAGGAAAATAATTTCACCAGCCTGTTTTACTTGTGAGGGGGTTAAATTCTTGCCATTGAAAGTGCTTACTACATTAACCAACTGCATTTCTTTCTGAAGAAGTTTGATGACTTTTAATTTTTCTTTCTGAAATATTCTAGACGTGGTATCATAACCACTGAAGGCATGATTCAGTAAAATTGTATTTTTCTACTACTGTCTATATTAATGAACTTTGTAACCCTAGCAACATGCGCGATAACGAAAGTAAACATTCGAGTTACCTGGTTGCTAAGACGTTGCTATCTACGAAAGTAAAACTTATGCGGCCAGGACAGAAAAGTAGAAAAACAAATTTTAAACGAAATTAATTCGTTCTATTTGAACAAATTAATACAACTAAACAATTTTGTATTAATAAAGAAAGGTCTTTCTAGGAAGTACGCCAACATTTTTGTCGGCACGTAGTACCCAACGTAGTACCTACCCACCCTACCTCCATTTTAAAAACGCTTCATAAGTTTGCATTTACCTTGCTTTGGATTTCTTGGGGTAAAACAAGGCACAAGCAATATTTCCATTTATATCGCCACAAAACATATGTATTTGTTTATTTTAGTTTGAAATCCACCAGAAATTAAAATGTGTAATATTTCGTTGCCATGGAAACAATTTTCACAGACAGCCTCCTAAACTATAAAATTTATTAAAAACGTCAATTAATTTCATGAAGTAATTAATTTTAAATTCGTAAATTCCATAATTTTTTTCGGTATAGTAGAAAAAATATAATACATTTCACGATGCAAAAGCCCTATTAAGTATTCGGTGTTTTTTGAAAGGTCTCGGCTTCGCCTCGACATTCAAAAATCACCTCACACCTTAAAGTAACCTTTCGCATCTAGTAATGTAAATAACTATTTTTATACGTTCTTGTCATTTCTGGATTTCTGACGAAGAAAAAATTTTCCATATAATTTTTCCTGTTCCTGGCCTTATGAAAAATCTTTTTCTTCTGGAGTTAAAGCGATTAATAGAACAAGGAGATCAACGTCCTCATCAACTAAGTACAAATGTTCGTCTACTATTTAATATTTCAATTGCTATTTTAACAATAGGCGAATCTACATCATCTACAGCTGGTTTTACAAACAATCCTTTGTTTTAAAGTATTTGTGGCAACATTGAAATTAATCGGATTTCGTTTATATCATTTTACAAAAACTTTTCTTGAGGGAGGGCTACGATTACTGAATTTTGCCTAAATTTGGTTTTCACGTAGTTAACATACGTCGTACAAATGTGGATGCAATAAAAATCCACCTTCAAATTACATAAATAATAAGTATAGAGTTACAAAGATTTCGCAATTTTCTTGCTTATTTGTTTAATTTCGGTACATTTTGCATGTACCGTAACCGTGTGACATACCATTGGATCAGGCATTGAGAGAGGGGTTGTACATATATTTTATTTTGCTTCAAATCACTCTATCTTTGTAAATTGCAAAAAACGACAACATTTTAAGTTACATATGGTTTTCGGCTATACATATTTCGACGGGACAAAAGGAAATAAGCTGTTTGACGTGCTTCTCGATGTTAAGTTGTCTTAGAGATTGTTGGGCGTGACTTCTCTAATGAAGCGAAATTTTTTTGTTTACTTTTGCTTAATCTACCTCATGTTAAAGTAATGGCACTCAAACCTAGTCTAACACTCGGTAACACGTACACTTGATTTCAAAAAAAAATAGTACACTTTATTTTAGCAATGTAAACATGACTTTTGCAAAAATATTTATGTCATCTAAAAGTCAACTGTCACATTTTTTTTCAAGTTGAAGTTTATTAATATTCAAGTTTGATTAGGGAACCATTCTTGAAAATTTTAAATATTTGTCAATTTTTAATAATGGTTGTTAGACAACTAACAGAAATTCAGAAGATTAGGTATTGTTTCCAAATTGGAAAATGGATGGTGCGGAATTGCTTCTGAATATAACATAAATAAATCCACTCTGATGAAAGTTTGGGAAAATGAAAGAAACTATATCCCCCAAGCATGGATCTGGTAGGCCTAAACGAAGTAATGAGCAACAAGATGAAACCCTTATAAATTAGTGAATGCAGTTTTGGAAATAAATTTTCCTGCATCAAGATCTACTACCTGTTGAAGAATTAAAAATAGTATTCTGAAGTGTGCTGCTAGAAAATACAAATTAACGGAGGAAAAAAACAAGGACTGATCATTTTTGCACTCAACCATAATATTATTGTTAAACAATGAAGACTTTTGGTCAAAAGTCATATTTTCTGACGCAAAAGTTTTCCAGTCGTGTAATGATGGACATATAACTATTATCTTATTATCTATCGTCATCAAAATGCGGAACAACTTCGTGCCATAATTGAAGATGAATGGGAAAGTTTATGTAATACCCAAATTGCAGAAAATTTAGTTTTATCAATGCCTAGGAAGTAGGGGGCTACAAGCAATTTTAGATGGGGATGGAGCAATGACTAAATATTAATTACTGTTATTTATGTTGTTGTTTATTTGTGTTTTAAATTTTTATTCAAAATGTTATATTTAAAATATACTATTTCTACTAAAAATAGGATTATTTATTTATTTATCAGTACAAACTTACGTAATTACAACTGACTGACATCTATATTTTCATTATTTAGTTACTTTTAATAATTTAGGTACTGTCAAAAGAACAATTTAGACAACTAGAAATAGGCCATTTCCCATTTCCTTATCTAAGAGTTGTACTACTTTTTTTTGAAATCAAGTGTATAAATCAGATATCGGTAACCTGCCAGAGCAACCCCGATCCTAAATCCACCCCTATGATTTGTCAAATTGCAAGTCATTGACAAAATTGAAAAAATTACAAAAACAGGAAAACTTCAAATACTATTTCCAAACGAATTTCCGAGAGACTGTTTTGGTAATAAATCCAAGGTAGAGGGTCGAACTTAGAACTACATCGTGAATTACACGGTCACGCTCTAATTTTAGGCTCAATAGGAGTGAACGAAAAAGTGTAATTTTGACGTCTATTGTTCTGAAACCGCTGAAATCTCACGCGTTACGTCATTTTGCAATAAAACTGATTTTCGACCCCCTACTAGGAAACTAAAAACATTTGTTTAATCCTGCTCTTGAGACATGCAGTTTCTTACTTGGATACAATACTCGATACAATTAAATGTCAAAGTGAAGGAAAGGCACTATCGAGAAACAGAAAATTGTTTCGGGGTCCTGAAGTCGTCCCGGGTCCGAAACTGTAATCGGTAATCCTAGGACCGATATTAAGAAATCATTAAATTTCGCTGGATCGACTATAAGGTGTAATCTATCGGACGCACTATGGATTTTTTGGCGAATTTTGCGAAAACACGAAAATTTTAAACCTTATTTCCAAACGAAAACAGGCCGCCGGGCCGCCGTTCTGGCAATAAATCCAAGATCTACTACCTGTTGAAGAATTAAAAATAGTATTCTGAAGTGTGCTGCTAGAAAATACAAATTAACGGAGGAAAAAAACAAGGACTGATCATTTTTGCACTCAACCATAATATTATTGTTAAACAATGAAGACTTTTGGTCAAAAGTCATATTTTCTGACGCAAAAGTTTTCCAGTCGTGTAATGATGGACATATAACTATTATCTTATTATCTATCGTCATCAAAATGCGGAACAACTTCGTGCCATAATTGAAGATGAATGGGAAAGTTTATGTAATACCCAAATTGCAGAAAATTTAGTTTTATCAATGCCTAGGAAGTAGGGGGCTACAAGCAATTTTAGATGGGGATGGAGCAATGACTAAATATTAATTACTGTTATTTATGTTGTTGTTTATTTGTGTTTTAAATTTTTATTCAAAATGTTATATTTAAAATATACTATTTCTACTAAAAATAGGATTATTTATTTATTTATCAGTACAAACTTACGTAATTACAACTGACTGACATCTATATTTTCATTATTTAGTTACTTTTAATAATTTAGGTACTGTCAAAAGAACAATTTAGACAACTAGAAATAGGCCATTTCCCATTTCCTTATCTAAGAGTTGTACTACTTTTTTTTGAAATCAAGTGTATAAATCAGATATCGGTAACCTGCCAGAGCAACCCCGATCCTAAATCCACCCCTATGATTTGTCAAATTGCAAGTCATTGACAAAATTGAAAAAATTACAAAAACAGGAAAACTTCAAATACTATTTCCAAACGAATTTCCGAGAGACTGTTTTGGTAATAAATCCAAGGTAGAGGGTCGAACTTAGAACTACATCGTGAATTACACGGTCACGCTCTAATTTTAGGCTCAATAGGAGTGAACGAAAAAGTGTAATTTTGACGTCTATTGTTCTGAAACCGCTGAAATCTCACGCGTTACGTCATTTTGCAATAAAACTGATTTTCGACCCCCTACTAGGAAACTAAAAACATTTGTTTAATCCTGCTCTTGAGACATGCAGTTTCTTACTTGGATACAATACTCGATACAATTAAATGTCAAAGTGAAGGAAAGGCACTATCGAGAAACAGAAAATTGTTTCGGGGTCCTGAAGTCGTCCCGGGTCCGAAACTGTAATCGGTAATCCTAGGACCGATATTAAGAAATCATTAAATTTCGCTGGATCGACTATAAGGTGTAATCTATCGGACGCACTATGGATTTTTTGGCGAATTTTGCGAAAACACGAAAATTTTAAACCTTATTTCCAAACGAAAACAGGCCGCCGGGCCGCCGTTCTGGCAATAAATCCAAGCTCGAAAGTCCAACTTGAAAGTACATTGTGAATTGTGCGGTCCAGCTGCGATTTTGAGGTCAGCAAATCCTAACTAAAAAGTGACATTTGTGACGTTAACGAAAAATTTTAAAGTTTTGACAAGTCCTGCACGGGTATGAAATTTGGATGGATCTGCGCGCGCATTCGGCCTTATTAATTTCGCAAAATTTACAAAACTCTTCGACATGGGGTATTGAAATGCTAATAACTTTTTAAATATTCAAAGAATCGCAACGAGATATAGCCGTTGGGATTTTCTCGACAAGAAGACTCCTATAAAAAAATAATAACATGACTGCCGGTACCACGCGATTTAGACAACCAATCAACAATTGGTCACTCTGTTGTCGCCACTGTTTCTATAAGTCATGCTTCATTTTATGCAACACGAAACTGATTTTCAACCCCCTATACGAAAACAAAAACATTTCCAATGTTAAAATTTTAAGTTCGAAAATATAATTTTAAGATATCAATTATCATTCGTATTTAGTTGCAGAGTATTGCTTTAGTTTTTTTTTATAAAAAATAAAATATTACAATACAACAACCCACAAAACTTATATTTTCGTACTAATATTTTTTTATTTTAACTAAGTTTTGGACTTAAGGTTTTCGATCAGTTCTGAACAACTTTCATTAATAAAACTTTTTATAAAAGAAACGCCTAATATGTTTTATTTTGTATTAGTAAGGGACAAATGGCTTTTGGGCCATAAGTTGATCCTAATGTGCTCTATCTTTGAGTGAAATTTGGTTTAAATCGGATAAAACTGGAAAAAGCTATAAGGGTGTTTAACTCTTAAGTGCGACATACTGTATCTAAATATGTGAACATTTTTGTTTGGTATAATTTTCCGTACTACTTGTTTGCATTTGACATATTCAAAATGAAATACCCTACACGAGGATGTCGTGCAATAATGGGTCAATGAAATTGCAGCAGCGGAAGGCCACGGTAGCGGTGAAAGACCCCGCATGATTTATAGGAATGTTCTAAGAACCAAAGAATTTGAATGGTATTTAGATATGTTGTGCTACTGCAAGAACGACCGTTCTTGGTGCTACTGCCTATAATATCATTGGCTGGGTTGTGGATCCCTTCTCTCGATAGAAAAAACTACACCGGGTGAGAACGAAATCACTTTAGCTCGTATTTTTTCTTTATTTCTTTAAATAAAAACAAGATTACTTGTAAACAATGTTAGAACACATAGCTGGTGCATCCAGTTATTTAGTAAATAAATACAATACTGAAAAAAATTGACCATAGATATTTCGCTTAATGCTTGCCAAGTACCAAGGTAAATTTATGTTTCATTAAATTTATTACATGAATTTCACAACACAAATTGTATGCTCATAAATTGTGACCATTTAATTAGATATTCACATACTTACCTAGTTATTTACTTCGAAATAAATTGACACATTACTATTTCTGGTTTCGGAAATTAGGTGGTACATGTTATATTTATATTGCTCTGTTCATACAATGCTTCGTGTCTCAACAGGCACTCATATTTCATGATTTTAGAATTGAACGGATTTATTGTGTACAATTACAATTGAAACAATTTTCAAATTATAATAATTAATTACTCCTATTTTTAAGTGTAAGAATGTGAGAATGGATTATATACATTCAAATTAAGTTAATGCTCTAGTATATCTGTGTCAGCAGCACCCTCAATGAACGTTATAGTAAATGAAGGGCAGGATAATTTACGTGTGTTTGATGTTTAGAGTAGCTCAAACACTAGCTGTATGTAACTTCTACAGTCCTTGAACCAGATTTGCACACACAACACTGTCTCAGTATTGGTTCACTTGATGGCATTGGTCTTATGTTTTTAATTTTTTTTATTGTTTTGATTATAAGCTATCCAGGATTTACTCTATCCTGTCACGTAAAAATCCGCGATTAATTAATTTCTCCGACTGTGCCATACATGCAAAGTACTCATAGATAATTAATAAACATAATAATATCGAACATGAAACTCTCAAGATTAAGATAAGGTGAAAAATAATTTTAAAAGTTAAGATTATGCATAGGAAGTACATATTTCAAAACAAAGAATTTGGGAAATAAAAAAATTCAACATGATGAAAATGAGACATTTGAACTTTCTGAAAATATCAGCGTTCATGATAATTTACAAAATCAAAGTATTGGTAGATAATAGTTATTTATGCACCAAGGGCAGTAAGCGCACATAAATACAGTGTGCAATCTGAGGCCCGTAGGGCCGAGGTTTGCAAGTAATCGATACCAAAAAACCGCACTGTACGACCCGCGTGCATATTACATTTCTCGTCATACCTATTAATCTTTAAACTGGAAAAAAAACTTGAGAAAAACTAGTGGAAAACTATAATTAATTGTTTGAGTAAAATTTCATATTCGCTCAGTAGTAAAAGCAGCAATGCTTGGAATATCCATGGCAACCATCAATACAAATACATTTTGTACTATTGTTAAGGTAAATTAAATCATATTGTTATACCTAACAGCTCTAAACATTTTTGAAAGTAATGTTTAAATTAGTTTACTTGCATTACTAGATATTATTTATATTCATCATAAAAAAATTAATTTAATACTTCTTATATAAAAGAGAAAATTCTCCCAAATTTACTTTATTTCCCTAGAGGTACGTTATGAAAAATAACGATAACGAAGGTAGATGAATAATAGAGGCAAAAATTAGACATTTAAACATTTATTTAAATTTTACGAGTCGGATGTGGGATATTTTCATAAAAGAACCTTGACCGTATCTTAATTATCTACCATTGAAGTATTATGTACCAGAATTTAGTCGTGATTTTCTCGAGCTACCAAATACCAGTTATGGATCCAAGTTACAACATAAATCAAGAGCGACATGAATTCCCATCAGGCCGACCAATACTGCACATGTAAATTACATTCAAGTATTGCAGGAATTTCCTTACATGTAGCAAATTGCTATTTATACTACGCTAAACATCAAGCAAACGTTAATTATGCTTCATTTTGCTTTCTTAATTGAAAATGTCGCTGAAAGAGATCTATCCCAAAATATTTAAATATCATTTAAATGCTACGGTTCCTAAAGCACACCTATAATCTATAGTCATATTTTATTTTAAAGTAGTAAAGAAATATCTTCTAACCTGTAATAACACAACTTTCGTATTTTAAAATCAGAAATAATGCAATGAAATCATAATAATGCAATACAGCATTACTATCTATTAAAATCTGACAGCCCTTCCTCACTCTAATTCGGCGCCGATTTTTCACACATTCTGCGGCGCTAAAGGCTTTTTTTTTAACCAGTTTGGCCGCGCAGCGCCGTGCGTTATGGACGTTTTCGTGTCGGGACCATCGAATCGCGGACTTTCGTGGCGATCCGCCAAGTATTTTAGAAGTTATTGGCGTTTAGATAGCACCGTGTCGAAGAGGTTTGTAAAATTTGAGAAATTAGAAAGAGATACGACACGCGAGAAATTTGAAAAAAAATGGCCGACGTTTTCTGAACGATAGACGTCAAAATAGGGCCTTTTAGTTCGCTCCTACTGAGTCTAAAACCGGCGGGGGGCCGCGCGATTCGCGATGTAGTTTTAAGTTGCATCCTCTAACTCGGTTTTCGCGCAAGAACGGCGGTCCGGCGGCGATCTTTCGTTTGGAAATAACGTTTGAAGTGTTCGTGTTTCCGCAATTTTTTCGAATTTCCAAAACATGTCCCCCTTCCGAGCTTATTAACTCGCGACTCCTTTGAGACGGACCGGCGGCGTATTTTTTTTTGAAAACTAGATGAAATTTAGAAAGTCGCTGTCGAAAATCGTTTTCCTCGATTTTGCCTCCCAAGAAAGTTATGATTTTTTGAAAAGCGGCGATTTTGTCGGATTTCGACGATTCTTCCGACACCTACCCATTAGAAACGCGTCACAGCCTTTCCCTTTGGATTTAGAGGATCGCGACACGCACGACGGCCAAGAAGAAGGACAAATGAACAACTCTTTTTTTTCTTTTTCGTCCATCTGAGATATTACCCGAGATACGAATATTTAAAAAAGGTCGATTTTGCAGAAAAACGCTACTTTTCCCCAGGCTCTAACTTCTTTAACCGGAGGATTTTTTCGACCGGACTTTCGGAAAAGCTAGATCCATCCTACCTCTTGGGTCCCTGAAAATTTCGTTCCTTAATCTCCACCGGCGGCCTAGCGGTGGATATTTTAAATTACCAAGACACGCCGAAAATTCGCCGGTGACGTCACCAAACATGAACACCCTTATTAAATACCCATGCCGAGCGTCGCATACATTTTTTGTATTCTGCCCTCATTAGCAAGAGTGGTGCATCTAATTAGTAGTATTGAGTATTGAGAAAACAGCGATTCACTTTATAGTATTTGATGCTTATGATACGTATTGGAAATTAACCATTTGGGTTTACACAAAATGCTTTTGGTTAATAATAATGAAATCACAAGAATATTTTTAACAAAAATCTAATGCAAACAAAAATACAAGAAAAGAAAACAGGTACATGCTGCACTTTTACTATGAAACAGGAGCAATGTTTGTTGGTATAATACAAATGCAAAATGCGGCATCTGCAAAAGATAAAAACAACTTTAAACCGGATACAACTAAATAACACGAATTGTTTAACGAAACGGCGAAGGCAATTAAAATACGAGAGACCCCTTTTCCCTGAACCTTATTTCCTTTCATGTAACAATTCTGTCGGACTGTACGCATGTTTCCCGAAATCTTTAAACTGGATCCAACTAAATAACCCGAATCATCGCTTAACTTAACAGACACGCCAGTGAAAATACACGAAACGTCTCTTTTTTCATGACCTTATCACTTTTCAAGTGGCATCTCTGTTGGACCCTACATCTTTCCCGAAACTCCTCCACCGAATCCAACTAAATTACCCGAATCCCTTAACTAATCGATGACTCCTACGAAAATACGCGAAACGCCTCTTTCCCGATGCCCTTCCCACTTTTCAAGTAGCATCTCTGTTGAACTCCACACCTTTCCCGAGATTCTTAGACCGGATCCAACTAATTTACCCAAATCACTTAACTAATCGAAGACGCCTACGAAAATACACGAAACGCCTCTTTCTTGATGATCTTCCCACTTTTCAAGTAGCATCTCTGTCGGACTCTACATCTTTCCCGAGATTCTTCCACCGAATCCAACTAAATTGCCCCAATCCCTTAACTAATCGAATATGCCTATGAAAATACGCGAAACGCCTTATTTCTCATTACCTTATCAAGTGGCTTCTCTATAGACCCCTACTTCTTTCCCGAGAAAATTAGACCGGATCCAACTAATTTACTCAAATCACTTAACTAATCGAAAACGCCTACAAAAATACATAAAACGCTTCATTTCTGATAATCTCACTTTTCAGGTAGCATCTCTGTCGGGCTCTACATCTTTCCCGAGACTTCCACCGAATCCAACTAAATTACCCGAATGTCTTAACTAAATAGAAGACTAATACGAAAATACACGAAACGCCTCTTTCCTGATGACCTTCCCACTATTCAAGTAGCATCTCTGTTGAACTCTACATCTTTCCCCAGACTCTTCCACCGAATTCAACTAAATTACCCTAATCCCTTAACCAATCGAAGACTAATACGAAAATACGCGAAATACCTCATTTCTCATTACCTTCCCATTTTTGAAGTAACATCTCTATCATACTCTATATCTTTCCCGAGACTCTTCCACCGAACCCAACTAAATTGCCCGAATCTCATAACTAATCGAAGATGCCTACGAAAATACGCGAAACGCCTCATTTTCGATGATCCTTTCACTTTTTAGGTAGCATCTCTGTCGGACTCTACATGTTTCCCGAGACTCTTCTACCGAATCCAACTAAATTACCCGAATCCCTTAACTAATCCAAGATGCCTACGAAAATACACGAAACGTCTCTTTTTTCATGACCTTATCACTTTTCAAGTGGCATCTCTGTTGGACCCTACATCTTTCCCGAAACACTTCCACCGAATCCAACTAAATTACCCGCATCCCTTAATTATTACTATCTATTAAAATCTGACAGCCCTTCCTCACTCTAATTTGGCGCCGATTTTTCACACATTCTGCGGCGCTAAAGGCTTTTTTTTTAACCAGTTTGGCCGCGCAGCGCCGTGCGTTATGGACGTTTTCGTGTCGGGACCATCGAATAGCGGACTTTCGTGGCGATCCGCCAAGTATTTTAAAAGTTATTGGCGTTTTGATAGCACCGTGTCGAAGAGGTTTGTAAAATTTGAGAAATTAGAAAGAGATACGACACGCGAGAAATTTGAAAAAAAATGGCCGACGTTTTCTGAACGATAGACGTCAAAATAGCGCTTTTTCGTTCGCTCCTACTGAGTCTAAAACCGGCGGGGGGCCGCGCGATTCGCGATGTAGTTTTAAGTTGCATCCTCTAACTCGGTTTTCGCGCAAGAACGGCGGTCCGACGGCGATCTATCGTTTGGAAATAACGTTTGAAATTGTTCGTGTTTCCGCAATTTTTTCGAATTTCCAAAACATGTCCCCCTTCCGAGCTTATTAACTCGCGACTCCTGTGAGACGGACCGGCGGCGTATTTTTTTTTGAAAACTAGATGAAATTTAGAAAATCGCCGTCGAAAATCGTTTTCCTCGATTTTGCCTCCCAAGAAAGTTATGATTTTTTGAAAAGCGGCGTTTTTGTCGGATTTCGACGATTCTTCCGACACCTACCCTTTAGATACGCGTCACAGCCATTCCCTTTGGATATAGGGGATCGCGACACGCACGACGGCCAAGAAGAAGGACAAATGAACAACTCTTTTTTTTCTTTTTCGTCCATCTGAGATATTACCCGAGATACGAATATTTAAAAAATGTCGATTTTGCAGAAAAACGCTACTTTTCCCCAGGCTCTAACTTCTTTAACCGGAGGATTTTTTCGCCCGGACTTTCGGGAAAGCTAGATCCATCCTACCTCTTGGGTCCCTGAAAATTTCGTTCCTTAATCTCCACCGGCGGCCTAGCGGTGGATATTTTAAATTACCAAGACACGCCGAAAATTCGCCGGTGACGTCACCAAACATGAACACCCTTATTAAATACCCATGCCGAAAGTCGCATACATTTTTTGTATTCTGCCCTCATAAGCAAGAGTGGCGCATCTAATTACAGAGTATTGAGAAAACAGCGATTTACTTTATAGTATTTGATGCTTATGGTACGTATTGGAAATGAACCATTTGGGTTTACACAAAATGCTTTTGGTTAATAATAATGAAATCACAAAAATATTTTTAACAAAAATCTAATGCAAACAAAAATACAAGAAAAGAAAAAAGGTACTTGCTGCACTTTTACTATGAAACAGGAGCAATGTTTGTTGGTATAATACAAAAGCAAAATGCGGCATCTGCAAAAGATAAAAACAACTTTAAACCGGATACAACTAAATAACACGAATTGTTTAACGAAACGGCGAAGGCAATGAAAATACGAGAGACCCCTTTTCCCTGAACCTTATTTCCTTTCATGTAACAATTCTGTCGGACTGTATGCATGTTTCCCGAAATCTTTAAACTGGATCCAACTAAATAACCCGAATCATCGCTTAACTTAACAGACACGCCAGTGAAAATACACGAAACGTCTCTTTTTTCATGAACTTATCACTTTTCAAGTGGCATCTCTGTTGGACCCTACATCTTTCCCGAAACTCCTCCACCGAATCCAACTAAATTACCCGAATCCCTTAACTAATCGATGACTCCTACGAAAATACGCGAAACGCCTCTTTCCCGATGCCCTTCCCACTTTTCAAGTAGCATCTCTGTTGAACTCACACCTTTCCCGAGACTCTTAGACCGGATCCAACTAATTTACCCAAATCACTTAACTAATCGAAGACGCCTACGAAAATACACGAAACGCCTCTTTCTTGATGATCTTCCCACTTTTCAAGTAGCATCTCTGTCGGGCTCTACATCTTTCCCGAGACATCCACCGAATCCAACTAAATTACCCGAATGTCTTAACTAATCGAAGACTAATACGAAAATACACGAAACGCCTCTTTCCTGATGACCTTCCCACTATTCAAGTAGCATCTCTGTTGAACTCTGCATCTTTCCCCAGACTCTTCCACCGAATTCAACTAAATTACCCTAATCCCTTAACCAATCGAAGACTAATACGAAAATACGCGAAATACCTCATTTCTCATTACCTTCCCATTTTTGAAGTAACATCTCTATCATACTCTACATCTTTCCCGAGACTCTTCCACCGAACCCAACTAAATTGCCCGAATCCCATAACTAATCGAAGATGCCTACGAAAATACGCGAAACGCCTCATTTCCGATGATCCTTTCACTTTTTAGGTAGCATCTCTGTCGGACTCTACATGTTTCCCGAGACTCTTCTACCGAATCCAACTAAATTACCGGAATCCCTTAACTAATCCAAGATGCCTACGAAAATACACGAAACATCTCTTTTTTCATGACCTTATCACTTTTCAAGTGGCATCTCTGTTGGACCCTACATCTTTCCCGAAACACTTCCACCGAATCCAACTAAATTACCCGCATCCCTTAACTAATCGATGACTCCTACGAAAATACGCGAAACGCCTCTTTCCTAATGCCCTTCCCACTTTTCAAGTAGCATCTCTGAAAGACTCTACTTCTTTCCCGAGACTCTTAGACTGAATCCAACTAATTTATCCGAATCACTTAACTAATCGAAGACGCCTACGAAAATACTCAAAACCCCTCTTTCCCGATGCCCTTCCCAGTTTTCAAATAGCATCTCTGTTGAACTCCTCCTCTTTCCCGAGACTCTTAGACCGGATCCAACTAATTTACACAAATCACTTAACTAATCGAAGACGCCTACGAGAATACACGAAACGCCTCTTTCTTGATGATCTTCCCACTTTTCAAGTAGCATCTCTGTCGGACTCTACATCTTTCCCGAGATTCTTCGACCGAATCCCACTAAATTACCCTAATCCCTTAACTAATCGAATATGCCTACGAAAATACGCGAAACGCCTCATTTCTCATTACCTTATCACTTTTCAAGTGGCTTCTCTATAGACCTCTACTTCTTTCCCGAGACTCTTAGACCGGATCCAACTAATTTACCCAAATCACTTAACTAATCGAAAACGCCCACAAAAATACGCAAAACGCCTCATTTCCGATGATCTCACTTTTCAAGTAACATCTCTGTCGGGCCCTACATCTTTCCCGAGACTTCCACCGAATCCAACCAAATTACCCGAAATCACTAATGGAAGACTAATACGAAAATACGCGAAACGCCTCTTGCCTGATGACCTTCCCACTATTCAAGTAGCATCTCTGTTGAACTTACATCTTTCCCCAGACTCTTCCACCGAATTCAACTAAATTACCCTAATCCCTTAACTAATCGAAAACTTATACGAAAATACGCGAAATGCCTCATTTCTCATTACCTTCCCACTCTTGAAGTAACATTTCTATCATACTCTACATCTTTCCCGAGACTCTTCCACCGAATCCAACTAAATTACCCGAATCCCTTAACTATCGAAGATGCCTACGAAAATACGCGAAACGCCTCATTTCCGGATGACCCTCTCACTTTTCAAATAGCATCCCTGTCTGACTCTACACCTTTCCCGGGACTCTTAGACCGAATCCAACTAAATTACCCGGATCCCTTTACTAATCGGAGACTCACACGAAAATACACGAAACGCCCCTTTCCTGATGCCCTCTCACTTTTTAAATGTCATCTCTGTCCTACTCTACATCTTTCCCGAGACTCTTCCACCGAATCCAACTAAATCGTCCAAATCCCATAACTAATCAAATACGCCTACGAAAATACGCGACACACCTCATTTCTGAAGACCGTCTCACTTTTCAAGTAGCATCTCTGTCGGACTCTGCAGCTTTCCCGAGACTCTTAAACCGAATCCAACTAAATTACACGGATCCCTTAACTAATCGGAGACTCCTACAAAAATAAACGAAACGCCTCTTTCCTGATGCCCTCTCACTTTTTAAGTAGCATCTCTGTCGGACTCTACATCTTTCCCGAGATTCTTTCACCGAATCCAACTAAATTGCCCGAATCCCATAACTAATCGAAGATGCCTACTAAAATACGCGAGACGTCTCTTTCCTGATGCACTCTCACTTTTTAAGTAGCACCTCTATCGGACTCTACATCTTTCCCGAGACTCTCCGACCGAATCCAACTAAATTGCCCGAATCACTTAACTAATCGAAAACGACTACGAAAATACGCGAGACGTCTCTTTCCTGATGCACTCACACTTTTTAAGTCGCACCTCTATCGGACTCTACATCTTTCCCGAGACTCTCCGACCGAATCCAACTAAATTGCCCGAATCACTTAACTAATCGGAAACACCTACGAAAATACGCGACACCCCTCATTTCTGAAGACCCTCTCACTTTTCAAGTAGCATCTCTGTCGGACTCTGCAGCTTTCCCGAGACTCTTAGACTCAATCCAACTATCCGGATCCCTTAACTAATCGAAGACGCCTACGAAAATACGCGAGACACCTCATTTCCGATGACCCTCTCACTTTTCAAGTAGCATCTCCGTCGGACTCTACATCTTTCACGAGGCTCTTCCACTGAATCCAACTAAATTACCCGGATCCCTTAACTAATCGGAGACTCCTACGAAAATACATGAGACGCCTCTTTTCTGATAACCCTCTCACTCTTCAAGTAGCATCTCTGTCGGACTCTACATCTTTCCCGAGACTCTTCGACCGAATCCAAATAAATTGCCCGAATCCCTTAACTAATCGGAAACACCTACGAAAATACGCGACACCCCTCATTTCTGAAGACCCTCTCACTTTTCAAGTAGCATCTCTGTCGGACTCTGCAGCTTTCCCGAGACTCTTAGACTAAATCCAACTAAATTATCCGGATCCCATAACTAATCGAAGACGGCTACGAAAATACGCAAAACGCCTCATTTCCGATGACCGTCTTACTTTTCAAGTAGCATCTCTGTCGGACTCTACATCTTTTCCTAGACTCTTCGGCCGAATCCAACTAAATTGCCCGAATCCCTTAACTAATCGAAGACTCCTACGAAAATACACGAGACGCCTCTTTCCTGATGCCCTCTCACTTTTTAGGTAACATCTCTGTCGGACTCTACATCTTTCCCGAGACTCTTCCACCGAATCCAACTAAATTGCCGAATCCCTTAACTAATCAAATACGCCTACGAAAATACGCGACACACCTCATTTCTGAAGACCCTCTCACTTTTCAAGTAGCATCTCTGTAAGACTCTGCAGCTTTCCCGAGACTCTTAGACCGAATCCAACTAAATTACACGGATCCCTTAACTAATCGGAGACTCCTACGAAAATAAACGAAACGCCGCTTTCCTGATACCCTCTCACTTTTCAAGTAGCATCTCTGTCGGACTCTACATCTTCCCCGAGACTCTTCGACCGAATCCAACTAAATTGCCCGAATCACTTAACTAATCGGAAACACCTACGAAAATACGCGACACCCCTCATTTCTGAAGACCCTCTCACTTTTCAAGTAGCATCTCTGTCGGACTCTGCAGCTTTCCCGAGACTCTTAGACTGAATCCTACTAAATTATCCGGATCCCTTAACTAATCGAAGACGCCTACGAAAATACGCGAATCGCCTCTTTCCTGATGCCCTCTCACTTTTTAAGTAACATCTCTGTCGGACTCTACATCTATCCCGAGACTCTTAGACCGAATCCAACTAAATTTCCCGAGTCCCATAACTAATCGAAAATGCCTACGAAAATACGCGAGACGTCTCTTTCCTGATGCCCTCTCACTTTTTAAGTAGCACCTCTGTCGGACTCTACATCTTTCCCGAGACTCTCCGACCGAATCCAAATAAGTTGCCCGAATCCCTTAACTAATCGGAAACACCTACGAAAATACGCGACACCCCTCATTTCTGAAGACCCTCTCACTTTTCAAGTAGCATCTCTGTCGGACTCTGCAGCTTTCCCGAGACTCTTAGACTGAATCCTACTAAATTATCCGGATCCCTTAACTAATCGAAGACGCCTACGAAAATACGCGAATCGCCTCTTTCCTGATGCCCTCTCACTTTTTAAGTAACATCTCTGTCGGACTCTACATCTATCCCGAGACTCTTAGACCGAATCCAACTAAATTTCCCGAGTCCCATAACTAATCGAAAATGCCTACGAAAATACGCTAGACGTCTCTTTCCTGATGCCCCCTCACTTTTTAAGTAACATCTCTGTCGGACTCTACATCTTTCCCGAGACCCTCCGACCGAATCCAACTAAATTGCCCGAATCACTTAACTAATCGAAAACGCCAACGAAAATATGCGAGACGCCTCTTTTCTGATAACCCTCTCACTCTTCAAGTAGCGTCTCTGTCGGACTCTACATCTTTCCCGAGACTCTTCGACCGAATCCAAATAAGTTGCTCGAATCCCTTAACTAATCGGAAACACCTACGAAAATACGCGACACCCCTCATTTCTGAAGACCCTCTCACTTTTCAAGTAGCATCTCTGTTGAACTCCACATCTTTCCGGGACTCTTAGACCGGATCCAACTAATTTACGCTAATCACTTAACTAATCGAAGACGCCTACGAAAATACACTAAACGCCTCTTTCCTAATGCCCTTCCCACTTTTCAAGTAGCATCTCTGTAAGACTCTACTTCATTCCCGAGACTCTTAGACCGGATCCAACTAATTTACCCGAATCACTTAACTAATCGAAGACGCCTACGAAAATACGCGAAACGCCTCATTTCTATTACCTTCCCACTTTTCAAGTAACATCTCTGTTAAACTCTACATCTTTCCCGAGACTCTTCCACCGAATCCAACTAAATTACCCGAATCCCTTTACTAATCCAAGATGCCTACGAACATACGCGAAACGCCTCTTGCCTAATGCAATTCCCACTTTTCAAGTAGCATCTCTGTCGGACTCTACATCTTTCCCGAGATTCTTCGACCGAATCCCACTAAATTACCCTAATCCCTTAACTAATCGAAGATGCCTACGAAAATACGCGTAACGCCTCATTTCTCATTACCTTATCACTTTTCAAGTGGCTTCTCTATAGACCTCTACTTCTTTCCCGAGACTCTTGGACCGGATTCAACTAATTTACCCAAATCACTTAACTAATCGAAAACGCCTACAAAAATACGCAAAACGCCTCATTTCCGATGATCTCACTTTTCAAGTAACATCTCTGTCGGGCCCTACATCTTTCCCGAGACTTCCACCGAATCCAACCAAATTACCCGAATCGCTTCACTAATGGAAGACTAATACGAAAATACGCGAAACGCCACTTGCCTGATGACCTTCCCACTATTCAAGTAGCATCTCTGTTGAACTCTACATCTTTCCCCAGACTCTTCCACCGAATTCAACTAAATTACCCTAAATCCCTTAACTAATCGAAAACTTATACGAAAATACGCGAAATGCCTCATTTCTCATTACCTTCCCACTCTTGAAGTAACAACTCTACCATACTCTACATCTTTCCACCGAATCCAACTAAATTACCCGAATCCCTTAACTAATCGAAGATGCCTACGAAAATACGCGAAACGCCTCATTTCCGGATGACCCTCTCACATTTCAAATAGCATCCCTGTCTGACTCTACACCTTTCCCGGGACTCTTAGACCGAATCCAACTAAATTACGAGACTCCCACGACAATACACGAAACGCCCCTTTCCTGATGCCCTCTCACTTTTTAAGTGTCATGTCTGTCCTACTCTACATCTTTCCCGAGACTCCTCCACCGAATCCAACTAAATTGCCCAAATCCCATAACTAATCGAAGATGCCTACGAAAATCCGCGAAACGCCTCATTTCCTGATTCCCTCTTACTTTTTAAGAAGCATCTCTGTCGGACTCTACATCTTTCTCGAAACTCTTCGACCGAATCCAACTAAATTGCCCGAATCCCTTAACTAATCAAATACGCCTACGAAAATACGCGACACACCTCATTTCTGAAGACCGTCTCACTTTTCAAGTAGCATCTCTGTCGGACTCTGCAGCTTTCCCGAGACTCATAAACCGAATCCAACTAAATTACACGGACCCCTTAACTAATTGGAGACTCCTACGAAAATAAACGAAACGCCTCTTTCCTGATGCCCTGTCACTTTTTAAGTAGCATCTCTGTCGGACTCTACATCTTTCCCGTGATTCTTCCACCGAATCCAACTAAATTGCCCGAATCCCATAACTAATCGAAGATGCCTACTAAAATACGCGAGACGTCTCTTTCCTGATGCACTCTCACTTTTTAAGTAGCACCTCTATCGGACTCTACATCTTTCCCGAGACTCTCCGACCAAATCCAACTAAATTGCCCGAATCACTTAACTAATCGAAAACGCCTACGAAAATACGCGAGACGTCTCTTTCCTGATGCCCTCTCACTTTTTAAGTCGCACCTCTATCGGACTCTACATCTTTCCCGGGACTCTTCGACCGAATCCAAATAAATTGCCCGAATCCCTTAACTAATCGGAAACACCTACGAAAATACGCGACACCCCTCATTTCTGAAGACCCTCTCACTTTTCAAGTAGCATCTCTGTCGGACTCTGCAGCTTTCCCGAGACTCTTAGACTCAATCCAACTAAATTATCCGGATCCCTTAACTAATCGAAGACGCCTACGAAAATACGCGAGATACCTCATTTCCGATGACCCTCTCACTTTTCAAGTAGCATCTCCGTCGGACTCTACATCTTTCACGAGGCTCTTCCACCTAATCCAACTAAATTGCCCGAATCCCTTAACTAATCGAAGACTCCTACGAAAATACACGAGACGCCTCTTTCCTGATGCCCTCTCACTTTTTAGGTAACATCTCTGTCGGACTCTACATCTTTCCCGAGACTCTTCCACCGAATCCAACTAAATTGCCCAAATCCCATAACTAATCGAGGATGCATACGAAAATACGCGAAACGCCTCATTTCCTGATTCCCTCTTACTTTTTAAGAAGCATCTCTGTCGGACTCTACATCTTTCCCAAAACTCTTCGACCGAATCCAACTAAATTGCCCGAATCCCTTAACTAATCAAATACGCCTACGAAAATACGCGACACACCTCATTTCTGAAGACCCTCTCACTTTTCAAGTAGCATCTCTGTAAGACTCTGCAGCTTTCCCGAGACTCTTAGACCGAATCCAACTAAATTACACGGATCCCTTAACTAATTGGAGACTCCTACGAAAATAAACGAAACGCCGCTTTCCTGATACCCTCTCACTTTTCAAGTAGCATCTCTGTCGGACTCTACATCTTCCCCGAGACTCTTCGACCGAATCCAACTAAATTTCCCGAATCCCATAACTAATCGAAAATGCCTACGAAAATACGCGAGACGTCTCTTTCCTGATGCCCTCTCACTTTTTAAGTAGCACCTCTGTCGGACTCTACATCTTTCCCGAGACTCTCCGACCGAATCTAAATAAGTTGCCCGAATCCCTTAACTAATCGGAAACACCTACGAAAATACGCGACACCCCTCATTTCTGAAGACCCTCTCACTTTTCAAGTAGCATCTCTGTCGGACTCTGCAGCTTTCCCGAGACTCTTAGACTGAATCCAACTAAATTATTCGGATCCCTTAACTAATCGAAGACGCCTACGAAAATACGCGAATCGCCTCTTTCCTGATGCCCTCTCACTTTTTAAGTAACATCTCTGTCGGACTCCACATCTATCCCGAGACTCTTAGACCGAATCCAACTAAATTTCCCGAATCCCATAACTAATCGAAAATGCCTACGAAAATACGCGAGACGTCTCTTTCCTGATGCCCTCTCACTTTTTAAGTAGCACCTCTGTCGGACTCTACATCTTTCCCGAGACTCTCCGACCGAATCCAACTAAATTGCCCGAATCACTTAACTAATCGAACACGCCTACGAAAATACGCGAAACGCCTCATTTCCGATGACCCTCTACTTTTCAAGTAGCATCTCTGTCGGACTTTACATCTTTCCCGAGACTCTTCCACCGAATCCAAATAAATTACTCGAATCCCTTAACTAATCGAAGACACCCACAAAAATACACGAAACGCCTCATTTCCACCTTATCTATAAATTCTCTGTCGGGCTCTGCATCTTTCCCGAAGCTTTTCGGCCGAATCCAACTAAAACGCCCGAATCCTTTAACTAATCGAGAACGCCTACGAAAATACACCATACGCTTCATTTCCGATAACCTTCTCACCTTTTTTTTTATTCAAGACTTCTATGTCGAACTCATTTTTTTTTTGCAAATTTTTTACCAAAACTACTTGATGCGTACGGTCATTATTATTTTTGCTATATTGGACCGTCTAGAACCTACTATTTCTACGATCCCACAGGAGCCATTTTTTTAATATTTTTTAAAGAATGGCATCATATTTTTTCCCCATTGGGGTCGAAAAAAAAATTGAAATTGGGCGCCCAAAAAATTTTTCCGAAGGGGGCCGAAATTAAAAAAATTTCGAAAAAATTTTCCCCCATTTTAGACACCCCCACCAAAAAAAAAATCCAAAAAATTTTTTTTACCAAAAAAACGTCACTGACCTTTATTTGGCAGCTGTCATCGAAATGTTTAAAAATTTTAGTCTAGAACTCACTATTTCTACGGCCCCGCAGGGGCCATTCCATTACTATATCTTAAATAGAGCCCCGCAGGGGCTCTGAACTTTTTATTTTTTTTTCTCAAATTTTAATCCTAAAATCCTGAATTTTTTCCAACTCCCGACCCCGCGACCCCATGTCGGACTCTACTTTTTCCCGAAATTTAAAAACCGTCTTTCAACTAAAAACCCTGAGATAAAACTACTGATATAGAGGGTCAGCCTCGCAGAGATAGGTTAGGCAAGCCAGACCCGTAGGGTCTGGCGCCGCCTAACCTAGTTACTATCTATTAAAATCTGACAGCCCTTCCTCACTCTAATTCGGCGCCGATTTTTCACACATTCTGCGGCGCTAAAGGCTTTTTTTTTAACCAGTTTAGCCGCGCAGCGCCGTGCGTTATGGACGTTTTCGTGTCGGGACCATCGAATAGCGGACTTTCGTGGCGATCCGCCAAGTATTTTAAAAGTTATTGGCGTTTCGATAGCACCGTGTCGAAGAGGTTTGTAAAATTTGAGAAATTAGAAAGAGATACGACACGCGAGAAATTTGAAAAAAATGGCCGACGTTTTCTGAACGATAGACGTCAAAATAGCGCTTTTTCGTTCGCTCCTACTGAGTCTAAAACCGGCGGGGGGCCGCGCTATTCGCGATGTAGTTTTAAGTTGCATCCTCTAACTCGGTTTTCGCGCAAGAACGGCGGTCCGACGGCGATCTTTCGTTTGGAAATAACGTTTGAAATTGTTCGTGTTTCCGCAATTTTTTCGAATTTCCAAAACATGTCCCCCTTCCGAGCTTATTAACTCGCGACTCCTTTGAGACGGACCGGCGACGTATTTTTTTTTGAAAACTAGATAAAATTTAGAAAATCGCTGTCGAAAATCGTTTTTCTCGATTTTGCCTCCCAAGAAAGTTATGATTTTTTGAAAAGCGGCGATTTTGTCGGATTTCGACGATTCCTCCGACACCTACCCATTAGAAACGCGTCACAGCCTTTCCCTTTGGATATAGAGGATCGCGACACGCACGACGGCCAAGAAGAAGGACAAATGAACAACTCTTTTTTTTCTTTTTCGTCCATCTGAGATATTACCCGAGATACGAATATTTTAAAAAGGTCGATTTTGCAGAAAAACTCTACTTTTCCCCAGGCCCTAACTTCTTTAACCGGAGGATTTTTTCGCCCGGACTTTCGGGAAAGCTAGATCCATCCTACCTCTTGGGTCCCTGAAAATTTCATTCCTTAATCTCCACCGGCGTCCAAGCGGTGAATATTTTAAATTACCAAGACACGCCGAAAATTCGTCGGTGACGTCACCAAAGATGTGGACACCCTTATTAAATACCCATGCCGAGCGTCGCATACATTTTTTGTATTCTGCCCTCATTAGCAAGAGTGGTGCATCTAATTAGTAGTATTGAGTATTGAGAAAACAGCGATTCACTTTATAGTATTTGATGCTTATGATACGTATTGGAAATTAACCATTTGGGTTTACACAAAATGCTTTTGGTTAATAATAATGAAATCACAAGAATATTTTTAACAAAAATCTAATGCAAACAAAAATACAAGAAAAGAAAACAGGTACATGCTGCACTTTTACTATGAAACAGGAGCAATGTTTGTTGGTATAATACAAATGCAAAATGCGGCATCTGCAAAAGATAAAAACAACTTTAAACCGGATACAACTAAATAACACGAATTGTTTAACGAAACGGCGAAGGCAATTAAAATACGAGAGACCCCTTTTCCCTGAACCTTATTTCCTTTCATGTAACAATTCTGTCGGACTGTACGCATGTTTCCCGAAATCTTTAAACTGGATCCAACTAAATAACCCGAATCATCGCTTAACTTAACAGACACGCCAGTGAAAATACACGAAACGTCTCTTTTTTCATGACCTTATCACTTTTCAAGTGGCATCTCTGTTGGACCCTACATCTTTCCCGAAACTCCTCCACCGAATCCAACTAAATTACCCGAATCCCTTAACTAATCGATGACTCCTACGAAAATACGCGAAACGCCTCTTTCCCGATGCCCTTCCCACTTTTCAAGTAGCATCTCTGTTGAACTCCACACCTTTCCCGAGATTCTTAGACCGGATCCAACTAATTTACCCAAATCACTTAACTAATCGAAGACGCCTACGAAAATACACGAAACGCCTCTTTCTTGATGATCTTCCCACTTTTCAAGTAGCATCTCTGTCGGACTCTACATCTTTCCCGAGATTCTTCCACCGAATCCAACTAAATTGCCCCAATCCCTTAACTAATCGAATATGCCTATGAAAATACGCGAAACGCCTTATTTCTCATTACCTTATCAAGTGGCTTCTCTATAGACCCCTACTTCTTTCCCGAGAAAATTAGACCGGATCCAACTAATTTACTCAAATCACTTAACTAATCGAAAACGCCTACAAAAATACATAAAACGCTTCATTTCTGATAATCTCACTTTTCAGGTAGCATCTCTGTCGGGCTCTACATCTTTCCCGAGACTTCCACCGAATCCAACTAAATTACCCGAATGTCTTAACTAAATAGAAGACTAATACGAAAATACACGAAACGCCTCTTTCCTGATGACCTTCCCACTATTCAAGTAGCATCTCTGTTGAACTCTACATCTTTCCCCAGACTCTTCCACCGAATTCAACTAAATTACCCTAATCCCTTAACCAATCGAAGACTAATACGAAAATACGCGAAATACCTCATTTCTCATTACCTTCCCATTTTTGAAGTAACATCTCTATCATACTCTATATCTTTCCCGAGACTCTTCCACCGAACCCAACTAAATTGCCCGAATCTCATAACTAATCGAAGATGCCTACGAAAATACGCGAAACGCCTCATTTTCGATGATCCTTTCACTTTTTAGGTAGCATCTCTGTCGGACTCTACATGTTTCCCGAGACTCTTCTACCGAATCCAACTAAATTACCCGAATCCCTTAACTAATCCAAGATGCCTACGAAAATACACGAAACGTCTCTTTTTTCATGACCTTATCACTTTTCAAGTGGCATCTCTGTTGGACCCTACATCTTTCCCGAAACACTTCCACCGAATCCAACTAAATTACCCGCATCCCTTAACTAATCGATGACTCCTACGAAAATACGCGAAACGCCTCTTTCCTAATGCCCTTCCCACTTTTCAAGTAGCATCTCTGTAAGACTCTACTTCTTTCCCGAGACTCTTAGACTGAATCCTACTAATTTATCCGAATCACTTAACTAATCGAAGACGCCTACGAAAATACGCAAAACGCCTCTTTCCCGATGCCCTTCCCACTTTTCAAATAGCATCTCTGTTGAACTCCTCCTCTCTCCCGAGACTCTTAGACCGGATCCAACTAATTTACACAAATCACTTAACTAATCGAAGACGCCTACGAGAATACACGAAACGCCTCTTTCTTGATGATCTTCCCACTTTTCAAGTAGCATCTCTGTCGGACTCTACATCTTTCCCGAGATTCTTCGACCGAATCCCACTAAATTACCCTAATCCCTTAACTAATCGAATATGCCTACGAAAATACGCGAAACGCCTCATTTCTCATTACCTTATCACTTTTCAAGTGGCTTCTCTATAGACCTCTACTTCTTTCCCGAGACTCTTAGACCGGATCCAACTAATTTATCCAAATCACTTAACTAATCGAAAACGCCTACAAAAATACGCAAAACGCCTCATTTCTGATGATCTCACTTTTCAGGTAGCATCTCTGTCGGGCTCTAGATCTTTCCCGAGACTTCCGCCGAATCCAACTAAATTACCCGAATGTCTTAACTAATCGAAGACTAATACGAAAATACGCGAAACGCCTCATTTCTAATTACCTTCCCACTTTTCAGGTAGCATCTCTGTCAGACTCTACGTCTTTCCCTTCCCGAGCCTCTTCCACCGAATCCAGCTAAATTACCCGAATCTCTTAACTAATCGAAGACTAATACGAAAATACACGACACGCCTCTTTCCTGATGACCTTCCCATTGTTCAAGTAGCATCTCTGCTGAACTCTACATCTTTCCCTAGACTCTTCCACCGAATTCAAATAAATTACCCTTAACTAATCGAAGACTAATACGAAAATACGCGAAATGCCTCATTTCTCATTACCTTACCACTTTGCAAGTAACAACTCTATCATAATCATACTCTACATGTTTCCCGAGACATTTCCATCGAATCCAACTAAATTACCCGAATCCCTTAACTAATCGAAGATGACTACGAAAATACGCGAAACGCTTCATTTCCGATGACCCTCTCACTCTTTAGGTAGCATCTCTGTCGGACTCTACATGTTTCCCGAGACTCTTCCACCGTATCCAACTAACTAAATTACCCGAATCCCTCAACTAATCCAAGATGCCTACGAAAATACACGAAACGTCTCTTTTCTCATGACCTTATCACTTTTCAAGTGGCATCTCTGTTGGACTCTACATCTTTCCCGAGACTCTTAGACCGGATCCAACTAATTTACCCGAATCCCTTAACTAATCAATGACTCCTACGAAAATACGCGAAACGCCTCTTTCCTAATGCCCTTCCCACTTTTCAAGTAGCATCTCTGTAAGACTCTACTTCTTTCCCGAGACTCTTAGACCGGATCCAACTAATTTACCCGAATCACTTAACTAATCGAAGACGCCTACGAAAATACGCGAAACGCCTCATTTCTATTACCTTCCCACTTTTCAAGTAACATCTCTGTTAAACTCTACATCTTTCCCGAAACTCTTCCACCGAATCCAACTAAATTACCCGAATCCCTTAACTAATCCAAGATGCCGACGAATATACGCGAAACGCCTCATTCCTAATGCCCTTCCCTCTTTTCAAGTAGCATCTCTGTAGGACTCTACTTCTTTCCCGAGACTCTTAGACTGAATCCAACTAATTTATACGAATCGCTTAACTAATCGAAGACGCCTACGAAAATACGCAAAACGCCTCTTTCCCGATGCCCTTCAAACTTTTCAAGTAGCATCTCTGTTGAACTCCACATCTTTCCCGGGACTCTTAGACCGGACCCAACTAATTTACGCAAATCACTTAACTAATCGAAGACGCCTACGAAAATACACTAAACGCCTCTTTCCTAATGCCCTTCCCTCTTTTCAAGTAGCATCTCTGTAAGACTCTACTTCATTCCCGAGACTCTTAGACCGGATCCAACTAATTTACCCGAATCACTTAACTAATCGAAGACGCCTACGAAGATGCGCGAAACGCCTCATTTCTATTACCTTCCCACTTTTCAAGTAACATCTCTGTTAAACTCTACATCTTTCTCGAGACTCTTCCACCGAATCCAACTAAATTACCCGAATCCCTTTACTAATCCAAGATGCCTACGAACATACGCGAAACGCCTCTTGCCTAATGCCCTTCCCACTTTTCAAGTAGCATCTCTGTCGGACTCTACATCTTTCCCGAGACTCTTAGACCGAATCCAACTAAATTTCCCGAGTCCCATAACTAATCGAAAATGCCTACGAAAATACGCGAGACGTCTCTTTTCTGATGCCCTCTCACTTTTTAAGTAGCACCTCTGTCGGACTCTACATCTTTCCCGAGACCCTCCGACCGAATCCAACTAAATTGCCCGAATCACTTAGCTAATCGAAAACGCCAACGAAAATATGCGAGACGCCTCTTTTCTGATAACCCTCTCACTTTTCAAGTAGCATCTCTGTTGAACTCCACATCTTTCCGGGACTCTTAGACCGGATCCAACTAATTTACGCAAATCACTTAACTAATCGAAGACGCCTACGAAAATACACTAAACGCCTCTTTCCTAATGCCCTTCCCTCTTTTCAAGTAGCATCTCTGTAAGACTCTACTTCATTCCCGAGACTCTTAGACCGGATCCAACTAATTTACCCGAATCACTTAACTAATCGAAGACGCCTACGAAAATACGCGAAACGCCTCATTTCTATTACCTTCCCACTTTTCAAGTAACATCTCTGTCGGACTCTACATCTTTCCCGAGACTCTTCCACCGAATCCAACTAAATTACCCGAATCCCTTTACTAATCCAAGATGCCTAAAAAACATACGCGAAACGCCTCTTGCCTAATGCCCTTCCCACTTTTCAAGTAGCATCTCTGTCGGACTCTACATCTTTCCCGAGATTCTTCGACCGAATCCCACTAAATTACCCTAATCCCTTAACTAATCGAAGATGCCTTCGAAAATACGCGTAACGCCTCATTTCTCATTATCTTATCACTTTTCAAGTGGCTTCTCTATAGACCTCTACTTCTTTCCCGAGACTCTTGGACCGGATCCAACTAATTTACCCAAATCACTTAACTAATCGAAGACGCCTACAAAAATACGCAAAACGCCTCATTTCCGATGATCTCACTTTTCAAGTAACATCTCTGTCGGGCCCTACATCTTTCCCGAGACTTCCACCGAATCCAACCAAATTACCCGAATCCCTTCACTAATGGAAGACTAATACGAAAATACGCGAAACGCCTCTTGCCTGATGACCTTCCCACTATTCAAGTAGCATCTCTGTTGAACTCTACATCTTTCCCCAGACTCTTCCACCGAATTCAACTAAATTACCCTAATCCCTTAACTAATCGAAAACTTATACGAAAATACGCGAAATGCTTCATTTCTCATTACCTTCCCACTCTTGAAGTAACATCTCTATCATACTCTACATCTTTCCCGAGACTCTTCCACCGAATCCAACTAAATTACCCGAATCCCTTAACTAATCGAAGATGCCTACGAAAATACGCGAAACGCCTCATTTCCGGACTACCCTCTCACTTTTCAAGTAGCATCCCTGTCTGACTCTACACCTTTCCCGGGACTCTTAGACCGAATCCAACTAAATTACCCGGATCCCTTTACTAATCGGAGACTCCCACGAAAATACTCGAAACGCCCCTTTCCTGATGCCCTCTCACTTTTTAAGTGTCATCTCTGTCCTACTCTACATCTTTCCCGAGACTCTTCCACCGAATCCAACTAAATTGCCCAAATCCCATAACTAATCGAAGATGCCTACGAAAATACGCGAAACGCCTCATTTCCTGATTCCCTCTTACTTTTTAAGAAGCATCTCTGTCGGACTCTACATCTTTCCCGAAACTCTTCGACCGAATCCAACTAAATTGCCCGAATCCCTTAACTAATCAAATACGCCTACGAAAATACGCGACACACCTCATTTCTGAAGACCCTCTCACTTTTCAAGTAGCATCTCTGTAAGACTGCAGCTTTCCCGAGACTCTTAGACCACCGAATTCAACTAAATTACACGGATCCCTTAACTAATCGGAGACTCCTACGAAAATAAACGAAACGCCGCCTTCCTGATACCCTCTCACTTTTCAAGTAGCATCTCTGTCGGACTCTACATCTTCCCCGAGACTCTTCGACCGAATCCAACTAAATTTCCCGAATCCCATAACTAATCGAAAATGCCTACGAAAATACGCGAGACGTCTCTTTCCTGATGCCCTCTCACTTTTTAAGTAGCACCTCTGTAAGACTCTGCAGCTTTCCCGAGACTCTTAGACCGAATCCAACTAAATTACACGGATCCCTTAACTAATCGGAGACTCCTACGAAAATAAACGAAACGCCGCTTTCCTGATACCCTCTCACTTTTCAAGTAGCAGCTCTGTCGGACTCTACATCTTCCCCGAGACTCTTCGACCTAATCCAACTAAATTGCCCGAATCACTTAACTAATCGAAAACGCCTACGAAATATGCGAGACGCCTCTTTTCTGATGCCCTCTCACTTTTTAAGTAGCCTCTGTTAGACTCTGCAGCTTTCCCGAGACTCTTAGACCGAATCCAACTAAATTACACGGATCCCTTAACTAATCGGAGACTCCTACGAAAATAAACGAAACGCCGCTTTCCTGATACCCTCTCACTTTTCAAGTAGCATCTCTGTCGGACTCTACATCTTCCCCGAGACTCTTCGACTTAATCCAACTAAATTGCCCGAATCACTTAACTAATCGAAAACGCCTACGAAATATGCGAGACGCCTCTTTTCTGATAACCCTCTCACTCTTCAAGTAGCATCTCTGTCGGACTCTACATCTTTCCCGAGACTCTTCGACCGAATCCAAATAAGTTGCCCGAATCCCTTAACTAATCGGAAACACCTACGAAAATACGCGACACCCCTCATTTCTGAAGACCCTCTCACTTTTCAAGTAGCATCTCTGTCGGACTCTGCAGCTTTCCCGAGACTCTTAGACTGAATCCAACTAAATTATCCGGATCCCTTAACTAATCGAAGACGCCTACGAAAATACGCGAATCGCCTCTTTCCTGATGCCCTCTCACTTTTTAAGTAACATCTCTGTCGGACTCTACATCTATCCCGAGACTCTTAGACCGAATCTAACTAAATTTCCCGAGTCCCATAACTAATCGAAAATGCCTACGAAAATACGCGAGACGTCTCTTTCCTGATGCCCTCTCACTTTTTAAGTAGTACCTCTGTCGGACTCTACATCTTTCCCGAGACCCTCCGACCGAATCCAACTAAATTGCCCGAATCACTTAACTAATCGAAAACGCCAACGAAAATATGCGAGACGCCTCTTTTCTGATAACCCTCTCACTTTTCAAGTAGCATCTCTGTTGAACTCCACATCTTTCCGGGACTCTTAGACCGGATCCAACTAATTTACGCTAATCACTTAACTAATCGAAGACGCCTACGAAAATACACTAAACGCCTCTTTCCTAATGCCCTTCCCACTTTTCAAGTAGCATCTCTGTAAGACTCTACTTCATTCCCGAGACTCTTAGACCGGATCCAACTAATTTACCCGAATCACTTAACTAATCGAAGACGCCTACGAAAATACGCGACACACCTCATTTCTGAAGACCCTCTCACTTTTCAAGTAGCATCTCTGTCGGACTCTGCAGCATTCCCGAGACTCTTAGACTCAATTCAACTAAATTATCGGGATCCCTTAATTAATCGAAGACGCCTACGAAAATACGCGAGACACCTCATTTCCGATGACCCTCTCACTTTTCAAGTAGCATCTCCGTCGGACTCTACATCTTTCACGAGGCTCTTCCACCGAATCCAACTA
Organism: Rhagium mordax; assembly: GCA_963680705.1. NCBI lineage: Eukaryota > Metazoa > Arthropoda > Insecta > Coleoptera > Cerambycidae > Rhagium > Rhagium mordax. The sequence goes on from OY796656.1 coordinate 44,472,459, forward strand.
AATTACCCGGATCCCATAACTAATCGAAGACGCCTACGAAAATACGCGAAACGCCCCTTTTCTGATGCCCTTCCCACTTTTCACGTAGCATCTCTGTCGGACTCTACATCTTTCCCGAGGCTCTTCCACCGAATCCAACTAAACTACCCGGATCCCTTAACTAATCGGAGACTCCTACGAAAATACACGAGACGCCTCTTTTCTGATAACCCTCTCACACTTCAAGTAGCATATCTGTCGGACTCTACATCTTTCCCGAGACTCTTCGACCGAATCCAAATAAATTGCCCGAATCCCTTAACTAATCGGAAACACCTACGAAAATACGCGACACCCCTCATTTCTGAAGACCCTCTCACTTTTCAAGTAGCATCTCTGTCGGACTCTGCAGCTTTCCCGAGACACTTAGACTAAATCCAACTAAATTACCCGGATCCCTTAACTAATCGAAGACGCCTACGAAAATACGCGAGACACCTCATTTCCGATGACCCTCTCACTTTTCAAGTAGCATCTCCGTCGGACTCTACATCTTTCCCGAGGCTCTTCCACCTAATCCAACTAAATTACCCGGATCCCATAACTAATCGAAGACGCCTACGAAAATACGCAAAACGCCTCATTTCCGATGACCGTCTTACTTTTCAAGTAGCATCTCTGTCGGACTCCACATCTTTTCCTAGACTCTTCGGCCAAATCCAACTAAATTGCCCGAATCCCTTAACTAATCGAAGACTCCTACGAAAATACACGAGACGCCTCTTTCCTGATTCCCTCTCACTTTTTAGGTAACATCTCTGTCGGACTCTACATCTTTCCCGAGACTCTTCCACCGAATCCAACTAAATTGCCCAAATCCCATAACTAATCGAGGATGCCTACGAAAATACGCGAAACGCCTCATTTCCTGATTCCCTCTTACTTTTTAAGAAGCATCTCTGTCGGACTCTACATCTTTCCCGAAACTCTTCGACCGAATCCAACTAAATTGCCCGAATCCCTTAACTAATCAAATACGCCTACGAAAATACGCGACACACCTCATTTCTGAAGACCCTCTCACTTTTCAAGTAGCATCTCTGTAAGACTCTGCAGCTTTCCCGAGACTCTTAGACCGAATCCAACTAAATTACACGGATCCCTTAACTAATCGGAGACTCCTACGAAAATAAACGAAACGCCGCTTTCCTGATACCCTCTCACTTTTCAAGTAGCATCTCTGTCGGACTCTGCAGCTTTCCCAAGACTCTTAGACTGAATCCAACTAAATTATCCGGATCCCTTAACTAATCGAAGACGCCTACGAAAATACCAGAGACACCTCATTTCCGATGACCCTCTCACTTTTCAAGTAGCATCTCTGTCGGACTCTACATCTTTCCCGAGGCTCTTCCTCCGAATCCACCTAATTTTCCGAATGCCATAACTAATCGAAGACGCCTACGAAAATACGCATAACGCCTCATTTCCGATGACCGTCTTACTTTTCAAGTAGCATCTCTGTCGGACTCTACATCTTTTCCTAGACTCTTCGGCCGAATCCAACTAAATTGCCCGAATCCCTTAACTAATCGAACACGCCTACGAAAATACGCGAAACGCCTCATTTCCGATGACCCTCTACTTTTCAAGTAGCATCTCTGTCGGACTTTACATCTTTCCCGAGACTCTTCCACCGAATCCAAATAAATTACTCGAATCCCTTAACTAATCGAAGACGCCCACGAAAATACACGAAACGCCTCATTTCCACCTTATCTATAAATTCTCTGTCGGGCTCTGCATCTTTCCCGAAGCTTTTCGGCCGAATCCAACTAAAACGCCCGAATCCTTTAACTAATCGAGAACGCCTACGAAAATACACCATACGCTTCATTTCCGATAACCTTCTCACCTTATTTTTTATTCAAGACTTCTATGTCGGACTCATTTTTTTTTTGCAAATTTTTTACCAAAACTACTTGATGCGTACGGTCATTATTATTTTTGCTATATTGGACCGTCTAGAACCTACTATTTCTACGATCCCACAGGAGCCATTTTTTAAATATTTTTTAAAGAACGGCATCATATTTTTTCCCCATTGGGGTCGAAAAAAAAATTGAAATTGGGCGCCCAAAAAATTTTTCCGAAGGGGGCCGAAATTAAAAAAGTTTCGAAAAAATTTTCCCCCATTTTAGACACCCCACCAAAAAAAAAATCCAAAAAATTTTTTTTACCAAAAAAACGTCACTGACCTTTATTTGGCAGCTGTCATCGAAATGTTTAAAAATTTTAGTCTAGAACTCACTATTTCTACGGCCCCGCAGGGGCCATTCCATTACTATATCTTAAATAGAGCCCCGCAGGGGCTCTGAACTTTTTATTTTTTTTCTCAAATTTTAATCCTAAAATCCTGAATTTTTTCCAACTCCCGACCCCGCGACCCCATGTCGGACTCTACTTTTTCCCGAAATTTAAAAACCGTCTTTCAACTAAAAACCCCGAGATGAAACTACTGATATAGAGGGTCAGCCTCGCAGAGATAGGTTAGGCAAGCCAGACCCGTAGGGTCTGGCGCCGCCTAACCTAGTTTATTTAATAAACACTGTGAATGGGACGGAATATTCAAGAGTTTAAAAATTGTATGTGGAAACGCTTTGACGAGACTTTTTCTAGTGATTTCAAATCAGGACTAGCGATCGTAGTTGATAATCACTCTGAATTATCCACAGCGTAAGGAGAATTCACTGAAGCTCATTCAGGAATATTAGAGAAAGTAAACTTCTATTTTAAATTATACAATGCATGATAAATTAATTTATCTAATGATTTTCTGGAAATTAGAGAATTTTAATTAATTTGGTCAATAATGTATCTAGAATTAACCATGGCAAGTTTTTTGCATGACAGTTATTTTTGATACAATTGATTTCAGTTTTGAAAACATTTAAATATTAGTTTTGTTAAAATAATTTATATGACCAAGTATAATAATTCCTATTATTAATTCCCGGTTAATAGTGACGTTCTGTATATAGTTTTTATAAATTTAATATTTTATCTCATATTTTACCTACTCATTGTTAAAAACAAACTATTTTAAATTACCTCAATAGCAAAACACAGTTAGATAGATGTTTTAAATATTTACCTCAACTCAACTCAAAATAAAATGATTTTGATTCTGAGATTTACGTGAAAGGCTCAAAGTACAATCCCGGAGGAGCAGGATATGAGGAAAATATCCATCCATTATGAGAATTAACTTCTTGTCTGATATTGGTTAGACAAATTTTTTTGATAATGATGTTGAAAATGTACATAACTCAACTGAGTATATAGATTTTCATGACAAGTGGTGAGTCCACCGGAACAGCCCTCTAGCCTAGCAGAAAATGAAACAAAATACATTATACCACAAAAGAAACGGTGAAAATTTTGAATTTGGAGGAATACATTTCTACATTCTCTCTTAATCAATTTTCTTCAGAAAACTGTGGATGAATAAAAAATCAATGTTCTTCAATGCAGAGCAGCAATTATAACAAATGTTCAAGAAATTAAATTTAATAGGGATACTAATTATTAGTGATGGGATATTATACCTTTCCAAACAAAACTATTTTATCTTAGCAATTATCTATTGATGAACGCATGATGGATTTCAAAAGGTATTAGTCACAGAAATTGCACATGTAGTCCTTGGCGTAAAGTAATAAAATTGAGGTTCGTGTGCTCCTTGATGAAGGAGTATAGGGAATGATACCATCCGTTTGAGAAAAATATGTAGATTATGAATCGCGATGGTTGCCATCTCATAGCCGCGACCGATTTTTTTTTTAGGGGGTCTTGTACAATATAAATAGAAAAATTCGATTTGATTCGATTATTTACTGGTTTTTTTTTTTTTATGTGTGTACACATACTTTAATATACTATTATTATGTGTACACACATAAAAAAAAAAAAAACCAGTAAATAATCGAATCAAATCGAATTTTTCTATTTATATTGTACAAGACCCCCTAAAAAAAAAATCGGTCGCGGCTATGAAAAATCGCCGTGTTTTAAATCTTAAAATCCACTTATACTTTAATATACTATTATTATAAGTGGATTTTAAGATTTAAAACACGGCGATTTTTCGAGCACGACGGCGGCGCAGCGAAATAGAGCAAGTATTTTAAAGACCAGTTATCCACGAATACTTTACGCTATTTTTTTTATTGGTACACTTTGAAATCATAAATAATTACTAAAAAAATGTAAATAAGAACTAATAATGTAAAATACCTTTAGTTGTCATCGAAATGAGAAAAACAAAAATTAATTTGCAATCTGTCATATAAGATTGATTGTTGTCATCACAGTTAAAGTTTTTAAAACATTTGTCAGTAATATTTTATTTGACGTTACAAGGTGCTTCTGTCAGATCAATAATAAAAAAGTTGACATTTACACTTCACGTTTCTCGGATTATTGAAGTTGCCATGGTAAATTTAAAACACCCGCGTTTTTTGTAGTTGAATTTTGCTAGAAAAAGCACACAATATTTGTATTTATACAAAAGTAAAAAAACTCTTCTAAAATTAAATTAAACAAAATAAACAAATTTTGAATAAAAACAATTAATACATAACACATCTAAAATCTTATGGGGAAAAATAATACAAAACAAACTAGAACAAATTTTCAAATTTCCACCACCAACCTCAACACATTTTTTTGCATGTAACTGTAAATTATTTATACCATCTATCATAAGTTACTTCAGTGGACTCCTCTTCTATGCGTTTCTTTTAATTCTTCTCTGGTTGCAACTTCGGTAGCATACACTTTTTGTTTTAAATAGGAGTTAGATCTGGGAACCTTGCAGGCCAGCACGATGGTACATCTCCTCACAACCTAAGAGATAGAGGGTGCAGCATTTAAATGATCATTACCCCAATAGGCGAATTAGTCGTAATGGCCCAATTTCCTGGCCTGCAAGGTCCCCAGATTTGACTTCAGTAGACTATTTTTTATAGGGCTATTTAAAGGTAAAAAGTGTATATATGCTACCTATAACCGAAGTTGCAACCAGAGAAGATTTAAGAATGCATAGAAGAGGATGCACTGAACTGAAGAATAATTCACGTATGATCAGAGATGCTATAGAAAAAATTTATGTGCAAGAAAATGTATTGAGGTTGGTGGTGAACGTTTGAAAATTTGTTGTAGTTTGTTTTGTATTATTTTTGTCCATTGGATTTTAGATGTGTTATTGTAATTTGTATTAATTGTATTTATTTAAAACTTGTTATGTGTTTAATTTAATTTTAGATGCGTTATTTTACTCTTGTATAATTACTAATATTGTGTATTTATTCTAACAAAATTAATTTGTGGTTTTTAATCTTTTTTGTTTGTAAATATAAAAAATACTACATAAATTTAACAAAAAGATCCGACCCTAATATTTAATGAATTATAGTATTTTAAGTTAAATTCTAACAATAGGCAGTAAAATAAAATATTTTCACACACTATTAAAGTCGCCCATATACAGGGTGTCCCGAAATAACGTGAAACCCCTTAAGGGTAGATTCCTCATCAAAAAATAAGTATAGTCTTTTATATACAGTAAGGTCGAAAACGGCCTCCTTAAGCCGCTAGACCTCCTCAAAGGGGGGCAGCAAAAAGTGATTTTTTGGCAGATTTGATTCATGACATTATGGTAACAGTGACACATGCCTACTTATTCTTTTTGTATCAAACTCCGTTTTCAATTTAACAGAAACGGCTATTATGCAAGGGGTCAGAAAATATTTTTTTATTTGAAATTGATGAGATTCACGATAAATTTTCAAGAGTTGAAAGTAGTAGAATACATGTGGCTTTCTGAAAAAAATTTAATTTGAAAAAAAAATTCATCTGTTTAAAAGTTCTGACTAAAAATTCAATAGGGGTTGTTTATTTAACTTAATTAAAAAGTAAGTAGAAAAATAAAAATGCATTGAAAAGAAGACCTTCCATAAGTACAAAGTCGTACCCAAATTTCATTCCGCCAACTTTAGTCACTTTCGAGAAAAAAAAATAAAATCACTTTTTGGTGCCCCCTTTTGAGGAGGTCTAGCGGCTCAAGGAGGCCGTTTTCGACCTTACTGTACATAAAAGACTATACTTATTTTTTGACGAGAAATCTACCTCTAAGAGGACATTATTTCGGGACACCCTGTATATTGCTTATGTTTTTGTTGCAGGAGGACACGTAAATATTTCTAAAATGGACTTATCGTGAAACGTACCTGTTAATTCTTAAACCATTAAATATGTGCCAAAAAAACTAAATACGTGGTTTATGTACACTATTAGTGTACTTTAAAAGTTACCATTGAAAACTGCCAAAATCCATATAAAGGGTGATGTTTTTAGGTAACTTCCCCTACTAAAAATATTTGCCCTCGGCACTGTTAACTTTTTCTTTTGTTCACTGAATGATATAAACATCCATTAGTGAAACACATCTGCCAGATTTGGTTCAATTCCGTGAAGCCATTAAAAAAATATGGCCGATTGAAATTTTTCCAAAAAATAGAAAACATGCTATATATCAGAAACGAGGGGCATTAGGGGATGAAATAAGGGTCATTCTGAAACCGCCTTGGACTTCTCTACTTCCCACTAGCGTATGACCAGTCACTCAGGAAACACCCTGTATTTATAGCACAATGAAATCTTTTTATTATTATCATATTACCATATTCTGAATTACATCCCAACATGAAACGTCTGATAAAATTGCAGAAAATCAGTATTACATTTTAACTCAGAATATCATTATATGACTGATGGTCGAAATGGTAGCGTATCTGCCTCTCACCCAAAAGTCCCGGGTTCGATTCCCGGTCGTGGCAATGGGAAATACTGTGAGAGGGATTTTTCCATTATACACGGATATTGGATGTGTGTCACTTGTCTTTAAATTGTAGCCCCTTCCCGCACAAGGCTCCTAGAGCCTTCTGGGATAAAGGGGGTCGTAATTACATGTGGTGTATTTATTTATTTATTTATTTATCATTGGCTGTGTATGGCCATTAACTAGAGTTAGTAGTAATGCATCACAACAAAAATATGACAGATGAAAGTGTTAATTATTTTTTTAAATTTTTTTAACACAAACCCCCCTAAAAAAAAATCCGGTCGCGCCTATGAGGTAGTAACCATCATGATTCGTAATCTATAAATTTTTCTGAAAACAACGGTACCACCCACTATACTCCTTCATCAAAGAACACACGAGATTACTTTACGCCAAGCACTAATGTCAATGAAGCCTACCAAACATGGATTTGAAATTTGGACAATAGTGTATTTCGCAAATGGTTATATGCTCTCCTTTAAAATCAATGAGGCGAAAACTACAAAGGAATATTGTAACAAAATAACTAAATCATCGGTCGATCGTCAACGTTTCCACAAGAAAAAAAGTTATTTCAAATTTTATTAACATTGGAGTGCGCATGAATTCCCAGGTTAATTGCAAATTTGTTTTGACTGACACGCTACCTGAAATTAAAGAAATAAATGAAAATTACATATTCCAGAAAGGAGATGCGCGTAGTGCAAATCGCGGTACATGAAAGCGATGCAAAAATAACATTACATGGAATTAATTACATCATACAATCCATCGTTCACGGAGTTACTGATTTATGGCTGGAAAGTAAAATCATTTAACAGTTATTTGAGCACCACTATACATACAATTCAATGCAATCTCGTATACGCACTAGGTCACCATTATTGGCTTAGTGATAAATTATAAAAAGACTGCGGTTATCAGCGCTCGCCAATTTATGGTAAATTGTTTGTGTTGTTTCAACTACATGGTAAATAAAATTAAGAACACTGCAAAGCAACAAAGTCTACCGTGGGGAAAAAAAATAAAATTTACGGAATTTACGGCGAATATATATTTTTTATATTTTTATATTCCAATCCAATGCCAACTTCTATTGCCAACTTGTGTACGTATTGGCAAGTAATAATATGAAAAGTACTTAATCTCGTATTAATATGGTGTTATTCGATCATTTATATTTAGAAATAAAATTATGAAGAATACAAATTCAGTTCAATTCAAAGTCAAATTTATTTAGTTTTTAGAAAAATTACATACAATATTGTTTTGAACTACTCCTAGGCGTAAAACCTGCTTGAGTTTCTGTAATTATATGCACTTTATTTACGATTTCCTGTATAGTGAAAAACAATATATTTATAAAACAAATAGCAGCTGCAAGTTTGACAAAAAATAAATCAATGATACAATATTTCATATTTCATTTTGATCAAATATTGAAAAAAAAATACATAATTAACATAATCCAACTGTTTAATGCCGAATATCAGTGCTTTATTTTCAAAATATTCAACTTCTATTATTTGTAAGCCAAATGCCAGTAACACGTTACTACATTTCCCTGTTATTTATTTCGATACACATAATATAGCATAATATAGTATTACTACCTGTAATTTTGTATATAACGAAGTTTAGTTAATAGCAGCTCTGAGCTAAGCTACGCTTTATTGTAAGCCTTAAACCTGCTAATAAAAAAGTTTATTATTATTACTATAACAAAATATGAGCAATTTGGTTTATAAATGTTTATAAATGTACATATAAATTTTTGGTACCTACATTATTTCGATATCAATTCGAAAATTCGGTGTTTTATTAAGATTTGTTTCGTGCACTTAAAGAATTTAAAATTTTATATAAACTGGTCTTAATGTCTTGACATAATATTTGCAAGAAAATGTAAATGTAGAACCCGCTATAAATCCTGCATTGCGCAACGTAGGTATCAGAAAAATATTTAAATGCTTACTAAAATGTATAAATTTACCATCGCCTGGCAATATCTACGACGGAAAATAGATTACGTTGGAGGAACTTAATCAATGACTGATGGAAAGCAAAAAATACTTTACCAATAGTTTCAGTTTCTTTCACAGAAAGTCATTAGTATTAAGTGTAATTTGTCATATTTCATGTCTTTGACGTTACTTCGGAATTTCCAATATTATAATTATAATTTTAATAAAAATTAAGAATCTTCAATAGAAAGAAAGAAGTTTTCTAAATGATTTTTTTGCTAATCAAGTAACAGGCAAGTTGGTGAAAGACGCACGAGTAGAAGTAATTTATGTTGTCCAGAAGTTTCTTGACAACTTTGATTTAAAAAAAAACACCGAGTATTGATCCTTACTCTGTTAGTCGACGGTCGGTATACAAAATCAACTACCTCCACCTCAGCCCAGGAGTAAAGTGGATACGGTGCTGCATAACATAGTTTAATTACAATTCCTCTGCTTGTGCCCAAAGCTTGCTTCGGCACTAACAAGGCACACAATGCGATCACAACTCTACTACAAGCATTATTTCTATATACCAGTTTCTTTCAGTCAATTGTCTCCTTATATGTTATTATGGTTACTATTTAAGGACGAAATTAGAATATTTTGATATTCCAAAATTTCAAATATTATATTTATTAAAGAGTCCAAAAATTAATTCAATATTCAATGTTACATATCTTTGCAATTACAAGCCACATTTAATGTAGTAGTGTGCTCATATTAATATATTGTTTCCTGCAATAATTTTTATAAATAATTTATCTATATCAACATGTTTTTTGAAAAATCAGTCTTCTTGGCTACATATGTTAAGAAAGTCGTTTCCTATATCCAATGGTATAATAATCCAATATGACGACCATAAGTAGAAACAATGTTTATAGCTGCTCAAAATCTAGAAAGCTTAGAACATTTTTGTCAACGTCACTCAATTGGCAGTGATCAAATAAGTAAGTTTAAATAAATTGGCAGTAATGGTTTGGAAGACATCAATTTTTTCAAACATGAAAAACAAGGTTACGGTTTTCTTTACATATTTTGCTGTGCAGGCAATATTTGTCCATGGAGTATCTCTATTAAAATATATACAGTATGTCCCCGGATTGAGTTTACAAAAGGCGAGACAAAAGGGAAAACTTCTTATTCTATTTCTAATTTTAATTCTGTTGTAATTTGTTTAGAAAAATTTTCATTTGTATTTAAGAGACGGGTGACTTTGGTCTACTGTAAAACACACAAACTTAGGTGGTTGAGCGGTTGATCTGCAGGTTAAATTTTCTCTTGTCATTATTGCTTATGTACCTCAATAATATTATCTTAATTTACAGTATTCATTGTATTGTACATTTTCGATGATTAATAAATTGAATTAAATTGAAAAAAAAATCGAAAAAATTGAATTACGAAATATTTGATACTTCATAAAAAGTTTTACTTCGGTCATAAATAAGAATGCCATTGACAGAAATAAAACTTCATGTACAATAAGTCCAATAAAATCAATAATGTGAAAATAATACAAGGGTAAAGTATTTTTTTATAAATGACTTTATTTAGGCTTTATACAAGCATAATAACAAAAAACATATCCAATTTGATATACAATAAATTTTAATAAACAATACATATCAAGCAAAGAAAGAGAATTAATTGTAAAAAAGGGTAAAGTAATTTCCAAAAAAAATTTGTTTTTCAATCTCCGTTTCCCACGCGCCTACCGGAAGTTTTTGTCTGGCAGAATAATTGGGGTATGTGAAGGACATATACTAACTACCTATGCGAAAAATATTCGTAATAATTCGATTTAAAAAATATGCTCCCCTCCAATCCGCCCACCATATCAAAAAGTTCCAGAGAGTAAACACTCTGGTATTTATATGGTCTCTTCGATTTACCGGCCGTCAGACGGGAACCATGCCGATTTTACACGCTATTTCCTATACTATATTACAAAATATTTGATATTTTAGGTTATCTCAGAGTAGCTACTTACTGTTTATTTGTTTATTGCAAATGGTTTTCAAATAATAATATAATTTAATGTTTTGGGTTAATGAGTGTCTCTCATATTTCTCTTTTATAATGCAATATTCATCGTGGCAAATAGGCATCATCAAAGTAGTTTTTTAAAGTTATGTGTATAGTGTAAGTATTTATGTCTGATAAGTTTGTCATAAAAATAAATTGATTAAGTACCAGTATTTTTTCTTAAGGCAATATTTGAATGACCAACCCTGTATAACAGCATGTTGAGATTGCGATATTAGACAATATTATGATTTCATGTCTATTGAATACCAAAAGTATAAAATACTTGCCTAAATACACACCCTGAAAACTTAAAAAAATGTTCGTCGACATTTCCATCACGGATTTGGTAGTTTTAAAATTATCAAAATCTTTAATTCCTTTGACATTTTTGTATAAAACTAATCAGGCTACTCTTGCATTATTTTCACATTATAGATTTTCTTGGATATGAAATCTTAATTATTCGGGAACACACTGTACATATAATTAAGCAACCAATTTAAGACATATCATTTTAAGTAAAATGAGATGCACAGCTAGTGAAAATTTTAAACACATTCTGAAACGCTCTTGTACAATTCATAAGATATATGAAACACCTGGACATCTTATATACCAGAGAGCTGGCGAAATGGCGAGATAAATTGTTTAAATATATCTAACAGATGGAAGCTTAACGTGCTGTCTACTCTTCCCTCACAAATTATTTACAAATGTATCCCCTTGTTACTATTATGGCCCCAGTTTATAACAGGTGCGCATAATGTCGTTGTCGGCGTAATTTCTTGATTGCTACAATTTATCAAAAATTACTTTTTAACAATTTTAGCAACATGAAGATCAGAATATTCGAGTCTTTCTCTACAACGCCTCATTACAAAACAGAATAAATGTGAGTACCTAAATCATATTTTAATAAAACATGTGAAATTTTGTGAAACCTCCAGCATGAAATTAATCATGAGTATAAGTCTCTTGTGCGGAATAATGTCACTCGTATTGTCATTTTCTGACCGGTTTCTAACTTCCATGTTCTCATCAGTGCAGAGTAGAATATAATATATCATTGTATAGTTGAAATCACGAATGTTGCCGCTCACGTCATCAATAATTTATGTCAATAGGATAAAATAGCAAATAAATTTTACTATTCAGTCTTAATCCTCTAATGTCTTGAAAAGACATAAATACTCTTTTCAGAGCTTATTTGCAAACTATCTACATTTAACTGATAAAATGGTCAGTACTACGAATGTAAAAAGCAAATAATTTAATATTTGCAATAAGCCTCACCAGACGAATTAATCCAAAAAAGGGGACTCCTTCTGTTACCAGGCAGTACAAGTCACCATCCCATGGACCGGTTTCTGGCAGACAAACTATTATGTACTACAGTTGAGCAGGATGCTAATTTAGTTGATTATTTAAGACATCATCTTTTTGAAAGAGCAAAGAAGGCAAATAGAGACAAACTTCTTTGCTTCCATAACAACTGCCTTAAAACGCATTCGAAAAACAGACCCTAAACAAGGCGTCTGCAAAAAATATTGACCTAATAAAGAAAAAAGCAAGGTTTATTATCTTATATCATCTACTACTTGATGCAGACGATTTTTGACGAAGGATTATTTTTTCTGATGAAAAAGCTCAAGATCAATCAATATATTTCATAAATTGATAGCACAGGCAGATTTTTCGTAAACGTTCGAGCATGGATGTACAAGAAGCTTTGTGAGTATGCTGGACCATCAATAGAAGACTGAATTCAATAAAGTATTTAGATATTTTAGAAAATGTAATGTTGCCTTCGGTCAGAGTGCAGAATACAGAGTGCACGCTGCTCATAAATTTAATTAACTCGGCGCCAAGTAGATTACAAGAAGTCGTAGATAACAATGAAGATATGACTAGTTACTAATTTTTATATGTTACATAATTTATCTTAAAGTTTCTAACAAATTAAAATTGTCTTGTTTAAGCACTATTTCCTAATAATTTTTTTTTAGTCACAAATTCTATTGCTAACATTTTTAAAATTATAAAATTAAACCAAGATTTTATCCATTTTTCTTCCACATGATCTGGAGAGGTTGAAATTTGACGTCTCTGATATCAATAACCTGCAAGGCTCTTTAAATGACAGTTTGCATCGGTCACGCTCAGGAAGCTCATCTTACCAAACTCATAGAACGTGATTTCGGGTATATATGCCATGCACTGTACATGCGAATAACATACATCACATCTGCAAGGGCTACGATAGATATTCCAAGCGTAACGATGCATTTTCCAAATGAATCACAACTGCTTGTTGTAGCCGCAACCAGAGATTATAAAGAAGAGTCTTCATAATCTCTGCCGCAACCAACGTTCAGCTTTCTGTCAATTCAGTAGCGTGCAGTGGACGCATTTATCAAATTTATTGATTTTTTATTTCCTAACGTTCCTTATAAGTTTGTAGTGTTTCTTGCTGTGGCGTTTTAAGTTCCCTGAATAGGTAAATTGTTGTATACATCGTTTGTGAATGCTTTAATTTTACTGTTTGTAAAGAAAGTAACCTCAAATTGCCTGGATCGGGTGTCGTACACGTGACGTCACAACTAACCTCAAAAATATGGATTTTCTAAAATTATCTAAAATATCATGTCACCTTTATCAAAATTTCTGCTTGGTTCCTGTACTGTCAACTCATATCTTGCTCGGTACATTATTAATGAAGTTTTAAATGATACGCCCATGCGATTCACTCTGTGCGACCTTGAGACGATTTGACTAGGAAATTCAGAGATGATGACATGATCGACAACATTCGTGATTTCAACTATAGCAATTTTTCCAAATCAAATCAACCGATACAAATATCGAAATATCATAAGAATATTTCAAAATTAAAAGATATTCAGAAGCTTGAATGGTCATTACTCTAAGAATGTATTTTTAAATAAGCAAATTGCGATCAATCAATATTTTTTCACTCCAGTTCACAGCTAAAATTATAATACAATTTTCCAAAACATATAGGTAGATAGATAATATAGGTATATGTGTACTGTAGCTGCTGCACTTCTAAACCAGTTTTCTAAATAAATACAGTGGAGTACGGTTATAACGAACTCGTTTCTAACGAACCCTTATTTATAAGATTACAAGCGTAAAGGTAAATTATCTTTAAACCCAGATATTTTTTATATTACCTGAACTTCAAAACATCATGTGGTAATAAACGCCAAATAAGAAAAGAATGAAATCAAATTCGGAGTTTCACCACTCTGTGCGGGATTTCACCGACGATTTGTTTAGTAGTAACGCGCGGTTACATAAGAGATTCTCTGTTTGCTTGTGGTAACAGTAACATTTATATTTATTTTATGGTGTCAGTGGCTCTAAGTAATAAAATTCAAAATGAATGAACAACAGAAATGTAAAAGTTTTACCATTAAAAGAGAGCATGATATATAAAAAATACAAAATGGAGTTAACCAAGTGATATTTGCAAAGAAATCGACCAAATAAACTATTTGTGCGATATGAAAAAATGAACAGAGGTATGATAAAGTAAATTTTAAAGTTAAGAATATACGAAAATCTGCACATTAAGAAGTTTATAGATACGGGATTTCTTAAATGGTTCGTCCAAAATTCACAAGAAGATGTCCCTTTAAGTGGTGTTACAAGAAAAGGTTAATAAAACGGGGTACAATTAAAAATTTTTTAAGTGTTCTAGAAGTTGGATAGAATTTTTTTTAAAGCGGACGATTATGAGGAGTCTGCAACAGTAGATACGAATGTTGTTTATGGATGGTTACTAGTATTATATATATTGTCCAATATTAGAGAACATTACGAGTACAAAGCTAATGAGATATGTTTTATACAATGGCATCTATAAGACTGAAATTTGTGGCGAGGATAACAGTATTAGTAACTGAAAATATATCAGGAACATACAAAATTAAGTTTTTGGTCATAGGTCATAAATCCAATAACCCTAGATGTGTTAAAAGCAAACAATTACCTGTAAAATATAAATCAAACAGTAAGGCGTGGATAACGACAAAAAATTAAAGAAATGGACAGCGTGACTGTGATGGAGAGCTAAAACAGGAATCTCTTCTAATTGACAACTGTCCAGCCCATCTTGATTTTGAGCTAAAGCAAATATAGGGGTTCATATATCCTAACACAAGTTCAAAACTACAGCTTATGAATCAAGAAATGATACATTTTCTGAAAAGCCATCACAGGAAAAATTTTATTTATGAATATGTTAGAGGCATTTGACAATGGTAGAAATGTGTCTGTTAAGTCAGCAGTGAAATCATAGCAAATTGTTTTAGGCGTGGGGGATTTCCTAAAGGGGAACATAAGTTTGACTCAGATGATGAGCTTTCAGTTAAGAGAGAAGTGCTAACTGATGGTCAATTTATAGAATTGGTAACCTCAAACACAATTTCAAGCGACAACGAAAAACAGGAAAACGAATCTATGAGAAAATTAACATTTACGTTATTTCAAAATATTTCTCAAATGGTCAAAAAATGCCAGAAAACTGCATTTGGAATCACGCACAGTTGCAAAACACGTATGGACTAGTTTTTGCGACCTTGAAAATTTCATAAGTCACATTAATTTTGTTTGATTTTACCATTACAGTCTATGTATTTATATCTGCATTCATACTTAAACTTGTAGTTTTTAGAAAATATGTTCTATTTTTGTTTAAATAACAAAAAATACATATGGTCATTTTTGCTTAATTTCCTTATTCGGTATACGATTTTTTCTATGTTCATATTATTTAAAAAAAAAAAACATATACATAACGTGTTTTTTCTTGGTTATAACGAACCCCGAATATAACGAATCATTTTTAATACATTTTTCTGGTTTGTTAGAACCAGTCTTTGCTGTAAAAAAATAAATATATATCCCCAATAATTCCATTGAACCGAATATAAAATGACAAGCATCAGTTTCCTTGTCTATCAGCTATCAGTATTCCATTTATTAAGATAAGAAGACGTTTGCTTGTTAAAAAGAACTACCTACTTGATTAAAACTATAGTAAGGACTATTAGGAGTAATGGTTACCTTGCAACTTAGTTTGATAAAATTCACTTTCTCTTCAAATTGGACTTATCAAACTGAACACGTTTAAAAGTTACATCGGTTTCATATAAATCTCGACTTACCTGTCATCTTAGTAAGGACATGAGTATAATAGTTTTTCACCTTTTATGAGATAAAAGACAACTTCGATTCTAAAAATAGGAATAACTGTGAGGTCGTCGGGATTTACGAAATTGGTTGTTAAAATTATGATTTCAAATAATAAACGCAAACGAATAGGTCAGTTCTAAAATATGTTTAAGAAGCATCATGGCTCATCTCAGAGACAAACTGATGCTTGATATATACCATAGATATTATTGACTTAAGGTTGAATAAGAATGTAGCAACTAATAAACAACTTGATGATATTGAAAGCTTAGAAATTGTAAAAAATAAAAATAATTTAATTATTTTTTATCTTATCGTATCTATTGGTATTCGGTGTGTTGATGTCCATTAGAAATTATGTCAGTTGAAATGAACATATGAAATATAATTTTACTTCGTTACATAAAGTTCATAATTGTCAATTTCTTTTAAATTATACATTATACAGGGTGTCTCAAATTGGTGAGGATTGAGGGGTTACACCCATTTCCAGAGTAGCTGGAAAAAAACTGATGACACATTCCCGAGGTCAATTTTCGATATCTTTTACCGTTTTCGAGATATAAGCCAAAATTAGTATTTCTGTCATTTTAAGAGGGTACCGTAACTTCCTTATTTATGAATATTTTTTCAAATTTTAAAAACTTTCTTAGGGCACTTTTTTACGTAGATTCAGAATCTAAAGACTAAAATGGCCTAACTCTTACAGATTTTCCGCTACGATCCAAACTTCAATTTTTTTAAATGGAAACCATAGTTGGCTGTGGCTTAAAAAAATTACATATTTTTTAAGCTTTTCAAAAATACAACACAAGTCATATTCGTTTTTAATAGGAGCCGGATAATTTCGATTTTCATTGAAAATTTTAAATGTTGACAGTTCACCGTTACTCAAATATAGAGGAGCCTTTGAAATATTTACATTCATGTTTTTAATGTTTTATTTTTAATATAATATATTTTTAATATCTGTTAAAATCCCTTATTTAATAAATAGAGTATGATTGCGTCTTTTTTACAAAATAAGCAAAGGGTGCTTTGGAAAAAATACAACATAAAACAATGTTACATGGAAGTTTGACAGTTAATTTCATTATAAGTTGATATTGCTAATATTGTTTAGTGGCGTGAATAAAAATGTTTACAAATGAAGAGAAATATGATATGCTAAAATGTTTCATCGAATGCAACAGAAACTGTGGATATGCGGAAGATTTGTATTTAAATAGATATCCAGAGAGACACCAGCCAAATAGAAAAATATTTTTTAAGTTAGAGTCAAATTTGAAAAATTATGGCTCTTTTTCGAAGCCAAGAGCAAAATATTACAACAAACCACAACGAGAAATTAATGAAATTTATGTAATGGGCTATATCAACGCCAATCCGAAAATGTCTCTAAAAGCGGTTGAAACAGCAGTGGGTGTTAGTAAGTCGCAAGCAGGTAAAATTTTAAGAAAATATAAGTTTAAACCATACAAGTTTAAGAAAATACATGACCTTCATCTTGGTGATGAAGTAAGGCGAATTCAATTTTGCAATTGGTACATTGAAAACTGCGAAGCAGACGCAAATTTTCATTTAAGGATAATGTGGACAGACGAAGCCAAGATCACAAATTGTGGAATATTTAACAGGCATAACAACAGGTATTGGTCAGACGAAAACACACATATTACCGTTCCAATACAGCATCAGGGGCGATTTGGAATTAATGTTTGGTGTGGTATTTTTGGACATCAAATTGTTGGCCCCTTCTTTTTCGAGAATAATTTAACTACACAAATGTATCATCAAATTTTAAGAGAGGTTGTGGCTCCGTTTATTGAAAACATCCCCCTTGGTAATCTTAATAGAATGTATTACCAACAAGACGGTGCACCCGCACATAATGCGTTAGTTGTGCGGAATTACCTGGACACTGAGTTTCCGAATAGATGGCTAGGCACATATGGTCCCATTCCATGGCCCCCGAGATCCCCGGACATCACACCCCTAGACTTCTTCCTGTGGGGATTTTTAAAGAATGAAATCTATCAGCGACGGAATGAAAATTTGGAAGAATTACAAGAAACTGTTCGAGCAGCATTTAGGAGGATATCGCGTATACATTTAATTAATACTTTAAGAAGTGTAAAAAAAAGATGCGAGCTGTGCAGAAATCTAAACGGTGTCCAATTTGAACATATTTTGAACTAAAATAATTAGGCATAATCTTAGTTTGATTTAGTCTGTAAATTTTTGTAAATAATTATATTTTACTTAATTAAATCTAACTCGATCATTTTCAAATGAGTTTTAGATTTCAAGTCGTGTTGTTATCTTTATGTTTTTGTGTAACTCATGTTCATAAAACCTCTACATGAATGTAAATATTTCAAAGCCTCCTCTATATTTTAAGCAACGGTAAACTGTCAACATTTAAAATTTTCAATGAAAATCGAAATTATCCGGCTCGTGTTGAAAACGGTTATGCCTTGAGTTATATTTTTGAAAAGCTTGCAAAATATGTAATTTTTTTAAGGCACAGCCAATTATGGTTTCCATTTAAAAAAATTGAAGTTTGGGTCGTAGCGAAGAATCTGTAACAGTTAGACAATTTTACTATTCAGATTCTGAATCTACGTAAAAAAGTTTTTAAAATTTGAAAAAATATTCATAAATAAGGAAGTTACGGTACCCTCTTAAAATGACAGAAATACTAATTTTGGCTTATATCTCGAAAACGGTAAATGATATCGAAATGAGTCCTTGACCGTTCGATTCGTCTCGAACATTGACTTCGGGAATGTGTCATCAGTTTTTTTCCAGCTACTCTGGAAATGGGTGTAACCCCTCAATCCTCACCAATTTGAGTCACCCTGTACATATTTTATTTTAAACTAAATGAAAATTTGCATCAATACTCGTACATTTTCTACATTATGTAGGACGACATCAATATACCTACGTATTATTCGCTGCATATTACACACCCCAAAAAGTTATCTAATCTATTTATGCCCTAATTTGTAACAAGGGTTATTACACTAACGAATAATCGACACGACTGGAATTAATTTTTTTAAAATGCTTCAAGGATTAGTAATTTTTATATCTAAAAAAATACTGACACAGTTTTCAACATTATCATATATATCAAAATCAAATAATAATTTCATTAAGTAAATGTTGATTTTAAGACTAGTAGTTAAAGGTCTGCTGCCATCGGCGGTTTTCACAGCCCTTAATTTAGTCTCTGTCCCTCTGATGGTTCTGTACCGCAATATTTCCTAATTAAAGGGAATAACGACAGCAGTATGTACGTGGCAATTTTTTGAGCCTATAGGCATATTAAAATAGAATTTTTAACTTTTAGAAAAAATAAACCTAAAGGCCATATTATTTTAGTGTAATAAATGCAATCTTAAAGTTCAAGTCCTCCATACATTCTGTTGAAAATGATTTGCTAACAAAAGAGATTCAGAACATACTTGATGATTGAATAACTAATAAAAGAACTATCTTAAATCTTAAAGATATTTATTTTTGTTAAATACTGATCTGAATATAATTTATTTCATTTTAAATTTATAATTTAATTTAATGTTCACAGATAGTGTGTACATCCTCCTGATGAGACAGAAGCAAAATTATTGATTTATTTATGCATGACGGGTAAATCAATAAATAATTATTAAACGAGTTCTATCTATTATACATATAAATCAATACTTCCTAATATTATCTAGAGGAGTAGTTACTTTCATTAATTTTCCAATAACGTGTATTTTAACAAGTTGTTTTACCGTCACCCTTACTTGTAAATTATTGTTCATTATTATTGTTGATATATAAAATCTAAGTGGTTTTGTTATTTCACATTATAACAATATGAAGTGGATTGTCTTTTTGAAAAATTGCAGTTTCCAGCTGCTTTAATTAGATGTAGAAATTCTACTAATATATAAATGGATTTCGTATTCTTACTCGTTTCCTTTTTTGGTTGGATCTATAACCGTCAAATACTAAACGCTTCATATGGAATATACTAAAAATCCCATATCATCAAAGATGTGACTATCGTCATCATATTGAAAAATATTGCTTCACTTTTTGTTTTTGTAAATAATTCCTTAACCGTAGCATATTGAAAAAGATGTTTCAAATTAAAAGTGTACATAATAATAAAATACTATCATTTTTCTCGAAACGGTTTCTGAATTATGAGCAAAATACAAAAATAGTATAAGCATTGGATTTTGTTGAGATGAATATCTGCTTGTTGCTGCTTTTAAAATGAAAGCTACAGAACTCATTTCCATTTAATTTTAGATGGGGATATATTCTTCACAATATTATTTTGTCCAGGCTTGCAACCTATCAAGATGTCACAAATAATTACACTTTACACGTCCATAGTGGGTAAGGAGGTAATTGCGTATAGTATTTGACGGTTGTCCTGGATACTCAACCAAAGAAGAAACGAATAAGAAAGAATAACACGAAGAATGATATTATGCAACATTGGTTTCCTCCGTCCATCCATCCAGAGATGAAAAAAAACAATTTGTTATACATTAAAGCGTAAAAATTTACACAAATAAATACCTTAAACATTCTACTGTTTCGACATGCAGTTGCAGGTTGTGGAATAACCTCAATACTTTTCATATAGAGCATACTTAAATGGTTAAGCGTTTTAGAAAAAAAATCGAAGCTGCGACAGACTAACTACTTATTCAATATCATGGTACCAGCTGCAGCAGAGCATGTTTTCTATACTCGTGAGCCGTAAACATATATTCTCTAGATTCTCAATTTCAGTTGATTATTTTACCTCCTGTAAGAGAAGCTTTCAATTATCCATATGGTATTTACCTCCTTCCAGCAGTAGAGGAGTCATTAGTAAAAGACAGCTGTCAGAAGTTAACAATTAAGCCACAGGACTTCGGAGCCAGTTATTACACATTTGGTTCCAGCCCTGGCTTATTTAACGTCATATCCTGTAGTTGCTTAATGCCAAACAACAATTACTTGTACTTCTGTTTAGTTTATCGATTTATGTTTATACTATATCTGAATCTAAAAAAAAGTTGTGATTTTTGGAAAATCCCTAATATTATAGTGCTGATAACGGAAAAACAGTTAGTTCTGAACGAAAATATTAATAACAAAATCTTTATTTTAACCTCATCTGCAAAATCTATTTGAAACTTTTTTCTACCTGTAACGGTTAAGCGTGTATAGGAAATATGAGGGTCCATTTTCAATATAACAACAGCTTCGATTTTATGGGGTCTTTTAGTATAATCTATAAAAAAAATTTGATCGTTACGTAATACGTATATCTTGATTTAGGTATTTACAGGCTAGACTTTCATGTTTAATCTGATAAGAAAATACTCATTTTTATATTTATATCGACGAGGTTCTCCTTCTGAACATGCTAATAATAATATATGCTAATAGAAAACTATTGGACATACAATTGAAACTGAAAAACACTTAGTAAGCAATACTTGTCGAATTCTTTAAGGCATCTATTTTTCATAACTAACACTATAAGAACATTTTTCTCAAAGTGTTAATTTGTACTTTCAAGACATAACTCATGACAGTGGTGACGTTCTCTTAAATTCCATAATTAATCCAAACAGTATACGTTTCATATTCTAAATATCAAATATTCATCAAATTTTTTAATACAATTTCTTTTCCTCTAGATTTTTTTTATAAAAGTTGATGTCCCGTGCCAGGTATTTAACGATACAAGTTGGGCCAATAAACAAGTCAAAATAAACATCATTAAAAACCAATGAAAACAATTAATTTACTTTTCTAGCTCATAATAAGAAATAAGTATTAAATTATGCGAATCAATTTATACCAAAACAATAATAATATTCGTCGAACTAACACATTAACAAATCGAGCTATTGCTCTGTTATGTTGTAGAAAATAATACCAACTCCTCCAGGAATTGATCAAATTTGTTTTTAATAAATAACATTTTTTATAACGAAATTATTATTCACGCAGACCAATAACTTTACTATAAATTTTAATACACCCAGCATATTAGTCATTTCAATGTAGTACACTAAGTATGTCTAAAGAGAGCATGTAAATAGGAAATACTAAGGAAATACGATAAGAAAAACAATTTTGTTAGTTATGCGACAAGACTGTACATGTAATTAAGAATAAACTGATCTTCAGCCGGCTATGAACAAAGTTAGTGGATATTTAACAAAGGTCCCTTTATTGCCAGAGACCCCGTTTGTGGGATTGCAGATTGGTGGCAACGGTATTGCCCCAACTGTTGTTTACCCGGCCCAACCTAATGTTCCAATCTCCTGGTTTTCCCTTCCGTAAAAGAACTATTTAATTTATTAAACACCTACCTACGACAATGAAATACAAAACAGGGTCGTTATACTCAAAATTATAATTATTGCTTGTATTTCTTTACTTTATGTGACAATAAATATTATTCAATGTCATCTCGAAATTGAAATTGTATTCCATTTATATACAGAAGAAATGCATATTCTGATTCAAATATATCTTTTTATTTACCTGTTTTTCGATAGGTGAAAACCTATTTAAGCTACATGAATATTCTCTAAGTTTGAATCGAAACCATATCGATCCAAATTAAAATGTACAGGGTGAATCTATTTCTATTCGTCCACAGTCAAAGTCAAAGCATACTCTTCAATTTTCATACGGCACTCTTCAATTTTCATCGATCAAATAGAAAATCGCAAATATCTAAAGAATCATACATTTTGGGTATAGGAATATGATACATGTTTAGATGCGCATTTTTTCTCGCTATCGATTGGTGTATTTAATTAGATATGGTTCCATTTAAAAATAATGACTTATTGCTATTTCTATGAGGTCGATAGATATCGTTAATTTTAGAAACTTTGCAGTTGAGATTTTGACAATTTTATTACATGATGGATAGCTCCAATACCTTGTCTTACCTCAATAAAAAGTTCAACGTCTTATCATTAATTGTTACTGAGATATTGATTTTTACATTATACAACTATTTATATTTTATCAATATTTTGGGAAAAAAATTTATATCTCAGAAAATATTCATTTTAGACATAGGGAACCTTTAATGAAGTGACCTTTAAATTTTCCGAGGAATCAAAAAAAAAGTTGAAAATGGGGGCATCTCATTTAAAATAACAAAGTTAGGGTCAACTTCTGGTATAACCGGAAATGCCACCATTTTGAAAATATTTTCATTAAATAGATCCTACCCACTTAGGACCATAACCAAAATTTCAATTCAATATCTTTTTTCTTTCTCGAGATACTTCTAATAGGCGGTCAACGTGAATCACCCTGTATACTGACATATTCTTAGTATGTAGGGTAATACAGTTTTTAATTCATAAATGACCAGAGTGGATTCAGGGATTCAATTATAACACCACTGAACAAATACTATAGAAATCACTAAATTTTTAAATTCTGTTAATTTTATAGCAAACATTATTTGGAAAAATTTTTTATTTAGGTATTTATTAATTTAAAAATTATTCGAATATAAATGTTGAGAGTATTCAAAAATAAGGACTACTATTATTTGATTATTTAAAATAAGGTTGTTTAAATCTCAATCAGGCTCTATAGCTAGTCGCGTGGTTAAACCTTCCCCAAACCTAACCAAATTTTAAGGATTTCTTATATATAAATAAAAGTTTCTCAGCTGTTTACTTATTGTAAATACAATAGTGGTATATAATTTTTGACAAGTGAGTTGTTTGATAATGTTTATCAATTAACTTATTGCCATTCGTCTATTTTTGGATACCAACAGTAGTGCTTGTTATTTGTTATTTTTTTATTAATTTAGTATTTATTCTTTTATTAATTTGTTTATTATTTACGTTGCTGACGTCATGCCCTTACATTTTACGTCTAAAAATATATACGTACGTATGTTATAAGTTTGTGGCTTTTGCGATGGCAACTACAAAGAAGCGTACAAGAATATGGAAGGCGATTTCCTAACAGAAAACTTTCACATAAAAAAGTCGTTTTTGTTTGCACAGAAATATTGAACCAAACACAAAAACACAAAAAAGAAAATGGAATAGAAAGAGGAAATAACACTCGTGCTCTTTGGATCTTCTATAATATTCCACGTCTTACCATGCGAAACACACCTTAACAACTTCGTTTGTCACAGCTGAACGTATTAAGAAAATTGAGCAAAAACCAGAAGAAATCGTTCCATTTACAATCTGTGATACAATAACTTAAAGCTAAGAAATAGACGAATTGTTGCCACTGGACTCCAAATTCAGTAGTTACTAATCCTCAATTTTTAAGGAAAATATTGTGAACAGACGAATGTAAATTATCATATCTACATCTTGGTCACACAAGAGTTTCCACTAAATTCTTCCGCTATCATTTCGCATCGAAATACAAAATTATTTCGTATTTATTTTCTTGGTTACTAGATGATAGATCTGTTATAGTCTAGAAGCTGGAAACATGGATGGCGCGGGCGCCCCAGCGAACCACAGGACTGTAGTCAAAGAATGGTTAAATATCAACAAGTTACAACGCTAAATTACTCTATTAGGGAACGTCAACCATCCACACCAATGAATTGTTGGTGAAAAGCTAATTGAATGGCCACTACGAACACTAGATCTTAACCCACTCAATTTTTACGATTTTATTTAAAAAAAGCAATTGCGCTGATTCAATTTTAACAATTTTTTCATTAACTCAAAGATGTTAATAGCGCATCAACGTATATGGTTAATATTTTGAGTATATTCTAAATTAACTAGTTTTCATTGTAAAATGAGCTTCAAGCTTCGCCAAAAAAAAAAAAACGAAATTAATATAATATTTTGAGTCTCAATTTAATTTTATGAATAACGATATCTTTATGAAGATTAGATGGTTTTGCTGAAATTGCTCCGCTAATACCACCACGAACGACGGATACTTGTGCATTTGTTCAGTAGCGCATACTGAATCCCATTTTAGTGCCAATACATTCAAAATAACTAAATTTACCAGAATTTACGTAGTTTCATTCTTGATAGTCAAATATGACATTAAAAATGAAATTTAAATATTTTTTATCCGCACTACTAATCAATATTGCGGCAAATGAAACGGAGAATATTAGGTAATCCAAATTGTCATTCAAAACCATTATACCTTGAAGGTGCTATGAATTGAATGGCACAAAGTGTGTTGTACTTGAACGTAGCTTTAAGCTTTAAGTTGGGACTATTCTTCATACTGATTTAGTACTATCCCATTTATTTATTTCACTATCATTGTAATATAACTAACAGTATATCCCTTAATATTAATGCTTTTTGTTTATCATCACGCAATTACTTACCATTCACTAACGTTCTGTCTTTGAGAGACATGTAATCTTGAAATTCAAATGAAATAATTTTCTTTGTCATCATCATTTATTTTCTTGCAGGTAAGTAAATTAGTAAATTACTAGCTAGAAATAATCTTTCTAAAAAGTTTTCATTTAGATCATTATTTAATATCCTTCGGGCTCGAATATACTGCATTGAAGTGTAATTGCTATTTTACGTAAGATAATACGAAATATAATGAACGTAAAAGGTACCTTCTATTTCTATAGTGAAATTATACAGGGTGGTCCGGTATCCATGGCGGAAACTTCAGGGGACAATAGAGTACCAAAAAACAATATGACTTTGCTTATAAACATAACCTTCTAAACGTACCGTTTTTGAGATACAGGGTGTTAAAGTTTTGATTTTTTTAAATATATTTTTAAATATCTCTCTAACGAACAACAATATTAAAAAACTATTTGGTGATGTGAAATATCTCGCAGAGCACTAGTATTTCACCATTAGAAAAGTTTGCGAACATCACCAGTGGCGTCGATCTGGGGCATTGTGACCCTTTTTCCTATCAGAACTTCTACGCCACTGGTCCTAGACACCAATTCTATCTAGTTTTATATTTTCTGATGTTTTTTGCACAAAAAGTCACTCTTGTGATTTTTCGTAAGATGCACCATTTTCGAGTTAATAGCATGTAAAGATATTAATGTTTAAAAAAAAATTATTATTATTAAAAATTTATTAACATTATTACATTTTATTAACAATTTTTGAGCTCTAGTTAGGAAGAAAAACATCACAAAAATAACAACAGATTTAATAGCATCTTACGAAAAACTCACAAGAGTGACTTTTTATGAAAAAAAAATCTTAATTTTTTTTACACAAAAAGTCACTCTTGTGAGTTTTTCGTAAGATGCTATTAAATCTGTTGTTATTTTTGTGATGTTTTTCTTCCTAACTAGAGCTCAAAAATTGTTAATAAAATGTAATAATGTTAATAAATTTTTAATAATAATAATTTTTTTTTAAACATTAATATCTTTACATGCTATTAACTCGAAAATGGTGCATCTTACGAAAAAATCACAAGAGTGACTTTTTGTGCAAAAAACATCAGAAAATATAAAACTAGATAGAATTGGTGTCTAGGACCAGTGGCGTAGAAGTTCTGATAGGAAAAAGGGTCACAATGCCCCAGATCGACGCCACTGGTGATGTTCGCAAACTTTTCTAATGGTGAAATACTAGTGCTCTGCGAGATATTTCACATCACCAAATAGTTTTTTAATATTGTTGTTCGTTAGAGAGATATTTAAAAATATATTTAAAAAAATCAAAACTTTAACACCCTGTATCTCAAAAACGGTACGTTTAGAAGGTTATGTTTATAAGCAAAGTCATATTGTTTTTTGGTACTCTATTGTCCCCTGAAGTTTCCGCCATGGATACCGGACCACCCTGTATACAAAGTGCCTGTAACTTTTTTCTACGACGCTCCATTCTAAGCTATTCGCCCTAAAAATTTTAATCTTAAAGAAGGCTGATAACTTCCAAATTTCGTATCTATTGTAATGAAAAAAACTTGAGTAATATACACAACGAGTAGTTATATGTGATTAAGAAAATAAGTGCATGTTGTATCTGATCTAGGAAGCCAGAAGGAGATTATCCCTAATGCTTTTGGTTTTTGTGTAGATCCGCAAAATTTAATGTTATGCAATAATGATCAATAGAGCTGGTAATAATAATAATAATAATAATAATAATAATAATAATAATAATAATAGTTTCATTTTATTGTAGAAATAAAAATATTTTAATAATTCGCTTTTTTATTAACAAACTTGATTTTTGTGCCCCATATTGAAGTAAAGAAGCAAAGTGCTATATTTATATCAGATTCTAAGGTAAAAAACTTCTTCGGTTTTTTCGGATTTCAATTTTAACAACGTTGAGTTATCGAAAATCTGCATAAGTTCTCAAGTAGTATCTTGGATAGATTAACACAAAGTTTAATTTATTAAAAACCAGTTACTTATTTTTATTACAACAAATTTTTGTTCTATTTTCAGTGCCAATTATATATAATAAGAAATATAAAAATTCCTGCAAATAACTCCTGCAGCGTTGTAATTAATTTGCGTCCAATTTGAAATTATAACTCTTGTATTAGGTATAAACGTTGAACACTCAATAATGTTATCATGTTTCAAACATCAATTCGTGAAAATCATTTCGTCATTTGGTGGGTGTTAAAAGCCACTTTAAACAACTGTAAAACAAACTTCATTCAAAATCAGATAAAGACGTACATTTATAACAATCCTTGCTATCGTTGGTTTAACTGTAAAGGAACTGCCTAAAGCCGTTAAAACAATGAAAAACATAAAACGGAATTAGGACATTTATCTCTCGACGTATGTGTGGTTTTTGATGGAAAAGAGAATGTGATTTTTACGTCTGAAGATAGAGCAGCGTTAAATAATTGATGTATGTATAAACTAAAGCAATGTATGTGTAAGATATTATTCAACTTGTGCTGAATTTCATAATATAATTTGATATAAGTTTTATAATAAATATCAGAGCTGACGGTAGTTTTCTCCCACCTATTCTATCTATCTAAATCTAACTCAATTATATATGTATAACAAGAGACACCAGTCAATCTTTACGCAAGTTTTCGGACGGACCTATATCTGTCTTTGCCTGGCGCAGCGAATATGGCTCTGTCCGTCCTTTATGGTGCTATTCTGTAACCCATTTTACAGCGCTGTAAGGGATGTAAGCCTTTGACCTTGACTTATTACATCCAATATAAAATAATGTCTATTCTATACCATAAAATGCAACTGTAAATTTTTAAAGTGTTATAGGAAAACCTAACCCTAGACTTAGTGACTGAAATTTTTATTTGTAGTTTGCATTTAAATAAACTGCTGAATATTATAGAAAGTAAGATAGACTGTCTTAATAAGTAATAATAAAAAGTAAAGTTGCCATTTACATCCTGCTATAATTTTATAGAGGTGTATGTTTATAGCGCTATAAGAGAAAGTTATAGAATAGCTGCATTAGATCATTGCTTTATATTATAAATCGGTTATCGCACACGTTCAGTCGACGCCTTAAGAGCTGTCAGTTTTACACTAACTACTGTCAGAGGTACTGCGCGCTAAGAGCGGTCTGGTAATGCCATTTATTTTATTAAAGCTGTAGTTTTATTAGCGAATTTTATCTACCTACAGGACACGGTTTGTTACGGTAGCGTAACATAACACTGAAGGTTAGTTATTCTTTTCACAGATTTGGCAATGTTATCAATTTCAAGTTGGTTATAGAAAATGTATACTTATAAAAAGCTGGGTTCGCCTTTCTCTTTTATTTTTTGAAAGGATTGTCACAATCCAATATTTGTCAATAGACAAGGGATATCATTTCATTTTGTTATGATGATCAGCAAGAAGAACGTGCCGTATTGTTATTTCATAATTTTAAGGAGTATAACTTTTTCTGGGACACAAAACAAAAGATGGCCAAATTTACATTTCTAATGTTTTTTTTTGTGATGATAATTATCTCGAAACGAGTGACTTATGAACAAAATTATAAAATTTATAACCCAACTGAAATAATCATGCTTCACGTAAACATCTACAGAAATAACACCTATTCAACAAATATTCTTCCTTAGCCACAAGATTTCTAAAATTATCGGAAATATAATATATAGGTTCATATTATTGTAAATGAAGAATCATGCAAAATAGATGAGCAACTTTTTTGAAAGCCTTATTTTATATTATCTACTGGCAGAGTTTGGTATAAACTATTTCACCACTCAATCAGGACAAACACAACTCAAACAATTCTGAGACACTGCCACTAAACCTGAGATTCAAACTAAGAAGAAATAGTGCATAGCCCAGGTCTTCTCACAATCGTGATCGTCTCGGTAACTTACTCGTATAAAAATCTAAAAATGGAAAAAATCACCTTATGGCATTTTAACTGTCGTTTATTTCAATAAAGTACACATTCCTCAGTGTATGATTATGCATTTTTACGTTTATAATTAGATTATAAAAAGACACCTATAGATCAAAAACCGTGTACCTCTCTCATTTTGACTTTATGACCGATTCTTTAAATTTGAAATGAGACACAATGTTTAAGTAGATGAGATGAAGGAAATGACACGACAGTCGACTTCATAGGTTACGGGAAGTTCAGGATGAACACACAGTAGACAAATGGTCACCGCTAAAAAAAAATACTAAAATAAAATTATAGTGCCCAATCTCCATATGGTGGAAGTAAATTGAAACAAAGATGAATCTCAAATATTTTTAAGGCCACGTTTAAATAAAGGATCAATTTTTTTTAAACACATAGACGCGATCAAATCCAAAACCTATTTCTTGTCAAGGAGGCTCTAGACCCTCATCGTAAGAATTAGCAGGCTGAATGGCACCAATGAAAAATGTATACGTGCAATGCAAGCATAGTGTGTCCGACGCCAATAAACACGGAGCGTGGGTGAAACGATAATGATTAAGGATCTAGGACTGTCAAAAAATCTTTGCCTGGTAACTAACTCACCTCGATCAAAGAACTGCACGAACTTTGTCCCGACATAATCCCACTAGTGGATTACATTGATGACACGTTACAAAAATTCTATAAAAACCAATTTACCAATAGTCCGTTAACAAACAACACATTAGGGGTATTTCAAATAAAACACAAACTACCATATGGCGTGGTTAAACCATGGACATTATATCTGGAACCGGTTTGGATTTATTTTTATTACTTGATTTTTATATTTTCTATTAAAAACTAGAATTGTAAGTTCTTCAGGGTTAATGTACACGATTTGCAAAAAGCTTACAATTGTGAATCTTCGCATGTTCTGCTTGAGATATTGTCATTAAGGGCAAATCTAATTATTTATTTCAAACATTATTTACTGCAACGCACAGCACATTACTTTCATTTTATTAAAATCAGGTCATTAAAGTAGAATCATAGTGTGCATGTTATAAAAGATGATAAACAAATTTAGAAGGCTGAGTAAGGTATTTAATTGCTGATGCGAAGCTGATGACCGCATTGAGGGGATAGAATGAAGTGTTGAGTCAATTGTGTTTTTTGGGGTTGTCAAGGCAAGACGTATCTTCAGGGCCTCTTCAGGTTAAATGCATATCTCAGCCCAGGTCACTGTGACCACGTAAGTACCCTGTATTTCCATACTCGTCATTTATTATATTTTTTCCAATAAGTAATATTTCATTATCATAGTAAATTGTCGGTACAGGATATTTGTTTTGTCCTGTACCGATAACTTGCTTTGATAATGTGTAAAATCTAGGACGCAATTATTGTTCTATTTTGGTAAAATTTAATGTTATAGATCTTTAAATTTTGAGGTCAATACCAATTTTTATATGGATAGAAATTCTCACTAACTCTTGGAGCAAAATATAGTACATGTTCAGCATTGTTCTGCTTGCATGTTATGGATGTTGATCATTATACATGGGTTGTCACTAGCGCATTTGGTTTCGACTATGATGCTGGCGTTTTAGGATCAGCAATTGAAATAAAGTTAGATGGTAGTAAATGCTGCAGGATTGTAATGTGGACACCTCATTGTTTTATCGTAGGTGACGAGACGTTCCCTTGGAAATTCTATATTATGATGAAGCCATAACCAATACAGGTTTAATGTGAATAAAAATTAGTCCTTAATTTATTCTTTAGATACTGTCTATTATGCTTTTGATATTCTAGTAAGTAGGTAGAAAATACATCGCTCTTTTTTGCTACGCTGTGTAAAAGTTGCGATATGTCTACGTAACTAAATATTTAAAATCTGAATATATACACCTCTGCTACATAAATAGATTAGTCAAGGGATAATACGAAATATTAGATGGTGAATCAAGGGAAATACCTATGAACGATACCAATTTAAGTTCCGAATTTGAATTTCCGTTGGTAGAATGGAGTCTGATACAGCAGCAAATATTATAGTCAAGTTGAGAGACAAATTGACAAATATTTACTATCAAATGTAAGGGCTGTACCCTTTCTATGAACATACGTCAATAGTGAAAAGATTTAAAATTTTTTCTAATTATAATTAATTTTATGAAGCCTTAAATCTGTTTTCACAAAGCATTTAAAATTAAAACAGTGTATTTATATTAAATGAAATTGATATAAAAATAAATTAATTGTATTCCTCCATATTTCAAATCAAATCAAATCAAATCAAAATTTATTCACATATTTTGCATACATTACATACATTTAAATTATAACGTAGTTAACATTTTATTTTCTTAACCTATTGTTATAATAAATTACTATTTAAACATACACCTAAGTAAATAATTACCGGTGTGTGTATGTGTAGGCGGTAGTGAATTTGTTTGTATTCTTGATCTTGGATGGAGTTACAAGGCTGCGAAACTACCTAATCGTGACGAATAACTACCAGGTCGTAACTGCGAACAACCACATTGTGATGCAGTAAATTATCCTGATGATTTGGTGTTTGAATTTTATCATATATCTGGTGAGTCTGTTCAAAAGTTGCTCATCCTCAGCTATCTGACTATCAAAGCCGATTTGTTCAGGGTCAATCTACAAGAATAAAACACATATAACGACCTTATCATATTACAGTGACCACATATTTGGGCAATTCTAGTAAAAAGCAATAAGTACTTACTATATTAGTGGTCGTAGAATTAATTAACTGAAAAAATAGAAAGTCGATTATTTTTCGAGTTCCACCAGAGCAAATTATTTCGCCTCTTTTTAATTCCTCTAGCCTCCTCTTCCATATTACCCTGTTCAGA
The DNA here is from genome assembly GCA_963680705.1 of Rhagium mordax. NCBI lineage: Eukaryota > Metazoa > Arthropoda > Insecta > Coleoptera > Cerambycidae > Rhagium > Rhagium mordax. Next base: position 44,504,851 of record OY796656.1, read on the forward strand.
GCTGTGGCTCTCCATAGCTCTATTTGCGCCATGTTGTGCGTATTCTCTCTGTCTCCGTCTTCCCATTTCCTCCTTGATCTTCCTACAGGTCTTCTGCCGTCCATTTTTCCATTTTTGGAGCTCTACCGTCTTCTATCCTCATTACATGTGCTACCCATTATTAATCTCGCATAAATCTCTACAGATGGCTCTTCGAAGAGTTGATACAATTCGTAGTGGTATCGCGTCCTCCAGGTGCTGCCATTATTTACTGGTTCAAGTATTTGCCTTAATATATCCCGTTTAAAAGCCTTGATTACGTCTGTAGTATCCTGTTGGATAATCTTGGTTTTGGTTGTTTATTTTTAGTGTGACTTCTTTGGCTATGGTTTTCAAATCTATATATGTTTCTTCTGCGGAGGTAATTGTACGAGCCATGATGTCGTCTACGTATGCTTCGAGTTGGGTGGATTTGTTAATGAGTGTGTGCTTCTGTTGACATTTGTCTAATAATATTCTTTGAATATGTTAAACAATAACGGTGCTAGCCCGTCTTCTTGTTTGACACCTTGTGTGATACTGATGTAGCAGTAGGTTGGTTCTGCATCTTAACTTGGTCTTCGGTGTCTGTCATTGTCATTTGAATTCATTTAATAAGTTTGGATGGGATTCCCAACTCGTGTATTATCTCCTACAGTTTGGGTCATGCAGTCATATACTTGGCGGAAGTTTACGAAAATTTGGTATACATCTATTGCCCTCGTTTACTCCGTAATTTTTTTTAGAGTGAAAATTTGGTCCACCGTTGATTGTCCTGATCTGATTCCAGCCTGGCATTCTCCGATCAGGTTTTCCGTGAAAGGCCCTAACTTCCTTCTGAGGGTACCTGTGAAGACTTTATATGATGTACAGAGGAGAAATATTATTATTATTATTATTTTTTTTTTTCCGTTTCGGAACGAAAGTGCTGGACAGTCTCCCTGTGGCCTCCGACACCACACAGAGAGAGCGCCAGCGAATAATCTACAGCAACTCCCCACATCCCGCAGGGTTAGTCACTGTAGATTCCAGACTCGTGTGCTCTAAGTAGACGAAGGGATCCCAGGATGACCGCTTTCTGCATTTGACCAGCCAACCATTCTGCCGATGTTTGGCAGACAGGCATGGTCTTCAATGCGGAGAGCAGCGTGGGCTTCATACCTCCGAGTACACCGATTATCAGGACGACCATTTTGACAGAGTAGCCTGGGTATAGCACTTGGAGCTCGTACCGGAGATCTCTGTATTTAGTCCGTTTCTCCTCCTCCTTCAAGGCGATGTTTGTCTCAGCAGGTGCTGAGAACTCGATGACATACATCACCTTGGTCTGATGGTCGAGGAGGACTATGTCAGGCTTATTGGCGTGAATTCGCCTGACGGTCGGGAACGAGTAGTTCCAGTAAATCCGGCATTTCTCATTCTCGACAACGGACTCGATATCTCCGGGGACTTAAGGCAGCACTGGTGTTTGGTCTATCTGGTACGAGTGCCGTAGATGGTAGTATAGCACTCGTAAAGCCGCGTTATGTCGTTGGATGTAGACCGAAGTCGCATAAATCGGGCATGCAGATAATAAATGCATTAGCGACTCCGGCGCCTGACGGCAGGTCCTGCAGTTGATATCAGGCACCTCTACACCCATCACGCGACTGCGATAGACCAATGTGTTAATAACACCATCTTGGCAGGCCACAATGTATCCCTCGGTCTCCGACTTCAGCCCCGCTGACCTTAAAAATGCGAAGGTCAGCTCTGTCGATAAACCCAGTGCTTCTATGTTGTTATAGAAAACACCGTGCAGGGGTTTATCGACGTGCTGCCTGAACAGATTTCTCTGTTCGGCAGCTTTGATGTGGGCTGTCAGACGATTAGGCGGAAGCTCAGTGACTGAGTCACCTCGCCGGCCTTCTCGCCTGTAGTCGAACACGAGACCGAGTTCATCTGCGGCCCTCTGTGCTGCCCTAAACAATAAAGCGCCAACTCCCACAGCTTCATGATCTCTCACTAACTGTAGGAGTGGGTCCGAGCTCCTGATGACATTACATGCCATACTCAGTGCCACTCTGCCATGCATGCACTCCAGACTCAAGAGTCCTCGGCCCCCCCGTTGACGTGGGAGGTACACACGAGGAACAGACGATCTAGGATGAATACTCCTATGAATATTCATCATCTTGCGGGTATTCCTGTCCAATTGACGCAGCTCATCTACTCCCCATTTGACTACGCCAAAGGAGTAGAGCAGAATCGGAACGGCAAGCATATTAGTGGCAGACACCTTGTTCTTCCCCGAAAGTTCTGATGACCAGATCTTTCGGAGTCGGTGTCTGTACTTGCCACGGAGAGAATCCTTTATTTGGTTCACATCCTGGATGTGGCGTTGTTCCACACCCAGGTATGTGTAGGTCTCTCCGGCATCCAAATGTCGTAGGATGCTTCCGTCTGCGAGCTGCGCATCTTCGTGGAATTCCCCGCATCGTCCTCTCTTGAGGTGGACGACTGCGCATTTGTCCAACCCAAACTCCATTCCAATTGCCCGCGTGTATTCCTCGACCACCCTGAGAGCATTTTGAAGTTCTCGCTCTCCGGAGGTATAGAGTTTAAGGTCATCCATATAAAATAGATGGGTGACCTTATGCCTCCGGTTGCTGGGTGGCCCACACTGGTACCCGCGGGTTTGGCGGAGTCCAACAGATAGCGGCAGCAGTGAGATGCAGAAGAGGAGCGGACTCAAAGAGTCACCCTGAAACACTCCTCTCTTAAATGTCACCAACTCTGTCGAAACTCGCTCAGCACCGGATGTTATGGTGAAGCGAGTTCTCCAAAGCGGCAACAGTTGTTCGATGCATCTCACTAGTGGTGCTGGTACCGCAAGACATCCGAGCAAGTGTAACAAAAGCTCGTGGGATGTTGTATCAAATGCCTTGCGATAATCAATCCAGGCCATTGACAGATTCCGCTTGTATTGCACAGAGTCCTGCGTAATACAGCGGTCTATCAGCAGGTTTTCCTTGCAACCTGCCAGGCCCTTCTTGGCACCACGCTGTTCGTTTATCTGTTGGTAGACCGGATCAACAGACCTCAACATCCTGGTATACAAGATACGAGTAAATAACTTGTAGCAGGAGTTGAGGCAGGTAATCGGTCTATAATTTTTTGGGTCAGACAGATCCCCCTTTTTGGGGATTAGCACAGTTCGCCCCTCGACAAACCAGTCCGGAATTTGCTGCCCCTCGTTCAACCATGAGTTGAAAACTCGGGCCAGATGGCGGTGGGTGGAAGGAAACTTCTTCCACCACCAGTTGTTTATACCATCTGGACCCGGGGCAGCGAAGTTCTTGGTTCCAACAAGTGCTTGTTGAACCTCTTCCGTACTGATTGCCGGGCACACTTCGTCTGGCTCTTCTAAGACTCTACGACAGAAAGCCTCGAAGTGTGCTATAGCTGGAGTGTCATTATCGAATGGACTCGTGACTTCGTAGATTCCTTTCCAGAAGGCTTCGACATTATCAACAGTTGGCGGATTCTCGACAACACGCTGTGGCTCTTGGAACAGGCGAGACGGGTTTGTTTGAAACAATTTGTTTTGTTCCAAACTCCGCATTCGCCTGACCAAAGTTTTCTTAATAGCCATAAGCGCTCGAATCCTATCTAGACAGTGCTGCTTGATGGTCTGCAGCACTGTGCGATTTAGAGTGTGGTGTTGGCGTCTCAGTCCGGCTGCCACTCGCCGGACCTTCGGTGTAAATGGTCTACCTGCGACTATATAATCCACCACACTCTGGATTCGAGAAGCGTGTTGCCTTGCTGATCGAATTTTCGCTTCGATCTTCTGTACGCGCCGCTTAGCTTTCTCGACCCTATCAACTGCGCTTGCCAGGCGCTGTTGTGGGACGAGTTGCTTGGCGGCAGCGTACACCGCGCTGTTGATCTGCCAGATGTTGGCATCTTCTGGAAGCTCCTCACTAATCAACGAATCCATTCGTGCCAGGTCTTGTGGCTTTGGGTTAACCCTGGTGTTAAGGTTAACCCTCGTCCTTAAAGCGATATTGGTGTACTCAGGAGGATGTTCCTCGTCAGCTGGTATTTGCCGCGGTGGAAGTGCGGCAGGCACTTCCTCACGCTGACGAGGTGCCCTTACATAACCTGTTCTGCGCAGGAAGGATACTTGATCTCTCAGATGTTGTTGAGAGAAGGCGCGATACTCCGGGTGCATATCGCACCACAACCGGTGTAATCGCGCCATGTACCCCCTGCGCTCAGGTTCGCTGCTCTCGTAGCAGGTCAGCAAGTCATCCCTTAGTTCCCTCGTCCACTTAAAGCGTCCATGTTCATAGCGTGGGTCGTCAACGTTGAGACCGTCCGGTGAGGCCCCTCCCATCTGTCTCTGACCCCCATCCGGTTGGGGTCGATTGTGAGGGGCCATTTCTGGGGTCTGTGGAACCAGAATAGCGGGGTTTCAGGGTGGTTAGCCCTGAAACCCCACGTCCGACATTTGTCAGATTATTATTATTATTATTATTATTATTATTATTATTATTATTATTATTATTATTATTATTATTTCATCACTATGTTCCAAAATATATGCACACTATTATATTCTTTTGGAATCCTGTTACTCTTTTGATAATTTATTCAAACTCTTGAGTTTTGCCTTTGGCTCCGGAAGGACAACGACAACGAAAACTTAAGACTTGGCCAACTTTTCCAATATCCTTCTGTTCTCGTTCCTCATTAATTATGCAGCGGGTTTCATAATGTGTTTATTATTCATTACCTATAGACGACAATTCTTTACTAAAAAATTTCTTAACAATTAGTGCTTCCAGAGGAGGTAGTTTTGAATTCAAATATTTTTCTACAAATTTAGCTAATACTTAACAACCTTGACAATGTGATGTAGTATGCCAATTTCAAAGGAAGTATCTTATTTTTATATATATTGTGAGCATTTCTTATTTTTAACAAGTGTGAATTTGTAAATCATCCATAGGGTATTTTTGTATTTTCCATATAAAGTATCTTTTACTTGTAAGATTACCTTTATCAAAGAAATTTAATTAATGTGACCTAATTATACTGACCTATACTACGTCTAGTGGTAAAAAGATAAATATATGAAATATAAATAATACGATTTCATTTGACTAGCAAGATATTAATAATATTGCGAAAATACCTCGGCTAAAATTAGAAGGCACGACATTCCCAATTTTCCTTTAATCTATTGATGTAATTTTAATAAAAATACTCATCCCTCATCTTTTGATGATCTTTCATTTCAATTTTCATTTGATTGAACCGGTTAAGTTTTTTACAACGTAATATTTTAATTAGTTACCTGTAACTTTACCTAATAAAAGAACAGTGATATACTATTTAAATGTTAATTAATTCATAAAATATATTAAACATTATAAAGATGTAATTAATGGAGAAAAATTGGTCAATAACTAGTGGACAAGGGTATTTATATTATTTTGTTACGATCTCATTACATCTTCACTACCTAATTAGTTCATAATCGATGACAATTTATAAGTCCGCATTTAATGAGTAATAAGAAACGCACATTATACAATTTACTACTCCATTAACAAACTGATTGCGTAGGCGTGAAAACAGAAGCATAATCTGTATTTAAGGCAGTAAAATCCGAGCTGAAATTTTTAACAAAATTGATCTTGGCACGGTAATTGAGTTATTAAATACGTTGATACCTACTTACTTAGTTGCAAAGGTCGATGAATCAGTTCCTTCCTGAAGCAAATTAAGATTTATCTGTCATATGATTTGCTTCGAACCTAGATTACTATATAACCAATATGAATCCAGTGGCTATTTGTAAGTTGCTTTATGTGTTAATTTATGGCTACTCGTAAATAATCTAGTATTGAAAAATCATCCATAAAACGCTGAAAATACCAATGAATTAATAAAGATTAGATCTGATCCATTACATGCTTTGCACAGTGTGCACTCTGAAAGAGCCGAACTTGTTTTATTCTGATTAAATTTGGGCTGAAATAAAAAGGACTGCCTTCCTCAAGTCACTTTCTGCAACCTGTTACGGATTTTTGTAAAAAATACATGCAAAATGTTTTCTCATGCCAAATACACCCACAAAAATAGAAACCAATTGAAAACTGAAGCGAACTTCAAGTGACAACGTCGCGATGTAAAAATACACAACGCGGATACAGACGAATCCTCAAGTAAAACAAGATGAACTTTTCGACTGCTGACAGGTGCACCATAGGTGTTTGAAAAGACAAATAATAATGACAAACCAAACTAGCCTAAGGTAGACTTATGCAAAACAGACAGGGGTGAGAGATAAGTGTATTCCAGTGGGATATACTTATCTCTCACCCACATAAACAATATCAAGCACAGAATTTATGTAGTTTCTACTTAACCTCTAGGTAGATATCTGATGTGTTCGAATCGATTCGATTTAGGGCTACCTATCCCTAAATCGACTCGAATCGAACACTATAAATATCTAGTTTTATAATATAAATTTCTACTTTTAACCTCCTAAGGCCTCATGTACTTTGTGAAGAATAAAATTTATTTAATAATTCAGTCTTGACAAAATAATTGATTACTTCCAATTATGATGTACTTCATATAAGACATATTGATTTTGGCGTCATCTATATTATAACTGGGCGAAACTGTATTTGTGCGAGTAATATCGTTTTCGTCATATACGTTTTAACATATCTGGATATATAGCGCTACTTAATACGGAACATGTCGTGAAAAATTTGTGTATATATGGCAGGCCAGTCCACACGTTGTGAGTAAATCTTTAAATATTTAATGAATCATTTTCAAAAATTAAAATATGTTGCATATTACATGTATATAATTGTTGTATTTAGTTAGGTACGTTCTTATTTTTGTAATTTAACTAAAGAAAAATTATTAATTATTAATGAAATAATTATGTACTTTTTAAAGAACATTGGTTCTTAATTTCTAAACAGGAGGCACATATTTTGTCATGTATCAAGTAGACTCGGTCTTTGTTCCTAAACTATAATTTAAAACATTTTTTTTTTCAAGTATAACTGATACAGAATTGGAAGAACCTCTTGACAATTCTGATATTGAAGATGATGAGAATCTTGAAGACAATGGTTCAGAGTATGAACAACCTTCTTCTTCAGCATCGTCATCGGATTCAAACTTACCAGAAACGAATGGATTGAGGGCGAATTTTCTCCAGTATTTCCTAATCTTGTTGAGCCATCTTATTTGCATATTCCAACCGAAGAGGATAATAAATTTCAGTATTTTTGTCGATATATCAATGAAGATATGTTTGATCTGATAACTGATAGATCAAATCGAACAGCTGTTGAAACAACTGGCAAATCAATTAATTTAACAAAAAGAGAATGCAAGATATTTTTTGGGATCACCATGATAATGTCCTGTATTAACTATCCTCTGATACGCATGTATTGGGAAAGAAAATGGCGTGTTACCATGATTGCCGATGCAATGGCACGTGATCGATTCTTCTTAATTCGTAATAGCGTTAAGTTGGTTTTTGACAGTGATATATCTGCTGAAGATAGAAAGAACGATCGACTCTGGAAACTGCGGCCGTTACTAAATGCTGTAGTACAAGGATGTAATTATCAAACTCCTGGTCAACGAATATGTGTAGACGAAATGATTATTCCGTTTACAGGAGCATGTGGCATAAAGCAGTATTATGCCCAAATAAGCCCAATCCTGTTGGGCTCAAAGCATTTGTATTGGCTAACCGAGATGGAATAGTGTGCGATCTAATTATATATCAAGGAAAGAATATATTTAGTGAAGAGAAATATGGTCTTGGTGAATGTGCTGTACTCAAATTGACCGAATCGCTAGTACCTGGACATATTCTTTATTTTGATAGATATTTTTCTACTTTCCAACTTGTAATGGAACTAGATTCCAGAGGATTTAAATGTGCTGGAACTCTGATGACAAATAGAATTCCTACCAATGCGAAAAGTGTATTAGTGGCTGACAATATTTTGAAAAATAAAGGCAGAGGAAGTTATCAAGTGATTGTTCATGAATCTAAGAAAGTTGCCTTAACAAAATGATTCGATAATAAACCCGTAATAATGTTATCAACAATTCATGTAGGAGTCAACACCGACATTTGCAAACGATGGTGCAAGAAAGAAAAACGGTATGTGGATGTTACCAGACCTGAAGTAATAAAAGAGTATAATTGCAACATGGGTGGAGTTGATATGGCGGATCGTATGTTATCTGTATGTCCTTCAAGAGCAAGAACAAGAAAATGGACTGTCCGTTTCCTTGCTCATATGATGGACTTATCAGTAACAAACTCTTGGATACAATTTAAAAATGATCAACTAAAGAAGAATATACCCCTGAAAAAAATTCAACAACTCAGATTTTTTTAAATGGAACTTGCCGAAAAACTTATCGAAGATAATGTGTTTGTAAATGATGAATTATCTGACTCAGAAAATGAAGATGATCAAAGGAGGCAAGAAAATAGGAAACGTGCCAGACCAGCATTAATTCCAATACCATCTAAATTAAGAAGAACTCATGGATCCTCTCATATGCCAGCAATAGACAAGAAGCAACATCGCTGTCGCCTAAATGGTTGTAATAAGAAGACATCTTTATTTTGCTCAACTTGCAAAGTATTTCTTTGCCTAACGGCTCAGAGAAACTGTTTTACACAATTTCATTCTTAGTTTTTTTCTATAATACTTGTTCTAATTTACTTTGACCTGGATTTGTGTTATTTTTTTATAATATTTTTTTGTGTTCAGCATATGTGCTAGGTATGTTCTGTTCTATATGTTATGTAAAATATTTAAATAAAAATTATTAAAATAACGTTTTGCTTAATTAGAACCAAACAGTAAGAAAGAGAGTGACAATTAGTTCATCAGAATATCTCATTAGGACCTAGTGTTCTTTAAAAAGAACAAAAAAAATCATGTTTTTATTAATGGTAATCTATCATAACACTCTTACTTATTCCGTAATAAATATATAAAAAAATTATATACTAATATTTTTAATTAAAAATGTATTACAAGCCTTGGGACTGAAGCATATGGATGATTTTGTTCTTCCCTAAGGACAATAGGACATACTGAGCCGAAAATGAGTCAGGTCTTAGGAGGTTAAAGTAAAAATTTCTAGTTTTGATACAAATTTCTAGTTTTAAAGCAGAAATTTTTAGTGTCAAAGTAGAAATTTCTAGTATTGAAAGTAGAAATTTATATCTCTTTCTTTTTTGGGATTTATTACCACATTCCTTGAGATTCCTATCCAAAAAAATTCGATTTATCTAAAAAATATTCAAATTAACCAGTTTAAAGCTGGGAAATAACCTCTACGCCTTTGACGTAATGTCAGAGGATCAGTTAGAAATTTCTAGTTTTAAAATAGAAATTTCTAATTTTAAAGTAGAAATTTCTACTACAGAGATAGAGATTTCAAGTTTTTTAAATTTTTGCTATGCAGCCATCGTAATTTTTATTTGTGCTACTGGATGCTTACTTATACATTTTTTTTTCCTTAATTCTACTTTATACATTTACAATCTAAGTAATGTACGATTTCTTATATTTTCCTTTTTTCGTAAATTGTATTGGCATGATAATTTTCCGTGGCATTGAAAAATTGTATAATCTTAAAACTTGAAGTGTAAATTTCTTTTGTAGAATCTGATTGTTTAATAAATTAACAGATCAAAGTTCTATGCCTTTCTAGTCGCCGACATTAAAAAAATAGTTACTCTAGCTTTCATATTTTTCTAGGTTACCTGAAGTATATTTACTCATACGTAGGCAATGGTTTCACAATAGAGGTGAGTGTCATTTATCATTTAACTTTTCAATTGTCAATTGATGATGTCCATGAGGTTGATGAAACCTAGATGACATTGAATATTCTATGATATTTCTTAATATGCAAGCTATTTATATTTTATACCTACGTAACACCATAGACAAACAACTATATCAAGTAGCTATTTTTTCCTCGCACGAACTGATTTGATAAACCAGTATCTATCTAAATTGGTGCATACTGATATACATATGTCCGTTGATAGTATTTATAAATTGTGCAACTTCGATTTTATGCATATTCAATCGATTACTTTGCTTTATTATACGAGAGAGTACATTAATTCTTGTTTCCAATATTTATATTATTATAAATTCGTCATGTAATATCTGTATTTATAAAAATTATGATGCCATTACGTTGACTTTTACATACAATTTTCACACAAATTATCATTTTCAAATTTCAACAGAAAATGAATTCAGACATTCTCACAGTTGACTTAGTATAATATTTGTATTCATAAATATGAATGAGTCAAATACAAACAAACTTACTACGGAATATTTCAACAAAATAAACCATATTAAATCTGTTATCATTGGTTCCTTTGTAGTCTAATGTGTATGTATATACATATAAAATAAATGGTAAACAACTTTAAAATTCCGACAAACGTTTTTCATGAAATGAATGAATTCGTCTCAAATTAATGTATGCAAAGTAGTATTATTATGCTTTTCAAAAAACATGAACATTTATAAAAATCACAATTAAATTTTAACAAACAAAAATGTTATAAAGTTGGTTTGATATTTAGACTGCCATCAAGAATAATTCGAAGTCGTGAGAGTTTTAGCAGGATAGGGTGGATTCTAGCAACGCCTGAATTATAAGAAGATGCACGCTTTTAAAATTCATGGTTAGGCAAATGCGACTCTGTCCATTAAACTATTTATTTCATTGTGTTTAACACCCTTTGATTACTTTCTGTAGGGTTGTGTAAAGAACATATGCTTTAACATTTATGAGTGCATAATCAATAACACCATCTGTTTGTCTAAGTAAATTGATCTATAAATATATTATTAAAAATATCCGGTTACCAATAACAGTTTAAAAAAAAATCAAAATATTTTAATTAAAATTTCTCTAGCTTATTGCAATAAGAATTCAATATGCCATAAACAACTACCGTTACTCAACATCTAGAAGGCTAATCGTCTATCAACGGCAAACAATTTTCAGTGGGCAAAAAAAATTAAATTGCCCATTTTCATTAAATTAAAAGTATTGATATGGAGATTACGTTTTTCACTTTTCTACAAAATAAATAAGTAACGATTAAAAATATCCGACATTTCTTGGCAGAAAACTATGGAGAACAATACTTCAACTTCTGATTTAACCGATCTCTAATAGTTTTCGCAATGGCTGGGTTTCGAAAAATTCCTCACTCAGTATATTCAAATTCAAATTTATTTCACTTTTAGATAAGTTGTCCAGAACATGATTATAACTATATCAATAAAATTACACGAAATGGTTTTTTCCTAACCAATTAACTACTGTGTTATATAATTTTCTCGATAATAGTACACACATAAAGTTCATATCTAGACGTTCATCCTGTATGGAAAATATATCAGAATTTAACAATGCAAATAACTTTAGCTGTTAAATGTAAGAATATCCTTAACGAAATAATTTTGTGAATTTAGTAGTGTAAAGGGCAGCTGTGAAAGTTAAATGAATTAAAACTTTATCTTTCAACAGATAAAAATGTATTAACGGAGCTCTACAACTAGTAAACAATTATGGTTCTGAGACAAAAGTTATTTACGAATTTGCAATGAAAGCACAACATTTTCTGTGTTTCTTAATTGGCATAATAGAAATATCGAAACTGCTGTGTGAGATATTATACTTATTCACTTTTACTTAATTTTATTATTTCTATTCTACTGTCACTCAGACCAACTAATTGCATATAGTGCTTGTTAAATCTATTACTAATCGCAGCCTTTAAACTTTAAACAAGGTAATGAATGATTTTCTTACTCTAAAAGTTACTAGTTATAAGCTTTAATAGTAAATTCATGCACATAAATTCATATAATTGGAAAGCAAATTTATCAAAGTCCTAGTTCTGACAGAATGTAAATGAGGAAAACGGTGATGCGATTTGTCAATTTAATGTTTAGTTCTACATATACATGAAACAGATAATTCTAAGATGAACCAGAGCATGTGTTATCTTTATACGCTATACTTGGAGTTATGCGCTAAAAATAAGTTATTTAGGTGATTATCATTGTATTTAACCTATAAAATAATTTTAATAACAGGAATTGTTTATACTTATTCTAAAAATTCTAATGTATTTTATGAAAAAAATGTGATTATAAGGAAAAGCATCAATAGTAATGGATATGGATATATTAAAACAATATAATTTAAATAAGTTTATTATAAACGAAAAACGAAAACTTTCAATAAGACAATGTTACAATTAATTTTACTTACTCATCCAATCGGGAACGTTTTGTAGGAATCGTTGGTTCACTTTCAGTCACTTCATGTTCGGTTGAGAAGTCTTCTTCCTCATCCAATATGAGTATTTGCTCACTGACGTCATCGTCTCCAGTATCTACATCCTCTTCAGTATCTATATCCTCTTCAGTAGGAGCATTTGTACACGAAAGGCCTTTGCAATTTTCATAACTTGCCGAGTATTTAATTCCTGATTTTTTGCAGCTGCAACCTGCTCAACAGCCTTTGGTGCATTTGCAGGCTATGGTAAGCAAATGTGACTGTGGAGCAGGTTTCCTCTTGGTGGCAATAGGTTATACTTAGTAGTTTGACACCCCCAATCCGTGGGAGTAATTACTTAACAATATTTGCACTTGTAGGTGCACCCTCAAGCAGTGTTGGCGCGCTGTATCAAGTATTGGAAGTAGGGAAGCCAAATTGAAGTTGGCTTTCACAAGGGCTCTAACAAACAGATGGAATCTTAGGCTATTCAACGTTTCATCACTTTGACCCCCGTAGAGTGCCACTAAGAATGTTTGCCTTGAATATGCATAACTTCTGGGTGGTTGTCTTTGGTGATAAAGACCTCATTGGCCTTCAGAAGTTTTTAATTTTTTTCAACTAGCTTAATAAACTTACCGTACCTGGAAAGTGATGAAGTGGTGGACAAAAGAACCGGTTTCTTCCTTTACAATGCAGGGTGAAATAATATACGCAAATCAATGTATTTCCATTTCAGCGTTATTTTTCTTAAAAAAAAAAACGAATTTCTTCAGTAAGTTAAAAAATTCTTTCAACTTTGACAAGGGCTCATACGGGTATAGCTAGAGCAAAATATATCATATAGGTACTCATTTTTCGCAGCATTTAACGCTCTATAAGTTTCATATTAATATTACATTACTAATTTGATAGACTATTTCTCAGAAATCTTCAAGAAGCTGCGAGAAAACCCCGTTTCAGATTACATTTCTTAACCTAGGTGTCTAAGCTAACCTCGATGAAGGGGGAAACCTAAAATAATCATATTGGGTCATAACTGAAGTATTGTCTAAATAACTGAAGTGATTAAAACGATAAAATTTTTGCCGGGAATTTTTTCCTAATTACCCTTTCTTTTGTCCCCCAGCAACTGGCCTAATATGTTTTCGTCAAAAAAATTATCTATCGGATTGAATTTAAAATTGCACACAATGCTAATAATTTTCCAAACACATTATGATAAAAAATTTCAAAAACTATCGTCCGGCCGGCGCCGGCGCGGCGTCTAAAACAGAACTTTTTTGTATTGCCCATACAGTCAAGTTTGCTATTAATTTCATATAGAGTTATTTGTTAAAAAAGCAATTTAATATTTCTGAAAAAAATTTATACAGGTATTTCGGGGTTGTTGATTTCAAAAATCATGTTTCTATTATCTGGTCGTCGGCGAGCAATCAGAGCCTTGTTAAAATGCGTATTCACACCAAACTGGTTGGTCGCAGGCAACCAATTATGGTACTGTCTTATTATACTTTAATCACAACCAATTGATAGCTTCAGTTTTGGTGACAGGTAAGCTGTTAGCCACATTTTTTGTTATTGTACCCTATCTGTTAGTTGTTTGTCCACAGCTTGATTTGATTTTTTCTTAGCAAACCTTAATAAGCAGTAAAAAACAATTCCATATCCTTATCGCGTGAAAATGCCTTTAATAAATTGTCAGTGTAGTAGAAGTAGAAGTGAAATAGTGAAAATGTACAAAACCTACGTAGCCAGTTCCTGTATGTCTAGAAATAGATTTGAAGTGCTAATGAGATTTTAGAATTTCTTTATGGAAAGCCTCCGAAATGACAGAATTTTCAAAGTAAAAATCTTAACTGAATTATTGGTGAACAGGTTAGGAGAAATTGCACCAAATATTAGCTATTGATGAGACCGTGATACCTCCAAAAATAATGTATTGAACTAAGAAAGAATCATACAGGCCAACTATTACTTTATTCACTAAATATTTGAGAACTAAAATCGGTAAAAATCGGTGTGCTGGCACACTATGATACATATGGATTTGATTCTCCTGTTTGTTCTACATCAATGATTTCATTTATTTCTAACTTTACCAGTGAACACTGACAAAATTAAAAGGAACATAAACGTAATTGATGGTGCTAGCAATAATGAATATTAAACATAAACCTAGAAATACGCCAGATTTTAAACACATAGTTAAAATATTTAAAGAAATTAATTATTAATAGAAGTATTTATGCTGACAAATTATAATTTACTTGGAAGGCATTTTTCTTATGAAACTCTCTCAGTTCCCTCGCTGCCACTGGGCGCTGGTTTTAGGGGACTTTAAGAACGTCATTAGACTTGCAAATATTAATATCCTTCATAAGCGTATAGACGGCACGACCAAGTTTAACGTTTCGCCAATATCAATAAGATGTCACAGGCACACGTAGGGTAACGATTTCCAAATTGTGAGCATCCCTTACGGATTAAAGGTAGTAGTGAAAGGAAACGTGATACATTGAGATACTTTGTTACAGAAGTTACTTTGAATATATTTGTATTTGTTAGCCTAAGGAAATTATATTCCACATTATTTGACGTATATTAGTCGAATATTAGTCACTCACACTCAATAGAAAAATTCTTCTTCATTAAAACAAAATTAATATCTACATATTATATTGTCATTTATAAAGCGATGCAGGAATTCTCGTTTTTATATTTCACATTCGAGTTGAATAAATAGGAATACGTTGAATATGTCGGCTATTATCGCCTTACCTGAAGATGGTATTGATCAATGTTATTTTACCAATAGATTTAGGGTATCTCGCAGTACAGTGCAACGTGTTTACGCGCGCTTCAGAGGGACAAGTTCATATACAATACGTTTGGGAACAGGTCACCGAAAGAGAACTTCCAAGACAATAGTTTCATCGTGGCCTTATCATTAAGAAATCGTAGTATATCTGCAAATGATTTCTTATTTGTACTGCAGATAAACGATTTCTTAATGATGAGGCCACGATGAAACGATCGTCTCTGACGAGTTTAGAGTGCCATTTCCAAGAAACCAAAATTTCATAGGTGTTCTGATTAGTCAACACATAGATGCAAAATAGAAGTAGAATAAACAGTCTGTCATATCTACTTTCCATAAACTGACTTGATATAAAATACAAATTTGTTGATAATTTGCTGAGCTACTGCAGATTTCTTACATTTCTTCAGAAACGGTTCATCCAATCAAAATTTTACAGAAGAAGGAAAGTCAGATATTGAATCATTCCATTTAAAAATTGAGAATTTTTTACTCTTTAGCAATGCAGTGGCTTTTTCTGATAAAAAATGTTATTTGTGGGGGCTAAAAAATGTATTTGGGGTTAACAGAATTTGAAAAAACTTAGAATTTTAGGCGAATTCATTATTTAATTGCATATTCCAAATATGAAAAAAAATCGTTTCCGGAATAATTCAAAAAAATTACTTTTTAGGTGTCATCTTGGGGCGCCTCCAGCTTCCTTAGGAGGCGATTCCGGATATATATATATATATGTTTATAGAGAGATTTTGTCTTGTTTTAAGTCAGGAGTATGTGGTTCAGAGATTTAGAAACACCCTGTATAGGCGTCACCGTCAATATTTTGTGATTTTTAAATGTGTCACTGCAGGATTCAGTGTAGTTATGATTAAAAATAGGCCTAATAAATCGTTTTTGTTGGATGATTATTTTGGAGATCTCACGCGATTGCCCCCAAACAATGTTATGTTATACGATATTGTGGAGTAGACAAAAGCATAATATACACTTCCCATTTAATTTGTCTTTAAGGGAACTAATGACAAATAGCTATTTATAATACGAGTGTGAAAAATGCATGTTTAAGGCACGAGTATGAAAGTTACACATGAGTATCATACAAGATTTTTTCGAACGAATTGGAAAATATTATGACGTTTCTTTGAATAATCAATTCTATCATATGTCACAGTACAATATTTTGTTGTTGTTAATGTTAATGTTCTTAATGTAAAATTCCATTAAATTTTTACAAAATTATAATTAATTTTGATTTGATTTTTCGTTATTAATTTCTCTTTATATCAGTGCGAACAGTGACAGTTCTTTTCGCACAGAGTGTGAAAAGTGACAGTTGTTTTCGCACTGGTCCACTGATGCGTTAAAGTGACGTTCTTCAGACTAAAATGATAGTTGAAAAGTACATTTCGATTGTGAGTTAGAAAAAAGCTTTTATTAAATTTTAATGAATTTCTTTTTATATGCTGACTCCAGCGAAGAATATTTGGTTAGAGCTTAGTTTTAAACTCAATAAAACTTGTTTTAACATAATTGATAATAAGGCAATTCTTAAAACACCAGTTGCCAAATTCTTTTAATATATTATTTGGCTTTTGCGGTGTAACGAAGTGATTTTTCCAGTGAAGGAATGTCCGTTTTTGCTTTATATACACTTCGCACATAAATTATGGAATAGGTAAAAAAATGAGTCAAGTTTATACATTCATATTTTTGTTAATATTAAAGCAATTTCAATAATTTTTTTACTGCGGATAGGTCATTTCTTCTGCAGTTTAATACCGTATGTTCGATTTAACTACGAGTTTTGTTATACAGGGAAACGCGAAAAGTATGAGGGCATGTAAATTCCCTAAAATTTCAAAATGATCTGTGGCAATTAGGAGCCTATGAAAATTTATTTTTATAAGTGTTTCGGTTACGGCCTCTCCTATTGTACTTACTGCGCCAAGCAATTTGCCATACGGTTCTTGGTAAATAAAAAATTGGTAATTCTTTGAAAATTTTTTTGTTGCGTGTTAAGACTAATTGTGTTAGAAGCCTTCAAAAATGTCGATCAAATGTTCATTCCAGATTTAATTTTAAGTATGTCCAATCGATGCCAAACTGTAGTGAATGCCAGGGGAGGTAATAACCGTTATTAGTTTGCATTATTGCTTAGATTTTTGTTATTGCTATCGTTCTTTTTCCTGTTAAATAAATTTATTAAGTTATTTTTATTCCAACTCGTATTATTAACCTCGATATTGGTTTCATTACTCTTTAATGAGAGGATAATGAAACAAAATCCACTAAAATCATTGTTTTTTAACAGTTATTGGCAACAGAACAATTTTCAAAGAATTGCCAATTTTTTATTTACCAAGAACCGTATGGCAAATTGCTTGGCGCAGTGAGTACAATAGAATAGGCCATAACTGAAGCACTTATAAAAATAAATTTTCATAGGCTCCTAATTGCCACAGATCAAATTGATATTTTAGGGAATTTACATGCCCTCATACTTTTCGCGTTTCCCTGTATAACAAAACTCGTAGTTAAATCGAACATACGGTATTAAACTGCAGAAGAAATGACCTATCCGCAGTAAAAAAATTATTGAAATTGCTTCAATATTAACAAAAATATGAATGTGTAAACTTGACTAATTTTTTTACCTATTCCATAATTTATGTGCGAAGTGTATTACCGTCACTTGTGTACACCCTGCCGCTGCTTTTTAGTAAGTAAGTCCTGTTTTAGTTAAGTTAGTAATAAGTTGTAAAAAAGCCCGCTGGTAAACAAGCAGTCAAGTAATTAATTGATTAATTTTCGATAATCCCCCGTATAATTAAAATCCGTGAATTCTTATAAATAATGCCCGAGTCGGAAACAAAAATCATTAGTTACTAAAACCGGTTAAAATATTAATCCGTGTCCGTTTTAATCCATTTCTTTTTGCAATATAGTCTAGAAATTGCAAGCAACCTCAGTAAGTAACGTTGTGAGTCCTTCGTTTCAAGTCGGTGACCGCCCCTTTAACGCGCCATCTGGATACGTCATAAAAGTAATAAAACGCCGGAGGAGCGTCCAGTCCGAGACAGTTCGCATCAGTTCAAGATCAATCCGAAGTAGTCCGCATCAATCCGAAACTGTCACCGTTTTCATTTCCGTCCGTAACCGCCGCTCTGAATTATATTAGTAAATTTTCTTGAAAACAATATTGGTAAGAATACACCGTGGTCCGCTACTATCAGTCCGTACCGCCTTCAGTTAAGTATAGATATTCAGAGATCTTGTTGTTCGTGTGTACCGCTGCATTATACTACTAAATCAAACTAGAGGTAATTAGTAATACCTCCGTTGGTCTTTTGTTTCATAAAATATGCATCGGCTGGTTAGATTTGCTCGATCGGGCAATCTATAAAGCTCCAATGCATAAAGTTTTACCGGAAAACTTAACTTACGAAAAATAGTCATTGGTAAATAGCTCTAAGTTTATGGCAGTAGTTCGCCGTATTGTAAAACCTCCTCTCTCAAGAATATCTATAGCTAACTGACTGCCCACCGTTCATACTATATCCTGTTGGAAATTCCGTTTGCTTACCGTCCGAAATAATTTCAGCCGCGAAAACAGACACCGGTTATTCAAACTCATCGTCTTCCGAAATAAAATCGTATTCACGAGTATAACATACTCTTGACTGCCAGCCCGTCTATTTCTTATCGTTAACAAATTTGTACATACTCGACTGAAAAGTCGCTGAAATATCCTATTTATTGATTTGTTCATTACTGTTTAGTAAATAAATACGTTGGTATACAGAGGTAAAATTCAAGAGTTATTATTTCAGTTATTTATTTCTAATTAACCCGTTTGAGAAATTGTCCAAGTCCAGTTGACAAGACAATCAGCTTAAGACCCCGGACAAATAACAGTATCTCCATCTGTTAAGCTACCCCTAAACGTTCTCCCCTCGGAGAACCAAACAAGTGCTGCTCCTTGCACTTAAAAATTAAGGAACTGGCGCCCGAGTTTCCGTCTAAAAAAAAATGTCACAAAGTCAGAGAGTTCTGTTTGTAAGCAGCCAGTTACAAACATTACAGGTTACGTAAGTAGCAGGCATCACAATACTATGTGGAATGTAATAAACACTATCATGCGCTTTATTAACTAGTGTCTAGTATTTCATCGGTAAATGTAAATCCTTACATCCCTAATACCTCTCAGTACATCCTTAGTACATCCTAGAAATTCCCATACATCCTTCCCATACATACTTCTCGCATTAATCCTAATGGAACTAAATGGAGAATGTGAAAGGAAATCGATATTTTGCAAATTTTCATAAACTTTTAGTATTCTAATATATTTTTTTGCATCACAACCTTTGATTAAATTCTGCTTTTGTTATATGCCATAAACAGGGGTGTCTCCTTAGAGATGTCCTGGCTGGTTTATTATTCTAATTTTATTACTCAAAATTTAATCGACTACTTTCCTCACATTATAAGAACCAACGAAATAGCAAGATTGTAAAAATTTGGACCAATAAGAACAAACTCGCAGCTATAACTGCATTGTAGGTGACAATTGTACATACAAAAAGTTAAAGCTAAAACTTCAGTTGGATTAATAGTTCGTGTTCTATGTTTTGTTCTGGAAATAGTCTAACAAATATATTTCGTGCATTAAAAATACTTAGTCTGAAAATTCAGCATTCAAAGCGTGTTGCCTTTAAGAAACCGCTTTACTTCATTTTGATGTGATTTGACTAAAAAAGTTTGCTCCCGTCTGCATTTCGGGCACTTTTTGTCAAATCACATCAAAATGAACTTATGCAGTTTCTAGGCAAAGATTCAAAGTTTTAGAGCGAATTTCATTTAAATGTTTTGACCTAATGAATTGATGTTTCTTATAGCGTTTAAACAACTAAGTGGAGAAGTAATATAATTTAAGCTAATAATGAAATAATAAAATACAGTAAAACAGTAGAGAAATCATTAAAAAAACAGTGAAATAAAGAGATACAAAAGAATGTAATCTACAAAAGTTGCTCAAAATGTGATCCGTCTTGCTCAATACACATTTCTCATCTCCTAATTAAAGATCGGAGAACCAATGCCAATTGATAATTTAAACTTAGGGCGTCGCATGTACACTTTTTCTTTAAAAAAAGGCATTCGATCTGGGTAATAAGATATGGGGACCGCAAATGTTATCTAGGCAGAGCATTCACGTTAAATCTTGAAAATTTTGGTGTTGTTGCATGAGAATTTTCATGTGCCCTACATGAAAATTGTGTAAATTTGCAATACTTTGGCGGATAAACAAAGTGTTATCGACCACAAAACTATAAACAAACAATTGTTATTTTTCTGTATGTTTAACAACCACTGATAAAAAATTGCAAGACGCAATAAACGCCTAGAATTAATCCCTGAACAGGTTGTAAATGGAGTGCATGTTGATGATCTCTGTGTAAAATTCTCCATATGAAGGTAGGTGATGTTTTAATCTCTCAACATGATTGTCATCACAAAATCTATAAACCCGGATATCAGCATATTTTTTATTTGTAAAAAAACTGAGCATTTTGCACTGTAATTCAAACTGAATTTAAAGGTACAAACCTAAATAATTAAACCTTACTTTATTATGGTTCGAATAAAATTTAACAAACTCAGATCAAGAATTCGTAATAAGCATAATGCATAAACTTAAAACGTACCTATTTTTTTCTAAACTGCTACATTTTAGCGATTATAACAACAAAAGTAGTGTTTATGCAAAAGTATGAGTAAATTGACAAGGACCTCTGAAGATATGCTTGTGTTTATCTTAACACAACAAAAGTACAATTTAATTAAAGGTATTTGGTATTTGGTAAATCAGTTATCACGTAAAAATATATTAGATTACGTAATACGGCTTTTAAAATATTTGTAGAAAATAGATTTCCTCTTATAGTGCTTTTGGGTTCTAGCTTCATTAGGAAGTGATATATGTTTACTAGAAAGATTGGGTCTAAAATATTTTTTTAATCCCTAAACTTAAAATATTAAAAACGTAAACACAAAATTTGTTTCACTTGTGTCATTAACATTTTGTTAAAGCTCCATAATATATCTCTATAATGGAAGAAGTTAAGCCGTCAGTATACAATGCTATTTAATAATACCATTCCGAAATATATTTTGTCTGTTGAGATTATCTTATCTGATAATATTTAGTTATTATCTGTCATTGGTCTTTTTTCTGAATACAATAATATTAAAAGTTAAGCCATATCATCAAACGATTTTTAATTAAAAAACGTATTATAAAATGTCTCTTTTGCGTTGCTGTATCAGTTTTCCAACAAAGAGAGCCTGAAAATAATCTGCCTGAAATATACCAGATAATAACTATAACAAATTCATGAACAAGTTAATGTCAAATGTAAAATTCCACACCCTTTTCGGCACTATAGAATGTTGATGTTAATCACTTATATACTTATAATATTTTTTTTATCAAACGGCAACTGAAAATGACTACGTAGATTTACGATAGATTTTTGCGCAACAGAAAAAAAAAATTTTTACTGCTTAATAGTATTTCGTTTTGTTTGTTTTTAATAGAACCGTTGGTGACTCGGTAATACGCGAATAAATCAACATATATAGAAATCGCGGAAATGCATTCGCGAGGTCAGAGAATGCAGGGAATTCGGGAATTCGGGAGCACAGCGTTATATAGCCTGATTCGAAGTGACTCCACAAGATGTCACGAGGGTAAGTCGCTGACAAACAAGAACATGTGGACTGTTTTTATTGCTCGATTAATTTTGCAGTAAATATATATGTAATTCTTTATTTTTTCGGAAATGTAGTTTTACTTTTAGCACCATTTAAGGTACAGTCTATCAAGCGAGCTACTAGTGTTTACTGCGACCCGTTTGTTGATATTTTCATCTAATGGTTGGTATATTTAGCTCAACAGGACTTAAATATTTGAAATAGCTGTTTTAGTGTGTGTGAGTAATATTTTTGGTTATTAACAATTTACGAGTATAGAAGTTCATCAATAGTTGACCGAGAAGCAATTTTTAAGTCATGCATTGGCTATTTTGACAATCTCGTCAAATAATATTTATGTATTATTTCTCTTCCATTTCTTTTTTGGGATTTATTACCACATTTCTTGAGATTCCTATCCAAAAAAATTCGATTTATCTAAAAAATATTCAAATTAACCAGTTTAAAACTGGGAAATAACCTCTACGCCTTTGACGTAATGTCAGAGGATCAGTTAGAGGGTGTTTTTTGGCAACTAATAGGAATTAAATTAATACAGAAATATTGCGCTGACGTTTCGGAAACTCCGTTTCCTTTTTCAAAGTTTAGGCTTTAGATTTTTATGTAACGTGTAGAATAACACGGCATAAAATAAAAATTGTTTATATCATTTCCATAGATACTTACCACAGAAATATTGAAAAATATACTAAATAACATTTTCTAGAAAAGTATATAACATTGTATACAATTACGATATAGGGGGGAGCAGCCTCAAGGTTGTTAATCAAGTCACAGACCTGGGCATTATACTTGATTCTAGATTGTCATTTGATGCCCACATTGAATTAATAGTCCAAAAATCTATGAGAAACCTGGGATTTATATATTGCGCAACACAAAAAACTTCACCAATCCATCCTCAATAATTCTATTGTTTAATGCGCTGGTTAGAAGCCATCTTGAGCATGGATCAATTCTATGGAGCCCCCAGTACTATAAATACATCGATAGGATAGAAAAAGTTCAAAGGAAGTTAATTAATGTTCTGAATTATAGGTTTAATAGTAATTTATATTATGAATCCTATGAAAATCGTCTGTCATATTATAACTTAAAAAAATTATGTTCTAGAAGAATTGTATTCTCTGTATTATTCTTATACAAATTAATAAATAACTTTATTAATTCTTCCTACATTCTTGGTAAATTATACTTTAGTATCAGTCAATATTTCTCTAGATCTACTACTTTATTTTATATTTCATCTTGCCACACTAACTCGGCTTGTAACTCACCCATCCGGATGATACAAAAAAATTATAACGAGTACTTCTCTCACATTGACTTATTCAATATTTCCTTGTATAGATTACAGAAAGAGGCTTATTCTATTATATGTTAATCTTGTATTGATAAATATGTTTTTTCTTTTTCTTTTAAATTCCAGTCACATTTAAATAGCAATTTGTATTAAATTTGAATTAGATTTAGGTTTAGTTTTCTAGGTTTAAGTAAACGTATTTTAAATACGCTTTAATACACAGACCCTATTATTATAATAATTTGTTGTGTAAACCTGTTATTGGGCATTGAATTGTCTGTTGGTGTACCTTACTTTAAATAAATAAATAAATAAATAAATAAATAAATATTAATTTTATTGAGTTCTTCTCTCAACATTGGTAACCAAATTGAACAAAATTCTACCGAACAATTTGATACGCATTTATCTTCATTAAGGAAAATTATTTCAGATTCTTTGATTTTTCTTTTTTTGTTGTCTGCTTCTTAGGTCAAAATTTTTGCTGAATCGCATTTTATCCTGTGATTGTTTTCCCAAGCATGTTCACAAATTTTAGATTTTTCAATATCACCTTTTCTAATATAACTTTAGTGCTCGCCCGTCGT
This sequence comes from Rhagium mordax, assembly GCA_963680705.1. NCBI lineage: Eukaryota > Metazoa > Arthropoda > Insecta > Coleoptera > Cerambycidae > Rhagium > Rhagium mordax. The sequence continues at coordinate 44,528,747 of OY796656.1, forward strand.
ACATTAAGTGGTCTAGATGATTCACCCACATAATGTCTATTACACTCGCACGGGATACTGTATATACAATTTTTTGAATTTTGTTCAGGATTTAATGGTTTCGTTTTTGTCAATATGGATCTTAGAGTATTATTTATATATCTTCACATCGATTAATTTTATTTTTATATTATTTTTCACAGTTGTTTCATATCCATCATAACTGGGATTGTGCTCCATTTCCTCTCACTGTTGGTCATCTCCCCTATTATTTTTCGGCAGTTACCAAGCCTTGTATACGGTATCGCTCTAAAATTTAACCACCTAGGACACTGAAATATGATTATTTCAAATTGTCTTCCTCTCCACATTAAATACAAATGGCGTCGGTTTTTTCAATTCTTTTTTTGTGCTAAAGGAACCATGTACTGTGTTTACAATTCACCTCCTAGCCGCCCCTCTCCGCTTGTTGACCATTGCTGATTTCATAGATGTGCCAACTTTTCTCTGCTAACCTATCAAAGGGCACCGTACCCGTCACTACTTGCACTTGCAAGGCTACCATGGAGTCTGTTGAATATGCAGACACTACTCTCAGTAGCATCTGTCGATATCGCTGTATGCCAAATGCCCCATGCCATATAGGGGCTCCATACAGTAAAATGGATTCTGCTACTCCATACCACTGCCCTCTTACTACTGTGTGGACCTCTTAAGTTTGGCATCAAGCAATGCTGTGATACTTCTTTGCGCGTGACGTATTCAATATGACGTCCAAGGTAAAATTATCATCTAAGATTAGCCCTAGATATGTTACATCAAGAACAGTTAACTGTTCTTACTGGCGTTAATATTAATTCAAAGGTTAATTCTGTACTTTTCGAAGTTGGTCCTTTCTATATAAGCACTTTCGTTTTCTCGGGTGTTAATTTTAGGTTATGGGCCTCTATCCATACATTTACCCTTCTTATAGACTCGTTCTATCTAGGTTTCAAAATATCATCATCTGCTGTAACCAGAAGTGCTAGGTCGTTCGCATATCTAATTAATTCCATCATAGCCAAATCTGGATCTAACAGATTTAGAAATTTCGATATTAAGGTTGTTGAAGTCCAGTACTCGATCACAAATTTTTCCAAACTACACATTATACCTTTTGTGAGCGCTGAGTATAGGATTTCCGTATCCAATGAGGGTTAGTTCATTTATGACAGTGTTGCTAATTAATTTTACCACTAAAGTGAACGTAATTTCGTCTGAAAAACTGTCTGTTCCCAAGATAATTAATACATTCCAAAATTCAATTCTACAGTCCGGGTCATTCTTGAGGCATCCGCATCTTGTAAAGATGCATATTTTCAATTTAGTATAACTGCCATTGTTGTAACGGACCAGTTGCCGAGCTGAAATCACTGGAAGCGTTCAACTTAGTATCGTTTCCAATAATGGGTTGTTGACTGGACAGTCTGAGCACATTCCTCACATAACTCAACTCTCGATATCGTCTTAAACTCTACCTTGACCAATAGATGGTAAATCTGAATGCTGTTCTCTAAATAATCAAGCAACCTGAGACTAAGCCTGAGGTGAGGTGGTCGGGTTTGGTACTTTTCACCATACCCAGTCATCATTAAAATCTCTATACAAAGAACTTTTGTTAAACAAAGCCTTATTTTAATTTATTTTATAGTTTTCGCAAATAACACATGCATACTAGGAAGTTTATGAGTTTCTGTAAGCAAAATATAAATGATTCTGCAAACAAGGGCGTTTAAAAGAAGGAGAATAGTGAATGCACATTTTGAAAGCAATTTATATTAAACAGTGTTTCTTAAAAAAAGTTTTTATTTTTTTATCACCCGGGAAAACGCGCCAGATCGCGAATAAAAACGCAGTTCATATCGTGGTCTAAAGGGGCCCACAAACTGCGTTTTTGATCGACGATTTTGCTCGACGAACAAATCTCATCGAACATAACCGGCAACGTACAGTTGCACACACACCTCAGTTTTGTTCTAGCAGCCTCAACGTAGATAATACTGAGTTTTTAATATGAAGACCGTGCAGTGGCGGTGGCATAAGCCATAAAATTAAAAAATAAAAAGAAACGGAGAAAGTGGGTGAAAGACTAGCTTTTGAAGAGAAGTCAGTTTTCTCATGTTAATTTATTAACATAGTCATATTGTACAACTTAACAATACCTCCTTGCTCTCTCCGTAAATGGGCACTACAAACTACAAAGAATACACTGTTGCAGTTGTAGCTACGCTACTGCAAAAACCGTCGTTTTTTTAAAATGTATACGCCACACACTGCAGACTTGCGTGTTTATCGAACAACACCGACGAATAAAATCAGGTTGAATTTGATTCTTTTCATCGGTTTTGTACGCCAGCGAATAATACCATACACTTCGGTTTTGAGTCGTTTTTGTTCGAAGACACGTGTTCGTCGAACAAAACCGTCGAACAAAAACGCAGTTTGTGGGCCCCTTAAGCGGTAAAATTCGGGCTGGCGGTCTGAACGTGTAGATTCGTCGCTGTGAAAACAATATGATGCGAATTTTAAGCGGCGAATATCAGCTGCCGACGCGGATTCCTGCGTTGGTCTGGGCTATCATTACTCTAGTCATAGAAATAATTAATGGCTTCTATTTAAAAAAAAACTTAATAATTTTAACTCTTGTTGTGGTTAGTATAATCATGAAACTCAGCAGTAGACATAAAACGCATTCATGAATTCCTCTGTTACCCTTAACAACAAACAGATTACTGACAAAATATTATTTGCTTTGTGTTTCCTTCAGATAAAGTTTTTGTAGAAGAGGAAAAACAATATACTAATGGTCAAATTAATTTAAGCTAAAAATAATAAAACGTTTATCTGGTTTGTCTCCATACGCAATTTACTTTGAATGCGTTATATTTACTACGTGGTTACTATGCGGGTTCTCGTAATCATTATAATAACTGTTTGCATTATTCAATTGATTTAACTTTCACGCCTGATATAACTACATTTTAGTATCTCCTATTATCTTATTAATCGTACTTATCTGTCATGGTATTAGAATTGTATACACCAAAACATATTAATAATACAGTTTACCAAATTTTTATGATAATTAAACATAATATAAAAAACAAGAATGATAGGTAATACCTAAAATAGTAAAGTAAAAAATAATCAGTAATAAAAAATAATATCGATACAAATAATAAAAACTTGATTTTCAGATATAGAGAGTAATAAAAAATTAGAAAGTGTAACAGTAAGTACATTCCCTAGACTTCTAATAAACCGCGAAATATTTCATATCAGGCAATTATTTTTTCCTTATTATTTTTCTTACCAATTTCACTAACACGTAAATTTTACACTTCAGCGCAACTTATATAAGTTGTTTGGTTTGGGGAGCTGGATGTCGCTAATTTCGTCTGTTTTCGAAACGTTGGCGCTGCACAAATGACCCGTACCAGGTAAAACCCAGCACAACAATTATGGAAATTATCACATCTACAGAGGTTGCAAGAAAAGTACAATTTGTCTGTTCTGCCTTCATCAGTTATGCAGTTTACTTTTCAAATTGACAGGCTAACACAAGACCTTTAACGTTGAAAAATTCTACATGTCATCGATAGGCAATTCCTTTCAAGGGATGAGAGGAGTTGATACTAGCCCTTTTATAGAACATATTTGGTGGAGCAAGGTACTTACGATTTCATGTGCTTAGCTAGAGAGGGGGAAGAGTACAAAATGAACAGAAAATTAAAGTATTACGATATAAAAATGAAAAATAATTTTACACCAGAATGGACACAAATCTACTTAAAAATAAAAATGACTAAATTTTCTTCTCAGACATGTTTTCTTAATTTTTAAATATCCTGTATATCATAAACACAATTTCCTAACTACAAAGCTATTTTTCATTAACTAAAATTTTTCGTAACGAATAATTTTTGCTCTTTAATTAGTAAACCAGATAAACATTGTATACGCGTATCCCATTGTTTGCACATCTGATCATATGTATTTATAATTTGCTGGATTTAATCATAAACTGTTCCAATATTTACCTTTATGCATTCGAGTTGATTTAAAGGTTCTCAATTTCCACTGTTATGTTTGAACTAAAATAGTAAATTATCTCACTGAATAAACAATATTGGTATTTCTGACAGATCATGCGTTACGATTCGATGTTTTTCTGATTTTCAACTGGCTAAACATTTACTATATACTTGACTCTGTGGAATTGCTGATTTCATTTTTCCTCATGTTTTCTTAACGTTTTGAAATGCGAAGTCAGTAAACCAAACATATGTGAATAAATTATTCATGGATTCCTATTTCTTTAATAAAAAACTCATGTCTCGATATGTGTATTTCTGAAATTTTAAAGCCTAAAATGGGTGAGGATATGAATAAAAATATTTTATATTAATATTTATGTTAAAACTAATGCAAAGACTAGCCAGCTGAAGAGTAGAAATTCAGGCGTAAGCGACTCGCATTATACTCTTTTTATATAGTCAATGTTGAAAGGACTTTGTAATAACATCAAAGAAGTTGCAAATTCGCACTCTGTGTTTAGATACGCACCTGAATTTAATATAACAGTTTTTTGTCGCCTCCGGAATATCACAATATCCCATGTAATCAACATTTGCATTAAAATTCGTACTTAATTCAGCGTAGTTTTGAATATCACAGTTGAAAATATGTTCTTTTACTGTCAGATCTTGATCCCATTATGGTGTACTTTTAAGAGTAAAATAACAAATTATGTATTAAAAAGATGAGTTTATTTATACTTTTTATATTTTATATGATAGTAATAAATTTGAGAGCTTTTAACATTAATATTTTATACAGACTATAGCCATATTTATGCTTTTAGACATAAAGTTTAACAACCCATTTTACGAAATTTGCTGTCAATATTATCATATTAAACTTTAATGGTCAAAAATACATTTTCAGTTTATTACAAACTGAATATAAGGTAATTTAATACAACGTAAATAAAGCATCGAAATTTTAATGAACAGCTTGAAAATAACCTAGTTCATAGTTCATTAGCAAAACACTACCTTCAATTTTGATAATGATTGGCAAACTTATTTTAATTTTAAACACAATTTCTTCTCCTAATTATATACCCACTTTTTCTAATGACAAAATAAAATTTAACTTTGAGGCCCAGGCGCCCCAGCTGAGTTGCATCATTACGACCATTTTTCATAAATTTGTCTTATTTTATTTCATTCTCGGTAATTTCACAGTAGATATCGGTGATTTTTACCAAAATGTATTTTAAATAAAATAAAAAATTGACCATAGTAGCGCTTCATACAAATTTAGAAATTTCAAATTTATTGGTGTTAAAATAAAAAAATCTAGCTTCACAGGAAACTTAGTTACTATGCAGCTCGTGGGCTCAAGTTGTAATATAATACCGGGATATTAGAATATACATTGACAGCTGCTGGCACGGAGAGAGCGGGCAAATCTTTAGGAATGTTGTTACTGCAAACAAAACCGATCTTCACGGGAAACTAGTAAATATGCAGCCGGAGACTCAGGTCAGAATCGAATGCTGGTATGGGAAATATCAATGTCTATGGGAAATATCATATGAATACGGAATCCAAAACCCATATAAGTTGACACTGACTTAAGGCTCCATTGGGCCGCTGCCGGGACCCGTTGACTACGACATCGATGCTTACCACTCTTCTCCACGAGACTACCCAACGTCTACTTTACTACGCAAAACAAAATTTTCCACACCGTTTGCGGCGGACGTCTTCGTACTAGCATAATTATTTGCACCTACGAAACGGGACCTGCTAGAACATGCGTCCCAATGGCGAACCGGTTGGTGAACCAGGGGGAGAGAGAACTTCACGGTAGTTCCGAGGGTGAGACACCGTATTGCGTTTTATTCAATACTTATTTATCTTCTCGAAGTAAAAATAACAAATGACGACTCTATCAATTTCTCGTCACTGTGGTACTATATTATATTAATTTCTATGGATATATCCCATATTTAAAAGGGAATTGCAAACATCTAGGCTGTTACGCAACACTTAACGAGTTTTAACACAATTTGTACCTCTTGGATATTTCCTGGAATGTATAGTAGTACCGACGATATAATATGGAACTATAAAGACGGTTAACCAAAGAGAAAATCTTAATGCAACATTTGAAGATATGCAACCGCGTGTATACACATAATTGACCTCAAGCAAGTGGTGGTCTCTTTAGTTACAATACTTATAGTGGAAGGCTAAATTAGGGGGTTCGTGGGAAATAAATGATTAAAGTTGGAGACATAGTTTTTTTTTTTGTTAAAAGGCATCTTTCTATGTATGAAAATCCATGTTTCCACCTTCAGCTTCGCGGGCCTCACCTTCTGCACCTTCTGAAGGTTAAAATATTTTGATTAAGATAACTCAAGAACTATTCATCGTAGAATATTCATTTTTTCGCCAAATTAAAGGTATCTTTATTACGAAGAAAAAAAGGTATTATGGATTTAGTCGTATCTCTATGCGTTTTTAACTTATTCGGAAAAAACAACATTAAAAAAAAAAGTTCTCTATCCTTTCATCGGTGTAAAACAAGCAGAACACTTTCTCAAAAATATCCCTAAATAAAAAAGTTGCACTCGTTCTTTAGCTTTAAAACGATATATATAACAATATATTTCGTTTAAATGTCAACGTGTGAAATTCACATTTCACGCCACCGACTGAAAGCCGCAAATATAGAAACACCGTTAAAATGTGGATCAGCGCGCAGACTGAACTGGGCCTTGAAGCTTATGAAAGTTTTAAGATGACTCGGATCCACAGTAATGACATGCATTTATGGAATCCAGTCAAGAAATTAAAACTTCATCTCTGCCGTGAAGGCAATAAAAAAATAGTTACCAAAAAAGATAACGCTATCACGGAATTAATAGCTGACCGATTATTATTCTCAAGACTTTTAATACTGTGCCGTTCAAGACCCAACCTAAACCTGAAACAAATACTAGGAAATTATGAACTTTCAGCAGTTCCTCGGTCATTGTTTGCTCTTGATGGAAGTTGAATCTATCATCCAGAATGACACTCCCAATAGTAAATAATAATAATAATAATAAGATTTATTTATAATTAATTTAAAGAAGCTACAAGAGCAAACCGTTATCTAAACAATTTCATATATCAGAATATATCTACGAAATATTTGCTGTCTCATAATAATACGAAGAACGACCTAACTGAGTACCTTTCAGTGAAGTTAATGAAATCGGCTACGTTTGAATCTAAAAATCTGATAGTATCGTGGCATCTGCTTTTCTAATAAAAAAGGTCATTTGGAACATTTAGCAAGTACGCAAGAGGAAGTGGACACAAAACTTATCTTGCATTCTCTAGCAGCGACCAAGTTACATTCAACATCAAGAGAATCGCTTACTATTTACTATTACCGTATGCTCTCCAGATTCTGATGTATTTTTTCTCTTATTGAAGTATTATGACGACTTCTCCTGCCATATCACATTTTAAACAGGAAGTGGATCCAAGAGAAGAGGTGTAACAGTTTCATCCGTAGCATCTGTGCATTGCGTAAAAAATAATAAAGAGGCGCAACTGTCAAGGTTTCGAGATTTTACTGTTTTATATTTTTACCAACAGCTTCATGATTGTCTTCAATTCAGCCACATTACAAATACCTTTCTGTAGGACTAAAAATTGATGACAATCATGAAGTTATAGGCAAAGAAATACAATACTAAAATCTCGAAACCTTGACAGTTGCACCTCTTTATTATTTTTTACTCAATAATCTGTGCTAAGCAAAGTACAAGGAGGCCCTGCTAGCAATGCATGCATTATCGGGAATCGGGATGCGACACAACGGGAGTATTCAGTAGAGTTCAGTAGTGACGAGGATCAAGAAGAAACGTCAATAACTGACCTCAGCGAGGAAGATTTGTAGAATGTCTTGAACTTGCTGTTCATTTATTTATGTATTAGTTAATTACGTTTATTTCATTAGGTTCGATTTCTCAAATTTCTGTACAGGATTAAAAATATAACATTTTAATAGACCGACTTTTATTATAACATTAAGGTCGAATAGTTTCAATGCAACAATAATCACTGGTATATATCATATGAAAAAGTTCTCTTGAAACTACCTACGAATATCATAATTGTGGCAAACGATGTATAAATGCAATTCATCTATTTAGGACAGAACATTTTGAAATAATGCATCATTTTAGTTCAAAATTCAATTTGTATAGTTTCCACCAAAGCAACGTAGATACCTTACATCTCCTTATCCTGTTGAGTGTTCTATTGCATAAATAAAGTAAATTAATGACAGGTAGGTATCCATACCATTTTGAAGCTTGCAACATCACCTACAATTGTTTTGGAAGCATGTTTCAATTCAAGTGCGACAAAACAACATAATTTTCCAAATTACCTCCCTAACTATTCGAAATATGACAAAAGTTTATCCGACCTTTTTCTTTCTATACAAAAATACAATCATTTCAAAAAAAAAATCAAGTCGCTATCTCATACCGTTCACGAGATATGAAAGATTGAAGAAAACACCCCTTATGGGGGGGTGAAGGTCAAAGCCCGCTCGTCCGCGGGTGGAAACATGAGTTATCTTAAATAAAACAATGTAACTCAACAGAAAAATTATGTTTCTAACTTTAATCAGTTATTTCCCACGCCATGACACATGCGCTTCTACTATTAAGGAACATAATATCATATTTCGTTGGTTTGCAACAAAACTAGATAGAAATCTAAATTTAAATTGATGGCTTGAAAATAGCAATGCAATAATCCATATGGCATATTATAGAAATTCATAGAAAAATTAAACAAAGGCAGAGGCGCATTCATTTCAATTAAAAGGGATGAGCAGTAAATATTTTTCATTTAAATTTATTTGTAATTATTTAATAATACAGAAACAAGCACACATTTAGCACAAACGTATAAAACCAAATTAAATATATCTACCTACGTCGTTAGTAGAAAAAAAAAATAGTGTGAAAATGGAGTATTTACAAAATTCGTTAAATGATACGTCTAATTGCATCGTTATTTTTACATTACATACATATCTATATTAATATTACAATATACTGTTACGTTCAGGGTTAAACTATGTTACGTTGGGGGTTAAATACGCAAACTCGATATTCCTTCACCTCAACTTCGCTCTCGGAACCATTAAATTCACAAAAATTCGTAATAGCGCCAAAGCATCCTTCCCTGAATTATCTCTATAATCCCGATCCCGAGCATTGACTCAAATTGTGTATTGGTGTTTGGAGAAAATAAATAAGGATGAAACTCTTTTCAATCCTCCTACAAAAAGTGCACCCTAGCACATATAGAAACACCGTAAAAATAAAAATAAAAAGTGCCAACAATAACAAACAATCTTAAATGGAAAAATCTTTAACCCTACCAGCCTGCCGATGATCTACTACTAACTCAAAATAAATGCAACAGAGTTATGTAATTACTAATCCAATATTAACTTTAAAACTTTCAATCCCAAGTCACATCCCTAACAACCTTCCCCTGAGCCAGATAGACTATAAGTCAAGTTAGAATGGAAAAATAATCACCCTTAGTGGTGGATACTCCTGTACATTAAATACCTTGGGAGGCAGTGTTGTCAATTTCCCACATTAACTAGGATCAATTACAAATTTGTTGCTTTTTAAAAATCAAACGGCACGAATAAACGAATTTAAAAAATAGATAATAGTTATTTATGTATCAAGGCATTAAAATAGAACTTTTTATCATGAATGAGTAGTTCAGTTGTCGAGGCCCGTAGGGCCGAGGCAAATAAACCACATGAGTGATAAAAAGGAACTTTAATGCCGAGGTGCATATGAAGTCTTTTCTTTAATTTAGAAATTGGGAAATTAAGATTAATTAATTCTATATTTTAAAGAATTATTTTAAGTGACATTTAAGAAATGTCATAATTATTTTTTTTAATCGGCATTAAAGTACTTCAAAATCGGCATTAAAATGATAGAAATAGTCATTAAAGTAATCCATTGTTGTATGATTTTTGTAGTTGGCAGAGGTGACAGATAAACGTAAACATAAATTTTTCATTGCTTGTGAGAATAATTATTGTGTTGTAATAAAAGGTAAATAAATACAGTTTTTTAAATTCAGTATTGTATTATCACTATTATAATTGCTAAAAATAAGGGTTTTCTTACAAAAAATTATTCCGATTAGACATTTAAAAATAATTATGACATTTCCTAATGACACTTAAAATTTTAAATAATTATGACATTTCTTAATGTCACTGAAATTTATTTTAAAAATAGAGTTAATTAACCTTAATTTCACAGTTTCTCGATTAAAAAAAAGTGTAATATGCGCCTCGGCATTAAAGTTCCTTTTTATCACTGATGTGGTTTATTTATTTAAACTTCACATTCATGATAAAAAGTTAAACTTTAATGCCTTGATACATAAATAACTATTACATGTAAAATCGGAATAATTTTTTGTAAGAAAACCATTATTTTAGCAATTACCTATAATAGTGATAATACAATTCTGAATTTAAAAAACTGTATGTATTTACCTTTTATTACAATACAGTTATTGTCACAAGCAATGAAAAATGTATGTTAACATTCTGTCACCTCTGCCAACTACAAAAATCGTACAATAATGGATTACTTTGATGACTATTTCTAGCATTTTAATGACGATTTTGAGGTACTTTAATGCTGATTTAAAAAAATATATATTATATTTCTCGCGACAAAAGCAATTAGGTGACGATATAAGTAAAACATTACTTCTTATTTTCTCATTTCATTTCAGAAGTTAGTAACTAATTGCTTTTGTATTATTTGCTGGATATTGAAATGTTTCTATTTTTACCGTTATGGCATATTTATTGCTGTCTAATATAAGTTCATAAATACCCTTTCAATAGAATGGGATATTAATAAATAAAGGACATTAATTTCCTCGAATTGGATAATGTCATTTATTTCATATCCAATACGTTTTTATTACTTTCCATTCAATACAAATTTTATTTAGTAAATTTACATAAGGTCTATTAAACTGCTATATAATTCTAATTTATAGATATTTAAATTACATACAATGACAGTAATTGAATATTGTCGTATAATAATATACCATATTATATTAAATATCGTATAGAAACATGTCAAATAATAATAATAATAATAATAATAATAAACGTCTTTATTTCCCACAACAATAAAAGAAAAAGAAATTTACAAAAGTTTACAATACAAACGGGAAATGGGCGAAGGTGTCAGTAAAAACTGCTTTTCGACTTAACCCACGGTTAATCATCTTAAGAACTAAACATTCTAAATACACATATTAAATAAATACTAGACCTAATTAAATAAATTTATAAGCGCCAAGGCATGAATTAGATATCCAAAAATGCCATAACAACAATTAATAAATTATTTAAAAAAAAAAACAGAAAAATATAGCAAATAATAAACCACTGACATAAAAAGTGCCAATATACCTATACAAATATACGGATGTCTTGAGATGTAGAAAGTACACAGTAATACCAAAGCGAAGTCGACATACAAAATCAAACATTTAAAAAAGAAATGATTTTAGTCTCTTTTTGAAATTAACTAGCGTAAACTGGTTAAACTCAAACGGTAATTTATTGTATTCATGACAAGCATTGTATGAAAAGCCGCGGGTAAACAAAGCAGTTGCGTGGCGAGGAATTTTAAGAATATATTTATGTCTTAAGTCACGTGAATAATCAAAATTGTGCAATTTTTGCAACTTGACAAGTAAATATTGTGGTAATTGAGTTTTTAAAATTTTATGTGTAATCGATAGTAAATGTAGCTTGCGAAGTTTATCTAATTTTAGTTGACCAGTCTGTTGTATTAAATTGCTGATACCAGACTCAAATTTCCTTATTCCAAATGAAAACCTGTAACAACAATTTTGAATTCTCTGTAGCCTCATTACATCAGCTTTTAAAAGTGCCGGTCCGTAAATGCTATCGCAGTACGAAAGTTTAGATATAATTAAGCTGTTACATAAATGAAGTTTTAAGTTACTACTCATTACATCTTTGTGAATAAAAAGCTGTTTTAAAATTAGATAAGAAGATTGACACAAATAGTTCACATGTTTAGTAAACCTTAAATCTTCATCTAACCATAAACCTAGGTTTTAGCAGCTTTCTGTAATGTTGACCGATACTCCATTAATCTGTATGTTAAGTAGTGATTTGGCTTGATTTCTCAGTTGTTTAGGACCAAAAATCATCACTTCAGTTTTACTCGAGTTTCAATTTGTGAGCGATAGATATATTTAAAAGTGACTCTAAGTCTTTGTTAAGATTATCATTGGCTAAAGCAATATTTTCAAGACGAAAACTAGTAAAAATTTGTGAGTCATCAGCATAATGGTGAATATTACAAGACTTTAAAACTGTATGAAAATCTGAAATATAAATGGAGAACAAAAGAGGGCCAAGATTAGACCCCTGTGGTACTCCATAAATAACTGGTAGAGGGTTCGACACATCTTCACATAACACAACCCTTTGTTGTCGGTTGGACAGGTAACTTTTAATTAAAGCAGCGGAGTTGGCATCAAAGCCATAAAAGCGGAGTTTTTTATAAAGAATATCGTGATCCAATGTGTCGAACGCCTTACTCTAATCCAACAAAACAAGGCAGCTAACTTCACGTTTGTCTGTAGCTTTAAACAGTTCATCAGTAATATGCAAGAGAGCTGTTGTCGTACTGTGAGATGGCCTAAAGCCCGACTGCACAGGTGGAATAATATTTTGGTTGAAAACAAATGCTGATATCTGTTCTTTTAAAATCATCTCATGAACTTTAGATAGGGTGGGAAGGATACTTATTGGACGAATATGCGATAACTCTGTAGGATTAGATTTTTTCGGTAAGGGTAAAATTTTAGATTGTTTCCAGATTGTAGGAAAGATTCCACTGGATATAGACGTATTGATTATGAAAGTTATGTGACTTAACTCAGATATGCCCACTGTCCTTCTATAAGGACAGCATGTAACATTCTATTTTAAAGCTAGTAAGAAAAGTTTAAGCATTAAATCAGAGGTGGCGCTGCTAAAATTTTATTATTTAGATATCAAGTGAACTGTCAACAGTCGAATTTCAGTTATTGTCGGTGTTTTATTTGGTGTTAGCGAGTGGTGAAATATTGCTATGACAGAGGCTCACGATTTCAAACTTGTGGGGTAAGTTTTCACACATATTTTTCTTTATTGAACAAGAAAAACTGGTCCAATTATATTTAGTTAGTAATAAACATACAATTCATGCAAAGAGAAATATCTGTTTTTTTTAAGTTATAAGTTCAGACATGTTCAAATTCGTCTGTCCTTTTAAAAGGACAGTGGGATAATGTGGTATCTTTTATTTTAGTGGGTTGACATTAGATGAGCTGTTAAGAAGTCTGGAGGAGGATGATTACTGTCCACCAGGTACTTCTTTAACATCAATATAATGCCTCCAACAAATGCATGTGATCCGGAGTATGATACTGATGAGGATGATGGGAATGAGGAGCAAGTGAATTTAGATGACCTACCTGGTAATCAGCTGCTCGCAGAGGCTTATATTACGGAAACGGAAAGAGATGAAGAATGGGATGCGGTTGACCTTATTCCTTTAGCCGAACTTCAACCTAAGAAAAACTTCCGTCTATCCAAAGCGCGTAAATCAACTTACACGTGGAACAACAACTCGTTAGAAAGTACGCTGCTAAAATCACAGTGGTCTAAAATGAGTACTGCGTTGAATAATAAGACGCCACTGGAGTTATTTGAAAACTTTTTCGATTCAGAAGTTATACAAATGTTTGTAGAATGCACTAACCAATATGCGGCTACCAAAAATCGTCCATCTGATGTAACTTTTAACGAAATAAGTGTTTTTTTCGGAATTCTTTTGTTAAGTGGCTACAATTCAGTACCTCGCCGAATAATGTATTGGGAGAATTCCAAAGACACTCATAATTCCCTGGTTTCTGAAGCAATGTCTAGAAATCGCTTCGAACATATTTTAACCAACATTCATTGTTGTGATAATAATACATTGGATCCTCAGGATCGCTTTACTAAAGTTAGACCTCTTGTAAATGCCATGAATAAGCGTTTTTTAGAATTCGCCCCAGTAACGGAAAATCACTGCGTCGATGAAGCCATGGTTCCCTATTACGGGCGCCATGGCTGCAAACAATTCATAAGGGGAAAAACCAATACGGTACGGGTACAAGCTGTGGGTTAGAGCAACCTTCGATGGGTACATCGTATGGTATGAGCCGTACCAGGGAGCGAAAACAGAAATAAAAGATTGTTATAAGGCAATGGGCTTAGGCGCGTCTGTCGTTCTGGAATATACTGATGTATTACGTTCTCTCTATGATCTACCCTACAGTTTATATTTTGACAACTTTTTTACCAGTACCACTCTAATCAAAGAGCTTACCAAAAGAAACATAAAGGCTACAGGCACTGTTAGAAAAAACAGAATTGATAACTGTCCACTGGTTTCTGATGCAGACTTACTAAAGCAACGTGGGTCATGTGACTACAAAACTTCCAATGATAGTTCTATTCAAATTGTCAAATGGTCTGACAATAGCATTGTACATTTAGCTTCCAACGCCTACGATGTAGAACCTTTCAAACAAGTTACGAGATACTCTCGAAAGGAAAGAAAAAGGGTAACAGTTCAACAACCTCAGAATATCCATATGTATAACAAGAATATGGGTGGTGTGGATCGAAGCGATCAGAATATCGGGCTTTACCGTGTGGCCATAAGAGGGAAAAAATGGTACTGTCCTATTATAATGCACTACGTGGACGCTGCTGAGCAAAATGCTTGGAAGCTACATAAAGAGCAAGGAGGTAAGCTGGACCATCTTGGGTTCAGACGTTCTGTAGCTGTGTCACTGATAGAAAAAAATGGAGGTGACAGAGGAAGTAAACGGCTCGGAAGACCGTCTCCTTTAGAAAATTTGGAATTACGATTTGATCGCCTAGACCATTATGTTTCAGACCAAGGAAAACAAACGCGATGTAGAGTTTGCCACAATAAGGTGTCAACAAAATGCTTAAAATGTAATGTGGCTTTACATGTGCGATGTTTTGTTGAATACCACACAAAATAATGTTTTAACTTGCGCTTTTATTTTTTGAGAATATTATTCTTTGCAAAATTAAAAATATAAAAAACAAACATGTTGTATACTTATTTACCCACTGTCCTTTTAAAAGGACGGCTATTTTCAAAAAAACCAAAAACAGCTATTTTTTTTTATATTTTTTTGCCATTACTATGATCATTATAGACTAGAATATTGAAGAAAAAGTAATTTTTTCACTAAAAAAATTTTCTGGGCATAACTGGGTTAATAACACGCTGCTAATTATTTTTATCATAGTAAGTGATATTTTATCAAATCCAACCGATTGGCTACTTATTAACCGAATGAACTGCAAAACTTTAACATTATCTACGGTAGAAAAAGCAAATGTTGAATCTTTGGAAAAATTATCATATTTATCCAGAAGTTCTAACTGTTTGTCATTAGGTGCAGGAGGTACTATATTATTGAAATGAGCATTAATAGCATTTACGTTTCTCAAGTTTTCTGGTAATTCATGACATGACTTATTATTTACAATATCTAGTGATCTAAGGGTGTTCCAGGTGGTTTTACTATTTTGTTTTTTAACACGTGATTTAAATAAGCTTGCTTTTCTCTTCTAATGGCACCAGTAACATAATTCCGAATGTTTTTATAACTATTAAAATCATCCAACGAACGCGTTTTCTTATATTTTGAAAATGATTTTTCTCTCAAATCTATCATAATTTTGACCACATCAGTGAGCCAAGGAGCTTGTTTTTTTGTAACTCTAATAGTTCGAACAGGAGCATGTAAGTCGAATATTTTTAAAAGATTATAGTTTAAGAACTCAATCATGTCATCTACATGTTCAAGAGAGTAAATGTGACTCCAATTAATAAGCTGCATATCAGCATAAAATGAGTCTTCATTAAAGTGCTTAAAGTCTCTGAAAGTTACAAACTTCGATTTACTTTTTTCTCTAATAAAATCAATATTGCATGATATAATAAAATGATCGGAAATTCCAGAAGAATCGGCTACATTGCATGATTTTATTAAGCTTGAATTAGATGTAACGAGGATATCAATTAGAGACTGAGTGGAGGAAGTAACTCTTGTAGGTTCGTTGACAATTTGTTTCAGATTATATGATTCTAGGAAATTATTAAAATGATTTACACTTAGACTAACAGTATTTAATAAGTTTGTTAAGATCACCTGCAAAAATAATGTGGTCTGATGAAGGGAGCAAAAATGACATAGCGTCATCTAATGCGTTAAATGTTTGAAGCAAATTGGATTTTGGAGGCCTATAGATTACTCCAAAGATTATACATTTTCCAGAAATATTAAGCGAGATCCATAATTGTTCTAGAGCTTCATTACGGAAGAAAGTAAAATATTGTATTTAATATTGTTTCTCAGGAAAATACCTACGCCGCCGCCTGCCTCTGCCTATTCGATCTGCTCGAATTAAAGTGTATTGTGGTATATTAATACCATCAGAATTTATGTCAGGAGTTAACCAGGTTTCAGATATTGCAAATAAATCGATTTCTCCTGAAATTATGTGTTCTTTCAATAAATCAAAATGTGTAAAAACAGATCTTACATTAAGATGTGAAAATTTAAATTGCTTTGACATGATAAAAAATAAATAACAAACAAGATTACAAAGAAGAAAATGAAGACCAATGTATATGAATACATATATGTAAATAGATATATATATATATAAACGTATATAAAAAAATTATTATCACTACTATTATTTGAGAATGAATAATAATATAATAACAGTAACAATTAGAAGATGTGAAAATGAATTCAAACTATTATTTTGCAGAGCGTTTCCTTATTCTTTTTGATATCTTAATGTCCGTTTTTTTTATAGTACCTGTAGATTTAGGAGTTTTTGCTCTTGCAATTGAATTTTCTTTTACTTGTTCCACTTCCTCTCGTTGGTTTATTTCAGGAATGCTTTTATTAAATTGAGTAGGCGTGGCTGGGGCACTATTTGTTTTGTGATTTTCTTCCTCTTGATTTTCTAAGTGAAGTAGATCTTCTACAGTGTATGTGGTTTTATTGATATGTAGTTTGTTATTTTTTATATAACATATCTTATTTTCATCTTGTTTGGCTCGGTGTAAATGTTTTCTAAGTACTTTGGAATCTTCTCGTTGTTGTGAAGTTAAATCATGTGTGATGGTAATATCCGTGCCTTTCAACTTATGCCAGTTTTTCTTAATATTTTTCTTCTTCAGGTGCTAAATAAATTCAACTTTTATAGGACTATCATCAGAGTTTCCTAACGTGTAAAAATCGTTTAAATCTGTGTCAAGTATGTCTACATCCAGTAGGTCTTTCAGTTTCTGACACATATATCTGCTTGTGACCTCTGTGGCTTTCTTTTTTAGACCAAAAATTATGATATTATTTGTTTTGTTAATTCTATGTAACGTTTCTACTTCTTTTTTCAATAAAAAGTTTTCAGCTTCAACCTGTTTTAATCTATTCGTAAGTTCCCCAATTTGCAATAATAGTCGTGTTTCGCTAGCTTCGACTTTATTTTTTATTTCAGTTCTATTCCTTATAATTTCCTCATATATTTGTTTAAGAGTAATGTCTGTCATTGTATTTAATTTTATTTTAAAGAATTAGCACACAGCCTTTTTTTACTTCGTGCAAAAAAAGTTTACACGTTGCTTTATACGTTCCACAAAAACTGGACAAAACGGTATATTTATATAGGTTAATATGTTTGAAGTACTCACAGATTTTCATAAATTAATCAAGTATAACACAACATTGACACACTTCACTATTTGAACAAGTTTTTTCAAACCATTTTCTATTATTTTCATTGAATCACAATTTATTTCACAGGACTAAAAATTTTCACTCTGTGCTTGGCTGTAGAAAAAAAATTAAATAATGATAGCTAATATGTTGAACTATGTAGGAAAATATAAGATTATAAGTGTACAATCGATAATATAAACGCCAACAAAGATGTCATAACAAAAATGTCTAGAACATTACATGCCATCGTCAATGTGATGTAATAATCATAACCTTCTATGCCAAACTTTCGACTCTAAAATGCGGGAAGAAAATAACGTTGTCCGTGCAGGTAATACATGATATGTTTCATCTACCGATGACTCGGAAATTAAAACTACACATAGCTAACCACATGTCATCACCGTCTTCGTTGACGCCATGATAAGTTTGTATGCTCATCATACCGAAAAGGCTACAAATTACCCAGAACCCAATGACTACAGAAAATAGTTTCAGATAAAACTAGGTAAACATAAGCAGAGACTCCATGCAATATTTCAAAAAACACTGGCAACAGATTGAATTCTGATTACAAACGCATTCAAACCTTGCAAGGGCGAAAATCTCATTATTCTCTATACAAATTCCAAAAACTGCATCAAATATACTTGGCAAAATTTAAGTTTTTATTTTTGATATCATTCATACCAGAAAGTTTTCATAACGTATTATAATATCTCTTTTGGGTATCCCAGATATGATACGTACAGAAAACGTGACGAATTTATCCCCCCAGGAAACTATATTAAAGAGGAAGATTGCAGAAGGTGAAGATGGCGAACATGAAAATTTGCTAAAAATCTTCAAAAATTGACTGTAGAAAATACACTTCACTAGAAAAACCGAACTTTTTTTGGCAGAAAGAAGAAATTTAGGGAGAAGCTAAACAGGAATTGACTTCGAAGCTGAAAAGATACGCCTGTAACTAATATATCAATTAACGATGTGTAATACAAGCACCAATTGGTGTTTTAATTTAATGTTCCGTTCATGTACGATCCACAAACGAACCAATATTTTATGGTTATGACCAGACTATCGAGAGAAGATGTAATATCAATAACTATAGTATAAACTTATTTATAAATAAAAAAGACGATAGTATCATTTTCAATATTCTTTTTGTTAAGAACAAGTTGTCAAAAAAAAATAATTATATTGTTAATATGTAATTACAAATTATTAGTACCAATTTTGCAAGAGAGCAAGTGTTTAGAGTTCAGCAACTTATGTAACGAAAACGATGCTGATATTATATTGATTAGTCTTATAGATATCAAAAGTCGCAGTCGATTTATTGCATTTTTATATATAATTCAATAAACCTACGAAGTTCAGCAATATATTTATTGAGAAAAAGTAATATCC
Source organism: Rhagium mordax (assembly GCA_963680705.1). NCBI lineage: Eukaryota > Metazoa > Arthropoda > Insecta > Coleoptera > Cerambycidae > Rhagium > Rhagium mordax. The sequence continues at coordinate 44,548,180 of OY796656.1, forward strand.
TAAAATAAGAAATATTTTTCCATCATCCGTGCACTTCCTTCATATGTCTTAGATAATGGGGCTCTTAACAATCATGAAAATAAATCCAAACTGAAAGCAAACGTGATATGATATTGGAAAACAATACACACACAACAATATGGAATTACATTTCATTTAAAACCGTGACGAAACCGGGAATAACATTAAAGCGTTAGGTAAAAGCAAATACGGGGCATGATTTTAGATGGAGGAAAAGAGGGCCATTCCAACAAGGTAGCAGAGGCCGATAACAATAATAAGACAATTGGATGTAATAAAAAAACCAAAAGTAAAAAAACGGAGTATAATAGAGAATGAAGAAATTGTCGAGGTGTTTCATGATTGTCTAAATATAGGCATGAAAATCATCAATAATTTGCAATCTAACATATTAATTTATTCCTAAATATTTTAAACAGAAAATACTTGTTCTTTGCTTGTGAGACAAGAAAATGAACTCGAAATTTTCGAACTATATATATTCGAATAATTATCCTCAGTCCGTAATAATAATAATTATAATAAGGTTATTAATACGACGCACAGATCATTTGTATAGCACATGATTGTTCCTAATCCTTGAAAGAATTAAATTCAGTACAGTTAAGAGTAAAGGATATGTTCACAAAGGTGTTGTCACAAATATAGACAAAATATTTCAAAACTTTAACAATTTTTTAAATGTATTTACCTATTTGTGCTATTAGTAAAACAATTTGCTGATAAAAATAATGCCTTAACTGATTTTTAAGTTATAAACTAATCATTAAACAATAATGAAAAATGTTTGGGTGTCTAGAAACACACCCAAATATTTTACATTTTTGTTTAATGATTAGTTAGCATGGCCATGTTATTAATAATAACAATTATCTAAAGGATAAGGCACATAAGACTATCTGGTTTATTTAGTTTTAGTTTAATTAATAAAAAAAAAGAAACATACCACAGAAATTAGACAACCTCCAAATCCAAAGCCAAAGGCTGTCCGGAAGGGGTGTAATTAGAGAAAACGCAGACAAACATCCATACCCACCGACATTGCAATTTGCCGGTATCGGGTCTCGAACCCGGACACGATAGGCACTAGGCAGTGTGGCCAGAGCCATGACTGTCACTCATGCTCTGACCCACTACGCCACCGAGTCGGTGGCGTATCCTCAGATGTTCCTAGATGTTCAATTATTTATCTAAAGAGTGCAAAATTAACTTTTTTCAATTTTGATCTCTTACTCTTTATATAAATAATTGAGTATCTAGAAACATCTAAGGATACTTGTAGGAAAGAAATATAATTTCCCAGGCTTTCCATTCGTATTTAAAAAAAAAAAATGGAAAACAATAATAAAATTCTGCACAGAGGGATCGGAATGACGAGTATTAAAAAAACAACTTGAATTTATCTTAAAAATTGCGCCCGGAATGTTGATTTGAATGAAGAACAAGCATTTTGCCCTCGACGAAAACTATGTTGCAGAATGTAATGGTACACTTTTATTATTTGCTTGTGGGGAAAAATTTCTTATAAGGAACTACAGTGTTGTAGGTTTTATAATATATTTGGACACATAGAAGACAAGCTAAAAATTACACTATTATAGTTTTATAATATATACATGTAACTAGAGCAAATTATACGTAATAATCTCTGTTTTTGATATTATATCCGATTCCTTTAAATAATTAGCCTGATTTTTTAGTTGGGGCAAAAACGTCTCATTCTGTTTGCAGCCTCATCTTGTTTCTGAGATAAATATCGCTCATGATTTCAAATTTTTTTATATCTCTTATATATATGTAGTATGTATTAAGCAGATTTTAATTATGTCCGATTTTTAAATCATAGGCATTTTAAACAATTTGAGAGTAGAGTCTAAGTTGGTTGGCTCTCATCACCATATAATTGCATATTACAGAATTTAATACAGTTACAAGCATCTGCTATGTAAATTAGGAACAAAAGTGGTTCTAAATTGACTACGTCTAATGTATCTAATTGAGCCGAAGGGAGAGTGTTATGCAGATGGATTCGTTGATTACGTCCTTCTAAAAGAAACTGATTAGTTGCACAAAAATTATAAAAACTGACATAAGATGAATTTAATATCAACACTGAAATAGATGATTGGAAGCCAGTAATTGACATAGAATGTTATTATTGAGAAAAACTGTTACAGTTTTTTTTTTATTTTCATATTCAAATAACGTATTCCCATCAAAATGAAATTATATGATATTTTATGTCTGGAACTATATCAATCAAATATATAAAAATGTTGTAATATTAAACATAAATACCCTGTATTTCTCGTTATACTAATACATACATTTTATTTCTGCAATTTTTTCTGTTGCTCGAAATACATATATCAAAGCGTTGACCCTATTTAAATTACATTGTATTGTCATTCATATATGAGCAACGCAGCCCCTGTTGGACTTTTGCCCATGATACATGTAAATGAACGACGTGGTCTACGAGAATCACACTTTGTCATGCATATGAATGACGTGACACAATGTGTTAAAAAATGATTTACAATATTGTATTGTAACTTTGAGTCTACAGCAGCAATCAATTGGAAACAGTCAGAAACCCTCACCAATGATAGTAATGTAATTTTATGACAAGGATTTTCTATATGCGTGTATCGAAAAATACCAAAGTAGTGCTACAGTTAAAGATTTTTTCCCAATATTTCAGAAATCGTAGAATTCGCTGACATTGCGTGATAAGTACTCATGCTTTCCACGTTATTCGTTCTGGTATTGTCGAGTAGTTAAATATGGGTAATATTGATTTCCACATCATTGGTAGGTGTGACTCCGATTCAACAACTACCTTGTGTGGCACCATTGGTTTCATATCATTGAGAGACAAATTAACTCATTATCAGGACGACCATTTTGTCAGAGTAGTCTGGGTATAGTACTTGGAGCTCGTACCGAGATCTCTGTATTTGGTCCGTTTTTTCTCCTCCTTCAAGGCGATGTTTGAACTCGAACTTACATCATTTTGATCTGATTTGATGGTCGAGGAGGACTATGTTAGGCTTATTGGCTCGAATTAGCATGAAGTCCGGGAACGAGTAGTTCATTAAATTCGGCATTTCTCGTTCACGACAACGGACTCGATATCTCCGGAAATGTAAGGCAGCACTGGTGTTTGGTCTATCTCATACGAGTGCCTTAGATGGTAATTTAGCACTCGTAAAGCCGCGTTATGTCGATGGATGTAGGTCGAAGTCGCATAAATCGGACATGCAGATAATAAATGCATGAGCGACTCCGGCACCTGACGGCAGGTCCTGCATTTGATACCAGGGACCTCTAAAGTATACACCCATCACGCGAATCCCATAGACCAAGGCGAAGAATAGCTTTCTCGACCAGTGTTTCCATATTGTTATAGAACACACCGTGCATGGGTTTATGAACGTGCTGCTGAAACAGATTCCTCTGTTCTGTTCTCTGACTTTCAGATGATTAGACGGAAGTTCAGTTACTGATTCTGCATCAGCACCTCGCCGGTACTCAAACACGAGACCGAGTTCATCTGCGGCCCTCTGTACTGCCTTAAACAATAATGCGCCCACTTCTACGGTTTCATGATCTCTCACTAACCGTAGGAGTGTATCCGAGCTCCTGAGAATGTTACATGCCATACTCAGTGCTATTCTGCTATGCATACACTCCAGACTGAAGAGGCCTCGCCCCTCTCCTCCCTCCCCGTTGACGTGGGTGGCGGGTATACTTGTCCAATTGACGCAGCTCATCTACTCGCCACTTGACTACTCGAAAGGAGTAGAGCAGAATCGGAACGGTAAGGCATATTATTATTATTATTATTAAGACTGATTGTTCTTTTTCCTAAACAAATGTAAAAGTTCACCACATATAAGCTCTCTGCTGTTACTTCTGTTATAGTTTTAAAAAATATTTGCATCTACATCCATCATGCAGACAATTAAGTAAATTACATGATGTAAATTACGCAGCAATCTCCGCTCGAACAGTATTATAGGAAACCCACTGAACCGTGGGAAAAATCGACAGACGATAGATGACAATTTAGCAGCTTTTGTCCTCCAGCGTTCGAGACGCAGTTGAATGAGTGAGTATTAAGCGAAGTGAAAAGTAGTTTGTTTTATGAAAAGCAATTCAACCAATAATATTCAACATAACAAACGCGTTATGGACACAATTCAATGATTAATACAGGCACTGAATAATTGTGAATGTTACCTAATATTTCAATTTTATGTAATTATTTTGTCAATACTGTTTCCTTATAGGCTCTGTTTAGTCCAGGTGATTACATTTAATTTCATAATATGAGCCAGACTAACATTTCTAGATAAAAATCAGCGTCGAAATATTGGAGAATTTACATGGTAATCTTTATTTGGAGCTTTACTTAGTTTTCTTCAACTCTTACTTTCAGTAAATTCGCCACCATCCTAGAAGTGGCTTTCATAATAGTTTTGAAATTAATAGCAAAATCTCAATTGAAAAATAGCAAAATTTGAATTCCTCTTAAATATCATGGTATGAGTTCTAAAAAAAATTTTTCTGTTCCAAGAAAAGTTTTTGAAAAATTGGAGGAAACTGTAACTGGTATTTGACATAACGAGGAAAACACAGCTGTAATAGTCTAGTCGAAGAGAAGTCTGTTAGTTAGAGGGTGTCTTAATTTTAGAAAGGTAGAGATTATTTGTTCATCATCCAGTCAATTATATTCATACAGAGATGGACCTTGTAATCACTTAATCTAAATCATGTATGTTATTTCCTCGGCTTCCACGAGAATTATACTACTGCAAAATCTGAACTGGACTAGGTTTTATTTATTCATTTATGGATAAATATTTCTCATAAATTTGATTTAATCGTTTTTCAAAATTGTGATATTTCGGTATATTTCTAGCTGAAGCGTAAATAAACAACGCTGGAATAAACCTATTAGATATTTCATGATAGTCTCTTCTAAAGTATTTTAGTGAAATTGTAAGAGGGTTGAGCCTCAAATTTCAAAGACATGGGGTCCTTTTAAGTGATATCCTTGTGGGTAAGCTCTCGTTATTTCAACCAGATATGTCGTTTAAACATAAACGTTGTTTGCCACAGTATTTTCTAATGAACTTTCAATGCTTGTACATTTTAGTCTGCTGCAACTACCAGTGAAAATAATTCTTTCGTATATTTTTGGATTTTGTCGTTCTTGTATTTGGAAACTTCTAAGGTTTTCTTTCAATAATTAGTATAATTAAAATTTTTCACGTCATGCAAGTCGGTACTGTATAATTCACAGGGGTAAAAGTACAATGCGGAAACAAACGGCTTTGTAACGGCTCGGCTGTTCGGTTATAAATAATTAAACAAATCTTAAGAGGTAGCGATTTCATCCTGATTAATACATTTTCAACACTAGTAATCCAGTTTAAAGTTTAAGAGTTAATTTCATTCGCAAAATAGAGAAGGAAAAACTAGAGGCCTCTATTACGAAGCCCCGAAACGACAGAGATGAATGTCCACTTGGTTAAAGTACGTTTTCACTTTGGAATCATTTAATTACAAGATATTTATTATTTCTTTTCTTTTCTTTTTTGGGATTTATTACCACATTCCTCGAGATTCCTATCCAAAAAAATTCGATTTATCTAAAAAATATTCAAATTAACCAGTTTAAAACTGGGAAATAACCTCTACGCCTTTGACGTAATGTCAGAGGATCAGTTAGAGGGTGTTTATTTTATTTTTCAACATTTCTATGGTAAGTATCTATGGAAATGATATAAACAATTTTTATTTTATGCCGTGTTATTCTACACGTTACATAAAAATCTAAAGCTTAAACTTTGAAAAAGGAAACGGATATAGTTTCCGAAACGTCAGCGCAGTATTTTTGTATTAATTTAATTCCTATTAGTTGCCAAAAAACACCCTCTAACTGATAGGCGTAGAGGTTATTTCCCAGTTTTAAACTGGTTAATTTGAATATTTTTTAGATAAATCGAATTTTTTTGGATAGGAATCTCGAGGAATGTGGTAATAAATCCCAAAAAAGAAAAGGAAAGAAATAATTTATGAAATGCCACAAATAACATTTAAACAAAATATTTATTATTGACATAAATTACAAAAATCTGTTATATCATAAAGGCTAGAGAATACAACAAATGATTTTCTACTTCAATATTGAAGCTGTGGAATTCTAATTGATATCATGTATAGCAATTTTCTTGTATGACATTTAATTCTGTTAAATAATGCATATTATACAGGGTGTTCCAACAATCATAAAAGTCTTATAACATTTATTTAATATGAACTTCTTTTTCCTTATGAATAACGCAAACTTATCAATTATTACAACAAAGTCGATCGACTGGCCAACATTGAGGCAAATCAGTTGTGTTTACATCACATTCAAAGTTCAATGATCTTGTACCATACATAGATGGATAGAAAGCGAGCTTCTTACATGGTGTTTTTATTCATGAGAAGCAAATGTTTATTTTAAGAATAGTATAGAATCACACTGACGTCTACATTTTTTATATGAAAAAAATACATTTCATAAAAAGACACTAAATAAAAATAATTAAATCATTATTAGTTTATGAACAAATTCGATGCAGTACAAAATAACTTCGCCTGTCTATGGTTACATATCACTCCCAGCTCAATGTAAAGCGCACTCTGGTCGTTTTGAAAACAGTTAACATAAATTATTGTTTTCTGACTAAACTATTGCTATAAGAAAAAATATCATAAGACTTATTTTATTGTTGGATCATTTTACACCACCCGTTTAAATTTGTTTAAAACTGTATAAACTGAGAAATTAAATTACAAAATATTTATTTTCGTTTACTGAATTACTTTTGTTATCATTGATATAAATAACTTATTTGAATTCAGTCATTATTACCATTAGTTAAATAGCAAATTTTAATGTTATTTATAGTAAATAAATATCATGCTTTTAGACTCTATGTTATTTTCTTACATTCCTGCAGAATTTGAGCTGGCTCCTCTTTGCCAAGATTAGCATTTTATACTTATTATTATTTTTAAATATATTATACTGTCTTTCTATTCCTTTTCTTTTTAAGGATTTAGTACCACATTTCTTGAAATTCCTATTAGTTGTCAAAAAACACCCTCTAACTGTACCTCTGACATTATGTCAAAGGCGGTAGAGGTTATTTCCCAGTTTTAAACTGGATAATTTGAATATTTTTTAAATATATCCACTCTTTTTGGATAGTAATTTCAAGAAATTAAATATATTGTATATTTAATACACTGACGACCAAAATTAACGCACCACCAAAAATTTACAGTGATTTTGAATTTTTCTAAACCGTTTGTCTGATTTTAGTTTGTTTTTTTTTTTTGTTTTGTAGGTTAACTCTTCTGGAATGTATAGCCGTGCCGATTTTAAGTAAAAATTATTTTTTCTTTAAATATAGGGCGTAACAATAGAGCTAGGTTTATTTCAAAAATTCAAAAGACCCTGTGAGAATCGCCAGCAGCAAAATTAAACTCCAATCAGACCCAATTGTTGCTTTATCTTTTCTTAACATTTGCTTTTTTTGTACACTTTCTTACCTTGCTATTAAAGGATATACCAATTGGTGAAAAAAATAAAACAAATTTGGTACGTGGATGCCATTTTTTTGTTACTTAACTACTTAACCGATTCGAATAATCTTGGAGTCATTAGATAGGCAATTTAGTGGGCTACAAAATCTAAAGTTTAAAATGGTAGATATGTAAAAATAAAAATGTTAGACACCTTTGAAAATTTATGTTTTTCTATTCTCGTTCTTTATTAAGATTTGGTTGAGCTAAATTGGTTACGAAAATATGACCAATTAAAAAATGTCTGTTCTGACGCTTTTAACGCCAGCCCCCTTAAATTAGGTGAATAGACAACTTTTCAGCTACTCGTAATGTCATAATTATTGAACTTATTTAGGTTGATGAGGTCTTAAAATAATGGAGAAATGTCATTCTTATGCAATATGAGTTGCGATCAATTAAAAATTAATTAAATCTTGTGGAGCAGGATAACAGAATGTGATTTATTAACAGATTTATTATTTTGCAACTTAAAAGATTACGAACAAATAACAAAGAATAATAACAACTAATTAATATCGCGTATTTTCTCCTGTACTCCTTATTACTGCTTCACAACGACGCTGTATGCTTGAGATCAACCGTCTAATTTGATCCTGATCGATATCCCTCCAAATTTCTAACAACAACATTTATTCTACGTCGTCTAGCGGAGCAGGTGATGGTTGTCGGTCTCAATTGGGTTAAGATCGGAACTCCGGGCAGGCCAATGCATAGTTTCAATATTAACTTAATCGAAGTATTCATTTACAATGCGAACTGTATGAGGTCTTGCATTGTCGTGCATGAATACGAAGTTGTTCCCAATATAGAGAGCAAATGGGACAACGTACTCCGACAAACCGCAATCTTCTTGTCGATGAGCTGCACTTAAAACAGGTCCTGTTGCTGGTTTTCTTACATATAAATTTTGTTTATTAAGACGTCTGTTAATGGTATTTACACTCACTTGAACATTATGTACTCCTCTAAGCTGCATCTGAATTTTTGTCCCCGTTGTAAATCTTTCCTTTAATGCATTTAATGTAATAAATCGATCCTGATTTGCATTTGTTTCCCGAGGTCTTCCTGCTCCAGGACGTCTGACATGGTCATTGGTTTCGTTGCACTACTCTAAATATTGTGGTGTGAGAAATTCCCAATCTTAAAGCTATAGCGCGGTGACTCAGTCCTTCTATTACCAAAGTTATTGCTTTAACTCATCGCGGCTCATATTTCTTAATAAACGCTCCCTTTCTTAGCTTTTAAACGTCTTCCAAAATCTTGCAATCTGACAATCATTTACGAAACTGACATCTCCACAGCTCCCCTTAATAATTTTAAATGTATGCTTTTAAATAGCGTTTACTAGCATTTTTTATTTGGTCATATTCTCGGTCATATCGTAACCAATGACCCGCTTTAGTTCGATCAGATCTTAATAAAGAACGAGGATAGAACAACGTAAATTTTTGAAGGTGTCTAACATTTTGATTTTTACATATCTACCATTTTGACCTATAGATTTTGCAGCCTACTAAATTATCTAATGACTCCAAGTGTATTTGAATCGGTTAAGTAACAACAAAATGGCATCCAAAAACAAGAAATTTTTTATTTTTTTCCACATTCGGTCCTGCCTTCAATAGCAAAGGTAAAAAAGTGTGTCGAAAAAGCAAATGTTAAGAAAATATGAAGCTGCAAATTGGGTCTGAACTGGAGTTTAATTTTGCTGCTGGTGATTTCCACAGGATATTTTGAATTTTTGAAAAAAATACAGCTTTATTGTTACGCCTTATATTTACAGAAAAAAATCAACTTCAAAATCATGGTAAATTTTGGGTGTTGCGTTAATTTTGGTCGTCAGTATAATATAAAGTTAAAATAATAAATATCAAAGTTTTGCATTATAGACTTTGGCTAAACAGCATATTTTTTCAAGTAAAGTTGGAAATAGTCAATCATTGTAAGGATAGTAACTGTGAAATTCTTAAGGCTATTGTAAAAAACGCAGAAATTGTCACATTAAATTATTGATATGCAGCTAAATCAAGAGTAAAACATGAAACTAATAAAATACGTTCAAAAGGCAAATTATTATGTAAAAATAGGTAATGATGAATTTTGGTTAATTTTTCACTAACAGGTACAAATTTTCGTAGAGGCTGAAGATAGTACTATCAGGTTAGAGGGAAAGAGAATGATTCCTCTGAGCAATTGTTATAAGGCATTCACCGTTCTCAAAAAGTGTAAGGTAGCTCATCAAATTGTTACTTAAAGTGGAAAATTACGATCATTATCCACTAATACAAACAAATATATTCCATATAAGGGCAAATAGAGTGACAACGTGTAAAGAACTGAGAGGGACTGAAAATAATAATGACTGGTTTATGAATCAGTGGGTAATAAAATAATTAAGAAGACAGAGATATAACTAATCTCATTTGGACCCGACGATACCCTTCTTTTAATACGTCCAATTATCTTCTAGAGCTTATAATGTCAGTATGCTCTGATTCAAATATGGCCGCTCTTTTACCGTTGATCGGAATTTCTACTCCAATTACATTTATAGTTTAATAATATTTTTTTTTAATAAATAAAAAATCATGAGAAAAATATAGTTGGGTTTGAATCAACGTCTTTGATACGAATATAAAATGTCCTTAAATTAATCAAAATTACTGAAATATGTATGTGCTAAATTTGCAAAAGCCATATGCATTATCTTGAATAATGGATTTTTAATTACATATGTTAAGAATGAAGAAAATCGCTGAAAAGTCTTTAACCTGTTTCATCAATGATTTTAATTAATTTAAAAAGAGGTGTCGACACTGTTGACGCTTTAATCGCGAGAACAGTAGCACGTTCCCTACGTGCTTGAAATGTAGAACGGCAACTATGTCATTTTATCAGTATCACACTTTTACACCACGCGATTACAATAATTGTGTCATCATAGCTGGCGACTACATTGACCTTAGCTTTTCGTATAATCTCGCTTAAACGTTTAATTTATGAAACCACACAAAATAAAATAGGCAACAGAGGATTTCTTTAATTTCTTCGATTATGCAGTAACAGTAAAAAAAAACTATATTGCTCTACGCTAAGTGACATCTTCCTTAGAGTATAGTAAAATGTAAAACTAAAACCAAAAGTACATCTGAATATAATTGACAGTGACAGAGCAACAGCTTAATATGTATTCTACTCATTGGACAATCTTTTCTACTCATTGGACAATCTTAATTTCTTATGAAATCTGTCTTAAAATGTGCGGCTAATCTCGGCTTTTTACTTCTACTGGAGCATCTGTTGTGTAAATACCTGTTTCTAAGGTGCCATTAAATTTATCAATTATTGTTTGGAAATTTCGAAGACTACAACATCGAGGCTGGAAGAATAGAAGTGTGGTCTGTTTTCTTTTGCCACTAAAGATTTGCTTCTACAGACGTACCGCTATACTGTAAACATGCAAAAACTATAAAACAGTTAGCATCTGCAGAAGAAATAAATTCAATATTACATCACCGCCTGCAATTGTATCGGTGTTCTTGGATGAAATTTGGAGTTTGACAGTCAAAAAAGAAGAAACGTTCAATTTAGCCTGGAAAAGAATAGCGCGTATTACGTAGTTTGAGGAATCAGTAGTCACGTTGAAGTATTGGGGGAAGTAAGAGTGTTAAAGAAGTGTAAAGCACGTAGCAGTTGTAGAAAATTTGAATTCATTATTCCATCATTACCATCAATTATTATTGTTCTATATTCGGGTTGAGTGGAAGAGCAAACCTTTGTCATCGCGACAGATTGTTTGAACTCTGCCCTTGACTAACAAATGTTATTATTTCACTACTATGTATTTATTAACATTTTTGTGAGGTCAATAAAAGCATTAATTATTATTATTATTATTATTAAAAGATATTTTTGCAATTTAGTTACGAAAAATCATCTTTTTGACACTGATTGTCATTGTCAAAAGTGGTTCATTTTAGCACAAGTGCTAATATGAGATTTCATTTTATCATTTGTGCTAAAATGAGTTTTCATTTTATCACTTTTGCTAAAATGAGTTTTCATTTTAACACTTGTGGTAAAATGAGTTTAGTCACATAAACAGATATTGCGACAGATCCATTTATTTTTACTAAGAATACAACATAAATATTAAACGTACAACATTTTTATTGAGAAAACACTTATCTTATTTATTATACAGTTAAACGTAAAGAAAACGTAACAAAAATTTTATTTTTTTCGTAACAACTAAATTGCAAAAAATATTGTATAAAACACGATGCAAAACTGCGTGTTTTTTGCACACGATGAGTTGGACCACTCGCTACGCTCATGGTCCAATCTTCACATCTAGTGCAAAAAACACGCTCATTTTGCAACTTATAAATAGCTATTTTGCAATTTAGTTACGAAAAATCATCTTTTTGACACTGATTGTCATTGTCAAAAGTGGTTCATTTTAGCACAAGTGTTAAAATGAGATTTCATTTTAGCACAAGTGAGTTTAGTCACATAAACACATATTGCGACAGAACCATTTATTTTTACTAAGAATACAACATAAATATTAAACGTGCAACATTTTTATTGAGAAAACACCTATCTTATTTATTATAAATGTGTAACGCTCTATTTTTATTGCTCTGCTTTCGGTCACTATATACTTACGTAATCTTTTTATTTCTACGGAAATCTCGGGCGCCAGTCCTTCAATTTTTAAGTGCGAAGAACTACACTGTCTTTTTGGCTCTCCTAATTGGGAGAACAACCCTGAGTAGCGAAACAGCGGGTGATACGGAATAGCCAGGGTTCGGAGCTGGAGATCTATCTAATGGAATTCGATCATACTGCTCAAACGGGTTGATCAGAAATAAATGACAGAAATAATAACTCGTGAATTTTACCTCTTTAAAATAACGTATTTATTCAGCCGTATTTGGAAACATAATAATTTATTCTAAACCCTCCACGACTGTACAGTCGCGTATATATAAAAATATTTCAGGACAATAAGTCAAGCTGGCAAGCAAAAGTCTTTACGCGATTTTGCGCGAGACGTTGAATTAATGTTTTACAAGCAAACGTACCTTTCCACTATGAAATATTATAAACGGCGGGCATCCGTTAGCTATAGATATTTAAGGCTAGACAAGATATTGAAACACGCGGTAACTACTGCCATAAACGTCGAGCTATTTGTTAAATGATTATGTTGAATAATGTAAGTTTTGCGAGTCAGTTCTATGCTGATCCCCTGTACGTATGGCCCAATTGAACAGATACACACAGTTGATGCATATAATGACTATTTGGTTTCGCATAGGTTTTCCGGTAACCTATTAGGCATTGCGGTATTTGAGATGGCCCAATTGAACAGATCTCAGCAACCGATGCATATTAGCAAACAAAAGACCAACGGAGGTATTACTAAGTAGCTCTAGTTTACTTTGGTAGCAAAATACGGCGATACTCAAGGGCAATAAAATCTCTCAATATCTATATTTAACTGAAGGCAGCACCTGCAGAATGTAGCAGGTTGCGTTGAATTCTTACCAATTTTCTATTCAGAGGAACTATTAAAACTCGTAGCGGTGGTACAAAAAGATTTACGGGTTCGGTTTGATCGTCAATTGCTGGCGGTCGAACGGATCTGATGCGGACTATTTCGGAATGAATCTACTGCCGGTTTTCTCGGAACGGGAATTAGGACGGAATGACAATCAGCACGGAATGAGAATGAAGTGACTGTTCTTCCCCTTTTTGTAAACTTTATGACGTATCTGTCGTGTTAAAAGAGAGGTGGTCACCGACTTTAAACGACAGACTTGAATGCACAACCCGGCATAACGTGCAGAGGTCCAGCGGATTATGCACTTTGGCGCATCGACTCTAAACGTATATAACCGGGAATGAATTACTTGAAATTTCTATACTATATTGCAAAAAGAAACGGATTAAAACGGACAAGGATTACCAATTTTAGTAACGAATAATTTTTATTTCCGACTCGGTCATTATTTATAATAATTCCCGGATTTTAATTATACGGGGGATTGTCGAAAATTAATCAATTAATTACTTGACTGCTTGTTTACCAGCGGACTTTTTAACAACTCATTAATAACTTAATTAGAACATGACTTACTTACTAAAACAGCGGCAGGGTGTACCCAAGTGACGGTAATATTTTAAGCAAAAATGAACATTCCTTTATTGCATAATAAATAGGATTATAGGAAACAACTACTGGACGGGCAAAGGCCCCTACTCCCATTGAATTATACCTATAAATCCAAATTGGTAGCCAAATTTGTTATTTGTCTTTTCTCCACCAGACACAGACCGGTTTCGAACTCTTTATGTTCTCATCAGTGTGCCACAGGTAGCTGAAAAGACAAATAACAAAGGCAAACCAAACTAGTCTATGGCAGACCCAGCACAAGTAAGTAATGAGAGATAAGTGCATCCCTCTGGTGGTCAGTTGCTACTACCAGTCGAGACATCGAAGATGTCTCTGTGACCGATAGCGGCTTGCCAAGCAAGCACCAAGAGCGGCGACCTCTAGCCCTGATGGACTAAAACGTGCATAATAAATAGGATTATAGGAAACAACTACTGGACGGGCAAAGGCCCCTACTCCCATTGAATTATACCTATAAATCCAAATTGGTAGCCAAATTTGTTATTTGTCTTTTCTCCACCAGACACAGACCGGTTTCGAACTCTTTATGTTCTCATCAGTGTGCCACAGGTAGCTGAAAAGACAAATAACAAAGGCAAACCAAACTAGTCTATGGCAGACCCAGCACAAGTAAGTAATGAGAGATAAGTGCATCCCTCTGGTGGTCAGTTGCTACTACCAGTCGAGACATCGAAGATGTCTCTGTGACCGATAGCGGCTTGCCAAGCAAGCACCAAGAGCGGCGACCTCTAGCCCTGATGGACTAAAACGTGCATAATAAATAGGATTATAGGAAACAACTACTGGACGGGCAAAGGCCCCTACTCCCATTGAATTATACCTATAAATCCAAATTGGTAGCCAAATTTGTTATTTGTCTTTTCTCCACCAGACACAGACCGGTTTCGAACTCTTTATGTTCTCATCAGTGTGCCACAGGTAGCTGAAAAGACAAATAACAAAGGCAAACCAAACTAGTCTATGGCAGACCCAGCACAAGTAAGTAATGAGAGATAAGTGCATCCCTCTGGTGGTCAGTTGCTACTACCAGTCGAGACATCGAAGATGTCTCTGTGACCGATAGCGGCTTGCCAAGCAAGCACCAAGAGCGGCGACCTCTAGCCCTGATGGACTAAAACGTGCATAATAAATAGGATTATAGGAAACAACTACTGGACGGGCAAAGGCCCCTACTCCCATTGAATTATACTTATAAATCCAAATTGGTAGCCAAATTTGTTATTTGTCTTTTCTCCACCAGACACAGACCGGTTTCGAACTCTTTATGTTCTCATCAGTGTGCCACAGGTAGCTGAAAAGACAAATAACAAAGGCAAACCAAACTAGTCTATGGCAGACCCAGCACAAGTAAGTAATGAGAGATAAGTGCATCCCTCTGGTGGTCAGTTGCTACTACCAGTCGAGACATCGAAGATGTCTCTGTGACCGATAGCGGCTTGCCAAGCAAGCACCAAGAGCGGCGACCTCTAGCCCTGATGGACCGGTCTTTGGCTACCAATTTGGATTTATAGGTATAATTCAATGGGAGTAGGGGCCTTTGCCCGTCCAGTAGTTGTTTCCTATAATCCTATTTATTATGCACGTTTTAGTCCATCAGGGCTAGAGGTCGCCGCTCTTGGTGCTTGCTTGGCAAGCCGCTATCGGTCACAGAGACATCTTCGATGTCTCGACTGGTAGTAGCAACTGACCACCAGAGGGATGCACTTATCTCTCATTACTTACTTGTGCTGGGTCTGCCATAGACTAGTTTGGTTTGCCTTTGTTATTTGTCTTTTCAGCTACCTGTGGCACACTGATGAGAACATAAAGAGTTCGAAACCGGTCTGTGTCTGGTGGAGAAAAGACAAATAACAAATTTGGCTACCAATTTGGATTTATAGGTATAATTCAATGGGAGTAGGGGCCTTTGCCCGTCCAGTAGTTGTTTCCTATAATCCTATTTATTATGCACGTTTTAGTCCATCAGGGCTAGAGGTCGCCGCTCTTGGTGCTTGCTTGGCAAGCCGCTATCGGTCACAGAGACATCTTCGATGTCTCGACTGGTAGTAGCAACTGACCACCAGAGGGATGCACTTATCTCTCATTACTTACTTGTGCTGGGTCTGCCATAGACTAGTTTGGTTTGCCTTTGTTATTTGTCTTTTCAGCTACCTGTGGCACACTGATGAGAACATAAAGAGTTCGAAACCGGTCTGTGTCTGGTGGAGAAAAGACAAATAACAAATTTGGCTACCAATTTGGATTTATAGGTATAATTCAATGGGAGTAGGGGCCTTTGCCCGTCCAGTAGTTGTTTCCTATAATCCTATTTATTATGCACGTTTTAGTCCATCAGGGCTAGAGGTCGCCGCTCTTGGTGCTTGCTTGGCAAGCCGCTATCGGTCACAGAGACATCTTCGATGTCTCGACTGGTAGTAGCAACTGACCACCAGAGGGATGCACTTATCTCTCATTACTTACTTGTGCTGGGTCTGCCATAGACTAGTTTGGTTTGCCTTTGTTATTTGTCTTTTCAGCTACCTGTGGCACACTGATGAGAACATAAAGAGTTCGAAACCGGTCTGTGTCTGGTGGAGAAAAGACAAATAACAAATTTGGCTACCAATTTGGATTTATAGGTATAATTCAATGGGAGTAGGGGCCTTTGCCCGTCCAGTAGTTGTTTCCTATAATCCTATTTATTATGCACGTTTTAGTCCATCAGGGCTAGAGGTCGCCGCTCTTGGTGCTTGCTTGGCAAGCCGCTATCGGTCACAGAGACATCTTCGATGTCTCGACTGGTAGTAGCAACTGACCACCAGAGGGATGCACTTATCTCTCATTACTTATTCCTTTATTGGAAAAATCACTTCGTTACAAATGTTAAACGTACAGTTTTGAACCGTATTCATTGTTAACTCCACAGAAACAAATAGAAATGGCTTTGATATTATCTAAAAGAAAAGGAAACGTAACGAAAATTTTATTTTTTTCGTAACAACTAAATTGCAAAAAATATTGTATAAAACACGATGCAAAACTGCGTGTTTTTTGCACACGATGTGTTGGACTCTTCACATCTAGTGCAAGAAACACGCTCATTTTGTACCTGTTTTATAAATAGCTATTAATAAACACCATTTATTCAGAAGTACTTATTATTGACAGATAACTCAAAAATCCCCCATAGCCCACTAACTAATACTTATATAATAATTCTTCCTTCTTTAAATATAGGATTAAATTGAAAATTTTTTGACAGTTCTAACTACCAATTAATTTTCTTCCTTCTTTAAATATAGGATTAAATTGAAAATTTTTTGACAGTTCTAACAACCAATTAATTTTTTTCTTATCATGTGACACAAATCACCCAATCATTTCATCATTACACTGATAACACCATCCAGGGAAATTTTCAATCACTATGACAGCAAAATTACTTAACTTTGACGACTTCATAATAACTGCCAAATAAATTTCAAAATGTCACGTTTTGGCAATGCTAATTCTCAATCTATAAACTTTTAATAAATAAATAATTGTTTTGTTGTGTTGCGACATTTTGATTTTATTTTTTCAAAAATTTTCTGACCGAATATCCCTCAGACTTTGACAAATGCCTCATAATTTTATGACAATCCATAGTATAAGAAGAATGGTATGTCAGGTTGCCGTCCAATTTGTGTATCTACTGCGCATTACGTCACTCAGTTTAAAAAACGTCGAAAGTCAGTTGTAATTTGTCACGTTTAATTTTTATTTTAATATTTTTAATAGTGTTAACGAATAGCAAAATGCCTGCTTGTGCTGTGGCTGGATCTAACAATTATTATACGAAGACAAAAAGGTACTGACGTCAAGTATTTTATTCACAATCATATATGTAATGTTTCAATTGCCAGCTTATAAAAAGTTGGGAGGCAGGCATTTGTTCACTCTTCTTTTCCAGCTAGTAAAGCCGGTAAAGTAGCTTTACCGGCTAGTTAAACGTCACTTTTCCGGCAAGTTAAACGTCACACTTTGCGGCAGCAAATCTTCTGGTTGCCATTTGTGCAGCAGCTTTAAAATTTGGTGAAGTACACTCTCTAAGTCACAAATGATCAGAATCAAACATTTTGTTGTAGAATTTTGAGCGAATTTAACAGAAATTATTGATAATAAATACTTATGGAAATAACCTAATTTATTTGACAAAAGAACCTTAATGCTCGTTACCTAGCAACGCTCAACTTTTATCACTGCAATTTCCTAATTGTCATTCACTATCTATTCAATTAAATAAAAAAATTGTATGCTGATATTATGTTATTATACAATGATTGTGAATAAAATAGTATACATACCTCGCTGGTAGTTTTCATTACAGCCTCGCGTTTACATCTGACCTCGGCGCTACGCGCCTCTGTCAGATGTCAACCCTCGGCTGTAAAGAAGCACCTCCCAGCTCGGTATGTAATGTACTATTACATTTCTCCGCTTTGAAAAGCTCGCGAAAGTATATGGATCAACGATAAAATTAATTTGAAAAATAGCAGGTTAATCTTTGATTTCGCCGGTGTATCCCTTCTTTGCCGATTGTCTGTTTATAACACGTATTTCTTCTGTACATTTCAACCCAACAGAATCAACAGATTTTGAAATTCCTTTAATAAAGCAGATGTTGTTATATTCCGCCCAGAAACAGTAGAAACTTAAAATCTGATGCAGTTCTAACTGTTAATATACCTGATGTTTCTTGACTATCGTAAAAGGAAAATAAATTGTGATAGATCGCTTAGGTTGGAAAAAATATTAAAAATAGACTACTAATTTTAGGTTAGAATTCCAACTAACAAAAAGCGTCTTATTTTGTTAGATTAAGCCAATTAAAACTTTATTAATAATGCACTGAACTAGATTTTAGTTGATAGTACAGGAATCAAGCAGAAATTGAGAAAAAGAAAAAATTCCTTTTCAATAGTCAATTTCAATAGTCAATTTCCATTTCAATTTCAATAGTCAATTATTTTTCGATAGTCCAAAGATAACAATAAAACTTGCACTTGCAGAGAGAACTTTGTTTCGGGACGTCATAATTAAAATGTTTGCTTGCAAACATGCGGATCATCGCTGAATTTCAATAAAATCGCTTTGTAGTGACACACCTAAATTTAAAAGCCAGAGCACAAGCAAACATCAAGGGAGCACGATTAAATGTTTGCTCTTGTTTGCTCATGCTCGCTTTTTTGGTGTATCTCCACCTTAATACAATCATTATTACTATCAGGCAAAGAACTACTACGAGTAGAACTACTAGGATTACAATCAGGAACAGACATTGTATTAGCATTGTTAGAAACAGGCATTATCTTTTCTGTTGATAAGTTTATAACTACTGGAAAATTATCATGTTCATTACTATTCCTGACAGGTAATGTAATTGGAACCAATTTCTCAGCAATTGTACTCTCACATCTCTCACTATCATGTAAATAACTTTGACGTATATCATCTGCGTGCATGTGTCGCATTCTATAATTAACCCACACAAGGTAAGTAACAGCAATATATATTTTTTTAAATCTTGCCAGTAACCCACACAGCCTTATTACATATTTTTTTAATAATACTTCCTCACCCTCAACAAAGCTTTTCTATATTATCTTCCCTGATCCACGTATTCTTTAATTTTATCAGTGTTCTTTGTCTGGAATGGACGATTTTAACATTGTTGTTCCAGGAGCTTGTTTTAACATCCTTTCGGCTGGACTTACTTCAGTAATGGTATGAAGTGTTGTACGATACTTTAGCAAGAAATTATCAATTTGATATTGGAACGAGATCGTTGTTTTTTGCTTCTGCGAATCAAACAGTTTACACCAGTCAAATTAGACAAAATTAGGGCGATCGGTGGAAAAATTCCTAGTGAGTTGGAATTTTTCTTAAATGCTTCCCTTACACTTGAGTAGAGATATATCAAAAGTTCCCGAGGGTGGGGGATGCGCTCGAGGAGGGGGGCGGGTTTAAAAGTACCATTTTTCAGTTTTTTGTTTATATCTCTGAAATGAATCGGTTTTTACCTTTTTACCAAAATTAAAGCTAACAAAATCTACTACAAAATGGTCGTAGGACTAACCGTAAGCGAGCTACGGTCTTCTGAAGTTTGGATTCTACATAAATTGCATTAAAAATCCTTCCAAACACATTTCATTAATACAGGGTGTTTCATGAGGAACATACCACTATTTAAAATCATTTTAGCCAAGTATTTAGGGTTGTACAATGTACAGGGTGATTTATGAATTTTTACCAAAATTTGCTTTCGTTGCCTTTTAGAAACTAATTGTCCGATTCAATTTATTTTCGGTACACATTAAGTACTATCAAATACCAAGTATTAGGAAATATTTCATTTTATCTGTGCCCCCTAAAAAGTTCACCCAGTATATATTTTTTTTAAATCTTATTACTGTAGTTTGAAAGTACATAAACTACCAACAAAAGTGGAATACTTCGTTTTCTTGTCACACTTACAACATATACAAAATAAACACATTAAGTTTAAACATTATCTTGTTAAAATTCAAACTTTCAGTAATTCAATGTTATTTGTTAAAGTTCCTATCAGTTTAAGTTTCTAAGTAATTATAACTATTATTAGTTAAAAATAGTATGAAATACCAACAGTTAGTCGCAATCAGACAAGACTCCAGGACCGTATTAGGAAAAATCATCATCTCGTCAATTCCTCCTAAAATTTTCACCCTGTATATCTTATTGTTAACTTAACTTGCTATAATTTGAAAGTATATAAAGTATCAACAAGTAGTGTAGTGTGCTCCGTTTTCTTATTACACTTTCAACAGGTTTTAAACCAACCAACAAAATTTATCTCGATAAAATTGACATTTTCAATAAATTAGTTTCAGTTAGAGCAGCTATTCTGTCTGTAAATAATACTCATTGAATTTTAAAACAATTTAATGGTAACAGAACAGAACAAGCAAAATAAAAAACGCAACACGAATACAAAACAACATAATAAAACAAAATAATACATAATAACATAATAAAAAGTAAAAATCTATAACTTATTTTCAAAATGTAAACCTCCCCGCATTTTATTACCTACTACTACTAAATGTCCCACAGATTTTCGTATAACGTCCGGGTAGTTTCTTATTACGTTACAATACTGTCTATTAATTGCTGCTCTCAAGTTGAACTAATGGCATTAGTAACGTAGAAACAAAAGTTATACCTCATCAACAATTATACCTGTCAAACTATTGCCAAAGCCGACTACTCCTTTTGTTAACAGTGTCAGTAGATAAAAAGTCTATTATATTCCTACTGTAGAAAGAATTGACAAACTTTCGCAGAAATCCTGCACAAATGTCTTTAGCTGCACACTAAATAAAATAAGTTCATTTCCTAAAACTAGAACTGAACATGAAAATATTCTACATTACAAATTAGAACAGAATGTACTAGATTACCCTTTAATTACTACACAACTTATGTGTCGGTAGTTGGACGTTCATAATTATTATTGAAAAGTGTGGATCACACTACAGTACTTGTTGATACTCTATGTACTTTTAAATTATAGCAAGTAAAGTTAAGAATAAGATATACAGGGTGAAAATTTTGGGAGGAATCGACGAGATGATGATTTTTCCTAATACGGTCCTGGAGTCTTGTTGATTGCGACTAACTGTTGGTATTTCATACTATTTTTTAACTAATAATAGTTATAAATACTTAGAAGCTTAAACTGATAGGAACTTTGATAACTAACATTGAATTACTGAAAGTTTGAATTTTAACAAGATAATGTTTAAATTTAATGTGTTTATTTTGTATCTGTTGTAAGTGTGACAAGAAAACGAAGTATTCCACTTTTGTTGGTAGTTTATGTACTTTCAAACTTCAGTAATAAGATTTAAAAAAAATATATACAGGGTGAACTTTTTAGGGGGCACAGATTAAATGAAATTTTTCCTAATACGGACCTGGAATTTTGGTTTTATAATTATGGCGAACTGTTAGTATTTGATCGTACTTAATGTGTACCGAAAATAAATTGAATCAGACAATTAGTTTCTAAAAGGCAACGAAAGCAAATTTAGGTAAAAATTCATAAATAACCGTGTACAACCCTAAATACTTGGCTAAAATGATTTTAAATAGTGGTTTGTTACTAACCTTGATTGGGCCCTATCTACCATTGGACTATGTACAGTTCCTCATGAAACACCCTGTATGTGATAAATATTTATATGGAAATACTGTGTGTAGAGCGCCCCCCAACTAAACTGGCCTTCCTGAAGGGGGACTTTTTTCCTCCGCGGATGAAGGAATAAGTATTGCTCTACAGGGCGACAATTTGACAACGCAGCAGTCCTTGCGTAAAAATTCAAGTTCACGCTTGATTGATTCCTATTAAATCGAGTCAGGTATAGGATCAACCTTCTCAGTGATATCCAATCAATATGTGACTTACTTAAAAAAAACACTATGGTGAATACTGCACAGTCGCACCACCATCACCACCACATCAGTCGACATCGATTTCACCGAAGATATGGTAGTGACGACTCAGCAACAACACTTTTTAGGTAATGAAAAAAATAAGGACATATTCATCAGTATACTGTCTCGGAAAATGATTGCAGAGGGGATAGAAGTTAGACAGCCGCTGATGCTGATGCGGATACAACTATTGTGCGGTGCGCTTTGGAGAAAGTAGAATGTGGTTGTTCACCGCTTGTCATCGACGAGGATGTGGATCTGCTGGTCCTGCTGATCGCTTTAGCTCCAAAGGAACGAGAGATAAAGTTTTCCAAACCTGGCAATGGGAATGAGGAAAGCAAAAGTTCCCTCCAAGGAATTGCAGGAACTTGACTTTGCTAAGAGCATTTTGTTCATTCACGGTTTTAGCGGCTGCTATACAACTTCTGCAATTTTCCGAAAAGGTAAGTCAATAATTACTTAATTACTCATGAGGGACAGCATCCTACATTTAATCTCCAACGTATTTTACACAAAGACTTCAACGCAACTGAGGAAGTTGCAAACGCAGAGAACAGATGTTCCTAGCAATGTACAACGCCAGAGTAACAGACCTGGCAAACAGCGTTACGCAGCATTTCTAAAATCCAGCACAAGGGTGAAGTCAGACCTCCCCTCTCTACCACCAACTGAAGGCTCTGCACTGCAACACTTATACAAAGTCTATTTGCAAGTTCAAGATTGGCTGGGCAACAAACTGGAACCTACTGATTGGGTTTGGATGAAAGGAGCAGATAGAGATCTTCAACCCTTGACAACTTTAGATCAACCTGCCCCAGCTTACATCCTTTCAACAATATTCTGCAGCTGCACCAAAGGTTGTGGTGCATGTTGTGGATGCCGCAAAGCAGGTATTCATTGCTCTTTAATATGCGGTAACTGTGAGGGCGCGTGCACTAACGGCCCTCCAGTTAAAGACGACAATTCAGCATATGAGGATGACCTGGAAGACTTGATACCCTCCAATGAACTGTTGGACCCAATACATTCCCTTCCGCACAAGACTTTCAAAGTCTTCAGGGATAAAGGGGATCATGTTATTTATTCAATTTCCTAAGTTTTATTCAAATCATCTATATTAAATCATCTATCTATTAATATTGTACTGAACAAGACTGTAATTCGGTTTTCAATGTTTAGGTTGAAGAGAAAATACAGCACATGAGGACGACTCTGAAGACTTCATGGACCCCCGTGACCCAAAACCGTTCTCTAATGTGTTGGACCCAATAAATTCAATTTACTGTCAGTTTTTTTCAAATCACAATACTAATTCTGTTTTGAATGCGGATAAAGCACATTTTTTGAAATGATGTTTCTTGTGTCAGCCCTATAACTCGCTTACGGTTAGTCCTACGGAAAATTGCATAGGACTATTTCTGTAGAAAATTTTAGGAATTTCAGCTTTAATTGTGGTAAGAGGGCAAAAACCGATTGGAGTGATCGTTTCCGAGATATAAGCGAAAAACTGATAAATGGTACCTTTAAACTCGCCCCCCTCCTCGAGCTCACCCCGCACCCTCGGGGAATTTTGATATATCTCTACTCAAGTATAGAGGAAGCGTTTAAAAAAATTCCAACTCTTTAGGAATTTTTTCCACCGATTTGTCTAATTTGACTGGGTTAGTTCTGTGGTCACATGCTATAAGGGACTTATAACCAAATTAATTTTTTTGTAGAATTAGACTCCTAATAATCTATGATGTGCTGCTAAAAGGAAATAAGTCTGTGTGAAATAGAAAATAGGAAATTCACCAGTTTTTTTTAAGTAATAAGTATACCTGACACCCCAGAAAAACGGTATTTCTACATTTTATTTATTTTTGACTCTGCTATAAGGGAATAAATCAACATATTCATACATTGTTTTAGTTCACTTGGCACTTTAAAGTGATAAGTGCACTTATTTCTTTCTAGGAAACTAGTTTTTCAACATAAACGAAATAAGTAAGCGGACTAAAAAGATATAAGTTTACTTATACCCTTCAAGCAAATTTAAAATTACCAAAAGTTGTGATTTCAATAGAGATATATCCCTTTAGCAAAACGACAGTTACGGATATTTGAATATTGTTGAGATGCTCAATAGAATTACTCTACATTTTGTAGTGTAGAAGACAAGTCGTTTTGTGTTTGTGTGGTATTATAGGTATCAGTGTTTTGTATAAAATGTTTACAAACTCAAGAACAATGCAAATGCTACAAAAATGTTTGGATAATAGCAGTATTACCGGTAAGTTTTGGTCATTAATTTAACATTTAACTTAAAGTAGTTGAAGTACTTTTAGTATACTGCTGCCCGCTTTTAATTTCCCGCCCATTTTCATATCACGGTTATTATTTATTATCTTTTTCAATCAAATTTAGATAGACCTATAACATGTAATTATTACTTTGATGAAAGCAAAAATTATTTTCGACAGTGGCTTGCACTTTTATTAAGAAAAAAGGGTCAATTATTATAGAAGTCATATTTATGCATTTCTTGACAGTAACATAAATCAATACTATTGTTTAGCATGTTTTGTACCACTTTTACGTAAAGTGTCAGAATATTTCTATTAAGTTTTCCAAAATAAAAGCCTTGTAAAAATGCATTTTGAAACCGCAAATTAGGAAAATGTTTATTTTTTGGGAAAGTCATTCCTCATTTTTTATTAAAATAGCTAGAGAGGGTCATTAAATGTTCTTGACAATAGGCAAGGCGGTTGTCAATGTGTATAAAATTTTTTTTATTAATTTTTGTTATTATTGGAACTGCATATCTTTAGACCAAAAAAGTAGTGCATATGCAAATTATAATTCTGCCAGTTGCAACAATTTTAATATTTCCATGCCACGGAGAAGCCATATTTTTTTATTAAAGGGCACTGGATAAAAGAAATAACCCACAGAATTAAAAAATATTATGTAAAAAAAGATTTTGGCCAATACCCATATATTTTGTAATGTCTAATGAAGAAATATTTTAAATTTGTGTACTTCGTTGCATTAAACCTATGATAACAAGAATAATATGATTTGTAAAAAATTTAAACACAATGGCATTTGTTGATGGGCAAAGCTACGATATTGTAATTATGACATTATTAAGATATCTTTTTTATTTTATGAAGTTCCCGATGCCGAACAAAATTGCCAACATGTGGAAACAGACTTATTCATGCAAGAGTCTTTCGGAAAGTAAGTATTAGTATTTAAAGTTAAAGCGTTTCATAATTTTTAGTAAGTAGGTACTTTGCAAAATAATATTCTAATGTAAATGCATCAAAGCTACATGTATCTTTGTAGCACTGTATTAAGGTTTTGTTTTAACAAAATTAACTTGATAGTCATTGTTTATTCCATTTTCAGTAAATTACAAAAATACATTATTCTCTCTTTCTATTTTTCAGTTTCCGTAAACAATGTTATGGAAGTTGAGTTGGAAAACATAGAAATCTTCACAGAAGATGGTATAAACTTGACAAACAAACAGCAAAAGAATAGTGTAACTGAAAATATAGACGGTAATAACAACATCACTTCTAATTTAGATGAAGATAATAATGAGGTTGAAGATGGGAACGATAAGGATTATGTACCGGAAGAAGAATCTGATAAAGATATGGAACAGGGAAGTTAGCGAAAAAACTGGGTCCGTTAAGAATAGAAAAGAAGGGAAAGGAAAGAGGAACACTGGAAAAGAGTACAAGACAGTCAAGGGAATTCTTAGAAACGCAAGAAAAATGAGAGCACTGAAATCTTGCAGGAAGAATTGCAATCAAAGAATATCAGAGGAACAAAGAACACATATTTTCGATTCATATTGGGCTTTTGCCTCCTATGAAAAAAGAAGACGTTTTCTTGTTAATTGTGTTACGGTATTAAACAAAAAACTTACAAAAGTAAAAATAGATGGTAAGAAGCACAAAAATAGAGAAAATACTTACCTTTATGAATTTGAAGTTAGTAGAAATGAAAAGATCTCCGTTCGTAAAGCATGTTTTTTAGCCACCTTGGATGAATCTCCAAAATTTTTATATTCTTCTAAGGTAAACAAAGTTAATTCACCTCTAGGTGTTCTTAAAGATGATTGCCGAGGTAAGCATGTGAAAACAGCCCTCAGCGAGGAGAAGTTAGACAAAGTAAGACGACACATTGCATGCTTTCCCGCATATGAGTCTCATTATACCAGAAGTCATACCAAGCGGCGATACTTAGCAAGTCATCTAAACTTAAGTATAATGTACAACTTGCATTGTGAGCATGAGGAAAAACCCGTTTCATTATCCTCTTATAGAAAAGCGTTCCAAAAGACTGGATTAAAATTTAAGAAGTCAGCTTTGGACACATGCCCTACTTGTGACGCATTATTAATGACTAAAAAATCTACGGATGAAATTGTGAGAGATGAGGCCGAGGAAAAGTTTAAAAGTCACCAGGAAGAGGCCGATAAGGCTTACGAAACGAAAAGAGAAGACAGAATCATTTCGCAGAATGTCCAAGATATGAGAGTCATAGTGTTTGACCTACAGCAAGTCTTGCCAACTCCATTGCTCACTTCGGGTGATGTATTTTATAAAAGACAATTTTCAGTATACAACTTAACTGTGCATGATTGTACTACAGGAAAGGCTACCCATTATATGTGGGACGAATCCATCGCAAAAAGAGGTTCCATAGAAATTGCTTCATGCATCTATAATGCCTTGATTAACATGCCTCCGGAAATTAAGTCTGTTGTATTATACTCAGATACATGCGGGGGTCAAAATAAAAATTCGAATGTCATCGCAATGTTTATTTATTTATTAAAAATCCACCCTACGTTAGAGACAGTGGATCATAAGTTTTTAATTGCGGGTCATACGCATATGGAATGCGATTCAGACCATGCTTTGATTGAAAGAAAGAGTAAACGCAGTCCCTTTCCGATATACCATCCAAGAGATTGGCAACAATTGGTCAGAATTCCGAGTAAAAAAAATAAATTCGATGTCAAACCGATGAGCCAAACCGACTTTCTGGATTTTTCAGACTCTTTTAAGAAAACTCTACAAAAAAGAAAGCTTGATGATAACTATGACCTCGACCATGACCAATTTAATTTTAGACATCTTAGATGGCTGCGATTTTCAAAAACCGAAGATTTTGGTATTTTTCAATACAAAACTTGCTTAGATATCAATGCTCCTTTTAAAAAGATGAGCTACCAGAGAAAAAAGAAAATCGATATATCCTTTGACCACAGACGGGCTTATGAAGATCTGTTACCTATTTCAGATTTAAAAAAACAAAATCTGCTATCGTTACTAGACAAGGTCGATTCTCATGCAGCAGATTTTTATAAAAGTTTACCGACTGTCAACAATTTGCCAGACTTCGATCCGGATTTGGATCGGTTGGTAGCAGATGAAGACATTGAGGAAAAATAAAAAAAATATCATTAAGTATATTTTTTAGTGGTCAAGTTCTGTATAATAATACTTTTATAATTTTTTAACAATAAAGAATTTTTTCACTAATATATGTTGTCTTATAGGTATGTTATATTTTACAAAACAATAAGTATACTTATTACTAAACTGTACTCAAGTGATCCACGTTAGCCATATACAAGATATGCAAAAAAGGTTTAAGTCAACTTATATCCTTATTGTTAAATCCAAACTAGCACACTCTTGCACTAAAGGAATAAGTCAAACTTAAATCACAAATTTAAAGTATCATTTATTGACTTTTTAGGCTTTTTAAATTTTTTGAGGCAGTAAATACACTCATAAAATATCAGTTCAGCGACTAAATTAGTTAAGTACAACAATGAAATTAAATAGACGATTAATTGTGTCTCCCGTAAAGTTGGGTATTTTAACTTATACCCTTATAGCATGTGACCACAGAGTTGTTTTCGAAAGTTTTGTTTAATCGTATATACCTGTTTTTCAGCCATACCATTGGATGGTGGATGTAACGGAGGAGAAAACATACACTTTATTCCATTTGTTTTACAAAAATCTTTGTCCTGTTGACCATTAAACGGGGGTCCATTGTCACTTTCTATTCCTTCAGGTAATCCACAATAAGTGAATGACCTCCTCAATTTCTCAATAGTTTTCATAATATAGATATCTAGCCATTTAAAAAAACTGTCAACAATTAAATCTAAATGAAGACCATTGATTTCTAAAAAGTCAATTTGAATTTGTTTCCAACATCGAGCAGTTTTACTCCACGGAGCTAGCGTTACTCGACAAGCCTCACATCTACGTATACAGCGTGTCCCACCTAGTGCGCGAAGTCCAATACGTTGGTTATTAAAACAAATATAAATAGATATTTTTTTTGCGATGTAGGTACCTAGTTTCACAAGCTCTACAAAATCAAAACAATGCCAATTATACAAGGTAAGTATGTCATTTCTTCTGGACAGGTAGAAACTTAGGTTTTTTAAACGGCGACCTATATATTTTTTATTTTTTTCGTAATCTACGCTAAAAATAAAAGTTACTTTATGCATAATACTCTATGAAAATATTGACAGTTTTCGAGAAATTTGACTCGACATGTTTTATTCCTCAATTATCGTTGCTCGCAAAATCTGCAATTCTGAGGTCGTACCAATCATTACTAAAAATATTTTTTGGCTAAATGTTGAGCGAGAATGGCTCTTTAAAATGTATCAGAAATTGATCTGTGACATACAGGGTGCGAAAAAAATCTTGCCAAACATGATAAAAGAAAATTTGAAAAATGTCCGTCAGTACATACATAAATTATAATGACGTAGGTAATCGTAAAGAAAAGAAAAAATAATTAAATCGACTAGTATAAATATTTTATTTGATTAGTAAATGTATTAGGTGTAGATGAAAAGAAGTCTAAGTCCATTTTTTTTCACAAATAGTTGAGGTCTGAACAAATTTGTATCTTTGGGGAGGAACATCTGTAAACTGAAGTTACTTCCATATTATTACCCCAATATGGATAATTATTATTTTTACATTTTTATAACTGCCATTTTCCTAGAAGTGCTAGATCAGCACATCAAATATCTTTTTATAGTATTCAACCAAATCATTATCATTTTTAACGCACAGGTGTGTAATTCCAGCGAACATAGAACAAAATAAATATTAAAAGAGCAGATAAAATCTGTTATCTAAGGTTATAGTATGTTTGACCTGTCTAAATAGATAAACTATAAATATAGCGAGGTTACAACAGAATACACGTATAAACTGTTTAGAGTACATTGAAGACAAGTTGATCCTTTATCAGCGACGAACGCCTGCAGTGTCTTTAGACAACTTTCAGATTACATTCGTAAGATTCTGAACAACTCAAAACTGAGTCTGCGGTTAACGACACTTATGTAGGAAAACAGCCGAGTTTCTAGTTTTTCCATAAATTTAATAAACAAATCATTTTATTAACTGTTAACAAAAACATGTTCAGAATATTTAATAAAATTAAATTAATAATACTTGATTTTAATGATAATTTTTTACCGAATATATTAACCAATGAAAATTTTGCACTTGAAGTCATGTGTCAAAATCAGGGTTGGAAAAAAACCGCTTTTTCATTTTGACCAGGGCAGTGGCCAAAAACGGTTTTCAAAATTAAGCGACATCTCGGCTCAAACCGTTTATCTTCGGGGAGCCGCGAGCGCTGTTTACAACTGTGATGCACTTATTCTAACTCCAAAAATAACAGTGCAGCATTTAGAAATTAAATTTATGCGTGTTTTTTCATTTTGTAATATTGTGCTGTAGAAGTTATGAAGTTATAGAACTTTTAGTTGACAAGAAACAAGAAAACAGTGAACAGTGATTTTAAATCATAAATTAAAAAGTAAGTAAATAATATCGTTATATTGGTTATTGTTTATCTACTTAACTACTACTACTATACTCTGTCTAACCATCAGATATAAATAGACTCCACCCCATTAATTTTATGAGAGCGCAGATTGCAGAACGGCGCACGCAATAGTCAGTTTTACATGATGAGATTACTGAAAGTTACGATAGCTTCAACAAAATTTGTTTATTATACGTGTTATAGTTTATATATTATAAATGTAAATCTACATCTTGTTTTTCATACATTTAGCGTTTATGCATTCTCATTGTTCTGTTGCAAAATGTGTAAAAGTTTATGCGTTACGCGAGTACTTGTAGTCGGCCTTTGTCAGTCAAATCTAGCGCTTGCTTTGTAATTCGGGTTCTATAAATACGACCAATTGAGAAATTCCATTCAAATTTAGCGGACATTTTTGGGGAGGGGTCTATTTACATGTGATGGTCAAACAGATTATAATAATAATGTAAAAAATGATAATTACTTTTTCGCCCCTTAAAGTGAGGAAGGTATTCTTGAAAAAAATCCCAGTTTTAATTTTACACAAATTACCTTTTATGAGCGTATGTCAGGAAAAAAACTAATATAAAATAATATAAATTATATAAATGTACTTTTGTCAAAAAGCTAAGCTTCAACAAAAAAATAATAACATGGGTTTTTTATTTAATTCTAGAAAATACATAATGAACGCTAACACTCCAAAACTAAAAACACTAGGTCCAGGACGACATAAGGATTCTATTTGGGCATTTTATGATGAACTTGTATCAGTTAATGGAAAAATTACTCAGAGATGTAAGCAATGTAATATAGTTATTAGCAGTAAAGCTTTAAGATTAAAAAGACATTATACATATGAAGTGCCAACGCCAACAAAATAAAGAAAATGCCAACCCCAACGGCGGCAAAAAAAGTAGTAAAAGGATTATTGCTTCTAGCTCCAACTCAGATGAAGAAAGTGATAGTAGTTGTGGTACTGTTAGTGAAAAAATAGAAGAACGATTAAAACGATTGACTGACACTGCTGCTGACGACACTGGCACTAGTGCTGAATTAATACAACTACAACCCAAAATTTCTAGTTTTGTTGTAAAAACAGGTCCTCAAGAAAAACTAAACTTGATAGAGCAGTTGCGTTTTCCTTGAGACCTGGCTATAACCCACCAGGAAGAAAACTTTTAGCAGAGGCTCTGTTAGACCAAATGAGTGAAGATATGAATAACGTTAAAATC
The DNA here is from genome assembly GCA_963680705.1 of Rhagium mordax. NCBI lineage: Eukaryota > Metazoa > Arthropoda > Insecta > Coleoptera > Cerambycidae > Rhagium > Rhagium mordax. The sequence goes on from OY796656.1 coordinate 44,579,674, forward strand.
GTTATTGAGATAATGGACAAAATATTATACCAAGAGACGCCATTTTTGTGACGTCATAGCTACTACTTCATAAGTTGAGATATCGACAGCAGGCTTTTTGTTGCTGCTCAGGACATTACGCTGATTACAATAATACCACATGTCGGTATAAAACTACGCAGTCCCACGAAAATTATTTTTAATTCGTTTGGCCTCCCTACTATTAGCTGAGAAAGCAAAGGAGAACATAGATTTTATTACGCCAGATAGGCACTACCATTTCAACAGAATACTCTTCGGGCTGTGCAATGCCGCTTCAGTATTCCATAGACTAATAAGTACTAGTACTACTAGTATAGCAATGCTTCCATTTGATGTAGTGAAAGCTTTCCTAGATGATATAAGTTCGTCGTCAAAGTCTGTTGATGAAGGTATAGAAAAGTTAAGACTGCTTTTTGACGCTCTACATGAAGCATGTTTAACCTTGAAATTGAGAAAGTGCTATTTCTTTATGAAAAGAATTGAATATTTCAAAGGAAGGAATTCAAGCTAGCCCAAGGAAAGAAAAAAGTTTTCCTATTTTCCTACTCCGATTTATGTAGACGTAAAGAAGTTTTGTCGAGTTAGCAAGTTATTTCCGTCGTTTTATGAGAAATTTTGCAGTTAATATTGTTAAACTTGAAGCTCTTGCCATTGCCATGAACTGTTCCTTTGACGTAATGTCACAGGTGTAAAGGTTATTTTTTTTAAATCCAGATATTTTTTAGTTTGTCTGGGAAATATTCAAGAATGTGGTAATAAATCCAAAATAAGAAAAGAAAGAAAATTGAACAATGCCACAAATAACTTTTAGACAATATTGTATCAGATGTTTCACATAAAAATAAAACCATTTTTTAAAGAACATAATTTAAAATCCTTCAAAGTACATGAATGAACAAACACGGTAGACAGGTTAATCTTTTATCAGCGATGAGCGCACGAAGTGACTTAAAACAACTCCCAACTTTACAAGACGGACAGGGGCTGAAGTAACTTGTGTAAGAAAACAGATGAGACCCAAATTTTCACATCTGAAGACATATTTTACTCTATTTATTTTCTATAAACGATGGCTTTTATATTATGTATTACTATTAGAAAATTTAATCTTGATTTGGTTCAAGCTAATTTAACCTAATAAGACTCAAAGATGTGATAGACAGCAAGACACTTGAAATGTATGAGAAGATGCTATCAAAGAATTTTAAGTTGTGATATTATAACATCGAAACGATATTAATATTGGGTGATCAAAGAAATAACAAATCTGCCGACGAAGATAGATACTACTTTAAGTAATGTACTATCAGAGATTATTGTTTACAATTATTCCTAGCCATACAATACAGAAGTGATTTTTTAAATACTCGACCAGTTAATCATTAAATCTAATTATCCACCTAATAACGATTGTTCCAGATTGAATCTAGTATATGTATCCCAAGGACTTCCAATTCAAAGTATTCAATCTTATCTTACACCTAATCCTAGGATTCTTAGGCGAATAATTTGATATTATAGTTGTATGTTACTGATGTAACGTAATTTGACGTCTAACCAGTTCACTGTTTATAAACGAATAAATATTTAGAATTGAAATCCAAAGAAGTCAGAAATCCATAGAGGTAAATTTTTAATAAGATAAAATAGTAAAAATAAATTTTACTATTTACGTCAAAGTTTGTTAGTCCTAATACTCTAATGTCTTAGAAAGACATAAAAACTCTTTTCAGAGCTTATTTGCAAAAATCTACATTTAACTGATGAAAAACCAGTACTACGAATGTAGAAAGCAAATAATTTAATATTGCAATAAGCCCCACCAGACGGATTAATCCAAAAAAGGACTCCTTCTGTTATCAGGCAGCGCACGTCACCATCCCATGGACCGGTTTCTGGCTTATTAGCCTGCATCAGCATGGTACAGGTAACGCACGCTGTATGACAACAAAAGGTCCAGTTCTTGATAATCTCGATCGACATGAAGTCGGTGAGATGCAAATGAAATCCAAAGAAGACAGAAATCCATAGAGGTTTTTTGACTTCTTTGGATTTCATTTCTATCTTTCGCCTGGTCTGGGCATATTCCACATTGCAATAGGTTTCACATGAGGGCCCCACGGTCCACATTTGCATCTCACCGACTTCATGTCGATCGAGATTATCAAGAACTGGACCTTTTGTTGTCATACAGCGTGCGTTACCTGTACCATGCTGATGAAGGCTAATAAGCCAGAAACCGGTCCATGGGATGGTGACGTGCGCTGCCTGATAACAGAAGGAGTCCTTTTTTGGATTAATCAGTCTGGTGGGGCTTATTGCAATATTAAATTATTTGCTTTCTACATTCGTAGTACTGGTTTTTCATCAGTTAAATGTAGATTTTTGCAAATAAGCTCTGAAAAGAGTTTTTATGTCTTTCTAAGACATTAGAGGATTAGGACTAACAAACTTAGTAAAATAAATAGTAAATAGTAAAATTTACTATTTTATCTTATTGAATAAATATTTATTTGTTGATACTGGTGTAATATTACTATAAGACCAAGTATTTTTCTGTCAATTATTATTTCGCACACTATGTTAAATGAATTTTTAGTAAACTTTATTTTATTTTGTAAAAGAATAACTCGGTTAGCATAAAGTTAATATCACAAATTTACATGTAATACAATATTCGTAAGTAAATTGTATGTCAGTAAAAATTTTATGGTTGGCTAGATAGGCGAGATTTGAAGTATTTGTACACAAAACAACGTCAACACCCTTTTGTGTATTTTTGCTGAACAAAACATTTGTGAGACCTTCGAAACGTTAATTTCATTTGAATTATGGATGAGGACGAGGTAATTTCGATATTATCATTATTATGAGATTTTTATTATTATTTACATAGATCCTCGGGGTTTAAGGATCTTTAGAAAAGGAATTACTTTCAAATTTCAATATTTATAATATTGACTGTAAAGTAATTTATATGATATTGCGGCATTACGCTTTGCTCCAATAAATCTAGAACTCTTAATACAAATTTAGCGGGGCGAATTATATTTCAGCCGAGGTGGAATTTTTCCGGTAGGCTATTTTTATTGCATCTGAAGTACTCGTCCATCACGATTAATAGACAACACCGGTTGCCTTGATAAGTGATAACTTTACGAGCACTGAGAGGCTCGATGACGTCATTGAAAGCTATCGGAACTATTACTGTGTGCACGGTCGCTGCTACCAATGCAATTTTGGCAATTTATTTATTAGCCGTTTGTTTCATTATTAACCATATTATAGTTGTTTCATAATTAGATGTTTGATTTCTATATTAGTGATATTTGCGTATAAGTTAAATTTATTGGATACTTAAAAAGACGATAGCTAACTTTTAGATACTTGCAAAGTTTATAGATTTGTTGGTTTAGTAGTTTTATCAACACGTATTCCCGATTGCAAGAAAAATACCGCATAATAAAGTGTTAACCCTTTGCCTGCGTTTTCCCTATAGACTTCTGAAAAAACAGCTTCAAGTGATGTAAGAGGTGGCGTTCTCTCTCGACTTATTAGGCAGCCGAAGTTCTCTATTATTCATACTCGTCCATCACTTTTTACATAAATCAGAATTTTATATAGGTATAATACTTAGTTGTTGGCAAATAAAATAATAATAATAATAGAACTCATTCAGAATTATTTTGTTAAATTATAAAAGAAAATAGGTAGGTTAGCTAAATTTAGAGAGAATTAACTTTAACCTATGTTTTATTATTAATTAAATATTAATGTGATCTATACACCTATAACTTAACGCCTAAATCACATTCGTTTTTTTTTTTTTTTTCGGAAAGTTTGACTCAAATTACATTTAATACTAATGAACTATTAATTAAAAATAATGGTATGCCATGTACCTAAAAACCAGAAGCAAAACATGAGAAATTTATACTAATTAACGATTTTTACAGTTATTACATCCCTGAGCGCATAATGTAACACATTTTGAACCAAAAGTGAGACACGTACCAATTTGAGTGCGCACTAGTTTAAAAATAGTTGTAGTTGTAAAAATCACACATAGTGCCATAGCTAAAATAATAAAAATGCCGATCGGCACTCTGCTGTTCTGCCATAAACTGTCTTTTTAGCGGAATGAGATATTAACGACGCCAGCAAGACGTTTTGCCATATCGATTGAAACGGAGTGCATTGTACTTTAGTATCAGTTGACCCCATCATTTTCAGAACAACTCGTTAAAATCTGATGCACAAAATCAGAATACATTAAAATCCACTTGTATGAATTTATTAAACATTTAGAATGGGAAATTTTAAAAGAACGTTACACTCACACAAACAATACGAATTTATTTAGAAAATGTAAGCATTATTTGATTTGAATTTGAGATTATGATATGAACGGAAAAGTTTTGTGTATATTATATTCAAACTTTTGAAAATCATGTTTCATTTCCTAATTACCATTCTTTAACAAAGATACTATTAATATTGGAATAAAAATGCCTGCAAGTTATTTAATCTGAATTTTTAAATTTTAATACCAGTTTTAGAATGTGATATCGGTCATTGAATATATTAATCTTTATTCATAGTATGACTGCTATTAGTATTTGTCATATACCCAGCGAGTGGTTCAATCAACTGCGATAAAATTTTATTGGTAAAGAATTATCGAAACAATGGATATACTGTGCAAGGAAGCACTGGATAAGTAAGCTTATGAATAGAAACTACGTAAATGAGAATAAATTACTAATTTCGATTTCACTTGTAAACAGATGCAAATCATTTATTTATTGAAAAAATGTGACATCCGTGAAGTAAACCAACAGAATTTCCGCAGGATAGAATACAAGGTAATCCTAATACACGACAGATGCTAAAGAGATAATGAACAATATTTATTCAATCTTTGCTAACTGCAAAAATACCTATTGGTGAGCACAGTGATTAAAAAAAAAACATTTTTACAATTTGTTTCTTATGTTAATATTGATATAGGTAAAAAAATGTAAACAGTCCTGTTATAAAAAGAACAGAAAATAATTTGGGTATTTCGGCACAGTTAAGAAGTAAACTGAAACGACGTAAACTTTATAAAATGCGTGAAGAACAATCTGCGCCAATAATTTAACATAAAAACATGAAACTGAAATTATGTGTGCTTGAGCAACTTTGTAAAAGTGTATTTAACATATTGGCTTTATATTTAAAATCGAAGCTATTTTAATAACGGCAAGCGTAATATTTGACAAAAAGTAAACAAACAATATAGATGTTGAAATAGACCAATTTATCTAAATGGTTTTATTCGCGTGATAGTTTGTTAAAATGCTTGATTGATTTTACTGATCAATGTAATAGTCAGGCGTGCAAATTCGGCGATGAAAGTTTACCGTCTGCCAATCGAGTTTTTTCTCTCTGGAAATGTTTGATATGGTGGGCGGATAGGGAGGGGGGAGACATTTCTTTTAATCGAATGATTACCGATATCTTTTCGCGTAGGTAGTTAGTATACATATATGTACTTTGCATACCCCAATTACGCTGGCAGACGAAACTTCCGTCAGCACGCAGGAACCGGAAATTGAGAAAAAAAAATTATTTACCGGACCAAACTTGGCGGAAAATGTATATTTCGGCGTATACCGTACTGTACTGTAGTGGCAGACATTTCTAGCAAAGAATGGACAAAAACTTTATTTTCACAAAAAATAGTTGAAATAGAAAAAAACGTCAGCCCAGCCAACGTATGGTTCACAAGGCACCAAAAAATCCTAACCTTGGCTAGAAGACATTCTTGCCGAATTTAACCCCCCAAACTGCCCCTTAAAGGGTTAAAAAAAATTTTCACGAAAAACTGGAAAATAAACAATAAAGACTTATCTGTGTATCACTTTTATTAGATGTTCTTGTAGGTAATTTTAAAAAAGCAGCATTAGTATATTGCTTATAAATTTTAATATGAATTTATTGTTCTCACAATAGACGACTTAGAACGTAGGTATTAAGAATTGTTTTTGTTGTTGTTAAAGTTTTTAAGTTTTATAAGAATATTTGTGTTTCATGTTGTTTGTCGATATTGTTAGTTAATAATTCTGTAATATTTTGTTTTGTTTTTTATTGACGTATTATTATTTATTATAACTAGAATAAGACAAATTGGGAAATTACTTATAAAAATCGTGAGGATTCAAATTTTATTTTTAATGATTTTAACTTAACTTTTAAATCCTTTGTAATTTTCTGATTAGTTTGCAGCCTGAAGATATGATTAATAAAAAAGTCACGAAATTAGTTACGTTTAATAAAGTTTTTGGTATATAAAGACTTTTCTTTTATCATTTTTCTATAAGATGAACTCCCATGTTAGCATAGGGGCAATTCATAAGAATCGTGCAGTTTGTGCTAAGTCTTTGAAATTTGGTACCATAGTTTTAGGTATGGTCTTACGGTTTTAGGAAACCATCGCAAGCAACTTGTGCGCGACCTCTGGTGGCCTGTTTGCTATAAATCCAACCTCATTCTTATATGGACATCGTAAATCTTTTCGGATATCTTGCTGGCACAAGCAACACAAAGTCCAATTGGTCGTTTTTCTTCTATTATTAACAGTAGTATTTTCGAAACTCATATTTATGTTGACATGAAGAAACACACTCGTTATGGTTTTCTGGAGTCAATATTCAGACTGTAAACCTGGAACAATAAAAGATAATGCAGTATTATACCTATATTATTTTTTAACAAAAGTTCTGGACCAATTTTGGATGTGGAGCCATCGGCCAACTGCCCCTGGCGGCCGTGGCAGTGGACACCCGAAAGACAACAGAAGTTAGATAAAGTGGCACGCACCTTGAATGAGGGAAACGTGAGGAAACAAGTGGCACGCACCTTGAATGGGGAAACTGAAGTGTGGGTGTCCTTCGGCTCGGGGAAGACGTTCCGCTTCTTGGCAACCCATGAGATTGCTCGGGCTCTGGGTCCTGAAAAAGCTAAAGCACTACCGATGTTTCATGCTTTGAAGGGCTGCGGCACGGTCTCCTGCTTCGCCGGACGTGGAAAGAAGACAGCTTGGGCAGTGTGGACAGTGCTACCTGAGCTGACCCAGACACTCATTCTTCTCTCCACTGCACCAGATCGTATGAATGAAGACGCCATGCACACCATTGAAAGGTTCATCACACTGCTTTATGACAGAACAAGCACAGACACCGATATCGACAAGGCACGTCGCAAACTGTTTGCAAAGAAAAGCAACGTCCAGCTGATCCCACCGACAAGGGCAGCCCTGGAGCAGCACGTCCGAGGAGCAGTATACCAGGGCGGACAGTCTGGGGTCAGGCCCTGGTTCCTGCACCAACACTGCCATCACCAACCTACTGCGGTTGGATCAAGACCAGCGGCGTGTATGAACCTCTCTGGACAACGCTACCCGAAGCATCCCAGATCTGCAGGGAGCTCGTCTCTTGCAAATGCAAAGACTGTATGAAAAAGTTCAAGTGCAAGAAGGCCTGTCTGGAATGCACACCACTGTGTGCTTGCGAAGACGGGGAGTGCTCTGAGAACTGAAGTCGCATTCTTAAAACGAATGTTCTGAACTGGCAGTATACTGTACTGGGACTGTAAAACAGATTTTTAATATTTTGTCTTTTAATTTTTTAATGCAAATGAAAAATGTACAGAAATTAAAAAGTTTATTTGAATATAATAAATCTTAATTTTCCATTAATCTTTAAATTACTTCAAACATTTCACATACAATATACTTCAGAGTCATATTATAAAGTTAAATTAATATTTTGTATTGTATTTTTTTCAATAACTTAAATATAATTTGAAATGTGAAATATAAAATTATTAAATAAATATATATAACTTACAAACTATCTCTCAATCAAAACATTCGAACTTTATCTAACTTCTGTTGTCTTCCGGGTGTCCACTGGCAGACATTTTGGAAAATGGCCGCCACGGCCGCCAGGGGGCAGTTGGCCGATGGCTCCACATTCAAAATTGTTCGTATTACATCGGTCTACCTCTGTGCCAAATTTGGTGCTTTTATCAAAAAGTGCACAATATATTGAAATATCCTAGCTAAACTGCCGCACTAAATTAAAGTTTTAATTAATTGTGAAGATTGATTTATTTTCATATTGCCTAGAAGGCATTGAAACAATTGATTTAATGTCAGTTAAGTCAATTATGCTGTCGGCAAATTAGATGCTGCTTTTTCTGTTATCTGAAATCAAAAAATCTTAGTAATAATGCCTCTTTCGGAAAACGATCGCATAGAAAATCTTATGATGTATGGTTATGGAGATAGAAAATTTTAACTAATACAAAGTACATGGACATATGTACGTGACAAATCCAGAACTGGCCGCCGAACAGTCAATGCTGCCACAAAACATTTTATTGAGAGTTGAAGAAAATCCAGATTCTAGTTCCCGTCAGATTGGTTTGGACATGAATTTAAGTCATGCTACAGTGCTTATTGTTTTACATAAACATAAATTTCACCCATATAAAATTACCTTGACACAAGAATTATCAGATGATTTTCATCGACGGGTGCAATTCTGGAGGCAATTACGTTGCAATAATGACATGTTTGGTAAAAATATTATTTTTTCGGAAGAAGTTACAATTTGCCTTAATGGTACTGTCAAGAGACAGAACTGTACTGCCGTGCTAAAATCAAACGCCGTATCTACAAAAATATCCGAAATTAGGTTTTTGGTGGTTTTGGTATATTAGCATTTTATTCTATCTATTTACTAAAGCAAAAAGCTGTAACTACATTAGTTATATTAAAAATCATTACACATTTTGTCGTATCTTCACAAAATTTCTACCTTTCCTAAGCACAAATGTGGTATCTGTATGCTCTAGTTGAAAATGCAGTAACTACTTGTAAGGATATACATATGCCGCGTTTCTTTCTAGTATGTTGTAGTTCCCGCCTTTTTGACTAGGAAACGTTGCTAAACGCGCGCTTTGTTTCTGGTTAGTTATTCTTTGTTCTTTAAAGTGTTTACATGTTATGTTATGTCGGCTATTAATTGGTGATAATTAAAAAGTACGTAGGTAAAAAATTTTATGTTACAATTAACTACAAAATGAATTGTAGAGTTTAAATCAACTTCTTGAAACATTTAAAAAGCTAATTTTCTACTAATTTACAATATTTACATTCAATACTCTTTTATTTCAGCAAAATGTCTAGAGCGAAAGTAATGTTATCTTTGGCAAATAAAGGAGAAATTTTACATAAGTCGACAGTTTCAACGGCAGGAGTTTCTGTGGCAACTCGTAATGAAAACAGTGATATTTTACCAAAATCTTCTTTAGTTATTAAAGAACAAAATGATTTTGTGTCAAGTTATTCCATTTCAACGGACGATAAAGTTTTTCTAGCGACTTTAAATAACGATAATGCTAATATTTTACCTGAATCTTATTTTGGGGCTAAAATACAAAATGAACCTATGTCAAGTATATTGGCTTTATCTGATGATAAGGTTTGTGGCGCGAGTTTAATAGGAAACGTTGATAAAATTTTACCTGATGAATCTGCTTTGGCGAATAAAGAAATTGAACAACTTACATCAAATATACCGATTGTAACAGAAGATGGAATTTATCTGACAACATTAATTGGAAACAGTAATGATAATAATTTACCTTCAATTTTTAAAGTGACTAATAATAATGAACAAAGTGAATCTGCGTCAATTGTACCGATTTCAAGTAAAGTTGGAATGTATGATGATGATGATTTGCCGTTATCTCACTTGGTCGGTAAAGAACATATTATATCAAATCCAGTTTTACTGGTAGACCGAATTTCTGAGGATAATTTAAATGAAAATATTGCTGATGATTTATATGTAATTCAAGATTTGTCAAATATGGTACCTAATGAGACAAAACTATTACAGTATGATAAAAAATACGAATTTTTAAAACTTGATCAGTCCTGCAAAATTATAAATAATGAAATAACGCAAGATGTAGGTAGAGGGCTCAACGATACTTTTATAGAAAATGTTCCCCCGTCTACCTCTACATTAAATATTATATCTGTAATAATAGATAGTCCTGAAGTTCCATTTGAAGAAAATGCAGTTAATCATATTGATGGAGAAGTGATGCCACCTATAATACCAAATCAATCAATTGAAAGCTCTGCAGAAAATAATACAACAAACAATTTAGATGAGAAAGGGTACACAAAAACAGGTAACCCAAGAAAAAGGAGGCGAATAGATCCAAAGACTAAAATAGAAGAAAGGAATATGAAGAGACAAAAAATTATTGAAAACCATAAAATACTACCAGCCTGTGATGTAAAGAGTTGTATAAAAGCATGTTTGAGTAAAATCAATGAAAATCGACGAACTGTAATAAACAAAAATTTTTGGAGTTTAACTAATGCAGAGCGAAAGGCTTTCATGCTTAACACATGTACCAGGCAAGATCCAAAACGTCGAACGACTGAAAGTAAAACAAAACAGAATACATTTAAGTACTATTTGAAAGATGAAACCGATGAATTGGTACAAGTATGTAAAACATTTTTTTTAACAACTTTAGGTTATAAGAAATCGAATGATAGAGTTTTACATGATACCTTATCGAAAACTCCAAGAAATAAGTTTAATCCCCCAAAGAGTCGCCATTTCGAATCGGCTAAAAAGAGAATAGATTACTCTCTTCTTGATGAACATATTGAGACGTTTCATCCATCTATATCTCACTACAGGTATGTTCCTAAATTTTATACTACAATAATTGATAACTATATAACATAGACACCATAGACATAACATAAACCTCACAGAAATTAGACAACCCCCAAATCCAAAGCCAAGGCTGTCTGGGAGGGGGTTACACATTTGAAAAAACGCAGACAAACATCCACCCACCGACATTGCTAGTGACGGCGCCGGGTCTTGAACCCGGAAGGCAGTGTAACTAGGCCCTGTCTGTCACTCATGCTCTAACCCGCTGCGCTACCGTATCGGTATTAATATATTCTTGATTTTTTAGACGTACCCACGCACCAAACCGAAGATATCTGCCCAGCGACATATCAATTTCCACCATGTTCGAGGACCTTAAAACCAAAAACGTCAATTCTAAGGTATCATACGAATCATATCGTTTACGAGTGAGGGCAAAAAATATATCATTTGCAGTACTGGGGCATGAAGAATGTGAAGAATGTGAGGAGTTCAAATTGCATGAGCACAATGAAGATAATGTTCAAGATACTTGCAAAACATGTTCTAGTTATAAAAAACATAAGAATCTTGTTGCTGAGTCTAGAGAATTTTATCAGACACAATCTGGCACAAATTTTGAAGAAGGCACTGTCTGTGTTTCTGCAGATTTGCAGAAAATTATTATGTTACCGAGGGTGGACAGTTTTAAGAAAGTGATTTTTATTAAGAGACTTATAGCGTACAATGAAAGTTTTGTACCACTCGGTTCAAAATCGCAGTTAAAACCATACGCTGTTTTGTGGCATGAGGGTGTTTCAGGCAGAGACAAAGAAGATATTGTAAGCTGTTTTTATTCATTTTTCAAGAGACATAGAGATGCCAAGCAAATAACTATATGGTTAGACAACTGTTCTAGCCAGAACAAAAATTGGTGTTTGCTAACGTTTTTAGTGAGGTTGATTAATTCTGATGAAATAACTGCTACTGACATATTTCTCAATTACTTTGAACCGGGACACTCCTTTATGTCAGCAGATAGTTTCCACCACCAGGTGGAACTATCACTTAAAAAACAGGGTAAGACTTACGATTTTGACGACTTTGTTGATGCAGTGCAACAAGCACAAAAAGGAAAAGTCGTAGTTAAAAAAATGAATTATCAAGATTTTTATCAGTGGAAAGACTTCAAATCTGAAGTTGCCTTAAAGAAATATGCAAGCAGACCGCATCTCTCCGATATGGTTCAGATTAAAGCTAGCCGTGGCAACTATGCATTACACTACAAAACATCATATATTGAAGATTTTATAAAGTTAGAGTTTCTTTGTAAGAAAGCTGCGAAAAAAACAGGAGTTTTATCGGCCGATGTTGCAAGCCTAATCAAACCCCGTGGATTCCCTAAATCGAAAAAAGAAGCTTTGCTCAAAATTCTTGGAGGAATTCTTCCTGAAAACAGAAAGAGTTTCTGGAAGAACTTACCAGAATGTGAGAATTAGATGAAGTTGTTTCTATTTTTCTTTTCTATTGTTAATTACTTAATATTTTGTAACAAAATGAAGTTTATTTCCTATGTATTTTTTCTCTTGAATAAAATTTAAAGAAGTTTTTTAAATCACTTTAAAAAATACACAGTCGAAATGTCGAAAATCAATTACGGCATATTTTTTGTTAAATATTTTACTGTGAATACTAAGCTAGAATGCCGTATCTGCGTCTTAAATCAATTTAATGTAGATACCGCATTATGGCTTGGCATGTACAAAAATATCTTTAACAATAAAAGTCGTATCTGATTTTTTAATATAAACATTTAATTTTTTTTTCAATTTAACATGTCTAGTCGATATTTCACGTCATTTTACATCGAAAATCACCTCTTTTAAATAACCTGTGTTATAGTTTACCAAGGACTATCAAAAAAACTTTGATGCTAAATTTCTCGATTCTTTGCCGACTGATGGTCGAGATGGTAGAGTACCTGCCTCTCACCCAAAAGTTCCGGGTTCGAATCCCGGTCGTGGCAATGGAAAATACTGTGAGAGGGATTTTTCCATTATACACGGATATTGGATGTGTGTCCCTTGTCTTTAAATGTGTAGCCCCTTCCCGCACAAGGCTCAGCCTTCTGGGATAAAGGGGGTCGTAATTACATGTGGTGTATTTATTTATTATTATTTATTATTTTGCCACCAGTAGATACGGCGTTTGATTTTACCACGGCAGTGTAGGTATTGGGCTTCACAGAATCCCCGGTGGATGCAGGAGTCACATACTCAGTATCCAAGAAAAGTGAACGTTTGGACAGGCATAGTCAGAAATAGAATTTTGGATCCGTATTTTTTTGATGACAACTTAACTGGCGCAAGGTATTTGCAAGTTTTACAACAAGATTTGATTCCAAGATTTAATTGCTTTATACCCAAATGCAAATGAACCAGATATACCTGACAACAGACTTTGGTATCAACAGAACGGTGCGCCTCCTCATTATGCTCTTTCTGTTGCACCAAAACTGTCTGCGATGAAAATGAGGCAGAATGACACATTTTACATTTTGCCTGTTCTCGCTGTTATTTGTTTTTATATTATATTTTTCTATAAAGTAACATGATCTAACAATCTAACATGAATTGAATGAATGAATTGAAAATGAAAGTAAATAATCCTTTATAAAATATTGAGGAAACTGGGCTATATACATTTCTGGTCAATCAGAAAAATTGTAACGTGAGGAGAAAAATGCTTTGTCAAGGAAGGTAATTTTAGCGATCTTAGGTATAAGAACAGTTACACATGTTATAATGCAAATTAATTAGCTTTAATTTTAGAAAGAGAATTAAAAATATTTTTAAATTAGATTAAAAGTCTCATTATGAAGTGTTAGTTGACATATTAAGTAAAAGTGGGTAGGTTATATTTTTCTAAATCGATAACATTTTATTTCTCCATAAAAAGTCGTATACCTAAGCTCCCAGTGATGCATGCATAGTACATTTCAACAAAGCTTTATCGCTTTCATACATGATTGATTAGTATGTCCAGTGGTTTAGCTTGAATAAGCCAATTTCAATTTTAAAGATTCAATAATATAACCTTTACATTTGTAAAATTTATTTAACAAACCAATTTGTGGATTTAAGAAGGTTATTATTTTTATTATGTGATCGAGTATCTTTTGTCATCCAGATGATACAGAGTGATAAAACTGTGACAGTGTTCTCTTTTTTGTTAAATATGTGTCCTAAAATGCTTCGCGCCAGAGTTACAGGGCGTTTAACTTTCATGAAAAAAATAATATATATATGGTTGGCCCTATCTCTCAAAATAATTTTGTATGAGAGGTGGTACTGTCAAGATCTATTAACTGCCAAAATTTCAGTGGCTTAAAATGATGGTTTGCAGACCCTTTTCTAAAAAAAGTATGTCACTGTTTTTTTTTGAAAAAATAACAGCAGGTTTCGGTTCTTCTTTAAAACAAACATAAGTAAAATACCTTGTACATTTTTGATAAAATCCGCCGTTCCAAAGTTATGTGGCTTTAAAAATGTCACTGAACGCTGTCACAAAACCAGTTATAACCGTTTACAGCACTGTTGTATGTATTAAATTTGAAAATGGTATTTTATAACAAGTAAATTAGTTTAACTTATTTAAAAATGAACATGTTACACAGGTATTTTAATAGTGAAATGACAAATATGATAAAAATATTCGAAAAATGTAAGGGAAGCAGTATGGCGGCAACCAGAATGTATCGGAATGTGTTTCCAAATAGAATCACATTTAATAAAAAAATATTTTAGAACGTTGGGAGGCGGTTAAGGAAACACGGTTCTTTTAAGCCTATAATGATAAACTGAGGTAGACAAAGAAGAGTACAAAATCCAGAAACAGAAGAATTCATTTTACAAGACATAGAACAGAATCCAAGCACCAGCATAAAGAGAATTTCTCACACCTTGGGAATTTCTCGCGCAAGTATTCATCGTGTTCTTCGAGAACAACTTCTTCATCCTTACCATAAACAGAAAGTACAAGAATTCCTTCCAAGAGATTTTGGACCAAGACTTGAATTTTGCCAGTTACCTTTGACAAAATCCCTACTTTCCTGAATACATTTTATTCACTGATGAAGCGTGCTTTACCTATACCGGAATGAACTTCCTAATCGTTTAGCGGGTGTAAGCTATTTGGAATTTTTACAGCACACATTACCTACCCGACATAATAGATGAATTACCATTACTCACTAGGAATAATCTGAATTGAATTCTTGATGGTGCACTTACATATTTCATATTGGAGAAGCTCACGAATTTTTAAATAATACGTATCTTGTTATATGTGAATTGGTAGAGGTGCTCCTTTGGAATGGCATCCACGATCCGCATTTAAAATTACGAGTTTATAGTTAATTCAAAGTGGAGAACAATAATTGTGGCAGATGTTTCAAGATGAATGTAATTACATAAGAAGTACTTCAGGGGAACTATAAGGAACGAAATTTTCGTTTTTGCGCAAACTTCGTTTATCTATAAGAGAAAATGGAGACCATTTTGAACAATATTTATAAATTTTCATTTTGCTTGTTTTTCTTTCTATTAGAGATTTAAGTTCCTAAAAATAAATTAATTAAGTTTCTTAAATAGGATTAAAAGACCTTCAAGATACTTTTTTTGGGCGATTTTTAGTGTTATAGCAAAGGGAGATAATATATCCGAAAATATAAGTGCGTCTCAGTTTCCCAACCTTAGATTTCGATGAGAATTTTTATTTTTCCTCATGAAACCTCAAAACTTTATAACTTTTCACTAATAGTAACATCTCTATGCAGCTAAGAAAGTTTTTGGAGTTAAATAACTTTAGAACGGCGCATTTTATGAAAATGCAACAAGATAGCTTCCTTACGTGTTTTTTTATGAAGGACCGAAATCCGTTGTTTTTCAAAAAATTATCGTGTGTACTTTTTTTAGAAAGACTCAAGACAACTGAAATTTTGTCAGTTAATAGATCTTGAAAGTAGCACCTCTCATATAAAATGTAACCAGTAACTCTGAAACGAAGCATTTTAGGACACATATTTACTAAACAAAATAACCCTGTAATTTATGTAGAATACACTTGCAAATTATGGCCTAGGCTTTTTGAGACACCCTGTATATATATATATTTTTTAGTAATTAATACACCCATCGACTAACAGTTTCAAATTATAACCAAATGAAAGTTTATATATTTTATACATCTCTAGTGAAATATACATTTGTGCTACCTCCAAACCTGTCGGAAGTAGCAGATACAAAACTTTTTATTTTAAAAAATAACATGAAATTCCCATCCATACGCAAATTACCAGTAGGAACAAAAACCACCGTTATTTAATAGTATTGTTAAATGTTACCGAAAGAAATTAACCATAAGAAAAAGATAGAGAAAGAGAGAGAGAGAGAGGGAGAGAAAGGAGAGAGGGGGGGGACGCTGCTTAGCCCTCCTATCTTCGTCGCACATTCTACGGTATGCTTCTCGCAGGGTTGCCGAATTAGTAGATATTAGTAGAGAGGTAATAGCGGACCCGGGACACCCCCCACCACTTTTGCGCCCCCCACCACTTTTTTTGGGGTGGGGGGGCAATTAGAGTGGGGGTAATTTGTAATTGCGTAATTAGTAATTTGTAATTGCGTAATTAGTAATTTGTAATTGCGTAATTAGTAATTTGTAATTGCGTAATTAGTAATTTGTAATTGCGTAATTGGATTATTTCGCTGTAATTAGACTAGTATAATTGCAATATATCTAATAAATGTAATTAGTCTGGAGGGGGGATAATTAAAATCCAATTGTCGCGAGAAATGAAAGTAATTGGATTATTGCGCTGAGAAATGAAAGTAATTGAATTATTGCGCTGTAATTGCGTAATTAGTAATTTGTAGATGTGTAATTAGACTATTTGCGCGTTAATTACACTATTTTATATAGTCTGGAGGGGGATAATTAAAACCCAATTGCCGCGAGAAATGAAAGTAATTGAATTATTGCGCTGTAATTGCGTAATTAGTAATTTGTAGATGTGTAATTAGACTATTTGCGCGTTAATTACACTATTTTATATAGTCTGGAGGGGGTTAATTAAAAAACCCAATTGTTGCGAGAAATGAATGTAATTGGATTATTGCAATTAAACTAGTATAATTGCAATATATCTAATTGAATTGGTACAATTATATATTAATTAGTACATCAATTGGAGAAAATGAAAGTTTATTACGCTGTAATTAGACTAGTATAATTGCAATATATCTAACATAATTTCACGAAACAGGTGCCTATCTGAAAATCAAACCACTCGTATTTCACATACCCTACTGTCACTGTGCCCTTACAAATTATTAAAATTCCAAATTGTAGGTAGTCTTCGACCAGCATTCCATTGACATCGCATTTATTTCCTAATGATCAAAGATTAAATCAGCTTTTTAGTTTTTACTGTCGCATATCTTGAAATAAAATAGTTAAATTTATAGCTCCCATTTGCGACAGACAATATGTCTGCATAGAGGACCCAGCTACGTAGGCCAGGTGGCTCACGCGAACGGTACCTGCCTGAAATCGAGGTAATGCCGCAGGCAGTACATAAGGGTATTACATTGTTATAAGACACTTCTTCTATAATGACTTTGTCATAGGGAATTAACTATCTCGTAATTATTAATATTGTTACATTTTATTGTTTGGTGTCTTTAAATCGGTTGGGGGTTTACTGTTGCTTTTGTATACATTTAATGACTACCTACATAGGGGTCCGTCCTTAAAATTTTAAGTTAGCAAGGTTATAGACAAAAGAAATTTGACGGATTCTACTCGATCAATATCAAAAAAAATTAAACAGTCCGCCTTTGTTGATGCATTTTCCCATGAGATCGAAGATAGACAAGAAATAGTTTATCTTACTAATAGGACAATAATCTATTTACACGATAAAGATCAATAATTAATAATAATTTTATTAATTTATATCCCTTTAGACAGTAAACGTCTTCGAAAATTCTCAATACTACTAAACACAGAAATACTCAGATACAGAATACAGAAGGATAACACTTAAAAATAAAAAATTCTTTTAGTAATTTTAAATAATTCTTCACTCCTGACAAAATGTTATTTATTTCGATACGCAACGAGATAAATATTCTATTGGCATGGTATCTCAAACCAGCTAAACCTCTTAAAACACGTTTCTGAACGATAAAAATAAGAGGAATTTCCCCAGAAGTAGACACCGTGTCTTAGACGAGATTCAAATTGTGCAGGGAAAATAATGCATTTTTTTTTCAACCTCCGGGTCCTCAAAGTCGAAATGCATTCATTTTTCTAAGGACAAATATATTGCACAAAAGATTAGCCATCTCCTATCTAAACAAAAGATACGTCGATTTTTACAAAACAAAGCCACACAATTACCTGAAATTTTAAACTTAAAAATAACAGGTGAGAGTGTAATTCGAATAGGATGGAAGGTTTAGAACTGCCTACTATAAAGAAGTCATTAAATGTCTTTATTGGTAATAATTAAATAGACAAAAGGCAACCCGCCTTTGTTGCACTGACGAGAAATTTTTCAGTCCTTTTAAAGCAATAATGTCACAGCTTAATGGACCCATTTGAAAGTTAAAATATAGCTATTAGATTCATGCTTTGTTTTGCTGTCAATGGTCGATAAACATAAATGTTTTAAATAGTAAAACTATTCAAAATCCATTTAAATACAAATACGCTTGGCAAAAATAACAAAAGGACACGGTCAAGATCTTTCAGCTTAAATAAACAATAATAAAATTTTCATTGATTTACAAATTTTAACATACAGGGTGCCCCGAATTGTACAGATCAAACATATGTTCTAAAAAATATATATGGGGTGTTCCATTAAAAGATACACTTTCTATACTTTCCAATGTTGCTCTATAAAGAACTACTGATAATAATTGCAGGTAATTGATGTGTAAAAGATGATGGACAGTAGGTCGGCAATACACAAAAAAAAAAACCATTCAACTCAAACATGAAGTCTGATAGAAGACATTAAATCTGCCATTGAAAGATTGTCTTGTAAACTAGATGACATAAGGAGGGATTCAAATAAAATACACATTAAAAGATTACAATAATTTTATTTCCTATTTTTTATTACACAACTAAAAACAACCATAGTATAATTAAAACAGTTTTATTTTAAATACACAATTACATTTTTGAGAAAATAAACATAGACGCTTAGTAGATCAAACTTTATGGTGTGATAAACTACCAAAATAATATGAAAAAGTTCATATGTAAATGTGGGCCGGGGACACATAGTTCCGAGATACAGGGTGTTAAAGAAACATGTAAAATTTTTTTGTTGTTTGAAACACTGAAATGATGGCACACTATATTGCGCTCTAATTAGACTAGGTGCAATTTCTCGAAATTCTATGGTTTATCACCTTATAGAAAAGCAGTATATCTTAAGATATATTTACAGATCAGTATACATCCAACTTGACGGCGTTTTAACAAAAGCAAGCGGAAACGATGACTACTTTGATAATGCATTAAAATGCAATATTTTAACGGAAATTACAGCGATGCTTTAATAAAGCTCTGGATAATTATATGCCTCTTTTAATCTGTTTTACAGAATAATGGGGGTGGCTCTCTTCAACCGTCTGTAAAACTATTTAATGAAACCTAGTTAAAAATTCAGTTCCATAAAGAAGCTACGATAATTTATGATATAGTTAATCACGATCCATTTTATTATTCAACTCAAACATGAAGTCTGATAGAAGACATTAAATCTGCCATTGAAAGATTGTCTTGTAAACTAGATGACATAAGGAGGGATTCAAATAAAATACACATTAAAAGATTACATTCAATTTATTTCCTATTTTTATTACATAGCTAAAAATACCTTATTATAATTAGATTTCTGTAATTGCAATGTATACGCTTGTATACTAAAATATAAGGGCAGGTAGTTACACCATTCAACAAAGCATCAATATTTGTTAACTGTATAATAAATAGGCGAAATAAATCCACAAAAATCACCTGTTAGTACAAAGCCCATAAAATATTTTTTCTTTTGTAAAAGGGACATTAAGGAAGACACTATAGTCAGTAAATATTGATTGTTATCAAATGGAATCCCTGTCTTTCGATCGACCTTTCCCACGAGATTGATTAGATAAGAAAGATACGTTAAGATACATTTATATCGGTATTTGTTTAACGATCAGATCATTTTTTGCAAAACTTTATTTTCCCACAGCTTAATAAAAAAAAAAAATGCCTCGTCATTATAATAGATCTACAAATCAGGCGGTTTATTGGTAATAATTACAGATGAACTAACTAAAGATGATGGACAATAGGTCGGCAATACACAAAAAAAAAAAACCATTCAACTCAAACATGAAGTCTGATAGAAGACATTAAATCTGCCATTGAAAGATTGTCTTGTAAACTAGATGACATAAGGAGGGATTCAAATAAAATACACATTAAAAGATTACAATAATTTTATTTCCTATTTTTATTACACAACTAAAAATACCATAGTATAATTAAAACAGTTTTATTTTAAATACACAATTACATTTTGGGAAAATAAACATTTGCATATACATCGTGATTATTGTTGATAAAATGTTTTTACTAGACATCAAGAAAACCATTCTGAACCGAGCCATCTAATGCATTATAACTTAAATATGTATCATGAAGTATAAGTGCATACACTCGAGTAAAAAAAAGGCAATTAATGCTGCTAACAAGGTTTTGGCAATATATTGGCGTATCAAAGGTAGATATTGATATAGTTTTAAAACTAAAAAAAAAAAAAATGGTTATCTTCATATGCAGTTAATGGTCATATTCTTTTATTACAAAATATTGAAATTATATGATTGCTGTGGCTCTCTACGGCCCTGAGATTTGAGATGAACATTAAACACAAATAATACAAGGTTTCGTAAATAACCCCTACCTTATTTTATCGATTTCAATTCAAACAAATCTAAATAATTATATGCCTCTTTTAATCTGTTTTACTGAATAATGGGGATGGCTCTCTTCAACCGTCTGTAAAACTATTTAATGAAACCTAGTTAAAAATTCAGTTCCATAAAGAAGCTACGATAATTATGACTTAGTTAATCACGATCCATTTTATTATATTTTTTATCAGTTTAAATACACTAATGTAAACAAACAACATTACTCGTCTGTCAAAATTTGATACCAAAAATACGTTTTTTTATTATTTATTCCCTAGTTCGTTGAAAAAATATCAACCAATCTGACAAAGAAGCTAATGTAGATACATAAATAATGTTCTTTTATTTTTATTACCATATTTATTACATCAAATATTGTATGTATTATGTAGTTATGATGGTATATTTTATATTATATTATAAGGTTAAATAAATGAAATACACATTAAAAGATAACATTAATTTTATTTCCTATTTTTTTATTACACAGCTAAAAACAACCATAGTATAATTAAAACAGTTTTATTTTAAATACACAATTACATTTAGCGGCTCGCTAGTGTGAACGTGTACGACATGATTGATGTAATTAAATTGCATTACCCAATTTATTGTGGATTACAGCAATAATGGTATAATTTCCTCTTCTTTGAAGTTGATGGTGATATATCAACATTGTTATTGGATGCCACATTTACATCGTTTACCTTACAATAGCAGCAAAACATTTTTCGAGGTATTGGACCGTCATTAGCATCAAAACTGCCTTCATGATCTTTAAGGTAATGTTCTGTGCAGTATTGATATTTTATTATATCGACATCGTTCTGAAGATGTGTAGGTAGCTTATCCCATACTAATGCAATTTCATGTGAAGCCAACCCAATCATCACTTCTTTGGGCATATCAGCAAGTTGTTGTTTGCTCATCTTCAATAGACTACGCAAACGGGAGAATGCAATTAGTGAGTGGCCCATTCGCTTGATATCCTCTCGATCCATTGCTGGGGTTATAGTTTTCAGCTCCATGGCGTTTTATATTTCTTTCGTAGAGAGAAACTTTAAACACAAATGTCCACACCACACTGTGTTAAAATTCTGTACACGTTTGTAGTTATAGAATATTTGGTTGCCCCTCCTTGAATCGTTATTGAAACTAATTCTATAGGTGGGGGTAAATCACCAAAACTATCAAAGTAATTTACTAAACTACCTCGTTTTCTCCTTCAGATGTCTCACTTGAAGTCTTGTTCTACTACCTAGCAGTTTGCTCGTCAATTTTACTGCTCAAGTGCATAATTAGAATTGTTCAACGTAGAAAGTATCTGTTTATGCTAAATTAAAAAAAAAAAATACGTAAAAACATCATGTGTGACTCATCAGTACCAACATCGCTAAAAGAAGCTGTCGATATGCTGCTTACTTCATTAAAATGTGGCTTAGGTGGTGAACTACATAAAGACAAATATAGTCTGGGCATAAATTATTGTGAACTTTATATCAGTGATTATATTACGCTGAATAACTTTTGTGATTCAATGGTAAAATGTGGTCTTCATGAACAATTAAAGCAATATGTTTCCAAGTTTATAACTGATGAGGTACTCTATAATAAATATATCGGCGACGATGAGGTTGACTTAATAGAAAAAGAAAGCTCTCCACATCTCATTGCAGAAGCAATTGATTCGCTCCGTTTTATTTTGAGTCAAAGCCTGCAACTATATACTAATCCACTTGATGAAAATCGCCGTACCTATCTGAATAAAATGGGAATAAAATATTGTGATCTTTATATCTGGCACTATATTACGCTAGATAAATTTTGTACTTCGATGAACCAATTGGAGCTGAATGATCTATTAAAAGAACATCTATCTGGACTTGTAAGTGATGAACTTCTCGATCTACTTCCCGATTACGAAGGAGCACTTTAATATAAATATTTAACAAAAATGTATTTTATATATGAATAAATATCTTGTAACAATATCTGTTTTTATTTTAAGTAAAAACTTTTGATGAAACTGTACATTTTACAGCTAATAATAGATATTTAAATCATAAAAACATGTAATAAAGAACTTTGTTTTTAACTAGGTATTTAAAATACATAACAGCAAGTATTATACTCATGTCTAAAGAAATTGTAGTATATATAATAAACTTAAAAATATTTTTATTTTGTTTACATTTTAACATTAAGGAAATAAATTAGACAAATATTAATTGAGTACATTCGTTTTATTATTTATTTATTATACATAAAAAAATATTTCATATGACATAACCGTGTAATGATACAATAATATATTTTCTAGACAGTGGCAATTTTAAACAAGAGAAGCTCTATCAACCCACGAGTTGCGTTCTTTAATCTATGGGGTAAAAGAACTAATTAAAAAAAGAGTAATTTTTTGTATAATTATTTATTTTATGAAAATTTACTATAAATATGTTGTTACATTTTCAAAAAATATATTTACAATAGATATAGTACCTATATAAACACATAAAATATTCAATATGTTTTACCTATAATTATGGCACCAACAATTTTTATTGTGGTGATTCCAGCTGCTATAAAATAAACCAACTCGATCACAAAGTATACTTGCTCCTGTCATACATTTCATGCACATATTATTCCAACAATCGTCTTCATATTTATTGCAATATGTACACCGCTGCCTTAATTGCGATCTATTTATTTTGCAGGCTTCACACACATCTCGACATATGCCAAAATTCACCCATTTGAGCACTTGTAGACAACTTCGGCATTGCATTCCACTTGGACGGCTACCTTGAAATTCTTTATTCTTCACTTTATTTTGTATGGGATTCTCTTTTAAACATCTTCTACATAGGCCGGTATATGGGTTAATCCTATCTTTACGCCAAGCACAAAAGCAATTATGACACATTTTTGACTTATTATAGCTGTATGGATGTGCAGCAATTAGTGGTTTTAATTTCCATTCCTTTGGTAAAACCATTATATTCCCCCTTTTAACGTTATTGTGCTATGTATGAAGTTTTAATGATGTTCGTTTTGTGGTTGCCACTTATTTTATAATAGGACCCTGACGTCATAGAAAGGGGCGTCACCACCAACTATACAGTGCGCGCCAGCCGACTAGGAACATGGGGCTTCAAAATGAATGGG
This sequence comes from Rhagium mordax, assembly GCA_963680705.1. Lineage (NCBI taxonomy): Eukaryota > Metazoa > Arthropoda > Insecta > Coleoptera > Cerambycidae > Rhagium > Rhagium mordax. The sequence goes on from OY796656.1 coordinate 44,603,642, forward strand.
AAACGCACCTCGATCGAGTCTCGTCCTTTGTACCGCTGTGCGTTCAATCCGATTCTCACCCGTAACGAGGACACTATCGAGTGCGGCTGCCCGTTCATTTCCCGTCCCGTGTTCCTAGTCGGGTGACGCGCACTGTAGAATTTGTTAAAGTTCTTTGTGCCCAAATTCATATCTCATAAAGAAAATCCGCATTTAAGAATAAAATAAGGTTAATGTCAGGATAAAAATTAAGGATAAAAAGGATGGATAAGAAATAAGGATAAATTTAAGGACAATAAGAATAATATGAGGATAATATACGGAAGACCTATTACTTTTTAGTTATTTGATGCCATATAGTGGAGGATAAACATGTATTATAAATGTCATGTTTGCAACAAAACATTCCATTGGGCCAGTAGTCGAAGTAGACATGCAATTGTTCATAGAAACATCTCTTTCCAGTGTGATTTGTGTGATAAAACATTTAATAGAAAAGATAATTTAATTACTCATACGCAAAGAGTACATCGCGTCGATGAGTTGCATATTTCATCCAATAGTATGAAGGCGACCTGCAAAAACATTAATTTGCCACTTAAAACGACTGACGAGGAAGATCAAAGGGAAAATTACAATAATAAAGTGTCTAATGTATCCTCACCTAGAGAAAAATATTTATCTATTACAAGAAATAAAACACAAACAAATGGAGAGTTGAAAAAATTTGCTGCACCGTCTGTAGCACCTCGAAAGACACCATCAATCGAAGAACATGTTACAAAACCTTTGGAGAAGATGAAAAATGAAGAAGTATTAGACTGGGACTTTGAAACTAACCCACGAGATATAGTTGAGGCGATAAGAATTAACATGCGCCTAGGCGTAGATTTTCAAATATATATAAACACTCTACGACACATGGGCATTATTGAATAAAATATTTTATTGTCATATTTTAGTGTTGTATCAATACAAAACAAAAATACCATACTGTTAATGAATGCCTCCACTACAGTTGACGCATGAGGATGGACTTTGGGTAGTCAGCAGCGCAAGCCTTGCCAGCAGCGTAGTTCAACAAGTGTTTGACAGTCGAAATTGACAGTTCAATGTCTGGAGGTTATTAATACTTTTATTAATCTTTTTTTTTTAAAGCAAAAAGTGATTAATTGTTAAATTTCAAACGTTATGCACTGAAAACTCAAATTAAATATTTAAATCGAAAAACATGTAAATTTCAATTCAGGTTATCCTTTAAAGTAAACAAATATTCAGCCAAGATGTAATGATGCATAATAATGGGCGCTGAGTCATATTCAGCCAAGATGTAATGATGCATAATAATGAGCGCTGAGTCCTCGCGTGTTTTAGGAGGTGTTGATTGTTTACACTGGACGGTTTGCACGTTGTTTTATTTTCTTAATTTTCTTGAATGTAATTGAGCTGTGTAATCCTCATAGAGCGTCATATTGAAAGACAATGGTTTATCGATATTGCATGGTACCCGATTGTAAAAGTACTACGATTTCCACACCAGCAAAAAAAAAAAAAAAAAAAAAACATTTATTAAAGTGCCATTAGACGAGAAGCATCAAAAACGTATATGGCGACCTGCTTCATGACATCACCACCAATGGCAAGGCGTTTTCGTGTGACGTCAATTTAAAGATCTGTGTTTGAATTTTAAATGGAAAATTAGACTGGAAATTCTCTTTTCAAAAATATATGCGAAGAGACTCTTAAATTTACTAAAAGATGTGCTTTATTACATTTTTGAAAGTAAAAGAAATTATATGCAAGGTCCCTATTGTCACTGTCTAGAAAATATATTATTGTATCATTATGAATAATTAAGGATAATTAAAATATATGTCACTGTCTACAAAATATATTATTGTATCATTATGAATAATTAAGGATAATTAAGGATAATTAAGGATAATTAAGGATAATTAAGGATAATGATTAAGGATAATTAAGGATAATTAAGGGTAATTAAGGGTAATTAAGGATAATTGAGGATAATTAAAATTTAATAAAGATTCAAATGGATTCTTTGTGGACTCTCTAAAGAATGCAACTCGTGGGTTGTAAAGAACGCAACTCGTGGGTTGATAGAGCTTCTCTTGTTTAAAATTGCCACTGTCTAGAAAATATATTATTGTATCATTACATGGTTATGTCATATGAAATATTTTTTTATGTATAATAAATAAATAATAAAACGAATGTACTCAATTAATATTTGTCTAATTTATTTCCTTAATGTTAAAATGTAAACAAAATAAAAATATTTTTAAGTTTATTATATATACTACAATTTCTTTAGACATGAGTATAATACTTGCTGTTATGTATTTTAAATACCTAGTTAAAAACAAAGTTCTTTATTACATGTTTTTATGATTTAAATATCTATTATTAGCTGTAAAATGTACAGTTTCATCAAAAGTTTTTACTTAAAATAAAAACAGATATTGTTACAAGATATTTATTCATATATAAAATACATTTTTGTTAAATATTTATATTAAAGTGCTCCTTCGTAATCGGGAAGTAGATCGAGAAGTTCATCACTTACAAGTCCAGATAGATGTTCTTTTAATAGATCATTCAGCTCCAATTGGTTCATCGAAGTACAAAATTTATCTAGCGTAATATAGTGCCAGATATAAAGATCACAATATTTTATTCCCATTTTATTCAGATAGGTACGGCGATTTTCATCAAGTGGATTAGTATATAGTTGCAGGCTTTGACTCAAAATAAAACGGAGCGAATCAATTGCTTCTGCAATGAGATGTGGAGAGCTTTCTTTTTCTATTAAGTCAACCTCATCGTCGCCGATATATTTATTATAGAGTACCTCATCAGTTATAAACTTGGAAACATATTGCTTTAATTGTTCATGAAGACCACATTTTACCATTGAATCACAAAAGTTATTCAGCGTAATATAATCACTGATATAAAGTTCACAATAATTTATGCCCAGACTATATTTGTCTTTATGTAGTTCACCACCTAAGCCACATTTTAATGAAGTAAGCAGCATATCGACAGCTTCTTTTAGCGATGTTGGTACTGATGAGTCACACATGATGTTTTTACGTATTTTTTTTTTTTAATTTAGCATAAACAGATACTTTCTACGTTGAACAATTCTAATTATGCACTTGAGCAGTAAAATTGACGAGCAAACTGCTAGGTAGTAGAACAAGACTTCAAGTGAGACATCTGAAGGAGAAAACGAGGTAGTTTAGTAAATTACTTTGATAGTTTTGGTGATTTACCCCCACCTATAGAATTAGTTTCAATAACGATTCAAGGAGGGGCAACCAAATATTCTATAACTACAAACGTGTACAGAATTTTAACACAGTGTGGTGTGGACATTTGTGTTTAAAGTTTCTCTCTACGAAAGAAATATAAAACGCCATGGAGCTGAAAACTATAACCCCAGCAATGGATCGAGAGGATATCAAGCGAATGGGCCACTCACTAATTGCATTCTCCCGTTTGCGTAGTCTATTGAAGATGAGCAAACAACAACTTGCTGATATGCCCAAAGAAGTGATGATTGGGTTGGCTTCACATGAAATTGCATTAGTATGGGATAAGCTACCTACACATCTTCAGAACGATGTCGATATAATAAAATATCAATACTGCACAGAACATTACCTTAAAGATCATGAAGGCAGTTTTGATGCTAATGACGGTCCAATACCTCGAAAAATGTTTTGCTGCTATTGTAAGGTAAACGATGTAAATGTGGCATCCAATAACAATGTTGATATATCACCATCAACTGCAAAGAAGAGGAAATTATACCATTATTGCTGTAATCCACAATAAATTGGGTAATGCAATTTAATTACATCAATCATGTCGTACACGTTCACACTAGCGAGCCGCTAAATATAATTGTGTATTTAAAATAAAACTGTTTTAATTATACTATGGTTGTTTTTAGTTGTGTAATAAAAAAATAGGAAATAAAATTAATGTTATCTTTTAATGTGTATTTCATTTATTTAACCTTATAATATAATATAAAATATACCATCATAACTACATAATACATACAATATTTGATGTAATAAATATGGTAATAAAAATAAAAGAACATTATTTATGTATCTACATTAGCTTCTTTGTCAGATTGGTTGATATTTTTTCAACGAACTAGGGAATAAATAATAAAAAAACGTATTTTTGGTATCAAATTTTGACAGACGAGTAATGTTGTTTGTTTACATTAGTGTATTTAAACTGATAAAAAATATAATAAAATGGATCGTGATTAACTAAGTCATAATTATCGTAGCTTCTTTATGGAACTGAATTTTTAACTAGGTTTCATTAAATAGTTTTACAGACGGTTGAAGAGAGCCATCCCCATTATTCAGTAAAACAGATTAAAAGAGGCATATAATTATTTAGATTTGTTTGAATTGAAATCGATAAAATAAGGTAGGGGTTATTTACGAAACCTTGTATTATTTGTGTTTAATGTTCATCTCAAATCTCAGGGCCGTAGAGAGCCACAGCAATCATATAATTTCAATATTTTGTAATAAAAGAATATGACCATTAACTGCATATGAAGATAACCATTTTTTTTTTTTTTAGTTTTAAAACTATATCAATATCTACCTTTGATACGCCAATATATTGCCAAAACCTTGTTAGCAGCATTAATTGCCTTTTTTTACTCGAGTGTATGCACTTATACTTCATGATACATATTTAAGTTATAATGCATTAGATGGCTCGGTTCAGAATGGTTTTCTTGATGTCTAGTAAAAACATTTTATCAACAATAATCACGATGTATATGCAAATGTTTATTTTCCCAAAATGTAATTGTGTATTTAAAATAAAACTGTTTTAATTATACTATGGTATTTTTAGTTGTGTAATAAAAATAGGAAATAAAATTATTGTAATCTTTTAATGTGTATTTTATTTGAATCCCTCCTTATGTCATCTAGTTTACAAGACAATCTTTCAATGGCAGATTTAATGTCTTCTATCAGACTTCATGTTTGAGTTGAATGGTTTTTTTTTTTTTGTGTATTGCCGACCTATTGTCCATCATCTTTAGTTAGTTCATCTGTAATTATTACCAATAAACCGCCTGATTTGTAGATCTATTATAATGACGAGGCATTTTTTTTTTATTAAGCTGTGGGAAAATAAAGTTTTGCAAAAAATGATCTGATCGTTAAACAAATACCGATATAAATGTATCTTAACGTATCTTATCTAATCAATCTCGTGGGAAAGGTCGATCGAAAGACAGGGATTCCATTTGATAACAATCAATATTTACTGACTATAGTGTCTTCCTTAATGTCCCTTTTACAAAAGAAAAAATATTTTATGGGCTTTGTACTAACAGGTGATTTTTGTGGATTTATTTCGCCTATTTATTATACAGTTAACAAATATTGATGCTTTGTTGAATGGTGTAACTACCTGCCCTTATATTTTAGTATACAAGCGTATACATTGCAATTACAGAAATCTAATTATAATAAGGTATTTTTAGCTATGTAATAAAAATAGGAAATAAATTGAATGTAATCTTTTAATGTGTATTTTATTTGAATCCCTCCTTATGTCATCTAGTTTACAAGACAATCTTTCAATGGCAGATTTAATGTCTTCTATCAGACTTCATGTTTGAGTTGAATAATAAAATGGATCGTGATTAACTATATCATAAATTATCGTAGCTTCTTTATGGAACTGAATTTTTAACTAGGTTTCATTAAATAGTTTTACAGACGGTTGAAGAGAGCCACCCCCATTATTCTGTAAAACAGATTAAAAGAGGCATATAATTATCCAGAGCTTTATTAAAGCATCGCTGTAATTTCCGTTAAAATATTGCATTTTAATGCATTATCAAAGTAGTCATCGTTTCCGCTTGCTTTTGTTAAAACGCCGTCAAGTTGGATGTATACTGATCTGTAAATATATCTTAAGATATACTGCTTTTCTATAAGGTGATAAACCATAGAATTTCGAGAAATTGCACCTAGTCTAATTAGAGCGCAATATAGTGTGCCATCATTTCAGTGTTTCAAACAACAACAAAATTTTACATGTTTCTTTAACACCCTGTATCTCGGAACTATGTGTCCCCGGCCCACATTTACATATGAACTTTTTCATATTATTTCGGTAGTTTATCACACCATAAAGTTTGATCTACTAAGCGTCTATGTTTATTTTCTCAAAAATGTAATTGTGTATTTAAAATAAAACTGTTTTAATTATACTATGGTTGTTTTTAGTTGTGTAATAAAAAATAGGAAATAAAATTATTGTAATCTTTTAATGTGTATTTTATTTGAATCCCTCCTTATGTCATCTAGTTTACAAGACAATCTTTCAATGGCAGATTTAATGTCTTCTATCAGACTTCATGTTTGAGTTGAATGGTTTTTTTTTTGTGTATTGCCGACCTACTGTCCATCATCTTTTACACATCAATTACCTGCAATTATTATCAGTAGTTCTTTATAGAGCAACATTGGAAAGTATAGAAAGTGTATCTTTTAATGGAACACCCCATATATATTTTTTAGAACATATGTTTGATCTGTACAATTCGGGGCACCCTGTATGTTAAAATTTGTAAATCAATGAAAATTTTATTATTGTTTATTTAAGCTGAAAGATCTTGACCGTGTCCTTTTGTTATTTTTGCCAAGCGTATTTGTATTTAAATGGATTTTGAATAGTTTTACTATTTAAAACATTTATGTTTATCGACCCTTGACAGCAAAACAAAGCATGAATCTAATAGCTATATTTTAACTTTCAAATGGGTCCATTAAGCTGTGACATTATTGCTTTAAAAGGACTGAAAAATTTCTCGTCAGTGCAACAAAGGCGGGTTGCCTTTTGTCTATTTAATTATTACCAATAAAGACATTTAATGACTTCTTTATAGTAGGCAGTTCTAAACCTTCCATCCTATTCGAATTACACTATCACCTGTTATTTTTAAGTTTAAAATTTCAGGTAATTGTGTGGCTTTGTTTTGTAAAAATCGACGTATCTTTTGTTTAGATAGGAGATGGCTAATCTTTTGTGCAATATATTTGTCCTTAGAAAAATGAATGCATTTCGACTTTGAGGACCCGGAGGTTGAAAAAAAAATGCATTATTTTCCCTGCACAATTTGAATCTCATCTAAGACACGGTGTCTACTTCTGGGGAAATTCCTCTTATTTTTATCGTTCAGAAACGTGTTTTAAGAGGTTTAGCTGGTTTGAGATACCATGCCAATAGAATATTTATCTCGTTGCGTATCGAAATAAATAACATTTTGTCAGGAGTGAAGAATTATTTAAAATTACTAAAAGAATTTTTTATTTTTAAGTGTTATCCTTCTGTATTCTGTATCTGAGTATTTCTGTGTTTAGTAGTATTGAGAATTTTCGAAGACGTTTACTGTCTAAAGGGATATAAATTAATAAAATTATTATTAATTATTGATCTTTATCGTGTAAATAGATTATTGTCCTATTAGTAAGATAAACTATTTCTTGTCTATCTTCGATCTCATGGGAAAATGCATCAACAAAGGCGGACTGTTTAATTTTTTTTGATATTGATCGAGTAGAATCCGTCAAATTTCTTTTGTCTATAACCTTGCTAACTTAAAATTTTAAGGACGGACCCCTATGTAGGTAGTCATTAAATGTATACAAAAGCAACAGTAAACCCCCAACCGATTTAAAGATACCAAACAATAAAATGTAACAATATTAATAATTACGAGATAGTTAATTCCCTATGACAAAGTCATTATAGAAGAAGTGTCTTATAACAATGTAATACCCTTATGTACTGCCTGCGGCATTACCTCGATTTCAGGCAGGTACCGTTCGCGTGAGCCACCTGGCCTACGTAGCTGGGTCCTCTATGCAGACATATTGTCTGTCGCAAATGGGAGCTATAAATTTAACCAACTATTTTGTTTCAAGATATGCGACAGTAAAAACTAAAAAGCTGATTTAATCTTTGATCATTAGGAAATAAATGCGATGTCAATGGAATGCTGGTCGAAGACTACCTACAATTTGGAATTTTAATAATTTGTAAGGGCACAGTGACAGTAGGGTATGTGAAATACGAGTGGTTTGATTTTCAGATAGGCACCTGTTTCGTGAAATTATGTTAGATATATTGCAATTATACTAGTCTAATTACAGCGTAATAAACTTTCATTTTCTCCAATTGATGTACTAATTAATATATAATTGTACCAATTCAATTAGATATATTGCAATTATACTAGTTTAATTGCAATAATCCAATTACATTCATTTCTCGCAACAATTGGGTTTTTTAATTAACCCCCTCCAGACTATATAAAATAGTGTAATTAACGCGCAAATAGTCTAATTACACATCTACAAATTACTAATTACGCAATTACAGCGCAATAATTCAATTACTTTCATTTCTCGCGGCAATTGGGTTTTAATTATCCCCCTCCAGACTATATAAAATAGTGTAATTAACGCGCAAATAGTCTAATTACACATCTACAAATTACTAATTACGCAATTACAGCGCAATAATTCAATTACTTTCATTTCTCGCGGCAATTGGGTTTTAATTATCCCCCTCCAGACTATATAAAATAGTGTAATTAACGCGCAAATAGTCTAATTACACATCTACAAATTACTAATTACGCAATTACAGCGCAATAATTCAATTACTTTCATTTCTCAGCGCAATAATCCAATTACTTTCATTTCTCGCGACAATTGGATTTTAATTATCCCCCTCCAGACTAATTACATTTATTAGATATATTGCAATTATACTAGTCTAATTACAGCGAAATAATCCAATTACGCAATTACAAATTACTAATTACGCAATTACAAATTACTAATTACGCAATTACAGCGCAATAATTCAATTACTTTCATTTCTCGCGGCAATTGGGTTTTAATTATCCCCCTCCAGACTATATAAAATAGTGTAATTAACGCGCAAATAGTCTAATTACACATCTACAAATTACTAATTACGCAATTACAGCGCAATAATTCAATTACTTTCATTTCTCAGCGCAATAATCCAATTACTTTCATTTCTCGCGACAATTGGATTTTAATTATCCCCCCTCCAGACTAATTACATTTATTAGATATATTGCAATTATACTAGTCTAATTACAGCGAAATAATCCAATTACGCAATTACAAATTACTAATTACGCAATTACAAATTACTAATTACGCAATTACAAATTACTAATTACGCAATTACAAATTACTAATTACGCAATTACAAATTACCCCCACTCTAATTGCCCCCCACCCCAAAAAAAGTGGTGGGGGGCGCAAAAGTGGTGGATGGTTTTATTTCGTTATCTTTCTCCTTTTATAATGTATTAAATTTTAACTTATTTAACGTTGGCATATGTCCGTTACCAACTGCCAACGCCAAGAGATAAGCTCATCAGTCTTTGTGTACTTAACCCCTAACTCGGTTATTTTGCTGAAACCCCTCTTTCTCTTTATCTTACGTGCATCCTTTGTGGTATTAATTAATAGCTCAAAAACAACTGTAAAATTACGACTGTTCATTGTTACGTAAGTATTTTCAAAAAAATGTAAAATTTTTATATAATAAACTGCTTTTAAAAAACTAGCACGGCTTGAAATGTTACGCATCTAAATTTTCTCGCGCCATTATACTGAATACATTTATTTACCAACAACTAGAATAATCGATCAGATAAATCAGATATATCCCTTTTCTTTGATCTCTGCGTGATACCTCAAATGTGAATTTTGTGGCAAGTAAATATATAACATAGGTATCAGGAGTGATGGTTTTATCTTGTTTAATATTATTATTAACTAAACCGAAGCTATTAGTTAAATAATATAATTTACATCAGAAATATAGGTTTAGTACTAACACATATTTATACAGTGTGTTCCTAAAGTATAAATTTGATAAAAATTTCAAGGCAGCGATGGAAAACATGACAAACGCTACATTACAGGGTGTTCATTAAAGAATGGGCCAAACTGTAACAGTAGGTTCCTTGAGTAAAAATAAATCATTTCGGCCGAACATACCTGAGTACCTATAGCTGCCTATAACAAGTCAATTTTAAACAGAAATAAAACTACGAACGTCAATTAATCTGTAATGAATAATAAACAATTTGAAATAAAATATTAATGATATTATCAAGTAATTGGGTGATTCTAAAAGACCTTTAGTAGAAAGGGAACAGGTGCATAAAGCAAACCGCATTATTGTATGTGGTTTGAATGAAACAAATAGCACAGAGTGCATACAAATAGCTGCACTATGTTAATCATCTTCTAAAGTAGATACAAGTGCATCAAATTGAAATGAAGTTAGAACTTACCAATAATGACACAATTATTTCTGCAAAATTATTTTATACTGCGGGTGCACGTGAAAAATGCAAACAAATAAAACATATAAACATAAAACACACCACAGAAATTAGACAACCCCCAAATCCAAAGCCAAAGGCTGTCCGGAAGGGGGCTACACATTTGAAAAAACGCAGACAAACATCCATACCCACCGACATTGCCATTTGCCGGTGCCCGGTCTCCAACCGGGACTCGGTAAGCACTAAGCAGTGTAGCCAGAGCCATGTCTGTCACTCACGCTTTAACCCACTGCGCCACCGAGTCGGTGGCATTTTTGCAACATTTTTCTTAATCGGTAGGTTCTTTTGTTTTCTGTTCATATGCACCTGCATTAACTTAATTTTTATCTTTTTCATTTATTTTTTTCATTAAATAAAGAATACTTTTTTTCATAATGATAAAATTTTATTAACTGTCTTTATGAAATTCTTTCTAAAATAAGCTTCATCATAAATTTCTATTATTTCTTCTTTTAATTAATTTATAGTAATGGTATGATTGAGTTAGAAATAATTACATGCACAGAACATATAAAAAGGTATGTAAATGCGACGACTATGATGCTGGTATCCATCTCGCTGAAATGTGCCATTTTCCGGAAAATGATGAAAGTTGTTGTAAAGATTTAGACGATGATGAACGTGAACTTTACTCCAAGATGTTGGTCCAAGGTATTTCCTTATTTCATTCCATCGTATCCTCTAAGACTTTTTCAGAATTTTATATTTACAATTAGAGATATTTTATATTTCATTTATCAATTTAACCCACCAGCTCTACCTAAACGTGAAGCAGCAGCAATCCATATATCATGTTCCTGTACTCCTATAAACATTGAAGATGTAGATGTAACTTCAGACTTGATGCACTTATCACTAATACAAAATTAATATGTCCAAAAAAGGCCTATATTGAACTGGTTCCGACAGTAAAATCTTTTGATTGATTTAAAACGGTATTTACGCATTCTGAACTCCCTGACACCTGGCCTAGAACCGAGCTAATCAGAAATTAGTATATATTTGCAAACAAGGGGGATCTTAGGAAGTAAATAAGAGATTGCTTTATTTTTTAGCCTTGTTTTCAACATGACTTTAATACAAAACACCATAAATCGTAAAAAAGAACGTTTTGGAGTGACATAATATTTCCAATTCGACGAAAATACTACACATCACTCTTTTATTTAGACACACGATTTTGGCATTTCCTTTCCAAAAATTGTAACCGACCGACTTTCGGACATAGAATGTTAACTCTTTTGTCTCACACAGTGACCGGTAATAATAATAATAATAATGATTTATTTCCAACAGGTAGAATACCCAATTACAGGAAAACTTTAGAAAATGTGGTAGATATATTATATAACAAAATAGTAACAATAATTAAATGAGTATGAAACACAAGAGAAAACTTATAGTAACTTCTATATAATAAAATGATCAAATAGTAAATAAGATAAAAAAAATAATAACAATAAAATAGGTAATTAAATAAAAAAAGAACCAACAGAATGCAGTTGTGACATATCTATTTATCTATTAAGTAGAGTTCTCTTGATAAATACGAAGAGAACTCTACTTAATAGATAAATAGATATGTCACAACTGCATTTTGTTGGTAATTGGTAATAAAGATAGTTACTGATGATGTTCGTTCACATATTTTGTCATTAATTTATCTTGCCAATAAACACTCGAGCTTTTCTTTTGTGGATAAATTTTTCTTTAACTCAAAATTTTGCCAGTTAGTAATTTTGTTCGGAAAAGCTGACATTTGACATAATCACTCGATCTCCGGTCTCGCAATTTTTTCATGTTAGTTTTTCTCATAAAATAACTGATTGTCAAAATTATTTCATTACATAGGTTCAAATATCTTGTAATTCAAATTCAGCATATTGTATATTTAAAAATAACGAATTTAAAGCTTGTTTATGAATTTTGCTATTTTATCAAATTTGCTTATTGGAGCGTCATTATTTGACAATCGTTGCAGCTCTCCAATTCCATCATATTTCTAGTCAAATCTGAACATATTCAGTATTCCGGAAAATCCTCTTCAATGCAACTCGGGTGTAATTAATAATCGTGTATGTTCGCATCTCTGCAACCATCACAAAAGAGCGCTCCTAAGTTGCCCAGCCAGCACGTTTGATCATTCACCTGGCTAACACATGATCTACGTATAAATAGCACGTGAATGTTTAACATCCTTTGGACGTGAAAATTCCGATTTTAATCAGCTGATGTTTTACAAAATTTAATTATTTTGTGCTAAACTAATTTGTTGAATACATTATGCCATCAGACCGGAAAATAACACGACAATAATAAGGGCTTTAGAAAAAAAATCATTTGTCTGCTTGAGCTAAATGTAAATAACTCAGTTAAAGAGCCAGTTTGTCGTTCAACTTTTGCGGAACATTATTTCACATTTTTCAACTACTCTAAATTGTATGTCTTTTCCGAGGTCTTTTCGTTGTGTATATTATATAATAATCACATGTATTTTCTTTGAAAATCTTTATTAAGTTACTTTATTAACTACAATTATGTATATTAGAGGGTAATTAAAAATCACTCCCCATTTATATGTGGCGTATGTTAAGATACATCATATCGTTCATGGTTAGTATTTACCAATTGAAACTGTGAGATTAGAAGTCACCTTAATGAAAGTTATATAGTTATATAAGGAATCAGTGTCGTATGCATCACTGATGCTTAGGGCAAGACTCTGATTTTGCTCATACAAAAACTTTCGACAGAATATTAAAATAAAACAATTATTTATAAATGATTTTATTTAGATTTTATACAAGCATAATAATAACAAAAATATACAATTTGATAAATTTATATTGATGTCCCACTTCTAAACATAGAAATATAAAATCTATTGGAGTTTTTAACTAAATATTGAAAATAAATATGTATTTAACTTACCAATCAGAAAATGATATTCCCAAGAATATACAAATACCTCTTTCATTCTTATTGAAACTCGTCAGGAGGATATTACGGAATTCACTTATGTAAAGATATAAAACATCGATTGTGAACGTGAAAAAAATTATTTAGTTTCATTTGTTGTGATAGGCAATGAATTTTGCGAAGCGGCACATTGCAGTAAAACACTAGCACAATTCAGCACAACTTTAATTTTTTAATATTTCCAAATTGGCGGGGCTAAGTTCGGTTACTATGGTTACGTCTAACAAATAAGGTATTTGTTTCTGGCTTTGCATTTGACATTTTCAAAATTTCTGATAATATATTACTTATAAAATTAATTAAATTACATTTTGTAGAGAAAAATGTAAGTAGTGATAATTTCTAAAATCTTTATAGTCTACACACGTTTAGAATTAATGGCACATTCCACACTTTAGCTCATGTGGAATATGGACCACTCTAAAGCTTGTTATTATATTCTATCCATAATAACTATTGGTAGATTAGTTATTCGCTCCTGTCCAATTTGTGATTTCATATAGTTATCTATCAATTTTAATTTACTGATAGATTTTTAACAACTCGTATAAACTACGGGCAATGTCAGCTTCAAACGGAGACATGTTCCTTTATTTGGATAACTGGACGCCAACCCGCACTCTTCATAAAAGTTGGGTAGTGATAAATAAACTGCACTTTTGAAAATTGGTTTGATGTTTAAAACTTTCAGGCTCCAAACATCATTCATTGCCATGTAAAAATTATTTGTATTTTAATACCAAATCTGCTGCTGACTTTTTTTATTCTTCAATGGGGATTTCCTGAAGAGAAATTCCAAAATAAGACGCTAGGAACGATAGGCTTTGAAACTCCCATTTAATTTGCGGAATCAACGTATCTAATAAATACATGGTAAAGTTCATTTTAAAATGTTGAAGCGTTATTAATGCAGCGCTATCATCTTTGGCTTGTTCGTCGAACAATGAATTGATCTTTTTTCTAAATTTTTCCGAAAATTCTGGTTCTAACGATAATTTGATAGACAGATTCTTTGCTGTTTTCAAATACTTGTCGATTTGACTCTTTCTAAAATCGTTTAACAAGCCAAAGTCCCTGCAAGTGTTTTGATGCAAGTTCTAAAGGGTTCTACTTTATAAAATTCGGTTAACATGATCATTACTTCTGAGTATTGTCACGTATACCCATGTTAATAGAAAATAATAAGAAAAATTTAAAATAATTTAATATGAAATTCCTACTCCAAAATCCCAGGAAAATTTACTTACAGAATAGAACGAATTTTATTTAAACTTGTAGCCTTCTAAAGGATACAAATCTTGGTTTGCTCAGGGAGGTACTTGTAGCTATGATGTAGCAAATAGTCCACGGAGGTGAGGCTCGTAACGCCTAAAATAGGTACATAAAAATATTCAATAAATTAACCAAAACATGGACAAATCTAGTCTTAAACTAAACAAAAATGAGTAACAAAGATATAATAGTAATACTGTAACTTAAGAAGGGCATATTCAAAGGTTTAATCAACCATGAAAGAAAGTTAGTTGTCATCATAAGATGTAATTATGTAAATCCTTCCGGACAGCCTTTGGCTTTGGATTTGGGGGTTGTCTAATTTCTGTGGTGTGTTTTATGTTATGTTTTTTTTTTATGTTAAAATTAAGACTAATTAATAATAGAATTTATGTAGAATAAGTAAATCTGTAAAAGTCAAACAAGAATCATGTTAACTTAGATGTTAAACATTGACTAAAAAGTGAAATTTAAGATCAGTGGTTGTGTAACGTTCTTTTTTTCTATCGCTTTGCTTTCGGTCAGATACCTACGTAATCTCTTTTATTCTTACGGAAATCTCGGGCGCCAGCCCCTCAATTTTTAAGTGCGAAGAACGACACTATCTTTTTGGTTCTCCTAATTGGGAGAACAACCCTGAGTAGCAAAACAGTGGATGATACGGTATAGCCAGAGGTCAAAGCTGGAGACCTATCTAATGGATTTCGGTCATACTGCTCAAACGGATTAATCAGAAAATAACACTACAGAAATAATAACTCGGGAAGTTTGCCTTTTTAACATAACGTATTTATTCAGGACTAAATAATGAACAAAGTAATTTATGCTTAGTCTTTCACGACGCTGCAATCGTGTACGTGTAAAATAATAATATAAAATATTCTCTTAAATAATTATAAATTAGTCAAGCTGGCAAGCAACAGTCTTTACGCGGGGTTTTTACGGCGGAATTTATAGGGACGTATGGATATTTCGCTACGTACGACAAGCAAATGTTTTCACGAGGACTCTAGACGGCGGGCAGTCCGTCAGCTATGGATATTTGAGGCTAGATACAAGATTGAAACAAACGGTAAGCTACTGCCGCAAACGTCGAGCTATTTGTTACAGGATTATTTTAAATAATGACAGCTTTGCGAGTCAGTTCTATGCAAAACCCAGTCCGTATGGCCCAAGTGAACAAATACAAACTGTTAATGCATATAGTGACTATTTTTCACGTAGGTTTTCCGGTAACCTAGTAGGCAAGGGAACATTTGAGGTGGCACAAGTGAACAGACCTCAGCAGTCTTTGCCTACATTAACAAAATAAACAAACCAGCGGAGGTATTACTAATAAGCTCTAGTTTACTTTGGTAGCAAAATACGGTGATATTTACTGATAATAAAATCTCGCAATATCTATACTTGACTGACAGGAGTACCTGCAGAATGTAGTAGGTTGCGTTAAATTCTTACCAATATTATACTCAAAGGAAATTACTATTAACTCGTAGCGGTGATACAAAAGATTTACGGGTTCGGTTTGATCGTCAATTGCTGGCGGTCGAACGGATCTGATGCGGACTATTTCGGAATGAACCTGAACTGCTGCCGGTTTTCTCGGAATCCGAATGAGGACGGAATCAGCACGGAATGAGAGCGAAGTGACTGTGTTTCCCCTTTTTGTAAACTATTATGACGTATCTGTCGTGTTAAAAGAGAGGTGGTCACCGACTTTAAACGACGTACTCGTATGCATATCCCAGCGTAACTTGCAGAGGTACAGCGGATTATGCATCTTAGTGCATCGACTCAAAACGTATCTAACCGGAAATGAGTTGCTTGTAATTTCTATACTCTGTTGCAAAAAGAAACGGATCAAAACGAGCAAGGATTAATAATTTTAGGAACGAATGATTTTTATTTCCGACTCGGTCATTATTTATAATAATTCTCGGATTTTACTTATACGAGGGATTGTCGAAAATTAATCAATTAATTACTTAACTGCTTGTTTACCAGCGGACTTTTTAACAACTCAATAATAACTTAACTAGAACATGACTTACTTACTAAAACAGCGGCAGGGTGTACCCAAGTGACGGTAATATTTAAACCAAAATTGAACATTCCTGGATTGGAGAAAATCACTTCGTTACAGTTGTACTTACCGAGGAACGGGAAACCAAAATTTTATCTAACGTAATGTGACAAATGGGGCATCAAAAGAAAGGTCCTTGAACCAAGAAACTAAACAGAAGCATAATGAAAGATATTAATTCCAAATAAAAGTAAAAAACTAGAAAACACTTACGAAACAGAAAAATTATTTATCCAGATTGCTTTGAAAAATGTAGAAATTCTGGAAATCTCCTTGACTACGAGGTAACAAAACATAAATTAAAGAAAATTTTAGAAAATACCAAGAAAACTTATATAAAATTCATTTGCAAGGTCAATGTATGTCAATTTCACTACCTAGAAGTAAAGGCTGTCGCAGAAAAATAAAGAAAATTAGCAGAGAAGGGAAAAAAGTATCAGGTACTTACCTAGTTAAGAAATCAAGGTCAATATATCCAACTAGTTTTTCACATGCAAAGTGGAAAAACTATATCTCCTGACAATGTTCGGCCATATTTTTATATTATTACTGTAGTGAGTGCAGTCACCAACCACAGAACACATACCAATCTTGATTAAAAATCTAATCCTAATTCACCTAAATTCTTGTATTAATTTAACAAAATTTCACGTTGCGAATCAATGTTGTTTAGTATAAATAAGTTAGATAAGTTGTCTCAGGGTAGCTATAAAAATATTATATAAAATTTCCCCTATACACCACAGTATATGGCCTTATACAGTGTTACGGTTGGAACTGTCAAAATTTAAAATATAACTCTAGTACATTAAAATAAAACAATCTGTTGAAATTTATAACCTATTTATTCAGAAATATCTCACATTTCAGTAAAATATAGCTTATATTAAATTTGATAAAACTTGCACATCACACTGTATACATATCGATGCATCTCAGAAATTGAATCATTATTTAACTTCTATTTAATAATAGTTCCTTAGATTATATCTTCTCATTAGTTTACTTATTGCACTAATACAAGGTTATCAGCTTAGTTCCATAAAGTAATTATGATGTCGAACGTTAAGTAAAAAAAGAAAATAAAATGACAGAATAATTGTAATTGTTTCGATTTATCTACGAGTAGACTTGGGTGTCACAAAGAAGGCATATGGAATTTGAATATCATAATAGGTTGTTGCTTGGTTACTGTAAAAGGTGACACAGGTATTCGGTAGGCATAATTATTGCTGTACGAGTATACTAGAAACATTTCTTAATTTTCACATCTTGTTTTCTTATTTTACAGACAGTTGTACTTTGTAATTGTAATGCCTTTAAACAAGTATAAGCCATATCAATTCTCCAAGTATCTGAAATATAAAACAGTAATTAACTTTTGTTGCCGGAAATAAATAACTGCTTTTAACCTAACAATTAATACTATATTTTAACTAAAATAACTTGATTAGAATACTTACCACATAAATCCTAGTTAAGCTAGAGAACAACTGGCTTTCATATAAGTTATTAAGTATTATTTTTATATTTGTTTATCCATAGCATAATTAACAATTCTGCGAAAACAGAAATCAGATGTTAGTAAATTCCATAGTGTTGTTGCCAACTTAACGCCATGAAACATTTAGCTGATACGTTCGAACTTACTTGCTCCGAACACACACTTCTTAAATAAACCCGATTAAGTCTTGTGATAGATTTTCGTTTCAATTATGACATGTATCGATAGTATTTAAATATGTTTTGTCGAGGAGTATCTCCACTCGAAATATTGTTGCAAGTGGGGTGATCTGGAGGCTAATCACTTCCAAGCATTTTAAGCCTTTGTTTTGAATTTTTCTTTGTGGATTAAATCCTTTCACAAGTGTGACAGTTTAGGGTATACTGTTCACTAGGTGTTCCAAGCCACATAAAATTAGGTAATATTAGTTTTAGTTAAATTTTCTTCTTCTTCTTAGTAATCTGTCTCGAAAAGTGGTAACGCTTGCTAGTTGTCTATTGTCATCATGGGCTTAATTTTGCAGGTATTAATGCAGAGGCTTCTTCTGCAAATCAAGATAGCGCACTTTAGTACTTGGTGTGATTACCTTTCATCTGAGATCCACCACATGACAGGCTTAGCGAATTGGTAGCATATTTTAACGATCTTCTTTAGATAGATTACTCTCTTTTAGAGTTAGTAGTTATCGGTTCTTTTGTGAATCAAATGCACTTAACCGTTCGGAGTAGTTCCGAGGTGAATTGAATGCGCTTAGTAGAATTGCGCAGATTCCTTTTGTAAATATTCTTCTCGCCCCTTTTGTTCGAGAGCCGTGACACGACAAGGTTGTTTTTGACCTAGGGCAACTTAACCTCTAGTGTGGTATCCTGAAGAATGTTGTAGTTATTTCCGCTTGTATCACGATAAAGTGAAATCATCGAAGATTTGTATTATGGAAGATTGATTCTTTAAAGGATTTTATTAAATGCTGTTATAGTATTTTTATACAGCGAAATGCTGGATTGACTCCACACGTGGTTAATCAACTTAACTTGTTCCCCAAACCCCAAGAGGGTAAGTTATTGGTTCTTATTATGTTTCACATTTTTGATAAGCATAGATTATAAGGTTATATTATAAATTATAGGTTTTTCTGGATGGGTATTTTCTTTTTCGAATATTGGATTATTATTCCTGATTCTGAAGTAATGTAGGCAGTTTGTCGTGATCATCTAGTTTAGCAGCAGAAAGGTTCTTCGTTCTATGGAGAATAGGATTGTGAACATCTCACCGCTTCCTTTATGATACTGGTGACGTCTTAGTCTTTCCCTAAAGTAAGGCGTTCCCTCGTCACACCTTCATGTACCTTTGACTCCTTGTACGAGGACTGGTTTTGCTTTGGATATGGGTACGAGCGTTGCCAAATTACCTATACATTTGGATGATCAGATAAGTGTTACTTCATATGTAAAATATATTGTTTATGACCGATAGATCTTGTATATGCACAAAAATTGGTTTTGGTAATCGGTTAAATTAATCTTTCTTTTTTTTAATATTTTGATTAAATAAATTTTCCCATTGAATAGTAATTTAAGTAAATAATGTTTTAATAAATACGGCTATATATAAAATTAATATATAAAATTAATTTAGTAATTAAGGATGTGTAAGCTTAATGCAATTGCAATGGGTACCTTTACAAATATGCCTGTTATATTTCATTTATTTTAAGAGCTCGAAGCGCTATAATAATATCTTATATGATTGAACATTTTTTTTTTAATCAAACAAATATTTATTATATAAATATTTCTTTTTTTTAAATGCTTTATTAAATAATAATGTCGACTTGATGGTTCTCTTTTATTTCTCTACGAGTGTCCTACCTATTTATCGGTAATGTATTAATATAATTTTCCATAAACTAGATATACTGATTATAACAACTTATTTAGGGTCTCATCTTAAGCAGTACAACTTGGCACGAGTCTCTGGACTCGAAAGAACCTACCCTGAGATATGTCATCCGACTGGCTAGGTGAAAACGTTACAGTATGATGACGTGGCATAATTGGCGCCCAACTTCATTCCACTTCATTCAGCTTCATTGAACTTCATTTGCCAACACCGTTTGATGTTATTTGGTAACTATTTATATTTTTTTTCCTGGTTTTGCTGCATAATCTATAAATTTAAATAAATAATCTATTGCACAGTCAAGTTTGGGAAATACGTAACTCACTGGCTACTTTCAATTTATATATCTCTTACTTTAAAATATAGTATATTCATTCAAAATGTTTAAAGTGGAACCAGATAGATTAATTAAGGAAGAGTTGGAGTACGAGATAACTCTTAGAGGTGTTACACCTCAAGGTAACGTTAAAGAGTTGATTTCTACCCTACGAGAACTAATTAATTTAGAATCTGAGGGACATAACTTCAAATCTGAGTATAACTTTAAATCTGGGGATGAACTATTAATTTGTCAGGATAAAATCAAAGAAATAGAAAAACTGTTAACTACTGAACTTACTCCTTCTACGACCAGAAAAATAAAAACTAAACTTGCTCATTTGTTAGGACGAATTAAAAGAATAACACCTTTACATGAAACTGAAATACAGACAAAGAAAGAAATATTAACTTTAGCTTTAAGAATTGTTACTGACTTTAAAGTAAAACAAGAATCGGTACAAGTAAAATCTGATGACCCATCTATTCCATTAGATATCATTTTTCAACAAAATCTTTTAGATAAATCTCAAAGCACTTCCACTCCTAAAAAGTCTTTAACTAATAATGATGGCGATGAAGAAATTCCTACAAAGGAAATGTTAACATTAACTGTAGATAAAAAATTTGATATATCTTCATGGGGAGTAACATTTACCGGAAAATCAGATTCAATAAGTTTAAATGCATTTTTGGAAAGGGTTGACGAGTTATGCAAATCTAAGGGTGTCTCAGAGCAACAACTTTTTAAGAGATCAGCTGAACTTTTTGAAGGGGAGGCAAAAGTATATTACAGAGCTGTCAAAGATAAAGCTCATGATTGGAATTCATTATGTAGTCTTTTTAGGGAAGAATTTTTTAGAGGTGGAAATGAAAAAATTTGGGAGCAGATAAAAGCTCGTACACAAGGTTCAAGTGAGACTGTCGCGATTTATGTAGCATACATGCTAAATTTATTCGGTAGATTATCAATTGTTGTTGACGAAGGAATGAAATTGCAAATTATTAAAGAAAGAATTCGACCAGAGTATCAAAACAAACTAGATCTCATAGAAATTAGTTCACTCGATCATTTGATTCAATTAGGTAGACGGATTGAAGATACTCACAGAAATATTTCTAATTTTGTTCCTCCATCATACAATAAAAAATTTCCTAGAAGTTGATTTACAATATAAAGATGCCAGTAGCTCACATAAAAAGAAATTAGACAACATTCAATCAGATAAATTTGTTACATTCAAGGATAATAAACTTAAGGATAATGGTAGTAGAGACAATAGTAAAACTAAACGTCATTCAGGGGATAATTCATTAAATAAGGGAGATAGCAGTCGTGATAATTCATTAAATAGACAATTTAACATAGATGGTAAATCAAATAACGGTATAGTTTATAATAGAGATAATTCATTTAGTAGAAATTTTAACAGAGACAATTCATTGAATAGGAGAGATAGTAGTAGAGATAACTCGTTTAATAAAACTTTTAATAGTGGTAATTCATCCAATAGAAGAGATTATAGTAGAGATAATTCATTTAATAGAAAGTTTCATAGAGATAATTCAGCAAACAGAAATTTTAGTAGAGACAATTCATTAAGTAGAAATTTTGATAGAGATAGAAGGGATTATAATAGGGATAGATCTTTTAATGGGAATTTAGTATATAGACAAGGTTTTTCTGGAAATAGGGAGGAAACTCAGTTTGAAGGCCGAGGAAATAGCAGATTTAATGCACATTATTCCAATTTAAATAATAATCACAATAGCTCTATTGTCTGTTTCAAATGTAAAGGTCAAAATCATTTGGCTAAACATTGCACAGTAAAAGTTTTAAAATGTTATACATGTGGTTTAGTTGGTTATACACGTAACACCTGTATAAGATGTAACCCACAGGGAAACTACCACAGAGACTAGGTGTAGACCGAGCCTTAGTTTCTCGGGTAGCATCGGTTAAAGAACATAACCAAACATCTGCAAGTGATAAATTTAATTTAAATAATGATTTTCACAGTAATAATATTAATTTTATGTGTACAGACTTAGAAGTAGAAAATTTTAATAAAACAGCTAAACCAATTTTAAATTATTTAATCGAAAATGTTGATGAAGGAGAAAATCCTTATGTTACTGTATCTATCTATGGTAGGGAAATTAAAGGACTGTTGGATTCCGGTGCTAATGGTATTTTTATAAATGAAAAAAATTCATTATGTCTACAAAACCTAGGGGTTAAAATTTACAATTTAAGTAATATGTCTTGTACTGTAGCAAATAACCAAAATTTAGATATTGTTGGATACATGGAAATTCCAATCAAATTAAAAAATAAAATTAAAATGTTTAATGCTTATATAATTCCTCAATTACGCCATGATCTAGTACTAGGTACTATATTTTGGATTAAAATGAACTTCATACCTGACCTTAGAAAAGGTGAATGGATTTTTGGTGATGAAAATATTAATGAAAATTCACAAATTAACTTTATTCAAACTGCGGATGATCTGACATTAGGACAAAGAGAGCAATTAAATAAAACAGTAAATAATTATTTTGATTCCATTAAAGACATTAAATTAGGTTGCACTTCAGTTGTAAAACATAGTATTATCACTAACAGTCCACCAATTAAACAAAGATACTATCCAGTAAGTCCATATATGCAAAATAAAATTGATGATGAAATCACAAAAATGTTAGAATTAGGCGTTATCGAAAAAAGTACTAGTGGTTGGAGTTCACCGATATTAATGGTCCCAAAGAAAGATAATTCATACCGTTTTTGTGTCGATTTTCGAAAATTAAATGCTGTCACAGAAAAATGGGCTTATCCATTACCAGTTATGAGTAGTATTTTAGACAAATTGGGTAATAGTAGATATTTAACAACTTTAGATATACAAAGCGCATATTGGCAAATTGAAATGGACGAAAACAGTAAAAAGTACACAGCTTTCACTATTCCAGGTAGAGGCTTGTTTCAATTTACAAGAATGCCTTTCGGTTTAACTAATGCACCCGCTACTTTTCAAAATTTAGTAGACAAATTATTTGGTCCTGAACTACAACCCTACGTTCTAAAATATCTGGATGACATTGTAATAGTTACTAACGATTTTGACACACATGTAAGAATATTAGATGAAGTTTTTTCTAAACTAAAGGAAGCAAATTTGACTTTAAATAAAGAAAAATGTAAATTTTGTAGAAGCGAACTTAAATTTTTAGGGTACGTTGTAAATAGGAATGGACTACATGTCGATCCTGAAAAAGTAAGTGCAATTGTAAATTTTCCTAGACCAAAAACGCCAAAGGAAGTGCGCAGACTTATTGGTACAATATCCTGGTACAGAAAATTTATTCCAAATTTATCTAACATAGTTGAACCTCTTACAAATTTAACACGTAAAAAAGTAAAATTTAAATGGACTCCAGAGTGTGAACAATCTTTTTCGGAAATTAAAAATTTATTAGTTACAGCTCCTATACTTTCTTGTCCAAATTTTAACCATAGTTTTATTTTGCAATGTGATGCTAGTTCTAAAGCCCTTGGCTCAGTATTAACTCAATTTTATGACGGTAGAGAACATGTAATATGCTATTTATCAAGAACGCTAATTAAATGTGAACAAAAATACACCGTAACTGAATTAGAATGCTTAAGTGTACTATGGAGTGTAGAAAAACTACGTTGTTATATTGAGGGCACATTTTTCACAGTTATTACTGATCACCATAGTTTAATATGGCTAAATAACCTTAGAAACCCTCAAGGACGTTTAGGACGTTGGGCACTTCGCTTACAACAGTATAATTTTCAAATCATTCACCGTCCTGGAAAATTCAATATTATACCAGATTTTTTAAGTCGTGCAGTACCAGAAATATCAACCATTAATTTACAAACTCATGATTACGAACCATGGTATAAAAATATGATATTAAAAATTCGCTCAAATCCTCTCAAATATCCTAATTTTAGAGTATCTGATAGTGACGAATTGTATAAACATTTAGGTAAAGATTATTCAGACACAGATGGATGGAAACTTGTTCTACCAAAATCTAAACGGAATGACATTTTAAAAAAATATCATGATGAACCTACTACAGGTGGTCACTTAGGTATATTTAAAACTTACCATAGGATTCTATCAAAATATTTTTGGCCAGGAATGAAAACAGATATTTCTAAATATGTAAATAAATGTAAAATCTGTTCGGAACAAAAACCAGAACAAAAACTTAAAGCTGGTCTAATGGGAAATAAACCAAACGTAGAAAGATGCTGGCAATATATTGCAACAGACTTAATTGGTCCTCTACCACGTAGCACAAAAGGCTATCAATATATTCTAGTTATTTGTGATTATTTTAGTAAATTTACATTACTTTTTCCCTTACGTAAAGCAACTGCAAGTTCAATTATTAAAATCATGGAAGAACAAGTTTTTCTTCTATTCGGTGTACCAGAATATTTGAAATGTGATAATGGAGTACAGTTTAAAAGCAAAGAATTTAATACATTACTTAAGACATATAATGTTAAATTATTACTTAATCCTTTGTATCACCCTGAACCAAACTTTACAGAAAGAGCCAATAGAGTTATTAAAACTATGATTTCTAGTTATGTGGGATTAAATCACAAAAAGTGGGATATGTGTTTGTCGCAGCTTGCGTGTGCATATAGAACTGCTAAGAGTGAAGTCACGGAAAAATCTCCTTATTTTATAAATTTTGGGTCTGAAATGATAGTAGATGGTACTGAATATGAACAAATAAGAAATAAAACCGTTTGTGTTAATGTAGGCGATAATAGTAATAATAATGATCTTGACGAAAATGTACATCAAAACAAACTTGCTAATTTAAGAAAATTTGTTAAAGAAAAATTGAAAATAGCTCATGAGAAAACAAAACATAACTATAACTTACGACATAGACCTGTTCAATTAAAAGAAGGAGATTTTGTCTGGAAAAAGGAATACAGTCAGTCTAGTGCTGCTAAAAATTATGCAGCTAAGCTTGGCAAAAAGTATACTGGTCCTTACAAAATTAAAAAGAAACTTGGTATTAACGTTTATGAACTAGAAGATGAAAACGGTATTTCAAAAGGATGTTGGCATGTGAAAGATTTGAAATTGGATAAGACGATTAATGATTAATAAGTATAAAACCAGTTCTAGTATTTCCATAATCTATTTGACATTTTCCTATTTTAGTCGTTATTGTTTGAGAATTTTCTTTATTCAGAGTATGTGGTTATAAAAGTTTAGGTTGGTTATGTATTGAACTACGAGCCCTGTGATAGGGGTTTTGTGAATACTGTCACCGCGGCATTCACCTGTGTGAGGTAGGAGTCCTCAGTATGGCCACTTGTAGACAAAGAGGGACTCTAGGTAGACCAGGGGCGGCGGCATTTCGGCGACTCACTTAAATGTGTAACTGGGGGAGAGTGCCTGGAACGTCGGATTGGATCAGGCTCGTAGCAGGTCACCGGTTTGGTTAGTCAGGTCGAGGCCTGATTAACACTGTTGCGTGTCCCGGTCCAATGTTCTGCTGTGGTTTCTTGCTGGTTGTCGTCGGAAGGGTCGTCGTCGTGGCCAATTTGGGGAGTACTCCCACCGTCGTCGTCGTCGCTATATGGGTAGTCGCAGGACTGACTACTCATGCGTTTTTAGTCCAGTTTTTTTTATAGGCGTAATAATAGCTGGAGGCGGGCTATTATGCTTTTTAGCTTCATATAGGATTAAGTTAGGACAGTGAGTTAGGCTAATCTCTAACACGAATTGTTGTTTAATCTGGAGAAAATTCCGGATAATTCTTTTTAAGTTGGGGTTACAGTACATTTTGTAGCGAACACTCGGTTGTTAAACTGCAAGCAAACTTTGCTTATCATTTTATTTTTCAGCTGGTAAATCATATTTTTTTTTTCAAGGGGTTTGATACACAAAAAAAAATAAAAAAAAAAAGAAAAAAAAAATCTTCGATTTTTTTTTCACTACGGAAGGGGAGTATCTGTTACGGTTGGAACTGTCAAAATTTAAAATATAACTCTAGTACATTAAAATAAAACAATCTGTTGAAATTTATAACCTATTTATTCAGAAATATCTCACATTTCAGTAAAATATAGCTTATATTAAATTTGATAAAACTTGCACATCACACTGTATACATATCGATGCATCTCAGAAATTGAATCATTATTTAACTTCTATTTAATAATAGTTCCTTAGATTATATCTTCTCATTAGTTTACTTATTGCACTAATACAAGGTTATCAGCTTAGTTCCATAAAGTAATTATGATGTCGAACGTTAAGTAAAAAAAGAAAATAAAATGACAGAATAATTGTAATTGTTTCGATTTATCTACGAGTAGACTTGGGTGTCACAAAGAAGGCATATGGAATTTGAATATCATAATAGGTTGTTGCTTGGTTACTGTAAAAGGTGACACAGGTATTCGGTAGGCATAATTATTGCTGTACGAGTATACTAGAAACATTTCTTAATTTTCACATCTTGTTTTCTTATTTTACAGACAGTTGTACTTTGTAATTGTAATGCCTTTAAACAAGTATAAGCCATATCAATTCTCCAAGTATCTGAAATATAAAACAGTAATTAACTTTTGTTGCCGGAAATAAATAACTGCTTTTAACCTAACAATTAATACTATATTTTAACTAAAATAACTTGATTAGAATACTTACCACATAAATCCTAGTTAAGCTAGAGAACAACTGGCTTTCATATAAGTTATTAAGTATTATTTTTATATTTGTTTATCCATAGCATAATTAACAATTCTGCGAAAACAGAAATCAGATGTTAGTAAATTCCATAGTGTTGTTGCCAACTTAACGCCATGAAACATTTAGCTGATACGTTCGAACTTACTTGCTCCGAACACACACTTCTTAAATAAACCCGATTAAGTCTTGTGATAGATTTTCGTTTCAATTATGACATGTATCGATAGTATTTAAATATGTTTTGTCGAGGAGTATCTCCACTCGAAATATTGTTGCAAGTGGGGTGATCTGGAGGCTAATCACTTCCAAGCATTTTAAGCCTTTGTTTTGAATTTTTCTTTGTGGATTAAATCCTTTCACAAGTGTGACAGTTTAGGGTATACTGTTCACTAGGTGTTCCAAGCCACATAAAATTAGGTAATATTAGTTTTAGTTAAATTTTCTTCTTCTTCTTAGTAATCTGTCTCGAAAAGTGGTAACGCTTGCTAGTTGTCTATTGTCATCATGGGCTTAATTTTGCAGGTATTAATGCAGAGGCTTCTTCTGCAAATCAAGATAGCGCACTTTAGTACTTGGTGTGATTACCTTTCATCTGAGATCCACCACATGACAGGCTTAGCGAATTGGTAGCATATTTTAACGATCTTCTTTAGATAGATTACTCTCTTTTAGAGTTAGTAGTTATCGGTTCTTTTGTGAATCAAATGCACTTAACCGTTCGGAGTAGTTCCGAGGTGAATTGAATGCGCTTAGTAGAATTGCGCAGATTCCTTTTGTAAATATTCTTCTCGCCCCTTTTGTTCGAGAGCCGTGACACGACAAGGTTGTTTTTGACCTAGGGCAACTTAACCTCTAGTGTGGTATCCTGAAGAATGTTGTAGTTATTTCCGCTTGTATCACGATAAAGTGAAATCATCGAAGATTTGTATTATGGAAGATTGATTCTTTAAAGGATTTTATTAAATGCTGTTATAGTATTTTTATACAGCGAAATGCTGGATTGACTCCACACGTGGTTAATCAACTTAACTTGTTCCCCAAACCCCAAGAGGGTAAGTTATTGGTTCTTATTATGTTTCACATTTTTGATAAGCATAGATTATAAGGTTATATTATAAATTATAGGTTTTTCTGGATGGGTATTTTCTTTTTCGAATATTGGATTATTATTCCTGATTCTGAAGTAATGTAGGCAGTTTGTCGTGATCATCTAGTTTAGCAGCAGAAAGGTTCTTCGTTCTATGGAGAATAGGATTGTGAACATCTCACCGCTTCCTTTATGATACTGGTGACGTCTTAGTCTTTCCCTAAAGTAAGGCGTTCCCTCGTCACACCTTCATGTACCTTTGACTCCTTGTACGAGGACTGGTTTTGCTTTGGATATGGGTACGAGCGTTGCCAAATTACCTATACATTTGGATGATCAGATAAGTGTTACTTCATATGTAAAATATATTGTTTATGACCGATAGATCTTGTATATGCACAAAAATTGGTTTTGGTAATCGGTTAAATTAATCTTTCTTTTTTTTAATATTTTGATTAAATAAATTTTCCCATTGAATAGTAATTTAAGTAAATAATGTTTTAATAAATACGGCTATATATAAAATTAATATATAAAATTAATTTAGTAATTAAGGATGTGTAAGCTTAATGCAATTGCAATGGGTACCTTTACAAATATGCCTGTTATATTTCATTTATTTTAAGAGCTCGAAGCGCTATAATAATATCTTATATGATTGAACATTTTTTTTTTAATCAAACAAATATTTATTATATAAATATTTCTTTTTTTTAAATGCTTTATTAAATAATAATGTCGACTTGATGGTTCTCTTTTATTTCTCTACGAGTGTCCTACCTATTTATCGGTAATGTATTAATATAATTTTCCATAAACTAGATATACTGATTATAACAACTTATTTAGGGTCTCATCTTAAGCAGTACAACTTGGCACGAGTCTCTGGACTCGAAAGAACCTACCCTGAGATATGTCATCCGACTGGCTAGGTGAAAACGTTACAGTATGATGACGTGGCAACAGTCAACAGCCAAATATAGTTAAAATTGATTATTTCTATTACATATAATCTATCTATCTTGCGGTAAATTTAAATTAGGTACCGCTTTCTACTATTATTTAGTAATAAAATTCTCTACTCAATACTAAGTAAGAATCGCTTAGCCGATTGCGCCTTTTCGGGTAATTGGTGACCATAATGAATGAATCTCGGAATGAATTTTGTGATGAGTTAAAAAAATTGTTTTCAATAATTTATTTTTAGACGCTTTGAATTTTGTAATTTTTAATTCAATTTTTATCATGTATTAAAGAAAGTCCAATAACTTTAATAATTGGATGTTTAGAAATGAAACATCAATATAAGTATATCAAATTGGATATGTTTGTTATTATTATGCTTGTATAAAACCTAAATAAAGTCATTTATAAGGAATGTATTTTATTGGAGGTGGATCACAACAAAAATATTAGCGAACAAAGAAATAATTACGCAATTGTCCTAATTCCATATTAATTCACCATATTTTTACTAATTATGAAATGAAGGATGTGATAATTATTCCAACTATTATTACTCTTTAAAACATTCGGACATAAGGTAGAATTCAATTATTGGTCAATCGATTAAAAGTCCTCAAGAGATAAGTAGCAATTTCCATCAGTAAATAAACTTCAACCTTTTAGCCCAAGCAAACATTCAATTAGATGTCCTAGATTTGCTGAAGCATCTAAGAATTTGAAAGCAATTTTCTGGTATTGGTACTTCTCAACGTTCTTGTAACTGTCTAAAATACTAATTTCATGTGCTGGTAACTGCAAAAAGGTTGTTAAATCTAATAAATGTACCGTTCTAATTTCTTAATATTAATTCAATTGAAGGAATTGGAAAAATTTGTTATTTTTCTTGAAAATGTCCACAAGTGATAAAATCACAAGTGAACTTGATAACAAACAATATGTTCAGTTTCTCCAATAATAACGTTACAACCGATTTATCAACAATAAAAAAATAACACATACTAAGTTAACTACTAAAACTGAGAATACAATATGTTTTATTAGAACATACTAGCAATTTTATAACTTTTATAGAATGCTCATAAGCACATTCATCACCGAGTATTAATTATTATGACAGAAAATGTGTGCATTATATTATAAGGGAAAATGTAATTTGAGCAATATTTAGACATAATAGATGCGAAAATGACTTTATTATAAATTTTATATTTCGAAAATTCAATGCAATGAAAAATGCTTCATGCTTCAATATCCGTATTACAAAAATTTAAATTACTTATTATTTGCTTTGCATAAAATCACATCAGCAAATAATAATTACTAAAGGAGCCGGAAAATTCGCAAAATTTAATCTCTATCGATATTAATTTTCACGTCGCCTGTGGCTTAACCTAATATTATAATCACATCCTTCTTGGCCTAAAGCTACTTATTAAGTGTAAATAATTAGCTTCTGAGTTTTCTGTTTATATTTTAAATTTATTAATTGATTACCTAATTATAAATATCAACGATACATTAATTATTAATTTTTAAACCCTCTAACAGAAAACTACATGAAAATTAGTTTTAAATTAATTATAGTATTCAATAATCAAATATATAAACTGCTTAACAAATACAAAATTATAAAGTGTAAACGTAGAACTAGAAGTTTTCCTCATAACTTCGATATACATGATAATCTATGATTTCGAGAAAATAGATGAATTATGAAAACAGTAAATAAATATGAATTTCAAGGATGCTATATGCGTAAAAAAATTTCTAATGCACATTATTATACAATATTTTTTTGATTTGATAGTTATATGCAATACCTATAATTATTATAAATGAATATTATAAGTTAATTTCTCTTTCTCTTGCCATACAGAGATATTTAAATAAAATTAAGCCAAAATTATTAACAAAACCATGTCATTATTTTTGGCGTCGAAACTGTTGACATTTAAATCTATAAAACTTATTCCGAGCCACTGCAGTAATTTATATGAAATGTTTAAAGAATAGTAATGTTTCTTACATCGCACGAAATTCCATAAAGATGATGACAACCATTATCTAATAAATGAAAACTGAAAAAGTAATTTCTAAACGCTACCGTAAGCAATTTTATATAATGCATTGTGAATATCAAAATTCTAAAAATACGTAAATTACAAAGTCTAACCGCTATTGCGTAGGAAGAGTGGATACTAATTGGAGGAAGACGCACCCCATTTATATTATAATATACAAATAGCTACTACATAAAATGACATCATAAGCATCGGAAAAAGGGAACAGGTGAATTATTTACACCAACGAGGCAGGAGATAGATAGGGAATGCTAGACATGCGCAAAGAGTATCGAAATTAAAATGAAAACGGTTAGGTTATGTAAAGCCCATTGTTTTGTGGTTTATTAGTGTATTTATTGTTTGAATAACTATGTGCAATTATTTTCAACTTATTGATATTTTATTCATAAAATGGAAATTGCCGGCAGATCCACCATTGTCGAACTTCTTTGTGACTCAAACTTTGTCAAATTCCTCAGAAATGCCATTGAAAGAACACGCGTATAAAACTGAAATAATCTTAGTTTCCTGAAATTTATTTATAAATTATTATCTGTGTTGTTTGTTTTCTAAATTTGAAAATTAATTATACTGGGTCCAACATGGACTAATTTGGTTTGCCTTTATTATTTGCCTTCAATTACCTATGGCACACTGACGAGGACATAATAAGTTCGAAACCGGTCTGTGTCTGGTGAAGAAAAGACAAATAATAAATTTGGCTACCAATTTGGGATTGCGGGTATAATTCAATGCAAGTCGGGGCCTTTGCCCGTTGAGTAGTTGTTTCTTGCATTCCTATTTATAATAGCTCTTGTGCGTGATGACGTGCAACGTTTTGTTTTGTATTAGGTAATATTTTAATGAAATTATATTTAAATTAATAACGAATGATAACATTTAATTCAATGACCTATTTCTTAGTACGAAAAAAAGAAGAAAAACTTAACTATTTAAAACATTTTGGTAGAAAGTGGCGTAATGTTTAGTTATTTTTCTAACCCAAAATCGAAATGTCGTACTTCAACATTTTAGTGTGAAGAACGTCACTTTAACGCACCAGTGGACCAGTGCGAAAACAACTGTCACTTTTCACACTCAGTGCGAAAAGAACTATCACTTTTAAACAACTGTCACTTTTCACACTCATTGCGAAAAGAACTATCACTGTTCGCACTGATATAAAGAGATATTAATAACGAACAATTAAATCAAAATTTATTGGAATTATACATTAAGAACATTAACAACAACAAAATATCGTACTGTGACATATAGAATTGATTATTCAAAGAAACGTCATGATATTTAATATTTTTCAACGACTTTTTTTATTATTTGTACGTTCGTAGAGAAACAAATCTTGTATGATACTCGTGTGAAAATGAGTTTAATGCACTTGTATGAGTTACACACACAACTCGGCTACATCTCGTTGTGTAACTTTCATGCGCGTGCCTTAACCATGCATTTTTCACACACGTATCATAAATAGCTATCATGCACCAAGGATCATAAGTGCAATTTTTCTTGTCGATAATACAATTTGCAATTCAAGGCCCGCGGTGCATATTACATTATTTGTCATACCCATCTATTTTTAAGCTAGAAAAGAACTTGAGAAAGACGAGTGGAAAACTATAATTGCTTGAGTAAAATTTCATATTTGCTAAACAGTAAACGTAGCAATACTTTAAATATCCGTGGCAACGGTCAATACAAATAAATTTTACTATTTCTATTCAAATAACTGTCAATGTAAATTAAATCATATTATTTTACCTAATACCTAATAGCTCTAAACATTTTTGAAAATAATGTAATTAGCTTACTACAAAGATTTCACTTCATACTTGTTGTATAAAAGAGAAAATTCTCTGAAGTTTACATTATTTCCTACATTTATTTTTACAATGGTAACAAGTATTTGGTACATAAATCGTCACTTACGATCGACAAAACAATACAATAAGAGTATTAACGAAGGAGGTGTGACAAAAAAAATATTATGAGCAGATATCATTTTATTACAAATAGAAAGGAAACCTCTTATGTTTGAAAATTCAAGGTTCTAATGCAATAGCGTAATATTGCTCCCTGCACATGTATGTAAAGACATAAAGTAAGGAAGTTATGGTTTGTTATATGGTGTCTTATATAGGATACGAATTGGATTCATGTCATTTATGTCTTTGCTATGATAATAATTATTGTTAAAAATTCTTCAAATATAAATCCTATACACCAAACTTCTAAGTAGGAAATTCAAGTTGGTAGTTGAATTATTTCCAGAAACATGTTGAGAAATTTAATGTATTTATGTCAATCCATCAAATAATGCCACCTGGGGAACTGCTAATAAAATATTAATCGAGTGACGGTGCAAGAGAATGGAGGGCAAGTACAATAATTGCTACATGGATATTATATTATTTAGCGACCAAATTATGTATGCTAATATTATTATTTATTATATCTAATGTACAATGACTAATTACATTTTTGCACATTTCCCTATCCACTTTCCAAATTCCTTTATTTGCAGTTCTAATTGCTGATTTCTGTACAAAACACTTAATTAGAAGGTTTTCCATTAATACTTCACTTTTTACTTGACAACCTGACTTTATTTACGAACTAATTCATTGACAAATCAGTTCAAGTGATTTCTATACAGGGTGTATTCTAAAATCACCGACAAACGGAAACTGGAGATTCTGTGATCCAAAATAAGACGAAAGTTGTTATAAATGTATTTTAGAAAATGCTTCCTAACCGAGCTACAGGGTTTTGAAAAAAAAATTTTTGTAGTTTTTTGGGTTTTTTTCAAAAACTGCATAAGATATTATATTGAGATTTGGTACACTCGAATGTCTTACTGAATACAATTAATGAGGTGAGTTTGAGTCGATTGGCCCAATCCAGTGGCGTAACATAGTTTAAGTTACTCCCTCAAATCACAATAAAACGTACGCCACTGCATTTTTTTAAATGTTTATTTTTAGATTCACTGTTCTATTCTGCAAATGAAATCATACTTTGTGTTTTTTCGATTAGGCACTCCGTTTTTGAGATAATTTGTATTAAAGTACGACCACACATTATAATAAAAAACAAAATTTGTTTTTTATTTAAATAAAATTTATTTATCAAAATAACGTAGGTAGTTAACTATTACATAATAAGAATATTTTAAATACATTGAAATAGGAATTATTAATTTAGATACTGTTCAAAATGCCCTCCGTCTTGTTGGATGCAAGCAAAACCCTGTAGCTCTGTTAGGAAGCATTTTCGGAAATACATTTATAACAACTTTCGTCTTATTTTGGATCACAGAATCTCCAGTTTCCGTTTGTCGGTGATTTTAGAATACACCCTGTATATAACTTGGAATCTTTTTTTATCCTATTTCAGAACTCAGACAATAAAGTTGTTGAGTTTAGTACCATTTACAAATATGTAAATATAACACATTAACAGACCAAGATTTACACAGGTTTACTTTAATAATTTAGTTTCTAAACACGAGTAGAGACCTAAATCTACAAAGCCCAAAAATATACAACAGTAATATTATCATCTAAAAATTGAAAAGCCAATAATATGTAAACACAAAATTGAATTCGTTACCTATTAGAATCTAAAAAACGCTTAATGTCATGAAAAAAATGCATTTTTAAATTTTGAAAGAGTTTGGAGTACATATTATTGGGAAAGAAATAAACAATTTTAATTCTATTAAAAAATTTCAATTTCAATTTTTTCAATTTCAAAGCAAAACAGTTATGGGGCAAAATTATTAAAATTTAATTTACTTGGTAAAACGATTGCGGTCCCGACGGCAGTCAATGGTTCTCATTTTGGTTTACAAATTTCAAGCGCTCTGTGTGGTTTTTATTGTTTATATCAGTTAGCATATTTTTTGAGGTTTTCATTACTTTTGTTTTCTAACATTAATGATAAATTTTGTGTTTAAGTTGAAGCACCCCATACCCCTCTCGATTATTCCTGTGACAAATCGTGAAGCGATAAGTCCAATACAGGGTGTTTGTTTGTTTGGCAGTTTGGCATGATCGTCTAGTTTTTATTTAGTTAGGACCAACTACGTTGTGATTTAGTAAATTTAACAGATTCTTTAATAAAGTTTGATATTACTTGTTCTTAATATTGAGATGTTTTGAATTCTTACATGTTCACTAATTTTCTCGTAATCTAATACACTTGCATTTATTATCTCATTTGAGTTTCAACTTAGTTCAATCACATTAGGTTAAATGGAGGAAGATAATTAGACCTCATAAAAAGACATAAACACAGAAAAGTAATTTAACAGGTTTATTTTCAGATAAAGACCAATAGTCTAAGTAGACGTGAAAATAACCTGGCTGAAGATGCAATTTAACGAAATCTCGTTAAATGCAGTGGAAATATCCACTGTCATGTTCAGTTAATCCTGACGTCAGAAAAATATTGCCCAGACGTCAAGGGAAATATCCCTTGTGAACACTTTGATCTCCTCGTTTGCATGGGCGACAAGTCAACAAGCAGTACTTGTTGAAACCTTGGCACGTTGTTACTATACTTATTGCATTGTGCAGACTTTCGCCGAAGCGTAGTTATGTATGGACCAATCAGGAACCATACGAGGACAATTGTCCCCTGACGACTTCACGTTGTGATGTATGCAAATATGCCTTACACCGAGGAAATTTCCCCAGGTCGTCTTTTAATTCGTGGTAATGATAATTGCGTAAGCAACGCAATACAACAGTATAGTGACGTTGGCCGTAAGAGCATTCATTGATAATAGTTAAACTGCCAGATGTGTTAAGAAGGCTTTCAGTTGTCTTGTCACCGCAGCAAAGATTTGTTCAAGTGGCCACAAAAAGGACCGTAGTACTAACCGATAAATTGCTAATACAGACCAGATGTCAAGTCACGTCGTAAAACAATCATTGGATATTATTGAATACCTAACCGACATCCTAAATATAGATCAGCTGACCGTAAAAGCAGGTCAATGGAAGTTAAAATACTTTGTTAGATTAAATGCACTTATACAATAATTAAACTTTAAAATAATAAATTGGTACCAACAGTTATTTCCCTAAATTCTTTAAAAACCGGTATGTGGATATAGAGTCGCGTTTGATTTGAATGTACTTTCGATTCATAAATTTAGACCGAACTGGTTTAATGTAAATTTGAAAGAAAAGTCGATAGTGGAATCGAAAGAGGGGCTTTATTAATTACGGACGTTCTCACCTATTCGTGGATAGACGTTCATCTCTTCTCCCCCGGATTCGCGGATATCGGAATAGCTCGAAAGCATTGTGGTCGCGTACATTCCGTCACAGTGGCAGTGACTTCGTTTAGGAGGGCCAGCGGTCAGCGCAAACTACGGCAACGTTCTCGAAGTCACCGGCACTTACTAGGTCCTGTGGAGAACCGTAGTTTAGTCGGCGCTGGGGGTTGTAAAAACCCGACGATAACGTTCGTAGCGGCGTGGCCAAGGACTGACCAGGAGTCTACTTCCCGGGTTGTATTTATACGACTTTCGAACAAAGAAATTGCGGTTGTGGTGGTTACGTCACACCCACTTGCATGTGTGCACAAGGGAGGCTGTAATCTAAACAATTTTAATGATGCTAATGCATCGGGATTTAGACGGGATTTAGAGTATCAGTACCTGTCCATAAGGGCGATTCTTCCGTACTATAATTTGGAGTGGCTAATTTGTATATTTTAACATTCCCGAGTTTCTGTGAGAATTCACCCAACTTGGCCCTAAACTGATGCTAAAACTGCGAGCTATGCTGTGTATTGAAACTGAAACGAATATTTTAAAATATTATATTGATGCAACGACTAATAATTTAATTATCCCTGAACAAAATCATTGACTATAAGTAATGAATAATTTGGAATTTCATGATATCAATATCTTGATATAATTTAATATAATGATAAAGTTTAGGAAAATATTTGTAAATTACTGGCCCGTTTCAAAGTAATATAAACGTTGTTTTAATTTCAACGTGTTTTGTGTTTATTTCGATTATTTATGTTAGTTTAGCATTATTTTTAAATATTAGGGTTCTTTTTATTTTGTAATATAGTTGATTTCACAATAATAAGCATTTCTTTGGTTTTTATTATTTTTAGAATTCAATTTTGTTTAAATACTATTAGCTTTTCTATGATAATTTCTAAATAATAATATTACGCTTCTATGTTTTTGGGCTTTGCAGATTTAGGTTTATATGCGTGATGCAAATTTACGCATATTATTATAGGACTAAAGTTAGACATTTTTCAACCATTTTCTTTTGGGATCTGTACTTATGTATACTTACATCTGTCTACTTTAACAATTGACCATTAAAAGGCATTACATTTTTCTTTCTACACGTTTCTAATTTAAACAATATGTAAAGAGTCAACTATGGTTTCCAAATATATTTCCAAAGAGACAGTTTTGGAGACAATTACATTGGAATTGTGGAAGCAGAATCCCGTTTTTAAGATTGATTATGAGATAAATAAAGATATTTTAAAAATAATAACGCATTTGTTACAGGGGACAAAATATGGGTTTTGTAGTACAATTTTTAAGATTATTAAAATGACTGGGCAATTTAAGAAATATTTTCTAAATTATTTTCACCTAACAATAAACGATAAAAAAAATTATCAGATGAAAATTTTAAGAAACTATTTCTGAAATTAAAGATAAATCCATTGAAAACAACTGACTCCTACAGACGTGAAGATTCTATATACAGAAGTATCTGCAAAGAGTTTTCATTAAAAAATTACTCTTAAAAATAGGACGAAAATATATATAGAGTGGAGGAAGCTTAGAAGTCTTTCAATGAGAAATTCAGCGATGCCAGCGGCCACTGAAAATAACAAACTTATCGAGTTGGCAAACTCCAACTATAATTTTAGATTTTCCACTACTCATTTAAGTTCAGTGATTCTTTACACTGTCATTACTGAAGTAAATAAAAGTGAAATATCGCCGAAACGTTCTGAAACATCAACTATTTAGTTTACATTCAACAAATTTATCCAATGTTATTACCGAAGCAAATCAAAATAATACATCCCCGAAAAGTTCTGTAAGATCAACTAGTTTCAACTCAATGAATCTGTCAAATGTAATTACCGAACTAAATCAAAATGATATATCCCCGAAAAGTTTTGAATTATCTAAAACAATTTTGAATTTATCCAAACCTGATGGCAAATCTCCAGATGTGTTACCAAAAAATTCAAAAAATCTCCGTGAATTTGATAAGAATGAACATACATTTAGCGACTGTATTGTTGTAGAAGGTTCTTTTAAACTTGAAAAACACATTTGGCAGCTTATATATAAAAAGTAAAAGTTAAATTATAAGTATTATTCGTACGTGATTTGAAACAGGATTCATAAATATGTCAATAACACGTGCTTAATTGTTTTTAAATAAGTCAAATACGTAAAAAGGCAGGACTAATTAATATATTGGGCTTTGCAAACACAATCACTCTAAATGTAAAAAATTTGAATTTTCTATTAAAAAAGATAACGGATTAGTAGATCTATAGTTCTGTAGCTTAGAGCCAACACGCGTTAAGTCCAGGTTTTGCTAAAATCAGGTGTCCCATAATTTAGTCTTTTCAATGGTAATACGAATTAAGTCCTAAAGCAAGTACAATATAAAATCTCGATTTAACTAAAATTTAAGTCACTAACTAAGTAAGAGCTACAACGATTCAAATGACCTTAAACCATATCGCTATACAATATAAAGAGTTGTCACACTTAACACGATGTTAACTGCTACCAATGAAGTTATATTCGGTTAGGAAGCATTTTCGGAAATACATTTATAACAACTTTCGTCTTATTTTGGATCACAGAATCTCCAGTTTCCGTTTGTCGGTGATTTTAGAATACACCCTGTATATAACTTGGAATCTATTTTTATCCTATTTCAGAACTCAGACAGAGTTGTCAATAAAGTTGTTGAGTTTAGTACCATTTACAAATATGTAAATATAACACATTAACAGACCAAGATTTACACAGGTTTACTTTAATAATTTAGTTTCTAAACACGAGTAGAGACCTAAATCTACAAAGCCAAAAAATATGCAACAGTAATATTATCATCTAAAAATTACCATAGAAAAGCCAATAATATGTAAACACAAAATTTAATTCGTTACCTATTCGAATCTAAAAAACGCTTAATGTCATGAAAAAAATGCATTTTTAAATTTTGAAAGAGTTTGGGAAAGAAATAAATAATTTTTATTCTATTAAAAAATTAATTTCAAAGCAAAACAGTTATGCGGCAAAATTATTAAAAATTAATTTAATGTTTACTTGGTAAAACGATTGCGGTCCCGACGGCAGTCAATGGTAGTAGATAGGTAATAGCGGACCGAGGTCTCCCCCCTCCACTTTGAGGCCCCCACCACTTTTTCTGGGGTGGGGGGCAATTATAGTGGGGGGGGGGAGGTAATTTGTAATTGCAATAAATGTAATTAGAATAATTAGATTGGGAGGTAATTTGTAATTGCGTAATTAGTAATTTGTAATTGCATAATTAGTAATTTGTAATTGTGTAATTGGATTATTGCGCTGTAATTAGACTAGTATAATTGCAATATATCTAATAAATGTAATTAGAATAATTAGATTGGGAGGTAATTTGTAATTGCGTAATTAGTGCTTTGTAATTGTGTAATTGGATTATTGCGCTGTAATTAGACTAGTATAATTGCAATATTTCTAATTGAATTGTACAATTGCATATTAATTAGTGCATCAATTGGAGAAATGAAAGTAATTGGCTTATTGCGCTGTAATTAGATTAGTATAATTGTAATATATCTAATTGAATTGGTACAATTGTATATTAATTAGTGCATCAATTGGAGAAATGAAAGTAATTGGCTTATTGCGCTGTAATTAGACTAGTATAATTGCACTATTAGGTAATTAGGTAATTAGGCAATTAAAGTGGAGGGAGGTAATTTGTAATTGCAATAAAGGTAATTAGGTAATTAGAGTATTGTCGATAATTAGTAATTTGTAATTGCGTAATTAGTAATTTGTAATTGCGTAATTAGTAATTTGTAATTGCGTAATTAGTAATTTGTAATTGTGTAATTGGATTATTTCGCTGTAATTAGACTAGTATAATTGCAATATATCTAATAAATGTAATTAGTCTGGAGGGGGGATAATTAAAACCCAATTGTCGCGAGAAATGAAAGTAATTGAATTATTGCGCTCTAATGTAATTGCGTAATTAGTAATTTGTAAATGTGTAATTAGACTATTTGCGCGTTAAGTAATCGGATTATTGCGCTGAGAAATGAAAGTAATTGAATTATTGCGCTGTAATGTAATGTAATTGCGTAATTAGTAATTTGTAAATGTGTAATTAGACTATTTGCTCGTTAATTACACTATTTTATATAGTCTGGAGGGGGTTAATTAAAAAACCCAATTGTTGCGAGAAATGAAAGTAATTGGATTATTGCAATTAAACTAGTATAATTGCAATATATCTAATTGAATTGGTACAATTATATATTAATTAGTACATCAATTGGAGAAATGAAAGTTTATTACGCTGTAATTAGACTAGTATAATTGCAATATATCTAATTGAATTGGTACAATTGTATATTAATTAGTGCATCAATTGCTAAATTATGCGCTCTTAATTGTCAAAAATATATGTCATTCAATATCGCTAACAAGGGATCTGGTAACCAAAGTCAGCTTTTATGCGATTCGAATAGGACAAAAGGTTTGAACCGCATACTAAAGGAGTCATTCATTGCCACTGACAACGTTATTTACTGTCACATAATTTCTCGAAACAGGTGCCTATCTGAAAATCAAACCACTCGTATTTCACATACCCTACTGTCACTGTGCCTTTACAAATTATTAAAATTTCAAATTGTAGGTAGTCTTCGACCAGTATTCCATTAAAAAAGGCACACTTTCTATACTTTCCGACGTTGATTCTATTTTTTTATTATTATGGCGATTTAGTGATCGATTTATTAGAGCTTAATTTGATTATAATTTAGAATATGAAGGTTTTAGAGCAAGGAGCTAATTCACTATTAAATATAAATTACCAACTCGATCACAAAGTATATTTGCAGTCTGGTGGGGGGATAATTAAAACCCAATTGCCGCGAGAAATGAAAGTAGTTGGAGATAAGAAAAAAAAAATGTCAGGTGTGGGATTCGAACCCACGCTCCCGTTAGGGAATCTGATGTTTTTTTACACATTGGACGCCTTAACCACTCGGCCAACCTGACTTATTAATTGATTCAGTAAAACACCATATATTAGATGGGTAAAATTGAACAAAAGATGTTTAAATTACTTAGCTAACGTAAGGAATATGTATTACATGCATGTAAGTGACTCCACTTCTAGGGCATTATTTACTGT
Organism: Rhagium mordax; assembly: GCA_963680705.1. Classification (NCBI taxonomy): domain Eukaryota; kingdom Metazoa; phylum Arthropoda; class Insecta; order Coleoptera; family Cerambycidae; genus Rhagium; species Rhagium mordax. The sequence continues at coordinate 44,645,538 of OY796656.1, forward strand.
TGCCATTGTATGCATTTAATGAATACCTACATAGAGGTCCTTCCTTAATATTTTAAGTTTAGCATGATTACAGATAAAGGAAATTGATGTATTATCAATAGTACCACATTATGGGTTCACAAACAAGCGACATCGAATCATTTTAAATAGTTATACAAAAGCCATTCTAAATAGTTATACAATGGCATAATATAATGGGGGATATTTGAATATTAAAATGTGGTGGTGGGGGTCATATTCTGTAGATATATAGGGAGTGAGAGGAGTTGTCACAACCATTATTAGTAGCAATAGACTCCTAGTGAACACGCAAAATGTATAAGTGTACGCCTTGCAGTAAAAGTTTTACACGGATCAGCAATTTACGTCGTCATCAGAAAGAGTCGTGTGTGAGTTTACGTGATAATGGACCTCCAGCTAAGCAACTTAAATTTGATTCAACCCCCTCAACATCCGCAAGTATGCAAACATGTGATTGTTGTAATGTGACGTTGACAACAGCTCAGATGCATTCCCATAAGAGGTCATTGCAACATAAGGTCATTGCAGCATGTGTTCCCTCAATGGATGGTGTAAGCATTATCCAAAGCGCTTTCAAATACAGAATTATTTCATATCGAGTGCATAGTGAACATAATCACCTGGACTACGTAATGTTCTTTAATGAAATCAAACATAAAATTTTAAATCTGCTAGAAGAAGCGCTACAAATACATACGGCAATAAAAGTAAATCTGGAAGTGTTCGCAAAATACATGATACAAAGTAAAGAGTTAACGGATATGAAATCATTTAATACAACCAACAAAATTTTGGATCAAGCTATGAATTTAAGTGATGTTTTGGATAGTTTTGTAGAAGAGATGATTACCCAAACTACAGAGTTTCAAGAGCGAGATTCAGGTGTGTAATTATTTTTATTAAGGTATTAGAATTGCATTTAACATTTACTTATTTTTAGGATGGGCCCTGGAACGAATCGAATTTGTTGAAATTAATGTGAACAAGTATAGTCCACTTCGTGGTTCATCATATATAAAATTACCAAAATTCATTGAAAATAAGAATGCAGTGGTAAACGTATACAATCAAGATTAGTGTTGTTTTGCCTGGGCGGTGACTTCAGCATTGTATCCAGCAAATGGTCACACATCGGATTTATCATCATATCCACATTATTCACAAGTGTTAAATGTAACAGGTATGGATTTTCCAGTAAAATTGCGGGATATATCAAAATTTGAGGAACTGAATAATATATCGATAAACGTATACGGGTTAGAGGAGAAATTTAAAAATAATAGAACGGAATCTGAAGTTGTAGGTCCACGTTACTCGGGAAAAAAACTGCGTATCCATTTAAATTTATTGCTAATTTCTGAGGTGTGTAATATTAATCACCATTGTAAAAAAGACTGTGCTAAAACTCACTATTGCTGGATAAAAGATTTATCTAGATTAGTTTCGCGTCAAATTTCTGCTAGCGATCATAAAAAACATTTTTGCGATGGTTGTTTATTATATTTTAATACCGAACGTCAGTTATTGCAACACCAAACACACGATTGTAATCATATTTATACAACAATACCTACCACCCAATTTCGAATCGATAAATATGGTAAACAAGTACCCGAGAATATGTTAAAATTTGAACATTTTGAAAGACAAATGCAAGCTCCATTCATAGTGTATGCCGATTTCGAATCAATTTTAAGTCCTATCGATACCTGCCAACCCAATCCAGAACGGTCTTTCGGGAATAAAACTTTTAGACATCAACCACATTCTTTCGCGTATTTAATAAAATGTTCGTTTGACAATTCCCTAAACAAGTTTGAGTTATACCGGGGGTCTGACGCCGCCAAAGTCTTCGTATCACGTATCGAGGCTGACTCGAGAGATATCTATAATAGATATATGAAAGATATAGTCCCAATGGCTAAGCTCACAACGCAACAAAGACAAGACTTTGAAAACGCAACCGTATGCGATATATGCGAGAAGGCATTCGAAGAAGGTGACGTGAAAGTTAAGGATCACTGCCACTTAACCGGAAAAATTAGATTTATCGCTGCACATTCTGTTTGCAATTTAAATTATAAATTACCAAATTTCATACCGATTATATTCCATAATATGAGTTCATACGACGGACATTTATTCATTAAAGAGCTATGTGCACATAAAGATAGAGTGGAGGTACTAGCGCAAAATAAAGAAAAATACATATCTTTTTCAAAACACCTTTATATGCACGACTACATTAATAGGAAGGGGGAGAAGAAACAAAAATTTTTACAACTGCGATTTATTGATAGTTTTAAGTTCTTGTCAACATCGCTACAAAATTTGGGTGAAAGTTTAAATGATGACCAGTTATCTATACGGCAACAAGTAAATTCGAAAAAGATCAATTTAAATTAATGAATAATGCAGTTTTCGGTAAAACTATGGAGAACGTGGATAATAGAAAGGATATAAAGTTGGTAACGCATTGGGAAAGTATTAGAAGGTCCTTTGGTGCAAATGCTCTTATAGCCCGACCGAATTTTAAAACTTGTTCAATCTTTACAGAAGACTAAAAGTAGTATACAACAAGCCAATTTATGTAGGGTTTTGTGTTTTGGAATTATCCAAGACGGTACTATATAATTTTTTCTATGACGTGATAAAAAGAAAATTTGGCGAAAATGCTTCTCTGTTATACACCGATACGGATTCTCTGATTATTAAAGTTTTTACTGATAACATTTACGATTTTATAAAAGAGAACCCCGATAAATTCGATACATCCAACTATAAAGAAGGAAATAAATTTGAAGTTCCTAAAGGTCTGTCGGTTTTAGGGAATTTTAAAGATGAGTTCCCCGCCGACCCGATTATTAGTTTTTATGGGACGGGGGCTAAAGCTTACTGCATAAAATCTATGAATAGTGAACTAAAAAAAGCCAAGGGGTAAAGAAATCAGTTATTAATAAAAATTTGTCAATAGATGATTATAAGAAAATAGTGGAGCGGGGTGGGTTAATATTAAGAGAAATGAATACATTTAGAAGTTATTCACATGACATTTACAAATTTTGTGTTATCCGCAGAGACAGACATTTTCAAGAAACCAATACCACCCGTGGGGGTGGCGTATTATTAGCCTATAGTAATGAATATATTGTTGACTGTCTCGATGTAGATAATATACTTAATTTAGTACCGTCTGTAGATATTCTAGGTTGTAAATGTACACTAAGAAACGCATCTGTATACATTTTTGTCATATATATCCCACCGAAAGTAACTAATGTGGAACTTGAAATATTTTTTGAATATTTTGAACAACATATTGTCAATAAAACAAACATTATTATTATGGGTGACTTTAATATCACCAACTTTATTAATGAGGATCTCACTGATCCCAAATATCGTAGTATACTTAGTTTCATTAACTTTACTAATTTAATTCAATTAAATACGATAAGTAACCTATATGGAAGATTGCTAGACTTAGTTATCAGTGATATTAATTGTTCAGTTAAACGCGAATCGTTGCCATTAACAAAAGAGGATAACCACCATCCATCATTGACCGTAAAATTTACTTTAGACATTGATCGAAATATTAAATTTCCGGTCAATCTAGAAAATAAAAGCTACAACTTCAGGAAAGCAAATTACTTAGGTCTTTACAATGATTTACTAAATACTGATTGGTCTTTTTTAAACAACTACACAGAAATAAATAATGCATGTGAGATGTTCTACGACAAACTATACTCCTTCTTAGACGTACACGTTCCTTTATATAAAACTAATAAACTTAATAAATATCCAAAATGAAAAATAAGGTGGCACTATCTCATTATGATGATAAAAGATTCGTCATTCCTAATACCTTTAAAACTTTACCATGGGGGCATTGTGACATACCGATATTTCAAAATGAGTTGGCAGTAATAACTGATAAAAATAATGTCGTTGAAAAGGAAAAATATGATCCTTTAGATGCTTTACTTGCAGCAATAGATGAGTTAAGCCAGCCACAATAACATTAGCATATCAAATAAATTTGCATTATTTATCGGGTTAAAGTTATGAAACTGGAAAATTCATACTAAATGTGAGATATAGTAGTATATTGTATTATATTTAAATAGATTTATTGTGTAATAAAATATATATTTATGAAAAATTAATTTGTGTTTTTTAAGTTAAGTATTTGTAGTATATGTAATAAACTTAAAAATATTTTTATTTTGTTTACAATTTAACATTAAGGAAATAAATTAAACAAATATTAATTGAGTACATTCGTTTTATTATTTATTTATTATACATAAAAATATTTCACTTGACATAACCTTATAATGATACAATAATATATTTTCTAGACAGTGACAATTTTAAACAAGAGAAGCTCTATCAATCCATGAGTTGTGTTCTTTAGAGAGTCCAAGCCATTTTACAAACACTTTATTTCCTTGCTTTTTTAAAACATTCTCTACTAGATACACATCGGGGTATTTTGCCTTTAGTAGCTCCATCTCATAAAAACACCCCTTGATTGGATGTCCAAGCATGTCTGCAAGCAGGTAAGTTGTGGGATTTGTTATGTTTATCTTGACAATTTTAAAAAGTTCTGTTGAGAAATTCGGTGTAAACCCTTTATCAAATACACCTTTATACTTGCTAATACGAACTACGTCACCGAGGTGGAATTTCAGTTTGAGAGCAATTTTTATGTTATTATATACATTTAAATGTGTAGTTGGTGTGACATCAACAGGTTTCATACCAATTGTACGATGGACTTTGTTATTATAACTTTTTGTAACATTGGGTAGGATGTCGAGCCATTTATATTTACCCATAGCTGAGAATTCTTTATACAACCAACTCTTTAATGTGCGGATTACTCGTTCAACAATTGCTGCTTTTTTTGTGCTATATGTAGAATAATGATTAATTTCATGCTGCTTCATTAGTGCGGAAAACTTTCTGTTGTAGAATTCTGTACCATTATCAGTCTGTAAATTTCTTGGTGAATAATTTGCTTCTTGAATAATAGTCTGCATAGTCTTAGTAACTTCTACAGCTGTTTTATTTTTAACAGATCTGGTCCATACGTACTTGGAATAGCAGTCAATCACTACAAGAATATAACGATACCCTCTATTTTTATCAGCGTATGGTTGCATTTCGGCTAGGTCTGCTTGCCACAAATCACCAAACCCCTTAATTATGGTTCGCCTTCTACGAAAATTTCGTCGAGCATTTCTATGTAACTCGTTAACAACTTGTAATTTTTCGCTGCTAACCTCCATTATAAAATTGTCTTCAGCTATATATCAACTTCAGGCATTAGTTCTGGTGGAAATGCTAGGCCTCCGGATTGCACCTTCTTTGGTTGGAGTTCGGTGGCAATATGCTCTAATTTGGAGATTCTAGTGATTAAAGTATTGTGATTGTTTATGGCCGAACGTTTAACTTCAGAAATTGCTTTATCAACATATTTCCTCATTTCTATTTTCATTTTCTGCATCGTATCATTATTTTGTTTATTGAAAATAGTGCGATTTTCTTCTCCACTTTTTAAAAGTCCCACATCAACATATTTTTTCATTTCCTCAATAATTACATCGGTTGTATCAAAAATAGCTTTGGCAGCATTTTCATGTTGCACCATCTTGATCATCGACAGGTTCCCCTAGATTTTTTAAACGCTTATTTTCAATATCATAGTGATTATCTCTGGTAAGTTTAAAACCCACGCCAGGTAATCCACTATGGGCTATTAACTTACTTGCACTAATTCTTTTGCTGCGTCCAAATTTGTCAATTGTGTTGTTTACAGTAGACATTTCTGATTGCGTCTGATCCATTTTATATATTTCAGGCTATATAATACTTATTGAGTATGATGATACTAGGTATTATATCTTTAATACACTATTTTTTCCTCCCTAAGTTCTGATATTATTTCTATTATTTCATTGTCGTGGTTGTTATTTCCAGCCATTTTCGAACCCCATAAGAGGCGTAAACGAGCCACAAGTTCACTAGGTTTATTCCAGTAGATATATTCTTTATCTTTATTTCTGTACAATTTGTGGGTAGGTACACGTTTTAATCCATAACCACTTGTTGACGATCGTGTCGCAATTGTAGAAGATGTTAATGGTTTGATAATTTTGTGAAATTTTTCACGTTTAGTGGTGTTATAGCCACTCGCTACATTGAATTTTTTATACGGCGCTTTTGTTTTCCTTAGTATTTCTCCATATATTTTACTCCATTCATCATCGATAACACTCTCTGTATTATCATCTAGAATTGGCGGACGTTTTAGAAATATTAGATCGTACAATTTCGGATTACCTAGATACACGCCAAGTTTCTTATTGCCATACCACAGTGTAATATTTCCATGGGAAAAACGTATTTCAGCATTGCCCATCAGCAGTTTGCCTGTCTTGGGATCTACACGCACTCCATATAAACTATCATACTTGGAATTACCCGATTTTACATTCTGTATATGTCTTTTTACAACCTCACGTCCTTTTTCTAGTTTTCTAGCTAGAGAAGTTTCAGATACGGGGGTTGTTCTTATAGACGATGGTGGTGTTTCCATAATGGGGATATAAGGTGGAACATCATCACCGCCTACATACTTATCAGATCCCTCTTCAGAAGCACTCTCCCATGGCACTGCCCTCTGAGTAGACACCCTTGATGATGATGATGGTTGTTGGGCATGTGGTTTGTTCTCCGCTGCTGAGGATATAGCATTTAAAGGTTCAGTTATTGGTTGATAGATCTTTTCAAGTGTTACATGCATCTCAATATCTTTGTTCTTAATAGAGTTAAACTTCTTACGTACCGCATCTGTCGCCTCAATCAACTGTCGCTTGAGGGCTATTTCACTATTGGGATGCACAAGATTGTTATATTTTTTATTATCTTTGGTAACCTTCATCTTAACGCATACGTAAACGAAGTAACCATACGAAGTCTGTGGCTCAAGTGAAGTTTTTATTAAAATTCATTATGGATATATGAAGCTATCAAACCCTTTTCTATATCGCCCACCTTGTACTTCTCTATCCTTATCAATCGCTAGAAACCCATATTTGTCATTCCAGCACTCTGCACACATATTTTGAAATACTGTAAACGTTACATCAGGTGACACATGATCGGAAAATATGTGGTGAAGGTTCATGTCATCCTGTTTAAAGACAATAATTAAATTACTATTGTCTCTTATTAGCTGCTTCGGTATTCGAGAATATGTTTGACCAAGATAAAAACAATCCACATTTCTATGGTGGCCCATACTAAAATATGCTCTTATAACATCTTGCTTCTCACATATCACATCGTCAAATATAAATAAAGACTCCGGTTTTGCCTCGGATGGTTCCACTATTTGCGCTCCATTACTAAATACATAAAATCCTAACCCCTCAATCGGCGCTAGCACCTTACGCAGATACTCATACTTGGGTTGATTTATAGACTTTGAGTATAGGTAAATGTTTAAAAAGCGTAAACCTAAGCGATGGGTGATCAAAGATATTAAGACATTTGTTTTCCCACAATTCGAGGGTCCTATTATGAGGGCACGTACAGTTGAAGGTAGTAGTGGTCCATGACGATTATGAGCGCTTAACCCACGCCCAACTTTTTCATCCAAATTATCTATGGAAAGCGTTTGTTTCTGTTTCACAATGTGCATTGTATCGCAGCTAATTGGTATATAAATAGACATGTGACTTGCAACTCTTATTTAAATGGTTTCCACCATACGATATACACGTGAAAAACGTATGAAGCGCGGTAGAGGATTAATTAATTCCCTGATTAATAAGCTTCCCGTCGAGTTGCATTTGCCAGGTTATCAATTTTGTGGTCCAGGCCACAGATTTAAATAAACGGCTGACACGGGGTGATCCTGGCATAAATCAGCTCGATAAAGCGTGCAAGGAACACGATATTGCATACGACAAAAATAGCAGTAATCTAGCAGCCCGCCATAAAGCAGACTATCAGCTTGAACAGGCTGCGTGGAAACGAGTGAAATCCAAAGACGCAGGACGTGGAGAAAAGGCCGCTGCTTGGTTAGTTACAACTATAATGAAAGGAAAACAACGTCTTGGTATGGGATGTAATTCAACAATATCTCGTAATCCAATAAGGAAACGAATCATCAAGAAAACAAAGAAGGGTAAGAAGAATGTTAAAAAGACAGCATTTGGATCTGGGATAGTACGAAAAGTGCGTGACACACTGCGAAGTGCTGGAGGCAAAAGAGTAAAAGACCAAACGAAGGCGACTGAAATTGCTCTAAAAGCTGCACGTCGATATATAAAACAGGCCGGTGGGAAACGCAATATTCGAACACCTCGAGTTATACAAATACCAAATGTTGGCGGTATTTTACCTCTAATACCCATTTTTGCTGGATTATCTGCATTGGGTAGTTTGGTGGGTACGGCTGCTGGTATTGCTAAAGCTGTAAATGACGTAAAAAGGGTAGAGAAGAATTAGCTGAAGCAAATCGACACAACAGAAGTATGGAAGCAATAGCTATGAAAAGTGGTAAGGGGATGTATATGAAGCCATATCGAAAGGGAATGGGCCTTTATCTAAAACAGAATTCAAAAAACTAATAGACTCCCTACCTCGGAGACCTCTTACCGACATTGATCTTAAATATTATACTAAGAAAATGAAGGTAGCATACTTTCGGGGGTGTATTTATCACTACCAAGACGTGGCCCACATTACAATGTATCTGCAATAATCAATTTGGATAGTATATATGGTCCTGGGACACATTGGGTGGCATATAAAAAACGAGGTAGTTTAGTAAATTACTTTGATAGTTTTGGTGATTTACCCCCACCTATAGAATTAGTTACATATTTCAATAACGATTCAAGGAGGGCCAACCAAATATTCTATAACTACAAACGTGTACAGAATTTTAACACAGTGTGGTGTGGACATTTGTGTTTAAAGTTTCTCTCTACAAAAGAAATATAAAACGCCATGGAGCTGAAAACTATAACCCCAGCAATGGATCGAGAGGATATCAAGCGAATGGGCCACTCACTAATTGCATACTCCCGTTTGCGTAGTCTATTGAAGATGAGCAAACAACAACTTGCTGATATGCCCAAAGAAGTGATGATTGGGTTGGCTTCACATGAAATTGCATTAGTATGGGATAAGCTACCTACACATCTTCAGAACGATGTCGATATAATAAAATATCAATACTGCACAGAACATTACCTTAAAGATCATGAAGGCAGTTTTGATGCTAATGACGGTCCAATACCTCGAAAAATGTTTTGCTGCTATTGTAAGGTAAACGATGTAAATGTGGCATCCAATAACAATGTTGATATATCACCATCAACTTCAAAGTAGAGGAAATTATACCATTATTGCTGTAATCCACAATAAATTGGGTAACGCAATTTAATTACATCAGTCATGTCGTACACGTTCACACTAACGAGCCGCTTAAGTGTGCTAAGTGTCAACTTTAATCCACCCATTGAACTGGATAGGAGCAGTCGTCATGGGTTAGGCTTAATTGGATTCTACTCTTACAACTCCATATTCAATGTGGATGAAACAAATAACATCTTCCAATATAGGGTTAGTGCTAAAGATACATTCACTACTGTTCACATACCTCTGGGGGCTTATGAAATTGATGAAATCTATGCAGCAATGTTGAAAGCTATGAATATTGATGGAAAGGATTACACGCAAATATTCACTTTACGAGCAAACAACAACACCCTAAAGTGCGAGATTTTGTCAAAGTATGAAATAGATTTTAGACAACCAAATTCCATAGGAAGTCTGTTGGGATTTGGACCAATATATTTACAACCAAATAAAAATTATGAATTAACACAGCCTGTTGATATTATGAAAGTAAGGATGATACGTGTAGATTGCAATATTATTTCTGGAGCTTATCTGAATGCGGAAGAGTCACACACTCTCTTTGAATTTGATATAGATGTTGAGCCTGGCTACAAACTTACTAGAGAACCTACAAATATCATATATTTACCTGTTAGACCTAAATGGTGTCAGTTAATAGATAACATCATGCTACGTGTGCTGGACGACAACGGTGATTTGATCAATTTTCGAGGTGAGAAAATTATTGTAAGGCTAGAATTGAAGAAAGTTTGATATCACCAACCAAATGGGCTTTCGATATAAACAGCGACAGCAAGTACATCACCATCAATATGATACTGTAGCGAACAATAGTGTGGATAAAAAGAAAGGGAGATGTGGAAAGCAATTCATTCAAAGTCTATACCTTAAACAGTTAGGACATAGGTTGTCAGCTGAGGATCAAGCCTTTTTAAAACATATTGGATTAAAACTGCGAAAATATTTGCCATAATAATGGTGGCGGCTGCAACTAGTGAAAAACTTGAGGTGTTTGATGAACCTGTGTTGGATCATTCCCTAGTTAGCCTACATGAGCATACATATAAACCATATGGTTCCCCACATTACAGAAACTCTGATGAAATACGTATCCCCATCAATTTTCAAGATGTTATACTCGACATTTCAGAAAGTTATATATACATAGAAGGAAAATTTACCCCTAGTGATGCCACAAAGCGTTGCTATTTATCCAATAATGCACTAGCATTTCTCTTTGAAGAGATACGTCTGGAAATGGGTGGTGAACAAGTAGCAGTAGTTAGAAGACCTGGTATTACTACAACAATGAAAACTATGGTCTCGTATGGGCAAACGCATGCACGCTCATTAATAACAACAGGTTGGGGTCTCAATCAAAATAGACAAGATATTTTAGATACCACCAGTCACGTGTTCAGTGGCAAACTACCCCTTAAGCTCCTTATGGGTTTTGCAGAAGATTATACCAAAGGCATTCTGAATGTGAAGCAAGAATTAATTATGATAATTGCACGCTCATTTAAAGACTCCTATATCGGTGAAGTTGATGCGGAGCTGGAAATAAGCAAAATTGAGTGGAAAATAAGACATATTGTACCTGAAGATCGACAAAAGTTAAAATTATTGAATCGAATTAATAAAAGTGGTAATAATGCCAAGGTTAATATGGTCTACCGTGCATGGGATTTTTATGAGCTTCCCTGTCTACGTGATACTGCCTATGACATATGGGCTCTTAAACTCTCCACCCGTCTTGAAAGTCCACTTTTCATCCTTCTTGGTTTTCAAGACACTGATCAGGCCAATGATAGAACAAAGGATGTTACACAGTTCAAACACGCAGACATAAATAATATTCGACTATTTATAAACTCTGAAGTTTATCCATACGAACGTTGGAATTTAGATTTCGATAAGAAGCTCGATTCTGCAGCATATTATGCTTATGAGAACTTCCAACGTAGTTACTATGATAAAGATATGAGCGAACCCATGATGGATCTTGGGGAATACAGGAAGAATCCTTTGTTTGTCATTGATTGTTCACACCAACCTGTTGCAGTGAAATCATCTACAGTCGACATAAAAATAGAATTTGAAACACGAAAAACGAAATTTCCCGAACAAACTCGAGTGTATGCACTTATACTTCATGATCCATATTTAAGTTATAATGCATTAGATGGCTCGGTTCAGAATGGTTTTCTTGATGTCTAGTAAAAACATTTTATCAACAATAATCACGATGTATATGCAAATGTTTATTTTCCCAAAATGTAATTGTGTATTTAAAATAAAACTGTTTTAATTATACTATGGTATTTTTAGTTGTGTAATAAAAATAGGAAATAAAATTATTGTAATCTTTTAATGTGTATTTTATTTGAATCCCTCCTTATGTCATCTAGTTTACAAGACAATCTTTCAATGGCAGATTTAATGTCTTCTATCAGACTTCATGTTTGAGTTGAATGTGTTTAATGCTCATCTCAAATCTCAGGGCCGCAGAGAGCCACAGCAATCATATAATTTCAATATTTTGTAATAAAAGAATATGATCATTAACTGCATATGAAGATAACCATTTTTTTTTTTTTTTTTTTTTTTTTTTTTTTTTTTTTAGTTTTAAAACTATATCAATATCTACCTTTGATACGCTAATATATTGCCAAACCTTGTTAGCAGCATTAATTGACTTTTTTTTTTTTTTTATCGGTAAAGTGGGAATTGCATGTTGTTTTCGACTTAGTACCATCAATGAACAATGTATACCGTAAATGCAGTAAATGCACCCGTCATGCAAAAAACTTTAAAAGAAACTTTATTTATATCTAATCTTTGGATACGGTAACTAGTTGCATTTTATTTGAATTTGATATTCATGATTAAATCAATAATTTCTGCAACATAATAGGAGGCTTTTAATTTTTTCCGTTGATATGAATTTCCTGTATTAAACATTTCCAGAGCTTTATTAAAGCATCGCTGTAATTTCCGTTAAAATATTGCATTTTAATGCATTATCAAAGTAGTCATCGTTTCCGCTTGTTTTTGTTAAAACGCCGTCAAGTTGGATGTATACTGATCTGTAAATATATCTTAAGATATACTGCTTTTCTATAAGGTAATAAACCATAGAATTTCGAGAAATTGCACCTAGTCTAATTAGAGCGCAATATAGTGTGCCATCATTTCAGTGTTTCAAACAACAAAAAAATTTTGCATGTTTCTTTAACACCCTGTATCTCGGAACTATGTGTTCCCGGCCCACATTTACATATGAACTTTTTTCATATTATTTTGGTAGTTTATCACACCATAAAGTTTGATCTACTAAGTGTCTATGTTTATTTTTTTAAAAATGTAATTGTGTATTTAAAATAAAACTGTTTTAATTATACTATGGTATTTTTAGTTGTGTAATAAAAAATAGGAAATAAAATTAATGTAATCTTTTAATGTGTATTTCATTTATTTAACCTTATAATATAATATAAAATATACCATCATAACTACATAATACATACAATATTTGATGTAATAAATATGGCAATAAAAATAAAAGAACATTATTTATGTATCTACATTAGCTTCTTAGTTAGGTACTCCACTATCTCGTATAGAAAATGTTTTAAAACTATGACAATATCTATCTTTGATAAGCTAATATATTGCCACCCTTGTTAACGGCATTGAATGACTTCTTTATAGTAGGCAGTTCTAAACCTTCTATCCTATTCGAATCACACTCTCACCTGTTATTTTTAAGTTTAAAATTTCAGGTAATTGTGTGGCTTTGTTTTGTAAAAATCGACGTATCTTTTGTTTAGATAAGAGATGGCTAATCTTTTGTGCAATATATTTGTCCTTAGAAAAATTAATGCATTTCGACTAGAAATTAAATACCAAATTGTATTATTGACGGTTTTAAGTCGACCGCCTTAATGGCATTACCTCGATTTCAGATAGGTACCGTTCGCGCGAGCCACCTGGCCTACGTAGCTGTGTCCTTTGTGCAGACCTATTGTCTGTCGAACAAATGGGAGCTATAAATTTAACCAACTATTTTGTTTCGAGATATGCGACAGTAAAAACTAAAAAGCTGATTTAATCTTTGATCATTAGAAAATAAATGCGATGTCGCTTGTTCTTTTACCCCTAGAAAATAAATGCATTTCTGCTAATATACCAGATCCCTTGTTAGCGATATTGACAGACATATATTTTTGACAATTAAGAGCGCATAATTTAGCAATTGATGCACTAATTAATATACAACAATTGCTCCAATTCAATTAGTGTAATTAATGTGCAAATAGTCCAACTACTTTCATTTCTCGCGGCAATTGGGTTTTAATTATCCCCCCACCAGACTGCAAATATACTTTGTGATCGAGTTGGTAATTTATATTTAATAGTGAATTAGCTCCTTGCTCTAAAACCTTCATATTCTAAATTATAATCAAATTAAGCTCTAATAAATCGATCACTAAATCGCCATAATAATAAAAAAATAGAATCAACGTCGGAAAGTATAGAAAGTGTGCCTTTTTTAATGGAATACTGGTCGAAGACTACCTACAATTTGAAATTTTAATAATTTGTAAAGGCACAGTGACAGTAGGGTATGTGAAATACGAGTGGTTTGATTTTCAGATAGGCACCTGTTTCGAGAAATTATGTGACAGTAAATAACGTTGTCAGTGGCAATGAATGACTCCTTTAGTATGCGGTTCAAACCTTTTGTCCTATTCGAATCGCATAAAAGCTGACTTTGGTTACCAGATCCCTTGTTAGCGATATTGAATGACATATATTTTTGACAATTAAGAGCGCATAATTTAGCAATTGATGCACTAATTAATATACAATTGTACCAATTCAATTAGATATATTGCAATTATAATAGTCTAATTACAGCGTAATAAACTTTCATTTCTCCAATTGATGTACTAATTAATATATAATTGTACCAATTCAATTAGATATATTGCAATTATACTAGTTTAATTGCAATAATCCAATTACTTTCATTTCTCGCAACAATTGGGTTTTTTAATTAACCCCATCCAGACTATATAAAATAGTGTAATTAACGCGCAAATAGTCTAATTACACATTTACAAATTACTAATTACGCAATTACATTAGAGCGCAATAATTCAATTACTTTCATTTCTCGCGACAATTGGGTTTTAATTATCCCCCCTCCAGACTAATTACATTTATTAGATATATTGCAATTATACTAGTCTAATTACAGCGAAATAATCCAATTACACAATTACAAATTACTAATTACGCAATTACAAATTACTAATTACGCAATTACAAATTACTAATTACGCAATTACAAATTACTAATTATCGACAATACTCTAATTACCTAATTACCTTTATTGCAATTACAAATTACCTCCCTCCACTTTAATTGCCTAATTACCTAATTACCTAATAGTGCAATTATACTAGTCTAATTACAGCGCAATAAGCCAATTACTTTCATTTCTCCAATTGATGCGCTAATTAATATACAATTGTACCAATTCAATTAGATATATTACAATTATACTAATCTAATTACAGCGCAATAAGCCAATTACTTTCATTTCTCCAATTGATGCACTAATTAATATGCAATTGTGCAATTCAATTAGAAATATTGCAATTATACTAGTCTAATTACAGCGCAATAATCCAATTACACAATTACAAAGCACTAATTACGCAATTACAAATTACCTCCCAATCTAATTATTCTAATTACATTTATTAGATATATTGCAATTATACTAGTCTAATTACAGCGCAATAATCCAATTACACAATTACAAATTACTAATTATGCAATTACAAATTACTAATTACGCAATTACAAATTACCTCCCAATCTAATTATTCTAATTACATTTATTGCAATTACAAATTACCTCCCCCCCACTATAATTGCCCCCCACCCCAGAAAAAGTGGTGGGGGCCTCAAAGTGGAGGGGGGAGACCTCGGTCCGCTATTACCTATCTACTAATGGTTCTCATTTTGGCTTACAAATTTCAAGCGCTCTGTGTGGTTTTTATTGTTTATATCAGTTTAGCATATTTTTTGAGGTTTCCATTACTTTTGTTTTCTAACATTAATGATAAATTTTGTGTTTAAGTAATATAAACGTTGTTTTAATTTCAATGTGGTTTGTGTTTATTTCGATTATTTATGTTAGTTTAGCATTTTATTTAAATATTAGGGTTCTTTTTATTTTGTAATATAGTTGATTTCACAATAATAAGCATTTCTTTGGTTTTCATTATTTTTAGAATTCAATTTTGTTTAAATACTATTAGCTTTTCTATGATAATTTCTAAATAATAATATTACGCTTCTATATTTTTGGATTTTGTAGATTTAGGTTTCTATGCGTGACGCAAATTTACACATATTATTATAGGACTAAAGTTAGACATTTTTCATCCATTTTCTTTTGGGATCTGTACGTATGTATACTTATAGCTGTCTACTTTAACAATTGACCATTAAAAGGCATTAAATTTTTCTTTCTACACGTTTCTAATTTAAACAATATGTAAGGAGTCAACTATGGGTTCCAAATATATTTCCAAAGAGACAGTTTTGGAGACAATTACATTGGAATTGTGGAAGCAGAATCCCGTTTTTAAGATTGATTATGAGATAAATAAAGATATTTTAAAAATAATAACGCATTTGTTACAGGGGACAAAATATGGGTTTTGTAGTACAATTTTTAAGATTATTAAAATGACTGGGCAATTTAGGAAATATTTTCTAAATTATTTTCACCTAACAATAAACGATAAAAAAAATTATCAGTTGAAAATTTGAAGAAACTATTTCTGAAATTAAAGATAAATCCATTGAAAACAACTGACTCCGACAGACGTGAAGATTCTATATACAGAAGTATCTGCAAAGAGTTTTCATTAAAAAATTACTCTTAAAAATAGGACGAAAATATATATAGAGTGGAGGAAGCTTAGAAGTCTTTCAATGAGAAATTCAGCGATGCCGGCGGTCACTGAAAATAACAAACTTATCGAGTTGGCAAACTCCAACTATAATTTTAGATTTTCCACTACTCCTTTAAGTTCAGTGATTCTATACACTGTCATTACTGAAGTAAATGAAAGTGAGATATCGCCGAAACGTTCTGAAACATCAACTAGTTTACATTCAAAAAATTTCTCCAGTGTTATTATCGAAGCAAATCAAAGTAATACATCCCCGAAAAGTTCTGAAAGATCAACTAGTTTCAACTCAATGAATCTATCAAATGTAATTACCGAACTAAATCAAAATGATATATCCCCAAAAAGTTTTGAACTCCCTAAAACAATTTTGAATTTATCCAAACCTGGCAAATTTCCAGATGTTTTACCAAAAAATTCAAAAAATCTCCGTGAATTTGATAAGAATGAACATACATTTAGCGACTGTATTGTTGTAGAAGGTTCTTTTAAACTTGAAAAACACATTTGGCAGCTTATATATAAAAAGTAAAAGTTAAATTATAAGTATTATTCGTACGTGATTTGAAACAGGCTTCATAAATATGTCAATAACACGTGCTTAATTGTTTTTAAATATGTCAAACACGTAAAAAAGGCAGGACTAATTAATATATTTGGACTTTGCAGACACAATCACTCTAAATGTAAAAAATTTGAATTTTCTATTAAAAAAGATAACGGATTAGTAGATCTATAGTTCTGTAGCTTAGAGCCAACACGGGTTAAGTCCAGGTTTTGCTAAAATCAGGTTTTTGAGTTAAGTCCCATAATTCAGTCTTTTCAATGGTAATACGAATTAAGTCCTAAAGCAAGTACAGTATAAAATCTCGATTTAACTAAAGTTTAAGTCACTACCTAAGTAAGAGCTACAACGATTCAAATGACCTTAAACCATATCGCTATACAAAATAAAAAGTTAAGTCACACTTAACACGATGTTAACTGCTACCAATGAAGTTATACTTAATAATAACGATGAGGCTGTAGGAGATATAAATTTTATTTTGCCTATTGATCATAGTAAGTTCATAAATATTTTAGCAAATCTCACTCACCTAATATGAATCTTATTTTAGGTATTCAAACACATTTTGAAAATTCCAATGAATCCGTGAGTGGTGAGTGTGTAGTATTAAATAATGGATCTACAATAAACAATAATCTGGGACAAAATGATGCAGAAATTAGTAATTCAGCTCTTATAAATAAAATCATCAATTTGCCTGCCTCAGTAAATACAGCTTTCGTAAGTAGGTCTTAAGTTTTTTTATTATATGACAATAATTCAGAAAATGTTCGTTTTAGAGAAGAAGACATTAGTATTGCTGACGTCCCTATTGTTATTCTTCAAAAACCTTATGAACTTGGAGATATTTCGGCTGAATATTTAGTAGCTGATTAACACATGTTGATAATTTAATTCAAATTGACAAACAATATGAAATACAGATATTTGAATAAACTGGAATTGAAAACTTATATAGGGACTTTCAATAGGGGTGATAGTTTTTCAAATAGAGATTACTCGGTTCCTAATAATTTTTTTTTTATTTCCAGGTGTTACTATATTTAGCATAGTGTGCAGTTTCATGATGCAGCGTTTGACTTCTCTCGATCAGTTGGAAGTAATAAAAAAATATTACCAAAGCGGTAGCTCAGTTGTGGGTACTCAACGTTTATTCACTCGAGAATTGGGTTGTCGTCATCGGTACTCTGCTCAGGTTATACACCGCACGGTGGAAAAGTTTGAACGTGACTTAACTTTACAAGACAATAAGCCAACAAAGAGACGACGAAACGTGTGAAGTGAGGCGTATAACCTGCGCAGAGTACCGATGACGGCGACCCAATTCTCGAGTGAATAAACGTTGAGTACCCACAACTGAGCTACCGCTTTGGTAATATTTTTTTATTACTTCCAACCGATCGAGAGGAGTCAAACGCTGCATCATGAAACTGCACACTATACTAAATATAGTAACACCAGGAAATAAAAAAAATGTATTAGGAACCGAATAATCTCTACTTGAAAAAGTATCACCCCTATTGAAAGAAGAATCTTCTTCCGAATCGGAAACTGAAAGTGAAGAAACAGTATCGAAAAAGTGAATTTAATAATGAGGAAGAACAGAATGTAAATATTAATTCGAACAATAAGCAAGATAGAAAGGGAAAGAAACGTATAGGAAATGTGTGACAAAGGAAAGCAGATATAAGAAAAAGGGCCAGAACTTCCGGTGAAGAATACATATCAAGCAGAAACACAAAAATTAGAGCCAGACGACTAAAACCAGCATGTAAACAAACATGTAAGCTTAAATGTTTTGAAATATTCTCAGATGATGAACGTTTAAATATTTTAACATCTTTTTGGAATAACGATATCGATTATGATAGAAAAAGACAATTTGTAGCTTCATGTATAGAAGAAATTATCAATCAATAAAACAATAAAAAAACAATAAAATTCCAGTACAACGATACATAAACCGGAATGGAACTCCAGAAGGCAAAAGAACAATTACTTATATTTATACTTTAACTTTACATGGTGTGAGAAAAAGAGTATGCAAAGTTTTTTTTTAAATACCCTAGATATTTCTCAGAACTTTGTAGATTTTGCTCTTCGTAAGATTATATCAGGTGGCATCACCAAAAATGAGGTCATACCCCTAATAATAAGATTGCAGAAGAAATTCGACAAGGAATACGAGACCACATACAAAAATTTCCAATTTATGAGTCGCATTATAGTAGGGAAAAACCTCTCGAAAATATTTAGAATGTGACCTAAATATTACAAGAATGTACCAACTTTATCATGATGAACCTGTTGCAGCAAATGTCCCCTTGGAGGAAATCGGCAAATTGTGGCTTTACCGAGAGATATTTACCACAGAGTTTAATTTATCTTTTAAACAACCGTCTAATGATACTTGCGATACGTGTGATGCATTTACTATAAAATTAAGAGATTGTCATGAAGGCATGCAACATGAACTTTTGCAAGATGATTATGACAAACATATTATCGACTCACGAAACAGATACAGGGTGATTCACGAGGAAAGGGACAAAATGTTATGGTAGATAGAGTTCACTTAGGTGAATTAGAAATGACTATTGAAAAAAGTCTGAACCTTTTTTTTATTGATCTACAGGGTGATTTATGAGTTTTGCCCAATACTTCTTAAGGTAATATCTTCTAAACTAATCACTAGAATCAGCTCGTATTGTGGGTATATAGTATACTATTAATTGTCAATTTACATGCATAATCAATGACAGAAAATTCCAGGTCCGGCTCAACTAATTTTTATTTTTGGGGCTCCTATGAAAAAATTCACCCTGTGTACGTGATTTCTAAATTCTAATACTGAATTATGAAACTACATACAAAAGTACCGACTCGGTGGCGTAGTGGGCTAAAGCGTGAGTGACAGACATGGCTTTGGCTACACTGCCTATCGAGTCCTGGTTCGAGACCGGGCACCGGCAAGGGGCAATGTCGGTGGGTATGGATGTTTGTCTGCGTTTTTTTTCAAATGTGTAGCCCCCTTCCGGACAGCCTTTGGCTTTGGATTTGGGGGTTGTCTAATGTCTGTGGTGTGTTTTATGTTTTTATGTTTAAAGCGATCGAAAATATGTGCTTTGTTGTTTTGTCACACTTTGGGCGAATTTTAAATAAACGATCAATTTTCGCCAAAATCGAAGGTCTGCACAAACTAAATTTATAATATTACATTTTCCTCTCTTAGTCAAACTAAAATATTTGTTATACAAAATTTTGTGATTTCATGCATGATTAATATGAAATAAATAATCAAAATTAAATAATTTCAACATCAGATTAAGTAATTTTTATTTCTGAGGTTTCTGTGAAAAATCAGTCTGTATACATTTTTCTCAAAGTCTGATAATAAATTGTGGAACTGCATTTAAAAATTAACGAAATTATTTATTTTTTTTCACAATACATCAATAAACAGAACATTATAAACAACAAATTCACAGAACATAAAACCTTAAGTATAACTTATTTTCAAAATGAAAGCCTTCTGCCTGCCTACATTTTCTTTGTCGTAAAATTAAATTTCCTACGGCTTTCCTATTAACGACAGGATTATTAATGTTCTGTTTATTGATGTACTGTGATAAAAAAAATAAACAATTTCGTTAATTACTTCCTCACCAAAAGTGAGGAAGATATGTATTCGTGAAAAAAAAATTGAAAATTTTTATTGCATTTCTGGACGATTCTCGACGAATTATGACGATACACAAAAATTTTCTTTTTTTGAAATAAAGCTTTCAAATTTGGTACACACGTTCTAGAGGTCAAGGAAAAGATTGAGTTGATGAGCAAAATCGGTCCACTGGACATTTCTATTTCTAACTTTACAAAAAAATTTATTCGTGATGAAAGATTATAAATAGGATCTGATATACAACTCATTATTATAATATTGTGTTCAAATGTTGAAATACACAAAATACGCCAAAAAAACTAAATACGTACAAAAAAGCAAAATGCGTCAAAAAACAAAATACGTCAAAAATTACTTTTGTTATAAACTCCATTACACGGTGAGGAAGTTTTGATCCCATAATTGGCAGCGGTTTTTTTTTAATGTTGTTCCATAATTTATTATCATAATTTGAGAAAAATGTTGAAATTATTTATTTTTGATTATTTATTTCATATTAATCATGCATGAAATCACAAAATTTTGTATAACAAATATTTTAGTTTGAATAAGAGAGGGAAATGTAATTTTATAAATTTATTTTGTGCAGACCTTCGATTTTGGCGAAAATTGATCGTTTATTTAAAATTCGCCCAAAGTGTGGCAAAACAACAAAGTACATGTTTTAGATCACTTTTGTATGTAGTGTCATAATTCAGTATTATAATTTAAAAATCACGTACACAGGGTGAATTTTTTCATAGGAGCTCTAAAAATAAAAATTAGTTGAGCCGGCCCTGGAATATTCTCTTTTTGATTATGCATGTAAATTGACAATTAATAGTATACTATATACCCACAATACGAGCTGATTCTAGTCATTAGTTTAAAAGATATTACCTTAAGAATTATTGGGCAAAACTCATAAATCAATAGTAGATCAATAAAAAAAAAGGCTCAGGCTTTTTTCAATAGTCATTTCTAATTCACCTAAGTGAACTCTATCTACCATAACATTTTGTTCCTTTCGTCGTGAATCACCCTGTATAAAATTAAATCTATCGACAAGAAATCTGCGAAATTAGTTAGAAACAAAAAAGTTGTCATGATTGATCTAGAGAAATGCCTACCAACGCCTCTTTCGAAAAATTCTCAGAGTTTTTACTCTTTAAAGTTATGGACCTATAACTTAACCATTCATGACTCAACGATGAATAAAACTTGTTGCATGATGAGATGGTTTCTGGAAGAGGTGGAAATGAAATTTGATCTGCAATTCTAAAATGGTTACCTAACGGTTTCAGGCTTAGATCCTCAAATACGAGAATTGACAATCTGGTCAGATAACTGTCCATCCCAGAATAGAAACTTAATGATGTTTATGTGCTATTTTTATGATATGTCCGAATCTTCTTATTATAAATCATAAATACCTACTTTAGGGTCACATTTTGAGGCGGATACTGATCACGCATTAATCGAAAAACAAATAAAGAAAACCCCTGCTTTTCAAATCGCCACCCCATGGGATTGGCAACAGCTTGTTAGAATTACATCGGTGAAGTTTTCCGTTATTAACATGGATATTCAAGATTTTTTGGATGTGAAAAGTTTATATAGCGATAAAAATTCATCATTCATTAAAGTGGCAACATATTACGTATTTCAGAAGCTGTGCATCTACAGGTACAGAGGGAGAAGCCTGGATTTTTATTTTTTAAGACTTTTCGCAAGTTGAATTTGAAGAAGTAAATTTCAATCGTAGGGTAAATTATATTAGTGCCTTTAATAATACCACCAATTAGAAAATCACCGAAACCAATAAGCATAAAAAAATACAATCATTTAATCAAATTACTGCAGTGGATACCAACAAGATTTCATATTTTTTATAAAGAAATAAAACATGAAGAAAACGTCAATGAAGATGATGTTGTTTAGTATTGTCAGTTTGCAAATACGGCTTTTATACTTATGAGTTTTTACAATGTTATAATATTAAGATTTTTAAATATACCATTCTGATATTATGATTTATCATTTCTCTATTCTTCATTGATATGACACCAATATCGGCCTAGGCCGATAAAATTTATCAACCAAGGCCGTTATTTTTTTGACAGATTTTTTTAAATAAATTTTTATTCATATTTTGAGGGATTTCCACAAATGTTCCATTTGCTTCCATCGTGTCAAAATGATTCAAATAATTTTACTGTGTAAACAACCGTTGCTGCGGTAAAGGCACAGATGACTAGTAAATTTAATTATTTGAATTGAAGAAAAATGCAAGGCTTACAAATCATCATTAAATATTAAAGTATTTATGGTATAATGAAAAATACTGAACGACACAAGGCCGATACGCAAATAACAAACGCGACTGATGGTAAAATCTCGGCTTCACCTCGATTTTACAAACTTCAATCTTGTCTGATATTTGCTACATATCGGCCTTATGACTTTAATAACTATTGTGTTAAGACTGTTAAGTTCGTCACAAATTGTAACAACGCTAACACAAAGAGTTATGTCCAGTTAAGTCCAATGTTGTTACAACTAATAAATTTAATTTTTACTTTTATAATAATATTGTTTTATTTTAAATTGTCCAAAAGGTAAATAGTTATGACCTAATATGTAACAAAATAAAAGAGCCAACATTTTTCCAATGGTTGCCACACAGAAGCAGGTTTTCGGACTTAACTCCTGTTGGCTCTAAGGTAGAGGGTTAGTTTTATTAATGTAAACCCCCCATTTTTATTTTTATCTTTGACCGATTTAAAAAATAAAAAACAGGCCGTACTCGGTTTTTTATGTAGATTCCACTCCTGCTAACGGATTGGCAGTAGCATTTTAAATATACAGGGTACACAAAAAAGTTAAGTTTTTTTAAATGGAACACCCTGTATATTTTGACAAATTCCTACTATCATTCTGATTACAAATATATAAACATATTACCTTCCTAACTTATATAAACATATTGTATAATCGATTTATTGGTTTATGAGTTAGGCTTCAAAAACTATTGAAATTTTATGTAGACAGCAATATACAAAGTAGGCTGCGAAGACAAATGAAAATATTGTTAAATGTCATTAGTTTTGAAAATTAATGTTAGTGTTTAGTACGTTATAAAGAGATTTCGATTATTTATTTGAGATAATGTATTATTCTATTGCAAAAAGGCGCAGTATCTTGGAAATATATAGATATTGTAATAACAATATGACAAAATCTAGAAGGGAATTTATCAGAAGAATTCCAAATGAAACACCGTGTAGCGTACTCACACTACATTCACAACCGCTAAATAGTTAGCCATTTCATTAATATGGAGGTCATGAATGGTTACCAGGAGAACAAAATAAATAAAATATCAATATCAATTTTTAATTTAAAAATTTTAACTACTATCGAAATAATGTACACAATCTGTTAAAGAATTATATATTAATTACAATAAAGTTATTTTAACTACGTTATATCTCAATTATATCAACAACCCACGTTGGTATACACCGCCTTCAAAAATTACGTTTAAGAAAACTTATAACAAATTTATTGATAATAACTCTTTGGGCAACTCTAAAAGGAAGAGCGTGAGTTAGAAGTTTTATTAAAATTTGTAGAGGAACCGTGTCGCTCGACGGTGTCTGTAGCTAAAGATTTAAACATTTCTCAGTCAAGTGTAATGAAGGTTATGAAAAAACATAAATACAAGCTGTGTGCAACATTTGAATGAAGATGATTTTGGAAATAGAAGACTATTCTGTGAAGAAATGATTAACAGAATTAATGACAATGAACATTTTTTAGAAAATATTTAACGTCTGGCATATTTAACAGAAAGAATTCGCATCATTGGGTAACACAAAATCATGCCATGGTACAAGTGAAAAGGCAAGGGCGTAGAACTGCAAATTGTTGATGTGGGATTCATAAATGTAAGATTATTGGTCCTTTCTTTATTAGTGAAAGATTAAGAGGCGAGACTTATCTAAACATTCTAAAAAATAAAGTTGAGGAATATTTAGATGAGTTGCCACTCATAGATGTATTAAGGGTTTGTTGGCAGCAAGATGGTGCCCCACCTCATAATGTTCAAGGGGTGACGGATTTTTTAAATCATAAATATCACCTCTGGATAGGAAGAAATGGTCCCATTCGCTGGCCTGCACGGAGTTCAGACCTGAATCCATTTGATTATTTTCTTTGGGGAACGCTCAGAGAAAAAATTTACAGTGAATCAGTGGAAAATTTTGACAATTAAAAAATCAAATTGAAGAAAATATAACTTTGCTAAATTTGGATGCAGAACTTTTTCGAAAGATTCGTTCCAATTTTATTAAACGTTGTTTGAAATGTATCGAAATTAATGGTGGTAATGTTGAAAATGTAATGTAATTTGTTTTAATAATTCATATATTTTTTTTGTTTGTTGATTTACTTCATTTATTGATTTATTACATGAGTTTATAAAATGACGCTTTTGTTCCGACGTATCCATAATAAAGTGGAAATAACTTAAAAACCAGTAAACCGATTCCACCATAATATGTGTATATATTTGTGATCAGAATGATTAGGGGGATTGAAATTTGTCAAAATATACAGGATGTTCCATTTAAAAAAACCTAACTTTTTTGCGTACCCTATATATTTAAAACGCTACTGCCAATCCGTTAGCAGGAGTGAAATCTGTATAAAAAAACATGTAACGCCGGTTTTTTTACTTTTTGACTCTGTCAAAGATAAAAATAAAAATGGGGGGGTTTACACTAAAAAAACTAACCCTGTACAGAGCTCATCATTAGATTACTGTCACGGACAAAATTTTACTGGCCAAGTTCTAGGAGTAGAAAAAAGTGTAATTAAACAAAAATTGTCCAACACCAAGCCCTTCAACTAAAAAAAGAAGACCCTATTGGAAATCTTTTTCCGGTTGGAAAAAACCTGCAGTAAATTAAATCCAACTGTACAATAAGAAAAATTAGGACAGAAGTCTTTTCAATGGTATGATTCCAATACTATATTTTTAAGCTTTTCCACGGTTTTAGATACTTTTGTGAAGAAAATAATTACTGACCAGCGTTGTCTGGTGTAGTAACTGATTTTTCATTCGTTAATATTCACAAAATTTGCAAATCTTTCAATAGATGTACCTTGCATGAATATATCGATGTGTCCGCTATTACCTGGTGTTCCCCTAACACCAGGTAATAGCGGACACGTCTAATTGTGGACATGATTTGTAGTAATTTTTACAAAGCGATATTAGCAGCAGTGACTGCAGTAAAGCTAACTTCAATCTATGAAGAAAGTGTGGAAAAAATAGTGTGCAGGTAAGTTTCATTTTAATTGATAAAATCTAACAACGAAAAAACGCTTGCATGTGAATTAGGTAGTCAAATTCGTCTTCTCGCACATTCTTATATTCATAACTAAGATAATCTTTGCATTATGTTTATTCTGTATACATGATTAAGTGACCATTGGATTAGAGGTTATATTATCATATGTTTCGTGAATGAAAGTAAAGGTAGATTCACACTGCAGCATGTCCACTATTATTCACGATATTTAAATTTAAGGATAACTTTATTTATAAATCAATTTATATTTTAGATAATGGTTCAAAACAATATAATTAA
The DNA here is from genome assembly GCA_963680705.1 of Rhagium mordax. Taxonomy (NCBI): domain Eukaryota; kingdom Metazoa; phylum Arthropoda; class Insecta; order Coleoptera; family Cerambycidae; genus Rhagium; species Rhagium mordax. The sequence goes on from OY796656.1 coordinate 44,671,894, forward strand.
ACAAAAAAGAGTGCAATATGATGTCGAAGTTCTTAAATTAGCCTTACGGGAAGTCAGAAGAGGTTGTGCTTTGCGAGATGTAGAAGATAGATATGATAGATAGATTCACTTGAAGACTTTATACGATTTAAACTTACCGAAAATTTGACTAAAAGAGGTCCAGAAAAACAACCTCGAGAAAGACGATCAGGCATTGGAGATATCCTAACATCAAAAACCGCTTTAAAGAGTTTGCATGAGTTGGAGGAAAATACGAAAACTGTGAAAATAAAAAGAAATAAAGTAAGAAAAGAAATTAGAAAATATCAAGGGTAAGGCAAAAGCTAAAAAGAAGGTTAATATTTCCTGGAGTTCTTCTGATTCTGATGTGCAAATTGAAGAAGAAAGTGATTTTGAATACGAAGATTTTGCCTCAGATGATGAACAGTGAAATAAATTGTAAACTAAATGAATACTATTGCGTATATTATGACGACCGTTTCTATGTTGGCAAAATTATTGAAATTGGAGAGCAAATTTTAAAAATAAAATTTTTAAAGGCAGTTAAAGATCAATGGGTTTGGCCCAAAACGAGCGATTTGGGCAATATCAGTGCAGAATATATTTTTTATGGACCACTCAAATTAGTAGGCACTGGTCCATTTTATATGAGTAGGCATGATATATTGGAAGCTACAAAGAAGTATAAGATGCTTAAAAAAAATTAAGTTTATTCAGATAAAATGTTTTATATTAATAGCAATATATTAGAATTATTTTTATTTGTTATGTTTGGTTGTTACACTATTAAAGTTTTGAATGTATGCATTAACTTTTGTGTCTTATTTTTGTATCCTATATAACGTTTTTATTTGAGAAGCTACAGAGTTCAAATTTATTCAGGTAATAGTGTACATTAAATATTTGTCCACAATTAAATACAAATTCATTATATCAAACTGCAAAGAAAATATAATCTATGTCCGCAATTAGACCCTGTGTGTAATAGTGAACAAAAAAAAGTGTTTTAAAAAAATATTTTTTAAATCTCTTATTCTTGAATTTAATCTTTTAACTTTAAATAACATAATTGTATTCGTATGAAGTGAATTACTGTCAAAAACTGGGATGTGTCTCATTTTTTAATTTTACAGGGGTATCTTGTCCATTATTACACATTTATATACTTATGTTGCGCACATTTTTTAAAGATGGTCTGTAAGGACCTGAACAAAATCGCCAAAAATGATGAACAAGGACTTTACTTAAAAATACTACTAGTTTCAGTTAGTTCTATGCAGTTTTCAAAGTGACACCCTTTTTCCTTCTGCTTCAAAAATAATTATATCTTATTTGTAGTTTTTAATCTTTTTCACCCCCTTCATCGGCCGGCAAAGGATTTTCCTCTTGCAGACTGACATACTATTCTATTCCCTACACTACGCAGTTTTCGAAGTGACACCTTTCTTCCTTCTGCTTCAAAAAGATATATCTTATTTTTAGTTTTTAATCATTTCCACTTCCTTCAAAAAGGGCTTTTACGTATATTTATTATTTTGAGGCATCTTTTTCCCATTCTTTGAATTTTACAGGATAATGTTATCATTTTCTTCTGCAAATCATAATCTTATTTATAGCAAATGTATTAGACTGGTACGTCGGAAAATTTAACTTTTCATAGTAATTTACATCACATTTTAATGCCCATTCATAAACAAAAGCAATCGTTTAGTCATTAAATGTAAATGACAAAACTGCTACTCCATCTTTGTTATAAGTTTTTTTCTTAGTCAAAAATAAAACAGTTAAACCAGTAAGACAATAATAAACGCCAATTCTGGTACATACAGTTCAGAAAATTTTTCCTAACCTTTGTTATTACGTGTTAATGGCGATTTTTCTACATTGGACTAATTAAATTATTTAGTGTCAGTTAAACAATTTTGATATGACAGAACTTTTAGTAAAAATGTGAAAAAATTTTACAAGTTCGCACTTTGTGGTAAAACTAAAAACCAGATACTTTAATTTTGTATTATTTTCACGTATTTTTGCATTTTATAAACAGACCATACACCACAATATTATTGTTAATAATGCGTTCTTATTTATGGAAAAGTTAAACTTCTCCTAAAGAATTATCAGTTTTCATACAAAAGAAATTGTTATTAAATTTCTCTTTTGTAAACTCAATTCAGGGGCATACTGGATATAAAGTATGAAGTAATATGTATCTGACACGAACATCTTTGCTTTATATTAGACATTATTTTCTCGTATAATTTTACAATGTGCTAGTTGGTAGTTGAGAAAATTGAGTGCCAACTTTGACTACCATCTTTATAGTAGTCATTTGTTTTCCGCATATAACAAGCCTTAAAAAAACGTCCATACAAATGAAACCGTAGTGCTTAAGTTGGTTTTTGTGAATCTCTCGTACGATGATATATCCGAGGTTACATGTCAGTATATGAATTAATATAATGTTATCGAAAGAGATTTAATTTCACAAAAAACTAAGAAAATTTTGACAAAAGATCTGAAGTATTCACCACCATTTTTCACCACCACCTTTTTTTATTTGAAAAGATACTATGTTCTGCAGAGAATGGGACTGCTGTTGATTTCTTTGATTTCCCTGCAAGTCTGACATGAAAAAGGTTAATAATGACCTTGAAAGATTAATGTTTTCAAAATTGTCATAGAAAGAAATCGCATAGAGTAATATCGTATGTTCTTGAGAAAAACGCATAGACATCAGGCATTAAGGCTTAACAATCTTGAAGGATGACAATATATTGAAGTCCATATTATTGGAACCAACCAAAAAGCCATTTCACTGGTATCAAGTTGACTACTGAAGTAGATTAATAACAATAGAATCTCTTTATGATATCTCTGCCCAGTTAAAATTCGATAAAATACAATCAGAACAATATGATGAGGATGAAGAGCATTTTCTTGGTTTTCCAAGAACCTCGTTGAAGAAGGTTGTTGACCAGTTCTGCAAGCACGAATTAACAAAAGATAATTTAAGCTTTATGCAAACTCCAGAATTAGATTATTAGAAGAATCGTATCCTCTTCCTCTAAACCAAGTTCAGCTGGACTTTTGTTGAATACCCTTGGAGTACTAGCCCTAAGAGGTCATAAAACTATTCAAGTCCAATGACAAATTGCCGTTCTATGTCGACTTCTTGGACGCAAGTAAGATAAATAGGTACAAGTATTTTTGCAAAACAATGTGTCACGTGTCACTTAACACTCCAGTTACCTGAACCAAAACACACATGGATGTTCTAGAGACACATTTCATAATTTCTATTATCTTTTCAAAAAGTTCAGGTGTGTTAACCAACCATTTCCTTCTTTTCGCTTTACACTGCCTGCCCTACCCAGTTGTGGAAGAATTTAACAGCATAAGTCAGAGGACATCGACATGTAAGATAATAAAAAATAAAACTGAGAAGTTCATTTCTAAGTTCTAAACAATCTTGAAATGCTCTTATAAGCTCGATAACTACTTTGAAACATCGTCGTTTTGTTGACGGTCTCTATTATTAGTATTTTCATGGAGATTGTTTCGCAGAAGATACGTCGCTAATATGACCACTACCGAATATACTCATGCAACTACTCAAAATATATCAAATCATCCCTTTGCCCTGCTTAGGCTCCATAACTGCCAAATATCGTTTTATCAGCCATCTTTTTTTATCTCGATCTCCTCGGGCCTTCAAGGTCATATCTTTCCAAACTTCTCGCTCTCACGGCGCCTTTATGGTGTTATAGGCCTACCCTTCGTAAAGTGATATTTAATATAAAAAAGTGCCATCGTTTCTCAATTTTTTGTCTATTGTGAAAGAATCGCAACTCAGGAATACCTTGGAAAATTATGACGTACTTTCATTTTATATAGGAGAGAGAAATAAATATTATCAACATGCATCACATTGGAAAGATATAAGAAAAGGGATATAAAAGTGTTGCAATTCTATCACAAATATCTTGAAACTAAATACACTTTAAGGGCCCCACTGGGAGATTAATCTTTAATGATGTTAGTTAGATGCTGTTTGGTATTGAAACCATTTGAAATCATAACTTATTTATTCGGAAGTTATGAATTTATAGGGCGCTATGTATAAACATAATTAGATTATTTTATACCTCTCACAGGTACTAAACACTTTGCAAGTTAAAACACTTGTGTTAAAAACACTTTACATAAATACCCTATATGTTTCACTAAATTTTGAAAACCCTATCTTTAAGTGAATTAGCGATAAGACAGATTCTTGAGGAACACCAATTACGAAACTGATGTAAGGTAATATTTATTTTACCATGACAAGATTTAACTCTAGAATTCGAGCACACTACTTTGTTTTCTTTTTATTAGAATTGTATATCAATCAATAGCATTTTTCTATGAAACGTGGCTTTCTTGCCTCGGAAAAGATTTAAGCAATAAAACGTAAATTATTTATAGGACACAGTGGTTTATTTAACGGGTAAATAAATATTGCTTCAAATTCAGCTAAAAACGAAAAAAAAAACACTTGTGATATAATTTGCAAAACGTAAACGAAACTACTGACTTTTAAGGCCTGACTAAAGCGCATAATAAATTTGTGAGCTGGATATATCAGTTGCTTTATAAATATTTAATGCTCATTTCTTAATTTTTTTACCTTAACGGTAACCGCAGTGTGAGTTGCATTTAACTCATGCCATTGTTTGGTCAAGAGGTTACACGAGTTACATATTATAACTCCAACCATGAATTTAATTTTATGTTCTGTGGGTTGAAGCGTGAAGCATCACATTCACAATGTAATGTAAACACCGACATTTTCTGCCAGGGTTCGGGGATATATATTATATATCCACTGATATATATCAAATATATCCTCCCATATATATTATCATAGATTAAATAAGTATAAGATAAACCATCCCATTGTTGAATGGAAATGGATATTATACGGACCTTGCGGATGCGAATAATAGATGGCGCATCCGAAACTCCTCCGAAACGCATCCAAAAATGTAATCTTTTCTGACTACTGATATCATTTGTTGAAGAACCATGTTTAAAACATAATGGGAAAAACGCCCAAAGCTCTAACAATAAATCCTTAGCTATAACTGTACATAGAAAAATACACTTGAAGATGCGCCATCTATTATTCGCATCCACAAGGTCCGTATAATATCCATTTGCATTCTAACAATGGAATGGTTTATCTTATACTAATTTAATCTATATTATGATACTTTGCCGATATATTATATATTATAGATATGTCTGAAATTAAAGTATAGCGCATGGAAAGACTATAAGAAAAACAATGACCCGTTAGCCTTAGAAGAATTCAAATTATTACGACAGTGTATCAAAAATCAAATTGATGACGCATATAAACAATATTGTAAAAATGTTGAGGCCAACATTCATAATGAACCAAAAAAATTCTGGCAATTTATCAATAACAAAAAGAGAAGTAACAGCATGCCCTCAATTATGTTCCATGGCGATTCGGAACTCACTCAAACTGAAAATATAGTTGATGCCTTTGCCGAGTATTTTCAATCTGCCTATACTACGCCCGCAAATACTCCTTTCAATGACTATGAAAACATAAATAGCGATGTTCTTCATGTAATGCAGTTCTCTGAGCAGGAAGTCATTAAAGCTCTTAAAAAATTGAAACCTAAAACAACCATGGGTCCAGACGAAATTCCGTCATTTTTGTTACGTGATTGCGCCATCATATTAGCTAAACCTATTGCCTTTCTGTTCAACTTTGCATTAAAGGAAAATATATTTCCAGATGTCCTAAAAATATCTAAAGTTGTACCAATATATAAAAAAGATGATAAACGCCGAATTGAAAACTATAGGCCAATTACAATCATTAATAACCTATCAAAAGCATTTGAGTTCCTACTGCATGAACCACTTTATGCTTATGTAAAAACGAAACTCACGGAGTATCAGCATGGTTTTGTAAAAGGAAGGTCGACATCAACTAATCTCTGTTGCATAACTCAATATATAACAGATGCTTTTGAGGACAATTCTCAAGTTGATGTTATTTATACTGATTTTAGTAAGGCATTCGATAAGTTAGATCACGATATAATTTTAAATAAACTTGCTTTCTTGGGATTTTCTGAAGATCTGCAAACATTTTTTGCATCTTACTTAAGGAATCGTTCTCTATATGTTGAATGCCTTGGTACAAAATCCCCTTACTTTACAGCAACATCTGGAGTACCGCAGGGATCAGTTTTGGGTCCGCTTTTCTTTAATTTATTTATAAATGATATTGAATCTGCCTTTTTTTTTATATGCTGATGATCTAAAACTATTCTCAAGGGTTAACAATGCATCTGATTGTTCATCTCTCCAAGCAGCTTTGACTAAAATAGTAATGTGGTGCAAGACAAATAACCTCCAATTAAATATCAACAAGTGTTTTGTAATTACCTATTCTAATAAACGTAACAATTTAGTTTTCAACTACACTTTAAACGACTCTGAATTAACAAGATGCAGCAATATTCGGGATCTGGGCGTCACTTTTGATGCAAAAATGTCATTTTCATTGCACATTCAAAATATATCTAAAGATGCTTTTAAAATTTTAGGCTTTATTATACGTAACTCTCGAGAGTTTAGCAACATAAACTCGCTGAAACTATTGTATGGTGCTTACATTCGATCTAAACTTGAATATGGGTCAATAGCTTGGTCTCCCTTTTACAATGCTCATGTTAATGCGTTAGAAAAAGTCCAAAGACGGTTCCTCAAATTTCTTGCGTTTAAAGTAGACGGTATTTACCCACGTATAGGCTTTCCACATACTGAACTGCTAGAGAAATTTTCTGTCGATTCACTTGAAAACCGACGACAAATTTCAGATGTAATGTTTGTATATAAAATTATAAATGGTGACGTAGATTGCAGTGATATATTGATAAGACTTAATTTTCATATTCCCAGATTGGCAACTAGACAGAACGCTACATTTTTTCTTCCTACGTCCCGAACCAATATTCATAACTATTCACCTTTAGTGAGAATGTGCAGAAATTGCAATAAAGCAGCGAGTCACATAGACATATTTAGTTGCAGCAAAAGATCTATAAAGAACTTAACTCTTGCTTAACTTTTTTTTCTTAACATATTAATTATTTTATCTGTACTGATTAATTTTTAGTTGTACCTACATGCTTTTTTATTATATTGTTAATTATACTATTTAATCTAACTGTAATGCTATATTATTGTTGATATTTATATGATATTTTCTGTAATTCTACAATTTTACTTGTATTTTGATGATACTTGGATGTCTACCTTAATAGACAAAATCACTGAAAAAGTTGAGCAAAGTTTTAAAAACAAATTAAAAGAACAGGAAGAAAAAATAAATCAGATGGAAAAAGAAGTGAATAATCTGAAAATAGAATTAGAACAAGTTAAAATGGATAAGGACAATGTGGAGCAATACACAAGGAAAAATAATGTAAGAATATTTGACATAAAAGAAGTTAATCAAGAAAACACTGAAAATTTGGTAATAAAATTATGTCAAGAAAAACTAAATATTAATCTTACTGCAAATGATATAGAGATTTGCCATCGAGTGGGTACCAATAATAATAAAAATAATAGACCAATATTTGTAAAACTAATCTCTAATAAAGTAAAAAATGATATCTATTATGCAAAATCAAAATTGAAAGGTTTGAAAATAACTATTAGAGAAGATATCACAAAACATCGCATGGAAATTATAAAAACAGCTGTAGAAGAATTTGGACCTAAGAATGTTTGGACCCAAAATGGTAATGTGTACATTTACTGCAATAATAAGAAAAATTATGTTAAAAACGTAGAAGAACTCTTATCCTTAATCAAATAAATAATTAATTCTGTATTAACTTATCTTGCATCAATTATAAGTATACATCTATCTCTTAACTGAAAACAATTAGAAAGGAAAAATAATTTAATTTCAGTTATTAAAATTTGGGGAAAAAATGGGGAAATTAATTATAGGTATCTGTATGCATAAAGGTTTATAATAAAAATTGTTTTCTTAATCATTCATTTAAAATATTGCACGGGCGTGTTGTACTTCGTATAAATACTTTTTAGTAGGTATTTTAAAGCATTTTTTGCATTAATTTTTATTGAGATAGTGTTATTTTTGTTTTTAAAGAAAAAAGGTGGAATAATGAACACAACAGAAAAAGTACTAAGTGATTTACAGACATATAATTCTATTGAAACACAATACGCAAATAATATCTTAGAGCATGAATCTAATATACAGGGTGTACCAATAATTAATATATTTCGTATGAATATAAGAAGCATTCAAAAAAATTTTGAAGAACTGCTAATATTATTAGATAACTGTCAAAATGAGTTTGATATTATTATTCTGACAGAAACTTGGCAATTTCAGGCAATTAACAACTTTCACATTCCTAATTACACATTTTATTATAACAATGCCAATTTTAATCAGAATGATGGAGTTGTAGTATATATTCATAATTCTATTCGAATTATTAATGTATCAAATATTAGAGATAACGAAGTAACATTTACAAAAATTCTGGGCGAAAAGTCAAACAAAAAATTCTATATTACTGCAATTTATCGACCACCATCTACAAACTCACTTATATTTCTTGATGATTTAAATAAAATAATAACAGAAAATTATCAAGTTGACATAGAATTTTTAATAGGTGATATTAACTTAGATATAAATGACACAAATAACGGTTTAGTACAAGAATATCTCAATTACCTTAGTGCATCAGGGTATTACCCACAAATAAACAAATCGACTCGGGAAACAAATACATCGTCATCATGCTTAGATCATATCTTCTTTAAAAATAAAAAGAATTTTAATTTTAAAATTTTACCTTGTATATTAAAATGTAGTATCACAGATCACTATGCAACCATATTAACTTTAATGAAAAGTCAAATAATATCTAATGAATGTAGTAAAACTCACTCATCTGAATACCAGAAAATAGATGAAGTTAAACTTATGAAAACTTTAGAACACGAAAAATGGGATGATATATGCAACCAACCCGATATAGAAATAGCTACAAATAAATTTATAACCAAATTCAAACATTTAATAAGATCGTGTTCAAAAACATTGTATAATAAAGTAAAAAGCACACAAAAACTAAAACCCTGGATCACTCAAGGACTAATAAAATCAATTCAAGTAAGAGATAAACTAAAACAAAGAATGATTCAACAACCAAATAATATCATATTAGAACAAAATTATGAAAGGTACAGAAATTTAACAACAAAATTAATACGAAAAACAAAACATGATTACTACAAAATTAAAATACAAGAAGCTGACAAAGACATTAAAAAAGTGTGGACAATAATTAAGGAATCTACAAATGAAATCAAAATACAAAATAAAATTGATACAATAACAGTTAATAAAATAGAAATATGTAATGCATATAATAAATACTTTTCTGAAATTGGACGTAAAATGGCTGAAGAAATTATAGACAATAATCTGCAAAATGCTCACTTTGAGCAAAATATAAACTTTACTTTAAATTCAATTTTTCTGCATCCAGTTTCAGAAAGTGAAATAATTAATTGCATAAATAATTTGAAAAAAGATGGAACCCCAGGAATAGATAAAATTAGGGCAAGTGATATTATAAAATCATGTCAATATATTTTAAAACCATTGAAACATATAATAAATCTGGTATTTGTGACAGGAAAATTTCCTGAAATTCTAAAAAAAGCAGTTATTAAACCTATTCTAAAATCAGGTGATCCACTTGAAATAAATAATTATCGCCCAATTTCTTTGATTAGCAATTTTGCCAAAATTATAGAGAAATGTATAAAGTTTAGATTATTAGAACATATCAATAAATATAAATTAATTTCACCTTTCCAATACGGTTTTAAAGAAAAAATGTCCACTGTTGATGCAACATATGCTTTGACTCATGAAATATACCACTCATTAAACACTGATCAGAAGCCTTTAGCGATTTTCTTAGATCTCGCAAAGGCTTTTGATACAGTATCACATAATAAACTGCTTGATAAACTAAACAACTACGGCATTCGTGGTATATGCAATGATTTGATCAGAGATTATCTAACAAACAGAAAACAAGTTGTATCGATTGATTCAGTTTATAGTGAAGAAAGACAAATAGAATACGGAGTTCCACAAGGAACCGTTTTGGGACCAATTTTGTTTCAATTATATATCAATGATATGTTAAATTTAGAAATCTCTGGAAAAATCATTTCATATGCTGACGATACAGTATTAATATTTTCAAGTTCTAGTTGGCAAAACGTCAAAATTAAAGCTGAACGTGGTCTTTTCAAAATAAAACAATGGTTAAACAATAACTTATTAACATTAAATAAATCTAAGGTAAACGACCCAGTGTTCGTCACTGTCCCAGTATTCGTCAGTAATTCCCTAAATTCCTAAATATTAAGGTAGGATTCGGCCCTGGGATTTATACAATTATTTTAACCAGAAGTAGACACTTTCAAGATCTACAGTTGGCAGTTCTTACCTCTCTGTTGCGCCAACTTCATGGCTTGTCTATTGTTTTGACAGTGTGCCTTCGAGTCTGGAGGAATTCAGAAGTTTTGTTAAACTGCGTGCTAAGCTTGGATGCATACATTGTTAAGGTTGGTAGCTTTATTTTCTTTGTTAAATCGTACTAACCCTATTAGTGCCTATATTAGTAATTCTTTATTACGGAACAGGGAATGCGTAAAAGCTCTTTTTTTCCGGCTTTTTTACTAAAATTCGCTCTAATTGAAGGTGACGATTACTGGTACATTAATTTTAAAGCAGCGTCCCAGTATTCGTCAAAAGTGACGAATACTAGGACACTGGTGGTGTTTGGAATAATATTCATTTGGGTCTTTATTAACGACGCTTTAAGGGCGATTTTAGGATGATTAAATAAAGTATACTGTACGGTTTAAGTGGACCAGTGATCGTCACTCCATTCTGTTAACACTATTAGAGATACATAAAGGTGTTTTCGGTGACGAACTATGGTACATGATAATGACGGTAAATGGACATTTCTCTTTTTCACACAGATGCCGAGCAGGTTTCAGTATGAGGAAACAAACATGGAAAAAGCCTTAGAGTCTGTCAGGGCTGGTATGAATGTATGTACATATGGCATCGAAAGTATTTAAAGTTCCTAGAATGACATTATGGGATAAACATAACGGGACATCACCGATTTCTCGAAAAATCCTTATCGAAAAAGAAGAAGGAAAAAATACCAGCAGTAGCAACTTCAATGCAGTGGCAAGACTATTACAAAAGGAAGGAAGAAATAAAGCTGCAAAAGCTGACGGAAACGGAAATTAGGAAGAAGAAACTAGAAGAAAAGAGACGTAGTAGGAAAGCAGCACAAAGAGACGAATTGAAATAGAAGAAAACAACTCAAACTGGTACTGTAAAATTTGTGAAGAGAATGTGTTGGAAAGCATGATATGGTGCATGAAATGTACACGAAAAATGTGCAAATGTTCGGAAAGGGGCAAAAAAATTTGTTTGTAGCAATTGTATTTAACTTTTAGTTCCAAATACATATATATGACTACGTTTTATCATTATTGTTTATTCTGATTCTGGCGAGAAAAATTTCGGACCTAGTGTGACGAATACTGGGACGTCAGGTGACGAACTCTCCAGCAACCTCTTTCTGACCTATGACGAATTCTGGGGCATTCATATTTGATCATTTTAAAAATTAAAGTATAAAAATATTGTGTGAGAAACGTTATTTTGAGGGTTTCGACACATTATGCAAACATAAATCAAACTACTGAACACCATTTCATTGCAGTAATACGACATAGTAAATTTTCACAGAAGTTTGAATGTAGGATACCGGTGCTAAGACACTTAAGGTGACGGACACTAGGCCGTTTACCTTAAAACTAAATTTATCACCTTCTCCTTAAATGTGCTGGGTCAAACAAATATAAATATTAAATATCATAATTGTAATAATCCATCTACTTGTGATTGTAGTAATGTTATAGATAGAGCAGATCAAATAAAATATCTAGGTATTTATATAGATCAATTTTTAAAATGGAATAATCATATTGAAATATTAAATGGCAAATTACGCAAATTATTATATAAATTTTATCAGCTCCGCAACATATTGAATATTAAAACTCTAGTAGCTGTCTACAAAGCATTGATAGAATCTCTAATAAAATATGGAATAGTAATTTGGGGAGCAGCGTATGATACAATACTGGTAAATTTAAAAGTAATTCAGAAGCATTTTATTAAAATAATTCACAAGAAACCTAAACGATATAGTACTAAATTGTTATTTGAAGAGTCGAAATTACAGGATATAGATACTATATACATAATCTCATCTTTAAACTATATAAAAAAAAATACGAAATTACAAAACTATTTACCAACTTTTTATACAACTCGCTCTCAAGCAAATATGAACTTTCTAACTCCAAAACCCAATAAAACAGCATTTGTTAAATCTATAGATTATACTGCCCTGTATAAAAGAAATTACTACCAGCAACCGGTTTAAAAAGGATATGATTAAATACGTGTGTGAAAACATTGAAAATTTTAAAAATGTACTAAAATCGTAAATACTTTAAAATAAAGTGATCTACCATTTTTCTATAAAAATAAGCAAAAATTTATAATATCTTTTCTATTAAGTGACTGCACTGTAACTTATATTGTTGTTATTCATATTATAACGCACAAAACAAGCTCCTTAGAGCTTAGGTGCATTACTCTGTAAACACTTATATGTATTATACAATTATAAATAAATAAAGATATTATTATTTTTATTATTATTATTATTATTTCCTACCCTATAAATGGATTTATCTGTTGGGTAGTGTATAGCTAAAATAAAATAAAATAAAATAAATAAAATATTATATCAAGATATTTTCTCCGATATATTGTCACAAATGGCATTTTTAAACTTCTACCTTCGGTTCGTGTTCTTCCTGTTGAACTTTTCCTTCAAATAAATCTTTAGTTATCTCATCCTTGAACCTCTTGATCTCTAATTTGTTCTCAGTTATAGCTTTTTAAGAATATTTTTAGTGTGAAATTACAAAAGTACATTGTGCCAGAAATTCGTCTTAATTTAGTACATTTTCCATATGAACGCAAAGCGTACATGGAATGATATTGGATTCCTCAATAAATTATTTTTTACATCGATTACGTGTATACATTGTTTTAATAGGAAAACAGCAATCGTTCGCTCTCATACATTCAAATAAGGGAGAAACGCGGGAAAGGAAAATATCCGCATCTGTAGCAGCCTATATTACCGGCATACCGACATTACCGGCCAAGATCGGTTAAATTAAGGGATCTTGATTACCGGCAACGCAAAACGGCGGCAACTGGCCGTCGTATACCGGTTCGGTAGATGTCGGCCACGGTTATATCTATATATAAAAGCGCGGTATCTAAAACGCGCTAAATTGCGCTGCCTGTCGATATTTACGATATTTGTAATTTATTTCAATTTACTTTAGCGTCTTTATTTTAAAGCTTAGTTATTAGTTATTAAAGTATAGTTTGAAATAATGGATAGGTAAGTTAAGTTATTAATTTAAACACTCAATGCCTTCTACTTTAAGTTATGAAATTATTTTGTGTTTTTAGATATATTAAGAGATTTAAAACTCAAGAAAGCTCTAATGTTTCTAATCCAGCTGTTAAACCATCTACATCCAATCAATATCCTCCTGGAATCCAGTGTCCATTTAAATAGACACCTTAAACTTATAGTAATATTTGGGCAAATTAGTTTCTGTTCGCTTTGAGACTCTACAGTCCAGTAAAGTGGACGCTTGTAGGGTGCCATCTATCAGTGTAGTACGCAAGTTGAAGCATTAAAAAGTATTCGGTCAGCTGTTAAAGTGAAACAAATATGAGTGCCTTTGGTAGAGCGACGATTGATGGTAAGTTTTGCATGTATTTTGTTAAAACTAAAGCCAAAATGATTGTTGATGGATAGAGAAAGGTTTATATTACTTCTGTGACTCAGTTTGATTTAAAATTTATAATAATTTACATTCTTACAACGAAAACTATTTTACGTACATTTAGATAGACATGGGATCCTCTTCACAACATTTTTTTCCTAACCTACAAATACGAAATTATTTTTAGATTATTATTATTTTTTTATTTTAGCAATATTTGGAAATAAAACACACTTACAATTTGGAGAAGATGATGACAAATTATTAGCATATTTGGAAAATTCTGATATTGAATTGGAGAAGATGCTGAAGTGCAACCCGAAGAGGAAGTAGATGAATCAAGTGATGATTCTGATCCGGAATTTAATATTCCATTAATTAATTTAAAAGCTCGTTATGGACGAAACACTTGGACAATAGTTGACAGGTACACATTAAACCTTGTTCTATTTGTATTGTATGATTTTATTTTGTTTCATTTAAGATTTAGTGCACCGCATTTCGATGCACCGGACACTTTCGATGGGAGTTTTGACCGAAAAAATTGTAGTCAGACTATATTGCTATGTATCTTGATGATTCTGATGTAGAAAATATGTGTGCCTGTACTAATTTAAAATATTCTTTGGACCATGATAAACCCATGAACTTGACAGTCGATGAAGTTAGGAAATTCCTTGGGATAGAAATAACCCTCAAGGATATGTCTCATCACCAAGGGCGATGCCAAATTCTTCACGTCATGCCATACAACACTTGCCAAAATTAACTCAAATAAAACATTCTATGAGATGCAAACACCAGGGTTGTGACAAAAAAACTAAATTCTTTTGTGAAACATGTAAAGTTTATTTGTGTATCACAGCAGATCGTAATTGTTTTTATAACTACCACGTTTCCCTTTGATTTGTTATTAGTATTATTGTGCGATTAAATAAGATTAAAAAAAAACACTTTAGTATTTCATTGTGATTCAGTTATCGAAAAGTCTGAGGCGAATTATTTTAATAGAGTATAAATTTTGACCTAATCAAGATCCAGCGTCCACTCAAATGGACAATTATTTTCTGTCCATCTGTCCATAGAAAAATTTTCAAAAAATTAATTTACGATTTTTAATGCCTTAAAAATGGTTAGTAAAAAATTCATACAATTCTGCCCAGTCAGTTTCGCTGGAGTCTCAGGAGAATAGGATGAAGATCAACATAACAACTACACGTCTACAGAATCTTCATCTTCATCATCAAATGAACAAAAGACTGGACGCAAAAAGAAGATCATGCGAGAGAGAAAACATAAACAAAAATACTGTAGTCAATGGGAAGTAGATTTCAAATGGTGCGTTAAGAGTGCTAATAGTGATTTCCCATATTGTAACATTTGTAACAAGTTAATAAAAGGTAACCGTACTGATCTGGAAAGACATGCGAATAATAATTTGCATAAAAAAAATATGATAGCTAAACCTACAACGATATCCATTGATGTCGCTTTAAAAAAAACTATGTGTAAAAATGAAGATCTAGTTAAAGAAGGTGAATTAAAATTGGCGGCTTTCATAGCTGAACATGATCTTTCTTTTAAAGTTATGGAGCATTTACCGAAATTGATCAAATCTATTTGTAAGGATTCCGATATTGCTGCTAGTTTAAAGTGTAGCAGAACAAAAACAACTGATATTATAAATAAAATTATAGGGCCTTATGCTACACAACATATTGTTAAAGATTTAAACGAAACATTTTATTCACTTATTATAGATGAAACCACCGACGTTTCAACCAAAAAATGCCTTTCTGTGTTGGTACGATATTATAAAAATAAAAAAGTTGTCGACAAGTTCTTAGGGCTAATAGAAATAGAAAACGATAGTACTGCAGCAAGTATCTTTAATTAATTAATTATTTAAGTTTGGTCGGTATTAAAATAGAAAACATGCTTGGTTTTGCAGCAGACAATTGTGCTACCATGATGGGCCATTTAAACGGCGTTCAGGCATTATTAAAAAATCGAAATCCCCATTTAATAGTTATTGGCTGTAGCTCATATTCGTGTTCTTATGCTTGTACCAAAATACCAAAATCAGTAGAAGATTTGGTCAAAGATATTTACGCTCACTTCGCGCATAGTTCCAAGAGGATAAAATGTACTTAAAGAATTTCAAGAATTTTGTGAATTAAAACCTCACAAAATCTTAAGGCCTTCTGAGACAAGGTGGCTCTCATTACAACAAGTTGTAGATAGAATTATCGAGCAGTATGATGCCTTAGTGTTATATTTTACAAACATTGTTTTTGAAGAACAATCCCTGAAAATAGATCATATATTGTCAGGCTTAAATATTAAAATTAATAAAATGTACTTTTGCTTTTTGTCATATGTCTTAAAAATTATAAATACAATCAATATTGAATTTCAATCAGAAAGGCCTAGACTACATCAACTGTTGCCCCGTGTTTCGTTAGTATACACACAAATTTTAAAAAATTTTCTTGATTTAAATTATATTAATAAGATTGAAATATATAAAATAAATAATAAAAATCCTTACCATTTTGTACCACTCGAAAATTTGTATTTGGGATACAAAGTACAAGAAATAATAGACACCAGCAATTAAATTCATAAACACGAATTACATGACTTTCGCTTAAATTGTTTAAATTTTTATATTGAATTAACAACACAGATAAAACAAAGATTCCCATTTGACAATGAGCTTTTTACTCAATTAACTTGGCCCAAAATATGTTTTCTGAAAACAAAGTAGTGTCTATTATTTCTTTACTTAAAAAGTTTCCAAATGTTGTGAAAGAAGATCAATATGAAAATATTAGTACAGAGTGGAGAATGCTGTGTGAATTGCCAGAAAATAAATTTAATGCAAACTTAGATTTAGAGGATGTTGACGCAGAATTGGGTATTTTGAAAAATGCTGTAGGAGAATTAATGTTCTTAAATATATTGCTATATTATACACTATTGCAAATAGAGTTGAATGATTGAATTTTAATAGTATTAAGGTAATAATTAAGATAATTGAAATGTATTGTTAAAACTTATGAAAGGTTGATAACCTAAAATGTTAAATTTGGCATAAACTGTTTAGACAGTAAATGTTAACCTAAAAGTAAATTAAATTTGTTTGATATCAAATGTTTTTAAAATAAAAGAGTTTTGTTTTATGGGAGGGAAGAAAGTTTATTGATGGGTTACGAAATTGATAATTTTGGTTGAACACGAAAAGATTTTGCTCTTGATAAAATTGCAAAAATATATTAATAATCAAATATTTTATGAATATAAATATCAAATTTTCATAAGTTAATAAAGAGTAAATAAGGAAAATATAGGCTCAAATTCGATTTAACGGAAATGTGTTAGGGAAATGAGGTTACCACGGTAACAATTGTCATGGTTACCAGTATCTGACAGTACCATTCCCAAGGTGGGGAAATGATTGGTTGCAGAGTTAGGTACTCCAGAATAACGGAAATGTGATTTAGAAAAACTGTTGCTATGGAAACAATTGTCAAGGTTATCATTACATAATGGTACTTTTCCCATGGTGGGGACTCGCTTAGTTAAGGAGATAGGTACTCCAGATTATTTATTTTATGATTTGGAAACGTGTTACGGTAGTGGGGTTAACAAGGTAACGGTTGTCATGGTTACCAGTATCTGACAGTACCATTCCCAAGGTGGGGAAATGATTGGTTGCATAGTTAGGTACTCCAGAATACCGAAAATGTGATTTAGAAAAAGTGTTGCTATGGAAACAATTCTCAAAGTTATCATTAAAATAAATAAATACACCACATGTAATTACGATCCCCTTTATCCCAGAAGGCTCTAGAAGAGCCTTGTGCGGGAGGGGGCTACACATTTAAAGACAAGGGACACACATCCAATATCCGTGTATAATGGAAAAATCCCCCTCACAGTATTTTCCATTGCCACGACCGGGATTCGAACCCGGGACTTTTGGATGAGAGGCAGTTACCCTACCATCTCGACCATCAGTCATATAAAATGGGAAAAGTACCATTATATAATGGTACTTTTCCCATGGAATACATCAAGAAATAAGGTAGGTAACGTTTTTAGAATTCCTTCACAATGCGCGTCCGATGGACGGTTCGAAATTTGGTTGTTATTTAATGACATATTAAAATGATTAAATTACAACGTCTTTATACGGATTTCGTGGCGTTAGGTTAGGTGTGCCAACATGGTTATGTTATATAATGATTTAATATTTGCATTTTTTGTTTTAAACCTTTTAAACTTTTCAAACTACAATAGTAAGCATTGCCGTGGTAACTGGTTTTTAGTAAATCTCCACTATTGTGGAGTACATCCACTATTCTGGAGTACCTATCTCCCTAACTAAGCTAGTACCCATCATGGAAGTAGTACCATTAGCTATTGGTAACCTTGACAATTGTTTAAACACAGCAACCACATTTTCGTAAACCATTTCCGCTATTCTGGAGTACCTATCTCCTTAACTAAGCGAGTGCCCACCATGGGAAAAGTACCATTATGTAATGATAACCTTGACAATTGTTTCCATAGCAACACTTTTTCTAAATCACATTTTCGGTATTCTGGAGTACCTAACTCTGCAACCAATCATTTGCCCACCTTGGGAATGGTACTGTCAGATACTGGTAACCATGACAACCGTTACCTTGTTAACCCCACTACCGTAACACGTTTCCAAATCATAAAATAAATAATCTGGAGTACCTATCTCCTTAACTAAGCGAGTCCCCACCATGGGAAAAGTACCATTATGTAATGATAACCTTGACAATTGTTTCCATAGCAACAGTTTTTCTAAATCACATTTCCGTTATTCTGGAGTACCTAACTCTGCAACCAATCATTTCCCCACCTTGGGAATGGTACTGTCAGATACTGGTAACCATGACAACCGTTACCGTGGCAACCCCAATTCCCTAACACATTTCCGTTAAATCGAATTTTAACCAAAATATAAATTTAACAATAATAATAATTTGGAGGAGATAAATTAAATTATGGAATTGATAAATCAAAGTGGAATGTAATAAATAAATGTATGGTGAATTAAAATTTAATTATAGAAGACAAAGAAGAATTCAAATTGGTGCAGCAAACTTAAATTTATGGAAGTTAAAGTAATATAAAGTATAAAACATTGATAAATCAAATTGAAGTTATAGAAACAATTAATGGTAATGAAATACATACATGATAGATAGAAGATTCCCAATTGAAATATTCAAGTTCACATATTGAAATTAATAAATAAAGGAAAGGTATTTTATAACGTATCAAAATTTAATAAACGTCAATAAACATAAACATTATTTTGACATTGACGTATAGTTTTATAATTTAGATTACTACATCTATTGTCATATTTAGAACTTTAATAAGAAATCAAATTGTATAACATATAAGAAATTTAATTGATAAGTTAGGTGTCGAAGAGGTTGACAAGTAAATTATTTATATTGATATTAAAATTTAATCATTCAAAATATCATTTGGTTTATTTAAATAAATAATTTGTTACTGTTTGTGTATTTTAATTTTATTGAATTATTATTGCATATAAAGAAAATAAAGTTGTTTGCTGGTATATCAATTGCAGAACCGACTATAATTCCCTGAAAGTAGTAAGTATAAAGTTATATTAAAGTAAAATCATAAAACAATACAATATAGTAATATATATATTATATATTTTTTAAGAATATAATATATTTACCACACGGTAATGCCGCCGCTGAACGCCTATTTTCTGCATTAAATATAATTAAAAGAAAAAATAGAGCTAATTTAGAAGTAGACACATATCATAATTTGCTGTTAACAAAAGAAATTATTCGAGATACAACTTGTTATGAATGGGAACCACCCTCTGAAATGTTGAAAAGTAAAAAATAAATAAAATTTTTGTTGGTTTTATCATATTAAATTAATGTTTAAGAAATAACCATCTATTGTTTACTTTTTAAATTTGTTTGTTATTATTTTTTACTCATATAATAAGCTCTCTAAGTTGGTTGTTTTTATAGTAAAGATATATATTTATTTTTTATGAATATGTTTTGTTTTATTAAAACAATTAAATAACTCATACTGCACACTGCACACTACACACTACACAGTTCACGTTGCAACCGATTCACAACACAAAGTTTATCCTCTCACCGTAAAAAAATCATTTTAACTTTTAATTAGCGACAAAATTCGTTTTAGTACAATTTAGTACATTTTTCGATAAGTCGTTGGTACATCTGTAAAATTGACTGCGGCAACACTGCCTCTACGTAAAAAACTAGAATAAAACTTATTTGATCAGGAAGATCAATAAATGCTTTGTAATTATTAGTCAATCAATGCCTTATATTTCTTATTCTAATATTTCTAATATTCTTATTTAAGGCACTTAAGACCGATGCCATCCCGGTCCTGACGTACACATTTGGCGTCGGTAAATGCATAATCAGGTAGCCAATATTGTGCACCAAGGGTTGACACGGCCGATTAGAAGAAGAAGGTACTTCTTCTTCTAATCAGCGTGGTCTTGGAAAAGAATACCCACAGGCTGTACTGGGATCGGTCGGTGTTGACTGACCGAACAATCGTCCACAACAGGTCTGTTGTATAATAATATCATCTTAATTGACAAAGTGAGAAAGGAAGATTGTCTAATAGATATAGGGATACCAAATAGCCATAACATCCAAAACTGCTTTGTTGAAAAGGAAGGGAAATATCAGAGACTTGGACAACAGATTCGACAAATGTGGCATTGAAAGTGATAATCGGTGTACGCGGGGGTATGAAACCCACGCTGCTCTTCGCAATGAAGACCATGGCCGGCTACCAAAAATCGGCATAGTGGTTGGCTGGTCAAATGAAGAAAGCGGGCATCCTAGAATCCTTTCGTTTACTTAGGGCACACGAGTTTGGTATCTACAATCACCAACTCTGCGGGATGTGTGGAGTGGCTGTAGATTATTCACTGGCGCTCTCTCGTGAGGTGTCGTAGGCCACGGGGAGACTGACCAGCATCGGGAAACCGAAAAAAAATACCTTTATTTCGACTTTGTCTAAGGAATATTTATAAATATTTCGCTTACAAAGGCGAAGTCTAGCTCTACGGTTACTCTACTTAACCTTGAGTGACAACATAATTTGAAACAGACATACAAATTATATTCAAGATAAACATTATCTTGTATTATTAAAGTAATTAATTGTTATTAAAATTCAATTTTATTTGATATTCTAAAATCTAACTATAACCAAGTGCATTTCTAACTTAAAAATTGTCCCAACCCGTTTTTCCACTCCATTATTATCACTGTTGTGTTACTTTTTCGTGCAATAAAAATAAAATCATTTTTTTTTTCAGTTTCGCTTTCACATCATCGGGTTTCAATTTTGTGTTCGATCTAAGAGCCCGTCAGGTAAGTTGACCTTTCTAGTAACTAAATGGACAATAGCAAACGATTTATCTGTGTAAACTATTCTACCAAAAACCAAAAAAATTTCCATTAATGTCATGATAATTGAAGTTGACACTGGTACTCCTTGTTATATAATATATCTTCGGCGGTAAAGCTTTAGATTGAATGTGTATTCATTTTCTGTGCATGGTCTATAAACTTTTATGCTAAGTTTGTGCCTTTTATTTTTCATGCATTGCTTGAAAGAAAGGCGTCCACGAGGACACTAAAATTTTATCAATACAAGTCTCATTATTTGGAGAATTGACAAATTGAAACCTATCTAACAAGCGATCAATTACAGGCTGAATTTTGAAAAGGCGTCAGCTCATTATTATCAAAAAAGTGCCCCATATTTGTAACCTAGAGTGACGAGGAACATTTTAATTTTCTATTATTGTTGGGCATATCTGATTATCTCTATTGCCTTATACGTATTCGATAGTTTTATCGCTAAAAATAAATTTGGAAGAAATCAAGGAGTTTCTTCTTCTAATGAAGCTACGACTTCTAGTAAAATGACAAAATTTACTGCACTGAAATCAATTACCTTTAGTTTCCGTAATATTACAGCGTTCCACGTCAACTGAAATCCGGTATAAAGTGCTTCTTCTTCTTCTTCATAATTTGTATCATCACTATTTGCCTACAAAATCACGATATCTATAATCTCCTCAATATGGGATGAAATTGAAAGATTGATTTGCGATACTTTTTTATCAATATCGACCTTTTAGGAATTGGCTCTTCTTATTCACTAAAGTCTGATTCAGATATCGATTGATTTCGGTAGGCGGGGTTCCGTTTCGCCAATGTGACGTGGCCAGTTATGCGTATCATTGAGGAGCTTTCATCTTATTACATCATAGATGAAACATGTTATTAGTCATGCGAAACATTGAATACAGTATATCGATCAATAACTGATGTGGTGGTTAATCTATAATTTAGTCGAATTTTATTTAATATCTGGTGTCCAGCTTGATTGTGACTGACATGTGTTTTAAACCTAATATTCACATGTCTCTAAATCTCCCAATGTAACTTTGTCCACACAAAATATTCAACGCGGAAGAGAACCCGAGAACTGTTTTACAAATTAAAAATGATGGAAAATCTAACCTTGGATAAATCTAAAGTAATTTTTAATATATCTAATTAATATTTTATCAAAAATTTTCCAAACATCATTGATAATATACCAAAAGTCGATGTTTATTCTAATCAGAACAATAATCCAAATTATATGCAAAACATTAATAACTGTATGAGTACTAAAAAACAATTAAAAATATGGTACATCGGAAAATTTTAAACTAAAAATTTCAGTATACCAGATGAAGAAATATGTACCAAAAATTTAAAGCGTATTACTCGGCGTATTATTAAACCATTTATCTACCTAGTAAATATATCACACTAATTAAGTATATTATTATATCCACTCCTTTAAGATTCATAGTGGTATTTATAAAATGTATCCGAGATGATTAAAAAATCGCCGTCTGTTGCATTAAACTCCTGCTCTTTAAAGTCTTTCAGCACTCTATGCTAATAAGCTTTTTTTAGATGGTAAACGGCATGGATTTATTCCAAATAAATCGATCTTTTCTGCAATTAATGTCTTTCTGTGAAAGTGGCAAGGGCGCTTAAGACAGGAGAGTGCATTCAACGTCAACCACTATTTTGTTCTTACTAAAATGCAAGACTATGTTAATATAGGCAGTGTCCCATTTGCTTGGTTTTCCTCTTATTTAAAGAAAAATTCACAATATGTTCAACTATCATACTCTATAGACCCGCTTCTAAAATAACCACATGGTACAATTATGTGCACTGAGTTATTTATCAACAAAATTAAATAAACAAACTAGCTACCTAAATTCGTCCACAAGTTGTACCCAAATCTTAGCAAAGCAAACTATGTTATATTATAAAAACACAATAGTAAAGTACGCAATTTATATTCTTAATGCTTTACCACGTCCACGACAAATTGTTACCAGTAAAACTAAATGCCTAAAAAATATTATAAACAATTAATTGTTCTATATTCATTTAGAAACATTAGAGACATCTTTTAAATGCAATTCAGATACTGTAACAGTAAAAAAGCGGAAAATTGCCGAAATTATCTCCTTAGATTATTAGGAAACAAAGCGCGACTTTTGTTTCTCAAAGGCTTTTATAAAGAGTGGTCCAATTTCCGAGGCGGAAACTTCAGGGAACGATAGAACATTGAAAAAAAATATGAGTTTGCTATATTGTCTCTAAACCGTTTTTGCTGTACAGGGTGTTGAAATTTTTATTTTTTAACTTATTTTTTTAAATATCTCAAACGAACGACAAAGTTAAAAAAATATTTGGCGATGTAAATTATCTCATGGTAAAATATCTCATAGAGCACTAACATGTCTTTATTACAAAAGTTTCCGAACAACACCAGTAGCGTGAAACTGGGGAGTAGTGTCCCTTTTTTGCTACAACAACTTGCCACTGCCACTGGTTCTAGCGATTAATTGTATTTTATTTTTAGATTGTATGAAATTTTTTGTACAAAAAGTCCGGTCATTTTTTTCATAGGATGCACCGTTTTCGAGTAAATTGCTAAAAATCATTGACTTGTGCTTGGAAATTAGTTTGAGATACATTTTTTAAAATCTCAATAGCCGTGCATAAATAGTCCTGCATAAAAACTTTGCTGCACCCTGCATCTCAAAAACAGTGCACTTTAGAGGCAATGTTTATGTAGCAAACTCATATTTCTTTCGCTGTTCTATCGTTCACTGAAGTTTCCGCCTTGGACACTGGACCACCCTGTATAATAAAATCTTGTATTAGAAACGTGCCCAATTTAATTTAACCAGACCTGATTCAAATTTATACCTATAAAAAGTTCATGACTAATCAGCTTCCACAATAACAATATAATATATTTCGTCCCCAGCTGTGGTTCCCGTTAGATCTTAATGGAATAATAATATCATGGGCTCAGCAGGTTATAAAAGAGTATGCCAAGATTACTTTCTAACTTATTTATCCACGGTTTATTTTCTCCTGCTATTAAGGCTCCATTTAGATTAGACCCCCAAAGTGATTTACAGCTGAGTTGAAAGTCGATTTATAAAGTACATATATTTTTTAAACGCAGTTTTGTATAAGCCAATAAGTATTTGAAGTATTTGATTGAACTTCTTTCACAACCGATATTAACGATGTGAAGTAATAGATAACAAGTAACATTTAATAACAAATACTTTTTTCCAATAGCTGAGCTGATATTGCTAAGCAAATTCAGTGTTGAAGTAAGACATTAATAATATTGTGAGTTAAATTTCGACAGCTATATCTTTTTGAATTTTTAGCAGATTTGTTATTTATTTAAATATATTGTATATTAATATTATGTCAAGCTATGCTATAAGTAATGGATCTTAGCCTTTGTAGTCTTTAAAATAGTGATTTTAGTTACATAAGAAAAACTACTGAAAAAACAAATTCTCAAAATGGAACCGAATTTTATAAAAAAAATCTTAAATACAACAAACACATAAAGACTAAACTATTGTTTGGAAATTTATTTACGTTTTCTTACAAGCTAGACTATCATGTTTAATAAATACACCACATGTAATTACGACCCCCTTTATCCCAGAAGGCTCTAGAAGAGCCTTGTGCGGGAGGGGGCTACACATTTAAAGACAAGGGACACACATCCAATATCCGTGTATAATGGAAAAATCCCTCTTACAGTATTTTCCATTGCCACGACCGGGAATCGAACCCGGGACTTTTGGGTGAGAGGCAGGTACGCTACCATCTCGACCATCAGTTAATAGAATAATATTTTAATTGAAGAGACAATAATATTTGTATAATCAGACGTGGAAACATCAAT
Source organism: Rhagium mordax (assembly GCA_963680705.1). NCBI lineage: Eukaryota > Metazoa > Arthropoda > Insecta > Coleoptera > Cerambycidae > Rhagium > Rhagium mordax. The sequence continues at coordinate 44,697,382 of OY796656.1, forward strand.
ATAGAAATATGAAATTGGATATTTTTTGATATTATTTTTTATTTTTATTGTATTAATATGAAATTCTAGCGTGCAAGATAAAACTAAAATTATCTAAATCGATATCTTGTTGCACCTCCGAGGATCCCAATTTCTGCCTGATAATACCGTGGCATACTTTCAATAAATAACACTCTCGATTGGAAGTGTCGTTCTGAAGGGCGATTACCAAATCATGAATATTATTTTTGCCACTTGAATTCCAGCTGCAAGTATTTTCAATGGAGTTCAAATTGAACACCATTGTCGTTGGTTTAGATAAATTATTATCCATGGTACATGGCAACACAAAGTTTAAACTCTTTTTAAATAATATCTTACTTTATTTGGAGTGTACATGAACCTGACTCAGTTTTGTTGTTATAATATATTAGTATAGTGGCATCATTTCTAAATTCTACGTTAGGGACTCATTTCAACACAGTGAGTATATTGCAGATATTTTACTCAAGATCTACTGCATGATTTGCTTGTTTATATGACTAAACATACCGAGACCGTATTAAAACTGATAACATCAAGTTTTTATTAAAAATAACTTAAGCATGGGTGACGATTTATAGCACCATCGACCGTTCGTAACATAAAAATTTCAATTCTGAATCGAATTGGAATTAAAATTTAATCACAGATATGACAGAAAGTCAATCATCTAATAATGAATTGTATTCAAAACTATTGGATGCGATAAATCATCAAGGAGAAGTAACAAGTAAGGTATTAAAGAATACATTAATATTGAAAACGCTAAAATAACCAAGGAGATTGAGGAACAAAATATGAAAATCGAAATTGTGGAAAAGAAATACAATGATATAGAATTGATCTGCCTAAATCTAGAAAAATTCGCGAGAAAAAATAATATTGTGATTTGTTGGATTGGAAGTTAATTTGGAACAAAATCTTTGTCAAATAGTAGTGGAAAAGCTAAACGAAATTCTTGGAATAAACTTGAAAGAAGAGAACCAAACTAACATTTACACTATAATGATCCCATTAAGATTGAATTTTTGTCATATTTGGAAAAGAGTATTATATTTAAAAACATCCATAAACTACAAAATAAAAAAATTATAGATGGGTGAATGGTCATTGTAACCGTAGTCAATAAAACTCGACGCACACACACACACAACTAAAAAATACTAAAATATTCATTGCAAATGATTTATGTTATAAAGATCGCATACAGTTGAAAATTCCACAAACATCAATAACTTGCAAAGTCAAAAAACTTACCAACAAAAATTATAGGTCAGAAACTACTAGCAAATGATGAATTATTCACAGTCAACCAGCTAGAAGACCCAGTCTTACATTGTGAGTTCGAGGAATTTGTAGGTGAAGAGGAAGAAAATACGAAAATAAATAATTAGTGCTCCCTGATACCCTAATTTTGTAAGTACGGTTTTGTTAGAAAAAGAAACTAGTCTATCTTAAGGAAAAAATCAAACGAACAAAAGCTGTTACTAAATGTTGGGAAATCCAGTAATAGTAGAGCAGCAATGAATAATCGTTTACAAATTCTAAGTAAAAATTAAAACTAAATTTTATTATTCTTCTCGTGTGTATTCTTATTCTGTCCTTTTTTATTGTATTCCTAATTTTATTGTAAGGATATTTATCTAGAATACTACTATTGTAAAGTGCACTACACCTTTATTCATTTTTTTTGTTGTTGTCTCTTAACTAGTGTTATGTTTTTCTTGCCAAAACTGAAAAAAAAATCCGTGTTACCCGATGCTCAGCAGTCTTTCGTGGCCTCTAACACCTCATGGAAAAAGCGTTGTGTATCAGAAAGTGCTAAATACTCGATGATATACATCACCTTGATCTGATTGGCGAGAAAGACTATGTTAGGTTTATTGGTTCGAATTAGCTTGACGGCCGGGAACGAGTAGCTTCAGTAAATTCGGCATTTCTCATTCTCGACCACACTCTGAATATTTCCGGGGATATAAGACAGCACTGGTGTTTAGTCTACCGTGTACGTCTGCCATAGATGGTAGTATATTACTCGTAAAGTCGTGTTATGTCGGTGGATGTAGAAGTGGCAAGAATCAGACGTGCAGTGTAGATAATAGGTCCATTCCTTTGTTTTTAGTGTAGTGGAATCACAGTGGAATTTACACTACACTGAAGTCAGGTGATAATTCGGTGTAGCTAAAAGCAACGGAATGAAAAAGTGTAATAGATGTCAAATTGAAATTGTGTAAGTTCGAGATTGTAGGTTATGTTATGTTTACAAAACAAATACCTGACAAAAACGATGGAAGAACTTGGACGCGAAATTTGTCAAGACGACTTAGAGGATGAAACCTATCGATTGAGTTCCATTAGTTCATCCAGTGATAATGACGATGAATTTGAACTTATTAGCTGTTTATTAGAAAAACACAAAAGTAATTCAATAAAACAATATGTTGAGGAAATAGTTCCCAAATATACGGACCAGGAATTTATAAAACATTATAGAGTAAACCGTGAGTTGTTTAAATATTTGTCAAAAACGTACGAAAACAGTGAAAATTACAAAAGACTATTGAAGACTAAAAGAGCGAAAACTGCTGAATTCCATCTGCTGTTATTTCTATGGTTTGCTGGCCATGAAGGAAGTTCGTTCAGCGATTTATCAGATCGCTTTGATATTTCTGTGTCTAGTGTTCATAGAGTGATACAAAGGGTCACTTTTTTTATAAAATGGCCCAATGAAAATGAAATGAATGAAACCGCCACCTATTATTTGAATAAATTTAAATTTCCAAATGTTGTTGGTAAATAATACAATTACCGTTACTTTTAACTACTTAGTTTCTTAAATATCTCAAACATTTTAGGGTCCATAGATGGAACTCATATTCGTATTGATCCCCCAAATGATGGATGAGATGAGTACATTGATAGAAAAGGTGATGTTACGTTACATTTACAAGGAATTTGTAATGAAAAAAAGAAATTTATTGACGTTCACCGGATACCCCGGTTCTGTACATGATGCTCGTGTATTTAAAAACTCTAGCATCTATAAAAAATTATCTAATAATGTAAGAGTAAGGGTATGTAAAAATTTTAATACTTAAATCTCTTGCATGTGCATAAATGTGTATTTGAAAAAAAGTAAGAAGAGTTCATTAACCATGTTTTTCAATTTGTGGTTTTAAACCTGATTATTTTTGTTCTTTGTAGATCAATACATCCTTGGTGACTCAGCATACCCTTGCACACAATATGTTTTAAGCCCATATCGAGACAATGGACATTTGTCTATGGCTCAAAAAAATTTTAATTATAAATTAAGCCAGTGCAGAGTGGATATTGAAAACACATTTGGTACACTGAAGCAAAGATTTCGGAAACTGTATTTTTGTAAATTAAAAGGGATAAAATATGTATGCCATTTTATACGTGCATGTTGTGTCTTGCACAATCTTTCACGATTGGAAGAGTAACGAGTAACGACGATGAAGAGGAAAGCCTCTCAGAAACATCAATGGATAGCACATTAGGCAAGGCATTAAGAGATGAAATTTGTGCTTGTCTTCCTAGAAAACTTCCAAACAGAAATTGATTTTTGTGTAACAGTTATTTAAATAAAATGTATTTAGTTAATAATTATTCTTTTAATAAAGTAATATTGAGCAACAGACTTAAAACCATAGGACTTCTTAATGTGTATGAGTGAAGTAAGTTATTTTTCCTGAAAACAAATGTAATAATAATAATGAAACTTCGTGACAAAATAAAAATGTGAATTGTTATTTTATATGATTCATTTATTATATATAATATCTGCAACAGAAAATAAACTATAAGAAAATGTAAAAATGAAAATAAGATCTTATACTTAATAAAAAACAAACAAACAAAACAAAATCCGTTGCACGTCATCACCCACCAAGAATTATAAATGAAGAGCATAGCCTATATCGGCTCATTTGTTGGTCTTAAGGGCAACCGTTGAGACGTCACATGTTGGGAAAACAGTTTTTTTGAGATATCTCGATAAGTACTTGATCGATTTCAATGAAATTTGGAGGGTAGTCTCAAAATAACCTTTCCAATAGAACCCTTAAAATATTTTTAGACCTGCCGCAAGAGGGCGCTACATAGAGTCACTACATCACAGTTTTTCGGTTCTATTTTTTTTTATACAATAATTATCTTTTATGTTTTCATTTTTTTATTCTGATGCAGAATTCATTTTTACACCAAAAATGTCCTCTTGTCTATTTTTCATATTGTAACAAATGTACAACTTGATGCCAGTACACAGGATAGAGATCACCCAGTATGAAAGTTTTTGCATGTTTTAAGCTGTAATTACCATTAAAGAAATAGTTGTCCCTTTGCTTTTCCCAGAAAAGACACTTTAGCCATAATTCGAATATTTTTGTAAAAGTTAACTAGCGGGTCATGCGTTAAATAATGGACAAGTCAACTATAAGTGTTATTGCTTCCTTTAAAAACTTATAAATCAGAAACAAATCCAAACCCCTCTGTACAAACTGATTTATAACGTGCACTTTAACATTTTTTCAATACAATATCTTAGAAACCCTTACTGGTCAGTAAATCGAAACCACATGTTCTTAGGGTACAGTGCGAGCGTCCCGGAGACGACTAAGCCGGGACCTTCTGTTAAATGTCATCGAAAGAGATCTTGGGTTATGAATACATAGTAACGGCCGGACAGGTAGCTATCACGCGATCAGATTAATAGGGTAGGGCAGTTGCGCAATTAAGCGATCATACCTGAAGGTATATCTCTATCTACGGGGTAAATTGAATAACATAACTGGGGTAATTAATTCTTGAAACATTCCATTATCGACCATGTCAATAATATTAAGTTAGGTAGAGTCTATATACACCTGAGCTAGGTTTTGTCCCAATAGCAGAATGGGTTTCCCTCAGCTCGAGTTTGCGAATGCAGGTGCTATATAGAAATAGTTTATAGGAATTATATTCTTGATGAGGTTAACTAATTAATAGGAGACGTATGGAAACTTATTTAACGGAGCCAAGGCACTTGCTAGTAATTTTCCACCACGTCGGCCTGGCAGCGTAAAACAGGTTCAACCCCGAAGTAAGATACTCAGAGGCGGGGCGGGTTTCAATTGGTCAATTCTTTAACTTAGCTAACCCCCGCAAGTCAACAGCCCCTCAGGCGATGGCCCGAACCTGATGTGCTAAATCCCGAAGTTTGTAAGAGTTACTTTTTGTTCGATCTTCGTGCGATCATCATCTTTCTTTTTGTGTGTCATTGGTAAGAAATAACAAATAATCTTAACTAAGTGTTTATTCGGTAATTTCTGATTTGTTTGTGTGTTAATTTCATATTGCCAGTAAAGTTAGTAATTTGTTCTTTATTATTTTTATAAATTAGACTAGTGGACGCTTGTCTGTTCTCCACTAGCCGTGGATTCCAGAACGGCTGTCTATTTTCTGGAAATCCTAGCGATAGATAGCTTAACCGGAGTTGCGGGATATTTTTGACCCAATTAAATGTTTTCTAGACGTTAAGCTATATATCCGGTTTGTACCCACTGCCAACTAGTTCCTAAGTCATTACAAAGTTGTATATTGTTTTACTTTAAGAATTGCACATTTTGTTGGGAACTATTACCCGTTTTTTTCCTTTTGGTTTATTCATTGTCATTTTCTTCATTCCTTTTTTTTTGTAAATAAATAGATACTAAGTGTTTTGAGAATAATTTTGTTTTATTAAAAATATCGTTGGCAAAGTAAATTAAAGGTAAGGTCAGAATTGGTGAATAAGCATATTCGAAGTGCTCATTAATATTCGGGATATACGTCGCGAGTGGATCAGTGTAAAAAAGTGGCCGCGGATCCAGTGCCAGAAGGAGGCCGCACACTGGGGTGTCTGGTCAACTATATTGTAAAGGAGTAAGATCTAGATAATAAGTAGTCATACGGAAAGTCCTCAGAACAATAAAGATTAGTGATCAGCGGGTGAGTTGCCGTCTCCCAATTTCATTTAGTCAACACCAGAAGATATTGTTCAAAGCGACTATTCGTAGAGACCTGTCGTTCTCGTGTCGATAACGAATCGCGGTTAAGATTCAGAGTGATAGCGTTGTCTAGAGACTAATTAATTATGCACATCTTCATATGTTATGTACTGAGAGTTTGTCGTAAAAAGGTTGAAGGTAAAGATTTTCAGTATAAAGTATAAAATGTAACTCGGTCAGTAAGAACTGTTATAAAAAGTGGCGCAGTCAGATTAGGATTTGAAAAAGAATAAAATTTATACAACTAATTAAGATCCAAGTTATTAATTTTGTCCGTATAATTTTTAGAATGTCAAAAATTCATCTTTTTTTCAGAAAAAGAACTTAAAATCAGTAAAAATAATAAATAAAAGTTATTAATTTTGTCCGTATAATTTTTAGAATGTCAATAAATTCACCTTTTCGCAGAAAAAGAACTTAAAATCAGTAAAAGTAATAAATAGAAGTCAGATACTTAGTAATTAGCTCTAGACGAATTCATGTAAAGAGAACATGGATAGCGTAATTGTTAATTCGTAATAAATGTTTCGAACGACAGTATAATTTCATAGGTGTTCAGTAAATATTTGTCTTTACAAATATTTAATTTTAATTATTTGTGATTCAGCTATGCGTTAATTGGTTTTCGTTTTGTTGTTTCTTACCTGTCTAGAAATTTTGCTGCAATGATGATTCATAAAAAATTATTAGAGTATTAGTGTAATCCAAAGTTAAAGTTTTTGAATTGGGTAGATTTTTAGTATTAATATTGTGTACATTTGAGAGAAAATGCGAATAATCATGATTGTGGTTAACGATTGTATTAGATAGGTACATTTTGATTAACGGAGGTTATTGCCAGTTATAGTAATGATAACAATACAATAATGTTTATGTTGCTTATTTCTTTTCTTCGTGTACCGTAGATCAAGTACGATAAGTTTAACTTCACGCGATTTCTCAGAGAAATCGTATTGTGCATAAATAGTAATGAAATATTAAATTACATCCTAGCAAGTATTCACTTATACTATTTTACGTAAATTTAATCTTGAGTTTTTTTTTGTAATAAATCGCTAGATTCTGAAAAGGATACTAAAATAGCATTTAAAGAAAAAAAAAAGAGAATCAACATTAACGATAAATGTATTTACTCCGAATTTTGGAAACAGAGGAATACGTAGTTATTTATCTTTTTTTTGTTTGTTATTGAATTATAGACTTTTATGTATAGGAAGAGTTGAATAAATAAGCAATGATTTACTAAGAATGGTTTTTGATAAGTTTATGTCATCCGAGGCAGATAATAAAATAGAATTCAGTTACCAGCGGCGAACGATTATTGTAGTTGTAAAAGTTGTTAAGATCTCATAAAGTACCTGGGGAGACAACCGTAATATAATCAGAGACTCATTTAAGTATATTTGTATAGATTATTGGGTATTATTGGGGTACGTATTGGGTGTAAAAAGTGATTATAACCTGGATAGGCAAATTATGCTAAAATGATTAGGTATATTGATTGTACACTAAATCGTTATACCGTCGGTCAATTTTCCTGTATTTTACAAGAGTAGTTTGTTGATTGGAATTCAGGACATTAATTGTTTGGCAGAAATTGATTGTGTAACATTAATTTTGTAATTTTAATGTGGGATTAATAAGCAGTGCAAAACGCAAAGTATACAGAGAAAGTTAATTAAGATAGATTTTTTTTTGTTGTTGTTTTCCATTGAGAAATGTCAATGCATTTAACGTTCAAAAATTAAGAAAAAAAAACTTGTTTGAATCTAGATACAGAAATATAAAGATACACCTTAGAAATTTCGAATAGAACCTTAATCAGGACTTTAGAGTAGTAATACGGCTATGTTGTGGTATAGTATGCTTAAGAAAATTGGGTTTGACCTAGAGAAATTTTTTTTTTAATTTACCATATTAGATATTAGCGGAAAATGTTGGTTATTTTCATTGTTTGGTACTCAGTCGGTTAACTTTGACAATAGTGTCTTTATCTCATAGCAAAGTGACAAATACAAATAGCAGTTTCGAAATTAAAGCACAAAAACGCAGATATTTTTGTTTTCGTTTTTCTTTGAAAGATAAAAGTCACGTAGCTACAAAGAAAGTGGAAAAAAGATTGTAAAAGTTTACTGTTCTCTGGAACACCGTGTGTTGAGTAAGCATAATAGTTTATGTAGAATATTTTCGGTATAGCATTAGATACAACTTTTCAGGCGATCTAACTGAAGTCCTGGTCTGTTTTTATTAAAGTTAATAATCCGCTAGGGAACACGTAAAGACGTAGATTAAAGAAATTGTTTGTTTGACTTAAGAAAAAGATATAAATGCGCCTAGTTTAGCGTTCATGAAAACCGGTAGTTATAAATAGGGTAATTTAGGCAACACCGTGCGCACATGAATTAGTTTTTTTCCCCTTCGGTCAGGTGTATTAGTGAAATTTAAGAAAATAAAATTTTAGTCATCGCGAATTAGATAGATGAACGAGAATTGTTACATTAAGGTGAAGTAAGACGTAAAGTACGTAGTTAGTTTAAAGTAACACTCTCTAGGAGTGGTTAAACCCGTTCACGAATTTTTCATCTGTCATGAAGATGGAATTTGAGAGAAACATAAAATTTCCGGAATTAAGTGCAATAGAGCGTAAGTTGGATAATCATTGACGGTAGTCAACTAGACAGAATATCGACTTTGTAGTTTTTTCCCTCCCGGTTTTATAAGAAACTGATTTAGAGTCACTATATTTTTTTTTGCATAAAGTATCGATATTCAGTTTTGTACAATGTTAACTCGATATAATGGGTACATACTCTTGATCGGAGTTGTGTTTTTTTTTTCGGTTTTAAATTTGTCTTATAAACGTATGTTTATAAGTGATTAGGTACGTCACGCGGTAATTAAGAAAAAATTTATTCTCTCTCATACACAGCTCATTTGTTACAGTAGTTACATTACGCTTACTCGCTTTAATAACAATAACATGATGTTGTGATTTCCTTATTTTTGTTAAGAAAGACCTCGTATACTTTGGTTGTTTGTTGTGAATGTCATTTCCAGTAATAATAGTCTTATATGGTTAATACGGTTAGTTAGCGGATCCCGACGTTTTTTTGTTGAATTGTGAGACCTGACATTTTCTCAAATGTACTAGACGGTTGAAACCGCCCGAAAACTTTGAATTCACTATATTTCATTTTGGAAGTAAAGTACTATGTATATAAAACGTAAACGTTCTGAAACGAATTTTAAGGAATTAAAGTATCTAGTGAGGTATACTGTACTTGAACAGAAATAATGAACAAGTGGTTAAGTAGTGTTTTATGAGTTAGGCATTGTAGTAAATAATGAGGTGGATGTTGGTAGTACGGGGATTGTACGAAAAGTCCAGCAAAGAATTTCTTTGTTGTTTAGGTTAAGTTTAGGGTATTTGTTGATAGAATAGCGCAACCTGGAGCAGTTATTAAATGCAACTCGTAATTTAGAGTTTTGTTCTGGTTGAGAACAATTTAAGTAGCTAAAACATGGAATACGAGTTGAAAGATTGCGTCGCTCTGTTAAACAAATTAGGTTTTTTTTTGGGGAACAAAAGGTTATGTAAACTAGTCTCGACGTATCGAAAATAATTGAAACGTATAATATAGAACAAAGTGATGCAGATAGGCGTTTTCTTTTTCAGGTGCGAACAATTGGATATTTCATTTGTTTTCTATTTACGTATCATTAATCTTTGTCCCCTATTTTAGTATATTTATATTGTATCCTTAAGTCCTTTCGTTCCGAATTTTGACGTTTCAGCTCAGGAAATAGGCAGCAGATCAGGCGTTTGGGTGGTTTCGAAACTTCATTCGTTGGTAGATACAATTGGGATTACAGGAGTAATAGGGTACGAAGAAGTTACTGTGGTCGTTAAGAGTATTAAGTTACTCCCAAGGCGGAGTCATTGTCAACAGGAACAGCGGAGTCGATATAACGAGGGTTGCTTAATTGTGGTGATAGCGAAATCTAGGTGGTCTTATGCGGGGCATAGCACGCTAGTTAGTCACGATTGTACGTGAAGGGAAGTCGATATTCGTAAAAATAGTTCGTTCCGCCAACTATAGCGGTAGGTATCCAAAGGGATATAAGGAAAGAGGTGCATCTCCATCACCCCGTTGAATTACGAGAAGAAGTAACGAAACAATATGCCGGAAACGTCGACAACACGTCCATCAACTAGCGAAGGACAACCAAACGCGCGGAATGAAGAAGACTCGTCACCGACACCTGAACAAATGCGGCAAAAGGTAGAAGAGCTGCAACGGCAACTGCAACAGCAACAGCTCCTGCTGGATGAACGAAGTACACCTCGACCGAGTGACTTGGAAGAAGCAAGAAGCTCCGAGATGGAAGTAGGCTTCCTCAGAAGATTAATTAGGCCCATGTTGAATGGGAGCGATTCGATTGACAGCTTCTCGGGAGGACCGGATTACGAAGTGTTCATCGAGGCCATACTCAGTGCAAAAGAGCAGAACAACTGGTCCGATATAGAAGCTTTCAATCAGATGGTCAAGAAGTTAAAGGAAGGCGCTAAAGCAGCTTACTATGCCTTGCGGAGTTCCGAACGGCCTAAGACGGTGCGTGAGATGAAGATTTGGTTGACACGGATCTATGGCAGGAAAATCAACACAGAAGAAGGGAAGCGAGAACTGAGAAGATGTGTGAAACAACCCGACGAAACTCTGGGGGCGTATGTACAACGGCTGAAAGTGGTATCCAATAAGGCCTTCCCGAAGAATGAGCTTTCTCCTCTAGAAAGCAACCATCGGGACAAGATGATCGTGGACCAATTTCTCCAAGGCATAGATCTACGACTAGCGAATAGAGTTTTGGAAAATGGAGAATTCTTCAATGTAGAAAATGCACTAGTTTTGGCCGAAACATACGAAGGTACAATATCGCGGCAACTATCAGAAAATTTGTATGTAGAGAGATGGACATCAGTAAATATGGTCAACCAGAACCAAGCGGGAAGAAGAGGAGACGCCGTAGCGCGAACTCCAAATAGCCTCCCAAGGGACAGACATACAGGGAACAGGAGCAGGTTGGGCGGATTCATGCAAAAATTTCCGAAGATGAGAGTAGTATGTTTAAGGTGCGGCGAAAAGGGGCACCGAGCTAAGGGATGTCTAAACCCCACGAGGACGGTATGTTACCACTGCGCCGAAGCGACGTCGCACTCGACAGAAGAGTGTACTTTTTTTCGCCAGGAAGCCTCCACACCGAACCGGGAGCATTAAAAAGAAGCCCCGCTAAAGTAATATTATCTCTCTCGCCTACGATCTCGAAATATGCCAACTTCAACATAAACGGTTATACTACCTCTTGGCTGATCGATAGTGGTGCGGCAGTGTCATTAATTAAAGATGACGTCGTGACACAACTGAAGTTGCCTCGTTGTCACAACTCCGACATCATAGTAACAGACATTTCAGGGACCATCTTGAACAAATTCGGAAATGTCGAAATAGAGTTCAAGCTGGGGGATAAAGGTGTCAGGCACAGGTATATCATATGTGGTAATGGACTAAATTTCAATTCGGATGGGTTAATCGGCATGGACTTCCTCGGGAAGTTTAAACCGATTATGGATTTTCAACGGGATGAGATGCACTTATGTGGTTATAGTTTAGCCATGATAAGTGAAAACTTAAACCGAGGACGACGGATTATGGATCACGATAATCCTGCAGGAGAGGTAGCGTCCACTGTCCACGACAGTGGCTGTTTTTCACAGAAGGTTCGGCGCAAGCGCGGCGGAGACAGCCGAATACTCCGCATCGAAGATGCTAGGGCGCCAAGCGGCAGCCAACAGGGAAGCACTTCGCGTGTATGGTACCAAACGGATTCCGATGGGTTAAACATGTATGCCGCTCCTGGGACACCACCCGATGAAGAAACCAGTTTCTACAGCTCAGCCACAGGTAGCTACTCGAATGGAAATGAAGCAAGTTGGGGAGTAGCAAAGGAAGCTCGAGCTGTGGACGCGAAGAAATTCCAAAATAGTCAAAAAGAATTCTGCGACTACACCGGTCACAATAGTAATAACCTTCCAGGATCAACCTCTGAAATCTCGACGGGGTCAAGGGGACTAAGAACGGGAAATGGTTTCAAAAAACACCCGAACTTGGTACGATTGAGCGAAGATTTAGAAATCCCAGCTTTCCATGGTTGCGATGTTAGTGTTACTGTAAACACCCGGGTCACTGCAGGCACTATGATTTGCGAACCACTCCCTCATACGAACGTAGGTGTTCAAACAGCGTATAGCATTGTAGATATTCCACATTATTCATCCAATAACAATCGAAACATAGTCGTCAGAATTCTCAACACAACTCCAATACCTCAGACCATTAAACGTCACATTCCTCTAATAAACTTGGTGTCCGCGTCCGAGGTTGGTTTAACCGGTACTCCTCGCACGGCTCTGGGGAGGCAAGAGATCCAATGTGATCTAGATCACTTGCAGGGTTACGAGCGAATGCGAATGAGGGATCTGATAAATGATTACAGGGATATTTTTGCGAATAGTGACACACCATTGAAGGCGACCCCGTTAGTGAAACACCACATTAACACGACAGACCACCCACCCATTGCGAAAGCGCCATATCGGGTACCATTCGCGCAAAGAAGAGTACTCGAGGAACAGATCCAAGAAATGTTGGACGACAACGTTATCAGACCATCGGTGTCACCGTGGAGTGCCCCAGTGGTCTTGGTAGAGAAGAAATCAACCGACGGTGAAAAGAAATTTCGGTTTTGCATAGATTTTCGCGCTTTAAATTCGATCACCAAACGAGACTATTTTCCCATACCAAATATACACGATACCATCGATTCACTAGGAGGAGCGGAAATATTCACCACTCTAGATATGACGAGGGGTTATTGGCAGGTAGAAATGGATCCAAAGGACATTGAAAAAACAGCGTTCAGTGTACCTGGTGGGCATTATGAATGCAACAGGATGCCTTTTGGCCTAGTAAATTCGCCTAGTACGTGGCAAAGGCTTATGTTTGCGGTGCTAGCGGGCCTTACTGGCTCGCATTGTTATGTATACTTGGACGACATTATAGTCTTCTCCAAGAACGATCTCGACGAACATATCCGCAAACTCCGAGATATATTTGATCGGATCCGAGGGGCAGGGTTAACCTTGAACCCTGATAAATGTGAGTTTTTAAAGAGTGAAACCACTTATCTGGGACACATAATCGCCAAGGACGGCGTAAGACCGGATCCCCGAAAAATCGAGGTAATAAAGGGCTACCCAGTTCCACTCAATGTCACCGAGATCAGGTCATTCTTAGGACTGATTGGTTACTATCGGAGGTTCGTGCCCAACTTTGCAGAGTTGGCCCTCCCGCTGACGAATCTAACCAAGAAAAATGCGAAGTTTCAGTGGAATGAGGCCTGCCAGAGTTCCTTTGAAACTCTGCGCCACTGTTTGGTAAGCGAGCCCATATTAAAGTACCCAGACCCGGAGAAACAATTCCTCCTTGCCACGGATGCTTCAGCGTTCGCGATAGGGGCAGTATTAAGCCAAATTCATGACGGGAAAGAACTACCAGTGGCGTACGCAAGCCGACAGCTAATTAAAGCCGAAAGAAACTATTTCACCACAGAACGGGAATGCCTAGCGTTGCTTTGGGGCATCAAACAATTCCGGAACTATCTGTATGGACAGGAGTTCACGGTCTACACGGATCACCAGCCACTAAAATGGTTAATGAGTGTGAAGGATCCAAGCAATCGCTTGATGCGATGGTCTTTGGCATTAGCCGAGTATACGTTCAATATAGTCTATAAGCCAGGGAAAAAACATACTAACGCTGATGCCCTATCCAGAATGCGACCTGTGAGGAGTTTGCAGGTAGAAAGCGAATTGGAACCTATTTGGAGTCGGGACGGAATTCGGAAATGCCAAAGAGCAGATGGAAATCTGCGGAAGATATTCAGCAGGTTGGAAGAGGGTAAAGAAGAGAAGCACTACCTTGACATCGACGGGCTCCTATATCGAATGTCAGAGGACGCACGTTACGAGGATATGCTCGTGGCGCCAGATGTCTTAATCCCTTCAATACTTAGAATGTACCATGATTTACCGATTGCAGGACACATGGGACTAGAAAAGACATACGAAAAGGTCAGGCGAAACTTCTATTGGCCAAAAATGAAGGAAGATATAAAGCTCTTCATAGACGCCTGCGAACCATGTGCGCAACGGAAAACATCTCCACATGCGCGACCGGCACCACTACAGAAGTTCACTACCCCACCTAGGCCATTCCACAGAATAGCCATGGATATTGTAGGACCACTCCCAGTGACCGACCAGGGAAACAAGTATATACTAACCGTACAAGACGCTTTGACAAAATACGTAGAAGCTTTTCCCCTACCAGACCAGACGGCTAAGACAGTGGCGAGAGCGTTTGTTACGGGCATCATCCTCAGACATGGAGCTCCGAAACAACTACTGACAGACCTTGGAACTAACTTCACGTCGAAGTTGTTAGAAAATGTATGTCAGGTTTTGCAAATTCAACATCTAAAAACAACAGCTTACCGACCCCAAACCAACGGGGCCTTAGAACGTTTTCACCGAACGTTAAAAGATCTTTTGTCACACTACATTCAACCAGACCACCGAGACTGGGACGAATGGGTACCATTTGCATTAGCCTCCTATAGCGCCACCACACACGGAACGACAGGGGAAAGTCCATTCTTCCTAATGTATGGTCGGGACATGGATTACCCTTATGATGAGCTATTTCGACCCTTGAGAGTGAAATATGACACGGATACGAATTACGTATCGGAATTCCTACAAAGAATGAAGATAGCTCACAAGAACGCGATACAAAATATAGAAAAGAACACAGAACGGGTTCATGATGTTTTCAACCGAGGCTCAGCACCTCACAAGTTGGCCGTCGGAGATCGTGTTTACCTGCATGACCCCTCTAATCAAATTGGAATCAGTAGAAAATTGTCGAAGAAATGGAAAGGGCCATATAGGGTGACTAACATACGTGGAGTCACGGCCACAATCAAGGAGATTCACGGAGACAAAGAGGAACGGGTACATGTGAACCGGCTTAAGAAATGCCTAGCGACAGAGGAAGTCACAGACCAGTTAGGAAACGTGCCCAAGAAGTGCCAGAAAGAGCCCGAGATACGAATAGGAATTGGTACCAACACGACAGTACTACAGCCAGACCAACCGCCCAACGAGTTAACGTCGGAAACGTCTACGGAGCGAATCGACCCCGTAACTACTCCCATTTCCTCTCCCTCTTCACCTCTTCACAGTAGCTTCCCATCTTTTAGGTCAGAATCTGAGGGATCGGGTACCCAGCCAACTACTAATACCAGTGAAGCTGATGCCAATCCCGGATTGAACCAAGGACTGGCTACAGGAGGTGACCGTCAATCAGTAACAGAGCCACCGGAGGACCCACAATCAGCGAGGGAGGCATCCACGACGAGGCAGACAAGGAGCATGGGACCAGTACAAGAGGAACCTTGGATAAGAAACAGTCGTATATAATCGAGGGTAAATATAGAAAACTAATATTTTGCGACGTGTTTCAGATATCCAGCACGATGACCGAAGGACCCAGATGACACGAGACCAAGGAACCCGAGATGAACCCACGTCGAGAGAGACTGGACTACGCCGAGCCCACGAGATGCCAGGACTGGAACCCCGAATGGCTTCACCGATGGCACCACCACGTCCCAGGACACCCGTCCGAGACCAGGAGGACAGACCAGAGGCGGTTCGATCAAATCCAGGACAGGACCAAGCAGCTACGAGGGTCAAAGCAGGCGTCCACCCAAAGAGGGAATAGCACCATGGTAGTCAAGGCGATATACAATCACCCACGAGGTTGTATCCATATCAAGGGCAAGAATCACACCAGGAACATTTAAGCAGGTGACCAAGTGATGATCCGGACTACCGATGACGAGGATTCAGATCAGGGTAAACAGTGTCAGTGTAATAACACTTAGTGTGTGTGTGAGCGATGGCAAAACAGAGACCATGAAAGACAATTTAGTTTAAGTCCATTTGTATCGTTTTAATGGAATTGAATCAATTATTTTAGTTATGTTTTGGAAAAATTGCTTCAATCTAAGGAGGGGGCAATGTAACAAATGTACAACTTGATGCCAGTACACAGGATAGAGATCACCCAGTATGAAAGTTTTTGCATGTTTTAAGCTGTAATTACCATTAAAGAAATAGTTGTCCCTTTGCTTTTCCCAGAAAAGACACTTTAGCCATAATTCGAATATTTTTGTAAAAGTTAACTAGCGGGTCATGCGTTAAATAATGGACAAGTCAACTATAAGTGTTATTGCTTCCTTTAAAAACTTATAAATCAGAAACAAATCCAAACCCCTCTGTACAAACTGATTTATAACGTGCACTTTAACATTTTTTCAATACAATATCTTAGAAACCCTTACTGGTCAGTAAATCGAAACCACATGTTCTTAGGGTACAGTGCGAGCGTCCCGGAGACGACTAAGCCGGGACCTTCTGTTAAATGTCATCGAAAGAGATCTTGGGTTATGAATACATAGTAACGGCCGGACAGGTAGCTATCACGCGATCAGATTAATAGGGTAGGGCAGTTGCGCAATTAAGCGATCATACCTGAAGGTATATCTCTATCTACGGGGTAAATTGAATAACATAACTGGGGTAATTAATTCTTGAAACATTCCATTATCGACCATGTCAATAATATTAAGTTAGGTAGAGTCTATATACACCTGAGCTAGGTTTTGTCCCAATAGCAGAATGGGTTTCCCTCAGCTCGAGTTTGCGAATGCAGGTGCTATATAGAAATAGTTTATAGGAATTATATTCTTGATGAGGTTAACTAATTAATAGGAGACGTATGGAAACTTATTTAACGGAGCCAAGGCACTTGCTAGTAATTTTCCACCACGTCGGCCTGGCAGCGTAAAACAGGTTCAACCCCGAAGTAAGATACTCAGAGGCGGGGCGGGTTTCAATTGGTCAATTCTTTAACTTAGCTAACCCCCGCAAGTCAACAGCCCCTCAGGCGATGGCCCGAACCTGATGTGCTAAATCCCGAAGTTTGTAAGAGTTACTTTTTGTTCGATCTTCGTGCGATCATCATCTTTCTTTTTGTGTGTCATTGGTAAGAAATAACAAATAATCTTAACTAAGTGTTTATTCGGTAATTTCTGATTTGTTTGTGTGTTAATTTCATATTGCCAGTAAAGTTAGTAATTTGTTCTTTATTATTTTTATAAATTAGACTAGTGGACGCTTGTCTGTTCTCCACTAGCCGTGGATTCCAGAACGGCTGTCTATTTTCTGGAAATCCTAGCGATAGATAGCTTAACCGGAGTTGCGGGATATTTTTGACCCAATTAAATGTTTTCTAGACGTTAAGCTATATATCCGGTTTGTACCCACTGCCAACTAGTTCCTAAGTCATTACAAAGTTGTATATTGTTTTACTTTAAGAATTGCACATTTTGTTGGGAACTATTACCCGTTTTTTTCCTTTTGGTTTATTCATTGTCATTTTCTTCATTCCTTTTTTTTTGTAAATAAATAGATACTAAGTGTTTTGAGAATAATTTTGTTTTATTAAAAATATCGTTGGCAAAGTAAATTAAAGGTAAGGTCAGAATTGGTGAATAAGCATATTCGAAGTGCTCATTAATATTCGGGATATACGTCGCGAGTGGATCAGTGTCCAAAAGTGGCCGCGGATCCAGTGCCAGAAGGAGGCCGCACACTGGGGTGTCTGGTCAACTATATTGTAAAGGAGTAAGATCTAGATAATAAGTAGTCATACGGAAAGTCCTCAGAACAATAAAGATTAGTGATCAGCGGGTGAGTTGCCGTCTCCCAATTTCATTTAGTCAACACCAGAAGATATTGTTCAAAGCGACTATTCGTAGAGACCTGTCGTTCTCGTGTCGATAACGAATCGCGGTAAAGATTCAGAGTGATAGCGTTGTCTAGAGACTAATTAATTATGCACATCTTCATATGTTATGTACTGAGAGTTTGTCGTAAAAAGGTTGAAGGTAAAGATTTTCAGTATAAAGTATAAAATGTAACTCGGTCAGTAAGAACTGTTATAATATCATGCACCCATTTCGAGAAAAATGCGAAAAACTGTTTCAATAATCTGACTTAAAATACTGCGAAACTACAAATTATCACAATTGCCATGGAAATAATTGAACAAATTAAAACATCAACAATGACATTTTGACGTTTACTATTTTTATTTGCCAGTTAGATTGTTCTGCTGTGAGTTATTTAATTAAAAATTTTCCTACCCTTATTTACCATTATAATGGCTGAGCATTATTATTGATAGTTTAATTCTTGTTGTCTATGTTAATAAAAAATTTCACTGTTACGCTAGATGTTTTAATTTGTCCAGTCACCTGTTTGTTTCCATGGCAATTGTGATAATTTGTAGTTTCGCAGTATTGTAAGTCAGATCATTGAAACAGTTTTTCGCATTTTTCTCGAAATGGGTGCATGATATGAAAAATAGACAAGAGGACATGTTTGGTGTAAAAATGAATTCTGCATCAAAATAAGAAAATACACTTGGAGTAGTTTTCCACACACACCAAAACACTTTTGCACACACTCGACGCGCGTTTAGCCAACCAAGTTGGCATCATCGGGAGATGATTAAAACTAGGAAAATAAGAAAAGAAAAACATAAAAGATAATTGTATAAAAATAAGAGAAGCGAAAAACTGCGATGTAGTGACTCTATGTAGCGCCCCCTTGCGGCAGGTCTAAAAATATTTTAAGGGTTCTATTGGAAAGGTTATTTTGAGACTACCCTCCAAATTTTATTGAAATCGATCAAGTACTTATCGAGATATCTCAAAAAAACTGTTGTCCCAACGTCCCATTTATGGGCCCGTACGGGCCTTAAAAATCGAAATTGACCAAAACGCAAATACACGTGTCTCTTTATTTTAAGACCTCTATCTGTGATTACTTTTTTGCACCATAATTCTGAATCACCCTGTATATTATGAAATAATATATATTGCAGGAACTTGTATTTTGGCCCAAACTGCGCATCATAATTGCGCGTCCAATTTTCTAAGTTCAATAGACCGGACACCTCCTACGGTTCACGTTTTTTTGTACAAACGTGCATAACTTTTGTGAATATCGGATAGTAAATAACTGGCTAGCAATACTATGTTACAACAGAGGCGGTTCATTACAAACAGTGTCTAATATAACTATAGTAAAAAACTGCAATGAGCTTTCCGCCAAGGTGTGTATGCTATTTTATAAAAAAATTACTTATTTTTAAATAGCAGCTCGTAAATACTTAATACTTAAATTTAATAATATTGCAGCTCGACTTAAATAATTTCATAAGTAGGCAATAATAAAAATTACGTTTCTATACCAAATTGACAAGCGGTCTTCTAACAATTGTTTAATGGTGAACAAGTATGACAGATTGTG
Source organism: Rhagium mordax (assembly GCA_963680705.1). Taxonomy (NCBI): domain Eukaryota; kingdom Metazoa; phylum Arthropoda; class Insecta; order Coleoptera; family Cerambycidae; genus Rhagium; species Rhagium mordax. Next base: position 44,717,014 of record OY796656.1, read on the forward strand.
AGTTAGAGTATATTCCACAAGAGTTACGAGAAGTTGTGGAAAAGTGGTTGAAAATTTATTGCCACCAAAAAAAAAAGTAAGCGCAGGTACAAAAAGGCTTATAGAGCCCTAAATTATAATCACAGGTGGGGAGTACAGACTTTTCGATCGATTGGGAAATAATTTCCTGATCGGGCGGAAAGTTGTTAGATTTATTTCCCAACTTACTAAAATTCAGTAATGGTTTAGTTACTAAATGATTATGATTAATATATCGTTTAATTCTTATTCCCATAAAAATAACTTTAATTGCCGGTAAATATCAGAAGTTGCTACAATTCGCATGAACTGTTTTCAACTTTTAGATGTAATGATTTACGATTCACGCTGCTACACATATTTCGTTTTGCAAATGAAACGGAAATTTTGCTGAATTCTTGATTAATTTATCGTGATACTACAAAAAAGATTGTAGAAAACAGTTAAAAGTCGCACAGCAGAAGAAATTCCAATTACACAAAATGCCGAAAAATTGGATATCACTAAACATGTAAAGTACACCCATATTTACTTCGTGAAAAGCACCTTATATTTCAGGAAGCATTTATCTACGCGTCCATCATATTGTTGCCTAGCAACAAGTGGCGTACGACGTACCACAGGAGAATTGGAACGTAGTGTAATTATAATATTTTTTGTTACAAACATCATGTTAATTACAGTTTTTTTTTTGTTATGTAGGAGAACGTAGTGTATTTTATTTTTTTATAAATATTACCCAAATCATTTTACTTTAAATGAGACTAATGTAGAGACAGATCGGTAGATGTAAATCCCGGTGATACCTTCATATTTCGTTTAAACTTTTTAGATTGCGATACCAGTAATATATTGTTTACATGTTAATTGTGGCATATCATACATTTTTTTCTCTTCCTTTCCTTCTTTCTGATTTTTTACCAAATTGCTTGAAATTCCTTGAATTTTGTTCAATTTGGTTGCCAATGTTGAGTGAACCCCATGAAATTAATATTATTTAAAACCGTTTTTTCACCTCCAGTTAACTTTATCCGGCTGTTATTTAAAATAAATAACTGCCGAATAAAATTAACTGGAGGTGAAAAAAACGGCCTTTGCAGTTAAATTTATCCAGCAGTTATTTACCTAATATACAATTGCTATATTATTGTATCATAGGTAACTAACTGCCGGATAAAGTTAACTGGAGGTGAAAAAAAACGGCCCTTAGTATATTTTTCAACATTTATATGGGTAAGTAACTATGGAAACTATATAAACAATTTTCTTTTATGTCGGGTTATTCTACACTTTACATAAAAAATCTAAAGCCTGGACTTTAAAAAATGAAACAGATATAGTTTAAAACGCTCTAGTTTAAAACAGATTCAGGCAGCGGTGTGCGATTCCTTCCACTATGGATGAATTTACTATGAAGTTAGTTGTACGCCGTTGACTGTTGCGTGCGTCTACCGACAATCTTTCTCGACCAAGAGCGTAGTAGGGAGATTAAGGGGAATTACTCATCTGCGCACCTCAAAAGCATCTTAGAGGTTATTTCTCAGTTTTAAACTGGTTAATTTGAATATTTTTTAGATAAATCAACTCTTTTGGATATGAATTTCAAGAAATGTGGTAATACATCCCAAAAAAGAAAAAGAAGAGCAAAAATTAATATTTTTTATCGTAATTTTCATAGTGAATTTCTTGTAGAGTTTTCTTTAGATTTTAAATTAAGAAAGTTATATCCAATAAGATCCATTTCTTATTAATAAAAGACATAATTAAAAAATATATAAAGTCAATTAACTTCTAATGGTATTATAGTGGGTGAAGTCCCAGTTCCGCCTATATTCCATGTGTACTAAGGAATTTTATTCGTATCGGCATAAAGAAAGAAAAGAGCCAACCGCCCTTCTCCTATAGAAGTGTCATTAAGTCGTGTTAGTGCCTGTATTGACTTTTATAATGAAAACCTTCTATTTTACAACAGACGTAGGTGAGGAGTGCATTATTTACTACTGCAAAAATTTGCAAATGAATCGGAAAAAATGTTTTATTATAATTAAAAAATATAAAAAATGTAGAAGTAGCAAACTTTATATAAACATATGCTTTATAATATTTCAATAATTATTATCCACTACTGTAGGAAGTCCGGGACATCTGTCTTACAAGCATACAAAGGTTTTACCAAATCCGTATGGAGAACAAATTTTACAACGCTGATGCCTCCTCCTTTCGATAATGACAGTTAAATTGAACTTACATATTCTAAGTGGCAATGTTATAACAAAAGATTTTTTTAGACAATAATAATAATAATAAAACGTCTTTATTGGATTAATAATAAATACAATAAATTAATCATTAATTAAATAATCCTGGGCGAAGTTTAGCGCTATGGCTATTCTTACACTTAACCCAATACAAAAAAAAGATAAAATAACAAACAAAAACAAATATTAAACTGATAATTAGAAGTAAGGAAAATATATAACCGCTATTTTGATTACGAATACATTGTTATAAATACAAATGAACACTACAATTATTACAAAATATTGCAGGAAAGAAAATAGCGAAAGGTAGGCAGTTAACGTTAACTGACATTAACTAAAAATGAACTGCCAACTAACTGGTGTTCTAAAATGAATTTTTTAGGTTCTTTTTAAAATTATTGATTGTATAGTTTTTTAAGTTTTGGTCTAATTTGTTATATGTATAAGGTGACTGCCTTGTACGAGAACGACCTTTACATCAACCTGGTACACCAAACTTGCTTCAATTATTAACGAGTATATGGAGATGAGGACTATTTACAACTCGCAGTGATGGTTAGTCAGTGTTTGCCAAACACAACACTTGATAAACTTTTAAAAAGGCATCTTTCAGAAGACGGAAAACCACACCCAACGTGTTTAAAATAAACTTTTGACGTATCTGTTATCGGTTTCCTTCAGTTGGCAAATAAATATGTGTTCCATAAAATTTTACTTAATATGTAATACAATATTGTCAATATAACAGTAATGGCCTTATCACCATTACTATTATATTGACATAAACCAGTAAATTAGTTATGTGGTCTGAAGTCTTGTGTGGTTTACAAAATAATAGTTGACAGTGGGATGTCTAGTTACTTTGAATCTGATTATTAACTGCAGTAAATAAAATAATATTATAGCATATTATACGTGATCCTTGACATTTTATCTTTTCTAGACTCTAAAGGTCCTATTGGTATCGGAAAACTGCTAGAAGCTTCATATAATAAGCACAGTGAATATGTTATAAATGTATATGTCCATTATATAAAATGCTCCACAAAGAGCGCCGAACGTAATCCGCCTCTGCTTCTAAAATCATAAACACTATTGATATATTATGGAAATTGGCAATGAATATTAATAATTATTATTTAACCTAAATAATAAAGACAAAGTAAATTGTATAAAATTAAAAATTGATGATGGAGTAACAGAAGATTCTGTTGAGATAGGTAATACCTACTTTTAATTTACATTCTAATTAAGTTACTGCTAAATTATGACAGAGCATCACGCTGAGAAATAATTATGATTCGTCAAACAATATTAATAACCTTCCCCGTTAGTTCTTAAACCTGCTACGACAGGATCTGATCTGAAGGGTCTGGATATTAGTCGAAACTTGAAATTTACATTAGGATAGGTATTGATTTTATTCTTATATCCTAATGGATTTAATATTACATTTTTTAAATCTTCCTAAAATTGAGTAAGCCGTAAGGCTGGTTAAATTATTTTCTACAAAATTGAAAATATGCAATAAGAGATAATCTAAAAAATATCGAGATTTCTTTTGTATACGCTCTCCAAATTGTAACTTTAGAAACGGAAAATATAATTTTACGGGACAGTACTGTAAAGTCGTCATGGTAACACTTTGGGGACCGAAATTCAACACAATGCTCCTTGCTCTTTGAGATTTGATAGACGCATTTTTTTCTCTAGCAAACAATAGAAAATTTCAATATGGTGCCAACGATAACTTTATATGACTTTCGTGTGAAAGTATTTTCACCTATTTCCAGGTCAGGTGATACCTATAATCCAAATTAATAAAAATATGTAAAATATTGAAGTCACAAATGCCAATGTTATGTATTTAGGTAAGATACCTGCAAAAATGTTTTTTTGCCTAAATAGTCAACGGAGATCGTTAAATATGGAAATAATACCTCGGCCTCTGGTAAATTTACACCCTAGGAGACATCACCACGGTAACGATTAAAAGCGAGCTACGTGGAATGAAATATTTGACAGTATAAAGCATCAATGAATTTCTTTTGTGAAATACAATATGCGAAACGCTCGAGGGAAGGCGAGAGAATTGGTTACTTTATATTTCAGTACAGATATGAAACGCAGTCCGCAAAAACCAGTTCCAGAAATAATTAATACAACCGTACAAATAAAATAAATTTGCCAAAGTAAGAGATGAAATGTCTCTGACAATTCCAGTTTTTATTCAGGCACCGATTTTTAGACGTATTTATGTTAACGACGTATTTGATGGCATCAAATCGTAGCTTCCGCTTAAATTTTGAGTCAAATTAGAGATAGGAGATAGAATCTAAATTTCGCATTTTTGCTAAATAAATGTAGGTATAAAATTAATGCGAATACAAATGTTGCATTCTTGATTTGTACAGTTGTTTACATTTTTTTAAATAATATGTAATAATACTCCGCTATGTATTTAATCGAATGAAATTATAGGGTAATTGTGAACATTTCATTTTTGCAAGCTGTTCATAATTTATTTGGGTATAGTTTTGTACATCCAATTGGATAATTGGAATATTGGCAAACTGATCTTTGTGAACTATTGAAACCTTATAATAATTCTGACAATTTTCTTCATAAATTAGCAATCCATAAAATTACTCAATACTCATTTTCATAGCAGCCAGCTAACTCATACCTCCTACCATTTTTCAGGACCACTAACGTTTTAATTTTGAATCTAGTACGTTGTTAGTGCTCTTCGATATCCTTGCTCACGATTTTTGGTTTACGAGAAAATTCAGAAAATCGCAAGATTAAAATTGGTTAATAATAAATATATTTCCATTATAGTTAAGAGAGTAATTAGTTATGGCCATAATAATAATTTTAATTATGGTATGTTTATCTTTATCGCTGTATTTAAAATAATTGTATTATTTGTTAGAAATATTGGGCCAGTTGTAACGATATTTTTGTATTCTACGAAATATCATTATTATTAATTATTATTAACTTTCAGCATCCTTGAGGTTGAAAAGTTGTGCCAGGTCTTTGAAACACATTGTTTTGGTCAAAACAAATATTCGTTTAATTTATGTGTTTTCGGCATTCATTGGACAAAGAACGTGTGCCGTCAGAATAAGTCGGAATGGAACAATAGACATTTCTGGCATTATTCTCATTTAGCCGTGTCCCGGTATAATGATTTTATTTGTTATGTATAGTGAAAGAATTCGCACCATGCAATTTGCTTTAAAAGTAGTGTGGTGAGGATTTAATTTTATTAAAGACATGGTATTTTCATAATCCAAATGAAACAGATAATTGTAATTTTGTTTATACAAAAATATTGTTTTAGGTATTAAGCAAAGAAAATCTATTCACCACTTTTTGTAGTTAAGCAATTTTCCTGCTTACCGATATGCATGGTTGCTACAATTTAAGCATAGATAATGCGCAATTATTTGTCGGGGCATAAGACAGGGAAAACGGAGCACTTACATAGAATGTATACATTGCATATATACTTGCCAATTTCCCGATTGGTTGGGGAGATTTCATTGCCGTTGCATGAATTTACTAGGTATAATGATTGGCGTAATTAAAATTTATTATGCATTCAGACGTATATGTGGAAAGAGTTAAGATTTTTAATCAATTAATAATAAGCAATACATTTTTTTTATTGTAATATAAATCCACTCCACTCGGATAAGTAGGGTCATTTATATTTTCTGCCACCGGATTGATTTTGGTGCATTCTATATAGTTACTTCGACAATGATAACAAAGTTAATTTCAACGAATCTTTTATGTACCGATCTGCTAAGAAAAACAAGGAAACATCAGCCACATGTGCAATTTGTGGAGGATCGCATCCTGCAAACTATTAAGGCAGTGAGTATTATCATAGATTGTAAGCACAACGTAAAATTCTACGGGCAACAGCTGATGCGCCCTGTTTCATCACAAATCAGATGCTACACGACTGTCCAAGAGGTAATCCATGAAAGAAGCTGTAAACACTACGGACGATTGGATGCACATATCAGCCCACTTCTGACCACTGATGTAAGAACAAGAGCAGTAGGTTGAAGAGAGGCTGGCCATCAGATCTGAAATAAGTTTGAGGAGGTCTCTCTTACTGGAGAAGCCTCATCATGTCAAAAGAGGACTGATTAACTAGTAGACCATCAGAATAGCTTATAGATTGTCATTATCTGATTGCTGTTTTATTAAAAGTTTTATTAGAAAAGTATTTCCATCCGAAGAATCAAAAATTTTGGTATGGAACATGCTCAATAAATTGTTTAGGAGTTGCATCTGGGATCTTGCCGAATCCAAATGTTTATACCAGCAAGTATTGATGAGAAGCTAAGGAGCACGCAAGTTTATTTTTGTGTTATGTATATAGATTTACACTTACCTACCTATAGTATTCTTTTGAAATATTTTTATCTTGTCTATAAAATTGTTTAAACAAAAAATCTAGATACATTAATACAAATTAAATATTTTCTTCGTCATACCTCCCTCGTAAGTATACTCTAATTCAATTTTTTCGATCATAAGTGACACTATATGAACCAAATACTTGTCATAATGGTCGTTATTTTTTATAATTTGTTTATTTATTTATTTATTTATTTAATCATCTGTATTTGGGATACAAATCGAAAAATCCATAAACAGTATCCACTAATTATTAATTAAAATGTGGACAATAAACCATAGATAGACACAATATATTATACATTTTAAGGTAATAATAAGTTTGAATTTCTTCTAATATTAAAAATATAAAATTGAAATTAAAACAAATATCAGTACCTAATCAGTTTTATTAACATCATTAGCAGTTACACATTATAAAGGGTTGGTTGAATTTAGGAAATTAAGTTTTAATTTGTGCTTAAATGAGTTTAGTGTTCTATAGAAAATATCAATTCCAGAACAATATCTATTATGCAGAGTTACCATTCTACATATTGGTGATTTTTTTCTGGAATTAGTTCTTTTAAATGGAATTATAAACAGATCAATAGATCTTAAATTACGAGAAGGTATTTGGATGTTAATTTTTGAAAGAAGGTTAGAAGAATTCGTTTTGAAATTGATTATTTTATATAGCAGATCAGTTACAATTCTATTTACAAGAGTTGTAATTTTGAAATGTTCACTAATAAGTTAATTTTTATGATTCAATATTTCCATATGGTTCTTAAAAGCTAGGAATTTTTAAATTTTGTGTTGGATATTTTCAATTCGGTTAACATACCTAAGTAATATATTGAGGGCATCAAATGTAGTAAATTTGGGAGAATTTAACTTGGGATATTCTGATAATATGTTCTTTTGAGATATTTTTGGAAATAAATCCAGACAATCTTTAATTAATCTTCTATATCCGACATTAATTCTCAAAATGTTTAGAGCTATTTGTACTATGGTCGTAATAAGTGTTCATGGCCCTTGGCGTGTAATAGCCCTCGGTTAAAGCCTCGTGTTATTATCTTCACGCCGCGGGCCATATGTTATTCGAAGAATTACAATTGTAATAAAAGTACCTTTTAGTGTTTTAATATTGACTTTTATTTTACTATTGGAAAGTACTGTCGCTGATTTAAAGAATAAATTAACAATAAATTCATAACACTTACCTTACGCCTTTGATACATGAACAACTATTATTTATTGCCCAAAGGAAATCAATCCAATTACAGGATAAAATAGTAAAAACAAAAAGACAACAATTGTAATTTAGAACTACATTAACTTACAACTTGAGCGTACAAAATAATGATATAAATATAATAAATAGGTAGAAAGAAGAATATAAATTATGTAAACACAAACGTGTATCAGTGCGGTAATAATTAAAAACATATAATTGAAGACATTACACGACTAATCAAATAAATGTTCATTAGATATTTGTAATAATTATTGTCCTAAGCTACAGTGGTTAATGTTGAAATTGTAACAACTCATATATCTACAGAAGATTTAATGAGTTAGTTCTTCAACTACGAGTAGTACTATGAAATATACAAACATGACGCGAGTTAACTCTGGTAACATGAAAGTAAATTTTGGAAAGCAAAGTAGTCAATCTAATTTACAAATAAAAAAATAAGACTAGTTATAAATAGGATTTGAGGAAACAGCTATTCAACGAACAAAAGCCTCGGTTGCGCTGAATTATACCTACAAATCCAAATGGGTGGCCAAGTTTATTATTCGTCTTTTCTACACCAGACGCAGACCGGTTTCGAACTTTTTATGTTCTCATCAGTGTGCCATAGGTCGTTGAAAAGACGAATAATAAAGGCAAACCAAGTTAGTGTCTATGACAGACAAGCAATTAATAACAGCGGAGGGGAAAATTATCCCTAACAGTTAGTAGCAACTGACCACTAGAGGCATAATTTTCCCCTCCGCTGTTATTAAGACTAGTTATAATTCTTCTGTGTTCCAGTGATGGAACATTAAATCTAGACAGCAAAATGACTGAATCCTCTTTCAGGATGGATACCGTCAGTTTCTGGATGGATACCGTCAGTTTTAGAACACAAATTTCAGAAAACGCCTTTGACCACGTTCAAGACAATTTTTATGGCCATTGCAGTAAGGATACCATACCAATGGCACGTACTCAAGTTGAAAACGAACCAATGTAAAGTAAAACACCTTCAAGGCCAACTGCAGTTTCTAATAATGAAACCTAACATTTTTAACACCGAAGATGTTATTTGTTGTATATGTTCGGCAAAACATAGTATGCCGTCAAAAATTCCAAGATACTTAATGGATTTACAGCGAGAAACTGGTATAATATATGTATAGTTGAATATTATCGGATCAATTTTGTGTGAGTATGAACATACTTTGCATTTAGATATATTCATAAACGGGTTTATTTCCATGGCACCATAATTCTTTGACCTAATTTTGTAATTGAAGTACCGCACAATCATCAAGAGTTACAAGAGTGGCATATAACTTCAAGTCATCAGCAAAGAGATGATTATCACAACCCAGAATTTATGAAAGTTCATTAATAAATAAGATGAAGTAAATAGGAGAACTAGTGAATTACTAAATCCGTAATTATCTCATTTATTTAGAAGAATGTAATAGATCAATTCGGTCAAACGCTGTTGAAAAGTCTGTATGAATTATCCAAAGAATCTGAAATAAACTGATTTTTTATTGCAAGATTTGCAGTTGTTGAACGTTTAGCTAGAAGACCATATTGTTGAGGTGAAAATAATGGTTGAATTTGTGGATAAATTTCAGTATATAGCGAAATTTTCAAGGATTTTAGCAAAGTTACATAAAATAGAAATGGGCCGATAATTTTCAATATTATTCGGGTAATCACATTTTAAAACTGGACACACCCTTGTTGCCAATTTCCATACGTTAGGAAACTCGCTATTTTTAAGAATAAGATTAAATATTATAAAGGTGAGACAAAAGCCTTCTTTGATACCGTTCAATGGCTTACAAAAAGCAACGATGAGAATCTAATACGTATTCGCATGTTCGAAAATAATTTTTTAAACCTGTGACGCCACAAAGGAAATTAATTATTCCAATACAAATCAAACCGCTCGTCCATGGAAAACTATCTCCGACGTACATAAAGATGCATAAACTCTTAAATATTTATATTAATTATAGTAATTCAAAATCTTTTGCAGTTTTCAGGTCTGAGGCAAATAAATCATACACTTAATGTTCATGGTAGATTATTAGACTTAATAATTACTGATATGCAATGCATTGCATCTCGTGAAAATTTACCTCTAGTTAATGAAGACAATCATCATCCTGCATTATTAATAACTTTTAGTCACATGATAGAAAAGAACAATAACTTTCCAACCAATTTAGAAAATAAAAGCTATAATTTCAGAAAGGCTAATTTTCATGGTCTTTATTACTCGTTTCTTTATACCGACTGGTCATTTTTGGGTGACTACTCTGATGTTGATATTATGTGTGATGAGTTCTACAAAAAAATTTACTCCATATTGGATTTACATGTCCCTTTGTATAAAAATAATAAACGAGATCATCCCATCTGGTACAGTCCTGATATTATACGCAACATACAATTAAAATCATATTATAGAAGGAAGTATAAGAGTACTAACTATTATTATTATTATCAAGAATTTTCTAGAATTCGAGCACTTATTAAAAAACAAATACAAACAGCTTATAAAGACTACCTAAGCGATGTAGAAAGGAGCATCTCTGGTGACACCAAAAACTTTTGGTCTTATATCCAAAATAAAAAAGGGTCATCGAGAATACCTAATAATCTATACCACAATACCACAAACTATGAAAATCCAAAAACTATAGTAAACGGTTTTGCAAATTTCTTCAGTGGCGTATATCTCCCAAAGTCTGATGCTGTAATTGGAAATAATCTTCCATTATTTACAAATAATCAATGCATCAATGTAGATTCACTTTCGGAAAACAATATTCGAGATGCTATAAAGAAGATACCTAACAAAATGACATCAGGCCATGATTTAATTCCCAGCTTTATCGTTAAAGACTGTGCGACAGTTTTCATTCCACCTCTTCTAATTTTATTTAATTTTATCCTTAAGCAAAGCACTTTTCCTGAAGTATGGAAATTGGCAAGGGTATGTCCAGTTTTAAAGTGTGAGTCACCACATAACGTGGAAAACTACCGGCCAATCTCTATTTTATGCAACTTTGCTAAGGTCCTCGAAATAGCATTGTACACCCAGATTTATCCGCAGATTAAACCATATATTTCGCCGAATCAATATGGTTTTCTTGAAAAACGCTCAACAATATCAAATCTTATAATAATAGATCAGTTTATTTCAGTATCCATGGACAATCGAGACCAGACAGACGTTATCTACACAGACTTTTCGAAGGCGTTTGACCGAATTGATCATTGCACTCTTTTAAATAAATTAGATAGCTACGGTTTTAGTAATTCTCTGGTCGTCCTATTTAAATCTTATCTAAACGATAGGCTGCAATATGTTGCCTACAACGGATTTAAATCTGATTTGTACACTGCCACATCTGGAGTTCCACAAGGGTCAAACCTGGGGCCCCTGTTATTTATCATTTTTATTAATGACCTTATGCAAGTTTTAGAATGTAATAATCTTATGTTTGCTGACGACTTGAAGTTATATGCTAATGTTATTACTCTTGCGGATTGTTTTGAACTGCAAGTACAAATTAATATAGTGGAAAGATGGTGTAATGAGAATAAACTACTCATGAATGTAGATAAATGCAAAGTATGCTCATACACTCGCAGAGTCGACCCGGTAACGTACAATTACACATACAATAGTATACCGCTCACTCGCTGTACCTTAATAAAAGATCTTGGAATATTTTTTGACTCCAAACTATCATTTACTGAGCATATACAACAAATTACCTCCTCGGCTTTAAAATTGTTAGGTTTTATTATTAGAAACTGTGGATGTTTTACTAACATGTTTGCTCTTAAAACACTCTATTTTGCCTTAGTACGCACTAAGCTTGAGTACGGATCATTGGTGTGGTATCCATATTATAATATCCATAAGAATTCGCTTGAAAATGTTCAAAGGCGTTTTTTGAAATTCTTAGCTTTTAAATCGGAGGGCGTTTATCCTGAAAGAGGATGTAGTCATACGGACTTGCTTTCAAGGTTTAATGTTCCGTCTCTAGAACATAGAAGAATTATTTCTAGCATAATTTTTTTATATAAGCTCTTGCATAATCTAATTGATTCTCCGACTTTGCTGTCCCAAGTTTGCTTCCATGTTCCCAGACTGAACTCGCGAAGAGACTGCACGTTTTACTGTTCAAATTCTAGAACCAACATTCTTATTAAATCCCCTGTGCACATTATGTGCCACAATTTTAATAGAATATCTGATTTATGTGATATTAATAACTGTAGTTTAGGTAAACTTTTACAAGTATCTCATCGGTATTTATATGATCAATCTATCTAATCAATTATATCTATGTGATTAACATGATTTTTGTTCTCACTTAGCTTATAAGTTTTGGGTCTTTTTTAGCTATATTATGTTACCATTTTCTATGCATCTATTTATTTAAATATATTTTTTTGTTATATGTGTATTTCTAATAAGATTATATTATAATATTGTCCTGTAATTGGATTAATTTCTGTTGGGCAATAAATGAATTATTATTATTATTATTATTATTATTATTATATTACATGTAATATTAATATGCTCTAACATATTAATTCATACTGCTTTTAATAAAAAACGAACAAACATATTTTGTGAACATTTTAAATACATTTAAATTGATTGCCAGTTATTTAAAATGTACGATTCTATTCTCCAGGGTTCGTTCACATCCTTCGTTAACCCAGTTTAGTCATTAAAAGCATCGGGTCTCATTTTCCAATTGTTTTCTCCTTACAAAAGAAGGAATATGACTCATTTAATTCAACATCTATTCTTGGTTGCTCCTTTTGTTGAAATTGCATCTAATACGATACGAGTGCGTAGCAATCACAGGGAAAAACTGCATAATGATAATTTGCCATGACAACAGCTCTTTGTTTGATTTTCTTGTTTTACTCGATTTCTAGAACACAAGCCTTTATATTTTACAATTCTCTTTGTTTGCTTGATATGAATTGTTTATAAATGATTTTTTAAAACAAAGTCATTCATAAACAAAGCCTTTATATATTACAGTTTATTTTTAATTTAATAAAATTTTAAATACAAGGATTTAAATAAACTTGACACCATATTTGATAAATATAATGAAGACAATTAAGACATTTTCAGTATTTTTTTTTATTAAGGCAATTTATTGTAGTGTATTAGTAGTAAATACGACAGATTGTATCAATGTCAAATAATATATGAAATAGCCATCAATATTCGAAACTAAGATTTTCTATTGACTATTTTTGAAATATTGCGTAAAACCTTAAATTGATAGGAGGTTTTAACATATGTAAGCACCCAGACTATAAGCTTACCGCCAAAGCACAGAGTTCCGAATGTTTGGTCTAGGCTTTAGCTGATACAGTGATTTTGGATGATGGATACGCGGCACACAGGAATAATAAAGCACTGTAATAAATATATAGAAATCGAATATAGTAAATGAATTACTATTTTGTCTGTTAATATTGATAATTCAGACAATAAACGCGTATTTTTAAGTAGTGTGTGTGTTTTTCTACATCAAAAGGTGTCCTAGTTTTTACATATATTATGGCACTTTATACTATAAGGCGAAGACAAACAAGTACATTTTTTTTTCATGTTTATTAGCGGCATGTCGCATATACAATATATATATCAGTACGATAATACAAAATTTTCGTCAGCCTGTACAAGCATCTTGTAAAGAGGTAAAGAGGTCAAAAGATCACCAATGACAAAAACTATAAAACTGATTATGTAGCACTGAACGACTACTTTAGTAATGTGAATTGATTTGATGACAGAAGAGACGTTACCAATTCTAAACTCATTTTGGGACAACTTTATAAAACCTTTTCAATCGACTTTTAAGGCAAACGAGACAACTATAAATACATAATAAATAAATTATTCTTTTTCTTGAAGTCAATACCTTATAGTAATTGTACAGAAATCGTCACAATTTACCCAAAATATTTAGTTAAGATATTTCTTAAGTTCTAACTTTAACGATTTAAAGATTTAGTCTGCTTTAAGTCGTTAGGAAGCCGATTAAATACTTTAAGACCAATAAAATCCGGAGAGTCGAGGATATTTTGCATTTACAGAGGGTACATAAATTTCTTTTTTCCGCATCAGGGAGTAGAAATCAGTTTCTATAGTATCGAAATTGAAACAGAAGAGAAACATTTTCCCTCTAGGTAAATAAAGTGGCCAAAAATTGCTGTAGGATGTTTTTATTATTTTATTGTTTTAACAATAAAAACACTTCTCAACAACTTTTCGTTGTCATGAGCTTAAAGTGTTGATTACGATTATAAAATTTTCGGCAAGATTCAGTTTGTAATTAATGAACTAACAATAGGCAGTTTACTAACGCCCTATATTTAGCCTTCTCCCATGTGTTTGATAAAAGGTGCCACTGTATAAATTAGAATATGTAGAAATGCAAAGAAAACTGTTAAAGAGGCTTTCTATACAATAGAACATTTGTGTGTGAGTGAAATATTTATACGAAAATTGATTGATGAGATAATTAAAAATAAATTTTCAATAATTAATATAAAATATAATTTTGATATTTTAATTTAACAGACAACGTACATCCTTTGAAATTCGTATAAATATAAGCATAGAGTATTAATTGGAAACTAAAATCATTCGACATTTCAGCAAACACGTGATGGCTGATCAAAGAAATAAATAGGTTGCCATTACTAACAGCTCCTTTGTAGATTTCACGTATTTTATTTGTTTCATCCCGTTACATATCCTACCATTCTTCTTGACAATAAACATGATAATTAGCTTTAAATGCCGTACTCTAATTGAAATAGCTGTAGTCAAGCGCTTCCAACTAGAAATACCTTCTCCCTTGACAGAGCAATCTGATTTTATATAAATTAGCTTAATTCTGAAAATTTAGTTGTTACTTATAACCTAATACAAAACAAAATACTTTGCACGTCATCACGCACAAGAGCCGTATTTTGTTATTCAGCGTCTTACAGCTGCTGCAAGACATTTTTTTCTTCACCATCTGATGACACGTCATCTGATGGTTCGTGGATAATATACAATATAATCTACTATTGTTCACAATGAAAATAACCTTATTCATTTTCAAATCTGTCTTCAACCTCTTTTATTAAAGGATAATTTAATGTAGTTAGAAAACCACAAACTTGAAAAACTTTTGAAGAATATGGTCTTAAACTGGAAGGAATGTGGGATAATATGCGAACATTTTTAATTCTTGCTATCGCTCTTTCTACATGTATACGTGCTTTAGCAATGACTGTGGTTTGACTTAGTTCCTCTGGAGATAACTGTGCAGTTACTAAAAAAGTAGGTAGCACATCTGAAATTAAAAAACCTTTATCGGCCAAAATTAAATCACCAGCTACAACATTTGATAAAACTCTAGAGTGTTGTACGATTTTTTTGTCCGATGTATTTCCCACATATAAATTACTTAAATAGGTTACAGTTCTATTAGGAGCTACCCCAACTAATCCTTTTAAAGTATTACGGTGTTTGTAATTACTGTAAGTACGTCTTTGTTTGTCTAATTTGGTCGGAATGGCTGTATATACTTCTGTGTAATCTAACACCATTCTACAGTTTGTAAATGAAGAAAAGGCACTTGGCATACATGTTTTATTTTTGTGTCGAGTTGGCATATTATTTTTCATAAACTTTTCGTACAAACAAATATGCATCAAATTCAACCAAGTGAATACAACATTTGTCACAGTAGCAGTGCTACAATAAAATCTTAATTAAGGTCTTCATGCAACAGGTTTAATTTTAATTTCATGAGAGCCATTAAGAACTGGTCCCGTTTTGGTATAATATGTACAACGGACCAATCCAAATAATACCGAAATTTTTGGGCATTTAAATATTTGAATACTGACATAAATATTAAATTATCGGATAGACCAGTATACATGAATATAAGTCTATCATTATCTTCAATCATTTCAAATAAAAATGATAATTTTAAATTTTTTAATTTATTTTTTAAATTTTGTATTTCTTTTTTCAAAAAATAATTTTCTGCTTCTACTAGTGATGAGCTACTTAAACAGCTAGTTCTACTTATTGGTCTTTCTTCAGAAGAGCTAGTCCTACTAACAGGTCGTTCTTCATAAGAGCTAACTGTGCTGACAAGGCGTTCTTCCTCGAGCGGTAAATCTTTACTGGTCGAGGGCCAACTCTCCTTTTCAGCAATTGCCGTTTGTTGAAAAGTGTCTTCAAATAAAAATAAATGTTTTATGTATTTATTATCAAACAAAGCGCAAGCCTATGGGTTGATTGTTATCTAACCTAAAATCACAAAAATGCCCGTGGCAGAGAGTGTTAATTAGGAATTGTATTCTTTATCATAACTGACAACAGTTTATGTTGTACATATACAGTGTTCGTTTTCTAATTTGGGCAGGTCACATATACCATGGGAGTGCATATTTAGAACCTAATAGATTACATTTTAATCATAGGCGTGCGTGCATAAATAAAGGGGCAAATTTTTACGATTGTCTATTAGCCAATCGGGTAGTAAAAAAACGATGTCATATTCTTATTTATCACCCTCGAAAACCTACCTAAAACAAGTCGGCCAGGACCGGATCCTCCAGATCCAAAGGGAAAGGCTGTGGTGCGTTTCTAAAGGGTACATGTTTGAAAAATCGCTAAAATCCGACAAAATCGCCTCGTTTAAAAGATTCACAACTTTCTTAGGATGCAAAATCGAGAAGAACGATTGTGCCTTAGGATTTTCTAAATTACATCTAGTAAAAATACGCCGCCGGTCTATCTCGAAGGAGGCGCGAGTTATTAAGCTCGGCTCGGACGCAGGTTTGAAGAAATTTAACAAATTGAAAAAAATTGCGAAAACACGAAATCCTTAAACACTATTACCAAACGAAAAATCTCCTCGGGGCCGCCCTTCTGGTAAGAAATCCAAGGTAGACAGGGTGTGAATTTAGAGCCGTGAAACATTTCAAATTTTTGACCAATGATTTGGGAAATAAGAGAGGCCCTAGAATGTTGGATGAATTGTTAGGCCGATACCTCAGGACGTCTTTGATATGTTTTTGATACATAATTGCGTTGTTATGGAAATATCGCCACTTTATGAAATTTCGTTTTTCTTTAAAAATATGCCCTTTTTAATTAAACAATAACAGACACCATCCAACAAGGGATAATTTCTAATGAAAATGGTGAACACCAGCGGCGTGCAAAAAGGGGTTTGCGGGATTTAGACGCGAAAATTCGGTTTCATTGAAAAATTTCAACAGTTTCATTAAGCGTTAAAAAAGTGACATAAAAGTAATTGGCGCGACTTTGACAAATTCAGAGGCGTACAAAGGGGGTTTAGTAATTTAAAAAATTAAAATACCAGTTTAATTTTATTCCATTTATTTAGATGGTGCGCACAGGGTGATTCTTTTATCAGGAGAAATGCATTTTTCTGGTAAACGGCTAAAGGAAACTATTTTCTGTAAAAAGTATTATATTCTTACCGACTGTTACTAAAAATTAGGATAGAAATATAATATTAAATGTACAGGGCTCTAGGCGTCGCGACGCTACAAACATTTTTTCCAGCAACATACCATACCACCATTGGAAAGGTCTTTTGATTTCGAGTGTTTTTTCTATATTCTATTGTTCTCGATATTTTTTCGTTAAAAAGTTATGATGTAATATTTGCTCCCTGAAAGGGCTTTTTCGCTCTCTTTAAGGGGCTGTAGCTCCCTTAGGAAGCATATTTGGACATATGTTTGTATGAACTTTTATTCTTATTTTCACATGTAGAATTAGCTCCAGAACTTCTGGATAGCAATTTAGAAACATTGTTCGAGCGCAATTAACTGCAGTTAAATGTCTCAGCAAATACTATCAGAAGACAAACATACCTACATGACCAGGAATTAAATGTTCGTCAACGGGCGAAATGCCCACTTTTAACAAATATTCACCGGGCGAACAGAAGATGGGCCGAAGAAAACATGCATTGGCATCTTTGGCAGAGAGACTGTCTTTTCGTTGATGAATGCCGTTACAACCTCTACAATTCCGACGGCCAATTGTTAACTTGGCGGAGACAAGGAGAACGTTACTTAGAAGAAAACATGAGTGTCCAAGTTGCATTTGGCGGTGGTGGATTGACAATTTGGGGCGGTATTACACAACGGAAAGACAGATCTTGTGGTATTTCGTGGCAATGTTAACGGCAGAATCTACCTGAATGATTGTCTGATTTCAGAAGTTCTACCGCATGCTCGAAATTATGGCAAAGATTTTGTTTTTGTGGACGATATTGCCTCGTCGGGCATTATTAGTAAACAGGTATCTGCAAGAGCAAAATGTGAATCGTAGTGGATTGCCTCCCAGATCTCCAGACATGAATCCCATTGAGCGCGTCTGGAGTTAGATGAAGTTGGAGGTTTCCTAAAGGGAATGTCAGTCAGAAATTCTGGACGATCTTAAGATGATTTTGGAGCTCTGGGAGTCAGTTCCTATAGAACTAATCAACAAATTAATTTTATTCAGGCTAGAGGGGGGGACAACGCTTTCCTCGAATTAATATTCTTGTTTTATATACATGTTTTCTTTTTAGTTTGTTAAATAACGTTTTCATATTCATGTATGTAAAACTACGGGTTCTTTTTTGTACGCACCTTCTAAATAAATGGAAAAAGACAATAACACTGGCACTTTAATTTTTTTAATTACTGAACCCCCTTTTGCACGCCTCTGAATTTGTTAAAATTACGCTAATTACTGTTACGGCACCTTTTTAAGGCTTAATGATTTTTCAATAAAAAAATTTTCGTGTCCAATTCCCATAAACCTATTATTGCACGCCGCTGGTGTTAACCATTTGCATTAGAAATTAGCCCTTGTTGCAGTTTAGATGGTTTCTGTTATTATTTAATTAAAAAGGGCATATTTAAAAAAAAACGAAATTTCATAAAATGCGAAATAAAAATTATTGTTCAAAAATTTTAAATGTTTGAATTACAAAAAATACCCGACGCCAATGACACATAGACCAAGGATGACGCTTTCCACCATTGGCTGAAAATTTGACATCGCCAAAGAAATGTCGAAGTTATAGCTAATCAAAATTAGGGATTTTTTTTGCTGTTCCACTTCATCTGGCGCGTAGTTTAGTCCTAGGCACCGGACAAAATTTTAAAAATCATTTATTTGCTCTTGCAAAACTGGATGCGGTCCGGCATGTGGCTGTAAAACGAGTAGTCTTTATTGCTCATCTCCATGCATTGTTTGCGGTGGAAACGACTGTAACAACCACTCACTGATAGACGATAATGAAGACTTATATGAATGAAAAATGAATTGACACCATGATTTATTTTCTGTTCTGAATCATTTTTAAAGTTAATTTATACATAAGAAAGTCTATGATTATTAAAAAATATATTTATTTGTATTATTATAATATGCTCAAATTCAGTGAAGATTTATTTATTTCATACACATTTATTTCAGATCTGATCTGATAATCTGATCCCAAGAATCCTCTAGATTTAGTTTTCTTGAATTATCAATAAAATCTCAATTCTAATATGAAATTCGTAATCAGCGACTTCAGAAAACCACTAGACCTAATTATTAAAAATATAATTATTCACAAATTTCAAGTTTCAAATTCTATTTGTGATAATGTAATTCAAGAAACACCTCTAATGACATTTTTATAAGAAATTTCGATTAATATACAAATACTATAAAAAGGAACGTGTATAATTCAGAATAATTTTCGAAAACTTCGGAGAAAATTTTTAAAAAATCCTTTTTTGACAATGTATTCGTAATCAGTGATACCGAAAACTCCCAGCCATAATTTTTCATCAAAACACTTCGAAAAGCTTAATATATAAAAACTTTAAATTTTACAAAATTTTTCCAAAAAATTTAAATATGTGTGGTTCAAAAAATGATATGCCCCATCACTCATTGTCTTGATTTTGAATAATTGAATATTACAACCATTTAAAAAAAAATCATCCAAATCGGATCTGTTTTTGATTATTTAGAAGATTTAATGACTTTTCCACTTCATTGACTCGGATCTTAAGAAATAATTGCAAGTAATTTGCGCAATATTGACAAACGGATTTCGATTTCAAAAATATGTCAATTTCACAGCCAATTTGATAAAAAACTTTAAATCTACTCCTCAAAATCATTTGTCCTTTCGCATAGTTTAATAAATTGTAAACATTTTAACTTTTCAATTGTTTTTTTCAAATTACATGGAATGTATGATTTGTCAATCTCATCATTCGGTATAGAGATTTTTTAAGCATTCACAATTCATATATGGGTAATATTAATTTTTTTGTAATAACAAACCTACAGTTGTTTCTTATTTAAGAAGAAACTAGATCGTAGACAGTAAATACATAACACAAAATTAATATTTTTGTCATTTAGGCAAGTAGATATTATAAAGTACTAAAATTTAAAAAAAAATCGTCGAATGCGAAAAGCTTAAAAGCAAACACGCTGTATACGGAGTGAGTGATGAATTTAAAATTTCAATTAAATTTCCAATTGTCGTTTGTAAATTGCATGACCAAGTTGTTGAATAATAGCACAAGGGTGTTTTGATCTACAAATCGCTCGATTACATATTTTTAATCGAATTTCGTGTTTTACTGCGTTTGAATATTTTATTAAGCTTGCCTTTCTCTCCTGCCATTTTATAATTTCCCGGAATATTCCTTCATTCTACTGACTAATTCTTTCCCAAAGGCGCTGCTAAATTATAAAAATAAAAACGTTTATAAGCTTATAGACTTTATAAACATTTTTCATGAATCATTATTAAATATTATTATTAAAAGGCATTAATTGTTTTTATGAAACATGAACTAAAATAAAACGATTTCATAATCACTCTTTGCGTTCTACATTGCTGTTGGTAAATTTCTAAATTACTAATAAAAAGTCCCACAAGACACAATTTCTGAAAATGGGCTCATTAAAGAAACGTTCTCTGACATTTTATAATATAAGATTAAAGGTTTAAGTTTACGGCTGATGTTTATAGCATAAAAACGGAAATACCCTGTATCTATTTCTTAAATGCATTTTTAGTACAAGCAAATTTTTCATCTTAATGTTTTCATTATTAAGCGTTATATAAGTATGTGCTACTTTTAAATATAAATTAAGGGGAAATGTAATAATATTAAAACGCTTTCCTTTTGTGCCTACCTTCTTAAAGGCATTTCTGAGTATATTAAAATTCTTTTATTTGTTTTCAGCATTCACTGATGAATTTTGTTAGATCTTCTTCATCCCTTCCTAATTAAGGCTCCAATTAGAGGATATATCTGATCCCCAATTCTTTTAAACCTGTAAGTAAATGAGAATTTTATTTTTGGTTAGATGCTAATTTATTTATATAAAGAAAGTAATTATATTATGTATAATTATGTACTTATAAGTAGCATAATAAATATAGCATATCGCAAAATTTAGGTGGACTGTACTTTATCCGAAAAAAGTCTCAGAGAAAATAATAATAAGCAAGAAAAATAGCTATACAAGCAGCATATAATAATAAAATATTGACACGATTGTCAATAACAATTTTTTCTTCGATTTTAAACGGTTCCATTTGCATTTGAAGAGGGTGCCTCTTCGAATGCAAATCAAATTATATTACGTAATGGGAAATTAATGGACAAAAATTAATTAAAAGTTTTTTATTATTTTCATCAATCTTCTTATATTCGGCACTTCGTCAAAATCTGAAAATAATGTTGTATCACTTTTAATAGAATATTTCAGAATCTTGAATATTGCTGAAGCGGTTTCAGAATTTTTCAGTTACTCGAGATAGACTTTGTTTGAAATATTTACTACTTAGTATTTGTGAAAATGTTCCTAAATATATTTAAATACTTAAAACTATTTAAATCACTGGGAAGTATTAAATACTTTTACGGAAAGATTTAAATACTTTTCCGATAGTATTTAAATACTCTCCTAAATATTTGAATATTCTCCAAGTATTTAAATCTTAAAAGTATTTAAATAAATACTCCAAACATAATCTGATCAAATACCAGATACATCGACAGACTCGGAACTTGTCCAGATATGCATAGAAATGTATAAGTGTATTAAGGCTGCGATTTGAGTATATTTGGTTACCTAATATTTATTAAAATTATTTCAAATAACTGTGACTATTCAATTTGTTAAATAACTCCTTTTTAAATTATAAATTAGAAAAATACCATGTGTCCAACTTAATAACAGATAACAACACATAATGAAACTTTAATTGTTATTAAAATGTTTTTTTGTACCTGGGCTAGCTCTACAGATATAAATATAGGTCTAATACTTAACTGAAACTAATTAACTATGGAGGTTTTAAAATATTGTTGTAGAACTTTGGAAATTTTTTAGAGTTACCGCTCAATCTGTGCAAAACACAACAGTATATCTCCCTTAGCAGCCTTATCCAATATGACTTGAAATTTATAAAATTTACTTCTTGATGAAATTGGAATTATTTGATGAAAGTTACATTAAAATATCATTTCAAGCCCACAGCTACAGCTTATTATTTTTTACTGTGTGAAAGCATTGATGAAATATTTCAAAATTATATAAATACGTATCAAAAAAGTATTTAAATACTTTGAAATATTCAAATACCTAAGAAATATTTAAATACTTTGAAAATACTCAAATACCACGAAAGCATTTAAATACTTTTAAATATTTCAAAAAGTATTTAAATGTTTTCAAAATATTTCTGTGTTATCAAAATAATTGAATATTCTGAAAGTATTTAAACACCAGTTTAAACTATCTGATTACTTTTGTTATTTATTATTTAAATACTTTTATCTTTTGAAAAGTATTTATTATTTAAATACTTCCAATTTTTTATTTAATATTTAAATACTTTTTCAAAGTATTTGACCAGCTCGGAAAGGGGTGGATATATCACCAGACATATCCAGAATAACATTCTCCTTAAAAGATCCGCTAAGGACTTAAGAATTATTGGCTTGCACGCAAAAATATTTTAGAACCTTTTATATTTTTCTTCTGGATTGAATATCTTAAGCCAAATTTTAAACAAATTAATTCTTGTAGATTTATTGACATTTAAAGGAAAATCAATACTATACGTTTGACCTCCTCACAACCTCATCAAACCATTGCAATATTTTCTTAACCACCACGCATGTTAAGGAAATAGCCGCCGGAAATTCTTAGAATTTTGTGTTAGTTTTACAGTTTATTGTGAACCGAATCTAGGGCACTGACCCGTCTTCCATCTATGTTCACAAATTGTTTTATATTTACTTTAAGGAGAAATGGAACTCCTGATCTACAACTAAGTAAGTAGGTATTTACTCACTTGGCCACTGGGTACGTTGGAACTATAAATTCCAACGATTGCAGATACAGCAAATACTTGGCAATATTGTATTTTAAGGAAAAATGAGTAACAATAAACACTACTTTACAAGAAAATGTTGTACACTGTACACATCACGCAGTAAGCACCACAGAGGTGCGAACTAAAAAGAAACAAAGTTAATTGACATTCGGCCTTAAACAAGCTAGAGACTTGCCGAACGAGAGGCACTAGCGTGGTGTTATAATTACTGTATTTCAATCATGCATGTAGGCAGAAGTGGCAGGTCAACAATATCAAGATCAAACTAATTAATTCAAATCAAATATCAAACGGATTCAGACCAAATATAGTGTAGCAACAACTGTTTGAAAAATGTTTTCATTTACGTATGTAATATTGAATATCTCCAAAACCATTCAAAATCAAGTATTTAGAAAATGTGCACAGCCGCCACTCTTTTATGTGTATTAAGACGAAATAGAAATTATTGTAAAATTTTATCCAGGGCTGTCCCAAACTGGGGGGTTGTGTGGTGAAAATTCTTAGATGATGGTAATTATAATCGACAATATAGTTTAATTATTTATTAAAAAACAATTACAATTATTATTTTTGTATTTAACATATATGTATTTCTATAACAACGAAGTAGCACACTATCTCTAATAAATACATTTCATTGTATTTTAACAAAAATAACTCGTACCTTTTTGCATGTTTTGATGGTAAAATGTAAAATATGAAATTTTATAGTTTTCTACGTAAAAAAAGTTACTGTTGTTGAATATCGATAAACTAAATCGTTTTTTGAATTAAATTAATTTGAAAATTTTAAAATTTAACTAATTTAATTTAGTTGTTTTTTAAATTTTATTGTACAGGGTGGTTCAGAATTTACCGATTAAACTTCGGGAACTAATAGAGCACGTTAAAATAAATGGACTTTCTTTAATAAATTTATATCTAAAACCGCATAGTTTCTGAGATACAGGGGGTCAAAGTTTAATTTTAAAAAAATATTTTTTTAAATACGTTATTAATTAGTTGAGGTATTTTAACGAAACTTGCTTGACAAATTAACAGTAACAAGTAATGTTTTCCTAAAAAAAAATCGACTTTCTAATTTATACAGTGGCGGAGTATTCAAGAATCTAATTTATAGCTTTGCAGAACGTTTTCTGAACCAATTTTATGGACAAAGCTTTGGGTTATGACAAAAATGCCAAGAATACTTTTTTATTAATAAATAATTGTGGTTTTTAAAAATGTTAATTTTTTAAAATTTATCCAGTGGCGTATCACTATTTTTTAACAAGTAAAAATTAAAAAATTGAATACTCCGCCACTGTATAAATTAGCGAGTCGAATTTTTTTCGGAAAACGTTACTTGTTACTATTAATTTGTCATGCAAGATTCGTTAAAATACCTCAACTAACTAAGAACATATTTAAAAAAATTTTTTTAAAATTAAACTTTGACCCCCTGTATCTCAGAAACTGTGCGTTTTTAGATATAAGTTTATTAAAGAAAGTCCATTTATTTTAACGTACTCTATTAGTTCCAGAAGTTTAATCGGTAAATTCTGAACCACCCTGTATATGGAGCAAAATACATTGTATGAGATGAGTTCTTGTCTCTTATTTCATCATGTCATAATAAAGAACATACTAATCAATTTAATATTTCCTTTTCGTTGCTTTGAAAATAGGCATTTTTTTTTTAGGAATAATTCGAGCGAAAGTATCATACTAAATATGAACAGAAATCATCTAGTAGTAGTGGTTTTGATCTTTTTATAGTCAACAAAATGAAATAAGTGAATTAGAATTTTCACATAGTTTTTATTGCAATAGTTGTTCAAACAAACATCCATATTTCCATACACATTCTCGTATATTTCTTCTCAATGAATTTCCGACCTAATTTAATATTTAAAGTAGTTTTTCTCATGCATAACCTTTAGCGGCGTAAACTAATTCCTTGATATAACCCCAAAAGTAAAAACCTAATGGGTTTAGATTCAGTGAACGAAGTGGCAGAACTGCAGGGCTACCTCTATCTATCCATCTGCCTGGAAAATTTTTATTCAACCAAGGTAGAACATTATGTCCAAAATGAGCAGGTGCGCCGTCATGTTAAAATTGCAAATTCTGCCGAACCTCGTGTCGAACATTCAACGGTCATACATTGATTGAAGGTCGTTTTGTATGAAGTTTAAATACGCTTCTGCATAAGACGATTTGGGGGTACTATTGGGCCAATTACTTTATCCCTAATGATTCCTGCCCATAAATCCCACGAAAATCTAGGATGGAAATTTGTGCACCGAACAATGATGCATATTAATAGCTCCATTCCTAGTGATCAGTCCATAATGTGCTAGAAAGAATATTTATGTTCGCTAAGAACCATTGACAAAACTGGAGTCGTGGTAAAAATCTGCCTCCGTTAAATATTGCACGCGCCTAAAACGGGTTTTGACGGTTTCATCGAAATCGTCGCAGACAGAGAATTTTTTATTGTGATTATTATCTTCATGATTCGACGAAATTGCTGTCAGAACTGGAGTGACTGATGGTATGTTATCTACTTTAAATACGGAAATTTTCGACTATTCCTTAATGTAGTATCGTACCTACTTAATGTCAGATGAAAAATCCATATTTTTTAAAACGCAAATCAGGAAATGTAGCCCGACTCTATTTCTTTAAATCTGTTTTTGATTTCGGTTCGTAATTTTGATAAAAGATTTTTAACTTTTGGAGAATTTTGTAGAGGTACTAACTACTGCATTTTTTGTTATTATTCCAGTTTGTAGTCGTATGAAGAGTTATTGTAGTAGTTGTAGTTATTGTAAAGTTTGGATTTTGAATTATATAGTTCGCCAATTAAAATTTTATGGTTTCGATGAGATTGCAACAAATCCTTCCTTTGCACATCTGTGTAATCGCCACCAAACACTAATTACGAGAGAACTGAGTTCAAACCCATCCCATATTAGTTCTGGTATCCCTTAGGGTTCATTCTGGAACCTATTTTGCTGACATTTTTGATTGAGCAAAAAATTGCAACATGTTAGCCTATGCAGACGATTCTTTCTTAATCCTCATAAGTATTCTGTTATTTTACTTTCCTCCAAAACTTCAAGAGAACATATCTCTTACATAGATTATTATCTAAGTTTACGGGTTGGTGGAAAATTACTTAATGTTCCAACTAATATCAAAAATCTTGGTTTGAAAATTGATATTGGCTTATGATTAAAAAATCATGTCTCGGCATTGATGCAAGAATGTTACATGTTACATTGCATTAAAATACTTTATACTAAAAGGTATACTATAAATTTCAAAGTACGAAAAAAATTGTAGATAAATTCACTTAAAATCATTTACAAAGAAATTTAAATACATATTGTAGATTCGATTAAAATATTAGAATATGTGATCGTTTTTCTCAAAAGTTTAATGATCTTAGCTGGTTAAAAATAATTAATTTGTACAGGTTGTCCCACGTAAGAGGCTCACTCGATTTTCTGGCTTTATTATTGGGATAAAATGAAAAACCAAAATCCATTCCTATGTATTATTTTGAGAAAGCCGACTATAAGGTCGAATAAGCGATAGAACCTCTAATATACGAGGTATTGTCAAAAAACCAATTTTCCAAATTTTTTTCACACTCAATTATTACGGAAATCGATATGGTATATTATTGTGGTTATATGGTGGCACATGTCATTCATACATCTAACTTCCGTTTTAGCCGGAAATAGCTAGCTTCCAACAAAATTTTGGCGATAGTATATTATGAAATAATTGAAAAGTAGCCAATCTCCAGATTTCAAAAATATATAACACATATCCATTATCTTTAGTAGTTTTCAAGAAACAAAATACGATAGTCATAAAATAAGCTAATTCTAAAAATGCACGCATAGCTTGAAACTAAAGAAAAAGAAAATTACTAAAGATAATGGTAATGTTTTATATATTTTTGAAATCAGAAAATTGGCTAATTTCCAGTTATTTTATAATATACAGCTTGTCGCCAAAATTTTGTCGGATGTTAACTGGTTCGATGTAAGAATGGCATATGCTTTTATACCACAATAATACGCCATATCGATTTCCGTAATAATATACAGGGTGAAAAAAAAAAATTGAAAATGAGTTTTTTGACAATGCCTCGTATATTAGCGGTTCTATCGCTTATGTTATAATCGGATTCCTCTTAAAATAATACATGAGAATAGATCTTGGTTTTTCACTTTAGCATAATAATAGGCAGGGGATCGAGTGAACCTCTTACGTGGGCCACCTTGTAACAGATATCATACTTATCAGTTTTTGTTTATAAATTACTAAGTATATCTCTTCCTCGAAGAGAGAAATATGTTATAGACGTGATTTGAGAACTTTGCAAATATTACAGTAGCATAAATTCCAAACAACTATGTTTCAGAATCATTTACAAACAACGCTGTATTTACTTAATAATAATTTGAATTTAAAGAGTTTATCTGTAAATGGTTTTCGGAAAAAGCGAGAAGACATTATTTTTTAGCACAATAATACTTTAATAATAATTTGGATTGTTTTTATCTATTGCACGGTTGTGATCTAATACGGGTTAGGACAGTAGAACGGGTTAGGACAATTATTATTAAATTTTTAAGTTAGAAATTAGAAATTAATTAGAAATTATTGATAATTAATTACATTACTTTTTCAAAATAATATTTGTCTCGAATATAATTTGTATGCCTGTTTGAAATTAGTGTCACTTAAGGTTAAGTAGAGTAGCTTTTGGGCTAACTTCCCCTTTGTAAATGGAATATCTATAATAAAGACATTTTATTGTTAATATTATACTATAAATGAGTAAATGATATATAGATACATCAACAATGAAAGCATTTTGATGAAACGGTTTTTCTAAATTACGAATGTGCAACCGTATTTTGAGGCTAGTAGATGCCCATTCTCAGCTTTGTAAAAAGAGAGAAATTATCATTTTCGCAACGTCTTGTTTAGAAATATAGACGCGATCAAATATGATTATATACATTATGAGTTGTTTAGTCTCCAGTTTTGCCGTTGAAAATAAAAAAAATGGCACCCATTATTCAACTGACTAATCTTTTGGACATGTTACATTATTAATTCCACAAGAATTCAGTATAAATATTTGAACTCAGGTTAAAATGGTAAATGACGGCTTCAAACACTAATTATAAATCTAGTCTAGTTGTTTGATGTTTGACTGTGATTGTAATTAATGCTTTATAAAGTATTCCCTACCGCAGTTACATCAAATGTGTTATGTGATGAAAAACTGTTTATTATGCTGTGTACCTCTATCCGCTATCACTCGGATGTTAACATGTTAATTAACATTACGAACATTTCGTGCATGTAGCTGGAAAAGTTTGCCGCAGTTTAATTATTTTCTCATAGCACTGGTTGCATGAGGGAACCTAATAAACCTCGGAACAAACCTGTATTCTGGACAATTCTTTTAAGTAATTATCACAAGTTAAGAATATTTTCTAAAAAACTAGGTTACAGATCAAATATCGAAATAAGGTACATATTTGTATCTGTAGTAAATACGTAAAACTGCACAGTAGAATTCTCGCTACTAGGATGGAGTCATCCATATAATGTCATCGCTAAAGCTATGCATATTTGCATATTTTACGTACAGTCGGCGCCATCCAAATGTGAACGAATTTTGGTTATCATGGAAATTTCTTCTGAATTTCATTGTAATAAGTTAGACATTGCTTAGCAGCGTAACACAGAAAGGATATTTTGACATAAAACCAATTTTTTTTATTTTCTATTACAATAATAATAATATGAAAGAGGTCAACCAAATAATTCGCTAATATTATTAATACATATTATTGGAAGATTGTTAATATTGATCGGTTGATTCATGCATGTTTAACGATTGAAGAACAATATGCCACAAACAAGTATATTAACAATAATTAATATTTTGCAACGATAACAATTTAGAAAAACCTTAATTAAACAAAAATGTTAAAACTATGTATCTAAATTAACAGTTTGTAACACAACAAAAAAGCGATGACTATAGATAAATTGGAAGAAAATCTGTCATCGATTAAAGTGGCTGCTCATTTAGATCTCAGTAAAAGTTATATATTTTATATCAAAAAACACTGGCAAGAAGAATATAAAGACTATACCTACAAATACCTGTCAGGTAAAGATCTCAGAATCACAGAAAGATGCTTAAATCGTATAAACACATAGAGGATTTTGCAAAATTGGCATTCGAATTTAATATTAATTCAATCTTCTAGGCATGAGCCGAAGCAAGCCCGATAGGTGACTTGTTACAGTCGAGTAGATACTATAGAAGAATACCTAAATGAGACTGGAACAACACCTAACGGACGTGTATCGAAAAATATTTTATTTCATCCCGTCATTTATTGTCTATTTGTATAATTTGAAACTTGTTTATTTTCTTAGATCTTTTGACAATTGAGAGTTTTGACACTATTTTTTAATTTAAGGTTAATTTTTATGTCAAATAACTGTCAAAAGGTATAATAATAGTTTGTGATTAGTTCGCAATGAATTTCCGGTGGCTTTCGGTACATTATAGCCTCTAGTGCCGTAATGCCTTACTTCCCGTCCCCATACTGTAATGTTGTACTTTCCGGGCGGGATGAAATAAAATAACTTGCCAGAGTTGATCGCGGTTTGCCAGCCTAAAAACTCTTGTGTATATTTTTTTTATTATGAAGCCCCACACGTTCTCATCCGTATTTCTTGCTGATCAAGGCAAAACATTGATGTTTTTGTTATTTACCCATTATCTTACTAATCGTCCTATATGAATTGGAGAATTATCCCGTAACAAAAATGTAGTTATTATAATATTTTAGCGTATACAGTGTAACATTTCTCACCTGTTGAAATACAAACTTGTCAGGAAGAATTTGTCCCACTGAAGGTAGCATCATAGTAGGAGAGCCCTCGACCAAAATTTCGAGTCACGACACGGATAATTTCATGAAAAATTTAGTTCGAGTCAAAAGAAACAAGTTTTATGAAGGAAAGTCCCAGGACGTTGTGGAAATGACGAAAATAAGTTTTGTCAGTAAAAAACAAATACGGTGATCAGGCAGACTCGCTCTAATTTCGTGTGAGTTTTTTATGTACTTTGCCGCCTCAAAGGCTTTTTCCAGGCGAGTGTCGGCGAGTGGCGTCGTATTTAATAGGCGTTTTCGTGTCGGGAAAATCTTTTAGGCTATATTCCGTATCGATCCTTCGATTTTTAAAGTTATTAACGTTTCAATGCCCCCTTGTCGCAGAATTGTGTAAAATTTGTGAGATTAGAAATAAATGCGAGAACAGTGACCGCTTCAGGAAATTTGAAAATTTTCTACATTTTCGTCAAAACGTCAAAATTTCACTTTTTCGTTCGCTCCTACTGCCTCGATAATCGCAGCGAGACCGTACGATTACTACAAGTTGGACCCTCTACCTTGGATTTCTTACCAGAACGTCGGTTCGGCGGTGATTTTTTGTTTGAAAATACCGTTTAAAGATTTCGTGTTTTGGCAATGTTTTCAATTGTTTAAATTTCTCCAAACACACATCCGGGCCGAGCCTAATAACTCGCGCCTCCTTCGAGATGGACCGGTGGCGTATTTTTTTGTGAAAACTAGATGTAATTTAGAAAATCCTGGGGAGAGTTAGAACCAACCTTCCTCTTAGTTCCGTGAAAATTTCGTTATTTAATATCCATCCACGGCCGAGCTCAGATAATCGAAGAGCTATTATGACCCACTTTTTTTACATCTTCGATAATTTTTTTCGCCCTTTTAGGAACGAAATACATGTCAGTCGCAATAGATTTTTTTTTCATATTAACATAAACTGTTAAAAAAATAAGCGAAAATCTTGGTAAAGGGCTCTCCTACTATCACGTTTTCTAAAATATTCTTTGTTCTTATAATTAATCGCCGTTAATCGTCCATCAATTTGCCAGCACACTCCACGTCCAAACATTGACTGAAAAAAGGCCCACTACTATTGATAGTACGCAGCGTATAATTTTTTTCGAATCTTGAATTTCAGGCCAGATAGTTTAAAACGTCTTTGTGCTATTCTTAGAGACACTGGGAATAATAATGTCTTGATAAAGATAAAGCCTTAAGTCAGCTGGAATTATCAATGGAACGAATATTGTTTTACTAATCCTACCAAGAACATGATGAATGATACATCCCAATATTCCTAAAAACATTCTGACATGAGAATCTTGAAGTATCGAGGAAATTTGTAACAAACCTTATAAGGTTAAAATTCGATCAGGCTTGTTACCCTGCGCATCTATATAAAATTGGCGTGCATACTTCACCAAATTGCGAGTATTGGAATATCATAGCAGATCTCGACCACATATTCTTTGAATGTGCCAAACATCAAAATACTTTTACTATATTGATTAGTAATATTGCAAAACACTGTAGTATTAAGGCTCCCATTTAACGTTCTCAGCTGATTATCTCCACTCCACTTTAGAAAAATATGTACCTATATAAATAACTGAATTTTTTGAGGAAACCGTAATAAAACTTTAATTTAGTTTGACTCTATTCATTTTTCACTCCCCTTTTAACCATAGTCCGTTTTGTATTGCCTATGTTAAAATATCCTGATGAACCGCAGGACGAGAGGCCTGTGACTGTGTTACATGCATATTGTTCTATAATTTAAACTAAATTATAGCTGGCTGTATGATTCACGACCTAAAGCCAAATATAAAAAAGTTCTACTGTTACAGTTATAGCGATAATTATCTTTGCCTTACATGTTATAATTGTTATATTCTACATATTTCAACTATCATGAACTATTTGTGTGAAATGCATCGCAACACTCATGAAGGGGAGTTATTAATCCTCTAAAGTTTTGCATTGTTCAGTACAGTCATTGTTATACAAATGGTCATTCATCTTATACACTACGTGGACATGAGGCATTAGTAATACTGTAGCATATCCTGATAAACTTCAGCAGCTGTTAACGCCACTAGTTTGGCATCGTCTGTGCACATGCTGAACTAAGTTTGCACAAAATTTATTCTTTTCTCCACTTAATTAGTAACTTTAAATTGATTGTAAATTAAGAACAATCACACATTTTTGTTAATACGCAATTCGAGTTACCGTCCTAGCAAATGTTGTATGTATGTATGAAATTGTTAAAAGATGCAAGACAGTAAAAAATTAGATGCAACGGACAATAATGAACACGAAAACAAAAATTAACAGAAAAATGATATTGATCAAGCTGACGTTTTAGATTCCATAAAGGATTTCAATTTTAATGATCTGGTTGATGACAGCGAAGAATGTTCAAATTCATAATCTGAGAGTGTGAAGGAATCAGATGAAACTTATAAGAGTACCATCGAGTCAGAAGCTACCGGAAGAGATAGCGTAAACTAAAAAAGTAAATATACATTTTAGTAGCTTTGAAAATGAAATTACAGATCATCATGATAAAGTGAAAACTGAAAGTGTGCGTAGAAGTAGCGAAATCGGTTACATTTCAAAAGCTCCGTACGCGATACCGGCAATAATAATCAGCGATCGGCTACACTTGGCTTTATGACTGTTCGGATTTACGGTAGTTTTTATTTTGCAATGTATTTTGGATTGGCTGTGCGGTTAGTACTACAGCGTGACACCGAGCGGTAGTCGGCGTTCAGCATTTATGGCGATTCGGCCTAGAATCAAAGAAATAAATGCGTCACCTTCCCCTTACGAATTCAACAGCGTTGTCTTAAAATGGCGATTCAAAACCGAACGACCTCAGGATCGGACCGGGTGATGCGCACGCCGACTGCCGTTGTCACGCTGTACAACCGCATAGCCAATCCAAAACACATTACAAAGTAAAAACTACCATAAATCCGAATCGTCATAATGAAATGTAACAAGTCCTCCTTTGCTTACTATAAAAAGAGAAGACCTTTCTTTTGTTTTATAAAACTTAACTGAACACAAACACTGGACTTCTCAGACAGGAGGTATGTCGCCCTTTAACATAACCCCACAAGTCACTAACCTAGGACTGGATATACCTCCAGACGGCTGAAACTAGCGGTTGAAGAGTGAAGACCCCCTAGGATTGGTTATAGCTCCAGAAGGCTAAAAGTAGCGGTTGAAAACTCCTAGGACTGGATATAGCTCCAGGCTAAAACTAGGGGTTGAAGAGTCCTAGGAAACAAAACAGTATCTTGGGATACTCCCGAGGTTGGCGCAGTGTTCTTTCCACCAATACTACGATCTGATAGGGACTGAGGTGAAACAACGGCCGTAGACTTAGCTCCACAAGGACGTCAGGCGGCCGATGCTTTATTAATTTCTGAGGGGCCAGAATGGGAAGATACAGATACAATCAAAGAATCCGATATAGAAAATAAAGTAAACAATGTTATCCATCTTAATGGAAGAAAAATCCTCGTCCTAGACAACTTTGTGATCAGAAAGGGAAAGACTGAATGAAATTTGGATTCATTTATTTATATATGTATTTTTTTATTTTTTTTAAACGATTTGTTTTATTTTTGCCATTTAGTTATTACTTTTTTACCAGTCCTATTAGAATATTTTTTTTTAGTTTATGTCTGTTACATTTTAATTTTTATTACTAGTCATTTATTGGTGAAAATTTATTGTTAAAAGGCAAAAATAATCAAATTTGCCATTTTTAGCTTACAATAGATATATTATGTACATATTTGGTAGGTACTAAATTTCATAGTTTTTGATAACCAATCCATATGCATAAAAAAATGAATGCACCTCAGTGCACCGGGTGCAAACGAACGTTTCCACCGGTACTTTCATTACACCCGGTGAAAACCAATAAAATAGTATTACAAAACTTATTACATGCGACTTTTTATTAGACTTATCTTTCAAGATACTTAATTGAATTAATTTAGTTGAAAATGAAGATAAATTATAAAAATATTAATAAACCATATTTTATATACTTAAATTAAGTAAGTTAAATATTGCAAAACCGTACAAAAAGTAACAGCTTAGCTTTAAGAAATTCCTATCATTACTATAGTTACTAAGTTACTGCTAAATAAAAAGCAAATAGATATTGTCACGGGTAAAAATGCATCAACCAAATTAAAACGATTTCTTGTTACTATCCGCCAATGCCTTTCAGATGCAGGAGAACCAGTAGTAAAAGAAGATAGTTTTTAGGTAAATTTTCAGTAGAAATCACTCCTGGTTTAACCAACTGGTAAATTCTTGAAGTTCACCTCTGTAGCCCATGTTTTGAGTTACAAGCATAAATGCTGTCTTAAGAATGCATTACACAGCCTTCCATTTTCCGGCGTGTTAAAAGCAGATTAGGACAGCAATCATTCTGCTAAACCTTACAAAGTGTGGTTTTATTCGGATCATCCTCCTTAAAAAATTAGAGCTGATCGTCAATAATGCACCATTATTAAAGCCAATAAAAAAACACTAATGCAACTAAAGAGAAATACTATTTGTATGAGATTACTAATCGCGTAATTCAAAAGACATGGCCAATGATATGTTCAAGAAAGTTAGTTATATGAAACTCGATTTACAAACTAGAATAATTAATAAGCACAATCATTACTAGAGTATTTGAGTAAATCAAACAAATGAACCCCGTGAGAGTTTATCTTGGATACCAACAAATGTACAAATGGTGGAAACGTCGGTCGAGTGGTCACAGTTGACAGTTGTCTATAATATTATATGGCATCGCTTTCATATATTGGTGAAATTTAAAACTTCCCTCACTTAATCATTTTGATTTACGTGAATAGAGAACCTCACCGCTTTACCACAATATAGATTGCATAGAAGATTTGGATTTAAAGTCTTCAATGATGAATATTTTCAACAAGTTCTGCTCGTAATGCATAAGGGCACTGAGAGAGTTACTAAATTTAACACTTAGAAGCAACGTCCGTAATTTTAAATAATGGAACAGCTTACGCCGCTAGAGGCGCTAAAACGTTATTTATGAAAGCATCTGAAAAATGAGGTGTAAGAGTTTGAACCCCCACAAAACCTAAATGCTGTTTATAATGCATTTAATATAATAAATCCAAATACAATATAATCACGACGATATTTAAAGTACATATATCGACTATGTATAAAACAAAATGGTCAGGATCTTACATCAAAAGAAAAAAAGTTTGGTGAAATGCTTGATTTGTCTTTTTATGTTAATTAGTATTAATGCATAGTCAACCTTTTTTTTTAATGTTCTTATTAGGTGTTTTATCTTATATCAGAAATTATTAATAAAAGTTGCACTGTTTTAATTACTCAAGTAGGTCTCTGATATGAATAATCTGAGTTTACCTCGCTTTCCGAGTGGAGCTTCAACCGTGATGTTAAAAAAACATCGAAATTTTCGGACCTTTCCGGTTTATCTCGAATTCCTTCGAAACTAAGCATTTAATCGATAGTCCACTTTTACCAAAAATATAGAGTATTAAATTTTGCATCGACTGTGTACTTTGGAATTTGATTAAGTGATCTTATAGAAAAGCTACGTCAAAAAACGCCAATTTTCACACTTTTCAAAAAGCACTCGTCTCTATACAACATACAATATCTATGAATCGACCAACTTGAACGCAAAATGTTGTAGAATTAAAATTGAAGATATATTAAAATAATTCTTTAATTTATTTAGTATATAGCATGTCAATAGAAAAAATAATCTAAATATCTCTAAGAGAAAGCCTCCTAGACTAGGATTTTTTTATTAGAAACACATCAAAGTTTTAAAATCTATATAAAAATATAATTTCTGATCATTGGTGTAGAAGTTTTGGACGGCACCCCATAACTACGCCACTGCTTTTGTGTGAAAAAAGTAAAAAAATTGGTCTTTTTATTATGACTAAAGCGTACAAAGTTTAAACAAAAAATATTTACTTGTTTAGTGTATAGTAATCATTTTTAAAAAGTTTAACGTCCTCTATCTTGAAAACGAAGTATTTTAAAGAAAAAACTCCTATTATTTTTATATGTTCTATTGTTTACAAAAGTTATGTATAGAAAAAATAATTTTTAATGCCTAAACCTTGTATTTATTTATGTGTTTATAGAATCTTTTTGAACACAATAAATTAGACGCAGTTTTTATTACATTCCCTTACGAATTAATACAAAGCTGGTTACAGACTATTTTACAGTCTGCTCCTTGCCCTTATATTTAGCTATATGAACCCGGAATTTCCCCTGCTGAAAATATGAACTCTAGAGGTCGTAGGTACACCTTTTATCACGAAATCCACAGTACCGGAAGGGGCTATATTCAGTTCGATATCCTAGTTCACTGGCATTAAAGTTCTTTAGAATTCCCGATCTCTAGCCGAGAAAAATCTAGTTTCTACTTTGAAGATAAAGGGGAAAGGTAAACACACAA
Organism: Rhagium mordax; assembly: GCA_963680705.1. Taxonomy (NCBI): domain Eukaryota; kingdom Metazoa; phylum Arthropoda; class Insecta; order Coleoptera; family Cerambycidae; genus Rhagium; species Rhagium mordax. The sequence goes on from OY796656.1 coordinate 44,753,943, forward strand.
GGTAAATATGAAAACCCTCACAGAATTTAAATCTAGTGAGATGATGCGGCCTTGTTTGTCGAAATAATAGCCGTAGAATAACATGTAAGCACAATCAATATTTTAAAAATTTTAAAGAATTTGTTAAGTGAATTATACGTGGTGTTGGGACATAATATAACAATACAGGATGATCTACCACGACTGTGTCAAACTTCAGAGGTCGCTAATTTATCAAAAAATAAAAAGGACTTTCATTAATAAACTCGTTAATAAACATATGTCCTAAAACGCATAATAAGGGAGCTGCAACCCCTTGAAGGGGGATGATGAATATCATAATACCGATTTGCGATCATAAGTCCAAGTGGTGACAAAAAGAATGAAATTTTCATGCATTACGACCTCGATGTAGGCACGTAGAATTACAAATTTCGTATTTAATAGCTTGCTTATTAGGATAGTTTTGAGGGGTAAGGGGTAGTTTTTTACTCCAAAATTTTTTTTAAGTCACTTTTTAAATAATATTATTTCCTGCATGCAATGAATTCAGAAGACAGTATCTTTCAAAATTTTTGTCACACCAGCCGTTTTACAATAATTTGCGTTGAACGGCAATAAGATTTTAGCAGCCTATTATTGCCGTTCAACGCAATTATTCAAAAACGTTCTTGAATAAAAGTTTTGAGTCCATTGCATGGGAAATAATTTTATTTAAAACTTTTGCTTCGAAAGTGACGTAAAAAAAATTTTGGAGTAAAGAATTACCCCTCACCCCTTTAAAAAATTGCAAATCTCTATCAATAATGTGTACCATGTGATCTGTTATTTAGCTTAACCCCTTACTGCATAGTGGGTCACATATGGCACAAACCGTTATTTATTCCAAAATATTAAGTAAAATGCTTTAATTTCAAAGTTTAATTGCATGAGTGGTCATATCTGGCACATTCTGAATGATATGCTACCTAAAAAAAATATCCCTGAGGAGTTTAAAGACCTACGCGCTATCAGCATTTTACCAACACTATCTAAAATACTTGAAAAAATTATGGAAAATCAACTCGGTGAATACCTATTAGAAAATGAAATACTGCCTCAAACTCAATCAGGTTTTAGAACTGGATACAGTTGCACTACGGCTCTTTTACAAGTTATCGACGATATTCTAGGAGCGTCAGATCAAGGTTTATGTACAATTTTAGTCTTACTCGATTTTAGTCGTGCCTTTGATACTATTAACCATGATATCCTTTTATCTATTTTACTTCATGTAGGGGTCACGAAAGCTGCGGTCAGTTTATTTGAGAATTATTTAAAAAATAGGCAACAAAAAGTCTGTATTGAACATAACTGCTCAGATTATCTCTCATTGAAGTCAGGTGTACCGCAGGGTTCTATTCTTGGGCCACTGCTCTTTACCCTATATACTAGCCAGTTTATGTCATGTTTAAAACACTGCCAGTTTCATTTATATGCCGACGATACCCAACTTTATCACTCATTTAATGCCTCTGATATTGAAAATGCCTGTTTACATATAAATGAAGATTTAACAACGTTTGTAAATTTATCAAAAGACCACTGTCTCATTATTAATGCCAGAAAATCTAATGTCATGTTATTTGGTCCTAAAAGATCTCGCAATACTATTAGAGATCAGGTTGAAATAAATGTAGATCAGGAAAGGATTGAAGTAGTTGACCATTCCAAAAACTTGGGTGTTATTATTGACAGTGATCTAAGATTTGATAAACATATAAACAAACTTACTCAAAAAGCATACAATTCTATCAAATTGATATACGGGAACAGGCACTATCTACCTCAGAAAGTAAAAATTATGCTATGCGAAAGCTTAGTATTGTCTTTATTAGATTTTGCTGACTGTCTATATGGTCCTAGTTTAACTAGTTTATATAAAAATAAAGTACAAAAAATTCAAAATTCATGTCTTCGGCTAATTTATGGTATATGAAGATGCGAGAGAATTTCATATAAGCTAAAATGCACGGGGTGGTTAAACATGGAAAATCGTAGATTATTTCATTCGGCATGTTTATACCATAAAATTTTACTTAACAAATCTCCGGAATATTTGTATAAGAAAATAAAATTTAGGACGGATGTACATACCCTTAATTTAAGATTCAAAGGCCTTTTAACACCGCCTCTTCACCGTACTGAACGTTTTAAAAGTTCATTTACATATCAAATTTATAAAGTATACAACACTATACCTGAAAACTTGAAGGTAATGAGTATAAGTTATTTTAAACGGAATTTCAAATTTTTTATTCTTAATCAATAGATTTAATTATAGTCCCTATTGCTTGACGCTTTTTTTTGTTTTTGTTTTTTGCTACTTAAATATCCTTATTTATTTTTTAATCTTTGTTATTTTGGTACACCTATGAGGTTAAGTGGAAGAGCAGCTAAATGTTTAAAAATATTTTAATCTATAATAATTTTTCTTAATTTTGTTAATTACATGCTGAACTTCGCCTATTATGCCATTAGTACTTAATTCATATATTATATATAAACTGATTATAATGCTCTACAGTGGAAAATAAAGACGCTATTATTATTATTATTATTATTATTATTATATTGAAGCATCAGGAGCCATCTAGTAAGTTTTACTGAAAGTTATTTAATGGCGGACTGTTCTTGTCTGGGCAACAGCTGATCGGACATTTTGTGCATTTATAGATACGTGTTTTATCAGAGATTATTCAAATAATTTATTAACAAAAATATATACAGTAAGTGTATAGTGTGAAGAAGGTGTATGTTGAGGTAAATATGGAGTTTTATTATAGTTTGTGTTTTATTTTTATGAAATTATGTTCGTGCCATATATGGCACAACATGCATTCTGGACAAGATTGAAAAATTTTCATTTATTTTAGATTTGTTATTGAGTAATTATGGATACCAGAATGTTTTATGGGAGTCGACCTGCTACTAATATTAGGGACATTCCTGATGGAAGTGAAGACGAAATAATGTCTGATGACGATTCTCAAGAAGATTATGTTATTTTATCTCCAGATTCTGATTACGACCCAGACACTGATAAAGAAAATGAAGATCCTGGTACACCACAGATCATACCTGAAACTGATTCGGATAGCGAGGAAGATTTGCCCCTCACTGAATTAGTTTCAAAATGGAATAGAAATTTTACTTGGGAAACAGAAGACCTGGTAATGACACAGGAAGATACAAAATTTCTAGGCAATGAAGATTTACCCGCTGAACTAAAGCAGGATATTGAATCGCCTTATGCATTTTTCAAATACTTTTTTACAAAAGAAATGCTTAGTGATATTGTTTACCAAAGCATTTTGTATTCTACCGAAAAGAGACCACAAAAACCCATGGTGTTGACTGAAGAAGAATTGGAACAGTTCATAGGAACTTGTTTGTACATGTCTATTGTTCAGCTACCCAGTACTAGAAGTTGTTGGAATCTCAATCTCAATCATCGCCTAGTATCTGAAGTTATGTCATGTAATCGATGGGAAGATATCAAACGATTTTTGAATTTCAACAGCAATATTGATATGATACCTTCAGGTAATCCAGGTCTTGACAAACTTTATAAAATCAGACCTTTACTGAATAAACTTCGAGAGCGACTACTGACGGTTCCAAGGGAAGAGTATCTAGCAATAGATGAGCAAATAATTCCTCACTGAAACAATATAACCCCAAAAAACCCCATAAATGGGGTTATAAAGCATTTGTGCTTAGTGGGGTAAGTGGGTTTTCGTATGATTATGAGATTTATGCTGGAAGTGAAAGTAATGTGGTTCTAGATGGAAATTCTGATCTAGGTGTAAGTTCAAACACTGTTGTTCGGCTTGCGCAAACAGTACCAAGACATTTACGGTATAAACTATTTTTCGATAATTGGTTCAATAGCATACCATTGCAGGTTTATTTGACAAAAGAAGGCATACTTCCATTGGGAACTGTCAGAATTAACGGAGTTCCAAATTGCAATATGCCAAAAGAATCAGAGTTCAAGCGACAAGGCCGTGGGGCTATGATAGAAAAAGTAGCCAAAGTTGCCGGCACACGTGTATCTTTAGTGTCATGGTTCGACAATAAAGTTGTGAATATGATGTCAACCTATATTGGCAGTTCTCCTAAAATTGAAGTGAACAGATTCTCTAGAAAAGATAAAAGCTATATTACTGTAAAATGTCCACAATCTGTAGCCATCTATAATAAGTACATGGGTGGGGTGGATCTTCTAGATTCTATGTTAGGATATTACAGAATAAAAATCAGATCCAGGAGATGGTATATGCGTATATTTTTTCATATTGTAGATCTGATTACTGTGAATGCCTGGATCCTTTGGCGTAGAAATAACAAAGAAAATGTATTGCCGTTGGTTGATTTTAAAATGGCAGTAGCAGAGTGTTTGTGTAAAGCCAATAAAACCCTACTTAAAAAAAGAGGACGACCTAGTGCTTCTTTAGAAGCAGAAATACAGTCTAAGAAGGCGAGGGGACCAACTGCAGATTTTCCCATGCAAGAAGTCCGAACTGATGGACTTAATCATCTTCCTGTATGGTGTCAGGAAAGACAGAGATGCAAATATCCAAGATGTGGTGGAAAGAGTTTTATTAAATGTGAAAAGTGTGCATTGTCTTTGTGTTTGAATAAAGAAAGAAATTGTTATTATAGATTTCATGTTGAATAAAGTTTGAGTTAGACTTTCGTAGCGTAAACAAGTCTAGATATTTTAACCGTGATCGCTGCGGAACTCTGTTGAAAAACAAGTGTAGATAAAATGTTAATAATAAAAACTGAAGTGATTAAATAGTGTAGTGATAGTAAAAGACAAAAAGTGAAAATGGAATTCCAGCCAAATATGTTTCTACAATCATATTCATCCAATCTGCCAGTGGCGTACCACAATAATTTGACTCCAATAATGCAAAATCCACAATTAACAATACAGTCGCAACCATTGTGTTACAATAACGGAATAATACCACAACAAACATATAATGTTCCACAAAACCAAATGCAACATTTCCATGATAATAACCTACCATCTTCAGCAAACCCTCCAGTGATTTACGAACATAAACAGTTAGTAAGAATGTCCTCCACTAGCGATGACGAAGAACAAGAAACAGCTGATAATACTAGTAGTATACCATGGCAACAAGTTAAAGGCACAAAACGTAAAAAGATAACAAGAACCAAAAACACAACTCAAGAGAATATAACAACAAATAACAGGTACAGTTCGCTAACAATAGAAGAAAACTCAAGTACCTCGCAAGATCACTTCATTGAGAAAATCAACAAACCTCCTCCCATATACATCTATGGAGTAGTGAATTATCCTAAAATGATAGAACCTATAATCCTATTTATTAAGCATGTTTTAGTCCATCAGGGCTAGAGGTCGCCGCTCTTGGTGCTTGCTTGGCAAGCCGCTATCGGTCACTAGACATCTTCGATGTCTTGACTGGTAGTAGCAACTGACCACCAGAGGGATGTACTTATCTCTCACAGTTACTATGTGCTGGGTCTGCCATAGACCAGTTTGGTTTGCCTTTGTTATTTGTCTTTTCAGCTACCTGTGGCACACTGATGAGAACATAAAGAGTTCGAAACCGGTCTGTGTCTGGTGGAGAAAAGACAAATAACAAATTTGGCTACCAATTTTGGATTTATAGGTATAATTCAATGGGAGTCGGGGCCTTTGCCCGTCCAGTAGTTGTTTCCTATAATCCTATTTATTAAGCATGTTTTAGTCCATCAGGGCTAGAGGTCGCCGCTCTTGGTGCTTGCTTGGCAAGCCGCTATCGGTCACTAGACATCTTCGATGTCTTGACTGGTAGTAGCAACTGACCACCAGAGGGATGTACTTATCTCTCACAGTTACTATGTGCTGGGTCTGCCATAGACCAGTTTGGTTTGCCTTTGTTATTTGTCTTTTCAGCTACCTGTGGCACACTGATGAGAACATAAAGAGTTCGAAACCGGTCTGTGTCTGGTGGAGAAAAGACAAATAACAAATTTGGCTACCAATTTTGGATTTATAGGTATAATTCAATGGGAGTCGGGGCCTTTGCCCGTCCAGTAGTTGTTTCCTATAATCCTATTTATTAAGCATGTTTTAGTCCATCAGGGCTAGAGGTCGCCGCTCTTGGTGCTTGCTTGGCAAGCCGCTATCGGTCACTAGACATCTTCGATGTCTTGACTGGTAGTAGCAACTGACCACCAGAGGGATGTACTTATCTCTCACAGTTACTATGTGCTGGGTCTGCCATAGACCAGTTTGGTTTGCCTTTGTTATTTGTCTTTTCAGCTACCTGTGGCACACTGATGAGAACATAAAGAGTTCGAAACCGGTCTGTGTCTGGTGGAGAAAAGACAAATAACAAATTTGGCTACCAATTTTGGATTTATAGGTATAATTCAATGGGAGTCGGGGCCTTTGCCCGTCCAGTAGTTGTTTCCTATAATCCTATTTATTAAATAACAGATTGTTTAGAAAAAGAACAGTATAGTACCAAACGCTTAGCCAATAATATAATCAAGATAAACTGTAACACTACAGATGGATATCGAAAGCTAACTAGATATCTCAAAGAAGAGAATATCATACATCATACCTACCAACTAAAGGAGGATAAATCTTATAGAATTGTTTTCAAATATATGCACCACTCCATTGAAACCAGCAGCATAACAGAAGAACTAACAAAATTAGGTCATAAAGTCAGAAATATCATTAACGCGAGGCATAGAATAACCAAAGATCCATTAAACCTCTTCTTCGTTGATCTGGAGCCTGCGAATAATAACAAAGATATTTATAAAATAGAAAAACTCCAGAATATCAATATCAAAATAGAACCTCCAAATAAAAATAAAAACAACATCGTACAGTGTATGATATGTCAGCAGTATGGCCACTCAAAGACCTACTGCAACAGGCCTTATGTCTGCGTTAAATGTGGTGGAGCACACAGCACTATAAGTTGTATAAAACCCAAGGATAAACCAGCCAAATGCGCGTTATGTGGAGGAAACCATCCCGCGAATTATAGAGGATGCGAACACTACCATAAATTAATTCATGGAAACAATACATCTAGAATTAATATCACAGGAACAGCTATAAATACTAATAATGTACATAATGTAAATCTTACACCAAATAATCCTCGAAACTCAAATAGAAGTTATGCCAATGTAGTCAGTAATAATCAACAAAACACTAGAGATGAAACAAATAATACCATGTCACAGTTTCTCAATGAATTCAAGGCTATGTTTAACCAGTTGATACAACAAAATAGCATGGTGCTAAACATGCTCACAACACTAATAAGTAAACTAGTTAAGTAATGGGTAAATTCTTAAGAGTAGCACAATGGAACGCCAATGGATTAGAAAAGCACAAAGAAGAAATAAAACTATTTCTAATACAAAACCAAATAGATGTACTCCTTGTAAGTGAAACTCATTTTACTCATAGAACATATTTCAAAATACCTCTATATGAAACATATTATACCAATCACCCCGATGGCACTGCACATGGGGGTACTGCTGTTCTTGTTAAAAGTTCAATCCAACACTATGTAGTACCAAAATATCAAGAAAACTTTCTACAGGCCACCACAGTAAAAGTAACAACTTTACCATATGAATTAATATTATCAGCTGTGTACTGTCCACCACGGCATAATATAAAACAAAACAATTTTGAAGAGTTCTTCCAAACACTGGGACCCAAATTCATAGCCGGAGGAGACTACAACAGTAAGCATACTAGGTGGGGATCACGTCTTATAACAACTAAAGGTAGAGAACTTTCTAAAACAATCGAAGACAAAAGATATTCATTCATCTCAACCGGGACGCCAACATATTGGCCTACCGACCCCAATAAATTACCAGATTTACTGGACTTCTATGTAACAAATGGAATAAACACGAATTATACCGACATTATACCTAGCTTTGATCTGTCATCGGATCATTCACCTATTATTGCAACTATTGGCTTATCCATCGTAAATAAAAAACCCACGCCCCGACTACACAATATTAGAACAGACTGGAATGTTTACCGAAATACATTAAGTGATGCCATAGACCTAAACATTCGACTCAGGGAACCTGCAGAAATAGAAACAGCCACCGAAGGATTCATAACAAAACTACAGCAAGCTGCACACCAGGCCACACCAATATTTCAACAAGAAAAGAAAAAAATCGATATACCGCTAGAAATCAAACGAATGGTCGCAGAAAAAAGACGAGCTAGAGCAAAATGGCAACGAAGCCATATGCCTGCAGACAAAAATACGTACAATCTTTTAAGTAATAGATTAAAAACAAAACTCAACGAGGTAAGAAACGAGCAATTCGAACAATATGTATCTAAGTTGACTAGATATGACAATTCGATTTGGAAACCAGTAAAGAACTCTAAAAAACCTAAGGTACCAGCACCACCAATAAGGAAAAGTAGGAATGACCCTTGGGCAAAAAGTGACAAAGAGAAAGTCGATCTATTCGCAGAACATCTAGTGTCAGTTTTTCAGCCAATAAACAACGAACCAGATCAAGAAGTAGAAAACAACTTAATAACACCCGTTGTAATAAATCAGCATATTAAACTATTAACACCGAAAGAGATAGCTGTAGAAATAAAAATGTTAAATCCCAAAAAGGCTCCTGGTATTGATCTAATAACAGCCAGGATGTTAAAGGAACTCCCACGGAAGGGCATAGTGTTACTGACATATATTTACAACGCCATACTAAGACTTGGATATTGGCCAAAAAGTCTAAAAGTTGCACAAATCATAATGATTGGAAAACCTGGGAAAGAACCAACAGAAGTATCGTCCTACCGACCCATAAGTTTACTCCCAGTAATTCCCAAACTGTTTGAAAAACTGCTACTTCGCAGAATTAATGAGGACCTCCCACAAGAAAACTGGATTCCAGATCACCAGTTTGGGTTCAGACATGCCCATTCAACAGTGCAACAAGTCCATCGAATCACACAAGTTATAAATAGTGCACTAGAAAATAAACATTATTGCTTGGCAGTCTTCCTAGATATTAGCCAAGCATTTGACAAAGTTTGGCATCCTGGATTACTTTACAAAATAAAAAGTGTGTTCCCTCTATCCTACTACAACTTGTTAAAATCATATCTTAGTGAGAGAACATTTCAAACAAAAGTAAATGAAGAAAAATCAGATTATTGTCCAATTAATTCAGGAGTACCACAAGGAAGTGTCCTTGGACCACTGTTGTATGTCCTATACACTTTTGACTTACCAATAACACCAAACACAATAACAGGTACATTTGCTGACGATACAGCTATCCTTTCAAGCCATGAAGACCCCCAAATAGCCTCAGCATATTTGCAAACTCATCTACTTAACCTTCAGCAGTGGATGAAGAAATGGAAAATTAAAGTCAATGAAAACAAATCTGCACATATAACTTTCACCCTCCGAAAACAAACGTGCCCACCAGTTCACATAAACAACGTACAGATACCACAAAACGAGTCAGCAAAATATCTAGGAATGCACCTAGACAATAAATTGACATGGAAACAGCATATCATGAAAAAGAAGAAACAGATAGACATAAAGACAAAAGAATTAAATTGGTTAATAGGAAGAAAATCTCGATTATCAACAGAAAATAAAATTCTGGTATACAAGACAGTAATCAAACCAATCTGGTTATATGGAGTCGAACTATGGGGTTGTGCTTCTAAATCCAATATAGCAATTATACAAAGGTCCCAATCAAAAATACTTTGGCAGATCGTGGATGCGCCTTGGTATATTACAAATCACACACTCCATACAGATCTTCAAGTTCCAGTAGTACAAGAAGCCATCCAAGAAAAAGCTACCAAGCATCATGGGACCATAAAAATCCATCCAAACCCATTATTAGAAGAATTATTGAAACCAAGAATCAATAAAAGACTCAAAAAACTGTGGCCAATAGAACTAACCTAAAGGTTATGGATTTAATATGTCAGTGTGGACAGTGTGTATACTAATGTCAAACTAAAAGACTGAAAGTCTGAAATTGCAAAGGTTACATCGTTGGATGTTAACCCCCTCATGTCAGTTAGTAGTTGTTAGTACACCTAACACTTGCCAGCATTTTAGCTTATAGAATGTATTGTAATTCTGATTGCTAAATAAAGATAGAAAAAAAAAAAAATGTTGAATAAAAATTAAGAGAAAATTGTTACGTTACTGCATATTGTGCCAAATATGGCACGTATCATAATTTTTCATTTTTTTTGTAATATTTTGGAGAAAGATTTTTTTTACTATTTTTTACATTATTGTAACTTAAAACACTAATTAACAAAATTTTGAAATTGTCAAAAAAAAAATTCATGCAGTAAGGGGTACAAAAAATATTGTGAAGTCTAAAAACCTTATAAATGTATTTGCAAATACTGCCCCAGGACATGACTCTTATTTAAAGAATCACAATGTATCCTTCCAATAAATCAGAACACGCATTTGCTGTGCATGAATTTTATTAAAAAGTAGATAATTAATTATTCAAAAGACTTGATGAAATTCTACTTATCTAAAAACCACCCCCTGTATGGACAGGTTAAACTTATATAAATATTTTCCTAAAATCGTGCTTTAAATAATGGTTGAATGAAGAAACTTACATTAGTAGTAAGCCACGCAAGTGTAGAGCCGACCCTAAGAGACTGAAATATTCCCAAGCTGCTATTTTAAAAACCACATTTCGTGTTACACTCTCTTCTTCGAAGTAATATAATTTTTATTGTAATCACTATTTCGGAAGTTCTAAAGAGGGTTGAAATCACTGATGTGGCACTGCTTTTGAAGTAGTTCACACGCAATAATAAATTAATATTAAATATTATTTTGTTTTGGTGTTAAATGGAAACTACTTTAAAAACATTGCTGATATTTATGAACGACTTTAGTAAAGTTTTATACAAGCATAATAATAACAAAAATATCCAATTTGATATATTATTTATATTGATGGTCCACTTCTGAATATACAAAAATAAAATCTATTTGACGCAAAAATTATTGAACACACTTTAGAACGCTATTATTGTTGAATACAACAAAATAATTACTTTTTCAGAACTACATGATAAAATATAGGATCAAATTACAAAGTTCGTAAGTTCAAAGGAAAATATTGAAACTTACCACAAAATTCATTCATTGCGGTTACCAATACAAAAAACGATATTCCCAAGAAGATGTATAGTTGGAATCAATTGCTGTCGAACGACCTGCGGCCCGCTTTTCTGAATATATTGTTCCGGATGTATCGGCTTGGCAACATCGCGCTACGACCAAACTGGTTGGAATTTGTGTCTAGCCCATAGTATAAGCACAGACTAATACAGACTTGACAGTAAGACAAGGAAACTCGGAATTAGAGGCAGATGCATACAATTATCAATTTAAAACCCCCGTCGTGTACATGATCAAAATATACCTGGTCGTTCATCTTCGGCCGGTTGAATTTCGTAATCGGCTTAGATTGTTTTGCCGACTCTTACCTTGGCCTTAAAGATTTGCGTGCTCAATGCACTCAACTCAGTTCAGTAGTCAACCTCACACTTGTGCACATGTAATTGTTTGGTTTTGTTTACTAGTTTTTATTTGTGCTGTAACTGCTTTGTGAATTTATTATTTAATAAAATATAGTAATCGAGATTTTAAAACTACTACTTGCTACTCTTGCTAGTACAAAGAAAAGTAGAAAATTAAATATTTTAATAAACTTTTAGTTTACTTATGTAGGTATATAACATACGTATGTATTTAGCATTTACTGTTGTTCTAACAATTATGTACTGTATATTTTGTTATTAGCATGAAAGAGTTATGTAGAAAAAAAAATCGTGATAGAAATTTGCGAAAAAAAGTTGCAAAAATGGCTTGCCACCCAGATTATCTTCAAAAACATTAATTTGTAAAATAATTTCAACACACTCTCACACTCTTTTTCTGATTTAGTCGGAAAATTTATCGGCAGTTTTCAAATTTCGTAGAAAAATATTGTTTATATATAGTTACACCGTTTTGAAATTTGCATAATAAAATATTTCTCCTAAAATAAAATTTCTAAACTGTAACAGTAATTTTTTTCACAAAATGTGAACACTACCGATAAATTTTCCGCCTACTTAATCAGAAAAAAAAATCTTGCAATTATCTTACAAATAACTTTAATTATAATGTGTGTCGGCAGGTCATTTTCGCAATTTGTAAATTTTGATGACTTTTTTTCTACAAAACTCTTTTATTTAGTCCTGATAGTCATGTATTAAAATATATTGAGAGTCCCATGTCCAATACGAAGATATGACATACACGAAATTTCATCAGCCGCTATGGTACATATGTTAACAATTTATTATTAACACTAAAGTAGTCTTAGGTTTTGTTTCAACTTATATGGTTTAAGACGAGGTTTAAGACATGCAAAATTTCATTTTGAATCTTACTTAATTTTATTATTTTTCTTTATGCCTTCTAATTATATACTGTGCGCACAATAAGGGACATACTATTTTAACATTATTCAATATTATGGTAAAAGACAACCGAGAGTTATGTAAAAATAGGTAATTCGGTAAAACTTGGCAACAATGAAAATAACCAATTAAATGGCGCGAGGTCACGGCGCGGTGGCGGCAAATATCAAAGGATTTTGAGCTAGTGTCGCCTCTGTATTTACTCTGTGGTATAAGGATATACCATGGTCTAGCCGGTATGGTAGACTCCGGCCGCTATAAGAACAAGCCACCAACGTCATCAAAGAATATCTGCGCGTCCGTCTATGGAAGTCTCGCCCTCTAGCATAAGCGTATCATCATAATATTTTTAAAATCTGTTATTCGCAGCGTTGAGTTTGATAAATGCACGTCACTACTTACTTTGTAGAAGCATGGTATCGCCAAAGCTAGCGCAGCCGTTGCAACGCCCCTGGCTTGTTCTTATAGCGGCCGGACTCTACCTTCGATTTCAAAGTTTCTTGAAAAAAATGTTGGCCTGACATTTCTTTTATTTTTTTTATATGTATAATTTTACATACTCTTTCGAGATCTAGGGGCAAAGTGAAGGGAAGCATTAATTTGCGCATCATTCTGCTACTGCCAAACAGTTAATTTGCAATAAAAACAGAAAATTGTTATAGGTACGTCAAAGTCAAAGCTCAAAGCACAACTTTACTGACAGACGATCGTATTAGATGTTATTTAGATTTACTCGCGGAACTTAGTAATTGTAATTGTAATTACTAGACATAAGAATGCCCCGCTTAAGTGAAGATATCAAATATCGTATTATTTTTAAGCTTGAACAAGGTTGGGCAATATCCAGACTCGCGCATAAGTATGAAGTAGCAAAGAGTACAATATGGCACTTAAAAAGAAAATATGCTGAAACTGGAAGTGTGACAAACATACAAAAAGGTGAGCGTCCTAAAGCAACAACAGAGGAGCAGAACCAGGCGCTAGTGAAATACGTTCAAGAAAATCCCTTTAAGTCAATTGTGGAAGCAGCAAATGCTACACAGTTTCCAGCAAGCAAAGCTACTGCCAGAAGAAGACTATCAGCAACTAACTTTCGATGCCGAAGGGCTGTTAACAAAATTAGGTTGAGTGAGAAAAATAAGGAAATTAGGGTGCATATTTCTAGACAATTACTTGGCAATGGGGTTGCTTTTTGGAGACGTGTAATATTTAGCGACGAGAAGGTCTTTCAAAGTTTTACAAATGGAACACAACGTGTGTATCGGCCCATCAGAAGTGACAGATTCGAGGAGACATATGTGTCTGCCAAAGAACGAAGTGGGCATTTTTCTGTTCATGTATGGGCCTGGATTAGTTACAATGGACCAGGGACGTAAGGACGATTTACAGCAGATGATTATTGTGCTATTTTAGAAAATGTACTACTACCATCAGCACAGGTGTTATAACCTGATGGATACATTTTTCTGCAGGAACAGAATATAGAAGTTCTGCAATGGCCTGCAAAAAGTCCAGATTTAAACCCGATCGAGAATGTATGGGGGCTACTCACAAGAGAACTGTATGCGAACAATTACATACCACATAACCGGGAAGAATTATGGGAGAAAATTCAGGAAACTTGCAACGATGTTGTTACAGAAAATTATTGCACTCAGCTTGTAAATTCCGTACCTAGACGTCTGCAGAATATAATTGTTACTCACGGTGGATATACTAAATACTAAAAATTCACTAAATGAACTGAATTTACATAAAACTATCATAAAATAAAAAAATATATTAACTAAATACAGTTACGATGTACCTATCATTATTTATTTATTTATTTGTATGTTTATATTTTCATGATTATATTTTTCTATATTTAGTTATTACAGTGTATGAGTTCTTATAATCGAGTATACTCTAAGTTGACCGGTCCAAAGGTCGCTACGTCATCTGAAGTAAGAATGTATTCGATGTGTGAGAAATGCCAGTGGTTCTCAAACAGTTTGACAATTGAAACTGTGATGTGATCTCTAAATAATAATTGTATAAAAGTATTAAATACAAAAAATGTTGAGAAGTATTAATTTACTAAATTTGTCGTTTTAGTAGAATTCTACATTTATATAGTCTCGGACACAAATGAAACTAATAATAAAAAATGAATTGCCCAATATTCGGTCAATAACAATATTAATCATGTGGAAAAAAAAGTAATCGAAAACTAATATTAGTTAGAATAGTTTTTTTAAATAGAATTATCGTCGATAGGCTACACTTTGAATTCGCAAACTGTTGGTGGTGAAAACGTGTGTTATTTGTTAAATCACGCACATATCATCAGCTTATAGAAATGGAGCGTTCCTTAAAAAATACTCCATAAGTCCGGCTTTGTTTAACACAGCGCCAACATAAAATTTTGGGGCCTAACGACTGTTTATTTAGAAAGAAATAAAATACGAAAAATTGAAGTCATTATATAATGTATTATAATAAATAAAAAATAAAGGCCCTGGATATTCGTAAATAAATAAAATAAGCACGCCACTAAACATCCGAAAGTCGATTTTGCTAGAGATAAACTCGGGCGGATTAATAAAATAAAATTGTTTAGTGAAAAGACAGTTTTAACAAAACTCGCTGCGCGGATTAATAAAATAAATAAAATGAAATTTTTATAGGGAAAATTTGAACCTTTAATATTTACTAAAGAAATAAAAACGATATCGCCGTGAACAGGATTTAAACTCGGAAGTACCTATTCTACTATTTTGACAGTCGAGTATCTTACACACTGAGCCACGCAACTATTATATTACTTACGTTGTAAAACGTGCAATATGTATGTAACGTAATATTGTAAGACTTATAGTGTGGTTTGTCAATGTCCGTTTGTTGGATAAATACCCACTATTTACCACTAAAAATAACCAATAATTCATATAAAGACGAATTTAACTTTAATTTGGGACGACTCAACCCCAAATAAATAATATTTCATTGTAACAATTGGCAAATCTTGAGAGTTTAACTGCCGCTGAACTTATTGAAAACTTAGATATGTTATCTCTCTCTTCAGTGTATATTTTATATTTCCGTCTCAAACGGAGGGACAAAGAAGCTTGGTCGACATACGGGAACAATGAGTGTTATGATATTGCTTTAACTTTAAGTGCAAGAGAAAATTAAATCGTACGCGCAATATCAACTCATACAGATGCCAAGTTAAAATATACTCGACTTTAACTATAATTTTAAGTTAACAGTGATGATATAGTATATTAAAGTATAAGTGAATATTAAGGTCTTTAAAACACGCGCGATTTTTCGAGCACGACGGCGCAGCCGAAGTGCTCGAAATAGAGCAAGTGTTTTAAAGACCAGTTATCCAAGAATACTTTACGCTATTTTTTTTTATTGGTAAACTTTGAAATCATAAATAATTACTAGAAAAAATGGAAATAAGAACTAATAATGTAAAATACCTTTCGTAATGAGAAAAACAAAAATTAATTTGCAATCTGTCATATAAGATTAATTGTTGTCATCACAGTTAAAGTTTTTTAAACATTTGTCGTAATATTTTTGACGTTACAAGGTACTTCTGTCAGATCAATAATTAAAAAGTTGACATTTACTCTTCACGTTTCTCGGGTTATTGAAGTTGCCATGGTAACTTTAAACAGCCGCGTTTTTTGTAGTTGGATTTAAACACTCTGAGGCGTACTTTAAATAAGCAAAATAGGGTACCAATAAAAAAAAGATATAATTATAACAACATAAGTAAATAAATATAAACAAATAAGACTAAGTAAGCAAGCGCTGCTCGCCGCGATCTCTCTCAGCTATCGCTCAACCCACTGTTAGATGTACGCGCTGTTGCCACGTCTAGGATATTAGGACAAAGTGGACATAGGAAACAGGCCGCGGGTCGTTCGAAAGCAACTGATTCCAAGTGTACATGCTCTCTCATTCCTATTGGAAATCATTAGGAGAACAGTACGATTTAACGATTCACTATGTAAACATATAAATTACATCAATTGAGAAATGATAAAATAATTTAGTTTGAAACCAAAGGCGGCCAAAAATACTTACCATTATCCAGGGAGACACGACACGGAAATCAGTATCCACCTCCAGGAATCCAGAACCATTACCTGAAACACCAAAATCAATTCAAAAATCACGACTGAGCTAAAAGAAAGGGAGTTACTACTTCCGTCCGCAACAAACTCCAGACTATTCAGAATTGAAACCTCTGAATTTGTAATAGTCTCCACCGACCAACCCCTGTTCCCATCTTTCACAACTTCTTTGATATCTCTTTCATCTTACTTTATATTACATCATTACTACAATGACTAATATGTTTACCCCTAACTTTGACTCTGTTTATAAATTTCTACCCCTGAACTAAATTTTAAATCTTTAACCATCACCCATCCTCACCAGGTAAACTATGTACAGGGTTATCCAACGAAAAGGCCCACCCCTATATTTTGTTTATTTTTCGAGTTAGGAAAAAATTTTTCAAATAAAAGTTGTAGTGAATCAAATGAACTCATTTAAAACCCCTGCAAAGAATATACAGGGTGTTCCATAAAAGCGGGACAAACCTAACTTACATTTTTTAAATGGAACACCCTATATTTTTTTACATTTTTCAAATCTGTGTTTTTTTGTGATTTCAAATTGTATATATATGTTGCATCTTATCTTTTACTGTTTTTTATTTATTGCAAATTTCGTGAACAATATTATTTATACCAGCAGCATCTGCAATCTGCATGGTTATCAATCAGGTTAGCCATGAATGAAAAACAATTAATTTGACACTTATGCCTTATAGAATAATTGAATAAATTCAAAAAGCAAACTTTTCATCCATGGCTAACCTGATTGATACGCATGCGGATGCTGGTGGTATAAATAATATTGTTCACGAAATTTGCAATAAATAAAAAACAGTAAAAGATAAGATGCAACATATATATACAACTTGAAATCACAAAACAACACAGATTTGAAAAATGTAAAAAAATATAGGGTGTTCCATTTAAAAAAATGTAAGTTAGGTTTGTCCCGCTTTTATGGAACACCCTGTATATTCTTTGCAGGGGTTTTAAATAAGTGCATTTGATTCACTACAACTTTTATTTGAAACATTTTTTCCTAACTCGAAAAATAAACAAAATATAGGGGTGGACCTTTTCGTTGGATAACCCTGTACAATGTACTACTCTGGTCAAAACATCAAGAATACAAAATATTCAACGAATAGACTTTAAAACTCTTTTACAAATCGTCAGTTCCGTGAAAGCCGATTATATTCTTGTTGTACACATTTGGTTTTCTCATTTGTTTCATCAAGAAATATTTATTCTAAAAAAGTAGTACTTAGTGATAAGGAACCAAAAGTTAAGCTACGCAAATTATGTTTAACAATTTACTACTTCACGAAGTCATACAATAGTTATTTACGTAACAAATTATGAAAAGTGTAATTTTATTTGACGAATGTAATAGCGAGCGAGTTCTGCAAATTACATGAGTCAAATAAAATTAGCGTCTTCATAACGTGTTACGTACAAAATTTTATCTAACCCCGCTTTAAAATTTATTTTGGATTGACAATTGTATAAACAATTTTTAGTTGTCAATCTGCTAAATTATAGGTTAAATATTCAGAGATAATATTATATTTTTCAACGAGTGAATTACGAAGCCATTACTCATTTGGATAGTTTGCAGTAAACTGAATGAGTAATGGCCATAGCTCACGAGTAGAATACGTACTTTTTCCACGACTAGTATGTTTCGGGTAAATATTTTATAGCTATTAACATATCTAGGAATGTTATGACTATCATAACTGCCGCAGATGTCGGTTTGAAATCCGAGCTCGTAGAGCGAGGATTTTAAGACATCTAAGGCTGTTAATATTCATAACATCCGTGATATGTTCAATAGTTTATCGGTTTCAGAAAATAAAGACATTATTAATAGATATTACCTTTTGATATTCTCTTATTAATAACGTTTTCATTTCATTAGTTGGTCAAGTCTGTATGGGTTGATTTGTCGCCATGGTTACAGTTATATTTTGTTTGTTTTTATTTGTTACCTTTTTTCGTATTACATAAATGTTTACATTTTTAATGTCACAACGGCTACATAAAAATGGACCTTGGATTGCCTGAAAATACATTTCAGTTGGATTTCAGTACTTAATTATTATTGTTTGGAGTTTTCTGTCTGTTTGTATTAATAAATAGCCCTATATTATAGTTTCATTATTTATTATTTCATCTGTTGACAGTTATTGACAGATCTGTATTTGTAATATTATTACCGTACAAGTTTTAAATATAACTGTACAACTTTAGTTATGACTTGTTTACCAGCCTACTTTTGCATATGTAAACAAAGGATTAATATCCTGAAACCGATAAAATAAATAACATAACACATCAAATTATTGACAAAAACGCAAAAAATTGTCAGAACTGTCAGAAGAAGTTTGTTTAATTTTAAAATGTCACTCGCCTTTAGCCTACTTTGTGTGACATGAAAATTTATACCCGGTGATTATGAAAGTTGTGGGTTTCTGATTGGTTAGAGGCCGGTGGTTATGAAAATTGGGAGTTCCTGATTGGTCAGTAGTCGGTTCATAAATCCCTGTAAAGGTAATGACTACTATTATTGGCAAATTATCGAACGCATAAGATATGCATTATTGTATAATCGTAGAAAAAATCTCATTACATCACTCTTTGATAGAAAGGTAATGAAATTCATTTTATCACTCAATTGTGTTATGACAGATAGTTATGAGAAATGTGACCTTTCATAACGTCAAAAATGCGTTTAAAATTAGACTTTTCATAACGTGGTTAGATAAAAGTACATTTTCAAGTTTGCTACCGCAATAAACAAAACTTCTCAGTTAATAATTTATTTTTATTTTCCAGGAAATGGACAGAGGACTAATATGAGTTATCGGAGAAAGTTCTAAACTTTACAAATTGAATATCCACAGTAATTGAGGAGTAGACCTGCAACGAAGAGAAAAATAAAATTTTCCAACAAAATTAATTTTATCAAAAAATAACCGTCCAATTTAAAAAACTAATGAGTTACTTTTCATTAACATTTTAGCGTTCATGGCAACGTTAATTTCTTGACTAAAAATTCAATTAACAGAAGATAATTAATTTCCATTTAATCAACAGTGGCAAATTGCATGTTGATTAAAAAACCGACAATTTGCTGTGGACCAACAGAAACTAATGTGGTTGTCAATCGTTTTAGAACTAAAATAACACAATTTTAAAAACTATACAAAAGTCTATGTGAGTTTCAAGATGAAAAGATTTAATTAAAATGTTAATAGTGTTCTCATTAAATTCAGCGCTTGTATAGGCTTTTAGCTAATTACAGTCTAGTAGTAATTTAAATGAATAACAACGGTACCACTATGTCGGATTACGAGCGTATACGTTTAGTAATCCTTGGGGGAGCAGGAGTCGGTAAAAGCTGTATAATAAAACGTTTTCTAATGAATACTTACTGTAGTAAGTATCGAAGTACAGTCGAAGATTTATACAACAGAGAATATGATTTAGGGCATATGACACTGAAAGTTGATATATTGGATACAGCAGGAGATATGCAATTCCCAGCAATGAGAAGACTGTGTATAGCAACTGCTCACGCTTTTCTTTTAGTGTACGCCGTTACTTCGGCTCCTTCACTTGATTGCGTAAAACAGTGCTTTGAGGAAATTCGAGAGCAAAGAGGAGATTATCAGGAAATACCTATTGTAGTAGCTGGTAATAAATTGGATTTGACTTCCACACACCGAGAAATCCCAATTGAAGATGTTTCTGAATGGGTTTATTGCGAATTGCCAAAGTTAAGGTACGTTTATTGCTTGGAACACATCACACTTGAAGGAACAGTTATTTGTTTATTTTAGTTCACGGATCTGATTAAGAAAATGTTAAGAGGTAATTTCCCCGGCTTATTTTGAGACAAAAAGTTCACATAAATACGTTTTAAATGGTATTTTGATTCTAAGGCTTTTCCCGAGTTCTAATTTGGAAAATAATTCCTGGGTTCTCCTCCGCGTTGATTATTTTTAATGCCTGACATATCACTCATGTTATCGCGATAATTTTCTAAAGCGAAGACCAAAAGGAGATCACGACTCAATATTTTAAAAAGTTTTGCTTTAGAGATACAGAGTGACAAAGTTGTAATTAAAAATGAACTATTTTAAAAAATCTCGAAATAACGTTAAGATGATTTTCCGAAACTCGGTTAGTTAGTAACACATAAAGGGAACTACATTAATTTTTCTTCAGGTGTAAATGGTACGCAACTGTATTTTTCCAAGATCAACAGTTTCTTATTTATTATTAATCTGTAAAATATTTGTTTCATTAAAAATTGACGTACCTAATAACACATAGAGAGGCATTTATTTAAAAATTTTCTTTAATTGTTTGATGTCAATAAATGCCACAGCCTTCTCTAATTTATGTGGTATGTTTTAAGCCGAGGAATTACGTTCTGCATTATTTTAGGACCATTCTGTATTATGACACCAATAATTCATTGCATCTAAAATATATTGAAAAAATAGGAGAGTAAAAAACAAAAAAATAATGACCTAAATAAAACTAATAAAGAACAAAAATAAAGTAACCGAACAATAAATAACATTAAAGGTAAAGTAAACCTTAGCGATATAGTGGGTTGAAAAATCACTCAAGAAATTGCAAAGAAAGCCGACATTCACACACACTTTCTCTCTATGAGGCCCAAGTGAAATTAATTTGAAACGTGAAAAGTGTGTTGGCACCTTACTTTTGCTAAGAAGTATTACAGGATGGTCATATTATTATTTAAAATATAATAATTACATTGTATGTTATCTCTACAGTAAGAAATAAGCGACGAAATCTTTAAATGTTGAATTTCAACGGCGAGACTTAATAAACAATAATGCAGAGGTCGCACCCATTGCTGCGGTCACCAGCTGCTGGGGGATAGGACAACACATGTTACTGGAGTACCGAGTTGGTTTTCGTCTCGTTTGTGCATGCAACTATGTACTGTGTGTTTACTGCTTTTATTGGTTCAAAATTAATCTTCAATATTTAATAACAACTGAAGCCATCCCTGTCCTATTCTAGATATCTCTCAATCTGGGCAGAGCGCGGCATCTTTTTTGCATTTTTTGCGTGATCTTTTCAACCCACTATATCGCTAAGGAGAAGATAATGTCCACTTGACAGAAAACTCTCGAGCGCCACTCGAAAAAAAACAGACAATATCGGAGGAGATTGCTGTTCAATTTAGTTGTACTTACAAAGAAAGTTGCATAATTTGGGGAATCGGATATAAGGGTGATTCATAAGGTTTGGGAAATATTTTACCTTGAAGATTCTATAGCAGAAAGTATTAATTTTTTACTTAATAACTCTGGAAGTCAAATTTTAATTAACAAATCGAAGAATAAAAAAATCACGTGTTTAGGTAACTCCATTCATGGATCAGTCAGATATTTTTTCACACATAAACATGAATGTCGGTAAAATTAGGTTTATTGACGTGAGAAAATCGACTAAGCTGTCATTTTTGGTGTATCGCACAGGAGGGCGCTACGTAAGTTAAGTTGATTTAATAGAATCCTTCATAACTTTTTTGTACTTCGTTCATTTATAATCTCATTGCAAATTTTTTATTTAACCATTATTTTTAAACAAAAAAGAGATACTTGTTTTTTTTTTATTAATGGCATTAGGTCATTGACCATGCAGCCAAAAGAGATACTTGTTTTATCTTCATAATATGCACCCCTATCGAGATATTTACAGTTTAGAAAATCCTGCGCACCCATAATTTTAAACAAATATCCTGATTAATTAAAGGGTAAGTGCTAAAAATGTTTACCAAAGTGTACTATGGAAATAAGTGAAATATATTGACATAGAGCAATAACTGAAATACCGGGTGGCCACTAGTCAACGTAGGCCCCCAATATTTTAGTTGTTTTTGAATTTAAAAATTTCGTTTTTGATATACGTAAGTAAGACAAAAGTGGGCTATTTTTAGACTAACAGGGACGAGGGTATCACTTCCGGTTGAACCGGAAGTGACATCAACTTTTTTTTCTTAAATAGAATGACCGTGTTTTTTTGGGGTGTTTTATAAAGTATGAAATTCCAACCGCAACAGTTTTTTTTCCAATTTCAAAAATTCCAAAAAATAAGTGAGATACGAGCGATTTTTTATTTTTTACAAAATGGCCGCGTCAGATGAATGCGATGTAAGAAAATTACTAAGTAGGCTGTGGAAATTATTAGCAGGGGTAGTAAGCTTGTCTGTGAAGAATAAAATAAAATAAAATTACTGATAGATACGACTATTTTCAGGTTTTTCTCAAAAAACGGAATTTAATTTTCGTTTTTATTTCCGTAAGGGTCCTATGGAAAATTTTAAATGGGACCGTACTATTTTTTTTTATTAATCGGATATAATGATTCATAAGCTTTAATTTTTTCGCCAATAATCATTTCTTAACGAGATCCTTTGTAATAATAAAAGTGCTTTTAAAGGTAAGCACAAATTAAACAAGAAATAATTTTAATGACCCTTCAAAAACACTTTTATTATTAAAGGATCTCGTTAAGAAAAGATTATTAGCAAAAAAATTAAAGCTTATGAATTATTATGTCCGATTAATAAAAAAAAAAAGTACGGTCCCATTTAAACATTTTCCATAGGACCCTTACGGAAATGAAAATGAAAATTAAATTCCGTTTTTTGAGAAAAACCTAAAAATAGTCATATCTATCAGTAATTTAAAAAACTATTTTATTCTTTACAGACAAGCCTAGTATTTTGCTAATAATTTCCATAGCCTACTTAGTAATTTTCTTACATCGCATTCATCTGACGCGGCCATTTTTTTTAAATAAAAAATCGTTCGTATCAGTTATTTTTTGGAATTTTTGAAATTGGAGGAAACTGTTGCAGTTGGAATTTCATGATTTATAAAACACCCCAAAAAAACACTATCATTCTATTTAAGAAAAAAAAGTTGTTGTCAGTTCCGGTTCAACCGGAAGTGATATTTTCGTTCCTGTTAGTCTAGAAATAGCCCACTTTTGTCTTACTCACGTATACCAAAAACGAAATTTTTAAATTCAAAAACAATCAAAATATTGGAGGCGTACATTGCCTCGTGGCCACCCGGTATAAAAACATTACTAAATTATTTTTATAATTTTAACACCCTATATCTCAGTAAGTATTAATATTTGACCCCCAGTTATTCAGCAAAAAATTTATATTTTCCGCTATAGAATCTGCAGGTAAAATATTACCCATTCCTTATGAATCACCCTGTATATTTATTGACAGTGTGACTGATCCATGGATGGAGTTACCTAAACATGTGATTTTTTTATTTTTCGATTTATTCTTTATAAACATTTCTGTTTCTTCTGAAAAGTCATTAGCAATTATTATCAATACCTACCTAGGGTGTGGGCTATAACTGCGTAACAGTTTTATTAACTATATGTGATGATATTTTACGGTCAGGCAATGAAGGTAAGGCGACGGGCATTGGCACTACTTGATTTCAGCAAAGCCTTTTTGATACAATTCGTTGAAATCCTAAGGTCAAGTGGTGTCAATGGCGATGCTACAAATTTATCATCTTATTTGAAAGACAGCAACCAGCAGGTAAGGTTCGAGGGAATAACCTCTTCTAGCAGAATGGTGTCTTAGGGTGTACCTCAAGGATTTATTTTAGGTCTCCTACTTTTCACCATTCATATGCAAAATTTCCATAGTTTTAACACATGCGAAAATACGCTAATGGCATACATATGTATTATTATTTTCGTATTAAAGAGGTACAGATTGCTAAACAAAGACTCTTAATCGTGATTTGCAATATCTGGTTGATCTGTCCTCCAAACACGCGCTATTATTAAATCCTTCTAACTCAGTTCTATTGTTGTTTGGAAAAAAACAAGAAGCGCAGCTCTGATATTACAATTAATGTTAACTTGCAGTTATTCTTGATTGCTTACTGCACTTTCGAGAGCACGCCATAAAAAATGTACAAGAATCATATTATAATGCCCTTAGACTTCTTTTTCCGCATCATCTGCAAACAAGTGTTAAGAAAACCCTTTGTGATGCTCTCGTTATTTTTCCGATATTTTCTTTGTTTTATTTGTTAGCTATTGTTATATTTTCTTTACCGAAAAAAAATAGTCATTTATTATTATTATTTTGGTGGAACCTTCACAGCTGCAATTGCTTGACAGCATTCTAATCGTGCTTTCCATTAGATACAAATGTAGCATTACAACCTGAAGAATGGGGTTCGAGAAAGGATCACGATTTTCTATCGACCATTTATACAACCAAGATAGATACCAAATCCATCGTTGCCAATGAAAATTTGTGTATGCTCTTACAAATTCGCCTGTGGTAGCGGTAAGGATTTGTCAAAAGGATAGCGATGTTCAATTATGTGCATTAAATCCCAAGGGTCGGGCTGCTAAATTCGGAAAATTAAAATGATTCGACTGAAAACCAGCCAACGAAGAGGGTTAATTTATCGATTAAAACTTCCCCAAGTAATAAATAAGAGTTAACAGTTTAATTTTTAACATTATTATTGAAGTAGGATTACTATAGGACTAGCGATAAACCTTTAGGAAACATCTAATACTTCTACTTCGGAAGTAACGTGGAAGTAGGAAATACCGAATTTATATTAGTTTAAAAGAAAATGTAAAAATTTGCAATAATACCTACATGTATTAAAAATTTTAAGCATTATTATCGGGTGGGCCCAAAAACAACATTATCTTTGCCAAAATTTTGTTTCTCATCCAGTTCTAACGAATTTATGTCTATAATTAGCTGATGACATAGGCTATAAAGACGAAATGTAGAGACAAAATATCAAATTTCAAGATGTGAACACAATTGAAAGTAGGCTTTTATTTGTGTTTGTATTTTTTTTGTTAAAATTGTGAAAATGACACATTAAGGATCAATTTCGAAACAAGTCTCATTAAGTCTTCCATGAGTTAAATCGGTTTATCAGTTACGGAAATCCGAAAAATGCATACTTACCATTTTTAAACATAGAACACAGAGACTGAAGTTTTGCTTACCAATTCTATATTTTTCAACCCATTTCATTAAATTTCATCTTATTACGTAGGACATAGAGTTAATTCCAAGGAATTACGAATAAATTTCCGAGGTATCTAAATATTAATAACTATCGGACATATTAGAAGATAAAAAAAAAGCCCACGTTTAATAAAAGACAACTTGTCAAAATTATTAATAATGATAGATTTTCGAAAGAAGAAAAAGAACTTAGAATTTTCAAATTACGGTGAGTAAAATTGGTTTATGATTGCAGATATACAGATGTGTCACGAAAAATTTCTATTAGCCGTTTCTAGAGAACTACGCATACTAGAATTCTGAAATTTTGTATACAGGGGTTGCTCACAATGTTCTATCGATTCAAAATATTTTCGCTGAGATGGGACTTCCGGTTCTACCGTAAGTTAACATCAACTCATTTATTTCAAATGGAATGTACTATTTCTAATTCCATTTTTGGACATTACATCCACATTATTAACACACTCTATCCTTAAACTTAATAGTTTTCAAGATATTTTGACTTTTTCAAAAATCTTGGGAAAAACATAATTGAACTTAGTCGGTTCTATCTCCCTTACTTCTTAATCTAGAGGGCTCAAATTTTAGACGAATAATAAGAAAATGTATTTAAATATCTGCAATATGCGAAATTTGTTGCAAGCTATACAGGGCGTCGAAAAAAGACCGGCCAATTGGGTCAAATTCAAAGTCGAATAACTCGCTTATTTTAAATAGAACACCCTGTGTTTCATAATACTATTCGATGTACCTTTTAATTCTCTTTCGATTGGTATTAGCATTCCTAATACTTACCTAAATCCCACCGATTTTGAGATATTTGAAAATTATTACAGAGACGAATATAATCCGATACTTACTTCTACTACTACTACTACTTACTTGCAGAATTCCAGTATACGTAGTTCCCTAGAAACGACTACACACTCTGTACAGACACAAAAAAGACTTCAGAGTTTGTAATGCTAGAACTAGAAAATCCTCTGGTAATTCTTCCAACCAGTTCGTCATATTAATTTATAAAAGTGATGTTTAGCAGGGTTCGATAATAAAAATAAATGAATAAATGAGTAGTGCCACATACCCTGAAAAAGAAACATGATGCAGCTACGGACATGTGTTTCGGAGTTATTGCTCCTCGTCAGCGTAGCGTAGCTTGAATAATGAATCCATATGAATAGGATCGGAAACAATAACTAATAACGGTAAGAAAGTAGCAGCACACAGTACTCCATTTGTACTTTCGTGCACCATGTGCCAATTTATGGCCTCAAATGATAACAGTCAGCACAGAGAGCTCTATGCGCACTGCTCAATTTCCACCCAGGCAAATTTAAATACAAAAGTGATGTTTAGCAGGGTTCGATAATAAAAATAAATGAATAAATGAGTAGTGCCACATACCCTGAAAAAGAAACATGATGCAGCATTTATTCATTTATTTTTATTATCGAACCCTGCTAAACATCACTTTTGTATTTATATTTGCCTGGGTGGAAATTGAGCAGTGCGCATAGAGCTCTCTGTGCTGACTGTTATCATTTGAGGCCATAAATTGGCACATGGTGCACGAAAGTACAAATGGAGTACTGTGTGCTGCTACTTTCTTACCGTTATTAGTTATTGTTTCCGATCCTATTCATATGGATTCATTATTCAAGCTACGCTACGCTGACGAGGAGCAATAACTCCGAAACACGTGTCCGTAGCTGCATCATGTTTCTTTTTCAGGGTATGTGGCACTACTCATTTATTCATTTATTTATATTAATTTATAATAAAAGGTAACCAATTTCTTGCGACGCCGACGTGCTAAATTTTTCTTTCATCTCGCTTTAATTCGCGAGAAAAGTAACTTTTAAACATGTATAATAGGTACATTTTTTGTTTAGAATTTCCTACAAGTTTATCCGACGTAGAATTTTTCATTCATAATGCCGTTTACAATACAAATAAGAGAAACCCACTTGAAATATCGTCAAACTCACGGTTTGTTAAAATTTAAGAAACGAAACAACCACTTTCTCATGGGAACAACTTGACGAATATTTGAATCCTTAGGTATTCATATTTCACAAGTAATTATATGAAACATACAATTTTATACTTTATACTTTTTTATAATATCTGACGCAGAAGTTCCAATTTGTCTGCATTATACTGGGTATTTTGAATTATGAAATTGGTCTTTTTTAATGAAACTGTTAAAAATAACTACCATCACGAAATGGCTCAAATTTTATCTTGAATAATTTCATACTAATATAAAAATTTAAATTTCTTAACTTTCATAATAAATTTATTTAACTACTTGTTATAATACTTTTCACGAGGCTTTTCATAAGTATTGTTTTACGTATTTTACCAGTAATTTAAAACTACACACTATTTGTTTTCAATTAAATTTACACATACATTTTCAGATCAATCTGTCAAAATTAATCATTTGCACTCTTTTTGTTCTACTTTTTGCCCATTTTATAAATTAATTATTCTAATGGTTAGCCACCTAATGGTAAGTCCTACGATAAAATACAGGTCCTGCACTTGAGCTCCGGTCGTAGCTGGCTTTCTATTACGGTTAGAAATTTCGCTCAAAAAAGGGATTAAACTAGAGAAGATGAATTCATGGAAATTAATTTCGAATATACGGGGTATCCCAAAAAAATTTAAAAAGTCAGGTAATATTTTTTTAAATGGAACACCTTGTGTTTTTTTGTAAATTTTGTTTGACAATCATTTACAGGTTTGGGCGTAATCGATTATTTTGTAGAAAAATATAATTTTACTTACTACCATAAAATAAATGGCTATAGTCACAAATGTGAAATTTAAGAAAACATAATCAAAGTCTCTGTTGCAAAAAGTTGGAAAATGCGTCAGTTAAAATTACATGTTCTTATGAAGTATAGGGTGATCAAAATTTATTTCTTAATTATGAAACTTTCAAATGAATATTTCTCAATTTTTTCAAACACGCACACACTTGATATTGAAAATTATTTCAACAACTCGAGGATGGCTATAGGCACATTACGAAATAGACTTATAAGTTAATCTTGCACCCCTTATGCAAAAAATGTAAGGTGTTCCATTTAAAAGTTCATTTAAAATTTTCATAATTAATAAATAAATTTTGACCACCCTGCATATCATAAGAACATGTAATTTTGACGTATTTTGAAGTATTTTCCAACCTCCTGTAACAGAGATCTAGATTATTTTTCTTTAAATTTCACATTAAAATTTGTGACTGTAGCGATTTATTTGATGGTAAGTAGGTAGGTAAAATTACATTTTTCTGCAAAATAATCGAGTTTCGTCCGAATCTGTACATGAATATCAAAAAATTTTACATGTAAATAGGTTTAATAAATAGGATTATAGGAAACAACTACTGGACGGGCAAAGGCCCCGACTCCCATTGAATTATACCTATAAATCCAAAATTGGTAGCCAAATTTGTTATTTGTCTTTTCTCCACCAGACACAGACCGGTTTCGAACTCTTTATGTTCTCATCAGTGTGCCACAGGTAGCTGAAAAGACAAATAACAAAGGCAAACCAAACTGGTCTATGGCAGACCCAGCACATAGTAACTGTGAGAGATAAGTACATCCCTCTGGTGGTCAGTTGCTACTACCAGTCAAGACATCGAAGATGTCTAGTGACCGATAGCGGCTTGCCAAGCAAGCACCAAGAGCGGCGACCTCTAGCCCTGATGGACTAAAACATGCTTAATAAATAGGATTATAGGAAACAACTACTGGACGGGCAAAGGCCCCGACTCCCATTGAATTATACCTATAAATCCAAAATTGGTAGCCAAATTTGTTATTTGTCTTTTCTCCACCAGACATAGACCGGTTTCGAACTCTTTATGTTCTCATCAGTGTGCCACAGGTAGCTGAAAAGACAAATAACAAAGGCAAACCAAACTGGTCTATGGCAGACCCAGCACATAGTAACTGTGAGAGATAAGTACATCCCTCTGGTGGTCAGTTGCTACTACCAGTCAAGACATCGAAGATGTCTAGTGACCGATAGCGGCTTGCCAAGCAAGCACCAAGAGCGGCGACCTCTAGCCCTGATGGACTAAAACATGCTTAATAAATAGTCGGGGCCTTTGCCCGTCCAGTAGTTGTTTCCTATAATCCTATTTATTAAGCATGTTTTAGTCCATCAGGGCTAGAGGTCGCCGCTCTTGGTGCTTGCTTGGCAAGCCGCTATCGGTCACTAGACATCTTCGATGTCTTGACTGGTAGTAGCAACTGACCACCAGAGGGATGTACTTATCTCTCACAGTTACTATGTGCTGGGTCTGCCATAGACCAGTTTGGTTTGCCTTTGTTATTTGTCTTTTCAGCTACCTGTGGCACACTGATGAGAACATAAAGAGTTCGAAACCGGTCTGTGTCTGGTGGAGAAAAGACAAATAACAAATTTGGCTACCAATTTTGGATTTATAGGTATAATTCAATAGGAGTCGGGGCCTTTGCCCGTCCAGTAGTTGTTTCCTATAATCCTATTTATTAAGCATGTTTTAGTCCATCAGGGCTAGAGGTCGCCGCTCTTGGTGCTTGCTTGGCAAGCCGCTATCGGTCACTAGACATCTTCGATGTCTTGACTGGTAGTAGCAACTGACCACCAGAGGGATGTACTTATCTCTCACAGTTACTATGTAAATAGGTGGTAATAAAATACTTAAGAAAATGCGAAAAGAACACAGGTGTTTCATTTAAAAAAATTTCACCTGACCATCGAAATCTGTTTTGGGACATCCTGTACAATCGAAAATTATTTCCAGAAATGCCCTTTGTTCTCTAGTTTAATCCTGTTTTCGAACGAAATTTCTAACTATAATAGAAAGCCAGCAATCAAAGACCGGAGCGCAAGTGCAGCACCCTCTCGATAAATCAGTAAAAGTAATTTGTATACATTTTATGCCCACTCACGAATTTGCTTACCACTAATACCACTATAAACGAACTTACCACTAATACCACTATAAATTCTGTCTTTATTAATATGCATAAGAAAATTATTTACGAAAATTCACCTCTAACGACAAGGTTTTGTAACTTGCAAACTTTGTTAGAAAAAATAAATACTGTATATCAAGAACGTAATATAGTAAATATTATGGTTTCAGGGTGAAAGTTTTGGAATGTTCTGCGAAAGACGACATCAATATAAAGGAAATTTTCCGCTCCTTTCTAACGTTATCAAGAATATTTCCACGAGATACGGAGGACACAAGTGGTTTGAAGCGTCGTTCAAGTGCGTATGTATCGGCAAGTAAAGGAGGTAGAAGAACTGCAAGCCCAGCACCTGAAAAAGACAAGCCGGGGACGTCGGAAGGAAAGGATAGTTTAATGAAACCACGCTCGCGATCTCTTATACGAAGAGCTAGTAGAAAAACTAAACAACAAATGCGTGATGCACAAAATGCTACTGATGACTGTCATGTCTCTTAAATTAGATTATCTTCATTAACATCTTCCTTCATAACAGTATAAGTTCTTAGAACGGGAGTGATGGTTTTTAAAAATAATCAAAATTTATCCAAATCAAAATTGACATTAAAGCTTATACATTAAATAAGAAACTAATATCAGTGAATTTCTTTGGTCATTGTATTTATTTCCAATTTGACTTTTCTTTTAAAAGACTGTATCTTTGAAAACGCAACGTAACGATGGTCAATATTATGGTATTGATATAAATGGAATTTTCTTCATTTCATGATAATTGTCGGCAATTTATTTATTGTTTACTAAAGATTTCGCGATCAATCATCGATATATTATTTTTCAAGTCATTTCTTTTTATTGCTAAAATAATGAAAAAGAATTGTAAAATGACATAAAACTTTCGTGTTCTCATTTTACTTTAATGTTGAATGATTTCCTTGTATCTTTAATCTAGAACCAAGACTATCATAAAACGCACTCAACGTCCATGTCATGTATTTATTAGCTTGTTTGTAACTTTTATAGAAAAATTGTATTGATAATAAGTGGCATTTTGTATCATAACCGCACTAAAAATGATAAATTCACACGGACAATCTTTTATTGTACTTAAAAGCAAATATTACAAACATTTACTACTACCGACTACATTATATGTTGTGGCAGGAGGAAAAATCTGAGTATTTACATACGGTGAAAACCTCGACATTACAATCTGCCATATTGTTACTTTTATTTCGCTTTGAACACTTTAAAAAAGATGAGTTTTATATATAATAAATATATTTTTGACATAATGGAAATATATCAATTGCAGAAAGAAAATAAACATATAGTTGAGTTATATAATAATATAGTTAAATTACATCACTACTTGTAAAATCATGCGGGGACAAATAGGAAGATCGCTCATTTTTAAATTTTAGAGACTCAGTATTGTTTTTCTATTTTAATGCAAAAACACGAGGAACTCAACCTTTTTTTTGCGGAAAGGGGAAATATTATCAGCAGGCAAACTTTGACCTTTACTGACTACAAACCCCTCTCTTTCTTCCTCATTTTCATTTATGCTCCTCGGTACATCTTTCGCATTTCTTCAAAAACTCACACTTCCTCTCTTTTTATTAACTATCCTCTTTTTCTTTTCCTTCATAATCGACGTTATCATGGCACTATTCCTCTTCCACTTTTCGTTGCTTTCAATCATTTGCCCTATTATATTTTCTGGCTTCAGTCTTTTTCCCCTTCGTCTCTTACGCTATTCCATTTTTCACACTGGAAATCTGCGTGTTCAGAATTTTTTGGCTCTTTGAGGTAGTACTTACATAATATGTCTGTGTGTCGGTTTTCCTATTCTTCTCAAGTAGCTTTAAAAGTTGCCGTGTCCTGTGAAGGCTTGGGTCGTCCAGTATGTCATGTTTCCATGCTTTCTATTTATCCAATTTTTGATGTTTGGAATAACTCTTCTTGTTCAATTTCCTTTAGTCACCTGTTCCCATTCCTCCTGCAATTTTTTGTAATGCTTCCTTCGGTGCTGTTTGCTTACCATTTGGGATTTTATCCCTGGTATAACCTTTCCTCCTTCATAATATGTATAGGCATGCTTTTAGCCAGTACTATTGCTATCTCTCGAGATACTGTGAGGTATGCACTCGTTATGCGAAGGGCCAAATTCCTTTATTCCTTTAGTAGCATGTTTCTGTACTTTCCCATCTTTGCGCATTTACTTTACGTTTCCGAATTCATTTCAAGTTCGCGCTGTCTTGAAATAAACACGGAAACGATATGCAATATTTGCTTGCAAATTCGGTTAACTTCAAGGTGCTGAACCTTGAACTACGTACGGATTTATTAGGTGAGGTTCCATGTGCCAACATAGCTATGTCAGATAAAATCTCATGTCTTTTAATTTTTCTTATCCCAAAATGATGTAATATTAGGGCAAGGGTAACTAAGAGACATGGAAGTAAAATGTAAATTTCTCAAATAGGTTTTCATTATTTTAATGTGTTTAACAGAGCCTTGGCACGGGGAACCTAATCTAACAAATGCAGTCTATTTTGTATTCGAGATCGAGAGCTTTGGAATCAGCACCCATTTCGAAGTGAATATTACATATTATCGTTTCCGTGTTTATTTCACGACCGCGCTGCCTTGAAATGAACACTGAAACGTAAATAAGCTGCCGTCGTTGATAGTGCTGCTAGGACCCTTTTTCCCCATTGCTGGGTCCTTGACATTGGGCATTAGTTTGGATAAGGCCATCACTGTCTTTGCCGCTTTTTTTGTCTTCTGTATGTGTATCTTGAATCCTGGACTTTTGTTCGAACCACACTCCTAAATATCTTAGCGTCTTTCTCGATTGTACTGTTGTTTTACCTATTTTCAGTTTAATGCTTGGTTTTCTTCGCCTGCTAACTAACACGACCGCCTATGTCTTTTGTGGTTTGGTGGTTTGTTTTTTTGTTACTCATCAATTTTCTGTAGAGCTCTATTTGCTTTCCTTGTTACAGCTCCTTTAATCTTATCTACTACCGCAAACGCTAGATCATCGGCGAATCCTCATTGTTATTTCACCTTCCCTTATACATTTCAATACATCGTATAGCAGATTTCATAACGTGGGACCTAGGACGAATCCTTGTGCATCCCACTATTTAAACACACCACAGAAATTAGACAACCCCCAAATCCAAAGCCAAAGGCTGTCCGGAAGGGGGCTACACATTTGAAAAAACGCAGACAAACATCCATTTATCCTTAGTATTTCTGTAGTATTGCCGTCGTTCAGCTCTATTTGTCTATCATTTAGGTAGCTGCTGATTATCCTACTGAGTGCAAGAGTTATCTGTCTTTTTTGTAGTTCATCTAGGATGCCTGCCATGTTACTTAATTAAAGGCATTTGCTACGTCTATAGTAAGCAGTAAACATATTTTCCCTGATTTATAGCACCCTCTTTTGACCTCGGTTGCCTGTCGTATAACTTATTCCATTGTATTTGTTGTGCAACGTCTTTTTCTGAACCCATATTGCAATCGATGCTGGTCTTCTTTTTCGGCTAGTTACTCCTATAGTCTTTGTAGTATCAGGTGTTCCAGTAATTTGCCAGATGCACTCAGCATGTACAGTGGGCAATAGGACGCCGCGGACGGCTCCCACAGGGGTTTGTCGTCCTTTCTTGAGAGTACCCACCTGGCCAGCTTCCATAAATTAGGGAATTACCCCGCTTTGAATGCGTTATTCATGACGTTGAGTATTATGTCTGGTAATTCTTCTACCATTAGTTTCACTATTTCTGCTGTTATTCTGTCTAGTCCCGGTGCCTTCTTATTCTTTAATTTGCATCCTGCAGTATTTATTTTATTTTCGTCGAATGGCTTAATTGGCATGTCTCCTAGCATGGGCCTTTCCACTTTTTCCTGTTTTGGAAACAGGTATTCCGCTATTTGCTTTTGTTGTTCAACTGCGATCAATGGGTTTGGTGGTTCGATTTTAGTTCGTTTGGCCTTCGTTTTGGTAACTATCACCTCAAATGTCTTTTCGACACCGTTATACAGCTTCTTACATTTTTTCTTTTTACGTACATCACATTTATGGTCTAAAGTTAATAATTTAGTAGCTACAGATATTTAAAAATCGCATTAATTGATGGCTTAGTAAAGTCTGATGGAATGGCTACAAATTGCTTATAATTAGGGCTAGGATTTTAGGACATAAAAAGCAGGTAAAAAGGCATCACTTTTAGGACATAAAAATTCAAAAATAGGCAATTTTAGGCAAATTCAATATTTAGCTATTAAAGAGTAATCACCAAGGTAATTACTTTTTGAAAACATTATTTGATTAATATATTCATTATTAATTTCAATTAAACACATATTGCACAGACAGGTTAACTGTTTTTTTATTTTAAATGATTTAAACAACACACTTATGAATTATAAATGTTTTTAAAATTTAGAGTTTGTGTAACAAACAACATGTTTCTCCAAATTTTCAGTAGTGAAACATGTTCTTTTGTCTGTTAAAACAACTTTATAGGAAGAGAATGATCTCTTCACATCACATGATATAATCGGACAAAATTTATAGGAGGACCAGTCAACATTACTGTAGTCAGTCTCTGTATTTTCTCCGTTTAAGAGTCTGGCGAAATCTTGCACCTTTTGGGCACCTGGATTTTTTGTCATTATATTCCTGAATTTCTCATAGGCCAACTTTCCAACTGATCCTGGAGTTATTTTTAGAGCCGCTTCTACTTCTCAAACAATATTAATTGATTCAGTTAGAGGTAAACCAAAAGTTTTCAATTTTTTTATACTTTCTGTCAACATTTTAAAATGAGCCTTGATATATTGCAGATTATTTTTTATATTTACAGCACAAAAATACTCCTGAGCCTTTTCAACAGATTTTGCACAGTTTTTATCAAAGCCCATGATAACCTGAAAAACTGTTTATAAAAAAATTAGGTATTCTAATTTATGTTGAAAATATTTGCTTACGTCTTTTACTGCGTCAAAGTGTTCAGCATAAAATACAGCGGCATCAATCCAGGTTCCCCAGCGGGTCAAAACTGGTTCGGATGGCAATGGCACTCCTGGCAAATTCTCCTGATAGATTTGCACACGTAGCGGAGCTTTTAGAAAGACTTTCTTAATATTGGATATTAGGCCATTTACATTCTCATATTGATTGCGTATGCATTCACATACCAAATTTAACCCATGTGCAAAGCAAGTAAGAAGTATAATATTTTTGTAGAAAGTCCTCAAGTTAATGCCACATTTTTAAGCATGTAGGAGGCACCATATGTAACCAATAATTTTACTTTTTCATATTGCACACCACTGGGCCATAATATTCCTGCAAGAGATGGCACATGCAGTTATATCTAATTTGATTAAAATGTATTTTATATTCTTACCCAACGATTCATTAACAAATCTTGCCATTGTTTCATTATTAGTTTTTTCTAGTTGTTTTGACGCAAGTAAATATGGCATTCCTGCATCCTCCGAAGATAATTTACAAACAATCATATTGGCCATAAAACGACCCTTAGTATCAGTTGTTTCATCTACTGACACCCATATGTCACTGTCACCTATGCCTTTTCGGATAATATTGATAGTCTAGACAAATAAAAATTAGAATAATACATCGACCTCTAATGATAATCTACCTTATCTTAACATCTAGGTACGTAAGATTTCCTAATTGTGGATTCACTTGTTAATTTTCTGCTGCAATTTTTTTCTAAAAAAGCACGTAATTTAGGATTGTTTAATTTATGCAGAGGAATATTTGCAGCCATGAAAGCCTCACACAAATCTTGATTTAATTCATCCTTCTCAGATTGACTTAAGGCATCGGTTAATAGTGTGTGTCTTTGAGGCCTTGCAACATTTGCTCTTTGCCCAGGTGCAGAAGCATGCTGTTTTATATGATTTTTCTTTTTACAGGAAAACTACAAATATAATGAATAATTGTCACATAGAAACTTACATCGTGGTTATATTTACCATTTTTCCGCATATATTTTTTTTTTCTGCAGAATAATTCATCTTCTTTAGTTGGGTGTTGTTGAAAAACTTCCTTGTTTTGCACTCCATTCAACCACTTCTTAACTTTTTCACTGAAGGATTCCTTAAGCTTAGGCATTGTTTAAGAAAATCTAATACAACAATAATAATTTATTGATTGCAGCAAGCAAACAACGAGTAAAGCACGAAGAAGTGAGGTTATACATTGCATATTGTATTGCATTACGCATAGATAAATTAGATTTAGATGGGAAGCTTACATACAAATGACCAAGACCACGTACCTAAATAACAGCGCCATCCAAGCGGTCTTCAAGAAACTAAAAGATTAGTATTAAATAACAGCTAGCCTATTTTAGGCATTCTAATTTTCGTTTTAGGCCCAAAGATTATGTTTTAGGCTTCACCCGTCAACAATAGGCATTTAGACAAAATAAAATATGGCTCAAAATGTTCAGTTTATCTCAAAACGCATTTGTGTCGACATATTTTTAAGTTGCCTAAATACACAACGAAAAGGCAATTTGCCTAGAATCCAAGCCCTACTTATAATGTGATCAAAATTTAGTAACTGAGATTAAAAATGGCGCAAACTTTAAGAAATACTGCAGAAAGGTGACAGTTTTTACATTCTTATTCAACCGTTTTTGCGTTCATTATTTTATTTCATCCCGTCCGGAAAGTCCAACATTACAGTACTCATATGCGGCTGGGAAGTGAGGTATTACGGTACTAGATACTGTAATGTACCGGAAGCCACCGGAAATTCATTACGAACCAATCACAAACTGTTGTTATACCTTTTGACAGTTATTTGACATATAAAAATTAACCTTAAATTAAAAAATAATGTCAATACTGTCAAATGTCAAATGATCTAAGAAAATAAACAAGTTTCAAATTATACAAATACTTCGACAATTAATGACGGGATGAAATAATAGTAATTTTCGTCACAAGTCCGGAAGGTGACTTGTTACAGTCAAGTAGATATTATGGACGAGGCGACGTTAGGAGCCGAGTCTAGAATATCTAAACGAGGCTGGAACAACACCTTACGGACGTGTGTCGAATGATATTTTATTTCATCCCGTCATTTCTTGTATATTAGTATATTGTATAATTTGACACTTGGTTATTTTCTTATGTCATTTGACATTTGACAATATTTTTTAATTTACGGTTGATTTTCATATGTCAAACAACTGTCAAAAGGTATAATAACAGTTTGTGATTGGTTCGTAATAAGTTTCCGGTGGTTTCCGGTACTTTACCGGCTCTGATACCGTAATGTCTCATTTTCCGGCCGCATATGAATACTGTACTGTTGTACTTTCCGGACGGGATGAAATAAAATATTATTCGATACACGTCCGTTAGGTGTTGTTCTAGTCTCGTTTAGATATTGTGGACTCGGCTCCTTCGTTGCCTCGTCCATAATACGAACTCGACTGCAACAATTCACCTACCGGACTTGTAACGAAAATTACTATTGGGACCCACGTATTAATACATGTAATTGGGCTGGTAGTAAATTCTCGTTAAATTATACGCTCTTATTTCCTAAAAAATATGGTAACATAACTAAATCTAAATTTTAATCAATCACGATCACAAGAAAGTACGGCGTCAATATTGGGTAATAAATCACCAGTTAAATGGTTAATCGGATTATATATTTAAAATCAAATCAACTCCGAGAAAGTGTTAACGCATTTAATTAATAAGCTGTCACAGGTAAGGATTTAAAATTATTTTTTTGCCAAACATTGACTAGAACTTACTATTATAGTACAATTTTTGTCAATAAACCACATTTTTATTTATTATTAAAATGTGATTATTACATTTAACAACTTATAAACTATGTTTTTGCAAGTTACAATATTTGATTTAAAAAAATATATAGAAAAGGATTTTATTTTTCAAAAATAGAAAAATGCCAATGTCAGAATTTTTTTTTTTCAAAAAATTAAAACTGCTTGAAACTCATCTTAAATCAATCACAATGTTTTTAAGTCAACAAGTTTTCTGTTGAATTCATGTTTAACTTTTTTTCAGATTAATTGATTTTAACGAAATTTTTCGTTTGATTTCTCAATATAGAACCTAAAACTAGATAATTAAGAAATTTAATTATAAAATAATTACATCGAGTAATTTCTTGTTTAGCACAAAATAAAAAAAAGTATTTAACGATTTAAAAATGACGAAATTATCATCTCAATTTAACCACAATCAATTATTAAGATTTAATTATTTGAACGAGCTAGCTGATGACCACTATATTTACACTCTCTAAGCCATGTTTTCGTGTTTGCGAAAAAACAAGTGGTTATTTTACTTTTCATAAATAAAAAAAATCTTTTTTTTGCAAAGCAATCATATGAATAATTTGATTTAATTATTATATTATTATTACTACACATTGTATATTGACTAAAAATTATTCCCATTAATTTTATAAAATGTATGTGATTACAACATTAGACAAACACCGTTTCTTAATGAATTTTAACTATGTCGTTTAGTAAAAATACGCATGAATCGAAGTTATTCCCAAATTTAACGTTATTTTCGTTAGAATACCTATTTCTGCAAACCAAATTTAAACGATACCACAGAATTATTTATAGGAAAAGTCCATCAAGTGAAATTTGTTTAATTTAGTCTTGATTCTAGATTAATACAAGTACAAAAATGAAATCATTGCAATGAATATTTTAAAATGAACCTAACTTTATTTTAATATTTGAGTCAATGTAGAAACCAAAACCAATATACGTCAAGTATACACGTTTTTTATGTATGTCTTAGCATGTGTTTTTCTAAAATAAAATAAATATTTAATCTTAGAATTGGATAGCGAATGAATTCTGATTCCATTTTAATTAGTATTGAGAGTCATTTACAAAAAATCTTGAGAACCAAAATGGAAAAGAATTTTGCTGTTTATTCACAATGTTTGTAAATGCGATGTATATAAAGATACAAATAGGGAATAACCACTATGTGGTTTGTACTGGAATACCAACATTTTTGTTTGTAACGTAACATAATTATTCACGATTTGTTAGTGCTAGTAAATTATTGAGATGTGACCAAAATATGCTAGATTCCTAAACAATTGTGATCATTGTGACATTTCTATACAATAAGTCCAGATATAGCGTATCAACTTAAAAAGCAAGAAGCAACTAAGTTCGTAAGAACATGTGTACGGAAACACACTATTTTCGAGACACAGAGTTAAGGTATCGAGGAAAGAATCTATTTGAAGGGTAAGCACATCCTCCTATAGTAGAGTATTTCTGTCAAGCGCCTCGTGAGGTAGATAAACAGATACGCTTATCTCCAATAAGATTCTTACAAAGAATATAGATTTGTCAGTTACCGTCAGATACCATGTCTCTTTTGTACTTATTAATTACTTAAAAGCTTGTTCGTAATTTCTATAGCTTTAACATCAACAAGAAGAATTTTACATAGTCCTAGGTATTGTTCGGTGCAAATCGAAATCATGAATAGTTTTCTTAAGGTCCTGATCTATCCAAAGCAATTTTAAAATATTTAAAAAAGTGTTAAACCGTATTTACTTTCTTGATGGAATAATACAACCTGGGTCAATCGGTCAATAATCCTCTAGTACTAATCCCTAGTGTTAGATAACAACTAAACAAACAAGATTTATAGGCAATGCACAGAGGTTGTTGTTGCAAAAGAATAACAGATCGCCTTTCTTCATTAGAGTCTAGAGACGACATAGAAAACAAAGAACAAAAACGTAGGCTATACGCAAGATTCAGAAATGGCAATAAAATGTCAGATTGTTTATGGTGAAAAAATTTTTAAACAGTTGAGAAAGTAATGAGAAATGCAACGCATAAATATTCAGATATATTAACCAAGAAACGACAGCTTTGTCGAATTTACTAAGCAAAGTGTTATTTCTGCAACGACAGACAAACATTTCTATGATTTTTTACTGATAATGACCAATTAAGTACGTGTTGAAAATGGGTATCGTCATTTGTACCTTCACTAAACAAGTTGGATCAGTCAGAATATTTTTTGACAGAAAAATTAAGTACGAGGTATGTG
The DNA here is from genome assembly GCA_963680705.1 of Rhagium mordax. Classification (NCBI taxonomy): domain Eukaryota; kingdom Metazoa; phylum Arthropoda; class Insecta; order Coleoptera; family Cerambycidae; genus Rhagium; species Rhagium mordax. The sequence goes on from OY796656.1 coordinate 44,794,872, forward strand.
TCCAGAATTGAAAGAGAAGTGCCAATTAAACATATAACTCCAATCTATGTGGAATTTAAGACAGTTGTTTTAAAAGTTTTTACCTTTTATTTAAAACATAAGGACATATGCAAGACAGCAGAATACTTTGCTCTTGGGTTACAAACGTTAATTGTGGAATATTTCCCATTTATATTACTCTTGAAATACTTAGATCTGCGATGTCAATAGGTTACAAGCAAAAATTATAACTTCTGGGAAATCTACATATGTAAAAGATAAATTCAATAATGAAAAGAAAAATAATAATTATAACATGTCAGATACCATATACACAAACAATCATAATATTGCACGTGAAAGTAGGATTACAAAAAGTTTGTAGTAACATCTACTACTCTCTAATTGACTGCAATGCACCCCAGGTATTGATTGGTTCTCATATCTTAAGGTACAAGTCATTTCATAAATAACTTGCAATATAAGTTTGTTATAATAAATTTTGCATTATATTTTGTCAATGAAAATTTATATTGATTCCAAAGCAGTTCACTTAACTTCATTAATGTGAAAACTTCGACGTATTTTCATTGTTTTAAGTGATACGAGTATATAATTTGTTTGTGCGTTAAACTTTAAATTGATCCAAAATGGTAATCTGGAACTTTATAAAATGTTTTAAGCAAGATTCCTTGCACGTACCAATGTATATAATGGAATTGTTGTTAGTTATTAATTTTTTCTTTTGTATTTGAAGCTCTTATACATGTTTTTTGTATTGACTTTTATAGAAGTATTTACTTAGATGTTGTGATAAATGAATAATAAGGCTAGTTTCGCCGAATCAATCAAAACTAAATGTTGAATTTTTTGTTTAATTGTGTGATATTTGAAATATATAAAAAAAACTTTTATTTATATTCCTATATGTATCTCATTTTCTTAAACAGGGTGGTAGCTTTAAAATCAACAAATCGTATGTAGATACTGTAAGCCTATACGTTTCTATAATTCACTGAATTTGAATCAGATTTATTCACATCTGTATCTTGTAATGTTACTCAATTGTTGAACTTATAAATAAATAAACATAAGAAAGAATATATTGAAGTTACTCATAAATATTTATTTTACACCGAGTTGTGTAAATGTTGCAGGAGGAGATCCCTTAAGTTATTTAATGATGAATTAATTGAAAATATATCGAAAATATAGGTAGTGTGTCTTTATTTGAGTGGACAGACGCCCCCTTAAAAAGTTTATTTATGGACCAATATTTGCTGGATCTTTTTGTGACCACTTGAGGTCTGTGGTGAAAGAAATGCCTGGGCTTTCTATCATTTTTTGTGTCAAAAACTAGGAAATCATATTAGCGATTTTTTATGGAAAAACTGTATACATACACACTGTTTATAATAATAATAATAATAATAATAATAAGTCTTTATTTAACCTGGCGGGGTGTCAGCTACAGCAGCTGTTATTAATCCCAACCAGGGAAGCAACATTCTTTGGAATACTGATTCATCATCATAGTTTCACTAATGATTTCCTGATTTTTGATAGCAATAAAAATCGTACGAGGCCAGAAGTGGGCACAAAACATCATTTAGAGATCTTGTAGATTTCTTTATATTCTGCAAAAATTGGTCAATAATTACACATGTTTGTATGAAATTTGGAAACATTTTGGATATGTTATTATGTATTGGTAATAATTTCAATAGTTTTTATGTTAATAAAACCTGAGCCAATATTTTTCCCTGATTTCTTAAATGTATATTAAGGTAACTGGGAATTCAGTGACTTGATGGAGTAAATTCGAATGTCCAAAATAAATATTACCCAAATAATAAAATTGGAAAGTTTCCAAAATGAAATTTGTATACGCTGTGTATTAATGGGTGTTTTAACCATAATTTTAAATTAGGACGGAATTTTCATTAGTAAATCGGTATTGTATTACCTTTATTTTTAAATTACACAATTGACAACATAATTACAGTCATAACTGGTGCCTATATTTGCATCTTTCTTATAGATTTAGGTGAGGTTGTACATTTTGTAAGTGTCTATTAAAAAATTTAATAATATTTAAAAAAATTTAATCTTTCATTTTATGATTAAACATATAAGTATTAACATTTTTGGATTGAGAAGAGTAAGTGCTTTCAGGACATGTAAAAATATATAGGGTGTTACTTTTAAAAAATGTAACGCGTTTCACCTCTCGTTTATAATAAAAGTTAACAGAAATATCATGACCTTACCAGAATCGACAAGAAACCTCATTAAAGGCGCTTTCATTAAACTAGTAAAAAAGCACTTTTTTGTTATTCCTACCGAGAATGCCTACTTTCCTCTTAAAAATTACAATTAAACAGTAAACTTTTTTAACGATATTTTAAAAAATATGTAACTATTTAATGGTAATCCATTTAAGCGTCCATTACAAATTTTATTCTAAACTTACTTAAAATAAAACCTCATATACCTCTTATTATAAACTATACCTACTAAGGTTTGCATATTGCTTTAATTAAATTAAAACCTAACGAAACATTTGATATTGCCTTTGTAGTCCAGTAATTTTAAACATCCTATTTATTTTATATCATCAAGTTTAGGCCTCTTTGATGATCCGGGAGTATCGTCTGTGTAGCTATCGCTGATGTTGTCTTCTTTTATCTTAATTCGGTTCGTGTTGAGCCCAGAAGATATTCACTAATGTCTCGTCATCGGCGTCTGGTGAGTGGATGTTAATGCCTACATTTAGATCAGGCACGTTGTCGCATGATTGACCCCTGCAAAGAGCGCAATTCGTTTTACATTTCAATCCCCTTTTCTATAACTACATGCATTGGTAAAACCCCTCTCGCAACTGCATGATATCAACTGCAAGAAGTGTTGAGGGGCTGCATCTTTCCACATCATTTTGTGGGTGAGGTCTAGGGCCCAATCGAGAGAATTCTTGTCAACATCCAACCACATCTACACCTAAAACAACAAACATAAACATACAAATTAATATTAAACATTATTAGGACGAATTCGTTATGTATAAAAATTTAATAACTCAGTAAATGTATAGTTGAAATTTTAATATTAAATAAGCATAAAAGAATTACTTTTACCTGGTGATATGTCCGCAGGGAATGAAACCGTGCAGCATTTTGAGTTGGAGGCAATCTGGCAAGGTTGAAATTTGTTTTTGCTGCAGCCCTTGCAAACAACTGGAAGAGTAGATCACTGAGACTGTGGCTTGAATATTTGCCTCTATTTAGAGCAGCAATAACACTTTCACCTGCTTCAGCTACCTGCTTAGGAGTGGCATTGGAGTTAAAAAAAATAGCAGTCTTCTCCTCGAGGTCTTAATATTTTTTGACCGTTGACATTAGTTTCATTTTTCCTTGGCCAAAAAGTGTGGATGTTGAATCATATCCACTGAAGACATGGAGAAAAAACTAGTTAAGATTGTGACTCGTAGTTCGAGGAGGTCCGAATATTATCTCTCCCACATTTTTGAAATAGTCTCAATTATATGATGCCAATGAGAATAACCAACAGATCGAATGTCTTCACCAACGATCACCACAATGTCGTATGTAGTGGCCATTGAAATGGCTGTGGTGAGAAATTAGCCTGTCGGCGTCTTCGTCTGCCTGCAGTACTTTAATTTTATCTTTTTCCATATTTTACTGTAATAATTCTATGAAACGAATTTTGTTTTTTTTTTCATTTAACAAAAATATTTCTGGTTGTTTTGTCAAATATGTTAGGAGATGTAAGCCCCTTAGCTCGGCGAATATGCTAAGAACTCTTCGTGAATTTTGGTAGCCATCGAAAACTACTGCTACTTATGATCCGTGGTATACAGCAAGATACTGGATGTATCCACACACCTTTCTGAAGTAGATGACCTCCATCTACGAACATAAATTTAGTTCTTCCTTGTCCTTGCATCTCATTACAGGTTGGAATGCTGCGTAGAAAGAACGTACCCTTCCGCATTCCTTCCTCAGTGAATATAGACATTTTGTCTTCTTGATACAGTTCGTATGTAAAAAAATGTTTCAATTCTAAATAAATTATTATTATGTACCAACTTATATTAGGCAGTAATTATTACTCCATTTGATGCAAGGTAACCTCCGGTTTCCCCTTCTAGGTGGCAAAATTACTGGATTATTGGATGTTCATTATTTTATTTTGGTTACTGTTGTCAAATTAATAACACAAATACGATATCGTCAACCTCATCAAATTACTAATTTTAAAATTACGACATATTCTTTAGATTTATTCCCTTTTTTACATCAACATAAATATAAATGTATTTGCTGACAGCAATGTACCGTAATAATATTGCCCTAGCTAGACAAGTATCAGCATTCTCGATGTGTATGACAGTCGTAGTGTGATGTTACACATTTCGTATTTCTGCTATATGATATAAAATATACAGGGTAACTTTTGGACATTCCCATTTATACATTTATAAGTATTATGAGGGATGAAAATCCTAGTTTAGTATTGAACATGAACTAACATTTTACTTACTCCAAGTTTATGCATTTGGCAGTTTTTGTCTATATTTCGATTACCAAAAAAACAGAATTTATACCTACCTTTAAACAAAATATCACATGGAATTACCCATATTTTGGATTAAATTTTACGTGATATTTTGATGACACAGGTTAAACAAGTCTATCAACTTTGGTAATAGGGCATAGTACTTATTTTTTTGCTACAATTCTTTTGCCTGATATTTATTTGATTTCAAACGATCTTCATTAGTCCATAGAAGTATGTTGTTCTAAGGAGATAAGTATTTACTGTAAAATTCAGTATATAATATAAATATTATCAAATAGTACCTGAACCTGAATGTATATTGGATAGATTTCCTATACTTACACAGAAAAATAACATTTAGAGAAACGTATATCTGGTAATTTATTTACATGAATATGTGGAAATGAAACTGCAAAATTGTATTTCGTCTTATTGATACAGAGATAAATAGTAAATTAAGAACCTTATATCCCTAATAAACAGAGAATTCAAGAAAAGACACCAATCGCAGTCAGCTATGGATTCAAAATTGTATTACTTTAGTATTGATTCCTTATTTTACTACTCGTAGGTATGACACCACAAAGTGACATATCCTAAGAATGTACCTAACCAGACACATACGGTTCTTACGTTCTTACTACGTAGGTAACTACGATTAGGTTTTTCTAATATCCCTGTATACATTTTTAATAATTCAGTTTTAGTGCATATTTAGTTATAAGTCAGAGTATATAAGGATTATGACATATGTGTTGGTTAAGTTTACTTCTTCTCTTGTGAGGAATCGCAAGTATCGTAATTTTTCATGCATTTTGTATATTATCTTTTCTTGAATTTTGCATCTCCCAATTTTGGAAATTACAGGAAAAATCTGGTGGAGATGAAAACTTGATGCTTGCCTTCCTCTCCTTACTTTCTCAAGTTAATATGGCTTTTCTGTTACTACATGTTTATTTAAATTAAGAAATTGTACAATGATATGTATATGTTGTTAAGTTTATTTGGTTATATCGGCCACCTTACGGTTTACTGTTTAAGGTACAATAACTTCTGGGGACCTTTGATAACACAAAATCTAAAAGCGTACCCTCTTCTGCAAAGAGAATAGTAAATTGTCAAACTTTATCCATCTCCATTTGGAATCGCTGACTTCGTTCCACAATATATTCATTCATACTATTTTAATGGTTTTCCACTTTTCGAATGTAGGGATTTATTTATATTTCTATAATACTGTTTTGTGTCCTGTACTATGTTATTTTACATACAACTTTTTATTTCTATTATTTTTTGTCACGATTCCATAGGAATATTAACGTGAGCGTGAGCAAAAATATCAAACAAGATGTGCCAAATAGTGCAAATTTAAGAAATTATGATAACGGAAAAATCAATTTAATTGGATCAAGTAAGAAGAGGACAAGAAACAAGTTTGTACCCCTACTTCATTTCCTCTACCGTTTTCAAAGTTGAAATTCAAGACGGGGTGTAGTTGTGCAAGCTTGATCAATCCATTGGAAAGTTATAATATAACTAAATTGACACATATCGCTATGCCACTTCATTTATGCTCAAATGATGCCACACATAGTAGGTATACAGAAAACATCCATGATACAAGCTCTAGCTACATATCACGGCAGAATTAGTATACAGCCGAAAAGTTAGTTGTCAAAATAAAGGAGTTTGTATAGTCATGAATTTTTTGAAAAAAGGAATTGTAAAAAGATTTAGCAGCAAATGTAGAAAAGTGACACTCAACTGGCTTTTTAAATAAAAAAATGGCGGTAGATTTTTATTGCAGACTCTCAAGCTATTCTATTAATTTTTTTGTAAAGTTTAAGGATTATTTAGATTTAGGTATTTACCATACTGATTTGACCATAATAACATTTTTTTTTCTATGAGTGAAATGGAATGTGTTATTTTATACTCAAAAACTCAAAAAAATTTAAATAGGGTCCATGTACAGAAAAACAAATAATAAGGTCTTATGTAAATTATTTCAGTGAAATTAACAATATAATGATATTAGCTAGCTGACCACTTCATTCGTAAAATTTAAAATTCGTTCAATCGATGATTTCGAAAATTTATTAAAAAATAACCGCAAATGCCATCAAATATTATGACATTATTTTGTACACTGGTCCATCGTTTTTTTAAATGTTTACTAACATTTTCCAATAAATTAGGGGTGTTGTTCGAGGCAATGAGGGCAACATTTAAAAAAAGCGAGTCCGGTACGGGAATTTTTTCCAAACAAATTATGCTTTTGATTGAACTAAAATAGCGTAATATTTGTACCATATTTTATCCCGTAATGTGAAGTCGTTCCGAAAATATGGCGGTCGTTATAATGTATTGCATTAAACCGACTTTTATTCTATACTATCAATAAGTAAAAGGGCAGAAAATTTGTCCTTTAGATTAACCCTCTAATTTTATAATAATAATTACCTATTTTCTCTGTATCAATAAATCATGTATAATTTAGTACCTACCTTAATAAGTGATCCATCAGTCTAAAGTTTTATTTAAATACAGGGTAATTATATTAACCAGGCTATATTTAAGTTGTTCTTTACTGTACGTAACAAAACCAATAAAATATGAGTAGTTAATGGATTTTCAAATGTGTTCGTTGGGACACTTATCTATAGAACTGACATGGTTACTCTACCTATTTCAGATATCATTGACGTCCGTATGTGGAACAAATTTGTTAAATAGTATATACATGTTAAAATTTCAATGTTGTAACAAAAATCGTTGTAACAGTTTTGCAGCACATAACATTATTCCGCACACAATTATGATGAAAATAGTATTAAAATATAAAATAAGTGAACTTTTTATACTTTTTTTAAATAATTACGTATGTTATCTAATACAATGTTAAAAGAGCTATTGTCGATGAGTGATATAATGTGTTATATTATTCTTTATAGTTATTAATATTGTTGTATAATTTTGTAAAATTTAAATTAAGTAAATGTCTGTATAAATTTGTAATTATTGTCAACAAATTATATTGGAAGACTATAAGTGAAATAAATTATAAAATATGTGCTCTTTAATTTTTTCATAATATTCTAGTAAGTGTAAATAAAAATATAACAGAACCAGTAGGAAGTCCATCAAAACAAGCTTTATGCGTTGACCTTTGAACCACTGGGGGAATAACATGAACCACATGCGACGATAGTAACGTTCGTGTACTATCAGATGAATCATTTTTGTTCCCATATTGCCAGAACACTTTACTGACGCTAGACTATTCCTTATTAAACCTCTCTTTTCCAAAAGAGCTTCAAAAGCTGGGTCCACATATGTATCAATATTCCGTATCAGATCTCCGTATCCGTATGAATGATGTTTTTAGGTAGGAACAGGAATGTAATTTTAAATAACGACTATTTTAAAATAAATCTTAATAATGTAATGTTGAAACCTAGTGATAGCTGCAAGAACTTGGGTGTATATATTGATACTGATCTTAGATTTACACAACATGTTTCACATTTAATTCAAAAGTCCATTGGTAAGCTGAAGATTCTTTATATTCATAAAGATGTTTTGCATACAAACATTAAATTACGATTATGTGACTCTCTTATCTTATCACATCTAGCGTACTGTAATACCGTGTTTTGGCCTGCGTTGTTGCAAAGAGACAAGGATACCCTTCAAAAAATTCAAAATTCGTGTATCAGGTTCTGTTTTAATTTACTTTAAGTTTGATCACATTTCAGGCAAATTTAAGGAATCGAATTGGCTTAATCTTGACGAGAGGTTTCAACTTCATTTGGCTTGTCTAATTTTTAAAATTAACCTTGTGCAAACACCGCAATATTTACAAAATAAACTTATAAAAGGTCAAGATATTCATAAAATTTGTACCAGACATCGCGAGCTTCTCAATATTCCTAAACACAACACTGCCTTGTTTCAACGGTCATTTAGTTTTAATGCCGCCAAAATTTATAACTCTATTCATAACGAGCTAAAGAGTTTGTCCTCTGTGGTTTCATTCCGGAAGCAAGTTAAAGTCCATATATTTGGACTACGCAATAATACTTAATTCTTACTGTGTAGATTTTCTTTACTTGTTAATAGTATTGCTATTTGTTATTTGTTATTTTTATATTTGGTAATAATCTGATCAGTTCTTTATGTTATGTATTTTCTTTCTTGTGACATAATCTATTTGTTTAATTATCTTCAAAGGGATGGTTGTATGGAAGAGCAACAATGTTGAATATCGCCATCTCACTTCTATTAATTATATCATAATTTTGTTCTAAATTCAAAATAAAGACATGTTATTATTATTATTATTATTATTATTATCGACGCGTGTCATGATCGCTGTGTGGACGGGCCATGATACGCAGCCATCTGATACGCCGGTAGGATACCGTATGCGATACGGCCCGTTCCATCTCGAGTCGGTTTTTCCCCGATCATCAAAGAAGCTACGGATCCGACACTGAACTAGTGTAGACGTATCCACCGCTCACGCAGCAAATTGGTTTCTATTTCTAAATAGGTAATTCGATTTGCCACCAACGCCTTCGTCTGGACTGTTGTGTTTTTATTGTAAATTATTATAAAGCAGGCGTACGACAGCGCCAAATTCTCGTACACTTCAGCAGACTTCATAGTCGAGACTAAATCAGAACTAGTGGTTATGTGATCGGTGATCATGAAAAATGTAGTTACGAAAGGATAAAACAAGTGACGTCCATAACTCGATACGAGGTTTGATACGATATGGCGATACGATACGGCGATACGATACAATGATCTGATACGGAATATTGATACGTATGTGGACCCAGCTTTACAGAACTAATCAATCTACTTTTTTTGCTTAATACATATTGTTTACAAATTTATTGTCGAATTCTATGTCCAGAAGTAAAATATCAACATAAATAGAGCCTAGTTTTAATTGTCTCCGGATGATGCAAACTTGGTTGGCAAAGTGTGCGTCGAGTGCAATATCAGTGCTTTGATGTTGTCGGAAACTACATCCGTCGGTACTATTCAAAGTTGTGAACAAAAATATTTCCCAAAAGTTTGTTCAACTATAGAGATTATGCGGGATTCATGTTCTGTACATTTTTCAGGACAATCTCTGAAGGCTCCTTAAAATGCTCTCTTCCTGCTACCTTTTTAACTTCATTAATTTTTTTGTGAATTATTTCTCTCTTAACTAATGAGTAATAATAATAATAATAATAATAATAATAATAATTTATTCATCCAAAAGACCAATTACATATGGTATAGGACAAGTCAAAGGAAAAAAAAAGAAATACTATTACTAATACATATTACACAAGTATACATATACATATAAGAAAAAAAGAAATACTATTACTAATACATATTACACAATTATACAACATAATAACAACAATGACAACAATAATAAATAACGAAATGAGTAAATGCTTCTTCGATTTTTGAATCAAGGGAAATTCTCTTTCGGCAAAACTGATTGTTTCCGATTCCAATCATAATAAATTGATAAATGTTTTACAAAATTTCAGTTGAAATAATTTTTACAATGTACAAGATGTATACGAATCAACTAAATATTTTAGGTAGTGGTTACCGAAAAGATTAGAGAAAACAGAAAATTAATTATATAAATTTATTTAAAAAAAATTGGATAACTTAAGGTTTGATAAAATCGATAAAAGAGGTATCCTCTAGAAACAATATCAAAAACATCCTAACAATAATTTATTAAAACAAAATTTTATCATACAGACATTACTTAATTAACTTACTAAAAGCGGTTAAAATAAATTATTACAAATCAAAGATGACTCTAAGCAATTGTAGAATACAATAAAATAAATGTGATTGTAAGAACAAACAAACTAAAATTAAACTTATTTATATAAGACAAGGTAATAACAAGAAATCCAAAAGAAATAGTTGTCAATACTGTAAGTGATTACTTTACTGATGTAGGACCTAATCTTGCAAAAAAAAATCGTTGCCTCTCCAGATATACTAGATAAAAGTATCAAACGAAACATACTGGATGAAAAAAAACTCGCCACCACTTGCAAGCGCATAATATATTCGATGCCAGGAACTTAACCTGTTTAATTTATCAGCAAAATTAACGACATCCATATATCACATTCAATACGAAGTGCTTTTCTTGAAGCCACAAACTTATTTTCCCAAATATGACGACAGCAACAGCAAACCAATCTTCCTAGAATATATATCCCAATCACATGCAAACTCAACTGTAATTTACACAGATCAGGATCAGGAAGTAAGCGGAGCCTTTTACATTCCATCACACAAATAGCTATCAATTCTCTTTCGTAATGAATTCCTTTTCAACTATATTTTTTGCTGAGGCAGCAGCTATTTCACATGCAATTGAGTGGTGCATTGTAAGTAAAATTAAACATTCAGTCATAGCGACGGACTCGATGTCAGTTTTGAAAACGATCGAGAACTTTTCCTTCCAGCAAAAACACAATACTTTCATTATAAAGATCATGGAAACACTATACACAGCATATCAACAAACGTATAACATACATCTTGTGTGGGTTAAAGGCCACACTAACGTAAATGGAAATATAAAGGTAGGTACCATAGCAAAGCAAGCCTGTAGTCGCAACAGCTATCAAGAGTAAAATTTTAATACATCTGATTTGCACTCTTTATTTAAAGAACATTTGTATAATAAATGGAATGCCCGTTGGCAACACTACGGAAATATATCGAACACTTTTTATTTCAAAACACACCCCACTATTCCAAAATCACACTGGTACCAGGTGAGGTAGGCGACTTACCTCACATACAATTCAGTTGCCCCAGAATCTCAAATTATTCTAATGTCCTAGTATCGCAGTTATTGGAAAAATAAATTGTAGCACCCTTTTGGTTGCTTTATATACTAAATAAAAGCGATATCTCGGTTTTAAGATGAATATCTTTTGAAAATATGTCTAGAAATATAAAATCGTAATCATTAATCATAAACTAGATTAGTAATGATTAATGCACGGTGTGTCAAATAACCCCCTCCAATTGTCTCACCTAATGTACAGTTACCCAACTTTCCGTAGTCTACCCTTATGTTGTCTGAACGAAATGCCCTGAATGACTCCTGGGCGAGAAGCGTGTATACCCTTTTTTTTTCCTGAATATGTAAAATTGTATTCGAAAGTGGGCCACGTAAGAGACTTAAGGAAGGACTGGAGTTTACACAAATTGAAGTCGCTCCTAAACACATTGAAGAAGTTAGAAAGAATAAGTCATCAGAAAAAAAAATCTATATTATAAAAAATAAAACACCAAGGAACCAACAAGCAATATTAATAAAAGCTGAAAACACTTAACGAGCAAACGATTCATCAAAAGAACAAGTATCTTTGCTGAAAAGATTAAAAACTTTACAGTCTGCAAAATTGGAAGAAGATTCTTCAACACACGGTATCTCACAAGATAAGTGAAAGGCTGTTAACATTTTACTCACGCAGACATTTGGTCATATTTGGTTTTTGAAGGATTAGTTTGAGTGGTATTTCGAGATTCTCAGAGATCACACCATTATTACAAACCCGTCCGCGCACAAAAATAATACCGAAGACGAATGTTACTGCATAGAAGAGAATGTACCAGTGGTTTAATATTTTGCATTCAGATTATTTTTGGTTTTTTATATTTTTGAAATTTGTATTATTTTCTTCATTATTTTCTTTGTTTGGATCTGTGTTTTTTTCTTGAAACAAACTGAAATAAATGCAACTAAAACACCAAAACGCAACATATGGCCATTTTTCTCGTTTGTTGCACATATGTTCCGTCCAATGTCTGAAAATATATCATTAAATGGATAGCCTCGCAAGTAGAATACATTCAACATCGATTCAATGATTAGTTAGATGTTTTTAAAGCCAGGTAGAATTATGGTACACGTCCTGGATAGAATGCATTTGAATTGACATGGAGAGAGCAATGTTAATAGTTGAGAAAACAACTGAATTAATATCCTCAATAAGTGTTGGAAAAACATAAGACACTAATTCCATTTCAAAAAGGTATTCTATTGAACAATTCGCTCCCCTCGCTGTTTGATTACTTACTGAATCCTAAAATATCTTATACATCAAAATATATAGGTTTAATCAAGATGTATTAAGAAATGGATGCCACAAGCAACCATTCATTAGCACTCGATTTTCGTCACAGGTTGCGTAGAGACAATAGAAAAAGAATGCCTGTCAAGTTTAACGTCTAAAATATTGATAGTCTGTGAGGCTGATGAATGTATTGCACTAGCAATATATTGGAAGCATTATTTGATGAAGAGGACAGGTTGGATACATTGTATGTAGAAATAATTTATGCACGCATATTAATTATCATTATTATTATTTTAGGAAAAAACACATTGATGATTGTACAGCTACAGTAGTGAAATAGAACAAGAAATAAACGGTCCGTCTAAAGGTGAAGAGAACTTCTTTTTCAATAATCAAGAGACGATTCAACATGCAGGTTTACTCTATATTTCTGGATATATAGCTTATCGCTTCCAAAGCAAACATCCGTTTCTAAGCGATGATACAAAAATTCTTTCATCGCATAAAAATGTTGATTGGATTTTTCTCTTGTCTCCTATGGGTTCCTAAAGTTTCCGTCAAGAAATATGAAAATACGTGCACAAAGGTGATAAAGGTTTTAACCGTTTCCATGGTGAGAAATTGTCTGGAGAGGATCAAATCTTTGACAAGGTGGTAAAAGTTTATCAGCTATGCAACACCGTGCCATTTGATGCTATTCAATGCCTCGTTTGGGCAAGAACTTACATACGACTACGAGAAATCAATAAAAAAATACAAGATAACTCAAGAAAAACAAATAAGAATATGACAAAATTTACATTATGTTTGGCACGAAGGAGAGGGCGCTGTTACAGCCAATGAATTTGTATCGTGTATAGCCGATTTTATAAAAAAAGTGCCTGATCAGTACAAAGAAGTGGTAATCATATCAGATGGTTGAAATTATCAAAATAGAAATAAAGTGCTTTCGAGCGAATTATCTAACCTAGCTGTAAAAAATAAAATAATTATTGAACAACTCATATTGGAGAAAGGTCATACAATGATGGAGGCCGATAGTGTCCACTCCACTCTGGAAGCACTTTTTAAACCACCAAAATGCAGCCCAGGTGATTATGTAAGCATAATGAGGGCAGCGCGCCCAAAAAAACCATACAATGTTTTTCAAATTGATCATACGTTTTTTTATGGATTATGAAAGTCAACCAAATAATTTCAACTCAATCCGACCTGGTAGAAAAGTTGGAGATCCAGGTGTAGTAGATATTCGAGCCTTGCAATATCTGCCTTCAGGAGATGTTAGATACAAAACGCGACATTCACACGATTGGACAGATCTTCCCCAAAGTCGTCTAATAAAATCTTGCCTTTAGCGCCACTTAAAATTAAAAAAGACACATTTTCTCATTTACAAGAACTAAAATCGGTACTACAAGTAGAGTATCATCCTTTTTATGATTCACTTTTATGTGAATAAAACAGTCAATTTTAGGAGATCTGCAATTAAATGTTCTTTTACTTTTTTAAGTTTAAAAATCTTCTTTTACTTCTTTAAATTTAAAAATGTTCTTCTATTTTTCTTAAGTATTTCTAATAAAATGTATAATCTAGTATCTTTTTTATTAAATGCTTGTTAAATTTATAAATATTTCTTTTGCATAATTTCTAATTTTGATATTCCTTCATTATATGATATGTGGTATTTATGACAAATCAAACCTGTTATGTGGTAGCAAGTACACATTATCTCTTATATTTCAGAAAAGTGAAATTCTTTATGATATGTTTTATATTTACCTCAAAGAAATATATAACATTTCTTTATGGTAAAAGTTAAACGGTCCAAAACCTAAAACTGTTAATATGTAATGGTTTTTTGTATCTCTTGTAAAAATTTATAATTTCCACATAGCAGTTTTTGATTTGGCAGCGACGATATATGAATTCAAATACTTGATTGACACAAATCATGAGACAAAATAATAGTTTAGGATTTGTTACTTGTCTAAATAACAAATCGAAAAGCAGCGTTACAGACGATGATTTAAACCTGATCAATTCTAGAAGAGTAGATGAAAGTAGAGTAGATATTCCTATAGGGGTAATAAGATTGTACGGTGAAAATCGTTTAGTTGATGAATATAACAGTAAGATAATTAATTGATGGGAGTTCAGAACAACTATATTTGTCGTTAACTAACGATAAAATATTCTGAAAAATTAGCCCTGGCGGTAAAATGAAATTATTAAACATTTTAAATCATAAAAACACCAGTGAAACAGAAGGTTTACCGACCACCACCATTTCTGTTAAAATAGGTGTGAATGATAACTTGTAATACAGATGTAGACGATGGTTTAGTAAATGGTTCTGTAGGAGTAGGGGAAGGCGGGGTGGAACGAGGCAGAGGGCAGAACGGGGTAACCATTCTGAAAACTGAACGCGCCACCAGGAATATCTAAAACTTTGACGAACTGGTTTTCTCTACACTATTTCACTTGCTGTACCGACATTTGGTCAAAATACGTGCGTTAAGTTAGTTGTGTCGTTGATGTATGTAATTTTTTGTCGCAAATATAACTTTTAACCATTTAGATCAGTATGGTAAGTATAGGCTTTTTGGGTATTAAGTTAAACATGATTTGTCATTGAAGGTAATCACTATTTGGCTTTAATTTTATGTATATACAGTAAATTCACTTTTCAACCAAAGCACTTTGTGAGTGAATAGGAGACAATAAAGCGAGAGCGCTAACATTCTGAGATCGACATGCAGTCACGCATGTGTAGTGCTCTCGCTTTACTACTATCTCCTATTCACTCACAAACTGCTTTGGTTTAAAAGTGAATTTACTGTATAGTTTTACTCTATATGTTATTTTATTAAAAAAAATTAGTTTTAACTGATAAACTGCCCATGGGCCAGAATGGGATACTCCATTGTGCATCAATCTACGGCTGCCTTCTTTCAAATTTTGAAGTAAACATTTTTTTATTTTAGATGGTTCGCAATTAGGCGCAAAACGGACTGACAAGATCCAAATCAGGTGACGGATGGATTACATGTTCGGGTTGTCGTAACTGACGATGACGAAGCCGTCCTCAGTCCTCATATGTGAATATCGGCAGTAACTGTTTTGTTTATTTAAATTTAACTTGTTTATAAGAATAACTTTTAAGTTTGTTAAACAAAAAAATATTATTTATTATTAATCTTATGCTTGTTGCAAAAAAACCAAATTATTTAATATAAATTATTAGTTCCCCGTTCTGCCCCGCCCCTGGGGCGAAATGGGGCAAAATGCATTTTTTTTAAATAAATTGTTTTAGGTTTTTAAAATCCTAATTTTGCAACTAAATGGAACAAAGGCATTTAACTAATACTCCAAAGAATTGATTTCAATTGAAACATGTTGAAATTTTAAACTCTTTGTATTTTTAAATCGACCTAAAACCTTAAGGTACCCGTTCCGCCCCCCTTTTCCCTATTAAAAGTACATTAAACAACAAGTTTAGAAAAGCAAAGTTTTACTAAACGAATATAGTGTTTGAGTACGAGCGAGTAGTAAAACTGCTTTTCTTACGAGATTTGTTTATACTATTTTTTCGCATTTTGTGTTAGTTAATTAATAAGTTAATTAATTATAAGCAAATAGTGATAGATATAAAAGCATTACAAAGTTTGAAATTTAAAAAAAGTCATAGTAGGTACTTGTTTCCGTAACCATAGTAACTGACACGGCTTTTTTTATTTACATAATAACAGTTAAGTATAATTTTTGTGAGCCGAATTGATTTTAAGTTATATATTAATTATAAAAATGAATCTTGCTACTGAAAACAATTTAGAAAATTGTTCTGAAGACATTTTAAATGTAGCTCGAGAAGCAACTTCGAGCATACTCTCTTTAAAATCCAAGGAAAAATACGAGAAGGTATATGAAATATTTTCTGTCAAACTGTTTTTTATTAACACTGACATTACTATAATAGTAAAGTGACATTTCTATGTGGTAAAGTGCTTTATTAAACGATTTTGAATTTGGTAAAATAGCACATTATCGATCAAAATGCGAAAAAACATTTTAATGATCACAGTTTGGTTCTAGACATCTCAGTTTAGTTTGGTATGTTATGTCCATGCGACCACATCAAAATTGAGTAGTGCGTTTTATGATTTTTTCTGTGATATCTTTCCACTCTACTCCGTGGTCATCCTGAACCAGCAAACTTGCGAAATCCGTAAAAAGGGAAGGTGCAAAATCCTCCAGCAATACAGTAATAGGTAAGCATTAATTAATTTATTAACCACGAGTTGTTTACTTTTAGTTTTTTACCATAAGGAGCATTTTTTGTATCTTAGTAATTAACTTGTATGTGTATTGTAAAATAATGATTGTTTTACTTAAATCGATCTCACTTTAATACATGCTAATACAAGTTATTTTTGGACTTAACATTATTAGGACTTATTTTAACAATTTTATGATTTTTAAAGTACAGCCTATTTATCCAAATGCCAGCATTGGATTCAATTTTGGTTAAATTGTTTTTTATTTCTTTTATAACGGGACTTTAAGCTGGCTCTAAAAAATGCCGCTGCAGCAACCTCTGGAGTTTCTTCACTTTCCACTTCCATCTTTAAAATGTTTGTGTGAATATTTGTAGTTCCCGAATCAAGTAACCAATTAAATAGTTGGCAAATGGTGAGTTTGTCAATACAACAAATATTTAGACAAATATACAAATGTGTAGAGCGGCTTAAGCAAAACTACTGTGTAAAAAGTATGACTCTTCAAACTTATTAAGGAAATAAATAAATAATAATAATAAATACACCACATGTAATAACTATACTATTATCATATTTTTATTTAATTAGTAAGTATTTTGTTTTTGTAACTTGAGAATATGGAATTCTTTCAATCTGATATTAGATATTAAAATCTATTAATACAGTATCACTTAAATTATTTGTGTTTAATATAAATAAGGCAATTTGATACAAAATACGTAGTTGTCAAGTGCTCCTCACAGCTTAGAAATAAAACATGTTGCTGCTGAGTTTATTGGTATTTTGTGTATCCTCTGCAGTAAGTTTATGTCACTTTTGGATTATATCTTATGCCTTATTTATTATATAAATTTCACTTATATATTTTTTTTACAATTTTCTTTCTTTGCTTGATACGTATCGTTATAAATGACTTAATTTAGGTATTATACCAACATAATATAATAATAATAACAACAGTATCCAATTTGATATATTTATATTGATGTTTCACTTCTAAAATCAACAAGTATAAAATCTATTGGATTATTAAAATTAAATATTATAATAACTTACCACAAATTCATTCATTATGGCTACCTATCAAAAAACGATATCCCCAAGAAGATGTACATGCTCTTTCGTTCTTATTGGGCCTCTTCAGTCGAAACGTACGCAAATATATATATATATAAAACATCTAATGAGAAGTTGAAAAATAAGGAAAATTTATTAATGTCAAACGCAAGTTAAAGTGAATTATTTTTCAATATCTCATTAGATGTTTTACATATATTTACGCCCCCTGAAGAGTCCCAATAAGGAAGAAAGAGCATGTACATCTTCTTGGGGATATCGTTTTTTGATTGGCAACCATAATGAATGAATCTGTAGTTAAATATATTTAATTTTAATAATTTGTTTTTAGACTTTTTGGATTTTGTAATAATTTTAATGCAATTTTTTCATGTAATTAAAAAGTCCTATATATTTGTATGGTAAGAACTGAAACATCAATATAAATATATGAAATTGCATACCTTTGGTATTATTCTTATAGTATGCTATATATACATATGTATAACACCTAAATAAAGTCATTTATAAATAATAAATACATAATATTTTACCCATATTATTAAAATACGTTATTCGCTATAATTTGCAATAATTCTCTATTAAATATTTATAAAATAACCAGAAACAGTTGATGTTAGGCCACTAGATACTAATTTATTTATTAAAATTGTAAATATTTTAATAAAGTAGAGTAATATAAATATAATTGATAGATAAGATATATAATATGAAGTACATTTGGTCAAAGTTCCAGTATATATACGACAATATGATAATCATACTAAATATTTTTAGTTATCAGAAGATCCTATTGTCAGCCTACCGAGTGGCAAAATACAAGGAGTTGCGAGAACAACTCTAAGGAATAATGTGCCGTTTTATGCTTTTCTGGGAATTCCATTCGCTTCTCCACCAGTAGGAGAACTAAGATTTCAGGTAATTACATACCTACCAGAGAATTTTCTTTTATTGATATAATATATGTCATAGAAATGGTCCTTATCTAATAAATTGAATAATCCAATTTCTTAAATTTTTTTCCAATTTCTATTGGTATGTATATTTTTTAATTAAAAAGGGCTGGTATATGTCTTAGAAAACTTTCTCCAACGCTCGGTATAAAATATTAAAGGGTATGTACCAAAACGCGTACCAAAATCTTCATTAATATATACCTAATATACATTATTTTAGCCTCCACAACCTGTTGAACCTTGGGATGGTGTACTAGAGACAAAAACCAACACTAAAATATGTTATCAAGTAGGAAGGGACAGCACTTTAGAAACTGAAGATTGCTTATACATAAATGTTTATTCACCTGTTGTAAGTACGGCAAACACGTCACCTTTTTTTAAATAATTAAAGGTTCTTTAAGGAGCCTGGTACCGATGCTAATCTACCCGTCATGTTTAATATTTACGGAGGAGCTTTCATTCACGGCAATGCTATGTTTGGATTATATGGACCCCAATTCATTCTAGAACAGGACGTTGTCGTTGTGACAATAAATTACCGTGTCGGACCTTTTGGTAATTATTCAGAACTGTTTAAACCGTAAAGATAATTTCTTTATTTCTACAGGATTTTTATCTACGGGTGACACTGTCGTGCCTGGTAATATGGGATTAAAAGACCAACAGTTTGCACTAAAGTGGGTTCAAGATAATATTCATCTATTTGGAGGAGATCCAAATAAGGTGACTATAATGGGTCAGAGTGCTGGAGCGGCCTCAATTACTTATCAAATACTCAGTCCTGGATCCGCAGGTAAAATATATTTTACTTACCCTTGCTTTAATATAGAAATTATTTTACTGATAATATATCATATATTTTAGGTCTATTTAGAGCAGCCATCGGTGAGAGCGGTTCTGCTTTGTGTTCTTGGGCCAACAGTAGACATGCGGTAGATACTGCTTACGGTGTTGCAGCTGAAATCGATTCCACTTTTGACAGATCTCGTACCTCTGAAGAGCTTTTAGAACTATTAGTAAGCGTAGATGCCAAAGCAATTGATGACACAGCTGATAAATACGCTGTGAGTTAACATGTATACATACATGAGTATGAATGGAGTCAATTTTCTGATGAAGATTGATACTTTGTATGTAGTTTCCATTTAACACCAAGATGTAATACTGAACTTGATGCAGATTGCAACAAACTAGTGGTCATCATCAAGAGACCATTAAAACTAAAAAAGTTGTAATTGGCAATGATGCCAACTTAGTTGACATATGTAGGAGTTCAGTATTTGATGGTTGGATATTGTATTAGATTATTATTATTATTATTTAATGTTTCCCTTATTGTTTACTAAGTTTGATATGACATTTATTTCTCTATATTTTCGTTTACAGTCATACGCTCCTGTAATCGAAGTCGAACATGAGGGAGCTTTTATAGCACAGTCCATGTATGAAGCCGTCGATTCTGGAAGAATCAACAGCGTTCCTCTTCTTATCGGAATCAACTCTGAGGAATCAATAGCCAAAGCTGCTGGTATATGTGTTTTATAAAATTTATTCCTGTAATCTAACTGTATTAATAATTCTCAGATTTAGAAAGTCTAGAAAAAACGGTTAGAAATTATGAAAAAAATGTTCAACTACTAGCTGATGAAGATATGCGAATAGTAGAGGAATCTATTCGTACATTAGCTGCAGAGCATATAAGGAACATTTACACCAGTGGTTTATTACAAGATAATTTAACAGCCGCGGTGCAAGTACGCAATAAAAAATAATTTAACGGCAACTTATTAAATGTAATTTTTCTATAGTATTTCAGCGATAACAGTTACACAAGAGCCATAATAAAATATGCAGAATTACAATCAAAATATACTGATGTCTACTTTTATCAGTTTTCGTATCATGGTACGTTAGGAGGCAACGACGTGTCAATGGATGGTACGTAGATACTTTTATTTACTATAATTTCTGCATTTCTTGTGCAGATTATTAGTAATGTGCATAATTAAATTTCAATAGGTATTGGTAGAGTAGCGCATGCAGAAGATACTAAATATCTTTGGTCCTCAAGCGATGGTACAAACCTGGAATTGTATCCAGAATCGGATGTATTAACTTTAGATCGTTATGTATCAGTGTTCACAAACTTTGCCAAAACTCTGTAAGTATTACGTTTTTGTTTTACACATTGCACAATTACAGGTTTAATCGTATTTTTATAATAAATTTATAATATTAATCCCAACCAATTTTATTTGATCACGTGTTTTTTTATTAGACTAAATATTCTTCATTGATATATATTTTTTTCTTTTAGAAACCCTACACCAGAAAAATCTGAATTATTACAAAATATTATATGGCCAACAGTAACTGCAGATAAGTTTAGTTATTTTGATATTGATGAAAATTTGAAAATAAAAGAAAATCCCAGAGAATTCTCTTATAGAAAATGGGTGGAGATTTATGAAGAATATGGTGAAAAGCCATTTAACACATATTAAAAAATTATTTAGAAATAATACAATGTGAAAATAGAAATTATTTATACAAATAATGCAGCTAATTTATTTTTTAAATATATTAAGTGTGGTTTAGATATTTTCAGGGAACGTACACTTATTAACACAAAGAGGAATCATTCAATATTTCTGTAGAGTTTAGTGTTTGATAATTTTTCAACCATAAAGTGATTAAATATTGCCACGTTCAATTTTCCTTCAAAATTTGGTATAACTTATAAAATTCCCACAGAAACAGTTAAGGGAATATTCAAATGAAACGGTTATATTTCAATAATAAAAACCAAGTTAATCAAAGTTTCTTTGAATCCTTCCATGGGCTTCTTTATATAAAAGAAAAATGTGATTATTATTTTATATTTTATGGGCCACCAAAATCCCATGTTATTTCTTATGTAGGTTCAATCGGGACTTTTGGGACCTTGTCTCTCTCTTCAATATTATTCCTTACTGTTTACTGATACAATATATGAAGTATATTCGGGACATAAATATAAGTGAAAAAGTTAAAGTATACATGTGGTTGAAATAGCTTCCTAACAGAATATTTTTTGATGAAATTTGGTACAGACCCATTTCAGGGGACGCTGAACACAGTGGCGTACTTAGTTTTCACGTAAAAAAATCGCTAATACGATTTCTCGAATTTTCGCTCCAAAAAATTGCAAAGTAGGCCTTGATTTTTGTGATAGACATCTATCAATTTGCCACAAAATGCAGTTTTCCATGAGCAATAATCTAAAAAAAATTGATCAAACTCGGACCAAAAATAGCCACTTTACAGGGGTGTCCCGCTTTCAAATGGGTCACACTGTATATAACTATTATTGGCGGTTGCCATGGATATTCCAAGCATCACTACCTTTACTATTTGCTTAGCAAATATGAAATTTTACTCAAACAATTATAGTTTTCCACTAGTTTTTTTTTAGTTTAATCCTATATCTAAATCGATTTTTAAATCTTAGACGGAATTTATCAGCGAGTTGTCGTTTATCAATTGTTTCACAATTTCTCTGCAAGTATTAATTTGAGATCCGAAGATCATAGAAATCCATGCGTTTAGTGACTCTTCTCAAGCAACTTGCAGCACGTGAATTTTTCTTAAATTAATTTATCATTCAAGTGAAATACGAGTTAAAGTTCTATCTGCCAATTCGTGAGTAGCCCCAATCAAAAGCTTGTCTATTCCAAGACTGGAGTCGTGCGGAGCATTGATAATGACACAATTAGTGAAAAAGTAATAAATTCCTTAAAGTTAAACATATCAGAACATTTTACTATACAGACGCCACCTTAGTGGTAAAATTAGAAAGCAATAAATTATAGTCTTTCGTATCGCATCGAATTTCTGAAATATAAAGGTTACTAGAATCATTCCAGTCGTTTTACGTTTCATCTAGTGAAAAAACAGTTACTAAATATTTCAGTATGGTGGAACGGTTCCTATTGTCTTCATACTAATTATTATCTAAAAAATTATTGACATTCCCCTTACTGTTTAAGATTCATAAATAAATTACGTAAAAGGCATCAAATGGGGTTTAGGTGAGTTGATGATGTGATGTTAGAAGTTTACATAGTTTGATAAGAGTGCGAAGGAAGCACAGCAAGCCCTACCACGACCTTACAATAGATTTAAAGAATGCCTCCTACTCTGTCTCCCAAAGTTCTATAGAGGGATGAAAAGGATGGGAATTCCCAAATGTTTAAGGGGCTTTGTGTCTAAAGCCTAGTACAGAGCGGTCAACAAAATGTTGGTAACTTGTTGATATTGATATTGTCAACATGTATCCCGTCAACTAGCAACAAGTCGATGGATACTTGTCAACATCTAGCAGCATGTCATCAAAGAAATTTGTTGGCGGTTGCTTATGTCCGTGTTCCCCATTTGAAATGGAAAACATCGCTCAGTCTGGACGGTGTTGACAACAAGTGGCGTCTTCTAGTACTAGTAGGTACGTTATTTATTATGTGTGCATACTTCTAAATCAGATTTTGTTAGTTTGACGAAATTGCGGAACGAGCTATCATCGTTCAAAAGTAAATCAGACATTAAGTCGTAGCCATAGCTTGTCCCATTTTTGAAAAACTCTCTCTGCCACCATCTTCTTTCTTCAACCCACTATTCAACGAGTGATACACAACACTGCATTCAACCTGCTTTAATTATTTGTTATTTTCAAATTAAAAACCAACCAAATTTAGCGCCATCTTAATAGTTAAGTTGATTGAATACACCCATTCTGTTACGTGTTAGAAATCGAAAATAAACGATATCTTGTCCAAATGGGACAAATTGTAATACAGAGGTCTAACTAAAAGTTATAATTTATACATCCAGTTAAACAGTTTAATATTTACACATTTGTTTATTAAATTTACAACAAAATAGCTAATACATCACATACATATTAACTAATTTAATTTTATTTGTTTTACATTAGGCAGTATTTAATATTAATGGCACTATGTTTAAATAACCTGAGCGTGAAGAGCTTTACAACGTGTAAACAATAATAACATATATAGCACAAATCCTATTACATACAAGAATGTTCCTGTTGCTAATGTTTTCCTCGTTTCAATATTGTAACTTCAAAGATACTTAATAAAATTTTTACAGTTGCAGCGGATTCTTTTAACAAATATATTTATGTTTGCATTTCTATAGTAGTAAACTAATGAAATGGCATTTATTTTGAGTTACTAAATTTTGGTATTTAAAACTTCTTTTATAATGACACCTAAACATTCATTTAAACACCTTTGATTTGAAATTTTACTACCCCTATCAGTTAACGTGGAGAAATATTGCCAAATTACTTTTACCTTTTCACAATAACAATTAAGCTATGGAATTTTTAATTACATTGAATACACACTTTTTATCAACTGGTTTACATTAGTAGAGTAAATGGGAAAATAACTAGAGATAGTAACATGATTACCTTAATTGACTATGGCAACTCAATCTTTACACAAATTCCGTCTTAAGATTCTAACTTACTCTATCATTGAGCCAATATTTTTACAACCGTCATACATTAGCAAGAGAAAATGCGGCAGCTGAGGAAAGAGAAGGAGAAATAAGAAAATAAATCGGCTTGCTACCTATTTCATTGCACTCCACGCACTTCAATTACTAACCTAAGTATTCTTCTTAGTAAGTATTATTTCTCAGATGTTTAATTGGACAGAAGTTCGCTCTTTCCTTTTAATGCTTGCGTTCCTATTTACTTAACAAATGTAAATCAGTCTTGGAATTGAAACACATTGACTTTCTTGTTGAAAATATGCCGCTTCTTTCGGCGTTGTTGCACGAAATTTGAATAATCAACTTCTACTTGGTAGCAGAATTGTCACAATTATATGTTTTATTTATTTAATTTGTTGTAATAGATTAACATCCAAAAAAGGAAAAAATGAATATCAAGAAGACCAACAATTACAGAAATGTGGTAAAAGACTGAGAGAGGAAGAAAGGAGAGAAATAGAGATAACAACTTTTTATGAAGTATATGTGCAATTCTGTTCTGGATTTAAGTTCCATGAATTGAAGCATGTCAAATGTCATATATATGTTATACCAAGTAGAAGTTTCTAGTTTCGAAATTAATAATTTTACAAATTTTGCTGGCGAATGAACAATGAATGTTTAAATGTATAAAAACTCATAATAAATATTTAACCTCTACTGATTTGAATAATTCCAGGAAGGCATCCATTTTTGTTCCTTGTATAAATTTTTGGTGGCAATCCTCTTATTGGGCACCCTCTCATCTAGGACAAGGAAGGCGGTATCTGTGTCAGCAGACCCACTCCATTGAGTGCAATCCGATGAAGACATTTCCTTGATTGTGGGACTATACAAGTTTTGTTTTATTTGAGGCACTAAAGATCTCTCAGTTATTAATTTAGGTGAAGGGTTTCTACTTCGCACCTGAAGTTTTCCATCTCCTACAGTACGTGGAGTTGGTGATGGGGTTAGTGATCTTCGAACTTTGGATTGTATGCATCTAGGACCAAAAGCAGATGCTTCAATTTGTGACAATTTTCTCGAATGTGATGGTTTTGTGCTTGATTGTGGAGTTGACGTTACACTAGATGTACCAGTAGATGAATTTTTGGAAATGGTTGGAATATTAGAAACCGGATTGGGGACTCCAGTTTCCTTATTATTATGAATTTCCTTTTCAATGGTAGTTAATTCACTGTCACTGAAATCATTAATTAAAAATAATCATTATTAAAGGGAGGTATGTATGAGAACATATTTAAATAAAAATACAAAATTCGCTATGACGTTTAACTTTTTGGGCAGATATTTAACAAAAATAATACAAAGCCATTAAGTTACTACAACAGGCAATTTTTTTTAAGGTAACCATACTTTTCAGGGAATAATACATTATTCTTAGGCATAACGTATTTCTGGTACAATTTATGCAAATTTTTTTTGAAACGATCGGAATGGATAAACATTAAAATTTATATTATAAACATAAAACATGTTATTTAGAAGATGAAAGACTTTAACCAATTAAATAATTCATAGTATTACAATAAAATTAATAGAAAAATCATTCTCAACATTTTATTTTTTAAATTCAGACATGAAATTTTGTGGTGAATAAATTGTTTTAATATCATCGAAAGTCATATTATGTTTGGTAACCAAGTTTGAGGTTATTTATTAAAAATTAATTGTTGTAGGGTAAACAGTTCAATAATTGGCCAACAGGAATTCGTCAGTTCAGTGTCAAACTAAACGCGATTTCATCTACTCTAACCAACAGTAAACTATTTACACTTGTTTACATGTTCACTAAACTTCGTACATTTTCCTACTCACGTTTCTCGATCCGTTCAGTACATAGACTTAATAATACTAACGTAAGGACGGAGCCTTGTGTCATTTTCCGTTCGCCAGTGTGAGAACGACATTGAAGAGAGATAGAGAGATATAAATTGAGTGCGTCGAACAAGGATAGTAAGATGTGAGACCACGTGACTGATTGGATCAACAGGAACAGTCATATAGCCAAGTTACTTTTTTACACTGTGTTTTTACACGGCGGATGGGAACATTTTGCCGAGATTCTATATAAATATATTTTAGCACATTGTAGTGATTTGTGATTAGAGGTTTTGATTATAATACGTACAATTTGTCGGTGAAGCATAAAAATAGGTGCATATCAGATATTTATGCATTAATAGGTAGGTACCTAAAGAAGGTTGAGGAACAAAATACATAACCTTGAACTCGCAGTTGGAGAAAAGTTTTTTCTTTTGAGAGCTACTACCCATTGTTTCCTTAGTTCGTCATTCTTAGGAAACCTATAAAATGAAATGACGTATTATTAATATAATATTAAGCTAGAAATAGCCTAATATTCGATTAATTACGTTTACAATGACAGGATAAAAATAGTTTATTTATTCTTTATTCAAGAAACTTACGTGTGAAATGAAACTTCATTGCCGTTTTTATACATAATGTTGCACCTATAAGCACAGCAAGACACAACCATGTCCTCTTTTACAGATAATTCACTTAAAAATGTGTAAAACACTCGATAATGCGCAAAACACAGCTCACACGTCAACAGACCACACCCGCACTCGTTTTACCAACAATCAGCTGATCATCTATCGGCGTCTCTCTCGAGGTTTCGTCCTCATCACCTCTCTCTCTAGGCTCAGTCCATAGTATTATTAAGTATATGGTTCAGTATTGTTTACGTCATCTAAACGTCATCGCCTGTAACCAGTTTACTAGAATTCTTAAATTGCTCACGGAGGAGTTTACTTTTTACGGTTATCTCTTTACTGTCATATCAACCTATCAATAAAAATGGATGCTGAACAGTTAAAGTTAAATTATGGAAAAAACATTTACTGTACAATTTACATAGACAAGTACACAGTTGAAATGCTTCAAAATGGTAAGTAGTTTTTTTATTAATTGTCATTTGCAGCATCTGCAATTTACGTATACGAAGCATAGTACAAGAGGTCTTTGAAAATTACCTGGGTTTAAGAACATTACGTAATAATCAGAAATATTTTTAGCGAATCTACTTTATTATAATTGGAATCCCACATAGAATTCAACAAAAGTTTGGTAAAAAAAATATAAGCAAAAATTTGGCTTCGTACTATGAAATTATCCTTTTAAACAAAAAACACGAAATACATTGCGTTCTCTATATCTAATAAAAATCGGCCAAGTTTTAACTCCATTACAACTCCGTTTAATCCTAATGCAGTAGAATATTCCAAGTGTCCTGGAGGATCAGAAAAGATAGTTATTGTAGATAATGATGAACCGGGCAATATTTCAACTATGAATTATTATAGTTTACTTAGCATTCTTGAATAAGAGAAACACGATATATTTAAAAGAATTAGAGACACCATTGTTGATAAAGAAGAAAATTTCTTTAAGTTACCTATGTCGACTGTGGAAATACTATGATGAAAATAGGAATTTAAATAATGAAGAAGGTGACAATATTGAACAAAATTTTGTAAATCACCAGACACTTGAAAATGAGATACATGGTTCAGAAATACACCCAAAAGAAATGCAGCATGTTGAAATAGAAGTTGAAGAAGTGCAAAAGTGTTGTGATCTACAGTTAGACAGTCACACACAAGCACAGCTTCTGGTAAACACTGTTGAGGCTCCTTCGTGCAGTAACTCTATACAAGCAAAGCATTCAAGTGTTAAAATGGTGAATGGTTAACATACGATAGAATATTTAGCCTGGTCAGTATCGCCGAAACATAAAGGAAAACGGCAGACAGAACGATTCCCTTATGCCATTCATCAGAAATACCGCAGTATCAAAAAATTTAGAAGAAGAATATGATGAAATTAAATGTAGAAAATGAAAGAGAGAAAAAAGAACGCGAAGAAAGAAAACAGCAATATCAACAAAAAGGCTAATTTGTAATCGTCCAAAATTAGTCGTGATAGTTACAAAAGTGAATTACAAAATCTTAACATTCCTGAAGAGGGGTTGGAACCTTTGGTGTAGAACTTACACTTGGAGTAGTTCTCCACACACACCAAAACACTTTTGCACACACTCGACGCGCGTTTCGCCAACCAAGTTGGCATCATCGGGAGATGATTAAAACTATCATCTCCCGATGATGCCAACTTGGTTGGCGAAACGCGCGTCGAGTGTGTGCAAAAGTGTTTTGGTGTGTGTGGAAAACTACTCCAAGTGTAAAATCTTCAACACGCTCCCGATATTGAAGATGTTAATCTTTTCCTGTGTCACAATTATTGTTATACAGAAGCCCATACAGACGATGAGAGTTTAACCTATGAAGATATTAGTTTAGAAGAGATGAAAGAATAGATTGTTCAAGAAATAAATCGGAGACTGAACAGAACACTGAAAATACCGAGGGTTAAACTGTGAGGGAAGTTTGCTGCACACGCGAGAGGAAGTTTCAGGGAAGTCCGAGGAAGTTAGAGGGGCCTCCGAGGACGTTTTTAAGTAGTAACTAGTATGCGCATGCGCATTGTTTATTCATGTGCGACACTAGCACATAGCAGTAATTTTTCTTCGAATTACAAAATATTGAAAATATCCATTAAAATTATATTTTTGGATCTACAATTTTCAATATTTTCAAATTTCAATATTTTCTAAATTTGATCATACTTTGGAATTAATTCTGAATAACTTTCGTTGGTAAGATTTTTCGATAAAATATGCCTAATATGATTTCTTGATTTTTTACATTTATTTTGGTATCGCAGGTGGCTTTACATTTGAAGGGGGCGAATGGTATTTTGATCATAAGTAGACCTTAATATGTTCTATCTTTCAGGCAAAATATTGAAAATATTTTGTAATTGTAATTGTAACTAAGGATGACGCAAGATTTAAAATATTAAAATATTAAAATAAATGAACATAATATACATATATTATGAAATAACAAAATATAAATTAACGATTTCGGAAGGGCATATGTATTTTGATGTTTTTGTATATAAACTAAAACTTAATTTCACGTCTATTAGTTACATAACAGACTTTATAAAAAATCTATATCCGAAATAGCAAGTAGCACGAGGAGGGAAAACATATTCCCATTTAGATATTTCGGACGATATTTCCATTGTACCAAAAAATCTTCTTTGTATGGTATCTAATAAGAGAATAATTTTCTTTTTTGATAAAATCTAAAAGTAGCTACTAAATTTTTACCTCCTGCCTTCGTATGTGAATTTGTTTTATGAAAAAGTAAACTTTTATATCAATAATCATAAAATTTCATTAAGCTTATGTAAATGAAATTAATTAAGTTACAAACCTGTTTTTTCCTAGCCAGAACATTTAAAATATTATATCTAATGTGATGAGTTTAAACGTAAAGTAAAAAAAACCACCCTTAGAAGTGATTATAGACTTTAAGAAAAACCTACCTCTTCTATTTAGTTGATTAGGATAAATTAGAAATTTATAGAAACAATATTTATACAATTATAATTATTCAGCATAGTATCAAATCCGAGGAAGTTTGGTATACAAAATTTGGCCTGCGGTTTACCTCTCGGAAAATAATGTGAAAGATGAGAGTAAATACGATGTTGATGAATTAATACCACCTACATTTAACTAATAAAAACAAGCAATATAGATCAATTAATTTGTATTATTTAAATATTTAATAAATATGTTTGATACACTTAGATTTCTTTTTAATCTGCGTTGTATTTGTACGGCCAATTACTGTCAAAAGTTGTCCAATAACTATAAAATTATGGCCAATAACAGCCCAATTCTGCACACTTTGCTATTTTTAATCTAGTATATTCAAATACAATTACATGGACTTTTCAATTTGTTTCTATGTAATTTTTTCCTTGCATTATAGTTTTTAAAAATTTGACTTTGTTATCTGACCAATAACTGTATAGTTTACCCCACAACTAATTGAAAAGTAGCGTATTGAATTTTTAAAGATAAACGATATTTAGGTGTGCAGAACCTCCTCAATAAATCCTAATTCTACAGTCCTGTGTAAGTAAAATTTTGAGAAAATTTCCGTGCCTATATAAAAGTATTACCTTGTGTTATTCTGAGATGTATGATCGGGAATTTCATTAGCTTTATAAACTAATTCAAAAGCTCTTTGTCTTTGTATTTCAGGAGATTTTCTTTCTCTAATTAAATAGTCTATATATGCTTTTCTATATTCAGGCTGACACTGAAAACGACCTTCCAATTTCAGTTCACATTCTTTATTAGATAGTTCAGCTTTTTCTGTGACAGGGTGTGGTCTGTATTTATCGTTCTTTTCTGTTAAATGATATAGCTAAAACAAAGAAAAATCAGAAAATTAACATTTATATCACCATATTTGTTTACCTCTCCTTCATTACAAAGATGATCTTCCGGCTTGCGTGTGTAAGGTCTTTGTCTGGGAAAGTTAATATAAGATCTACTATATTCTGGTTGTAGTTCTATTTTACCATTTGCCTTCATATAATTTAATTCTGAGTGTCGCCTGCTCTCAACTTTCGGTAAAATCTTACCGTGTTTGTCAAAATCAATATAAGATTTTCTATACTCTGGATATATTTCCATATGTCCCTCTGATGGTACATAACCTCTCGTCACATAATTTAAACTCGGATGTGATGCAGATTTGCTGCTAGTCATAATATTTAAATGAGTTTTGTCCGTTATACGATGATCTGTAACATCATTAGGTCTTTTATCTGGTTCACGCAAAAATGGAATTAAGGGGTGCAATTTTCTGTCATGTGGATGTAATTCATCTGGGATGTTTTCGAATAACCCACCTATTTTTAAATTATTAGCAGGTAGAATTAATTTTGGTCGTTCTAAAGTTTTATAGTCAATGTATTCCCTTCTATATTCAGGAATTAAATTCAAATCTCCCTCTAAATATAAGTTTGTAGATTTTTTTGTTAGAGGTGGTCGTTTGGTTAACTCAAAAGGCATAAACTGTTCTTGTTTCTCGGTCATAATTTCTCGAGTTCCTTCTAAATGTAAGTTTGAAAATTTTTTACATAAAGGAGGCCGCTCTATTTTATCATATTTAATATATTGCTCTCTAGTTTCAGTCTTTGTATCCATTTCTCCTTCTAATCTTAAAGTAGTTGGGGTTCTTAACAGTTCTGACCTTTTTGCTAGTAAATATTCAATAAACTTTTCGGCATATTCTGTAACATGTAAAAAGTCACCCTCAATTTTTAAGTTTGTTGGTCTTTTTAATAAACGAGGTCGCACTATGTTTCTATCAGTATGTATTTGAGAGGTAGTTTCTGCTGCTGGTAATTGGCTAAAATTGATTAAGGAGATTTATCAATTCTACAATATATAAGAAATAATATACAATCGAAATAAATGATAGACAACATTACACTTCCTTATAAAAAAATTACACGCAAGTGCCAGCAGACCATTAATAATTATTTATTTATACAAAGGATATCGTTAAAGTATGTGTATGAAACTTTTAGACTTATAAATGTCGACATTCTAAGAATTTTTGCTTAAACCACTGCTCTCAACTATTTGTTTGAATAAGGAATAATAATAAATATACAGGGTGTTTCATGAGGAATTGTACATAGTCCAATGGTAGATAGGGCCCATCAAGGTTAGTAACAAACCACTATTTAAAATCATTTTAGCCAAGTATTTATGGTTGTACAGGGTGATTTATGAATTTTTACCAAAATTTGCTTTCGTCGCCTTTTAGAAACTAATTGTCCGATTCAATTTATTTTCGGTACACATTAAGTACTATCAAATACCAACAGTTCGCCATAATTACAAAACCAAAATTCCAGGTCCGTATTAGGAAAAATTTCATTTTATCTGTGCCCCCTAAAAAGTTCACTCTGTATAAATTTTGTTTAAAACTTATTACTGTAGTTTGAAAGTACATAAACTACCAACAAAAGCAGAATACTTCGTTTTCTTGTCACACTTACAACAGATACAAAATAAACACATTAAATTTAAACATTATCTTGTTAAAATTCAAACTTTCAATAATTCAATGTTATTTGTCAAAGTTCCTATCAGTTTAAGTTTCTACCTGGTCTAAACCCGTGCTGAGAATCAGTGAGGCAATTATTTTTAGATAAAAATGACATTATTCGATTAGATATTATTTTTTCAAATACTTTGGACATTACACATACTAAAGTAATTTTCTACGTCTTCCTCATTTCCCTGTTTAAATATAGGAATTATAGTGGACATTTTGTATTCAATAGGAAAATAACCCTCAAGTATTGACCTATTAATCAGATATAACAATTGATCAATAATGATACATGAGATGCTTTTTAGAATAGTCACAGTTATTTCATCAAGGCCAGCAGATTTCTTATTTTTTAAACAATGTATAACATCTATTAGTTCAAGGTTAGACACTTCATAAAAAAATATTGAATCACAATTTCGATTAGATAAGGTATGTGGTAAGGATAAATTAAATCCGAAATTTTTATTTATGGCATTTGGTGCAACCGTAGCAAAGTGTAATGCAAAGTGATTACATACCATATTATTATCAATTATGATGTCACTTTCATTTTTTAAAGTAATTATTTTTTTACCTTTTTTAATTTTCCCAAGCCTACTATTTACAATTTTCCACGTTTCCTTAGATTTATTATCTGCCATGTTGATTTTATTATTATAATAATTTTGTTTTTCTTTCCTTATATTTGTGTTCCCTTTTCAACTGTTTGTATTGTAAGTCACTGTGACCAGTACCGTTTTTTATTTTACTAAACATATCTTTAAGAATTTGGCTTTCAATTATTATGTTGTTTGTTATCCATTGATTATCGTTTATCAAATTATTACCTCTTGTTTTATTTCTAATATACTTAAGGGGGCAAGTGACATTTAGACACCAGATTATATCATTGATAAACATGCTGAAGGCCTCTTTAATATTTAGATTGTAGATATAATTCCAGTTTATATTAAGAAGCCGCCAACTAAATTCTTGTAAATTTTCTGTTTTAATTATTCTTTTTAAACTATATTGTTCGTTTTGAATTATGGTTTCATCATTACAGCTAACATTCAATGAAAATATATGAGCCAAGTGATCTGCTAACAGAGAGTCATACAATTCAAGAACATAACTAAATAGGATACTCTGTAGAAGAAAGATGTGCAATGATCGAAATGTATCTTTCGTGTAATAGAAATCAAGCTGCAGAGTAGAAGAGTAATAGCGGATCCGTGGCACCCCCCACCACTTTTGCGCCCCCCACCACTTTTTCTGGGGTGGGGGGCAATTAGGATAATTAGAGTGGGGTGGGGGGCAATTAGGATAATTAGATTGGGGTGGGGGGCAATTAGAGAGGGGAGGAGGTAATTTGTAATTGTGTAATTGTGTAATTGTGTAATTAGACTATTTGCGCATTAATTACACTAATGTAATTAGTCTGGAGGGGGGATAATTAAAACCCAATTGTCGCGAGAAATGAAAGTAATCGGATTATTGCGCTGAGAAATGAAAGTAATTGAATTATTGCGCTCTAATGTAATTGCGTAATTAGTAATTTGTAAATGTGTAATTATTGGATTATTGCGCTGAGAAATGAAAGTAATTGAATTATTGCGCTCTAATGTAATTGCGTAATTAGTAATTTGTAAATGTGTAATTAGACTATTTGCGCGTTAAGTAATCGGATTATTGCGCTGAGAAATGAAAGTAATTGAATTATTGCGCTCTAATGTAATTGCGTAATTAGTAATTTGTAAATGTGTAATTAGACTATTTGCGCGTTAAGTAATCGGATTATTGCGCTGAGAAATGAAAGTAATTGAATTATTGCGCTCTAATGTAATTGCGTAATTAGTAATTTGTAAATGTGTAATTATTGGATTATTGCGCTGAGAAATGAAAGTAATTGAATTATTGCGCTCTAATGTAATTGCGTAATTAGTAATTTGTAAATGTGTAATTAGACTATTTGCGCGTTAAGTAATCGGATTATTGCGCTGAGAAATGAAAGTAATTGAATTATTGCGCTCTAATGTAATTGCGTAATTAGTAATTTGTAAATGTGTAATTAGACTATTTGCGCGTTAAGTAATCGGATTATTGCGCTGAGAAATGAAAGTAATTGAATTATTGCGCTCTAATGTAATTGCGTAATTAGTAATTTGTAAATGTGTAATTATTGGATTATTGCGCTGAGAAATGAAAGTAATTGAATTATTGCGCTCTAATGTAATTGCGTAATTAGTAATTTGTAAATGTGTAATTAGACTATTTGCGCGTTAAGTAATCGGATTATTGCGCTGAGAAATGAAAGTAATTGAATTATTGCGCTCTAATGTAATTGCGTAATTAGTAATTTGTAAATGTGTAATTAGACTATTTGCGCGTTAAGTAATCGGATTATTGCGCTGAGAAATGAAAGTAATTGAATTATTGCGCTCTAATGTAATTGCGTAATTAGTAATTTGTAAATGTGTAATTAGACTATTTGCGCGTTAAGTAATCGGATTATTGCGCTGAGAAATGAAAGTAATTGAATTATTGCGCTCTAATGTAATTGCGTAATTAGTAATTTGTAAATGTGTAATTATTGGATTATTGCGCTGAGAAATGAAAGTAATTGAATTATTGCGCTCTAATGTAATTGCGTAATTAGTAATTTGTAAATGTGTAATTAGACTATTTGCGCGTTAAGTAATCGGATTATTGCGCTGAGAAATGAAAGTAATTGAATTATTGCGCTCTAATGTAATTGCGTAATTAGTAATTTGTAAATGTGTAATTATTGGATTATTGCGCTAGAAATGAAAGTAATTGAATTATTGCGCTCTAATGTAATTGCGTAATTAGTAATTTGTAAATGTGTAATTAGACTATTTGCGCGTTAAGTAATCGGATTATTGCGCTGAGAAATGAAAGTAATTGAATTATTGCGCTCTAATGTAATTGCGTAATTAGTAATTTGTAAATGTGTAATTAGACTATTTGCGCGTTAATTACACTATTTTATATAGTCTGGAGGGGGTTAATTAAAAAACCCAATTGTTGCGAGAAATGAAAGTAATTGGATTATTGCAATTAAACTAGTATAATTGCAATATATCTAATTGAATTGGTACAATTATATATTAATTAGTACATCAATTGGAGAAATGAAAGTTTATTACGCTGTAATTAGACTAGTATAATTGCAATATATCTAATTGAATTGGTACAATTGTATATTAATTAGTGCTGGGGGGTATTTGAATATTGAAATGTGGTGGTGGGGGTCATATTCTGTAGATATATAGAGAGTGAGAGGAGTTGTCACAACCACTATTAGTAGCAACAGACTCCTAGTGAACACGCAAAATGTATAAGTGTACGTCTTGCAGTAAAAGTTTTACACGAAGATACAGTATGCATCGTCATCAGAAAGAGTCGTGTGTGAGTTTACGTGATAATGGACCTCCAGCAAAACAATTTAAATTTGATTCAACCCCTTCAACATCCGCAAGTATGCAAACATGTGATTGTTGTAATGTGACGCTGACGACAGCTCAGATGCATTCCCATAAGAGGTCGTTGCAACATAAGGCAAATGCATGTGTTCCTTCAATGGATGGTGTAAGCATTATCCAAAGCGCTTTCAAATACAGAATTATTTCATATCGAGTTTATAGTGAACATAATCATCTAGACTACGTAATGTTCTTTAATGAAATCAAACATAAAATTTTAAATCTGCTAGAAGAAGCGCTACAAATACATACGGCAATAAAAGTAAATCTGGAAGTGTTCGCCAAATACATGAAACAAAGTAAAGAATTAACAGATATGAAATCATTTAATACAACCAACAAAATTTTGGATCAGGCTATGAATTTAAGTGATATTTTGGATAGTTTTGTAGAAGAGATGATTACCCAAACTACAGAGTTTCAAGAGCGAGATTCAGGTGTGTAATTATTTTTATTAACGTATTAAAATTGCATTTAACATTTGCATATTTTTAGGATGGGCCCTGGAACGAATCGAATTTGTTGAAATTAATGTGAACAAGTATAGTCCACTGCGTGGCTCATCATATATAAAATTACCAAAATTCATTGAAAATAAGAATGCAGTGGTAAACGTGCACAATCAAGATCAATGTTGTTTTGCCTGGGCGGTGACTTCGGCACTGCATCCTGCAAATGGTCATACATCGGACTTATCATCATATCCACATTATTCACAAGTGTTAAATGTAACAGGTATGGATTTTCCAGTAAAATTGCGAGATATTTCAAAATTTGCGGAAATGAATAATATATCGATAAATGTATATGGGTTAGAGGAGAAATTTAAAAATAATAGAATGGAATATGAAGTTGTAGGTCCTTTACGTTACTCGGGGAAAAAACTGCGTATCCATTTAAATTTATTGCTAATTTCTGAGGTGTGTAATATTAATCACCATTGTACGAACGATTGTGCTAAAACTCACTATTGCTGGATAAAGAATTTGTCTAGGTTAGTTTCGCGCCAAATTTCTGCTCACAATCATAAAAAACATTTTTGCGACGGTTGTTTGTTATATTTTTATATCGAACGTCAGTTATTGCAACACCAGACACACGATTGTAATCACATTTATACAACAATACCTACTACCCAATTTCGAATAGATAAATATGGTAAACAAGTGCCCGAGAATATGTTAAAATTTGAACATTTTGAAAGGCAAATGCAAGTTCCATTTGTAGTGTATGCCGATTTCGAATCAATTTTAAGTCCTATCGATACCTGCCAACCCAATCCAGAACGGTCTTTCGGGAATAAAACTTTTAGACATCAACCACATTCTTTCGCATATTTAATAAAATGTTCGTTTGACAATTCCCTAAACAAGTTTGAGTTATACCGGGGGTCTGACGCTGCCAAAGTCTTCGTATCACGTATCGAAGCTGACTCGAGAGATATCTATAATAGATATATGAAAGATATAGTCCCAATGGCTAAGCTCACAGCGCAACAAAGACGAGACTTTGAAAACGCAACCATATGCGGTATATGCGAGAAGGCATTCGAAGAAGGTGATGTGAAAGTTAAGGATCACTGCCATTTAACCGGAAAAATAAGATTTATCGCTGCACATTCTGTTTGCAATTTAAATTATAAATTACCAAATTTCATACCGATTATATTCCATAATATGAGTTCATACGACGGACATTTATTCATTAAAGAGCTATGCGCTCATAAAGATAGAGTGGGGGTACTAGCGCAAAATAAAGAGAAGTACATATCTTTTTCAAAAGACCTTTATATGCACGATTACATTAATAAGAATGGGGAGAAGAAGAAAAAATTTCTACAACTGCGATTTATTGATAGTTTTAAGTTCTTGTCCACATCGCTACAAAATTTGGGTGACAGTTTAAATGATGACCAGTTAACTATAACCAGAAGTTTTTATACGGATAACAAAGAATTTCGTTTAATGAGACAAAAGGGTGTATTTCCATATAGCTTTGTGGATAGTTTAAATAAGTTGAATAAACCAGATCTACCATCCAAAGCCGAATTCTATGACAACCTAAACGATCAGCATATATCCGAAGATGATTATCAACGAGCTAAAGATGTGTGGAAGTTGTTCGCATGTCAGAATTTAGGTGATTATTCAGATCTGTATTTAAAAACAGACGTATTGCTTTTATGTGATGTATTCGAAAATTTTCGAAAAATCAGTTTAGAGAAATACAAGTTGGATCCTGCTCAATATTTTACAGCCCCCGGATTGTCGTGGGACGCTATGTTAAAACTGACAGGAGTAGAGTTAGAATTATTAATTGACGTAGATATGATTAACTTCTTTAAGAAAGGAATTCGTGGTGGAATAAGTCAGTGTTCTGAAAGAAAACATATCGCAAATAATAAATTTCTTACCGATTACGATTCCAACGAACCCTCGTCGTTTATAACTTATTTGGACGCCACAAATCTATACGGTCATAGTATGTCCCAATCGTTGCCGACAGGCGGATTCACCTGGTTGTCCCAACAAGAAATTATAAACTTAGACATTACGAATATTCCAGATGAAAATCCGCGTGGATACGTTTTAGAAGTAGACATTCATTATCCCAACGAATTACACGATATACATTCGGATCTCCCTTTCCTAGTAGAAAACATGGTTCCTCCTAATGCAAAATCGACAAAGTTGATTCCAAATTTGTTTGACAAGAAAAGGTACATTGTACACTATAAAAATTTGAGGCAGGCAATGGATCACGGTTTGATGGTTTTAAAGACTCATAGAGTGCTCGCATTTAATCAATCTCCTTGGTTAAGAAAATATATCGATTTAAATACGGAGATGAGAAACACGGCAACAAGTAAATTCGAAAAAGATCAATTTAAATTAATGAATAATGCAGTTTTCGGTAAAACTATGGAGAACGTGGATAATAGAAAGGATATAAAGTTGGTAACGCATTGGGAAAGTATTAGAAGGTCCTTTGGTGCAAATGCTCTTATAGCCCGACCGAATTTTAAAACTTGTTCAATCTTTACAGAAGATTTCGTCGCGATTCATATGAACAAACTAAAAGTAGTATACAACAAGCCAATTTATGTAGGGTTTTGTGTTTTGGAATTATCCAAGACGGTACTATATAATTTTTTCTATGACGTGATAAAAAGAAAATTTGGCGAAAATGCTTCTCTGTTATACACCGATACGGATTCTCTGATTATTAAAGTTTTTACTGATAACATTTACGATTTTATAAAAGAGAACCCCGATAAATTCGATACATCCAACTATAAAGAAGGAAATAAATTTGAAGTTCCTAAAGGTCTGTCGGTTTTAGGGAATTTTAAAGATGAGTTCCCCGCCGACCCGATTATTAGTTTTTATGGGACGGGGGCTAAAGCTTACTGCATAAAATCTATGAATAGTGAACTAAAAAAAGCCAAGGGGGTAAAGAAATCAGTTATTAATAAAAATTTGTCAATAGATGATTATAAGAAAATAGTGGAGCGGGGTGGGTTAATATTAAGAGAAATGAATACATTTAGAAGTTATTCACATGACATTTACACAGAAATGAAAAATAAGGTGGCACTATCTCATTATGATGATAAAAGATTCGTCATTCCTAATACCTTTAAAACTTTACCATGGGGGCATTGCGACATACCGATATTTCAAAATGAGTTGGCTGTAATAACTAATACAAATAATGTTAGTTAGGAAGGTTAATCCCATATGAGTAATTGTTCATATTGTGGAAAAAATAGAATACTACTCATAAAATTCCTTTATTGGACGTTACCGGTTTCGTGAACAATATTCTTTGCTTCACATCCTCAGACGTAACAGGACTACAATTAATTAAAAGTAATAAATAAGGTGACTTTATGTAATAATTGATCTTAATAAGTTATTAAAACTTAAAATAAATCACAGAGAGCAACCACATTTGACTATAAAAACACAAGAAATCTAAATAAAAACACACACTAAACATAGAATAATTTAAAAAAAAAAAATCTTAAAAAATATTGGATAACACCTTTAAATTTAGTTTAATTATAACATAATATTAAATAAAAATTAATATACAGTTACAAATAAAGAAAAAAGAAAAATACTTACATTTTTATAAATTGAAAACAAGGGTAGTCAAAATTTTTGGATTGTTTTCCAACATAGTCAATAATTTAAAACAATGTACTATATGTATCTATTTAAATTAATAATAAAAGTGTTTTTTATTTATTTAAAATTTTGGTTTCTTATTAAAATTCCACGTGACAATACAACGAATTAAAATCAAATGAGAGGAATCATTAATCTAGAAAATTCCAAAAAATATATGACGCCCTCTATCAGTAAATTTAAAAACATATAATAAGTTAAACATCAATAAAAAGGAAACCACGTATAACGAACCATGTGATTTGGAGTTTATTCTATTTCATTATAGATGGCATAAATAACAATTAATGACAATATGGAGAATAAACTATCCTATGGTATCACAGAACTCTAGTCCCGTATGTTGCATCTTCCATAACCTTTATGTTCTGTGGTATAGTTAAATTATGAATAATAACGGATTGATTAGACTAAATACAAAATTAAATAACAACAGAAAAGGTAAACGAAGATTCAAATTGTACTTGTGCATTAAGAGATAATGAATTTGGGTTTTTTGATTCTTTCAGAATTTCCAAACTTTCAAGGTTATTAATCAAACGGCCCTTACCCACGAGGTGTAATATTTTAAGGTTATTATCAAAAATGTGATTATTATCTACTAAGTGTTTGGCAAAATGTGAGAAGCCTGACGATGAGTTTATACAACGAACATGTTCTTTTAAACGTGTTTTAAAATTTCTATATGTACATCCGATGTAAACGGCGTTACAGGAATTACATGCAAGCTTGTATACCCCACATCTGGACCCTCTTGATAGATGTGGGGTATACAAGCTTGCATGTAATTCCTGTAACGCCGTTTACATCGGATGTACATATAGAAATTTTAAAACACGTTTAAAAGAACATGTTCGTTGTATAAACTCATCGTCAGGCTTCTCACATTTTGCCAAACACTTAGTAGATAATAATCACATTTTTGATAATAACCTTAAAATATTACACCTCGTGGGTAAGGGCCGTTTGATTAATAACCTTGAAAGTTTGGAAATTCTGAAAGAATCAAAAAACCCAAATTCATTATCTCTTAATGCACAAGTACAATTTGAATCTTCGTTTACCTTTTCTGTTGTTATTTAATTTTGTATTTAGTCTAATCAATCCGTTATTATTCATAATTTAACTATACCACAGAACATAAAGGTTATGGAAGATGCAACATACGGGACTAGAGTTCTGTGATACCATAGGATAGTTTATTCTCCATATTGTCATTAATTGTTATTTATGCCATCTATAATGAAATAGAATAAACTCCAAATCACATGGTTCGTTATACGTGGTTTCCTTTTTATTGATGTTTAACTTATTATATGTTTTTAAATTTACTGATAGAGGGCGTCATATATTTTTTGGAATTTTCTAGATTAATGATTCCTCTCATTTGATTTTAATTCGTTGTATTGTCACGTGGAATTTTAATAAGAAACCAAAATTTTAAATAAATAAAAAACACTTTTATTATTAATTTAAATAGATACATATAGTACATTGTTTTAAATTATTGACTATGTTGGAAAACAATCCAAAAATTTTGACTACCCTTGTTTTCAATTTATAAAAATGTAAGTATTTTTCTTTTTTCTTTATTTGTAACTGTATATTAATTTTTATTTAATATTATGTTATAATTAAACTAAATTTAAAGGTGTTATCCAATATTTTTTAAGATTTTTTTTTTTAAATTATTCTATGTTTAGTGTGTGTTTTTATTTAGATTTCTTGTGTTTTTATAGTCAAATGTGGTTGCTCTCTGTGATTTATTTTAAGTTTTAATAACTTATTAAGATCAATTATTACATAAAGTCACCTTATTTATTACTTTTAATTAATTGTAGTCCTGTTACGTCTGAGGATGTGAAGCAAAGAATATTGTTCACGAAACCGGTAACGTCCAATAAAGGAATTTTATGAGTAGTATTCTATTTTTTCCACAATATGACAAATAATGTTGTTGAAAATGAGAAATACGATCCTTTAGATGCTTTACTTGCAGCAATAGATGAGTTAAGCCAGTCACAATAACATTAGCATATCAAATAAAATTTGCATTATTTATCGAGTTAAAGTTATAAAACTGGAAAATTCATACTAAATGTGAGATATTGTATTATATTTAAGTAGATTTATTGTGTAATAAAATATATATTTATGAAAAAATAATTGGTGTTTTTGAAGTTAAGTATTTGTAGTATATGTAATAAACTTAAAAATATTTTTATTTTGTTTACAATTTAACATTAAGGAAATAAATTAAACAAATATTAATTGAGTACATTCGTTTTATTATTTATTTATTATACATAAAAAATATTTCATTTGACATAACCTTATAATGATACAATAATATATTTTCTAGACAGTGACAATTTTAAACAAGAGAAGCTCTATCAATCCACGAGTTGTGTTCTTTAGAGAGTCCAAGCCATTTTACAAACACTTTATTTCCTTGCTTTTTTAAAACATTCTCTACTAGATACACATCGGGGTATTTTGCCTTTAGTAGCTCCATCTCATAAAAACACCCCTTGATTGGATGTCCAAGCATGTCTGCAAGCAGGTAAGTTGTGGGATTTGTTATGTTTATTTTGACAATTTTAAAAAGTTCTGTTGAGAAATTCGGTGTAAACCCTTTATCAAATACACCTTTATACTTGCTAATACGAACTACGTCACCGAGGTGGAATTTCGGTTTGAGAGCAATTTTTATGTTATTATATACATTTAAATGTGTAGTTGGTGTGACATCAACAGGTTTCATACCAATTGTACGATGGACTTTGTTATTATAACTTTTTGTAACATTGGGTAGGATGTCGAGCCATTTATATTTACCCATAGCTGAGAATTCTTTATACAACCAACTCTTTAATGTGCGGATTACTCGTTCAACAATTGCTGCTTTTTTTGTGCTATATGTAGAATAATGATTAATTTCATGCTGCTTCATTAGTGCGGAAAACTTTCTGTTGTAGAATTCTGTACCATTATCAGTCTGTAAATTTCTTGGTGAATAATTTGCTTCTTGAATAATAGT
The DNA here is from genome assembly GCA_963680705.1 of Rhagium mordax. Lineage (NCBI taxonomy): Eukaryota > Metazoa > Arthropoda > Insecta > Coleoptera > Cerambycidae > Rhagium > Rhagium mordax. The sequence goes on from OY796656.1 coordinate 44,838,184, forward strand.
CTGCATAGTCTTAGTAACTTCTACAGCTGTTTTATTTTTAACAGATCTGGTCCATACGTACTTGGAATAGCAGTCAATCACTACAAGAATATAACGATACCCTCTATTTTTATCAGCGTATGGTTGCATTTCGGCTAGGTCTGCTTGCCACAAATCACCAAACCCCTTAATTATGGTTCGCCTTCTACGAAAATTTCGTCGAGCATTTCTATGTAACTCGTTAACAACTTGTAATTTTTCGCTGCTAACCTCCATTATAAAATTGTCTTCAGCTATATATCAACTTCAGGCATTAGTTCTGGTGGAAATGCTAGGCCTCCGGATTGCACCTTCTTTGGTTGGAGTTCGGTGGCAATATGCTCTAATTTGGAGATTCTAGTGACTAAAGTATTGTGATTGTTTATGGCCGAACGTTTAACTTCAGAAATTGCTTTATCAACATATTTCCTCATTTCTATTTTCATTTTCTGCATCGTATCATTATTTTGTTTATTGAAAATAGTGCGATTTTCTTCTCCACTTTTTAAAAGTCCCACATCAACATATTTTTTCATTTCCTCAATAATTACATCGGTTGTATCAAAAATAGCTTTGGCAGCATTTTCATCATTTGTTTGTAGACGCTTGTTAACGTAATTACATGTTGCACCATCTTGATCATCGACAGGTTCCCCTAGATTTTTTAAACGCTTATTTTCAATATCATAGTGATTATCTCTGGTAAGTTTAAAACCCACGCCAGGTAATCCACGATAGGCTATTAACTTACTTGCACTAATTCTTTTGCTGCGTCCAAATTTGTCAATTGTGTTGTTTACAGTAGACATTTCTGATTGCGTTTGATCCATTTTATATATTTCAGGCTATATAATACTTATTGAGTATGATGATACTAGGTATTATATCTTTAATACACTATTTTTTCCTCCCTAAGTTCTGATATTATTTCTATTATTTCATTGTCGTGGTTGTTATTTCCAGCCATTTTCGAACCCCATAAGAGGCGTAAACTAGCCACAAGTTCACTAGGTTTATTCCAGTAGATATATTCTTTATCTTTATTTCTGTACAATTTGTGGGTAGGTACACGTTTTAATCCATAACCACTTGTTGACGATCATGTCGCAATTGTAGAAGATGTTAATGGTTTGATAATTTTGTGAAATTTTTCACGTTTAGTGGTGTTATAACCACTCGCTACATTGAATTTTTTATACGGCGCTTTTGTTTTCCTTAGTATTTCTCCATATATCTTACTCCATTCATCATCGATAACACTCTCTGTATTATCATCTAGAATTGGCGGACGTTTTAGAAATATTAGATCGTACAATTTCGGATTACCTAGATACACGCCAAGTTTCTTATTGCCATACCACAGTGTAATATTTCCATGGGAAAAATGTATTTCAGCATTACCCATCAGCAGTTTACCTGTCTTGGGATCTACACGCACTCCATATAAACTATCATACTTGGAATTACCCGATTTTACATTCTGTATATGTCTTTTTACAACCTCACGTCCTTTTTCTAGTTTTCTAGCTAGAGAAGTTTCAGATACGGGGGTTGTTCTTATAGACGATGGTGGTGTTTCCATAATGGGGGTATAAGGTGGAACATCATCACCGCCTACATACTTATCAGATCCTTCTTCAGAAGCACTCTCCCATGGCACTGCCCTCTGAGTAGACACCCTTGATGATGATGATGGTTGTTGGGTATGTGGTTTGTTCTCCGCTGCTGAAGATATAGCATTTAAAGGTTCAGTTATTGGTTGATAGATCTTTTCAAGTGTTACATGCATCTCAATATCTTTGTTCTTAATAGAGTTAAACTTCTTACGTACCGCATCTGTCGCCTCAATCAACTGTCGCTTGAGGGCTATTTCACTATTGGGATGCACAAGATTGTTATATTTTTTATTATCTTTGGTAACCTTCATCTTAGCGCATACGTAAACGAAGTAACCATACGAAGTCTGTGGCTCAAGTGAAGTTTTTATTAAAATTCATTATGGATATATGAAGCTATCAAACCCTTTTCTATATCGCCCACCTTGTACACCTCTATCCTTATCAATCACTAGAAACCCATATTTGTCATTCCAGCACTCTGCACACATATTTTGAAATACTGTAAACGTTACATCAGGTGACACATGATCGGAAAATATGTGGTGAAGGTTCATGTCATCCTGTTTAAAGACAATAATTAAATTACTATTGTCTCTTATTAGCTGCTTCGGTATTCGAGAATATGTTTGACCAAGATAAAAACAATCCACATTTCTATGGCGGCCCATACTAAAATATGCTCTTATAACATCTTGCTTCTCACATATCACATCGTCAAATATAAATAAAGACTCCGGTTTTGCCTCGGACGGTTCCACTATTTGCGCTCCATTACTAAATGTATAAAATCCTAACCCCTCAATCGGCGCTAGCACCTTACGCAGATACTCATACTTGGGTTGATTTATAGACTTTGAGTATAGGTAAATGTTTAAAAAGCGTAAACCTAAGCGATGGGTGATCAAAGATATTAAGACATTTGTTTTCCCACAATTCGAGGGTCCTATTATGAGGGCACGTACAGTTGAAGGTAGTAGTGGTCCATGACGATTATGAGCGCTTAACCCACGCCCAACTTTTTCATCCAAATTATCTATGGAAAGCGTTTGTTTCTGTTTCACAATGTGCATTGTATCGCAGCTAATTGGTATATAAATAGACATGTGACTTGCAACTCTTATTTAAATGGTTTCCACCATACGATACACACGTGAAAAACGTATGAAGCACGGTAGAGCTTCCCGTCGAGTTGCATTTGCCAGGTTATCAATTTTGTGGTCCAGGCACAGATTTAAATAAACGGCTGACACGGGGTGATCCTGGCATAAATCAGCTCGATAAAGCGTGCAAGGAACACGATATTGCATACGACAAAAATAGCAGTAATCTAGCAGCCCGCCATAAAGCAGACTATCAGCTTGAACAGGCTGCGTGGAAACGAGTGAAATCCAAAGACGCAGGACGTGGAGAAAAGGCCGCTGCTTGGTTAGTTACAACTATAATGAAAGGAAAACAACGTCTTGGTATGGGATGTAATTCAACAATATCTCGTAATCCAATAAGGAAACGAATCATCAAGAAAACAAAGAAGGGTAAGAAGAATGTTAAAAAGACAGCATTTGGATCTGGGATAGTACGAAAAGTGCGTGACACACTGCGAAGTGCTGGAGGCAAAAGAGTAAAAGACCAAACGAAGGCGACTGAAATTGCTCTAAAAGCTGCACGTCGATATATAAAACAGGCCGGTGGGAAACGCAATATTCGAACACCTCGAGTTATACCAATACCAAAAGTTGGCGGTATTTTACCTCTAATACCCATTTTTGCTGGATTATCTGCATTGGGTAGTTTGGTGGGTACGGCTGCTGGTATTGCTAAAGCTGTAAATGACGTAAAAAAGGGTAGAGAAGAATTAGCTGAAGCAAATCGATACAACAGAAGTATGGAAGCAATAGCTATGAAAAGTGGTAAGGGGATGTATATGAAGCCATATCGAAAGGGAATGGGCCTTTATCTAAAACAGAATTCAAAAAACTAATAGACTCCCTACCTCGGAGACCTCTTACCGACATTGATCTTAAATATTATGCTAAGAAAATGAAGGTAGCATACTTTCGGGGTGTATTTATGCGCGGCTCACTACCAAGACGTGGCCCACATTACAATGAATCTGCAATAATCAATTTGGATAGTATATATGGTCCTGGGACACATTAGGTGGCATATAAAAAACGAGGTAGTTTAGTAAATTACTTTGATAGTTTTGGTGATTTACCCCCACCTATAGAATTAGTTACATATTTCAATAACGATTCAAGGAGGGCCAACCAAATATTCTATAACTACAAACGTGTACAGAATTTTAACACAGTGTGGTGTGGACATTTGTGTTTAAAGTTTCTCTCTACAAAAGAAATATAAAACGCCATGGAGCTGAAAACTATAACCCCAGCAATGGATCGAGAAGATATCAAGCGAATGGGCCACTCACTAATTGCATTCTCCCGTTTGCGTAGTCTATTGAAGATGAGCAAACAACAACTTGCTGATATGCCCAAAGAAGTGATGATTGGGTTGGCTTCACATGAAATTGCATTAGTATGGGATAAGCTACCTACACATCTTCAGAACGATGTCGATATAATAAAATATCAATACTGCACAGAACATTACCTTAAAGATCATGAAGGCAGTTTTGATGCTAATGACGGTCCAATACCTCGAAAAATGTTTTGCTGCTATTGTAAGGTAAACGATGTAAATGTGGCATCCAATAACAATGTTGATATATCACCATCAACTTCAAAGAAGAGGAAATTATACCATTATTGCTGTAATCCACAATAAATTGGGTAACGCAATTTAATTACATCAGTCATGTCGTACACGTTCACACTAACGAGCCGCTGAAGTGTGCTAAGTGTCAACTTTAATCCACCCATTGAACTGGATAGGAGCAGTCGTCATGGGTTAGGCTTAATTGGATTCTACTCTTACAACTCCATATTCAATGTGGATGAAACAAATAACATCTTCCAATATAGGGTTAGTGCTAAAGATACATTCACTATTGTTCACATACCTCTGGGGGCTTATGAAATTGATGAAATCTATGCAGCAATGTTGAAAGCTATGAATATTGATGGAAAAGATTACACGCAAATATTCACTTTACGAGCAAACAACAACACCCTAAAGTGCGAGATTTTGTCAAAGTATGAAATAGATTTTAGACAACCAAATTCCATAGGAAGTCTGTTGGGATTTGGACCAATATATTTACAACCAAATAAAAATTATGAATCAACACAGCCTGTTGATATTATGAAAGTAAGGATGATACGTGTAGATTGCAATATTATTTCTGGAGCTTATCTGAATGCGGAAGAGTCACACACTCTCTTTGAATTTGATATAGATGTTGAGCCTGGCTACAAACTTACTAGAGAACCTACAAATATCATATATTTACCTGTTAGACCTAAATGGTGTCAGTTAATAGATAACATCACGCTACGTGTACTGGACGACAACGGTGATTTGATCAATTTTCGAGGTGAGAAAATTATTGTAAGGCTAGAATTGAAGAAAGTTTGATATCACCAACCAAATGGGCTTTCGATATAAACAGCGACAGCAAGTACATCACCATCAATTTGATACTGTAGCGAACAATAGTGTGGATAAAAAGAAAGGGAGATGTGGAAAGCAATTCATTCAAAGTCTATACCTTAAACAGTTAGGACATAGATTGTCAGCTGAGGATCAAGCCTTTTTAAAACATATTGGATTAAAACTGCGAAAATATTTGCCATAATAATGGTGGCGGCTGCAACTAGTGAAAAACTTGAGGTGTTTGATGAACCTGTGTTGGATCATTCCCTAGTTAGCCTACATGAGCATACATATAAACCATATGGTTCCCCATATTACAGAAACTCTGATGAAATACGTATCCCCATCAATTTTCAAGATGTTATACTCGACATTTCAGAAAGTTATATATACATAGAAGGAAAATTTACCCCTAGTGATGCCACAAAGCGTTGCTATTTATCCAATAATGCACTAGCATTTCTCTTTGAAGAGATACGTCTGGAAATGGGTGGTGAACAAGTAGCAGTAGTTAGAAGACCTGGTATTACTACAACAATGAAAACTATGGTGTCGTATGGGCAAACGCATGCACGCTCATTAATAACAACAGGTTGGGGTCTCAGTCAAAATAGACAAGATATTTTAGATACCACCAGTCACGTGTTCAGTGGCAAACTACCCCTTAAGCTCCTTATGGGTTTTGCAGAAGATTATACCAAAGGCATTCTGAATGTGAAGCAAGAATTAATTATGATAATTGCACGCTCATTTAAAGACTCCTATATCGGTGAAGTTGATGCGGAGCTGGAAATAAGCAAAATTGAGTGGAAAATAAGACATATTGTACCTGAAGATCGACAAAAGTTAAAATTATTGAATCGAATTAATAAAAGTGGTAATAATGCCAAGGTTAATATGGTCTACCGTGCATGGGATTTTTATGAGCTTCCCTGTCTACGTGATACTGCCTATGACATATGGGCTCTTAAACTCTCCACCCGTCTTGAAAGTCCACTTTTCATCCTTCTTGGTTTTCAAGACACTGATCAGGCCAATGATAGAACAAAGGATGTTACACAGTTCAAACACGCAGACATAAATAATATTCGACTATTTCTAAACTCTGAAGTTTATCCATACGAACGTTGGAATTTAGATTTCGATAAGAAGCTCGATTCTGCAGCATATTATGCTTATGAGAACTTCCAACGTAGTTACTATGATAAAAATATGAGCGAACCCATGATGGATCTTGGGGAATACAGGAAGAATCCTTTGTTTGTCATTGATTGTTCACACCAACCTGTTGCAGTGAAATCATCTACAGTCGACATAAAAATAGAATTTGAAACACGAAAAACGAAATTTCCCGAACAAACTCGAGTGTATGCGCTTATACTTTATGATACATATTTAAGTTATAATGCATTAGATGGCTCGGTTCAGAATGGTTTTCTTGATGTCTAGTAAAAACATTTTATCAACAATAATCACGATGTATATGCAAATGTTTATTTTCCCAAAATGTAATTGTGTATTTAAAATAAAACTGTTTTAATTATACTATGGTATTTTTAGTTGTGTAATAAAAATAGGAAATAAAATTAATGTAATCTTTTAATGTGTATTTTATTTGAATCCCTCCTTATGTCATCTAGTTTACACGACAATCTTTCAATGGCAGATTTAATGTCTTCTATCAGACTTCATGTTTGAGTTGAATATTGCATCCGCATCTTTGCTACCTAAGTACCTAGAAATTCAAATATCCCCCCATTATATTATTCTATTGCATAACTATTTAGAATGGCTATTGTGTAATATATTTAAAATGATTCGATATCGCTTGTTTGTTAACCCATAATGTGGTACTATTGACAATACATCGATTTCTTTTGTCTAATTTCTTAACTTAAAATTTGAAGGTAGGACCCCTATGTAGGTATTCATTAAATGTATACAAGTATGCGGTTCAAACCTTTTGTCCTATTCGAATCGCATAAAAGCTGACTTTGGTTACCAGATCCCTTGTTAGCGATATTGAATGACATATATTTTTGACAATTAAGAGCGCATAATTTAGCAATTGATGCACTAATTAATATACAATTGTACCAATTCAATTAGATATATTGCAATTATACTAGTCTAATTACAGCGTAATAAACTTTCATTGCTCCAATTGATGTACTAATTAATATATAATTGTACCAATTCAATTAGATATATTGCAATTATACTAGTTTAATTGCAATAATCCAATTACTTTCATTTCTCGCAACAATTGGGTTTTTTAATTAACCCCCTCCAGACTATATAAAATAGTGTAATTAACGCGCAAATAGTCTAATTACACATTTACAAATTACTAATTACGCAATTACATTAGAGCGCAATAATTCAATTACTTTCATTTCTCAGCGCAATAATCCGATTACTTAACGCGCAAATAGTCTAATTACACATTTACAAATTACTAATTACGCAATTACATTAGAGCGCAATAATTCAATTACTTTCATTTCTCAGCGCAATAATCCGATTACTTAACGCGCAAATAGTCTAATTACACATTTACAAATTACTAATTACGCAATTACATTAGAGCGCAATAATTCAATTACTTTCATTTCTCAGCGCAATAATCCGATTACTTAACGCGCAAATAGTCTAATTACACATTTACAAATTACTAATTACGCAATTACATTAGAGCGCAATAATTCAATTACTTTCATTTCTCAGCGCAATAATCCAATAATTACACATTTACAAATTACTAATTACGCAATTACATTAGAGCGCAATAATTCAATTACTTTCATTTCTCAGCGCAATAATCCGATTACTTAACGCGCAAATAGTCTAATTACACATTTACAAATTACTAATTACGCAATTACATTAGAGCGCAATAATTCAATTACTTTCATTTCTCAGCGCAATAATCCAATAATTACACATTTACAAATTACTAATTACGCAATTACATTAGAGCGCAATAATTCAATTACTTTCATTTCTCAGCGCAATAATCCGATTACTTTCATTTCTCGCGACAATTGGGTTTTAATTATCCCCCCCCCAGACTAATTACATTAGTGTAATTAATGCGCAAATAGTCTAATTACACAATTACACAATTACACAATTACAAATTACTAATTACGCAATTACAAATTACCTCCCCCCTCTCTAATTGCCCCCCACCCCAATCTAATTATCCTAATTGCCCCCCCACCCCACTCTAATTATCCTAATTGCCCCCACCCCAGAAAAAGTGGTGGGGGGCGCAAAAGTGGTGGGGGGTGCCACGGATCCGCTATTACTCTTCTACTCTGCAGCTCCTTATTTCCACTAAAAAAGGATATATGATTTGGGACTTGGGTAAGGGACAATCTAAGACCAATTCATAAAATTTCATGGCCAGGAACTGTGCGATGTTCTTCCATCTGCTCACATTCTAACTGGATGTGATTACACTAGTAAAATTGGTTTTAAAAAGCAAATACTAAAAATTGATCCTATAATATTTCTAAAAAATTTTGGAGTGGACAGCTTAAAATCCTGTATAAATCGTGCAGAGAAGTTTTTAGTCCAAACTATAAAACCTGGATCTTCATGTAAATCTTTTGATGAACTAAGGTCCTGGATTTATTTTAATACGAACAATTTTATCCCTGAAAATTTGCCACCAACATCGTTTTCTTGTTTATAAATGACTTTATTTAGGCTTTATACAAGCATAATAACAAAAACCTATCCAATTTGATATACGTTTTCTTGTTTGGAACATATTAAAAGGGCATATTATTGCACTCATTTATATCTAAATTGTTTCAAGAGTATGCATTCTGCTCCATTAATTGGCGTTAATTTTTGGTATAAATTAGACGATGAGGAGGAATTTTTAGAGCCTACAAACATTTTGCGCGTTATTCCTGATAATTTTGTAATAACTAGCTCATGTAAAACTTGCACTTGTAAAAAAAATGAAATTCAATGCTCTAAATGTTGCAAATGTGTATTCAACAAATCTTGCAAAAATGTTTAAATAAAGAGTTGATCTAATTATATTTTATAAACACCACATGTTGACACGGGACGTTCAGGGGTAGCAACTACATTCAAATTGCAGCCGCCTGGAGTGTTGGCTCGAGACTAAAATGGTAATTCTTATTCTTTAAGAAAACTAAATTTTTTAAACGCAGATTTGTAGCTAAAACAATAGCCTACAAACATTGTTTCAAGTCTTTTTTTTTTGTTAAGGTGCAAGAAAATGAGTGGAAATGATAATGAACGGGAAGAATAATTTTAATTCCCTTTTTTTGTATTTTTTGGAGGTATTACTTAGAGTTACGTAAAAAATGATTGTAACCTTTTTTGTTCTAAATGAAATTTGCAATTTAACTTAAAAAAAATCGTTCAAATCATACCAGGCGTTACGGAGATAACTTGTATATAATTAACGGGCAAAATAGGATACTCTGTAGAAGAAAGATGTGCAATGATCGAAATTTATCTTTTGTGTAATAGAAATCAAGCTGCAGCATATAGGGAACTTGTTAGATGACTCCCCAGACCTCGGGTCCCTGCAAGACATATTTTCAAAAATGTGTATAATAAATTTCGAGTAAATCATGATGGTTTTTGTTTTGTATTTTGTTAAATTATGTTAAGTTTATTTTTCTGTTAATTGTTATTTTTATATTTTCTTAAAGATATTTTCTTTTTTAATAAAATACATGTTTGATCTTAGAGAGATCTTTAAGTATTTGATATTTATTGCTAAGGAACATTATTTTGACAGCTAAAAGTTAACAATTAAGTCAGAATGCCAAGCCACCTTGAAAGTGTGAAAGTAAATATTTCTCATGTTTATCCTTGAATATCTCGACCGATTTTGATCTAAACTCAAGGGAGTTATAAATTTTTGAAATCAGCTCAAAGAGTACTACAAACCTGTCAAGAAATATACAGGGTATTCCATTTATAAAAATCAAATTTTTTCACCACCCTGTATGTATTGGCGCTAGGTAATTTTGAATATTATATTTGAAAAATTCGGTGAATGTCTGATAAGGGTACATTTTAAAATTTTAAAATATCTTCACAAATAAGGTAATAGAGGGAGGGGCAAAATTAGAGTTGACACCCTGACTCGGTAATGTATAATTGAAATGAAATTGCAAAAATGCATATAGTGTTGGGTAAATAATAATATAATGATAATAATTAAATCTGTCACAAGAAAAATTGTTGACTGCAGCATAAAGGACCTACACATAAGATAGTATACAATTGACTCGCTCACTCGTGTAATTATCAAAATATGTTACAGATATTGAATGCCACCCAAGTCGTAGTGAAGTTGAGCTTACAGTAAAATATTTAAAAAAATCTTAAATTTCGATCAATGTTCATAAAATAAAATTGAAAAAAACTACGAATATATTCCCAAAATACACCAATAAATTTATAGGTATTTTAGAAAAGAGAAGTTCTCTAAAAAAATATTTTATATACATAACATTGTATAACATTAAGAGTAATAACTCTTTTCAACAAATAGCCGATCTCTTTGGAATATCTAAAACAAACGCATATGCAATATTTGTCCAAAGTAGTTTTACATTAGCTTAATTTATGAAAAACTAATTTTTGTGCAGCCGTCCGCGAAGTGAGTATTTCGCATTCGCAAAACAGTCCGCGAAATTCAATTTCGCGGCCGTTACCCTTAGTAACGGCCGCCAAACCAAAAGTCACTTATATAAGTGACGTTTAAGTCATTTCAAAATTTGGCATTTCTAAAATATGACAACGAAAAGTTTTATTTTTTATTAAACAGAATTATTAATTATTTAGGATAAATATTGTACTAATTGTACAGTTTTCATTATTACTGATATTTACTCCTGAAGCCGAAGCAACTAATTCATTTTACTATCAAAATATTTTGTATACGTACAAAATATACCATTTCCATAGAAACGCTGTAACATTAAGTTCACCTCTAAATATATCATAAACGGTGATGTAATTTTCACCATAATTCTAACTTTAAATTATGGCTGCACAAAAAATAGTGTTTATACCATGGCCGCGAAATTTTTTAGCGCCCTCGAGATTATCTTGCCTCGGCCGAAAGCGGCCTCGGCGATAATTCTTCTCTCGGTACGCTAAAAAGAATTTCGCAGCCTTGGTATAAAAATAACTATTATTGGCCAAGTGGAGATTCCGTATTACGATCTTCCAAAACAGTTTCGAATGTCTTTCTACAATGTTCAGTCGATTATCGACCGCTTAAAAATTGAAATTCAAAAACCTAGTGATGCTGTGCAGCAGTCGTTAGCTTGGTCAGAATACAAAAATTGCAATACCATTAAATATTTGGTTTCTTCTACCCTAGATGGATTCATAAATTTTATATCAACTGGTGGTCGTACAAGTGACATTGCATTATTTGAAGATTGTGGTTATTTGACATGCCTGCTATATGTTATGTTGAGGCAACGTTAACCAATAGATAACATGGGAGATATTCTCAACGGGACATGCTTGATGTTATTGTGAAATTAAAAGGGGAAAAAGCTTTTAAAGCCACTGCAAAAAAATATGGAGTACCTAGAGTAATTGTAATGTATAATGTTAACGGAAAGCTACCACTAGGGAAAAGAAGGGACCCAAAGAGTCTTCTTACTCCTGAGTATGAAATCATTCTAGCAGAGTAAGTGATGTCGATAGCCAGAGCTGGTTTTCCAATGACAAACACTACTTTTATAGGCAGTGTCGGCAAATTAGCAAATGAGTGGGGGTTGGAAAAAGCGCCAGGAAAAAAATGGTATAAATTATTTCGAGCCCACTATAATAGAATCTCAGATAGGATACATCAAACTGTAACACATTCCCGAGCAAATGTGACTAGTGAGAATTTAGCCCAATGGTTTGAAGAGTAAAGTATTGGCTGAAAAAGGCAGTTAGTTTATTTGGCAGGGGCCAATGATGAAAAAGAAAAAAATATAACCATATTATTGACTGCCAACGCCGTTGGATAAATATGTCCTCCAATGATTATCTATCGGTATAAGAGAATACCTTTACATATTGCTGAGGCGGTCCCACCAGAATGGTCAATAGGAAGATTAGAAAGCGCGTGGATGACCCAAGAGCTCTTCTATAATGCATACATGGCTAAAAATTTCCCTCCAAAAACAGTAGTAGCCTGTTGTTTCCTTTCTCGATGGCCACTCATCCCACATTTCCTTACATTTGTCAAAATTTTGCAGGAAGAACGGTATCATTGCATTTTATCCAAACGCAACTCACCTTATACAACCCATGGATATCGCAAGTTTCCATGGCTTAAAATCAAAATGGAGAAAACAGGTTCAAGATTGGAGGAGAGATGAAAAAAACGGATTTTCCTCCCACTTTTTCACGATATTACTAGCCAGCCTATAACTTTCGTGTAAAAAGGATAACAATTTAAAATTCTGGGAATATGGTGCATATATTGATTGTTCTAACTTCTGATCTTCATTTCCGGTTTAACCGGAACAGTATAAACTTTGTTATTTTTAATGGAACAACCTGTACATTATTCAAAATTTAGATTGCAAGAACATCTAGTTACAAAACTTTGTTTTCGAGAAAATGGCAATTGAAAATGTTATATCGATCATAAATTATTCCATTTTCACATGAGACAAATGAACATAGGAACAAATCTGCTATGGCTACGAAACGCTACTTTCAGACTCATAGTACTTCCCCTATGGTGGAAAAGTCTGCCCTAATATGTGCAGATAGTTTGACTTCAGAACCTAGTTTGGGGTCATATGGGGAGCAGGAAAACAAGAGGTGGACATCCCGGTTCGTGGGAGGAAGTCCGCCATATTGGATTTTCTGTCAAATGGACGAGTCGCTGTATCTCCGTAACGCCTAGTCTGATTTGAATGATTCTTTTTTAGTTCGATTGCAAATCTTGTTTAGAATAAAAATGGTTACAATCATTCTTTACGTAACTCTAAATAATACCCCATAAAATACAAAAAAGGGAATTAAAATTATTCTTTCCCGTTCATTTCCACCCATTTTCTTGCACCGTAACAAAAAAGAAATATAATAATATTTGTAGCCTATTGCTTTAGCTATAAATATGCGTTTGAAAAATTAAATTATCTTAAGGAATAAGAAAGTTATAGCTAGTTTAGTTCCGCGGTGGCACTCCAAGCGGTTACAATTTGAAAAATGTAGTTGATATACTACTCAGCGCCTGCGAGAATATGATAAAATGGAAAAAGCTACTAAATCAGATTTATTTCATGTGCTGGAAAATGTGCTAGATAAAAATAATTATATTTCTTCTTCTTCTTGGACATCAATGCCAAGTATTTTTGTTATTGATTTTATGGCGACCATTTGCAATATGAAAATGAAAGAAATTAAAACCTTTGGTTCTTTGTCTCAAAATTTTATCTCTCATGTTACAAATGTTTGCAAAAATGGATTTATTTTAATACGAAAAATTTTATCCCTGAAAATTTGCCACCAACATCGTTTTCTTGTTTATAAATGACTTTATTTAGGCTTTATATAAGCATAATAACAAAAACCTGTCCAATTTGATATACCTACGTTTTCTTGTTTGGAACATATTAAAAGGGCATATTATTGCACTCATTTATATCTAAATTGTTTTAAGAGTATACATTTTGCTCCATTAATTGGCGTTAATTTTTGGTATAAATTAGACGATGAGGAGGAATTTTTAGAACCTACAAACATTTTGCGCGCTATTCCTGATAATTTTTTAATAACTTGCTCATGTAAAACGTCGTGCGTAAAAAAAATTGCACTTGTAAAAAAAATGAAATTCAATGCTCTAAATGTTGCAAATGTGTATTCAACAAATCTTGCAAAAATGTTTAAATAAAGAGTTGATTTAATTATATTGTATAAACACCGCAGGTTGACACGGGACGTTCAGGGGTAGCAACTACATTCAAATTGCAGCCGCCTGGTGTGTCGGCTCAGGACTAAAATGGCCATATCTATCTTATTCTTTAAGAAAATATAATTTTTTAAACGCAGATTTGTAGCTAAAACAATAGCCTACAAATATTGTTTAAAGTCTTTTTCTTTGTTAAGGTGCAAGAAAATGAGTGGAAATGATAACGAACGGGAAGAATAATTTGAATTCCCTTTTTTGTATTTTTTGGGGGTATTACTTAGAGTTACGTAAAAAATGATTGTAACCTTTTTTTGTTCTAAATGAAATTTGCAATTGAACTAAAAAAATCGTTCAAATCATACCAGGCGTTACGGAGATACAGCGACCCGTCAATTTTACATAAAATCCAAAATGGCGAACTTCCTCCCACGAACCGGGATGTCCACCTCATATTTTCCTGATCCACATATGACCCCAAAGAAGATTCTGAAGTCAAACTCTCTGCACATTATAGGGCAGATTTTTTCACCGTAGGGGATGCACTATCAAATTACTTCAATATTTTTAATGGAACACCCTATATGAACCTTAAATTTACATTCTACCAACTTTTCTGGATATTTTTTGTTTCTAGTGCCTTTTGTCTAAACCTAATAGGTAGTTTTTGTGATATCGGCAACTGAAACATGCACTGTAAATATCACAAATATGTTCAAAACTTTTTTTAGAAAAATACGAGCCAGACGTATATAAATATTATATATAATATTATATTATAATTTACAGATGAAAAAAGTTCTCAGAAATTTAGAAATTATGAATAGAAAAAATATTCACCAATCGAAAGTGAAGGTCTTTATTTTAATGTACTGAAAAATAAAGCAAAGCTTGCTCAAACCTGAACACAGTTTTGTACCTTGTGACTGGTGCTTCCTCCACCACTTACTGCTTAGGATGACGTTTTCTTAAATCTATTGCCTAGGTTGAAAAAGAGTTTCTTGATACGATAATATTCTTGATACGATAATATTCAACCTCATATTACTATAATACAGGGAGCGGCAGAATAGACTTTACAATTTAAAATTGCTCTAAAATCAATATGCATTTTTTAAGCGTGCGATGGTTCTATCCATTAAATAAAGCATGCTTTGGAGTTTTTATTGACAGGTGTCAAAGTATTGGATCGGCAGAATTTACTTTATAATTTCAACTGAAAATAAATATTTTATTTGTGAAGTAACAAGATTTAACAAAGAATTTTACGAAGAGAATGTGAGTTATTTTTAAGAAAAAATTGTGTGGGTTAAATTGTCCCCTTCCATATCCATACACTCTTCTAACCGATGAACGAAATTTCTCATTACGGCTCGTAACACCGCGCCAGGAATTCCATGAATTTCGTCGCTAATCGCTTCCTTTAATTGTTCGATGTTTCGTGGCTCTCGTCGAAATACCCGACTTTTGAGAAAACCCCACAAAAAATAATTGGGTGCAGTCAAATCGGGTGATCTGGCGGGCCAGTTTATGTCACCACGGCATGAGATTAGACGTAAAGGAAAAAGTTCTCTAGAGGCAGTTAAACGTACATCTTTTGATTTTTTTGCATGTTTACTGATCGCAGACGATCTGAATGTTTAGAGTTGACAACGGATCCTCCAGTTTACCATTTTCTGACTCAACACATAATTGTTTGACGCACCGGAACATTTTTCACGCCAAAAGTTCTTCTAAAGTCACGTTGCACTTGAATAATACTATTATTTTTAATAAAATTTTCAACACAAAAAAATCGTTAGTCTATACGCCATTCATTCATTTTGGCACATGTCAAAGAAACTCCAAAGCATGCTTTATTTAATGGATAGAAACATCACACGCTCAAAAAATGCAAATTGATTTTAGAGCAATTTGAAATTGTAAAGTCTATTCTGCCGCTCCCTGTATAACAAGAAAGTACTTAGAGGCGTCTTACGTTGAAATTTTTGCCTGACCAGCAATCATGCGACCTTTCTCTCATGCATGTGTGGAATATAATAGGCCGATGACACCATTTAATTCTAAGCATATCCCACAGAGCTAATGGGAGAGTTGCATGACACCCATCTCATTATCAATTTTTTCAATGTTGTTGCTATGTGATCAATTGAAATATGTAAAAGAAATTCATAATTATCCTCCCAGATATGAAAAACTAGGGCAGAGTTTACAGTGTGAAAACTTTAACTGTAATAAATAAAGACAGCAGATAACTGTTGATACAAGGTGGGGCTCTATGACTTCAAGTTTGAAATCATTACTTGTCAACAAAGAATATTTACAGGTTGCTGTGTTAGACACAAATAAAAAGTTACGTATTAAATGAAAAACATATATGGAAAATTTTGGAGAGAAGTCTTGGAAGTGATTTCATGTGGCATAACAGTACTCGAAGGTGACAAACTAACTAGGTATGGAAAAAGTTCTCATAACCTGGACGCATATTATAAGAAATATAATAATTGAACATTTTCGTACTACTGAGTGGCAGATAAATTTTAAAAATTCTTGGCGATAGAGAAGATTTTATTACTTAATAAATGATTTGATCAGTTGGATTCTAAATTACTAAACAATACAAAATTAGAAAAACAGAGTATATTAATAAGATGGGAGGAAAATGAAAATGGGCTCATATTAATTAATTGTAGATAATTTTTTTAAACCTGAGATATGTAATTCTGCCAAAAATGTGAACTCTGATACATGGATACGAATTTTAAAATATCCAGCAACTCTGGCTCGTGTGAACGTAACTGGAAAGATTTCTCATCAGCAAAAATGAAGAAACGAAATAGACTTACAACTGAGAGGCTAATAAAATTAGTGTTTATAAAGTTTAACTTAAGATTTATTATCTAATACACGATATAGACAAGTTCTCAAGGGACATAGAAAAAAAATCAAGATAGTAAAAGTAAGAATAAAGGAAACAATTTAGAAACTAATAAAAGTATTAAAAATAGTGATGGAGAAAATTTTGAAGAAAGTCATAGTCAGTCTAAGATTAGTAAATATTATGAAACCAACAAGACAACATTCAATAATACTCGATACGAATTAAATTCTGTCGAAGAATCACCTCTTATTGACGTAGATGGAAATAAAAGTATAGAAGCCATTATAAATAACAATCATGATGATTTAGCAGAAATAACTCTGAAACAATGTTATTTATTAACAGTTGTGGGAACACTATATGTTATTAGCAGGGTGTTTGCTACTGTAATACAAAATTCGGTTTAAATTGTTTTTATAATATATAGTACAGCCAAATGCCTCTTATATATTTATACAGGGTGTTAAGAAAAAGTAGGTCATGCCTTTAACCACAGATTCTTTGGTCGAAAATAATGTGACTTTTATGTTGTGATTTTTTATTTTGGAGCGTAGTTTTTTTTATACAAGGTGTTAAAGTTTACAGTTGGAAAATTATTTTTATTAATAATTCTGTTACTGTTTAAGATTTTTACCCGAATTTTTGCACAGACTTTCATCTTATACAGATACACTTTTTGTGTAATTTTGGTCAAAAAAGTCAAAGCGCAAATGGGAAAAAGGGGGGGTTGTGTTCCCCATTAACACCCCCAACTTTTTCATGCGTACGCCTATGGTCTCTAGATATTTATTTGTGGATTAAACACTTATTTCCCCTATTTTTTTTACTCCTACAAAATTTTGATTTAGGACTTGATTAGCGAGATATTTTAATAACTTCAGGTGTGTGATATTAATACGAGGGGTATTTTACTACGGGTAATCCACTTACAAGTTTTGTATTTTTTAAGATTTTTATTTTATTGAACTTTTCTGACTATGCACAACAAAAAAAGTCTCTAGCATTTTTTGTCTAAAAGTGGTCGATTTAAAGAAAACCCAGGATTACTACGAACAACAATAGTAAAAACAATAAATTCCGAAACTGAAATATTGAAAATGATTCTGAATTTACTGGAATGTCTCGGTGCCTTTTTATGTAAAATAAAATAACCAATAATCCAAAAACATCAGTTTATTTTGCATACATTTTGTGCTTTCAGACGCCTTTATTAAAAATGGGCATTGGAACTTGATTGGGGTATCTATTGACTTATTCGATTTTTTTTATCCTTTAGAGACACCTCAATCCTGATGTGTATAAAATAATCTACCTGACAGTAATTATTAATTTTTATTGATAAATTAGTAGCAGGAAGCTAACAAGTAGGAAGCGGGGTCTTCTGCTCAATATATTAATCTAGGTAAGACCAACTGACAATTCTTATGAAAGACAACTGTTTCGTGAATTATGAGGTATTTGGTATTAAATTGCTCGTCTTTTCAATTATTGAATTGCGATGGCAACCTAAGTTAAAAATGTAAAATTACCCTGGTCATTGACCTGTCAATATCGACGGTCAATTGACCAAAAATATTTGACCAGTGAAATTTGCATCACTGTCACTGTCAATAATTAAAATATATAACTGAAAATATTTTTATTTTAAGTATAAGTATAAACATTCTTAAAAAACCAAGTTCAACCTAATTCAGACACAAAATTACATTACAACAATTATTAATAATAATTTATCAACGGGCTTCTAAAACAATGTCTGTAAGTATATCTAGTGATAACTGAAGTATCTTTTGATTAAATTTAGTATTGAGCAACATACAACAATTAATTTCAATGGAGAATTTTCAGTAAAAAAAAATATTAATTATAGTAAAACTAAAAATTATTGATTTATTTCTTCCAAACTGACTGACTTGCGTATATATTTAAATAAAAATGTACATCTTTGCGAACATTGCGAATAAGAACTATAAATTATAAGTACGCAAATATTATAATAATAAATTTAAATAGCGATTATGGTGGTTTATCTTTTTACTTGAATATTATAGACTTTATTAAATTTTAAAATATGAAGTGCAGTAAAATCATCATAGTAAAAGGTACTTACTTAAGTTCTAAAGTATTAAACGACGCGACGTATGTAAAACAGTTCAAATTGAAATGTTATAAAAAACATGAGATACATTCAGGAGCGCCCTGAAACTGATAGTAGTTTCGTGACTGAAGAGAATGAAAGTCAAACTACTTCTAAGAGATTTGCATTTAGCTTATGAACACAAATATCTCAGTTCCCGTAGTGTAATATTTGGATTTATTAATAATCGATAAACGTATTAGATAACAGCTTTAAGATGATTAGTTTCGCATGCTTAGTGTTTCCTTATTGAGGTTCTTATCTTTTATTATTTTAGGTGCGGTAAAGTAACGTTTTACTAAGACCTTGCAAGATGGGTGCATTTAGAAACAGACCCACAATTATTTACGTATCATTTGGTTTAAGATAGTCATATTTAAAAAATAATAAAAATGAATTAATCACATTATTAAAAGAAAATAATACAAAAAAAAAATTAAGTCCATAGCCTACCTTGTTAATATTCCATTATCCATTATTTGTAAACATTCCGAAGGTTGCGTTAAATTTTCCACGGAATGTTCTGTAAATGATTCATTATATTCAGATTGAAAGTCATGCAAGCCTTCCAATTTTAATGATATCTCAGGTTTTATTGGTCGAACTGTTAGAGGGTCCTAAAATAGTTATTTTCCATTAATTAATTAAATAAAATTAAATAATGCAGTAATATTCTTTTGAATTATTTTCTTAAAGGCAATCCTCTAAAGAGATATTGATGGATTATGTTAAATAATTTTCTTCAATAACTTTGTGTCTATTTCCGTCTACTAGTTAAAACAACCATTTAATGTAAAACATTGTAGGAAACGCAGTTACAGTTTTATTTTGTTTCAAACTTAACGGGGTTTTTAATTCTGTTATTTCATTTACTATAAATAGTGGAATTCCTGTCTAATTCAATTTGTATGTGGGGATAAGTTCTAAGAAACCATATGTTAAGAATATATAACGTCTCTCGAGTCACTGAAGTAAATTCTGCAAAATACTAGGATTTTGTGTTACGTAAATAGAGATGAGACCCTGCAATATATTTTAGGGTCACATTCATGATAAAAAGTTGAACTTTAATGCCTTGATACATACATAACTATTATTTACTGTGCTATAATTTTCAATACTGATTTTAATAAAACAAAGTAGGATATAGTAATTTTTTTTGACAAAAATAAAAGATAAATAAGTACTTTTAGGCCAGTCATTTAATACATTCTAGTTCGCAAAAAATCCGGTAGTTATGAATTTTTGATATGTTGTTAGGATTCATATCAGCTGTTTAAAACCAAGTTTGCAGCTTCGAAAAACTTGTGCTCGCTGCGTGGTGGGGGAAAAACCACGATATTTTTTTACTTTTTTTAGTTTTTGGGTTATAACTTGTAAATAATGGATCCTACGTAAAAAAGTAATCTCAGCTTTTTCAATCCGATAAAATTTCCTTCATTTAGAGACTAAGTGCAGCTTTGTACGACCAATAGGTTTTGAGATACAGGACTTCAAAAACTTGATTTTTTTTCTTTACAGCAAAACATCAACTATAGCACAAGGTGTTTCCAAATTGACTACCATAAATTTAAGAGCTTGTAGAGAACGTTAAAATAAAACTAAAACCTCTATACAGTTTCGTCGAAAAACGTTTCGTTTTCAAAATACAGGGTGTTATATTGTCGACTGGCAGATCAGTTTATATCTCTAAACAGAGTAGGCAGAGGAATCTAATTTTTTTGTGAGCGAGTGTTACTTAAGACTACCGATGACTGTATAATATTTTAAATCTGATACCACCATTCAGTGGCGTAGAAAAAGGGGTAGCCTAACACTTTTTTGTTAAAAAAAAATTTGCTGTCAGATGTTTTGAAAATATCGTCTCATTTTCAGATCGTGAATATCTCGAAAACGAACGCCTCTAGAGATATTCAATAAGAGCATCTTTATTATAGCATTTTGATTGGGGAATTTGAAAATGAGACGATATTTTCAAAACATCTGACAGCACATTTTTTATTAACAAAAAAGTGTTGTGCTACCCCTTTTTCTACGCCACTGAATGGTGGTATCAGATTTAAAATATTATACAGTCATCGGTAGTCTTAAGTAACACTCGCTCACAAAAATTTAGATTCCTCTGCCTACTCTCTTTAGAGATATAGCTAAATAACTGATCTGCCAGTCGACACTATAACACCCTGTATTTTGAAAACGAAGCGTTTTTCGACGAAACTGTATAGAGGTTTTAGTTTTATTTTAACGTTCTCTACAAGCTCTTAAATTTATGGTAGTCAATTTGGAAACACAAGTTTTTGAAGTCCTGTATCTCAAAACCTATTGGTCGTACAAAGCTGCACTTAGTCTCTAAATGAAGGAAATTTTATCGGATTGAAAAAGCTAAAATTACTTTTTTAGGATCCATTATTTACAAGTTATAACCCAAAAACTAAAAAAAGTAAAAATATATCGTGGTTTTTCCCCCACCACGCAGCGAGCACAAGTTTTTCGAAGCTGCAAACTTGGTTTTATACAGCTGATATGAATCCTAACAACATATCAAAAATTCATAACTACCGGATTTTTTGCGAACTTTGCCTTTTTTTGTTTAAGATGACTGGCGTATTTTTAAGTAGGTCAAATAGAAAGATGGGGTTCCTTTCTTGGCTTTCATGATATCGTGGGTTGTTTAGAGATTTTTTTTTAAATAAGAAAGATCTAGTTGACTAACTAGATCTTTCTAGATCAGCTACTGATTATGCCCAAAAAAATAAGAGACACAAAGTTGTGTACCAGAGGTCTTTCGATATCACGGCACACTAATAATCAATATCTGCCATGGTTCATATCACGGCCACCTAGACTAAATACCATAAAATAGCTATTAATTGGCATTTTAAAAACAAACGCCATGTTGTGATACATGGTTGGAAAGATAATTTAAGGACGAATCAGAAAGATAAAAAAATATACAGGATACCATTTAAAATAACAAAGTTATTAAACGGCTTAAAGCGGAAGTTGAAGAAAATGTTTGCTTGGCTCAAAAAAGAACAATTATGCAACATACAACAAATCGAAATTTTAACTTCTTAAATAAGTTACAGAGTGTTATATGTCGCCTGTGTCATACGGTACACATATACGTACAAACTAGATATGGACATTGAACCACCTGGCAGAGCAACCTGGATCCTAAAACTACCCTTTTGATTTTTCAAATTGCTGGAAAAAAGTTAAATTATTGAAGTATACAGCTTGAAATTCTTATACACTGATTGAAAAACCTTCTCAAGTATAAAAGAAAATTACGAGGTGTCTTGTTGATACAAAATGTTTTATACCCCTTGTACGTTTAACAGTACAAGGATACTATAAAAGGAGTTTATGTAACAAGTACACAAAATGAGGCTTTAGCGGACGAATCGTAATATGAAGATGAGGTCGCTAAAGCTATTTGCGTATGTGTTGCATACAACGTTTTTTTTTATTGGCTTTCCAAACAAGATTTCTTGCATAATAATATTAATTTTTAATTGCCATCAATACTGTGGTTTATTAGATTAGAACGCTGTACGAAATAAATGTTCATGGAAACCGATTTGTTTATCGACAAAACGACTCGTTCTATAAGTAGTGTAAAATTAGTGCTGTACCAAAATCAATTACTGAAAGGGCAAGGAATATTGTGTTAGATTTGCTGCCAAGAAAAACAGCATTAATGTAATAAAGGAGGATGTAATGTTGATTTATCTTCATGAAAAATCTAAAACTTTAAAACCATCGTCCTTATGGTCAAAATCTTCTGTGCTCA
The DNA here is from genome assembly GCA_963680705.1 of Rhagium mordax. Lineage (NCBI taxonomy): Eukaryota > Metazoa > Arthropoda > Insecta > Coleoptera > Cerambycidae > Rhagium > Rhagium mordax. The sequence continues at coordinate 44,861,122 of OY796656.1, forward strand.
AATATACTCTTTCTGTGAAAGATAATTTAGACATTGGTACTTATTCGAAAGTGACAACGTTTTTAGAAAGACAATCCGAAGAATATGGAACCTAAGAAATCTAAGATTCCTTCAAGGGAGGAAATCAACAAACGAAAGGTATAATAATAATTATTATATTATATTCACATTTCTATTAGGTATTTAGTATTCGATAGGTGTCAACATTAATTTTGGGCCAGAAACAGGACGAATCATCAGTGTCGACCACTAACACAACAGTTACTGAAGGTGTCTTTATTACGCAAAGAGCTGTTACTTCAACATCCTCTTCTGAAAATTTTTCCTTTTCAAGTGAGAGCTTCAAATATGCCAGACTGTCCTTTTCGTTTCTATAGGTATATCTAAGTAGTGTTTTTTCCTTTTTATATTTGTTAGATAAGGGTATTTTTCTGTTATTTTTAACTTTCATGTCCCCAGCATATATTTACCATATTCGCTATTTTTCCCACAAGATCTATATACAGAGTGTTTCAGTTAAAAGTCCCCGGGCCATTATCTCGAAAAATAATAATGATATTTTATTTTTGTAAATGGAGGATGATAGATACCAAAGGAGGCTTTAAATAACTGTAGTTAGAATTTTTCCTCTACGGTTCACATAGATGGCGCTGCGATGCAAAATTATTTTTCGATGGCTGGAACCTTGAAACATGATTCATCTGATTAAGGGATAATTTATGAATAATTTTGATGGTATAGAAAATTTCGAAAAAACCAGCCCTTGTGGAGTTATTGAATTTTTTTTAGATAAGATATAGGAAATACTAATTTTATGATGAGCTAAATTAAACTTTTGAGATATTAGTTGGCCTTGAAATTAAATTTTAATTTTGACAGTTATTTAACAAAAGCTTGTAGTGCATTTCAATCAAAGTTTTAAGCTGTTTAGTTAGAAGTTATACATTACAAATGGTTAGATACACCAATTGTTTATTATTGTTATCAAATTATTAAGTTTAATTTAGCTCATCATAAAATTAGTGAGTATTTCCTTTATTATCTTACCTATTTCAGGTTTTAGGCACATTTTTATTAGAAGAGATAAAAAAAATAAACAACTTTGAAATATGTAATAACATACAGATTATTGTATTTAAAATTTAGCAGGGTCTTATTAGTTCCAGCTTAACCGGAAGTGCTACACACGTTTTTGTATATTGTATTAGTGCATCAGAGCACTTTCCTTAACGTGAAAAAAAAGTTTCAAGTAACCGACAGTCTAGAACTGTTAATAAAAAAGTTACAGAAGTTTATCAAGATTTACGTGTACTGGAAAAATGAAAAAAACAAAATTTCAATAACTCCACAAGGGCTGGTTTTTTCGAAATTTTCTATACCACCAAAATTATTCATAAATTATCCCTTAATCACATGAATCATGTTTCAAGGTTCCAGCCATCGAAAAATAATTTTGCATCGCAGCGCCATCTATGTGAACCGTAGAGGAAAAATTCTAACTACAGTTATTTAAAGCCTCCTTTGGTATCTATCATCCTCCATTTACAAAAATAAAATATCATTATTATTTTTCGAGATAATGGCCCGGGGACTTTTAACTGAAACACCCTGTATATTATCAAATCTACACTTGATAACCTTTCATGTGCTAATTATTATGTTGTTATATTATTTGCCATTGTTTTTTTACAGCAGTGGCAGATTCAAATTGTCACTACAGTACCGTGCCCCCAACTTAAAAATTGAACCTTTTAGAGTGATTCTGCCAATATCAGAGATAAATAAAACGCCAACCGATCCAGAAATTGTATTTCTAAATATGCATTCCTCAGAATGTAATAAGGGATTTGGATGAAAAAGTTAATATTAAAATATTACAGTGCGTGAAAGTTTGTCCCCCGGTATTTGAGTCATTACAGTCCTTCTATGCTTTATCTGCGCTCATAATTCATAGATGGGGTTAACATCGTTGTTTAGCTAGCCTACATTTCAGTTTTATGACGGTCTTCAACGGTGAAGTGTACTTTTATCAATTTCCCTAAAAAGTGCTCACATATTGCCTGGCAAAAGTGAAAAAAGGTAAATGATTTTGTATTATGCATTATTACTGTCCCTTTGGTAAAACTTCTATACAACAATTTCTCTTTATCGACTATGTTATGAGGTGATTAGTTTTGAAACATTAATGATACTGATGTGAACTAGTTAGGAAAATCTAACCTCACTTATGCCTTATATACGCAAAATGTCCGAAATGTCATTACAGTACCCTGTCACTACGGTCCCTATTCAGATAAAAGGACTGTAGTGACAAAGTGGACAGTAGTGATTTATATTAAAGTTTAAAGGACTGAGTTACACTTTTGTTTCAGTATAAAAATGGAGGGTTCTAGTCAATCTAAAAAAATTATAAATATTGACAGCTTAGTGGGCAAACTTAAAGCATTGAAAGAGAATGCATACACTGAGAGAACAAATAAAATAAAAGCAAAATATGAAGAAAAGGAACAAAGGGAACGAGAGCGATATCACGAAAAGAAAAAACAAAAATTACTACAATCAAAGCTTGAGAATGATGAGAATCTCGTCGGCAATACTGTTGGGAATAATGGAAATGAGAAAGAGCATGAAGTCTTCTTTTACATCGGTCCATGTTTTGGCGTGATTCCTGGCATTTTCCTGATATTTTTCGAACCAGAGGAAGGCTGCTCCTTCCAGAAAAGATTGAAAATATGAAATTTTCAATGCATTTGACCATCCATTAGCTGCACTAGTCCTGTCATATTGCTTAACGAATGCAGAGGCATTTCCGGTGTAAAGGTTAAATGTTGAAGGGCATAAAAATTTTGGTGTCGCGGGGGTCTTTTCAATTGTCATGCTGACAATTAAGGTTGTATTAGCCATGTTGGTCGTGTTTATTGGTCTTGTTAGTTGTCTTGGCTGTATAGTCGGTATATCTATTGTTTGGTTTGTCACCGTGTCTGTTTTGCTCGTACTAGGTTCTTGGTTTTTCATAGAGTCTTCAGCGAAGTCCAGACTTTTCCTAATAGGTCCTAAATCGGATATATGCTGAGTTCTTCTTTCCCCCAATTTATCTCTCTCCTTGTTCGAGTCCTGGTCCAAGTCTTCCGAACTCAGCGAGATTCCACTAACAACTCCTGGTGTTTTATCGTCTCCCTCAAATTCTGTCACAATAGGTGAGTCGACAGGGGACCGTGACACTGTCGGCTTTCATCTGAATGGGTCGTCGAGTATGTCCGTACTTCGGTGAGGTGGTTCGAATTTGTTATTGTCAACGACAAGATGTAACTTAGTCTTTGAGCGTGTATTTATGGCACTTACTTTATTATCTTTACTCATACTATATTAAAATACTTGTGGAGAAAACAAAATTACATTCATATTGTCTAAATATGACATACCATAAACCCATAAAAAAACTATAAGATAATGTATTATTGTATATGTATATGCCTATATACCTATTATACCTCATACACCCTTGTCGATTCGGCACCGCTTACTCATTCATGGTCATCACCGAATAACCGTCTCAGTTTGGCTTCTAACTTAGCCTTAAACCTAGTATCCCGAACCCAGTCTGGAATGTCTGGTGTGACTGGTCGTTCTATTGCACCTACCTCACTATGAGACGTTTGAATAGACAGTGAAGGTTGCCTATTATTCCGTCGGTTCTGCCGCCGCGCTTTATTAGCTTTTACCCTCGGCATTGAGGGAAAACGTATTGGTCTGTGAGGCACAATTTACTTCAGGGTTTTAGTTTAAAACTAAACTTTCCCAGAACATTTCTCCCGCCAGCCTGAGACTGACTAAAATGAGGAAAAAATGCCCAAGAGGTCAGTTTATTTCTTTGGCAGTTTCTTCTTCCCCGCCAGCCAATGACTGACTAAAATGAGAGGAAGAGGAAAAAGATCAAGCTAATAACCAATGAAGTTTATTATATCTTTTAAAAACGAATTTTTACCCCTATCAGCACATTTTCCTGCCAGCCCAAAACTGACTAAAATGAAGGAAAAATATTTTGATTTTTAAAACATACAAAATATATATGTGTGCCCTCACCTTTCAAATGCTAATTTATTCTTCTTTTAGCTACCAGGATTGAAGCTGGCGCCTCCACCATATGTCACGACCTGCCCTTTGGACAGCCTGACTACAGGGGTTACTTGGCTACGAGAGGTTATGGAGTGACACCCATAAATGAGAATCGACATAATTTATTAAAACAGATAAAACAACCACAGTCAAAGATTATACATTACAAGGGCCTTACCCAATACATAGCATCTTGGAGGGAGAGACGTGTCGTGTTCAAATGATTCGGCTGAACTCCCCGTATCATTGATTTGTTGTTTATTTATATCATTCCTAAATACCTAGTCAGCATTTTCCATATAGGTGAATCCTATGGTCCGTGTTTGACTGTGTTATGAAATTCAACACTTGCAGTTCTGGTACTAGGTCAATAATAATAATGTTTACATTTTTATATCTAGGCTAAATAAAGTTTAAGAAGAATTAATAAATATGTATATAATTTTGAAAATGAATTTAATTAATTGGTTTAAGTTATATTTAGGTATTTCTTTAACATGAAATATGCCAACCGGTGTTTTATTTTCTTATTTAGGTGATGCATATATTGATTCTTGACAATATCATAAAATGGGTTTTTAATTAGGAAGACCTTAATTACTTGTTTATACCTCGCCTCAGGGACGCTTCTTATATGTGTGGGAAGTTTATTGAAAAATATAGGACCAAAATAATTGTAGCCATAGTCGCTTGACCTTAATCTATTGTATATTATTTGTATGTTATCATTATCTCTAGTGTAATATTGGTGATTACTTCCCCTTCTCTCAAACAAGTGAACATTTTTGTACATAAACATTAAACATGTATATATATTCAGGAAAAGTCAGAATATTTGTGTTAATGAATTTTTGTTTAACATCGTCTCTGTATCCCAAGTTTGTAATTATTCTAAGCGCTTTCCTCTGTAAACCAAATATTCTTTTACTTTGAGGAGCATGTCCCCAGTTTATCAGACCATAAGCCATATTAGATGCGATTAATGAATAGTAGGCAATTTTTAAAATATTTAGAGGCACGATATCTCGCAGGTTTCTCAACAGAAAGATATTTTTACTGATTTTATTTGCAAGAAAATCTACATGCTGTAGGGGTTGGGGGTAAAAATTACCGCAACTTTTTTATTTGTAAGTTTTTTTGAGTTTTGACTTCAAATTATGAATTGTCAGAGTTTTTGACATAGGAAATGCTCTCTTGTGCAACTTCGATCGGAGGCACCGTTTTCGAGATAAATTCATTTTAATATTCAAATGCTTGCTCTAAAATGATTTGGTAAGTGGAGTAAGCGGACTAATTTTTTCCTTTTCTCGTCGAAAAAAAATTTAAGAGCCAAATCAAACCAAGATTTTCTTATTTGTTTTAACAACTGCTCAAAATGCTTAAATTTTGTTTAGACGCGAAAAGGAAAAAATTGGTCAAATTACCTAATCATTTTAGAGCATGCATTTGAATATTAAAATGAATTTATCTCGAAAACGGTGCCTCCGATCAAAGTTGCACAAGAGGGCATTTCCTTTGTGAAAAACTCTGACAATTCATAATTCATAAATTTACAAATGAAAAAGTTGCGGTAATTTTTACCCCCACCCCTACAGCTTGACCCACCCGTGGTAAAAATTTTGAGATGATATTCACCTCATTTTGTTAGGATTAGAAAGTTTAATTTCATTACTTTAACTTGAACAGATTCGGAGATAATAAATAAAAACCGTCTTCAGGGGCCGACTTTTAGGGGCCTGTAGCTCCCCTAGGAAGCATGTCGGTATAGAGGTAAGTTTGGTCCAATCGATTTATTTTGGCCTCGGGAATATGTGGTTTCTTTTTGATCGCTTACTTTTGAAACACCCTGTATTTAATAAAGAGTTTACATGAGGTATTGCTATGTAATTATTGCATTTTCATCAGTATGTAATTAGCACTATCTAATTGTTAACACATAAACTAAATTATTACAAAAAATACGTTAATTTTTGAAAAAAAAATAATTTAGTGCATTTCTAGTGAATTTTGAAGTGGCATCTAGTACAACCTGATTATTGTGAGTTGGCAACACTGGAGGAGCCATTGGGCAGTAGTAGCTAAGTAACCGTCTTTGAGCACGCAAATATTTTGGTGCATGTAAATTGTTTGTTAACAGTATTATTGTGTTTTGTTAATAATCAACAATAAATATATTCAGGAATAAAAACTACTTATTTCAACTGTTAAGGATGTTCAAGGAGCAGCGGGACGGGGGAGATTCCGGGGGTGGGAGAAGGCATTAGAGGCAACACCGCACATTTCTCCTGTGCTCTCATTTGCTTTCTGCTGGTGTTGCGACAAAGTGGCTAACCTATAAAAAATCACCTACACCTGGTCGGAACATACAAAACCCAGGGAGAAGAGCAAGCAATTAAACTGTTGCATGGTGAATGTGATGGAAAACCACAAGTCATCAAAACAAAGAAAATATTAAAAAGCATTCTAGAGTACCTGAAAAGTTTGCCATAATATATTCAAGAACTTCATTTTCAGCTTCACTTCGAATATTCCTAGTAGTTCTATTCTCCGATAAGAATATTTTACATTTATTGTTATGTATGAAAGTCTATTTGTTCTTGTTATCTGACATGCTTGTATGAAATACTTATATTTTGATATTTTACATAAACATGATAAAAAAAGTAAATTATTTTAATGAAAAAGTTTCAATAAATTGTTTGACGTTTGATGTATAAATTATTTTGAATTAGGAAGGATGCGACGTTGCAGTCGTTACACTTCATAAGCGTCTGCTGAGGCACGGCATTTCCAAAAAAAATGCTGTTTATTAATCAGAATGCATTGCAACCGTCCCCTTTTTCATAGACAAAATCTTCCTTGAAGTCTCTTCTATACGTTGCATAAATTATTTCCATTTTCTCTGCATTTTCTCCTCTATATTTTACTCTGAGAAAGTCTCCGAATATAGATTTCATTTTCGATTTTCTCGAAAACTACGTACAAGAAGGTAATAAAAAAACATTTCTATATCAAAAATATCATATACAACTTTCAGCGACTTCGCTGCATTTTTGCGAAACCCTTGAACATCCTTAACTTGATTATTTTGAATCCATTTCTCTAGCAAAACATATTTTAAATGATCAGAAGGTACCTGAGACTGTCTCAGACGAAAGCGCCAACAAACTCAACAATAATCAAGCGTCACAAAGTGTCAAACTACCAACCATACAACTACCTTCTTACAATGGCAATTTTGAATGCTGGCTTGAATTTAGGGACACATTCGAATCTCGTATTAACAAAAATTCTAGCATTTCCGAGATACAAAAATTTCACTACCCTACGGGCGTCATTGGTGGAAAGCGCGGCGCAGGTAATAAGCTCAATCGAATTTACTTCTAGCAATTACGCAGTGGCGTGGGAAGTAGTGCGAGAAAGATACGATAATTCACGATTATTAGTGAATAATCACGTGAAAGCATTGTTTAACCTCGAATTTATACAAAAAGAGTCCTCACAAAAAATACGAAAATTAATTGATTCTATCAATAAACATTTGCGATCTTTAAGTTAGTTAAACCAGCCAACGGAACATTGGGATACATTAATTATTTATTTAATTGCGACCAAATTAGACAATCAAACTGCCCGTCAATGGGAAGAATTTAAAACAAATAGGGAAATTCCCAATTTAGAGGAATTAAAACAATTTCTAAAAGGCAGAGCGGACATTTTAGAATCTATAGAACAAAATCAAATCGACAAAAAAACAATTAAAAAAGAAATACCTACGAGAGGATTGTTCAGTTCTACGGTAAGTTGTGCGTTTTGTAAAAAGGAACATTTTATTTAGCAATGCGACGATTTTAAAAAATTATCCGTTAATGATAGAATTATAAAGGCAAAGGTTCTAAAATTATGTTTGAACTGTCTAAGAGTGGGACACCATCATTCTTCTTGTCATCTAGGCCCTTGTCAAAAATGCAAACAAAAGCACAATACATACTTTACTACATATTATTCGAACTGATACAAATTCTAATCTGGCGCGTAAACAAACAATCGCTACAAATTCGGATGATGCTTCGACAACTAAGACAGAACAACAAGTCTCTCTAAACTCTTTTCATCCATTAAGTCATGTGTTATTATCTACAGCGTGTGTCAAAATTTATGACAATGACGGCACTTTACATACCGTGCGAGCTATACTAGACTGCGGTAGTCAATCATCATTTATTACCAAGAGTTTATGCAATCAAGTATCGAAATTTCCGGTTTAAATCAAGCTACTTCTGTTAGCGATAAAAAATGCGAAATTGATTTATATTCAAATAAGAACGAGTTTCAAAGGAAAATATCTTCTCTAGTTATATATGCAATCACCGACGAAATCCCAAGTGTAAAAATAAACAAATCTAATTTGAAAATTCCAAGCTATGTCGATTTAGCGGATCCTAATTTTGATAAGCCAGGTAAAATTGAGCTTTTAGTAGGTGCAGACGTTTTCTGGACATTAATGTGCAACGAACAAATAAAATTAGGTCCAAACAAACCTGTGTTGCAAAAAACCAAACTCGGTTGGGTAGTTAGCGGCCCAATTAACATTGCAAAATTTTCTAAAACACACTGTAATTTTAGTAAAAATACAGATGTACAAAATCAATTAGCCAAGTTCTGGGAGCTCGAGGAATGCCCGCCAGAAGTAATGAGGTCAGCTGAAGAAAACGCGTGCGAGGCGTATTTCACAAAAACTACGAGGCGCGCTGAAGATGGGCGATTCATAGTTTCGTTGCCAATGAAAGATTCTACTGAAATTTTGGGCGAATCCAAATTTCGTGCGGAAAAATGTCTACTTAGTTTAGAACGACGATTGCAAGCAAACAAGCTTTTGAAAGAAAGATACATAGCCTTTTTTACCGAATACGCATCTTTAGGACGCATGTCCAAAGTAAATGGTTCAAATGCAAATACCGAGAATACCTCTTATTACATGCCACATTACGGGGTCATGCGCGAAGAAAGTGAAACGACAAAGCTTCGAGTTGTTTTTAACGCGTCAAGCCCTACGACTACGGGGCATTCTTTAAATAGTTTACAAATGACCGGTCCTACAATCCAAGAGGATTTGCTATCAATTATTTTAAACTTTCGTAAACATCCTGTAGTAATTTCGTCTGACGTAACTAAGATGTACAGACAAATTTTACTCGAGCCAGAACAGCGTGTTCTATAAACGAATATTATGGAGATCGAATCTCTCCAAGCCAATCGATGTATACGAATTAAACACCGTGACATACGGCACTACGGCAGCATCGTTCCTAGCTATACGTTGCCTATTTCAATTAGCGGCCGAATGTCAAGAAGAACTACCGGAAATTGCTACTATTATTCGAAAACACATATACGTTGACGACGTGCTATACTCATGTGAATCAAAGCAAAAGGCAGCGCTAATTGCTGCGCAAATTTCCCAGGTTTTAAAGCGCGGTGGATTTGAACTCAGAAAATGGCACTCGAATAAACCCGAAGTTATCAGGCATGTCGTAAATCTAGATACGACTTTAAACGAAACGATTTTGGAGAAAAACAAACAAAAACACTAGGTCTGCGTTGGTCCTGCGAAACAGACGAAAATTAATTGATTCTATCGATAAACATTTGCACTTGAAGTCGGTTAAACCACAGACTAAAACAATCAGATATTTCACTCAATGCTATTCCCTATGTTAGCGGTTTCCGTTTTTATGAGTTGACGTAAACATACCACGATTTTGCGCACAAGTCTAAACGCTAAATGCGGGATGATCGTTACAGGACTGGCATCAGCCAGAGATACTTTTTAGACAGGGGCGGCTTGAAATGATTTAACATAATGTGAATAAATATGATAAAATTCTCTTGAATGGTAAAACATATTCGTAATTATTTCGATACATTAATATAATTATTAGTATATATTGTGAAAATGTACTAGGTGCTTTATTGGGTGATATTGTAATATTTATCGAGATATCTACTTAACAGCTTCGTTTTATGTTACATTTGGTGAATTACCATATTGTATTAAGTAGAAACAACATAATGAATAGAAGTTATATAGATGATTACCTATTATTCTTATACTTTATTTGAAAATATAATATACGGTAGGTAACAGGAATGTTACAAAAAATTTCAAGATGTTTCCCGCCATTCATTTGGACTTTTAGGTTCATGTAGTTCCAGTAACCACTGGTTACAAATGCTCGGTATTTATTGGATGTAAATAGCCTTTAGTTTGAATTTACCAATCAGAATTTAAAGTATTATACTACCGGGTAGTAAACGGTACCTAGCAGTATATGAACCGAAAAGACCAATTATTTTCACATTGGCATTATTTCCCTTTCCATTTGGTGGATAGACACAAAATTAAATAAAATTTTTATTCATAATGTGTTCCAGAATCCTGTCGGGGGTTTTTCGGGGGCAAAATAAAATACTCGGCATAAACTTATAGACTAATTTATTATGAATGCAATATAATTCAAACACAAGTTATAGAATACTTGGTTAAGGTATGAAAAGTGTGGTTTTTAAATGACCGTTTTGCCCAAGAAACACTATCTAATACATGTAAGGAAATAAGAGATTGACTGACGTCGCAGTATGTTATGCTATGTTTAATAAATTAAAGTTGCAAGATATACAGGGTATAATTAAATGCTTAGGCTTTACAATAACAAAAAATACATAATAACAATAATATATGTTGTTTAACCTTTGTCGTAACTCGTAACAAGCTTTTTCAGAAACGAGAAGCACCAAGCGGGGCACAACGTGTACCCCATGCATTTTTTACTGTAAATGGCATAGATAATAATTTTATATATTTTATGGTTGTTAAATTTTATTCAAATTATTGTTTTACAGATAAAAATATTGTTAAAGAGCTAAAATAAATTGTCATTCAAATTTATATTTGCAACGAATAAGTTTGTTAGTTACGGCTAAATAAATTTTAAAACAATTCATTATTTTCAAACATATTACAGCTGTTATAGTAATTAATTCTTCTATGTATACCATGGTTTTTACAGAGAAAGTGTTTACATTTTACGCAATAACTACGCCACTTTTTATCGTCCTTTCTTGGGCGAAACAAACAATCCAATAATCAAACAATCTAACAACTTCTAACAAGTACTTGGTTGAGGTTCTTCTGATAATGGTGCAGCAGAATGAAAATTCGGTGGCAGATGTTCTATTGTGGTGGTCATCAAATGGGAAGTACTTGGCTGTGGTTGTTCTGTAATCATTTATTTTTTAATTTAGTTTTATTTTAATGTTACAAATTTATATAAGAATTTTACCTGATTGCATATCATTATTGAAGGAGAAGATTGTCGGTACAGCGTCTTTCTTTAACCTGGTTTTTAGCAGACTTGAAAACATTTCATCTTCGAAATGAAAGCAGCACACTCTGTAATTATTGTAAATATGGTTGGGGTGCAGGTTTTCTAGATCCGCGCGTCTACAGTAGTTCTTTATCCAGACTAGCATCTAATAAAAAAATATAACGAACTACTTATCATTTTCACCACGTTATATTATTATATCTTACCTCTTATGGTCTTTGGGAAATCTGAATAAACTTATATTGGTTAATGAGGAATTATTGGAACATCCTTTCACACAACAATAAATTCCCATTGTTTCCAAATAAAAATTGTCCAAACTACTGAATTAAATTGTCAATTGTCAATATAAGAACACTTATTTCAAGTCACTTAACTAGAAAGTTACACAAAAACAGTTCTACACGATATAAATGCTATTAATTTGTAATTCACAAAATATAACCTAGCGTCACATTATGTCTATGCTTGTAGCACGTTCTGACGGCAGGCTGACGGCGACTAATTTCTCAGATGCGCAGAATGGTTCGCAAATCGGTGACAACCAGGAGTCGGAGGCGGATACAAGCCAAAATACGTCATAAGTGAAATATCTGATTGTTTTAGTCTGTGGTTAAACCAGCCAACGAAACATTGGTCCTTCAAAATTTCGCGCGGAAAAATGTCTACTTAGTTTAGAACGACGATTGCAAGCAAACAAGCTTTTGAAAGAAAGATACCTTTCTTACCCAATACGCATCTTTAGGACACATGTTCAAAGTAAATGGTTCAAATGCAAATACCGAGAATACCTCTTATTACATGCCACATCACGGGGTCATGCGCGAAGAAAGTGAAACGACAAAGCTCGAGTTGTTTTTAACGTGTCAAGCCCTACGAATACGGGGCATTCTTTAAATAGTTTACAAATGACCGGTCTTACAATCCAAGAGGATTTGCTATCAATTATTTTAAACTTTCGTAAACATCCTGTAGTAATTTCGTCTAACGTAACTAAGATGTACAGACAAATTTTACATTCAGATATACAGGTGGCTAAAAAAAATGAAAAATGACAGCAAAAGGAAAAGGAAATATTGAAACAAGTTCTTGTATATTAAAAGACGTACTATTCATACCTGACCTAAGAAAAAACTTACTTTCGGTAAATACCATTACAGAGAATAATGGAGAAGTTATTTTTACAAAAGAAAAAGTATTAATAAATAAAAATAATATAAGAGTATTGGAAGGAACAAAAAAAGAAAATGTCGTAAACCTAGATCAAAAAGAAGAAAGTCAACAGAAAAGAATGATAATACTGAAAATTGGCACAGAAAATTAGGTCATTTAGGGCTGAACAACATGAGAAAACTAATTGATTTGACAACTGGAATGACATTAACTAAAACTGATTGTAATGAATTCAAAGGTATTTGTGGAGTTTGTTTAAAAGCAAAGCAAACTAGACTCCCATTTAACACAGTAAGACAAAGAGCAAGAAGACCGTTGGAAATACTACACACAGACATCTGCTGTCCGATTGAACCCATGACCTGGGATGAAAAACAATATATATTGACAGTGCTTGATGACTACACACATTACTGCAGAGTGTATTTATTGAAACGTAAAGTTGAAGCATCAGAATATTTAAAAGACTTTATAAGAGAAGCAGAGGCCTATAAAAATGTAAAAGTAGCTAAAATACGCTGTGGTAATGGAGGCGAGTACACAAACGTAAACTTTAAGTAGTGGTGTAAAAACAAAGGAATTGTTTTAGATTTTACCATTCCACACACTCCTCAATTGAACGGTAAGGCAGAAAGGCTAAATAGAACGCTCTTAGAAAAAGCACGAGCCTTAATTTTTGATGCAAAGGAAGATAAACAATTATGGGGTGAAGCTACGTATGTAGCTGCTTATTTATTAAATAGGAGCCCCACAGAAACAATAGATAAGACTCCAATAGAGTATTGGACCGGAGTAAAACCAGATCTGTCAAGATGGAAAATTTTCGGATCCACAGCTTATGCAAAAACATTAGGCTATGTACAAAAATTTTAGTCGAGAAGCAAAAAATATGTGTTTGTAGGTTATGCTAATAATGACTATCGTTTATGGGAAGAAAAATTGAGAAAAATAGTAATTCAAAGAGATGTGGTGTGTAATGATCCAGAAAATACAATAAATGAAAGTGTTAAGATAAATATACAGGATGAGAGTGATATTTTTGAAGAAACCCAAGAAGAGAATGTAGAAACCCAAGAAGAAAATGAAGAAACCCAACAAGAAAATGAACAAGAACAAGGTAAGAATCAAGAAGTAAAAAAAATAAAAAACTCAAGAGAAAGAGATAGTCATAAAGAAACAAGAAGTGGGAGACAAGTAAAGATACCAGAAAGACTAAAAGATTTTGAATTAAACTATGAAAACGAAGCTTTTCTGACATATCAAGAAGCGATTACTGGACCAGAAAAAGATCAATGGGCAGTTGCAATAAATGAAGAAAAGAATTCACTAGAGAAGAATCAGACTTGGACTTATATAGACAAAGATAAAGTAAAAGATAAGAGAATTTTAACAAGTTTAACACTTAAATTTGCTCTAGCCGTTAAAAATGACATGAAGATTACAAAATTTGATATTAAAACAGCATTCCTTTATGGAGAACTACTCGAGGAAATTTTTATGCATATACCAGAAGGATACGAGTGTAAAATTGTTGAAAATAAAGTTTTCCAATTAAAAAAGACTTTATATAGACTAAAACAAGCCCCGTTAAAATGGAATGAAATATTCAGTGACTTCTTGAAAGCAAATGGCTTAGTTTCATTAAAAAGTGATCAATGCATATTTAAAAATGAAAAACAGACTTTGTATCTTGCGATCTATGTAGATGATGGGATTGTATTTAGTAAGTGTCAAGAAGAACTAAATCGTTTAGTGAAAAGTTTAAAGGAAGAGTTTGAAATGACTATTTGTGAAAATAGACAAGTTTTTAGGAATTGAAATTGTACAAGAGCCTGGTAGAATTGCATTAAGCCAAGAAAAATATGTGCAATCAACACTAAAGAATATTAATATGCAAAATGCAAAAACTGTATCCACACCCATGATCCCAAACAATAATGAAAATGAAAATAAAAATAAAACTACAAAACATTACCCATATAGAGAAGCAATCGGTAGGTTACTGTACCTAACAAATAAAACAAGACCAGATATATCATACTCGGTTAATTTTTGCAGCAGAAAAATGGAAAACCCAACAGATCAAGACGTTATAAATGTAAAACGTATTTTTCGTTATTTAGTGTCGAAAAGAAATAGTGGAATAAGTTACGTGAATTCCGATAGTGAAAAACTAATTGCTTATTGTGATGCAGACTTTGCAGGAGACACTGAAACTCGCAAAAGTACCGCGGGGTACATAATATTATTCTGTGGAGGGGCTATTTCCTGGGTATCGAGGAAACAATCAATTGTTTCACTTTCAAGTACAGAATCCGAATATATAGCGGCAGCAGAATGCGTCAAAGAACTTCTTTATTTAAAAACAGTAATTGATGAACTTACAGGCAGTGACATAAAGTGCGAGCTAGATATAGACAAAGTGCAATCAAATTAATCAAAAACGGACAATTTGAAAAAAGAAGCAAACATATAGATGTCAGGTACCATTTTATAAATGAGAAAGTCAATGAAGGTGTCATTGAAATAAAGTAGGGGAGATATGTCTGAGATGGCGTACTGGCTGAGACGACAGACCACGTCTTTTTCCTAAACTATAACAAATTTGGCGGTTGTTCTGTTTGAAAACAGTTGCCTACCTGCATATGCGGCAGTATAGTTAAAAACGCGCGAATCGGTTTAGTTTAGTTAGCAGTAGGCTATGTGAAGCAAAGTGAGTGCATGAAAATATTTACTGTCACTTCTTAAATCACGTTGTCATTCCAAATTGTTCATATTTAAGGTAAGTTTGAATGTATCGTCATGTTTATCTGTCTTTTCACTATCAAACCTCTATAAACTACACTGATAATTGTTACATTAAAATTAGTTAAGTTACATGAAACGCTTTCATAATAAATTTGTCTAAGATGGCATACTAAGCTTAAGGGTAAGATGACATGTATGCCATCTCATCCAACAGTCCTTTTGCTCACATTAAATGATTTTGTGGTATAGCGGCTTTTATATTGCAGATATGGGTCGTTATAAAAGAAAGTCGACCAGGCAAAGCTGGACGGAACAAGATATGCAGCAAGCCATCGATGCTATTAAAGAAAAAAGAATGGGTTGGCTGTTGGCTTCTAAAACTTACAATGTCCCATGTAGTACATTGCGGCGTCGAGCAAATATTTTCCAGAGCTCTAATAAAGGTTACTTAGGTGGCTACAAAGTAACTTTTTCCAAAGAATTGGAAACTGAGTTAGTAGAGCATATAAAAAATTTAGAAGCTAGGTTTTTCGGCCTCACCACATTGGATGTGCGAAAACTTGCCTTCCAGATCGCAGAAGCAAAAAAGATTTCACATAGGTTTTCAAGAGATAAACAAGCCGCTGGTTGGGACTGGCTCAGAGGAATCACTAAACGCAATCCTTCAATAACACTCAGAACTCCGGAATCTACTTCTGCCGCAAGGGCTCGTGCCTTCAATAAAATACAAATAAAAAAATATTTCAACCGTTTATCAGATACCTTTAATCAGTATTCATTTGAAGCAGCGGATATATGGAATGTTGATGAATCTAGTTTATCAACAGTGCCTACAAAAAATGTTAAAATTTTTGCAACCAAAGGACGAAAACAAATTGGGGTACTGAGTAGTGCTGAGAGAGGTCAAGATCTTACAGTTGTTTGTTGCATGAATGCTCTGGGTACCTTTGTGCCCCCTACCTTAATTTTTCCTCGGAAAAATATGAAAAATGAATTAATGGACCATGCACCACCTGGAGCAATTGGGTTTGCTCAAGAAAAAGGATGGATGAACAGTGAGGTGTTTTTAAAATGGCTTAAACATTTCGTCAAGTCTGTTAAGCCAACTGCGGGCAAAAAAAATTTATTGTTGGTAGATGGACATATTAGCCATAAGAGTTTGGAAGTTATAACCTACACGAAAGAAAATGGTATAGTGCTGTTTTGTTTTCCTCCGCACTGCACTCATCGAGTGCAGCCCCTTGATGTCAGTTTTTACTCACCTATGCGATCATATTATGATCAGGAGTTGGCCACCTGGTTGAAAAATCATCCAGGCCGCACCGTTACACATTATCAGGTTGCGGAAATTTTCATCCCAGCGTACATGAAAGCAGCTTCAATTAAAAATGCGACAAGTGGCTTTTCTTCAACGGGCATTTGCCCGTTTAATTCAAACATTTTTCCAGAATTAATGTTTTCTCCAGCGGATGTTACCGATATACCCCATGATGACGGTAATGAGTTAGATGGGGAAATTATTTCTAGGCCTGGACCATCTATTAATAAAGATAAATTTAATGAAAGTCGAGATATTGGTGATATTTCAGTAGCGGATCTTTCCCCAATTCCCACGGTTTCACATTTACAACGAACCAATAGGAAAAAGGGTAAATATGGGGTTCTTAACACAACTCCAGACATTGATTTAGCAAAACAGATAGCCGTTGAGAAGGAAGCACAAGCCCTGAGGAAGTCTGCTCGTGCCGTAAAGAAACGTCTGAGAGTAGTCGAAGAAGATTCTGAAGAGGAGGCCGAGGACATGAATATTGAGACTGATGATGAAGAAGATGCTGCATGCATATATTGCAATGAACTATTTTCACATTCCCGTGCTTGAGAAACATGGTTAAAGTGCCAGTCTTGTCAGAAGTGGGCTCATGCAGAGTGTGCAGGCTTATCTAAATCTGTAAAAAAATTTATTTGTGACTTATGCCGTCAATAACATGTAGTAGAAAGGGGTATGTCATCTTACCCATATATGTACGCATGAGATGGTACATGTGATGGTTTTAAAAAATACATTTTGTAAAAAAGTCTTTTAGTTATATATTCTAATAAAATCATAATTCATTACACTAGTAATCTTACTACTGATTTAAATTTTTTACAAAGTTGCAACTCTGTTGGGTATCTACTGTAAGGCATATGAAAAAAAGTATGCCATCTCAAACATATCTCCCCTACTGTGCGTCTGAAGAACAAATAGCTGACATATTCACCAAGCCACTTGGGAACTGTAAGATTTTAAAACACAAAAACTCTATTATGTGGTGAAAAGTGACTTAAAACAAGTGTTGTCTTAAAACGTTATGAATATCAAAGCATAAAGTTGAATAATTAGGAGAAGGTGTTGGATATAATTATTGAACTTTAGGCAACCAGATATATATGTTGGTGTATTGTCAATCATATATACAGTGTGTCTCACTTTTCACCACTACACCCCAATATCAAGGCCATTTGTTGATCGATTTAGATCAAATTTGGTATACTTCTTTTCTTTCAGATTTTGTTTAAAAAGTTATTAATAAAAAATTTTTTCAAACTTAAATACGCCTACTATGATCAAAAGAAATTGGCAAAAATTAGGAATTTATATTAGCGATTGAGATAAGGCTTTTGTTTTTACAGATTCTTGTTCAGCATGACCTAAAACGCCTCTATACCAAATTTCGTTAAAAAATATTCATTCCTTCAAAAAAAAAAAATAATAAAAATCTAAGATTTCAATAATAATCACCCTACTATTCCAGTTATTTATTGACGGATATATACATAACTTGGTAGTCGGGTGATATAATGACGCTAATTAAGCATTAGGACACTTTTTTTTAGAAAATATCAAATAACTCAACTTTTATTATTTTTTATTATTGAAATCTTAGATTTTTATTACTTTTTTTTTTTGAAGGAAAAAATATTTTTTAACGAAATTTGGTATACAGGCGTTTTAGGTCATGCTGAACAAGAATCTGTAAAAACAAAATCCCTATTTCAATCGCTAATATAAATTCCTAATTTTTGACAATTTCTTTTGATCATAGTAGGCGTATTTAAGTTTGAAAAAAATTTTTATTAATAACTTTTTAAACATAATCTGAAAGAAAAGAAGTATACCAAATTTGATCTAAATCGATCAACAAATGGCCTAGATATTGGGGTGTAGTGGTGAAAAGTGAGACATACTGTATATAGCTGATAGAAAATTAAAAGTTAAGTTGTCGTTTTCAAGATGTAGTTAGTAGTAGCAGAAGTAGGCATTGTAGGCAACTGTTTTTTTAGGGTGTATGAAATAATGCTTGTAACCATGGCTTGTAACAAGTGAATAAAGTTTTATATTGTTTCTCAATAAACGAGTAGTCAAAGTTAAAGTGTAAAAGTAAAAGTAAAAAACCAGATCAAACGAACATTGGCGACGACTATGGGCGTGAAGTATAAAACTGCATTTCACTGGATGCGATCTGGTAGAGATGTAATGTTAGCGAAAGGTGGTAGAAAACCGAAGATTTTGAGTGAAGGTGAAATAGCCATAGTTATTTCATGGATTGAAGAAAAATGTGACTACACGATGAAACAAATAAAGGAAAGAATATTGCAGAATTTTGAAAAACATGTTTCTGTTTCTACTATAGGTAACTACTTGGAAGGTAGGCTGCTTACAGTGAAGCAGGTACACAAAGAGCCTCTAACTATGAATTCCGAAAAAAAGAAAATAATCCGTGCGGAATATGTTCGAGCTCTTAACATCTTTATACAACAAGGTAAACAAATTGTTTGGATGGACGAGACTAATTTTAATTTATTTTGTCGTCGGACAAGGGGGCCGATCTCGTGCTGGTACCAGAGCGGTTCAACACTTACCAGCATCACGCGGTCCCAATGTGCATTTAATAGGAGCTATATCAGCAGCAGGTGTAGTAGCTATAGAGCGTCGAAGGGGATCTTTTACTTCAGATTTAGCCAATACTTGGGTTGAGAGACTCTTACAGCAGTGGGAGGATATGGGAAATCAGTTGGCAGACTTAGTTATTGTCTGTGACAACGCTCTTTGCCGTTCAGCCTTCGAGAGAGTTATTACTGGTACGCCAGAAAGTCTTTTACGGCTAGCACCTTACTCCCCAATGCTCAATCCAATTGAATATATTTGGTCTAAAGTTAAAAGTTATGTTAAGACAAATCTTCAAGTTCCTCATGTGGAAGCCCCTCAAGTTATTGAACAGAGATTGGTATACTTGGAAGAAATTATTGACGAGGCAAAAGATACAATTGTAGGAGGTGATTGTGCACGTGCAGCTCAACATACGACTACACATTATGCTGCGGCTTTAGCCATGAATGACATGCCAGTAGGATGTTAAAATTAAGATGTTAAATTATTAATACATTAAATTTTTATATTTTGTTAATAAATTGTTAATAACTTACTTACAAGCATGTAGTCGTCAGAATAAATACATTTAATGATTAATTATTCTGTCTTTACATATTCTGAGTAAGTAATGATGATTTCTGAAATATAATTTATCATTCTGGATTACACATCATGCTCTCAAATACAACTGTTAAATCTGAATTACAAATGAAGCTTTCTCAAATACAACTGATAAATCTGAATTACAAATGATGCTTTCTGAAATACAATTGGCTAATCTAAATTACAATTGACACTTTCTCAAATACAACTGATAAATCTGAATTACAATTGACGATTTCCGAAATATAATTTGCTATTCTGAATAATTACAATTGACACTATCTGAATTACAGTTGGAAAAGGTGTAGAATTGACATTGGTATAAATCTTTGTTATTTTTCACTTCTCAATATAATAAGCTATTGTTTTTTTATTGAGGTGAAAAAGAAAAATAAATGTTATCCATTTCTGGACAAAAAAAATTATCATCTGATTTAAAATAATTATCAATAGCATCACAACTATGCAATGTAAGAAAAATATTATTTACTGTAAATTTAGAAAAAAACATCTTATTTAAAAATGTATGTCTGATCAAAACTAAAAGAATTATAACTGGAGTCCTTTCTATAATCACATTGTATATAATAATAATTCTGTTAGAAACAAACAATTTAAGTTAGCTTTTAGTGGAAGAGCGTGCCTTAGCGCGAACTTCGCCGAAGTATGTATTTTATGAATTATGTTCACTTTCTTGTAATAAAGGCATTTATTATTATTATTATTATTATTATTATTTTATGTATTACATATTATATTGACACCAAATGTTAGAAACAAACAATTTAAGTTAGCTTTTATGTATTACATATTGATATTATGTTGACACCAAATGCATAGTTTATAAATATTTGTGCTGCTCCAAACAAATTTTGGTTTCTATTTTTTTGGGATCCAATGTTGATTATGTATTATAGTTAATGGAAAGGTGTAACTTTTGTACACAATAAATAACGTGTTCGTTGAATCTATTTAATTAAATATTACCCTTTGTTTATTTAACGATTGTAACCTATCTACTTAAATCATAAACTGTTCGTCTTTTAAATGACCAATGTATTAGTGTAAATGTGCTAATTTACTTAATTTATTATATATATGACTAGCTTAAACATTTTATAAAAATGTAAAAAGTGCAATAAAGAATTGAATTGAATTGAATTAAATCATAAAATAGGAATACTCCTATTTTCCATAAACCAAGTTTTCGATTTTGAATACCTACCAATTATTGCTATTTTAAGAAATACAGTTATCTTGGTCTATATATGGTTAGCCTCTAGACTGTGCGATGCCATAATTATATGGATTATATTATTTTTCTTATGATAAAAAAAAACCCAATGGTAAGTAATGAAAATGGTGTGTTTTATGTATGTGTTAATTCTGCCACATAGGAAATCAATCTGGTCACAAATGATAAAGAAAATAGCTGGGATACATAATTTTAACACGTATCTTTGTCTCCGAAACAAAGATATATTTTTGAACTTTAAAAACAATTTTCTAAAATATCGCTTGGTTTTGGGAGATAAAAAATATTGATTGTAATTATGTAAGGTTGTCTATAACTGTGCAAAAGATTGGGTGTCCATGAAAAATTATATATGAAAGGCGTCGTGATGCTTAGAATCGATATGCGAAACTATTATTTGTCACTAAATTTGCAGGTTAAATTTATGCTTTGTGAATTTTTAAAATAACTTCTTAATTAGACAATAAAAGAACTGGGAGGAAATTATGAAGGGGAAGTATTATACACAAATAAAGTTTGTTAATAATTAATAAGAATCGTTTAAAAATTTATTAATATTTACTTTATAAAAAAAATTCTGTCAGCGTATATAATGTAAGTATTGATAAATAAATTTAAAAATATATATATTTTTTAACAATGAATAAAAAATATCAGATTATTATTATCTCTATTATTATTAAATAAATAATACGCCAAACTAAATGCCCAGTAAATTAATATTTATTAACTTAATATAGTATCGGCTATTTCAGTGAAATTATATTTATTTGAGACCAAAGTGGCATTTGGTTGATTGTAATGAGTGAAAATTATCTAGCATTCTACCACTGTTCAGCATTAATATATCTAATATTCACTGCGAATAAACTAGTAACTAAGCCTACTATAAAGAATAAGGTATATTATGATGCAGTAATAAGTGATATATTTACACATTAATAAAATAGATTATATATTAGTATGTATATTATTAATTAATAATAAACGTATTCTTTTTAATATTAAATAACTGATAAGTACTTATAAATGTCTTTTCTAGAGACTGAAGATGATTCATAATTTAGTATTGTGTTATATTTTTTTTAACAAAATTTAAAAAACCAAGTTATCTTTTATTATGAATAGACACATAAATAATTGATAATCCTTATAATAACCAGATAAGTTATGTAGTTATTATTTTTTTTGCTTATGCCTATAGGTAGTTGTGATATAAGCTTAATCTGTTATACAAGCAGCTGGGTCATCTTCCGATAATGTTTTGTGTTGTTTATGAAAAATCCCATATTTTTACTTATCTGGTTTTTAGCTGACGGTAGTGAATCAATAACTCTATCAATAAGTTCTAATTCTACTACATCAATTACTACGTATTGCATTTAAGGAAATAAAGAACCTTTTGTTATCAACAGCAATTATTGGTGTACAATTAACTTGACAATCTTGTGGAATGTAGAACGCTGGTAGACTCTGGGAGTCAGTCCAATTTTATTACATGAAACGTGTTCATACGTTTGAAGTGGGCAAATTAATTTCAGAAAGGCCGCCAATTACATTTAAATCAAATCAACTGATTGTACAAAAAATCCACCCCGGGCGACGATAATATGGTACACATCACGGTTTTTTTAAAGAATCAAGCCTTACCACGAAATTGAGAGTCGTATTTAACGCATCTGCCAAAACGTCATCAGGTATATCGGTCAACAATATCTTAGATAGAACCCATCATTCAAGATAATTCATTTTCAATTTTACTTAGGTTTCGAAAACACAATAATCGACGATATTGAAAAAAAAATCACAGAAAAAACACCGTGATTTACAAAGAATAGTTTGGCGAACAGGTTATATTTAGTACTTTAAACTATATACCGTAACGTATGGTACATCATCAGCCTCGTTTTCAGCTATAAGAAGTTGAAGAAATTGTATACTAAAATAAACATACATTTTCCGAAGCAGGTCAAATTATTATTAAAGATTTTTATGTCGATACAATTGAAAACACACTTAAAATAAAACATGAAATTAATATAATTTTATATGGCGCCGGTTTTCAACTAAGAAAATGTCAAATAAGATACTATGTTGAACCAGTTTTATAACGAAAAAACAATTAGTATTAAATAACAGACGACATGAGCGTTAAAACCTTTTATGGAAAGCAGAATCGGACATATTTCGTTTACTAGTAACGAGAGAATACAAACTACGTGAATAACTCCATAATAATTTAAATATTAAAATACATATAGCACTTCAAAATAATTGATATATTTTAAGCCATGGATAGAAGAAATTGACCAATTTGTAGAAAAAGTTAACCATGAGAATTATTACATTGGGCATAATATTTATCGAACTCACCTCTCTTCCTTTTAACGATTTGTTGATAGCATTGTAAAAATTCTTGAAACTTCTCTTGTATTCAGACTTCAGGCACTTAAATTCTCCTTCTTCTAATTTCAAATTATCCTTTGGCCAAGTAAAAGCTATAATTTTTATGATATATATCAAATGTGTTGTAATGGTGTATTTAAAATATACCTGGTCTTCTTTTTCGATAAATCCACAATTCATCTACAGTGATATTTGGGGGAAATCCAGAATAACATCTTCCCTTTTTAGATTCCGGTGATTCATGGGCCTTCTTAATTTGTTCACTAAAAATATGCCATAAAATAAACTTTCGTTTGTTTCACACGGCAGTAAAGTAGTAACTTTACTACCATGGCAGACGTATGGATTATGCCAAGACAGAAAATTAATAGATATGAGACGTCCACAAATACCATATCATTTTTATATAGAATTTATAAATGTGGAATTGTCAAACAGAAAAACCACTCACACTTTAGTCATGATTTCATACTAAACAACGAGTAGCAGTAAACAATTGAAAACTTAATCACTTTCGAGTCCCAATCTCATACTAATTAGTGAGTGTTAATATACAACCGTAAAATTACTTATTTAAGAATCATGATCATGACTAAGTTGTGAGCCATAGTGCCTTTGTCCCGCTCGCTGTTATATTACATTTTATTCGTTCATCAGATTATATTTTTTATTGGATATAAATAGAGGATTCGACAGGATTTGGCACATGGGACTTCTACATAAGTTAAAGGCCCGGATTATCTTATTCACCTACTAAAAGTGTTCTACAATTAAAAATCGAAAATTGCTTATCAGACAAATTTAATCCTGAGCAAGGAGTCCCCAAAGCATCCCTCTATCACCACTCCTTTACAATATTTATTATTATCATATATACACTATACAGCCACCTAACCCCTGAATATAATAAACACAGATACATTTTACAGTTTGCAGATGACAAGGCGCTAATCTCACATAACACAAATCTAAAGAAAACTGTTAAAAATTGTAATTTGTCATAGTAATATAAAAAAGAAAATGTCTTTTGTTTTTATTATTAAGTTTGTCAAACTGTTTTTAATAAATACTTTTGTACTTAAAGAATTTCCTTTCAAATACAGATTTCAACAAAAACAACAAAAGAACTCCACATAAACATGTCCGACGTTAAATATGATAAACAAAACAAATCACACCAAATCATTTGCAAAATACCTGGGCATATATCTAGACCATAAATTAAACTTTGATAATCATACTAATATCATGAAGAATAAGATAGTGAATATAGCCAAATATTTTAGAACACTAACGTTCAGAAATAAAGAAATTAATAAAATGTCTGCTTCAAAAATGTATAAAATAATATGTAGACCAATATTGGAAAACGGAAATTTGGTATATTACAACTGTGGCACCACTGAGAAAAAAAAATTGAGGCAGGAGAAGCAAAAGCTATTAAAACTATAACCAAATTACGCCATCCACAAAATCCATTATACTGTCCCCCTAACAACCTCCTTTACCATGAAACCAACATAGAATCAATCAATTTAAGGCTTTCAAAACTCCACAAAAAAATTGCTAATCAGAACTACATAGTTAAACTAGGTAGGTACACCAATATTGCATTGAACGGGACCGATTGACCCAAAGAAGATATAAATCACTTACACTTTGGTAATTAATAAACCAACTTTGCTACGAAGAACCCTGAAACCAATTACCAACCATCAGATCTTTGTGTTATATTACCTAAATTACTAACCTAATGATTATACTTTTGATGTATTTTAGTTTTTTCAGTATACAGCATACGGCCAATCACATTAAACGAAAGAAAGCCAAGCCAAGCCAAAAGCCCGTTCAACAAAACGGTTGTCTTCCTTGATGTCTTGTCTCTTGTTGGTTGTTGTTAAAAATACAGTCACGTTTGGTGTTTTATCGTTCGGATATTTCCACATTTCTACTGATCTTTTGTATTCCGTACTTTTCAATATGTACATTATTATTAACAAGTCTATTTGATGTTTTATATTAGAAATTACCAGCATCCAATTAATTTAGCAAGTTGCCTACCTTAGATTGCATATAGAACAAAACAGTAATGTTTTATAAATAAAAATCGGGATAGTTAAAAATCAAGGTAATAAAGCCGGTGCAATCATATTGCAATGCTAATTAAGTAAAATGCTATTGCGATAATAAAAAAATCATAGAACATAAAAATGTCGTTATTGAGTGCTCAACTTTTGAAAAAAGAACTAATATTTGTGGAACACCAATTCAGTCTTCCATATTGTGTGTATTTGCAATTTCCAAACTAAGTAATACAATAAACAAAAAATTCACAGTCCTTCGCAAAGATGCAACCGGAGGAGACATTGGAAATGACGAAGTAGAACGCAAATATTGTGATATTTCGCATGTGATAAAAATGAAAATTTATTGCAAAGTAGTAAATAGTTATTTCATTATCACAAAACATTTTCAAAAAGTAAAATCTTATTATCAGTAGTTTTATTTATAAATTAAAATAAAAAGTTATTTTATTAACAAAAACATTCTCATAATGAAAACTAAAATTGTATTATACAAATTTTTTTTACTAACAAACATTTTTAATGTTAAAACTGAAATAATTTAATATAATTTCGGGAAGATGAAAACAATTACAAATACCAATATCGATTAATCGCAAACTATTAAACGCAGCTAATAGTACAGGAAAAGTGTCCAAACTGAACAAGAACATAGTAAATTCGTTGAAACATGACATATACGTTTAAAAATATATACCTATGTTTCAAGAAACTTTAAGAGTCCCGAACCGTAAAGGGTGTGTCGGAGCTGCCTACTTGAAAAATCGTGGGATGAACTAGGTTTTTCACATGCATAATAAAATTTGGCAATTGAACCATGAGAAATTTTCAAAAAATAAGAATATTTTCATTTATAGAGAAATTAATTTTTTACTTTTTTATTAATTTTTTTTACCAATTTTACGTTTGTTTCCTTCAATTTCTGCTTGTTTATCTCTGAGTATATTCTACAAAATGAAAAAGTACATAAACATTGTACAAGTGAGGATTATCGAGTTGTTTAAAATTTTATATACTGAATGAAACACACTTTGTATCGAAAGAGGATCGGAATCGATAGCATCTAAATCTTCTGCGTCGTTTATATCCTCGATAATTTTATCCATGTATGAATTTAGACATCGCACTCCCTGACAATTTCCGTAAATTTGTGAGCATCTTCAACCTGCTTCTCTGTTGCGGTTGCAGGAGATAAGCTGCAATATTGATTCTGCTGTTGGCACGTAAAGTGTTGTTACAGTTTGTAAGGAGCCGTTAATTTTCTTCTATCCCCACTGTTGTGGATTTTTTTCATTGCCAAGCCATTTCTGAATTTTCGTAATGAATATTAAGCGACTGCCTCTGAAGTTGGTGGTAATAATTCAAACTTTGATTTTTGTTTGTGCAGCGATTTTTTGAATTGATTAAATTTGTGAGTTGAGTGAGACATTTGTGATTTTCCTTGCACCATGTGCAAGTAGGAAAAGAGTTTCACCAGCCCATTTTACTTGTGAGGGGGTTGAATTCTTGCCATTGAAAGTTCTTACTACATTAACTAACTGCATTTCTTTCTGAAGAAGTTTGATGACTTTTAATTTTTCGTTCTGAAATATTCTAGACGTGTTATCATAACCACTGAAGGCATGAGTCAGTAAAATTGTATAGCAACACGCGCGATAACGAAAGTAAACATTCGAGTTACCTGGTAGCTAAGGCGTTGCTATCTACGAAAGTAGGCGTTGCTATCTACGAAAGTAGGCGTTGCTATCTACGAAAGTAGGCGTTGCTATCTACGAAAGTAAAAGTTATGCGGTCAGGACAGAAAAGTAGAAAAACAAATTTTAAACGAAATTAATTCGTTCTATTTGAACAAATTAATACAACTAAACAATTTTGTATTAATAAAGAAAGTTCTTTCTAGGAAGTACGCCAACATATTTGTCGGCACGTAGTAGGAGGTACCTACCTACTCCATTTTAAAAACGCTTCATAAGTTTGCATATACCTTGCTTTGGATTTCTTGGGGTAAAACAAGTCACAAGCAATATTCCCATTTATATCGCCACAAAACATACCTATGTATTTATTTATTTTAGTTTGAAACCACCAGAAATTAAAATGTGTAATATTTCGTTGCCATGGAAACAATTTTCACAGGCAGCCTCCTAAACTATAAAATTTATTAAAACCGTCAATTAATATCATGAAATAATTAGTTTTAAATTAGTAAATTCCATAATTTTTTTCGGTATAGTAGAAAAAATATAATACATATCACGATGCGAAACACTTTTAAGTATTCGGTGTTTTTTGAAAGGTCTCGGCTTCGCCTCGACCATTCAAAATTCACCTCACACCTTAAAGTAACCTTTCGCATGTAGTAATGTAAATAACTATTTTTATACGTTATTGTCATTTTTGTATTTCTGACGAAGAAAGAATTTTCCATATAATTTTTCCTGTTCCTGGCCTTATGAAAAGTATATCTTCTTCTTCTGGAGTTAAAGCGATTAATAGAACAAGGAGATCAACGTCCTCATCAACTAAGTACAAATTTCAATTGCTATTTTAACAATAGGTGAATCCACATCATCTACAGCTTGTTTTACAAACAATCCTTTGTTTTAAAGAATTTTTGGCAACATTGAAATTAATCGGATTTCGTTTATATCATTTGACAAAAACTTTTCTTGAGGGAGGGCTACGATTACTGAATTTTGCCTAAATTTGGTTTTCACGTAGTTAACATACGTCGTACAAATGTAGATGCAATAAAAATCGACCTTCAAATTACATAATTAATAAGTATAGAGTTACAAAGATTTCGCAATTTTCTTGCTTATTTGATTAATTTCGGTACATTTTGCATGTACTGTAACTGTGTGACATATCATTGGATCAGGCATTGAGAGAGGAGTTGAACATAATATATTTTATTTTCCTTCAAATCACCGCTATCTTTGTAAATTGCGAAGAACAACAAAATTTTAAGTTACATATGGTTTTCGTTTATACATATTTCGACGAGACAAAAGGAAATAAGCTGTTCGACGTGCTTCTCGATGTTAAGTTGTCTTGGAGATTGTTGGGCGTGACTTTTATAACGCAGCGATAAATTCCCATGTAGGTAATAATTTTTTGTTTACTGTTGCTTAATCATGTTAAAGTAATGGCACTCAAACCTCTAATACTCCGTAATACGTACAAACCAGGTAGCGGCAACCTGCCAGAGCAATCCCGATCCTAAATCCACCCCTATGATTTGTCAAATTGCAAGTCATTGACAAAATTGAAAAAATTGCAAAAACACGAAAATTTCAAATACTATTTCCAAACGAATTTCCGAGAGACTGTTTTGGTAAGAAATCCAAGGTAGAGGGTCGAACTTAGAGCTACATCGTGAATTGCACGGTCACGCTCTGATTTTAGGCTCAATAGGAGTGAACGAAAAAGTGTAATTTTGACGTCTATCGTTCTGGAACCACTGAAATCTCACACGTTACATCATTCTGCCATGAAACTGATTTTCGACCCCCTACTAGGAAACTAAAAACATTTGTTTAATCCTGCTCTTGAAACATGCAGTTTCTTACTTGGATACAATACTCGATACAATTAAAAGAGAAGGAAAGGCACTATCGAGAAACAGAAAATTGTTTCGGGGTTCAGAAGTCGTCCCGAGTCCGAAACTGTACTCGGTTCCGTCCTAGGACCAATATTAAGAAATCATTCAATTTCGCTGGATCGACTATAAGGTGTAGTCTATCGGACGCACTATGGATTTTTTTGCGAATTTTGCGAAAACACAAAAATTTTAAATCTTATTTCCAAACGAAAACAGGCCGCCGGGCCGCCGTTCTCGCAATAAATCCAAGCTCGAAAGTCCAACTTGAAAGTACATCGTGAATTGTGCGGTCCAGCTGCGATTTTGAGGTCAGCAGATCCTAACTAAAAAGTGACATTTGTGACGTTAACGAAAAATTTTAAAGTTTTGACAAGACCTGCACGCGCATGAAATTTGGAGAGTTCTGCGCGCGTATTCGACCTTTTTAATTTCGCAAAATTTACAAAACTCTTCGACATGGGATATTGAAACGCTAATAACTTTTCAAATATTCAAAGAATCACAACGAGATATAGCCGTTGGGATTTTCTCGACAAGAAGACGCATATAAAAAAATAATAACATAACTGCCGGTACCACGTGATTTAGACAACCAATCAAAAATTGGTCCGTCTGTTGTCGCCACTGTTTCTATAAGTCATGCTTCATATGCAACATGAAACTAGTTTTCAACCCCCTATACGAAAGCAAAAACATTTCCAATGTTAAAATACCCTTTAACGATATAAAATACAAAGGTTTCACGTACCCAGTAGGCCAAGATCTTATTATAGTTATGCCATTATTACATTGTAAATAAACGAAAATGCTATGTATGCAATGTATTCTACCGTGTATTGTTACAGTTAATTTCTTTTTTTATTTTAACACTTACAATTGTTGTTAGTATTTAACCATAATTGTTTAGAGTTGAGGACAATACACAGAAAATTATTTTTACTTGAAAATCAGGAGGAAGAATTAGTAATAGATCCAAAAAAGGGATGTTCTATGATCAATCACAACTTGTATGCAGATGATGGTCTGCAAGAATACAAAAGAATATTCAGAATAGTATAAAAAAAAGATAGTTGATTCTGAAATGACGTGGAAAGTATATACGCGCCATTCGTGCCACATAACTAAAGAATTTGGTGGTAAGTGCTAGGCTGGTTAAAAGGCTATTTTCAATTTCCCGGGTAAATATAACAACTTGATTGATGTTTTTTGTGTTAAATTAAATTTCCCAACCTGGGTCCTGGAAGAATGACATTTGTCGTTGTTGTCGTTAGAAAAGTCTTTAGCAATGTTGGCTTGGCGTTACGATGGTAAGTAAAAAAGAAATTATTTAGATATTTAAATTGTTTTATTTCTTTTTCAATCGTTTATTTATTCAAAAAATATCATGTTACAAATACATTAATTTTAGCGTCAATGATCAGATATTTAACGTAAAACAATTATTATATCGCCACATTGTCATGTAATTGATTGTAAACATAATTAATGCATAATTTTAGGTCACAACGAATTAGAATGACTTATAGTTAACGATGTTTAACTTGCTTCGAAAATTGCCCTAGCAAATTCACAAAATGACTAGCAATGGATCAATGGCGATGAGGCTGAGAAAAACCGGTGTCTACAATACAATACTTTTGTGTAGTGAAGCAACCAGGCTGCTGGTTACAATCTGATGAAAATTAGTTTTGCTGATTGTACTACTCTTGTATATGATATGTACTACCCTTTACAATCTATCTATGCATAATTATACTATATTTTATTTTTCTTAATAAACCATTTGATTACAGATCAATTATTAGAACCTGATGAATCTGTAGAAATTGGTAAGACCATTAGCGAAAAGGAAGATGAATTGAAGAGATTACAGAAACTGATCTTCGTCAAATGACGTCTTCTTCCTCTAGCCCCCAACCAGGAATCGGTATTTTCCTTATATTTTTGACCTATACATCTTTTTGACTCAGGTTATATATGATCAATTTTAAAGCAAAAATCCTATTTGTATGAACACAAGGGAAATAAATTTGATTATGTTATTTCTTTTAGGTAAAAGGAAAAGCCCAAAACTTCTTTCTCTTATATCTGTCACGAGAAAGAAAAGTTCAAGTTCTAAAGCTTTTGCCTTATATGAAGAGGCCAAACGGGTAAAAAAAAATAATATAAGTGCCAACTTACGTCAGAGACTCTTAACTGCAAAAAGAGTATGTTACTCAGAAATTTAAATAAACTCACAGCCAATATGACGCCATTTCAAAAAAGATTCTTTAGTAGCCAAATGCGTAATGTCACTATAAAGAAAAAAGGCAGAAAATACACACTGGAGGATAAAATAGATGCAATGATACTTTGGAAATCAGGCCCAAAAATTTATAGGTTGTTGCACAAATTGTTTTGCTTGCCATCCATATCAACATTAAGAGCTTTATTGCACAAAGTCCCAATTCGCCCGGAGATATGTGAACCAGTATTTGTTAGTCTTGAACACCATGTGACAACTATGAGGGACGGAGAAAAACTTTGCACACTGCTTTTTGATGAAATGGCATTGCAGCCTCATTTAGATTGTGATGCAAATCAAGATTACGTAATTGGGTTTGAGGACAATGGTTTTGAAAAGAAGGAGAAAGTGGCAGATCATGTAGCTGTATTTATATGTTAAGGGGGATTTAAAAAAAATGGAAACAACACATAGCATTTGCATTTTGTAAATCGTCCCAACTTGCAGCTGACATTGCCCGGCTCTACAAGGAAATTATAAAGAAGGCAAGTAGTGTGGGACTGAGTGTTGTAGCATCTGTATGTGACCAATGACCTACCAACGTTGCTGCTATTAATTTATTGTTAGAAGGAACAAAAGCTGATTGTTTAAAAACAAATAAGGAATTTAAAGAGGGTGTCATTGCCATAGATGATAATGAGGTTATACCCTTATTCGACGCTCCTCATCTTTTAAACAGCATACGAAATAATCATCTGACAAAGAATTTAGAAGAAGTTTAAAATTGGAAATAAAGGGAAAATTGCTTCGTGGTCGCATATTATGGCTGCATACAATATCGATATGACAAATAATATTAGGATAATGAAGAAATTGACAGGTCACCATATCTTGTCAGAACAAATTAGAAAAATGAAAGTTTTTATAGCCTCACAGGTATTTAATTTGCTTTCTAAGTCGTCAAAAATCAAATTAACTGATACTTTAGTTCTCATTTTAATTATTGTGACGCTTTATATGGTCCATGTCTTGAAAAGGTTGATATAAATCGAATTGAAAAAGTCCAAAAATCGTGTCTTAGGTTTATACATGGAATTAAAAAATATGAAAGAATATCTCACAAACTTAAAGAAACAAACTGGCTAACCATGGCTGTTTTCACCGAGTCCGGACCTGGATTTTCAAAATCAAGTAGGCCTTTCTGATAAGTTCCAGGTGAGGAATGTTACTGGCAAATTTCATTCGATTACCTCCAATTTGAATTCTCTGACCAAATGCATAAAACACCCTGTATCTTCTTAACGAGTGATCAAAAAATGCTTTCCTTATTGATCTATACTTGCCTTGAAGTGATCTATCTGCCCTCGCATTTCTAGTTACCGATTTCGACAAGAAATGGCACTTTATAGTTCGTCGGCAATGTATATATGGCAGTTGGCGTTCTATAAATCCTAGTTATTCTAATGATTAAACCCTGTCAATGTTAATAAATAGAATTGTAATTTACCTGTATTATTATCGTTAAAACGATAAATTAATAAAAACACGCTACATCAATTTTTGGTCACTTTATTTCCTTAGAGGAAAAATATTTCAACTCCGTTTCAATTTTGACACCACAGAACCGGTTTCTACTCCCTGGCGCGGAAAACATTGTATCCATAATAAAAGTCGTTTTGAGTCCTTAGAAAAACCTTCCATTGAGTTATTTAAAATTTATAATTTACAGAAGCAACTAATGTTAATGGGACATTTAAAGCCAATTATAAATTCAATTATGAATTAAAATTAGAATAACAGGCAACTTAACTTTTGTCAGTTGGTTAGGCTAAACCTAATGATCTTATCCCACATATTAAAAACGAATGTCGAAATCTTTACAACTTTGGTTGAAAATTAGAAGAGGAACTAAGGGTGTATTGGGTAATTGTTTTTCAGGTTTTACTAAACACGCAAATGATATTCTCCTAGAGAATATGATTCATTTGAAAGTACAAACGGATATACTTAATTCAAAAATTGATTTGATATTAGAAAGGAAGACAATCATCGAACGTGATGAACTGCACTTCGATGAATTAACTAATACGAGTAAACTACCATTAACAACAACTGAGGATAAAATGATATTTGAAGAAAAGCTGAAAAATTAAAACATTTCAAAACACAATTGGTAAAATAATGTTCTGCTTAATCAAACAAATTATTTCAAATAATTGGTTTTAGAAAAGTACGCTCCAGATTATGGGAGGATCCGATTGCAGAAAAATTATCTAAATCTAAAAGGCGTTTATCCAAAATATTTCATGATGATGTAGCTGCACAAAGTTTCTGGACTGGGTGAAGAGATAATTATCAAAATTTAATAATTATTGATTAATAAGAAGTACGTTTTCATTTTACTAATTTTTATTGAAAAACTAAATAAATGATGTTCATACTCGATTAAAATAGGTGTTGCGCATTGTTTCCGAGATCACAACTGTAGTCCCCCAGATGGAACACATATAACAATGCACGATTCCGTAACCCTACTTGAACTAAGATGTAACGAAAATTAGGATTTATACCTATATATTTTTGGAAACAAACTTTAAAAAATTAATAAGAATCATGCGTTTACTTTCAAGATTACGAAACATGAATGTTGTTCAGAATAAAAATTATAAAAAAAGTTTCGTACCATAATATAATAATTTAACTCGTTTTCGGTACATTTAGTTTTAGATGAAGCAGAAGCTAAATCTAGAACATGATTGCCTAACGGAAACACATTTTGGTTGCTTACAACTAATTAATCGTTGTTTGGTTAGTTTAATAAAATTAATTAAAAATTCTTTCTTAATTCTTGAAAGTAGTAAAATACTGAAAACTTATATTTGGGTCAATGTCTGGAAAGTGGCATTTTTGACATCCTGATAAAAAAATATAAAGATAAAAGCTAATTTAACAAGTTGTTTTATTTAGATATTTCCAGTTTAATATTCCTCATTTAATACCACTGTAAATATCAAATAGAAAATCTCCATTAAAGAGAGCCGCATTATTTTGATATGATATCGTCATTCCCGTGACATGTCCGTGGTGTTACATTAGTATTGTATTACAGTATATCTGAATTATTAAAGCAATTGGAATAATTCCTGTAATGCAATCAATATCTACCGAATACATGATTTTATATTATTTATCAAAATTGCAAAATTTTAATTTCGTTTTATATAAAGTTACAGCTGAAATTATGTCTGCAAGAATAAACATCATTCCCGTGCTATTCACTTCTATATTCGTATTTTTAAATAAGAGATGGCGCTACTAGTATTTGGAATTATAGAAAATGTCAACATCGAGAAAGGTTTCGACAGATACCAAATTTTGGTGGTTAAAGCTGCTGCTAAGGTTTATATGTAGTTTAAGTCTTGTTCCATATTACTTTGTAGTAACGTTTATGTCCATCATTTTCCGTGGTAAGTATTTGACTATTTTAATTATTAATTATTAGGTACAGTTTTTATTAAACGTTAGTTAGTGTGTACACGTGTTTTAGTACGTTGATAGTTACTTTATGGATATTGATTCGCGGCTGTTTATATACCATAACCTGCAAAAGCGTCATTCCCGTGTCGCCATTCTCGTGTCATTAGATTAAACACGGGAATTACGCTATTACACGGGAATGACTTAGTGGGAGCTGCTAACTTAAAAAAAAATTTAATTGTAAAGTAAATTTGGACTTTAAATTTAGGTTTTTATTTTTTAAGTTTTTCTTTAGTTACTATTTGAATTTATTGCATTTTCAGGTATACTATTCCTGCTATAATTTGAACAATGGCTGGAAAAAAAGTCAAACCAACAAGTACAGAAGAACAGTTACGGAAAAAACGGGAAAAATAACGAGAACGTCGTAGGAAAATAAAAGAAGATCCAGTAAAAAGGAAAGAACAGAGGGAAAAAGATCGGCAAAAATATTTGCGCCAAAAGGAGAATGCAGTCAAAAGGCCGATTGATGACTTAACACCCAGGGAGAAGAGAAAGACAAGAAGAAAATCGGAAATAGAACAGAGCTTCTATTGCAAGAGGCAACTCCTCCTTCGTCTGACACAGAGAGTACCCCAAGAGCAAGACCATCAATTTTTTAGGCAAGACAAGATTCTGGAAAAAAGAGATCAACAAAAAACAAAGTTAGACGACATCGAGAGAAAAAAAATGACACTGCAAATTTCCAGTTTAAAGAAGAAAGTCGAAAAATACCGAAAACGTTATGAACGTTTAAGAGCAAAAAATAAATCTTTAAAGAACACCTCCGAAAGTCCGAATACACGAGTTACAAACCTATTAAATGTTTCACAGGAACATCTAGAAAATGTAGTAGAAGTGAGAAAGCAACTTGTATTTGGTGAAGTCATAAAGGACCAATTGTCAGATACTTATAGTAACCTAAACTCAAACCATGAAAAACAAGTGTTTAAAAAAATATTGTGTGGCAGTGTAATGAAAAAGTATCGTCTACAAGGAAAGTGCCAGTCTTCCATGAAAATGAAATTACGAAAATTACCTGATTCGCAAGAAAGGCATAATATCTTAAAGTGCCTTAAAAGAGAAGGAAACAGAAAAACGACAGCAGAAATCTACCGCAGAAATATACAAGCCTTTCTACAGGAAGATATTAATAGTCGAGTTTGTCCGGGAAAGAAGGATTATGTAACTCGCAACAAAGTCACGCAGCAAAAGAGATATCTCGCCGACACAATGCAGAATCTTTATTAACTTTTTTTGAAAAAATTTCCGAATTTAAAAATTGGCTATAGATTTTTCTGCCGCTGTCGTCCCTTTTGGGTTGTTGCAATGAAAGTTGCACAAAGAGATACGTGTAATTGTATAATTCACTCTAACATGGATCTAGTTGTTCAGGCTTTACATTCTCAGGGTGTGATAATAGCCAAAACCGTACAAGAAGTGGTTAAGGATCTTTGCTGTAAGTTCAAAAATGAATCGTGTCTATTTAGACAATGTAAAGAATACCCAAATATAACTATTAATTACAGCAGCCAAAGCAGTGTTACTAGAAATAATAAAATTCCGTATTTTAAGTGGATTAACAAAAAGGAAGATTATCTAGACAAAAAATCTAACAAAATAAAGACGACAGTTAAAGTAACAAAACAACGCATTGTGGCGAAATGTGCAGATGTTATTAAACAAATTTGGTTTCCTTCATGGCGCATGAAGGTCGCATTTTACACCAGTATAACTATAGCACTATTAAAAGAAAAATGAAATATTCATTCGACGCGACTTCAGCGAGAACTATTCTCTAAAATATGCCGAAGAGGTGCAATCGTTTCATTTCGGTGGCTCGAGAAAGCAGATTTCGCTGTATACCGTCGTAGTCTATGCACATTCAGGCAATGGCACTACTGCAAAAAATTTTTGTTCACTCTCAGAATCCCTTTTGCATGGTCCAGCTGCTATTTGGGCCCATCTGCTTCCCGTACTAAAAGAAAGTTTAAGTTCTTGTAAAATTAATACCATCCACTTTTTGAGCGATAGTCCAGCTACGCAATACAGGAATAAAAAGATGTTTTATTTTTTGGCTAATCAGCTCCAGGGGTACAAATACAAAATATCACATGGAACTATCAGGAAGCGGGACATGGAAAAGGGGCACCAGACGGAATTGGAGGAGTTTGCAAAAGAACAGCAGACCGTATTGTTGCCCAAGGTCAAGATGTATCAGATTTCAAAATTTTGCTGAAAATTCTTCGTGAAAATTGCAAAGGAGTCCATTTCTTTGAGGTTGATGTTGAACAGATTGAAATGTTTTCAAAAAAAATTGATGTTGGCTGTATCCCGTTTCATGGTACTATAAAGGTCCACCAAGTAGTTAAAACTGGTCTATCTTCGTCTAACTCTACTAATCGCCTTTGGATGAGGTCAGTTTCATGTTTTGAGTGTGCAACACAATGTAAACATTTTCACATTGGAACCCTTGACTATACTAATGACTTGTCTGACCCTGAGGATGATTTAACTTTGGAAACTCTACGGAACCAAGAACATGACTTGTCTGACTCTGAGGACGATTTACCGTTGGGTATTCTACGAAACCAACAACGACTTTATTATACCGATGTATACAGCGATGAAGAGAACGACATGAACCGATCCAATGTACAGCATGATGCTCCGGGTACATCCAGGCCGGAATCAACCATTCAAACTGGAAAGTATGTGTTAGTGAAACTTGCTACAAATACTAAAAAATA
This sequence comes from Rhagium mordax, assembly GCA_963680705.1. Classification (NCBI taxonomy): domain Eukaryota; kingdom Metazoa; phylum Arthropoda; class Insecta; order Coleoptera; family Cerambycidae; genus Rhagium; species Rhagium mordax. Next base: position 44,898,902 of record OY796656.1, read on the forward strand.
CAGATACGTGGCAGTATGTCAGTCAGATGTCGAAAATGATGGTGAAGTTAAAGTACAATATTTAAAAGTTTGTAATACTACAGAACAAATGTTTAAAATAGCAGATGGTGATGTAGCATATGTAGAAGAATTTAAAATTTAGAAGTGCTACAAGATCCGAACTTAATCTTAAAGGGAAATCGAGTTTATTATAAATTCACAAATGAAATAGATGTTTTTGAAAAAGGAAACCTTTAATTAGTTTTAATCTTGAATAAGTTTACAGCATTACTACAGTAAAAAAGCTTTTTTTTAATTCTCACTGTTAATTCTTTGTGTTTTTAATTATTTCCAAAGTAATAAAGTTCTTTTGTATAAAGCTCTCTTATTATATATTATTTCCATGGCGTTTAGTCATTCCCCTGGTACTGACGTGGAAACAAATTTGACTAACATTAAAATAAATTAAATTTGGGCTTATATTAAAAACATTTGTAGACACTACTAAAATAAAAATAGATAAACGGACATAAACAAAGTGAATAATAGTTATTTATTATACAAGGGAAAAAAGTTCTAGATTTTAGTTCGAGGTTGTATTGTCTCCCGACGCGGAGCGGAGGGAGACAAAAAAGCGAGAGCTAAAATCTAATTTTTTCCCATGTATAATACATTATTTTTTTCTGTGACGAATATTGAAAAAACATATTAAAAAAAATATATTAAAGTCAGAAAATTAATAATGTGAAATTTGAAGTTTTAAGCTGGTAGGCTGTGTATAGCGACAAGTAGACTTGCGTTGCTAAGTAATCAAAAACCTTAAAATAAATAAGTAATCAAATACGTCAAATTAATTTTATAATTCGATGGAATTGTCTGATTCTGAGTTTTCTCTAACTCCACCGGAGTTGGTAGAAGCTGCGAAGGTAGCGTCTCAAAAATTATTGCCAGCTAAATCGCGGAAAATTTATGAAACCGCCTATTCAAGATTTATGGAATGGAAGATGAAAAGGACATGCAGTTCTTTCTCGGAGACGGTGTTATTGGCTTATTTTTCGGAACTGACACAACAACATAAGCCATCAACAGTGTGGTCGAATTATTCAATGATTAAAAGTATGTTACAATCTAATAATAATGTAGACATTTCAAAATATTTCAAATTAATTACATTTCTGAAACAAAATGGGAAAGGTTACAGGCCCAAGAAAGCTACGATTTTTACGAGTACACAAATTAGTAATTTTTTAAATAATGCTCCAGATGAAGTTTATTTAATGGCCAAGGTTGTTGTTGTATTTGGGATTGCAGGAGCTTGTCGAATTTGTGAAATAAGCCAGATAACATTAGATGATATTGAAGATTCAGGAACGTTATTAATTGTGAAACTTAAGCAAACAAAGAATGATGTAAACAGGAGATTTGTTGTTACTGAGGAATATATTAAATTTTACCGAATGTACATTGCCCTTCGTCCAGCAGCAGCAAAGGATCACCGCCTGTTTTATGCATATCGCAATGGAAAATGCATCAACCAAGTTGTGGGTAAAAATCAGTTTTATAAGGTACCTGAAACAGTAGCTAATTTTCTTCAGCTTGAAAATGCTACCTCATATACAGGTCATTCATTTCGAAGATCGTCTGCTACACTTTTAGTTGAATCTGGGGGAGACTTGATGTCACTAAAGAAACATGGCGGTTGGAAGTCATCAGCGGTCGCTGAAGGGTATGTTGATGAATCGGTAGCATACAAGACAGAAATAGCGAATAAAGTGTTTGGAACATGTGGCAATGCTGAAATAACACCCGATTTGCGACGAAGTACATCAACGGCAGTTGTGTCCGTGGCGGAAAGAAATATAATTTCAACACAAGAAAATTCGACTATTGTACCGAATAGTTCAAGGAACATGTCATTCATGCAATGCACATTTAATAATTGTTCTTTTAATATAAAGGAAATGTAACTTTTTGTATAATAAAATATTCTAAAATTAAGTTCCTAGTTTTGCTTATGTGTACATATGTAGGTATATCCGGGAAAAAAGTGCTCACTTTTTTCCCGAGGAAAAAAGTAATTTCATGAAAAGTGACATTTTAGTACCTGTCAATAGAGATAAAATGTCAAATTTTTTTCCCGTCACAGAAAAAATAATTTTTATTATTTATTTTTTCAACGGACAAATTTAGTTTAAAAAATTACCACTATCCAGACATTGACCCATTTAATATTTTGTAAATACTATAAGAAGAGTATTTCCGGCTACTTCAGATTTCGAATTTGAACAAATTATAAAATATTCTTTTCGTTATCGAGAACGAAAGAAGAATAGAAATCCATAAGAAAAGTGTATGAAACCACACTAATTCTTAATGATTCATTTACTTCTGAGTTGACTAGACAATCGACCAGTAACATATTTCAACTTGTATATACTTAGGGAAATTTGTCAGTTTGTGACAATATTAAATTACATGGAATTTAATTATTACTGCTTTCAGATTACCTACTGACCACAAGTATTCAAGTCAACTCGAGCTAGCCAAGGAATTTTCAGCTAAATACTGTGGTACATATTTGGTGTAATTGTGTTTGTGCGTCTACCGATCTGGAGAAAATAATAATGTTCCCTCGAAATGACATGTTCAAAAAAGTATTACATTGTCAACGATTAGTTGTAACGAAGGCTTTGTGCTCATTGGGAAGAACCAAAATATAAAACCGTTTGTAGTAATTGTCGGGTCGTAAAAAGGAACTTTTTGTAAGCATTTTTCACGCTCTTTTATTACATATATGAAAGACGCATACCTTATATCTATACATTATAAATTCCAAAGAAATATCAGCAAAAAATCATTGTAGGGATTTTTAGGCCGGCCATACATTTATGGCAGCCGACACTATTCATCATCAGATTGAATTATACTACGTTGTTGCGTCCTTATTAGATCACCCTGTAGTAGTGTTTCTAACACGACTTCGCGCCCTACGTTAAAAGAAAAGTGTCTCTATTCTTGTCGCTCTCTCACGTCCCACCCGTATGTCCAACCTTCTTTATGTTTCTAGCGCTTCAAGTGTGCATATCGAAGCAACGTAAAAAGTTACAGTGAAAAGTGAAAAGGATGAAGCGGAAGAGAGAAAATAGAGAAAAAGACAGGAACAAACTAAACGTAAGAATAAAAAGATTTCGGGCGAGATACGGATCCTCAGAATCATCCAGTAAGTACAACAAAATAAATAATTAAGTATAGGCTCCTCGTTGGCTTGGTGAACAAACTGCCGCTTGCAGTTTAAAAATTTTCTACCACTTGTAGAAAATCAATCTATACAAATAACCTACCAATTGTAGGAATACAAAGAATCACGAATGTACAGAGTTATGTATATAAAACCATAATTTAACAATCAACCACTTGTTGAAATCATACCGTTAAAAATAAGGTAGGTACTTATATTTGTAATAACATCTGCTTTTAGTAGTATAAGCTGTAAGGCTTTATTCTGCCACTTGTAGAATCAAAATGCCTACACATAATACTGAAATACCCTTGGTTAAATTAAATCTACATTAATCAAGGTCACGCCGTATGCAGGATGAAGGTTAATTACACATTTCACAAAAAAGACATTGGAATGCGATAAGAGTATTCTTTTTGCGGAAACACAGTGCCGTACTCGAAAATTTTAAATAATTTTAATTTCATCCTTACAGGCTCGTCGAGCAGTTCGAAATCCGACAGCTCAGCCACCTCAAGACACAAGTCTCCTTCACCTACAAATACCAGAATAACAACAGAGGCAGTGATAGAAACCCCTAACACGGCGGCTATCAACACAACCGACAACTACCTGCTTGATATTCTCGTGGCCGAGCTCAAAAACAACAACAAGGGCCAGACTTACTTGAGGATTTATCTCTACGATGGACAAACTATATACATGAAGGGCTGAATGATGAAACGAATTGCAGCTTTCAGAAAAATGGCACATTCCTAAAAACTGCTCAGCCCTCGACACGCCAAAACTCAATGACAAAATCCTAGCAATTCTACCAAGTACAACTATTAGGAGAGATGGTTTCATGCGGGATTTGCAAGGCCTACTAGGAAAAGGGTTAACAGCATTGGGAACCCACTTAACAAAAATCTTAACAGACAAGGAAAAGTACAAAGATCTGGACATCGCAGATCTAGTAGATACGGGAAAAATTATCGCAGAGGCCCATCACAGAATCTCCATAGACAGAAGATTTGCCATAAATCCACTATTTAACGAAACAGTGAAGAAAGTAGCAACAACTGCAAAAATCACTACCAAATTATATGGCGACGACTTTGGAGAACAGTGTAAAACGGCCAAATCCGTTAACAACTTCGCCAAAGAACTTAAAGCACAGGCAGGGACGTCTTTAAACTACAAACGCCCCCCTCCCAAAACTCGAATGAAAATAAGAGAGGAGAAACAGAAATCAACATACCCAAAACCAGCCATAGACTACAAATACAACAAGTACAAGAAATACAGGAGCACCGAGGAGGAAAAGCCGGGGAGGAGAAGAAGGGGAGGATACCAAACCAAATAAATTTTCTTTCTCCTAAATTAAATAGCATTGCCAGGGATATCTGGAAATGGTGTGAAAGCAGAAAAAATTTCATTTTTTGTTCCTACATCAAATCAAAAGACAATAAAATCGCAGACAAATAATTTAGATCGACAGATATTGACACTGAATATAGCATCAATGCAGAAAAATACAAAGAAATTGTAAAAACCTTAGGTACCCCAGACATCGACCTCTTTGCTGCCACGGAAAACACAAAATGCAAAAATTTCATTTCTTGGAAAAAAGACCCGGCATCTGTAGCAGTTGATGCTTGTACAGTACCTTGGGAAAATCTTAATTTTCATGCATTCCCACCATACCCACTGCTGCCAAAAGTGTTACAAAAAATTAAATGGGACAAAGCAGAAGGCATTGTTGTGTTTCCGCTATGGGAAACACAACCATGGTTTCCTAGATTCAAACAGATGTTACTTTCGAAAATAGTCAGAAACCTGGGACCCACAACCCGTTCTTAGACAGGTTGCAAAAATGATCCCACTTAACAAACTTTCCTTGGAATGGCTAACAAAAAAGTTAATACTGCTGTTAGCATAAGCTTCCGCCCAAAGGGCACAAACCTTCGCAAGCATTGAAATTTCCGACATTAAAAAATATGACGATAGAATCGAAATTATACTATCCGAAATCCTTAAAACATCTGCACCCAACAAAATACAACCAAACATTATTTTGCCTTTTTTTGGGGAAAAACCAGAACTCTGTGTCGCAACCACCCTTCTCTTTTACATGGAAAAAACAGAAGTCCTTCGAAATAATAATAATAATTACCTATTTCTAACCCATAAGAAACCTCACCACAAGGCCACTGTTCAAACAATAAGTAGGTGGATAAAAGACGGGCTATAAATGTGTGGTATAGACACAAACATTTTCAAAGGGCACAGCACTCGTCATGCTTCGACTTCGGCAGGTTTCAGAGCAGGAACAAGTATAGATAAAATCAGGGAAGCCGCAGGTTGGACCAGAAAGTCACAAACATTCATAAAATTTTACAATAGGCCTATTAAAAAGACAGACTGTATAGCAGAAATCTTAGGGACTACGGAAAATTAAGCTTGTTCGAGGAAAAAATTATGTTAATTGTTAACATGTCGACTTAAAGTTTACATGTCAAAATAAACTAATGTTAAATGTTAAATTATATATATTGTGTAAATAAAATTGTTATATACCTACTATTAATTATTGTCATATGCTATTATATATATATAATAAAGTTCTATTACATTTTGTAAAAAACTAAGTTCTATTACGTTTTGTAAAAAACTTGGTGTATTGTGTTCTTACTTAATACACAACAATGCAGATCGCTTAGTCTGTAAACATGTACAGGGTGATCTAATAAGGACGCAACAACGTAGTATAATTTGAGATTAAACGACTTACCTGTAAGGAGGTTCAATTCTCAATTATGCTAGTTGTTGCGTCCTTATTAGATCACCACCCTCCCACCACTAATCCTGTATTGACAGATACTAAAGCACGACCCTAGGTGGCGATCCGATTGTGTTCAGAAATTAATGAAGGTTGGACATACGGGTGGGACGTGAGAGAGCGACAAGGATAGAGACACTTTTCTTTTAATGTAGCGCGCGAAGTCGTATTAGAAACACTACTACAGGGTGATCTAATAAGGACGCAACTAGCATAATTGAGAATTGAACCTCCTTACAGGTAGGTCGTTTAATCTCAAATTATCTATGCATGGAAAGAAAATATGCGACTTTCAGGATCTTATAAATTGTGTAAAGTGCAAATTCAGGGAAAGTGGAAGTGAATGAATTAAAAACTAATTACTTTTTTTTTGTCCAGATAAACATCAACCTACAAAAGTCAGCACATGAATTTATAGAAAAAGTTTTACATCTACCACCATGTTATGAGGTAAATTTTTTGCAAGCCAAATGTTTTTAAAATGGGTTAAGAAAGCGCAACAAATTATTTCCACTGTATTCATTTCGTTTGCAAGGTAACATTTTACAGTATACAGTAAAGACCGAGGAGGTTCGAACATGGGTATTAGTTTGCGCGATTTACTTGTGCCCGTTGTAGGCAAGCGGACACAATGGTGGGAATCGTGGATCTCCGCGCTGTAGCCGATGGCTCTCGCGTCTACTACCTATCTATTCCTTGTTTGGATTCTTTTATAATAAATTTTATTACACCTGCAACACTCGAGGTGCAGCGACAATTAATTTTAATTTTATGTTGTAGAATCACACTTTTGTTGCGAAAAAACAAACAATGGAAATATTTAAATGTGTTTTGAGATTTTGTTAAAATTACAATAATTAATTTCTTTCAGACATGAGTTCTACATCCCAACACGGTTATAAGGCTTCAACAAAATGAAAAAAGTAAGAGATAAGAAATAAGAAATAAAAAATATGGAATAGAAATAACAAATAATGATATCCGAAAAGCAAGGAACAATTTGAACAGTTGAATTTTAAATCAAATAAGAACTAAATATTATCACCCAGAGTATTGTGTATTTAAAACTTGGAATAATTATTTATCTTATTTCTTATTCCATTTTCTTATCTCTTATTTTTTTCATTGTGTTTAAGCCTTTAATGAGATAGAACAGTGCTGACTGCTGAGCGAGCAGTGAGTGGCCACAGCGCCCTTCTCCTAATGTAGTAATGTACAAATTTAGAACTGAGGCGAGTTGTCGGCCACTCGTATATTCGTCCCAATCCCTGTCGTGTTCGAAGCATATATTGCGGGATGAACGATACAATAGTGAATCCTCAGTATATATATTATTAATATGATAGAAATTGTGTGCTGCATAGTGAGATTAACTAATTATTCGTAAATATGCAAGCCCTGTCAAGTGGATATTGTGGATGCTCAATAATTTATTGGAAGCCCGGTAAATATGTAACACGTCATGTAAATATTGTGGATGCTAGATACAGATATTTGAAAGGTTCATGCATACTGTTTTGTGCTAGATAACCTCAGAAACTTTTGCGCAGCAACCGGCTGTCCAGCTTAGTCTTACCGCTGCCTGTTTCATGTTTTCTGTGATTTAAGTGTGATATGTGTTAATCGTATCGAGTGGATAGTGTTGTGTGTGTTCTTGTTAGTAGTTAATGGTATTATTGTAAAATGACTTCATCAACAACGTATACAATATATAATGAGGTAAATGTATTTGATTGTTAAAACTGCATACTTACTTATAGGTTATGATTCTTGGTATTGAGGAAAACGAATTAGAAGTAACGATCGTACCGGAATACGACTCTTCTACAGAAGATGAGTTGGAAATTGAACAACAACCACCAAAACGTCGGATGAAAATTGATAAACAGTGGAAATTATAGAAAGAGTATTCGGACATGGAATCTGCGAAACAAAGCATTGCACTTGAAGGTACGTGGAGTTTTTCCTTCAAAAACACGCTTGCAGATGGAGACCTTAATATCTATTACCGATGTAATAAAGTAAGGTACAGAGGAGAGCAATGTAAGAGCGGTATATATTTACATTGTCCGGCAGACGGAGATAAGCAATATTACTGTTTCCAAATGGAAAGATAGGGGAAAAAAGTGTGTCGTTGTTTCCAGTACAATACATAAGATTAGTGAGAGGTCATCAGTGAAACGCCTAACCAAGGAAGGAGTTAAGAGTAACTGTCGAATGCCCAAGGAGCATTGAGGGTTACAATCAGAACAGGGGTGGGGTTGATCTATTCGATCAACTCCATTCTTGCTACAACACTCCATGGAAATCTAGAAGACGGTGGCTCAAATTATTTTTCTATTTGCTTGAAGCCAGTATTGTAAACTCATACATTTTATGCAAAACTAATATGTCGTTATCTGAGACAAACAGGAGATCCAAAACGCATTTAGTTTTTAGAAGTATACTTGCAAACCAACTGATTGCAGGCTTTTCATGCAGAAAATCATAGCCACAGGAGCTTGTGGTTGGTAAAAAGAAGATGAAAAAAATTGACGGCAGAACAGTAACTGTGGAAAATACTATTCGACAAATGTGGGCGACCTTTTACCAGTAAAATAAACGTCTCGCCGTTGCGCTTGATGCAGCACAACCAAGCAGGCCAAACGATCAAATGTTGCATGTAAAAAATGTGAAGTTGCAGGTATTGACTGTTTTGCTCCATTCCATAAAAAATAAATAGTGCATAATATTACATACAATTATTATTATTGCATACCAGCAATACAAAATGTGGCTAAAATTTCAACGATAATTTTTTAGATACCTAAAACATCTAAAGAGTGGAAAAAAATATTCGATGATTTTAACTATTTGTGGCAATTTCCTCATTATCTTGACGCACTTGATGGACGTCACATAACGTTTAGAGCACCAATATCTGATGGATCCTACTACTATAATTATAACCAACAGCATTGTATTACTGGGATTTGTAGATGCTAATTATACTTTTATATACGTTAACATTGGAGTAAAAGGGAGGATAAGTGATGCAGGTGTATACCATCAAAGTGGTTTCTCACAACGTGTACTTACCTAATAATACTTTAAATTTTCCACCGCCAGAACCATTACAAGGTCAACATAGTAACACATCCTATGTAATTGTAGATGATGATGCTCTTCCCGTGTCTAATAATCTTATGAAACCATATCCACAACGTGGTCTTACACATGACTGCAGAATTTTTTATTACAGGCTATCAAGAGCACGTAGAATAATTGTGGAAAATGGATTCTGAATTTTAGTTAGTTAGTCGGTGTAGAGTGCTTTTAAATCCAATAAATTAATCGGCAAAAAAGTGGAACTAATAACTTTAACAAGTGTTTAACTGCATAATTATCTCATTTGATAGCTGATTGGTTGAGAGGCTGGATACTAGACTCTCAGCCAGGAGTCCCGGGTTCGATTCCCGGCCGTGGCACTGGGATTTTTTCGGACAAAGAAATTAATCGTAGTATACTAGGATATTGGGTGTGTGTCCCTTGTCTCCAAATGTGTAGCCCCCTCCCGCACAAGACTTTCAGAGTCTTTAGGGATAAAGGGGGTCGTATTATCTGTGGTGTTATATAATAATATTATTATTATTTCTAATAATGCCGAGGTAAGGGAAGAATGTTTGAATAAATCTCTACCGAACCTACCTCCATGGACTGCAACATGGTAACCGGTCCACAAATTCTGCTAGAGAAGCACGGGACAACTTTAAGTTGTTTTACTGGTGCAGTTTCCTGGCGGAAAAAATTAATAGGCACGTATAATTATTAAATTGGCTTTGTAATCTGTTATAGTAAGGTTTGTTATCTGTGGTAAGGTAAGGTATAGTATTATAATTATAGTTTATATCAATTTGTTTAACAGAACAGATTCCTCAGAACGTGACATTTTTATTAATCTGATGATGTAACTATGAAAAGTTACCTTTTTATGGGCAAATCCACTAAACCAAATAACATAGTAAACTCATGAAAATGCCATTAGCCACCTTAGTGACATCATATACAAAAAGTGAAATTCCTCTATTTTTTGCAAAAACTGTTTAGATAGAAAACTAGTTTTAGATTCATGTTTTCCAACTTCAAATTATGGTCTTTTAAAAATTTCAGGTGGAAATATGGAGAGTAAAGTACTGTAAATAATTTGAGAGACGGCAACAAATTTCTTTAAATATACATTAGCGGCCGAGGCTTTTTCAACTCCAACCTTTTGCAAGATATCAGTAAATGAGAACATTAATTAATGAAATATATTGATCTTAGTGAACCAATTTCAGTTATAAATCAGTTTACTAAAGCTCATTGAGGTGTGTCATGGAAGACAACGTCACATACATTTTAATGTACCTTTAAATATCAATGTATCTAGTTGAACTATATAAAGTGATAGTTATTTATCGGAATTGTAAATAGTTAAAGATATCTTCTAATTCAGTGTGTTAGTACCTACTTGTTTTTAATGAAGCTAGTTTATAGTACTAGATATTACATTATACCGGGCCACTTCGGTTATTATGAAAGATAAATACCTATAAGAAAAATGAATAGTGCCATATACCCCAAAAAAGAAACATGATGCAGCTACGGACACGTGTTTCGGAGTTATTGCTCCTCATCAGCGTAGCGTAGCTTAATGGATCCGTGTGGATAGGATCAGAAACAATAACTATGAACGGTTAGAAAGTAGCAGCACACAATACTCAAATTTGTGCTTTCGTGCATCATGTGCCAATTTATGGCCTCCAATGATAACAGTCAGCACAGAGAGCTCTATGCGCACTGCTCAATTTCTACCTAGGCAAATACAAATAAAAGAGTGATGAAGCACAAATTTGACTACTGTGGCTGCTACTTTCTAACCGTTCATAGTTATTGTTTCTGATCCTATCCACACTGATCCATTAAGCTACGCTACGCTGATGAGGAGCAATAACTCCGAAACACGTGTCCGTAGCTGCATTATGTTTCTTTTTTGGGGTATATGGCACTATTCATTTTTCTTGTATTTATTTAGCCCCGCCAAACATCACTCTTTTATTTGTATTTGCCTAGGTAGAAATTGAGCAGTGCGCATAGAGCTCTCTGTGCTGACTGTTATCATTGGAGGCCATGAATTGGCACATGGTGCACGAAAGCACAAATTTGAGTACTGTGTGCTGCTACTTTCTAACCGTTCATAGTTATTGTTTCTGATCCTATCCACACGGATCCATTAAGCTACGCTACGCTGATGAGGAGCAATAACTCCGAAACACGTGTCCGTAGCTGCATCATGTTTCTTTTTTGGGGTATATGGCACTATTCATTTTTCTTGTATTTATTTAGCTCCGCCAAACATCACTCTTTTATAAATACCTATCTAAAATAGGTACGTGGATAACAGGTCACTAGTCTGACGTAGAGTCCGGTCGCTATAAGAACAAGCCAGGGGCGTTGCCAACGGCTGCGCTAGCTTTGGCGATACCATGCTTCTACAAAGTAAGTAGTGACGTGCATTTATCAAACTCAACGCTGCGAATAACAGATTTTAAAAATATTATGATGATACGCTTATGCTAGACTTCGATGGACGACCGCGCAGATATTCTTTGATGACGTTGGTGGCTTGTTCTTATAGCGGCCGGAGTCTAATTATAAGCAAAATACTACCTAAGTCTAACCAGAAGAGACATCAACTTTCTTATTTTAAATAGAACATCCTGTATATTTTTTTAATTTTCTTGCTCATTATGAAATTCTGATTTCACTATATCACAAGTTGGCATTTGTTTAAAAATTTGTCAAAAAATGCGAGAAAATTAAGAAACAGATATAGGCCATTGCTGGATTTTATTTTTGATTGTTATAGAAAGTAAGCATCGGATTTAATGCATAGAAGTGTTCCTTCTATCACTCCATGTACACTGCGCGTCATATAAATGTGGTACACTTTGATTTTATCAATGTAAATCAACTTGTCAAATTTGACATTATAAGTGTTCGGCCAGGCTGGCGAGCGATTTGTCGTGAGCGAAAAATCGTGGACGACAATGTAGTGGGAGACATGCGACATTCTGTTCACCGCAAAGCGATTAAACATTTAGTTGAAACAATGCCTCTCTCACGAAAACGTCGAATTGCTCTGCTTTTGGAAGACGATATTCTGCCCAGTTACTTTTCCCAGAGTAAAAAAAATATGGTGTACATCCCATTAATAGATACAGACAGGAGTATGGAGAGTTTCATCATTTGTACAGACAGTTACGAAAATATCCGGAGAGGTTGTCCGTCACACTCTTATTTTTGAAGTGTTTATTTGTGTCTTGCCATAGAACAGGCCTACTTTGAACTTCTGATATCAAAATTTCTTTAAAACACGAAGCCATGTTGGCGTGGTGACAGCACACAGTTAACTAAATATCGCTCAGATATCAAACAACGTTGAATTCAGAGCGACACGCTTACGCGCTAAGCGATATGTCGCACATGTTTTGTGTCAGTATGGCCGCTTCAATTTGTTGTTTACGGTTTGAATTTCTTTTTTGTCGCTCTGTCGTCCACGATTTTTCGCTCACGACAAATCGCTCGCCAGCCTGGCCGAACCCTAAGATCTGTCACGGATACTTATAACGTCTTAGGGTTCGGCCAGGCTGGCGAGCGATTTGTCGTGAGCGAAAAATCGTGGACGACAGAGCGACAAAAAAGAAATTCAAACCGTAAACAACAAATTGAAGCGGCCATACTGACACAAAACATGTGCGACATATCGCTTAGCGCGTAAGCGTGTCGCTCTGAATTCAACGTTGTTTGATATCTGAGCGATATTTAGTTAACTGTGTGCTGTCACCACGCCAACATGGCTTCGTGTTTTAAAGAAATTTTGATATCAGAAGTTCAAAGTAGGCCTGTTCTATGGCAAGACACAAATAAACACTTCAAAAATAAGAGTGTGACGGACAACCTCTCCGGATATTTTCGTAACTGTCTGTACAAATGATGAAACTCTCCATACTCCTGTCTGTATCTATTAATGGGATGTACACCATATTTTTTTTACTCTGGGAAAAGTAACTGGGCAGAATATCGTCTTCCAAAAGCAGAGCAATTCGACGTTTTCGTGAGAGAGGCATTGTTTCAACTAAATGTTTAATCGCTTTGCGGTGAACAGAATGTCGCATGTCTCCCACTACATTGTCGTCCACGATTTTTCGCTCACGACAAATCGCTCGCCAGCCTGGCCGAACACTTAAGGTAAGTTCATGCACTCGCGATTTGCGATTTGCAATAAGCGATTTTATAACGAAAAATAATGTTCGTTCATGCACAAACGCGAAAACTACCTAGTTACTTTTGAATTTCAAACATACTTGTCTTGTCAGACTTGATGTTGTTGCTGTTAACCAAAAAATTATACAAACAACAAAAAACCAAAAAACTACTTGATAACAAGTAAATACCATGAATAGTGCTTATGTGTTGAGGCTTTTACAACGTAGAAGAATAATTATAACTTAGTATTTAATCAGGAAAAAAAAAAAAATACAGAGATATTGTGCAGTGAGAGAAATTTTTATGAAAAGAAAAGATCGGGGCTTAAATGCAAAAAAAATATAGTTCATCGGTATCTCTATGAAGAAAAACCCATGCGCAGTTTAAAAAAATTTCGCGATAATCGCGAAAAATAGAAACAATTTCAATTTTCCCGCCCCCCGAAATTAAAATTTTGCGATTCTCGCAATAAATTGAATTACAAATAGTTGTGTCTAACATTTTTGAAACTAGCCAATCAAATTATATCCTGAAAATCGCAAATCGCAAATCGCAAGTGCATGAACTTACCTTTATAACGTGAACTGGAGACGTTGCAATTCTGACGTCTCTGATTTGATCATAACCTACAAAGCTCTTAAATAACAGTTTGCATCAGTCAAGCTCAGGAATATCACCATACACAACTAAAAAAACCTGATTTTCGGGTTACAACTGTTGTACCACATTTATATGACTCGCAGTGTACTATACGGGCTATTGGTGTGACGTCAAAGTCGCCGCTGTATCCAAACCAACTTTAAGGTTATGAAGATTTTAATATTTTATAAAAGGAGATACCTAGCGTTGATAGTTATCTACTTTTGTTAAAACTGCTTTTAATACATTTAAAATTCACAGACGGAAACATCATATTCTATACAAAACAAAGGTAAAATAGTTTGTTTGGATACAAAAAATGGCCGCTATACGTCATCACTAATACAGCGTATTGCGAGCAATAAATTTTCAACAGTTCATTTCAGCTTTGTAAATAGGAGAAAATGCAGTGCCGGCGAATGTCACTCCACTTTGTTAGTGATTGTCAGTGTCAATATTTTATAAACTTTAAAATATGCCTAACCACAAGCTTACAGACTTCGATAAAGGAATTGCAATGGCCAAATTAGAAGCTGGATGGTCCTTGCAACGTGTGGTGGATGAGCTACATTGTCACAAAACAACAATATTTTATCTAAAGCGCAAGTGGATACAAAATGGAAATTTAGCTCGCATACCAGGTTCTGGTCGCCCACGGTCTTCTAATGTAGAAGAAGATGCTGCTTTGGTGGAATACTTATAGCACAACTCACCCCTTTTCGACAACAATAAAGGCTAAGGAAGAAACACATTTTCCAGCATCTAATGGGGTCTTACACCTTAATTGAATTAAAAGGTTTTAATAGATTTACATCAAAGTTAAATACATATTAAACATAATAATGTAATAAATTTAAATAATATATCATTCTTATAGTTGCTTTAAACAATAATAAGTTTTATCAATTTCAAAAGTCCCGCCAGTTTATCCGTTAATGACGTCAAAAACGGACGGTCCTGCTATTGGCTAAACTCCATATAAGTACGTTTGTCTTAGCTTGATTCATCTGTACTGTGTGCGTCACGCATTTTGAATTGACATTTGGTTGTCATAACCTCTCGTTTGAGTTTTGTTGTTCATTCGTCCTTTCATTTAGTGTAAAAACAGTAATAGTAGTTTTAGTTTGTGCTAAAACAGCAGTTATTTTAGTTTGTGGAAATATCTTTAAGCTGTTGGTGATTTTGTTGATTTAAATAGTGAGATGGATAAAACTTTTATAATAGCTGATGGTGATAACCTACCTACAGTAGATAGCGAAATGGTAAATGAATTTTATATGGCCAATGCACTTTTTAAGTGCAGAATATCGGAATATTAAAACAAAAAGGTAAGCTGCAATAATAACAACTTCCAAAACATGTTTTATTGTTAAAAAAATAATTAATTTGATTACTAAATTTGTCACCTAAATATTTCATGAAGAGAAAAGAAATAAACGTAAACAAACGTAAAGAAGTAATTTAATGTTTCAGATCAATGAAAGAGGTATATGGAGACAACGCTATTGGTTATGTCCAATTGAAGCGAGAAGGCAGTCAGTGTTTGGTAAAAGCTAGAATTACACCAGAGCACAAGGTGCATGAAAAGGCTTATAATGTAGAAGCTACTATTGATGAACAAGAAGAAAAGGTTATTTCATGTGAATGTAAGGATTGTGCAGCTTCTGAAGGTACATATACTACCTATATGCCTATATTGTCATATTACAAAATTTACTTTATGCCAATACATTGTTCCTAAATTATTTTTGTAGTAGGTAGTTACAAATATTCATAATTCGTTTAATATATATATTTTTGTATGTAACATTTTATTATTCTATAATATTCAGGTGGATGTAAACATGGTGTAGCATTCTTATTATGGCTACATAGACGAAGTGAGGAACCATCAGTTACATCAGCAGAATGTTACTGGAAGAAGTCTGCACTTTCAAAAATGGACCTTCGATCACTACTTGATAAAGATATACCAACGTTGCCATCAAAAGATTTAATTTTTGTAGAAAATGTGATTGCTGCAGCCCCTGAAGCCTGCGGTGGTATATTTGAAACAGAAAAAGAAATGTCTAATGTTAGTATATATCACATGTATATAACATATAAGTTAGGTGTCTCAATCAGAAATGCTGAAAATTTTATTGAGTACTTAAAAAATACTATGACTGATGGGACGTGTAAAAATGCAAAGAAAAATACTCGGGACCAAAGTAAAACTTCGCTGTGGTATGAATATAAATTTGCACGAATAACAGCTTCTAGAAAATATGAAGCTGCACGTTGCAAAACCACTGGTGGATCTCTGACAGAAGCAATAATGGGTGCCTCAGAGATACTAGTAACAAACGCTGTAGTACGTGGATCCAATTTGGAAATTTTAGTGTTACGTGAGGTAGAGAAAATTAAAAAAATAAAAATAAAAAAGCTGGCCTATATTTAAATAAAGAGTACCATCTGTTTGGAGCTTCCTCAGATGGTATAACAGATACATACTGTATTGAGGTTAAGTGCCCCACGAAAGAGAAAACAGTAAAAAATTATGTCAGCGATGGTATCGTCCAAAAAAATTTTTCTATCACATTCAATTACAAATGTTTTTCGCAAATAGGCAAAAAGGTTTATTCTGTGTAGCATCTCCAGATTTTGAGAAAAACAAAATGATATCTATTTACGAAATTGAATTTGATAGAGAAATGCTTGATAATTATGGATCATGCCACTACATTTTGGAAAAATGATATATATCCAGCCTTGTGTAAAATATAATTTTGTTTATTATCTAGGAAAATCCATAATGAAATATCAAAAGTCTCCATCGATTTTACTTGTGATTAAAATTTTAAATAATTAATTTACAAACTTTTTAATAAACTATTTTATAAATAACACATTTAAAGACAAGGGACACACATCCAATATCCGAATCGAACCCGGGACTTTTGGGTGAGAGGCAGGTATCTCGACCATCAGTCATATCATATATTTTTACAATAACATTTACCGTTTAAGAGGTATTTGTTTTGCTTTAAATAAAATTTTTAGCATAAATGAAATCAATGGGTACATTTGACAGTAACGATGCTTCTAAGCTCTGTATCAATTTTAAGCCTATTTTTGTATTTCAAAGTTTTGTAAATGTAATTTATTTTTTTTATACCAACCTAATATTAATTAAGTTTCGAAAATCTTATGTTAGTTAATTAGTCAGTCCCTGTTAAAAAAATGTAGTTTCTTGGGATAATAAAAAGCTATTATTATAAATAAATATAAAAATATTTTACCCCCTTCTGCAAGTCTTATTCGTAGAACTAAAAATAAGTTAAATAACTGTTATTTCACAAACTCATATTTTATCAAGAAATAGGTATGTCGCTAAAATTTATATTAGTGATATTTGAAATAATATTACTCGTTTTTTCCCTCCCGTTAAATTTATCTCTTAGATACAGGAAGATTTACCAATGAACTCGATAGATGAAATTTAAATTGCAGACTCATTTTAAATAAAATGCAACACAAAATTTGATAAAATATTTATTACAACAAGAAATCTAAATTACCGTATTAATGGTTCTTGTACATTAAGAAGCCCACATGCTATTAACATGGTACAATCCATTAAGTGCAATAAATTATTATTTACACAGGAATGCATGTGGAGCATTTCGAATTCTCTGATTCTTCTTATTATACGTTCTACATGTATTCGAAGTGATGCTATTCTCTTAGCTTCCTTTATCTCAAATTTGGATAGTTTCTGTCCTTGCGCCACACTTGGAGGCCTTACTAAAATACAATGTTTTGCTAAGAGTGGAGTTTGTATATGTTTGAAACCCCTATCTGCCATTACGCAAACATTATCTGGTAACACATTCAAGTAACCACATTCACTAATAATGTCTTTATCTGAAATTCTGCCTCCAAACGCCCCAGATACAAAATTAACAAGACCATTTGGAGTACATGAAATTAAAAACTTTAAAGTATTGCATTTTTTATAATCTGACCATGTTAAACTCTGTGTTAAAGGATTAGATGGCTTTTGTATTTCTATTTCAAAGCAATATATAATAGATACAACATTGCTGTACCTATACCTAAACGGAATAGGCAACATCTGTTTAACAATAAGAACGTCAGGCCAGAATACAAAATTTTGCATAATTCCTGCAATCTTTGGTA
This sequence comes from Rhagium mordax, assembly GCA_963680705.1. NCBI lineage: Eukaryota > Metazoa > Arthropoda > Insecta > Coleoptera > Cerambycidae > Rhagium > Rhagium mordax. The sequence goes on from OY796656.1 coordinate 44,917,048, forward strand.
CCGACTGTACAAAAATTTTACCAATACTTGTACTACTCATGCCAAAATCATGTGCTAACCTAACATATACATCATTTAATCTAATCTTTTTAAAAGTAATTAATATATGTTTTGTATTTACTTTGTATTTCTTTGTTGACTTGCCACAAATGTATTTTTTATATGTAAACTGGTTAAATAAAGATATCTATCTATCTATCTATATTAATATAGGGAATATTAAGCCATTGTGAAAGAAACTTAACCAAAAAGTAAATGTTCTTCTTCAAACCTAAATAAAAACGAGATTCTGTTTCAATTAGATCAATGGTGTTTTGCTTCCTAATGTTCTGCAGTGCTTGTTTTTTTGTAGCCGGATGCAAGTTCGTCACTTGAAAGAGATATAGATGAAATACTTGTAATAGAGCTTGACTTTGTGGGACTTGTAGTTGAACTAGATATATTTACTATTGGCAGTGACGAATCCTTTTTGGTCATAGTACCTACAGATTCGGTAATTAATTTTGAAGTGCTAGTGGAGCGGGTTTGTACTTCTGGTCTTACTTGCACTGCAATACTCAGTGTAAGTGGCTCTATTTTAAACACACCAGAAGGAGACAAACTGAAACATTCATTTCTAGAATTCGACTTTGTAGACGTTAGTGGAAGATCGTTTTTGAATAATTTTCGGGTAACACTTTTTGCTTTTTTTTCAAAATGGCTCATTTCATCTTCAACTTGCACTCGTTACACAGCTTCCATTTTACGTTTCCTTGGTGTATCACTTAACTGGCTAATTTTACTTGTAGCGATTTCTAAATTCTTGTGTGGTACGACATCAGTCTTTAAGATTAACTTTTTCCCAATTGTCTTAAAAAACATCCAGTTGGCACTGTCCTTTTCCAACTGCAACAAAGTTTTCATGAAAAAACAGGAACACATTCCCTAATTTATAATAGAGAAGCTGCTGTGTGAATGTTAACCTAAACAATATTATTAATGAATACTTACATCAAAATGATCTTCACAAACACAGTGTCTTCCGCTATCTGGAATTTTTTTAATGTTTAATGCATGTGCCCAGTTGTCTCGACGAGTTTCATCTTTTGGGATCGTTAAAAATACTTGTTTGGATGATCTCCGTTATTATGCCAGTCTAATTAGAATTTATCGAGGAATTAATTTCCAGCAAGCTGGAAATCATTTTAATACCTTCAGTTGGTCCTAAATGCATGTAATCTGAGTTTGCACCATCCCAGGAGGTGAGCTTAACTTTTGAGAGCCAAAAAACCGCGAAATTTTTGCACTTTTTTCGTTTTTTGCTTGTAGCTCGAAAACGGTGCTTCGGACGGAAAATGTCATCCCAATCAATATTAAAGAGGGTTAAATTCTGCGTCGAATGAACATCTAAAACTTCAAATTCGGTTCAGTGGAAACCGGGAAAACTTCTCATTTCGGTGCAAACTTACGTTTTGCGACTTTCCAAGGCCACATATCTTTGAAACAGATACTCCTATTAAAAAAACCCATAGAATGAAAGTTGTAGGGAATAAAATTTTACGCTATATCGACACCTCAATTTTCAAATTCAGTCATTTTGAAAGACTAAATTTGGCATCAATTCAAAATCGATTTTTTCCGTTTGATTACACGTATTATAATGTCGTTGTTAACGCCAAATATTAAACATTAATTATTTTTTTTAATCGAAGTGAGTGGCTGTTAAAATGACAGAATTGATTAAAACATAAAGTGGCGTGTTCAATATTTACAGACATGAATGACCCGGAGTGTTTAATTTGTGAGAGACCGTTACATGTTGAGGCCTCAACTACAGTGAAAGAACGAGGGATAGAAACATTGATAAAAAGAAGTATAGCAAAGAAGGATAAGAAGCACCTTCAACTTCAAGGTCTTACTTCAGTTCGGGCTCACGAAAGATGCAGGAAAATATATTTGAAGGAGAAGAAAAGTGACGGAGAGAACCCCAAGAGACGTAGACAGAGGGTCGCGCCTTTTGATTTTAAGAAGAGATGTGTGATCTGTGGGGAAGATGCATCACAGGAATTTTTGGCCAGAGAAAGCAAGAAGCCTGTGAAAAGGCGAGTTGCCGTACAGTATGTGTCAACAATTGAGTTTAAAAATTCCCTCTTGGCTGCAGCTGAATGGAGGCAGGATGAAGAGGTGCTTGAAAGAATTCGTCTAGAAAATGATCTGGTTGCGGTAGAGGCCAGGTACCACCGCTCCTGCAGTATCAAGTTCCTGAAAAAAGATGCTAAAACCGGATTGCCAGTTGGCCGACCTGAAGATGAAGATGTGTCTCTGGCATTTAACTACATTTGCAATACATCGAGGAAAATGAAGACCAATGCCAATTCGCTTTGTCAGAAATTTTGGAAGACTTCGAAGGCTTTGTCCCAACTCATAAAGCCCTGTTGAAAAGGTTGAAAACAAAGTATGAAGACGAAATCCTTGTCACGAGTGGAGGGGTAAAAATAAGCCACCTGTAATATGCTTTCGAAATACAGGTTACAAAATTTTAACTCAGAGTTGATATGACTCCAGGAATGCCGACGAAAAAGAAGAGCGATTTCGCATAGTGAAAGCCGCCGCTGCTATTGTCCGCGAGGATATCAAGTCGGTGATTTATCCCCTTGATACTTACCCCAAAGTGGACGAATTTCTGAAAGACGTTGAGAATGACATTCCAGAAACCCTTAAGGTGCTTGTGGGAAAAAACCCCTCTGCTCGGCCTAAACAAAAAACGAAAACCTGTGCCATCGCTCACGCAATAATTAATGCTGCGAGACCGCGGTCATTCCTGTCCCCACTGCTCGTAGGACTTGGTGCAACGCTTCATAAGAAGTACGGATCAAGAGAACTCCTGGAGTTGTTATCAAGTCTTGGATTTTCTTGTTCATATTTCGAAGTTCAGCTGTTTCAAGCATCTGTCCTTCAAGATCCACCGCAAGTCGTGCGGGAAGATTCTTTTAGCCAATGGGTGCGTGACAATGCTGATGTTAACGTAGACACGATTGACGGTTCCAACACGTGGCATGCTATGGGAGGGCTCCAATGTATAACACCTCACGCCTCAGCCTGATCAAAGGCAAGAATTGCAAGGTTGAAGAAGATACCCAAAGCCAAGGAAACTGTGGCATTCGGAAGCAAACCCTTGGTCACCTTTCAAAAAACCAAGCAGGATGGCCTCAAGTCAATTTGTATCTACGATGTGAACGAACGAAACCCAATCGATGCGGTAAAACAATCAGCCAGCGAGTTCATGTGGTTATATGGGAAATGGAGAGAGCGCCTGGACGTCCCAGGGTGGAACGGATTCATGGAGAAGATTACCTCTGATCAGCCATTCCAGAAATCTCGTACTCTATGCCTACCATTTCTCAATGCACCTCCAGGAAACCCTGACACTATATACTCTGTTCTCCTTGATTCAGTTCAACGGAGAGGTGATAAACAAAAATGCTGCTTTGTGACGTTTGACCAGCCTCTGTATTACAAAGCCAGAGAGATAGTGGCTTCCTGCAATTCTGAATCTCCACTATCATCAGTGATCGTGCGCCTAGGTGGCTTCCACCTGCTGATGTCTTTTATGGGTGCTATTGGATACATAATGGACGGTAGCGGGCTGCAGGAGTAGCACCATTTACGCAAGACAGTCTACAGAAAAGATGCTCACGGGGCACGCATATTCAAGAGCTGTCAGGGGTCATATTTTAGTTCACTTGGCACTGGCAAGAACTGTATTGTCAACAATGACCATTATTGACGACGAGAATCGGGCAATATTGGATATGCTGAATGATGTAGGAGCTCCAAATTTTTCACAACGCCTGGACCATCCAGCGCTCATGACCATTATGAATCAATTCTATGACAAATTGTCGGAGCTTGAGCAGAATGGACCTACCGCAAAGCTGTGGGTGCAGTATTTCCACGTGGTGTCCATTGTCAAGCAGTTCATAGAGGCTGAGCGAACTGGCAATTGGCAATTACATCTACAGTCGGTGTCTCGGATGTTGCCTTATTTCCATTCCAGCGGTCACTCCTTATATGCTAAATCATGCCAATTGTACCTCCAGGACATGTTGGATTTGGAACAAAAGCTCTTGCCTGATGAATATGACACATTTGCGAACCAAGGCTTCTTCACCATCAGAAAGTCTGATAAATTTTGGTCTGGTATATTCACTGATCAGACGATTGAGCAGGTCTTCATGAGGTCTCTGAAAGCCCAAGGTGGGCTGCCTCATGGACGAGGCATAACGGACAGTACTCTGGTGACTTGGGTTGCACAATCCTACCATCATGGAATTTGCCATACAAGTGGAAGACTTTTGTGGCGTGACGTATGGTACTTCAGAGCAGCACGTAGACGCTAGGTTGTCAAGGGTACAGAGGGACGATGCAGACGTTGCGATCCTTCTTGACTGGTTCTTATCCCACTATCCCTTCCCAATTGGATAATTTGTGATGTCCATTAGCACAAGAGTAACTGGCGATGAGGCGATGAGAAAATTGACTGCCATGAAGCGTTTGAAAAAGGAATTCAGAGTATTGCTAAGATTATTGGCAACGACTTCAGTAATGTCAAGTTTCAACGAAAAAATAGAGTGGTTCCTCTTAAAGCCTTCAACTCGAAAGTCAGGATTCATGACGACGATATACCAGTAAACCCAGATACACTTTTCCGACGCATAATACTTCTTAAAAAATCAGAAGAACAGTTCAAGAATTTTTTTCGAGTTTGAGTTGGCTCCTTATCCCCTTTCCATCTTTGATAATACGGGAATGCGAACAAAGAAATCTGTGTTCTACGATTTGTTTTCACCAGTGTCTAATCCACCAAACCTTGCAGGTAGTGCTATTGTAATTGATGGTGGGTTCCTTCTACATCGAGTGGTTTGGCAATCCAAGAAAAAATTTTCAACAATTCTCTCCAAATATGTCGACTATGTTAAGCAATACTATAACCCTACACTACAACCATCGTTTTTGATGGTTACCCTGATGAGGCATCACTGAAGAGTACCAAATCAGCTGAGCGGCTTCGCCGTAAAAGCAAGCACTCTTCGGCAAACGTGGTGTTCACTGAAACGATGATTGCAACTATGCCGAAAGAACTATTTCTCTCCAACGACAACAAAAAACGGCTTATCTCCATGCTGCGTGAGAAATTAGTGCAGCAGGGGTTTGAAGTGAGGCAAGCTGTTGAGGATGCTGACACCCTCATTGTCAACACCGCCATTCAAGTGGCAGAGAACTTTGCGACGGTCATCATAATCGGAGAGGACACCGACCTATTGATCCTATTAACCGCCAAAGCACAAAATTCCTCAAACATTTACGTCATGAAACCTGGAAAGGGGACCTCTCAGAACATATTCTACTCTCCCAGGCGCATTTCAACTTTTCTTCTGCTGTCAAACAGAACCTTCTGTTCCTACATGCAATCAGTGGGTGTGATACAACCTCTGCATTCTATCGCCAAGGGAAGTTGAAATTTGTCAAGCTCCTTGAAAAGAACACGGCTTTACAGGAGGCTGTCAAGATTTTCAACCATGCAGATGCTGATCCTGAGGACCTCATTTCAGCAGGTCAACTTTTCCTGGCAGCCCTCTATTCACCTAAGGCCGATGAGACCTCCTTGGACAAAATCCGCCACGATATATTCTCAAAATCCCTCATAAAGCCAACCTTCAATTTAGCCTCTCTACCCCCAACAAATGCAGCCGCCGCCCAACATATTCTACGGGTCTACCTCCAAATCCAGGGCTGGAATGATAGACCAAAGGATCCTCTCAGCTGGGGTTGGAGGAGGACGGACCTTGGCTTGCTCCCCACCATGAACACCAAGGATCCAGCTCCAGCTGAAATCCTCAACACAGTGTTCTGCGGATGTACGAAGGGGTGTACAGGGAAATGCAGCTGCCGGAAAGTAGACATGAAATGTTCAGCAATTTGCCTCAACTGCCACGCCCAGTCATGCTCGAATTCAGCACCGTTCGAGGATGAGGGAGTGTCCCACATGCCGATCGCCGTAGAAGCAGAAATAGGTGAAGATAGTCCCTCTCAAGATGATACCGATGAAGAGGGCCTCGACATGACACCGCAGCTTGAGAACTTCGTAGATGAAGGGCCATCGACATCTAAGAAAATGCGAATATGAATGCTGCCTCATTTTGTGTTGCATGACTGTTGATTTCTATATCATATTTTATTCATATTTTAAATGTATTTGTTACTTCATTGCACCTAAATTATTAACAACTATGGTTAATTACTTATTAATTAATTAATATTAATAATACTTACCAATTAAAGATACAACTTTGTTAAAATTAAAAATGTTTTTCATTCGTACTACCTCGAATCTCCTTAAAATGACTCAAAACGAAAAAACCTATTTTGATTTTTTTGATGCCAAATTAAGTCAGTCGCAAAACGTAAGTTTGCAACGAAATGAGAAATTTTCCCGGTTTCCACTGAACCGAATTTTAAGTTTTAGATGTTCATTCGACGCAGAATTTAACCCTCCTTAATAATGATTGGGATGACATTTTCCGTCCGAAGCACCGTTTTCGAGCTACAAGCAAAAAACTGAAAAAAGTGCAAAAATTTCGCGGTTTTTTGACTCTCAAAAGTTAAGCTCACCTCCTGGGATGGTGCAAACTCAGATTACACGCATTTAGAACCAACTGAAGGTATTAAAACGATTTCCAGCTTGCTGGAAATTAATTCCTCAAAACGCTTTTTTTGGATTTAATTAGACTGGCCTATATTGCTGAGACAAGATGATACTATACATTTCTTTACAATTTTTGCCATGTTTACAAAAGCTTGTTAAACTATGAATACAATTTATAATCCTTAATAAAAGCAACGGATCTTATAAAACAACAATAAACAGATAAACAATAAACACTTCACACTTCACTGCTTCACTATTTCGAATTCCGATCGCTGTCAAATGCCAAATTATTGTCAAAGGATTTTACAATGTTGCCAAATATACAAAGTTTCCCATTTAATTTCCCTTATTTATCATTAATAACTACATTTAAATTATTAAGAAGTTACAAACTAGTTCAGAAAATTGTTGAAATACTTTTTTTGCTTTTATTTATAATTAAAACATTCAAAATACTATTTTTATAATTGTTAAAAAAGGTAACTACATCTGGCAATGTTGCTTATTATGATAACATGCTTCTAGACACAACAAACTGTTTTATATTTATGTCTCTCTCAGTTTCCGTGGGATGAAAAAGGAAAACCAATGACTGTCCGTTTTTGACGTCACAAAAATTGAATAGATTAAATACCAAGTTTTTGAAAAATTTTTTTTGGCCTTAAATGAAAAATACTAGCAAAAAGAAAAAATACGTCAGAGCTAATTTAAAAAATACTATAGGCTGGTATAATTTACAAAATTTCGAGGATGAGCCCATTCAACTGCCCGTCGAAGAATTCGACAACGTGGACTTTTAAATTTTACAGCCGCACAAAAACCTCGATTAACGGAAGACAATAAATATGGAAGAGTCGAATGGGCAAACAATTACATTAATATGAACCAAGAATTTTGGAATAATGTAGTATTTTCTGATGAAAAGGTTTTCCAGTCGGGAAATAATGCGAAACTTCGAGTGTATAGACCAAGAGGACATAAATTCGAAGAACAATATGTTAATCCCACTGACAATAGTGGACGTTTTTCGGTTAATGTCTGGGGATGGATTTCTGCTCAAGGCCATGGAGTTTTACATCATGTTATAGATGGTTGGCTTACTACACTTACTTATATTCAATTAATGGAAAACGTAATGTTACCTTCAGTACGGGAACGTTTTGGAGATAACTTTATTTATCAACAGGCAAGTTTTTCAAATTATTAATGATTTTTAAAATATCATTGCAAAATTTTAGGATAATTCACCAGTGCACACTGCAAATGTTACCAGAAACTGGTTTGCCGACCATAACGTTAATGTTCTTCCTTGGCCAGCTAGAAGCCCCGATATGAATGCCATTGAAAACATATGGGGATATAAGACTAAGGAAATTTACAAGTACGAGTTTGGCAAAATTTAGAACAATATGATATTGCAAATTTAATAGCATCGATGCCACAAAGATTGATCGACCTTCTAGATGTAAACGGAAGCTACACAAAGTATTAACTTTGGTTAGTCGAGGTTTTCACACGGCTGTAAAATTTAAAAGTCCTTGTTGCCGAATTCTTTGATAAACTGTTGAATTGGATGCTGGAAAATGTGTTTCTTCCTTAGCAAGATTGCTGTCGAAAAGGGATGATTTGTGAAATATTTCACAAAAGCAGCACCTTCTTCCACATTAGAAGACCGCGGACGATCAGAATCCAGCATACGAGCTAGATTTCCATTTTGTATACACTTGCGCTGTAGATAAAACATTGTTGTTTTGTGACAATGTAACTCATCCCATCCAACTTTCAATTTGGCCATTGCAATTCCGTGTTCGACGGTCTTTATTGTTGTTTTTATGTTAGAGATTTAATAAATAAATGTTTCCTTTAAATTTTTCTTTTGATACGTCAATGTGTTGTGTCAAACATTTTATAAAATGTCAAATATGACTTTAAAACCATTTTACAAAGACTAATTTTACAAAAACCAATATCACTTGATTAAATATCGTTGAAAATTTTTTGATAGTTCTAACAACCAATTAAATTTCGTAATTTCTTGTCATGTGACACAAATCACCCAATCATGTTAAGATTACACTGATAACACCATCCAGGGAAATTTTCAATCACTATGACAACAAAATTGCTTGACTTTGACAACTTCATAATAACTGCCAAATAAATATCAAAATGTCACGTTTTGGCAATGCCAATTCTCAATCTATAAACTTTTAATAAATAAATAATTAATAAGATAAAATAGTAAAAATTAATTTTACTATTTACGTCAAAGTTTTTAGTCTTAATCCTCTAATGTCCTAAAAAGACATAAATACTCTTTTCAGAGCTTATTTGCAAACTATCTACATTTAACTGATAAAATGGTCAGTACTACGAATGTAGAAAGCAAATAATTTAATAATGCAATAAGCCTCACCAGACGGATTAATCCAAAAAAGGACTCCTTCTGTTATCAGGCAGTGCACGTCACCATCCCATGGACCGGTTTCTGGCTTATTAGCCTTCATCAGCATGGTATAGGTAACGCACACTGTATGACATCAGAAGGTCCAGGATCTTGTTAACATCGATCGACATGAAGTCGGTGAGATGCAAATGTGGACCGTGGGGCCCTCTGGTGAAACCTATTGCAATGTGGACTATGCCCAGACTAGGCGTACGATAGAAATGAAATCCAAAGAAGTCAGAAATCCATAGAGGTAAATTTTTAATAAGATAAAATGGTAAAAATAAATTTTACTATTTACGTCAAAGTTTTTAGTCTTAATCCTCTAATGTCTTAAAAAGACATAAATACTCTTTTCAGAGCTTAGAGAGATAAAATTATCTCGTACATTATCAATGTCTTAGGGATATTGTAGCTAAAAATGTTTTGCTTCCAATCTTCGACCATATAGGAATAGACCCCGTTTACTTACGTTTTCGATGATTGGAAGAATAACGGTGGGGAACGGAGGGTAGTAAGCGATGCATTTGTGTCAAATTGTATCATTTAATGGCAATTTTAGGGAAAGTTAGAATAAGAATGTTCTAATTATCATTAAATTACCTGTTGTCTTTTAAAACTTCACGAAATTCTTAGTTTTTATCGTGAAAAGTCATCATGATTTGCCTGTCTTTTATGAAGTATTTTCAATTAATTTCTAAGAACATATTGGCAACCCTGTTGTACAAGCTTCTAACATTTCTGACAATAATTATGACATGCTTGTTCGCCGTATCGCTATTTGATCACTTTGTTTCTGTAAATTGTTTGTATTTGAGTTGTTAAAGTGTATTTATTGTTCAGAATGGTGAATAAATGTGTTATTGTGATAAGGGACGTGGTCGACCATCCCACATTTTGTGTTGAGACTGTCTAAACGATTTGATGTATAGGTTAAATACAATGATGAATTTCGCCTGTCAACAAATAGAAAAGGTAAAAAATTAATTGCTTCGAAGCACCTTATGCGCGTGAGGAAATCCAAAAAGATAATTCAACTGCAATTGAAGCGTTCTGCATCCGACAAACAACTGTCACTGCAGCACCATATTATGTGCAAATTGATGTAAGCATTATTTATTTTCATAAATATTGGTATTTCTTAACAGTAAATTGTATAAAATAATTTTCAGCTGGAGGATAATCGAAAGGTGACCAATATGCATTGCACTTGTGTTACTCGGTGCAGCAAAAGGTGCAGCAAAAGGTGCAATAGTATATTACGTAATGAGAGTTGTAAATAGCATATTACGCACGAATGGAAAAATTGCGCACGACGCCGCGTAGCGGCTAGTGTGGCAATTCCATGAGTGCGTAATTGCTTTACAACTCGAATTATGTACTATACTTTACCTACGATCGTATTTATTGATATTAAAACACAGTTTTGTATTGTTTATTGCTTATGTCAGTTTTGACAGCGTTAGAAAATTAAGTTTTGCACCTGCCATTTTTAATAATTTTAGCCTGGTGTCAGAAATATGACCTACAAGTGTTGTGTAAAGTTGGTCACGTGGTCACATTGCATTGCAAGGCTGGTAAATTCTAAAGGTTACCCAATCTGAACCTGACCTATCTCAATATATCATACGTCACTAGGCGACCGTCGGTATATCCATTTCTGTTCTACAACAGCAGAGCAGTGTTTAGTGTCTCTTTTTAGTATGTAAAATAAATGAAAGACCGCGGTCGCCAGCCCTGCTGCAACCCGCATTTTCCTCGCCCTAATGTTGCTCATTGATGTAACCTGTACGTCTACAAGCCTTGATTGCATTGCACCTCAGCGGCTGAGCGTGCGATTTGTTTACGGTGTAAGGTTCAATTTACATAGGTGGCGGAGAGTGCGTTTTCAGCTATTTACGTTAGCGATCGTAGGTAAACACATATATGCACTGATGCATTTTATTGACAGTCACCGAAGTACGTCAAAAACTAGTTGTGAGCAAATATGGGGAAAACCATCAACAACTCAGTTGTCTAAAGCATTGTATTCAATAGGAAAACCATGTGCGCAGCTCTTTCCTCCAAAAATAGATGTTGACATTGTTGTAAAATAAATATAGATAGCAACAGTAACCAATGTGGATCGAGTAGGCAGAAAATAAAATAAAATATGTTGTGTATAAAACAGATGAATTGTAAATTATATTGAATTTGAGAAGTGTCAATAAAACTAATAATTTATATAAAGTATCTATAATTTCCCATAGTAGTAATTAAAATTACAACAGGTTACGGGCCCAGTACAGAGCCATTAATAATAACATTTAAAACATAATTGAAACATTAAAGGAAGATAAATTAATTTGGTTAGGATGGATAATACAAAATATAATATAACCAAGTTGAATGGAACCAATTATCAATTATGGAAATATAAGGTGGAATTATTGTTATTAAGTAATGATTTATGGGAAGTTATTAAAAATGATTTACCATCAACTATAAGTGATTCATGGAAGATTAAAGATGGGAAAGCTAGAGCAACAATTGGTTTGTTAATTGAAGATGATCAGGTTGTCCATATAAGAGATACAGAAACTGCAAAAGAAGCCTGGTTAAAATTAAAATCGTATCACGAGAAGTCTACAATTTCAAATAAAGTATTTTTATTGAAAAGATTATGTAGAGCAAGGTTGGCAGATAATGGTGATATGGAACAACACATAAATTCAATATTGGAAGTTAATCAACAATTGGTTGGTTTGGGAGAACAATTAGCTGAAAATTTAATAGTGGCATTTATGTTATGTAGTTTGCCAGAAAGTTATGAAAGCAGACCAGAAACTGATCTTACTCTTGAATTAGTTAAAAGTAAATTAATACAAGAATATAAACGAAGAAAAGAAAATGATTTAACTAAAGAAGCTGGTAATGAAGGAATAGCATTAAAAATAAATAATGGAAAATTTATGTCAAGTAAAAGTAAAACATGCTATTATTGTAATAAAAGTGGTCATATAAAGAAGAATTGTTTTCATTATAAAAATAAACTGAAAAATAATCGAATTAATGCAGTGAATTCTATAGAAAACAAAGAAAATGATATAGATATATGTTTTAATATGTCAAAGAAGGTTTTAAAGAATGCTTGGTATATTGATTCTGGAGCTACTTGTCATGTTACAAATGACAGAGAATTTTTTATAAATTTTGTTGACAATAAAAGCGAAATTGAATTAGCCGATGGTAGTAAAGTATTATCACATGGAACTGGTAGTGGAATACTGAAATGTATATTAAAAAATGATGAAGTCATTAAAGTAACAGTTAAAGATGTGTTATACATACCAGAATTGGAAACAAATTTATTGTCGGTTAAAAAATTGACAAATATGGGTTTAAAATTATTATTTACCAATAATGAATGTGAAATTCAACATAATGGAAAAGTTGTTGCTTATGGTGTATTAAATAATGGGTTATATAAACTTAAAAATATAGGAAGTACAGAACAACAAGTTTTGGGTGCGTGGTCTGGTGGTGAAGCCACTGAATGCATACATGTATGGCATCGAAGATTTGGACATTGTCACCCAACATCAGTTGAATGTTTAGTTAAAAAACATATGGTTAATGGTATAAAATTATCTAAATGTAAAAGTAAAATGATATGTGATATTTGTTTGAGAGGAAAAATGACACGAAAAGCATTTCCTCAAAAATCACTTACAAAATCCAATGGTATTCTAGAAATAATACATACAGATGTTTGCGGCCCTATGCAAACCGCAACACCTAGAGGAAATAAATATGTATTGACTTTTATTGATGATTTTTGTAAATATACAATGGTGTATTTAATGAAGACAAAGAATGAAGTATATGAAAAAACGAAAGAATATGTTAAGATGGTAGAAACAAAATTTAATAGAAAACCAAAGATAATCAGATCAGATGGTGGTGGAGAATATAGAAGTGAAAATTTAAGAAATTATTTAAGAAGTGAAGGTATTCAATATCAAGTTACAGCACCTTATTCGCCACAACAAAACGGGGTTGCAGAGAGAAAAAACAGAACATTATTAGAAATGACAAGATGTATGTTGTTTGATTCAAATTTAGATAACAAATATTGGGGTGAAGCTTTAATGACAGCAAATTATATACAAAATATTATACCAAAAGAAACTGATAAAATAATTCCTACTGAAGTGTGGAATAATGAACAAGTTGATGTGAGACATTTAAAAGTTTTTGGTAGCGAGGTGTATATGCATATTCCAAAAGAAAAAAGAAGAAAACTTGATGAAAAAACAAGAAAATACATTTTTGTCGGATATGAGAGTGGAAGTAAAGCTTACAGATTATTGGATACAACTACAAGCAAGATTTATATTAGTCGAGATGTTTATTTTATAGAAAATTGTCATAATGGTTTTTATAAATCTAATGAAGAAAATGATAAACATGATGTAGAAGTAAAATTAAATGAAAATAATGACTATTGTAGTATTGAAGCTATAGAACATGAAGAACAAGAACAAGAAGAAGATAATGGTGAATATCAAACTGAAAATAGAGAAATTGAGGAAGAAAAAGATGAAATTGAAGAAGATGGAGTATTAAATAAAAAAGAATTGACTTTAAGAAGATCAAATAGATCAACAAAAGGCGTTACACCAATAAAATATGGAGATTTTGTTAATATGGTTAATTTAGTAAATAATGAATTAATTGAACCAAAAACAGTAAAAGAAGCTTTATGTAGTAGTGACGCTGAAAAATGGTTAATAGCTATGAATGACGAAATTAATTCAATGAACGAAAATGAAACTTGGTTTTTAACTGAATTACCAGAAAATAAAAAGGCTATAGGTTGTAAATGGATATTCAAAAGAAAGCTTGATGAAAATGGTGAAATAAAGAAATTTAAAGCAAGAATCGTAGCACAAGGTTATTCGCAAAAATATGGTCATGATTACGACGAAGTATTTGCACCAGTTGTAAATAAGTCTACATTCAGGTTATTATTAACAATCGCAGGTAAAAATAATATGATGGTACAACATTATGATTTTAAAACTGCATTTTTGAATTCTGAATTAAATGAAGATATCTACATGAAACAACCAGAAGGTTATGTTAAAATTGGTGAAGAAGAATTGGTATGTAAATTAAATAAAAGCTTATATGGTCTTAAACAAGCTGCCCGAGCTTGGAATACAACATTAGATGAATTATTACAAAGTATGGACTTCAGAAGGGGTAATTATGATCAATGCCTGTATGTCAAAAAAGAAGAAGAAATAATTTATGTATTGGTTTATGTTGATGACGTTTTAATAGCAAGTAAGAACGAAGATTTAATATTAAAAACAGCTCAAGAACTTGGAGAAAAGTTTGAAATAAAATGTCTTGGAAATGTTAAATGTTATTTGGGAATTCAAGTTAATAAAAACAGAAGGGGTATATATTCAATTAATCAGAAAAATTATATTGCAAAATTATTAGATGATTATGGAATGACGTTAGCTAAAGGTTCTAAAATTCCAATTGACACAGGTTTTTATAAACTTGATAAGGACAATGAAATAAATGAATATTTTAATAATACAGAATTGTATCAAAGTGCAATTGGTTCATTGTTATATCTGTCAGTTAACACTAGACCAGATATTGCTGTTGCAACTTCAATATTAGGAAGAAAAGTAAGTAAACCAAGAAATTTTGATTGGAAAGAAGTTAAACGAATAATGAGGTATCTAAAAGAAACTATTGAGTATGAAATTCTATTGGGCGATACAAAATTAAATGATGATATATTAATTGGTTATGCCGATGCTGATTGGGCAAACGATAAAAGCGATCGAAAATCAAATAGTGGTTATTTATTTAAATTAAATGGTAGTTTAATTGATTGGCGGTGTAAGAAACAAGAATGTGTAACTCTGTCAACAACAGAAGCAGAAATCGTATCATTATCACTGGCATGTAAACAAGCTACATTTTTAATTGGATTATTACATGATTTTAATTTAAATATTAATAAAACGATTATGTATGAAGATAACCAATCATGTTTAAAATTATTGAAAAATGAAAAAATGTGCGAAAAATCGAAACATATTGATGTAAAATATCATTATGCAAAAGAAATGATGAAGACTGGAAAAATGGAATTTTTGTATTGTGATACAAATAATATGTTGGCTGATTTTTTAACAAAGCCGTTAAATAGTAAGAAGTTGAAATATTATTTAGAATTAGCTGGAATTAAGAAGCAAGAAAATTTAGTTGAAGTTCGATCAACATTGAGAAGGGGTGTTGTAAAATAAATATAGATAGCAACAGTAACCAATGTGGATCGAGTAGGCAGAAAATAAAATAAAATATGTTGTGTATAAAACAGATGAATTGTAAATTATATTGAATTTGAGAAGTGTCAATAAAACTAATAATTTATATAAAGTATCTATAATTTCCCATAGTAGTAATTAAAATTACAACAGACATAGATGAGGAAGATGCCCACATATTCACTGCGGATAATCTGAAGAACATCAACTGTGCAGCAAGAGAAATAGTTGTTTTAGAAAATAAAAATAAAGAAGAAGTAGAGAGAAGATCTGCGTTAAATAAGTTAAACGAGCAGAGGAAAATAATTAAAGAATGTGAAAGTATCGAAGCATGCGTTAAATTTTACATCGAATCCTTTTGCGCATCTGAACTGTACGGTACAGCGTTCTTTTTTGCAAATAATGAAGATAAATTGTTTTTTGAAAACCATGTATGTCTGAATGTGAACCAAAAATATGTGCGATATGTGTCAGAACCATTGAGATAGAATATAAGGAGATGCTATTCGACATAAATAGGTAAGGAAATAACGGTACTACTGGGCGGAGCTTAATGTAGTAGCAATATGGCGGCTTTAACAGAGTTGGATTAAGCGCGTTCTCACGATTCGATTTTAGTTGGTCAACTTTCAACTTTCGTAATCAACTAAAGTCGGTGAAGTTTTTGGTTCTTTTTAGACAAGATATTTAATCTAGTGGAACTAGTTTTATGGGGCTTATAGGTCCCTTTGAAGGAAAACTGCACTATTAGTTCAATAGTACCAATTCCTACAGCTTCTTAATTGGGTGTGTGGATGATGGTGAATATGGAAAGTAAAACAATAGGCAAATAAGTAAATTTATCTTTAATTTATACACCCATGTTATACATTGTTTCAGAATACATAAATATACAGTACCCCAAGAAAAATTATAGCCAAATTGGAAACAAAGACGGGATGATCGTACGTAAAGCGTAAAGTGTGTATTAAATAGAGAAAACGATCAGTGAATGTGTAACGCCCACACTCCTTCGAAGTGGTACGTACCAATCAGAAGATTTTCTCCAGGGCTATATTAAATAACTGACACACCAGCGCATCTTCCTTTCGGAGTCCCTTGTGTATTTCGAACGGTTCCTATATTATGTCGTTCTGAAGTTTAACTGCGGACGTGGTGTCAACCATGGTCATTTTAATCAGACAAGTTAGCTTCATTGATACTCCGAGTTCGTTCATAGCTTCGTGCAACTTCGACCTAAGAATGTTATCATACGCTGCTTTAAAGTAGATGACAAGTGGTGCATACCAGTGTTATACCAATGTCAAATTCTCTTTATTTTTCTAGGATTTGATGCAAAGTGAACATTTGGTTGGTAGTTGAGCGACCTGGTCTGAATCCTGACTGGCTTTAGAGAATGGTTTCAGTGTTTCATTTGGGTTGGTCCTCCCGTCAGCAGCTCTTGAAAATAGTCTGTCCATCCATATAGAATATATTTTTAATTGCTTATTAAGTTTCCTCCTTTGTCTCTACAGATATAAAGTTCTTGGTTTAAGAACCTTTCTTGACGCGTTTCATAGGTATACGCGTTTCTCCTTCCCTTCTAAGGTGCTTGTATTTGTCTACCGCCGCCCTTTGCCCTACGCTGTAGCATGTATAAAGTACACTACCAATAATAGCATTTATGTACCATAATTTTGTAGGTACGGTTCTGTTTATTGTTTATACTAACCTATGAAATGTTATTCCCGACATCTTTTTATCCACGCCGTCTCTGCTACTGCAGCTACGCACACCACAAAACAAACTAACAAAAAATACTTAGGTAGTTCTCAAAACACAAATGAAATGCTAAATATTACTCAACATAAACTGACAACAAATGACACTACAGTTTGACATATTTGACAAAAACGTCGTAGCAATATGGCGGACATGAAACCACTTTTGCCACGTGATGCCGTCTCCCTATTATATTCTATCTCTATGGTCAGAACAAAAAGTCTGAGTGATTATTTGTAATGGAATTAGTGTCGAAAATTAAGAATTACTGCTAGTCAAAAAGCTCATCGCATAAAGCAAATGAAGAGAAAAAGTGGTGAAGAACTGGCATTCAAATTTTTGAATAGAAAGTCTGTGCTTAACGCAAACTTAAAATATGGATTACAAAAAGAGAAATGTGCAGCGCTTGATTATGAGAAAATATACAATGTGAAAGTGCAGAGTTTTTTTGATGCACCATTGCAGCCATGGTTGGGAGTGTCCGTGGATGGAGCTGTCATTGAATGTGGACAAATTACAAAGCTGCTAGAAATAAAATGTCCAATATCTTGCAAATATAAACCAATTGATCCGTATTGCATTGCATTCGTGAGGGCTCCATTGTAATGCAGTTTTTTGAACTGTGCAGTTAAATTTTCAAAATTTCCTTCTCTTGTTTTTATTCGGTGAGCTTTTTGACTGCCTGTAATGCATACATGTCTTTCCTTGTACCACACTGCAGTTTCGGATTGCTTTATTGGATTAAAACAAATAGAATTCCACGCTTGGTCATCGACGACAACATGAGAATAATAAAAGGCTCTATATGATTCGAGACACTTTACAACAGACAGTGTGAGACGAAGGATTTCGTTAGCGATACTTTTAAACGCATGATACTGAGGAAAACACATATTTGTTTGCAACTTTTGAAAATTCAATAAAGTATCACGCAGTTCAATCTCTTTAACTCGCATTAACTCTTCAATTTCTTCCTCAGCTTTTACATACAATGCAAGGGTGCAGTTCTCTTGAAGAATTGGATCTACATTTTCTACATCTTTGAATTTATATACTGATTTTGGCTGGCTAGTAGTAGTCTGAAAATTTTCTGAGCTCGTTTTCTCACGTAACATTTCTTCGGGAGGGCGATTCCAAATCATGGATAAATCGGTTTGTGAGCGCGTTTTCTTCATTTCAAAAATTCAAACAGCTGCAGCATGTTTACAGTACCCTTTGTCTTTACAATTACAGTTAGTGTCGACTACTCTTGGATTTCCCCCAGCTACAGGATCATAATAAAAATAAACATAAAAATTTATTTTATAGAGTAAATAAAAATAATAATCAAAAACACCAAAAAAATTTACCTGAATTACTGGGTTATATATATTTTCTTTTTTCCGAGTGCTAGTTGCACCTGGAGTTTCTCGTAAAACCTTGCTTTGTATGAATTTCATTTATAGTATAGGTTACGTTATAGGTTATAAATTTCATTAAAAACAAAATCAAAAATATTAATCTTTAAATTAATGGCATAGGCACTCGGGCAGATGAATAGAAAACTTTGAATTTGGCACTTTTTGTGACGTCAAAATGACGTATTTTACCACCTCCAACTGCCCTAAACAACTGCACTTAGGTAAAGATGGGCAGCCGAAAAGAATTTGACTATAGTCACGACGTTTTTTGGTGACATCACTGACATGATAACTTTTCACAGTTTTTGTCCTTTGCTTATCACTTTCGGCCTGAAAGTATCGAGCTGGGGTTTGAAAATGGCTTTTAAAAACAATACTCATTATTTGCAGTATTGTGTTCTTAGGAGTGTTTAATGGCTTGCAAAAACTTTAAATGTCATAATACTCAAGGTAAACAGTGAGACATTTGCTCCCAACTGACACAGCAAAAATCCAGTAGGTGGCGGGTGCTCCGCGAACACCTGATACTCACAGCGTAGGTATATAAATAAAGAAGTTTGAAAATTAAATTTTTTTGAATATTCTAAATTTGGCATATATTATTAAAATGATTGTTGTACTATTTCAATTTTTACTTACTATCCCTGGTTAACCAAAGTTGCAAGTATCCTCCTATCACTGAATAAAGGAATACGAGTACTCAATGGTAGTCCACCTGGTGAAAATTGACATATGTCATTCAATACTGAATAGCTTTTATTTTGAAGTAGTGGCAAAACTACAGATATAGCGCTACGTTGTATTAGGTATATAAAATATTATAAATATTCAATAAACTAATAAATGATAACAAAATATTAAATCACAACCAAACAATATTATTTAAAAAAATCAAAGTGAACAATATTTGCAATTATTGACGTTTATTGCACCAAATGTGTGTTTAGTACTATATATGCGAATAAAATTTCAAGTATTTCCTGTCCTGTTTGGAACATTTATGTTTCGTTAAGTTACTGAAATTTCGTTTTAGACCAGTTAAATCTAGACAACAAAATAGTAATTTTCTAATATAAAACAAGTACAATTAATGCACTTATAGTGAATTCTATTGGAAACCATTATGAATTTAGGCACTTCATATAATACAATGGGCGCGTTTAGCGAACGCAACTGCTGACAATCAGCACTCAACATGTTTAGTTCTGATTACTGCCAACAGTTGTAATTTCGCTGAACGGTATGAGCATCATGTCATGTTTTGTGGTAGCATCACAAATCACATTAATTATTATAGGTTAGATTCTTCCTGTGCAATTGTCCAAGCATTCAACCAACTGTTGTGTGAATCCATGTGTAAAAATTGTCTGCACAACTTATGTTGACCAAAAGCAGCGTAGAAATTTACCGCTTAGAAAGTTGTGCAGCAGCTGACAGCTAGCGCATAGGCAACCATCCCGTTCAGCGAACGGCTACCGGTCAGCACTGTCAACGGTTGTGTTCGCTAAACGCGCCCAATGTTAGGTCTGCTACACGGTTGATTTTTAAAAGTATTTTTTTTATAATGTAGAAACTTGATGTTACTATAAAGTTACGAAAATAGCTCCTACGTCGAAAATGCAGTTCAGTATAGAGGCATAGAGTGTTAGTGTTAGTTAGTGTTTTAATTAAAAAATATAAATAAAACCATTTTTTTTACCAATTTTACAAAAATAACATTCTTTGGAAATACTTATTATAATTTTATTTTAACTTTTAATTTTTAGTTAAGAAAACTAGTTATTAGCTTGTAGGTACTTTTAACTTTTAAGTAATTCTTAAGTAAATAACCGGGTATATGAAATGTTTTTTTTCTTCAAGCGTATTAAAATGTCTAAATTGTGCTACCAAAAACAGGATTAGAAATAGGACATTGTTTTACTAATAACAAAATGTTAATACAGAACGCCACCGTGGTGGACATTTTTTTACTAGTAACATAATGTTAGTACGGAAAGCCACCAGAGCGGCCGGTGACGCGCTATCTACAAACCATCTGTCATATATTATGTCATTACTCATTAGTATGGTCCGCGATTGCATTCGAATCATATGTGGTTGTATAAAACGTAAAAGATGTCTGAAAAAATACGGTGTACACCACCAAAATTAGTGAAAATTGCTAATTCTGCTGTAGAAAATTTAACTCCTACGCAATCTCGCAAGATTTATGAATTTGCATACGAGCGACTAATGAAATGGGCCCAAGAAGAAAATGTTCGCAATTATTCCGAAAACGTTATGTTGGCATATTTCTCGAATTTGGCCGAAAAACATAAATTGAAAAGTTCAATTCTCTGGGCACAGTATTCAATGCTTAAAGCTGAATTAAATTTATAAAATAATGTAAATATTGCAAAATATGTAAAACTCAATGCTTTTTTAAAACGTCAAGGGGAAGGTTACAATCCGAAAAAATCCAAAGTGTTAACAAAACAAGAGTTCGACGGTTTTCTGCAAAATGCACCCAATGACACTTATTTAGCAACAAAGGTAAGAAATTTAGCATCCTTTACTAATGAACAAATAGGTAATTGTCGATCGATTGTAGGTTATGTTGATATTCGGAGTCACAGGCGCCTGTCGCTGTGATGAGCTATTAAAATTAAATGTAGAAGATGTCGAGGATTGTGGAACATTAATTTTAGTAAAAATTATAAATACAAAAACTAAAAAGCCACGGTCGTTTACTATTGTCGGTGACTTTTACTTCAATTTGTGCCGCCAGTATACCAAACTTCGCCCGAAAAATTTCCAACATTCCCGATTTTTTATCAAGTATCAAAAAAGAAAATGTCATAAAGTAGTAATGGGCATACATAAAATTTCAAATACGGCAAAAGAAGTTGCTCTGTATTTAAATTTGTCAAATCTATCCGAATATACAGGTCACTGTTTACGACGAACGTCAACAATTCTTGTAGACAATGGTGGAGATATTTCTTGTTTAAAAAGACATGGGGGCTGGAAGTCAAGTTCCGTAGCTGAGGGTTATATAGAGGAATCTATAACGAATAAAAATAAGAATTCTAGCCCCAGTCGATTATAATAAACCTAGTACTTCTAAAGACACAAACTTAAAAAAAAAAAAAAAATAAATAAATAAATAAATAAATGTATTAATTAATTAATTAAAATGGGAGATAATAGGGTGTTATTTTCTTCAAGCAGTAGTTCCAGTTCATCTGAAGACGAAAATTATATTGTTTTGAGAAGACCGAAAATTTACAGACCACGGCAGCAGTATTTTACGAAATACGATGATCTAGATTTTTTCGGCCGATTCCGGTTAACAAAGCCTACCGCTTTGGCTTTACTACAAAAAATAGCAGATGTGATAAGTTTTCCTACAAACAGATAAGTACCTACCTACCTAACCTCATATTTTTAAAATTTATTTGTACCTACCTAGATCAAATGTAAATAACTTTTAGGGGGGGCTGTATTCAGCCGATGGAGCAGCTACTACTAACATTAAGATTTTATACTTCTGGAAATTTATTAATCTCTGTTGGGGATTTTGTTGGTGTTTCAAAAATGTCTGCTAGCAGAATTGTACGAAGAGTTTTTTCGGTCATTGCATCATTACGACCCCAATACATAAAAATGTGTCGTAGTAATGAGGAAATGGAATTCACTGCTGCAGAATTTTACAGAACCGCGAGTTTTCCACGGGTAATTGGTGCAATAGATAGCACCTTGGTGAAAATAGATTCTGTAGGAGGTCCTGAAGCCGAAATATATCGCTCAAGAAAGGGGTACTTTTGCTTAAACGTACAAACAATCTGTGACGCGACATTAAAAATCCGGGACATAGTGGCACGTTGGCCAGGTTCTTGTCACGATCAGACAATTTTCAACAGTCGCGTGAAACGAGAATTTGAAACAGGCAGATATGGTAGATTTCTTTTGGTCGGTGACAGTGGCTACGCATTTGAACCATATCTGATGACAAAGTTGGCTCATGTAAATACTGAAGCAGAAAATCTTTATAATGAATAGATAATACGAACACTAAATGCAGTTGAAAGACAATATGGAATCTGGAAGAGGCGATTTCCAATATTACGGTTTGGCATGAGGGTCAACTTGCAGATAATTATGAGCTACAGCTATGTTGCATAACATAGCTTTAGATATGAACGAACATATTCCTGAGGAGTGGTTCAACGGTCTAGACGGAGGTGAAGAAAATGGCCAGAATGGTGACGCTGAGAACGCTAATATTGGTATCGCAGGAGGCAATATTCGAAATTATTAATGAACAATTATTAATGAACATTTTGCAAATTTATATTCTATTCTAATTTTTACACCAAAACTAAATATGGAATAACTATTTGGGGTGGTTCTTCAAATCTTAGGGAACTCTTTAGTATACAAAAAAGAGCAATTAGGATAATATTTAAAATGGGGTTTTCAGCTTCTTGTAGAGGAATTTTTAAAAGTAACAACCTGTTAACCATACCGGGCTTATTTATTTATCAATGTATTCTGTATGTGAAAAAACACCGAAATCATTTTCAAGAGCACGAACAACATCACCCCTATAACACGAGATGCAAGGGCGACTATGCACTACCCATTCATAATCTAACACTCCTTGAGAAATGCCAACGTTATCAGTGTCTGAAATTTTATAATGTGCTTCCTCAACACATTAAAGAGTGTATAAATTATAAAAAATTAGCACTTTTGATTATATATGTAATCTTGAACCGTACAGGCTACAAGATTTCCTGTAAAAAATTTGTTGACTGGTTTTCAATTATCATGGGTAACTTTGATAGGTAGCTTTTAGATTTAAAATTTTGTACCTGTTTATTTATTTACTGTGTTTACAAATTTTATTTATTTTTTAAATCGTTTGTCCTGTTATACATAATGTGTGAATTTTACATTACCTTGTAATTTTTAATTTTAAAATTTGATTTTGAAATTGATTTTAATTTCAATTTTAATTTTAATCTTTAATTTTGTCTTGTGTTTAATTGCTTTTGCATTTACACTAGTTCCTATTGACTTATCTTATCTACAAAACTTGTAGCTTAGGGGATCAATAAAGTGTATTGTATTGTATTGTATTGTATTGTATTATAAGGTTTATTTAATAAACATATTTCTATTCAATAATTATATCTATTTATTATGTCATTAAATTATGAGAAAACTCAGTCTTCGTATGGGCAAAAAGTTAGGTTATATAAATTGAAATTGACAGGTTATCATAAATTAGGTAACGTAACGCCGTCAGCGCCGTAAGAACTGCACAAATCCGTATTGTCACAGGTTTTTCAGTCCAGCCAACATAACAATACTACAGAAAGCTTCCTTTACCCAACAGACGATGGAATTTGCTTTATGGTAGGTACACGGCAGATTTTAAAAGTGATTAAAAGTCAACTTTAACCATAAAGTGTCTTTTAGTTAATGGATCCTTTTGGCATTATTTATGGTACCGGCTGTAAGCAATTATAATTCATCAAGGTTGTGGCACTAACAGCATATGCAGTCGAGATCAAGAGTCGACGAAACAGATGAGAGATAGAACGCTAGATAGGACTTTCTAGAAGTTACTCAAGACCAATTATTATGCTGCTTGCTAATTTTGTGAACATTTAAATCCATCCTTAAAGATAAACAGCTATACAGTCTGAGAAAACTCTTGGGAACCGCGTGGAATAGATGTGCCACTGTTCAAAATGGAACGTCTGGTTTTAGAGCCACTGGTTTAGCAGTAGTATAGCACCGTTCAATCCAAATACCATTATTATTTATGGGTACAGAATCAGCTAGTGCAGCAAGATTCCCCTGAGGACAGCGTGCAGGTTCAACAACAATCAACAGCTCGCATTTTTTTACCTCAATCAGGTTGTTCCCACTATCCTGACTCAGTTGCGACCACAAACGAGGATGAGCCCATGCCGGGGAAACTACTGGACGTAATTTTACCTCCTCTTCTGCAATTATTGTTGAAGTGAGAAAAAATTACAGGCAGCTTGCAGCGGTTGTAAATAATCCAGAACGTATCATGAAATTAAAATTACCTCAAACAAACAACGCCGAAAACTTCGAACATCGAAAAAAAAAAAACGATAATGCCCTGAATCCTCAGATGAAGGCCTAATTTTGCAAGAGACTGACGACTCACTTAAATAATAGGATGAGAATAAGTGCGCAGGATGCGACGAAAATTATTATCAATTATTATGCAGACGAATTTCTGTTAAGAGTGTCTTTGTCCACAGTACCTATATGAATTTAATAACGCTTAATTTTATTACTCCTGAAAATACATATTTATGAAACCTGCTTATTATTTAGATTTTACATTCCAACGCGGAAAACTAAAAGATTTTTAACTGCCCTGAAGAAGGCGTAATATAACGCCGAAACGTTGGCTATTTAAAAATATAGTTTTCTTTAATAATAGACCTCAACCCAATATTCTCCTACCTTCAATAATCAAACAGGTCGTTAAACTTAATTTATTATTATCAATATTTAAGGTGTCAGCGATGGGTTCATGATGGCTGCAGGCTGCACAAAGTACCCAAACTTTTGTGATTCGTGCAAAAAATATCAAAAGAAGAAGAAGAAGAAGAAGAGTCAAATGTGAATATCTTTTAGTGAAGAATCCTTTCAGACCGGCTTCAAGTATAAGTAAGAAGCGGTTATGTTTCAGAACGTTTTGTTTCGTGTTATTTTTTGTTTTTAGGTTGTCTTATAGCAAAAAAAAACATTTTACTTCATGTTATATTATTTAGTGGTCGATCTCACGTATATGTGTGATGGACGGTCTCACCCGGACAAGTGGAGTGATAGATGTTTAATTTGTATTTTTTGCAAATAAATGCCTATTATTTTCTCGCAAATTACTACCTATAGTAGTGTTAAAAAAAACAGTTAACTATAATTTTTTTTCCAAAAGCAGTCGAACTCTACCGGACTTGCACTACCAATTTTGTTTTATCGAAGTATCCCTTGCAATAATTGTATTTAATTGTAATTGTATTGTATATGACATTTTCGGCCATGTAACCAGAATCGGAAGGCATATTTACCGATTTTCCAAGTTTTGATTGTGTAAGCATGTAATAAAAGGTAACAGGTAAATAATTAAAGATACAATCAGTGCTCCACTTTTACTATCAAAATCGCCATAAATAAAATCACCAAGATGGTTGCGTGTCGGAGGCATCAGCATTAACACAGTTTACTTAATGGGATATTGATTCTATTTTTAGAACCGTAATTTTAGAATATCTACAACTGTACTTTAAATGAACATGGAGAAGGTGTTTGGTAAATCAGTTCATATATTTTAAAATAGATTATTAACAATACCAAAGGTACTTCATAAATACAATTTATTAAATAATCTCTAGCAGGAACACAAACTGCCAAAATAATAATAATTTATTTTAATAACTCTTGAACGAAATAAGACTTTTTAGAATTTCGTACATTTTTAATTTATACGTAGTCTAGCAGAATTCACTTTAAAATTTCTATTTAATGATAAATATTTAATAGAAAGAGTCTAGATGCGTGAAAAATAACAATATTGAAAGAATATTTTTAAGAGAAAAACCTTCTGTAGATTTGTCTGAACCATGCATAAAGCTAGCCATAATTATAATATGCAGCATTATCTTTCCCTGTATGACCCTCTACAAATCGGGTATATTTTTCAATTTTTCATAAAGGATTAGGTATTGTCTGCACGGTTCTCAGATTGGGCGATAAATCGCCAAATGGGCGATTATCTTTTCAATTTTGCGATGAAATAATTAGGCCAGTCATTTAATACATTCTAGTTCGCAAAAAATCCGGTAGTTATGAATTTTTGATATGTTGTTAGGATTCATATCAGCTGTATAAAACCAAGTTTGCAGCTTCGAAACAGAAAAACAGGACTTCAAAAACTTGATTTTTTTTCTTTACAGCAAAACATCAACTATAGCACAAGGTGTTTCCAAATTGACTACCATAAATTTAAGAGCTTGTAGAGAACGTTAAAATAAAACTAAAACCTCTATACAGTTTCGTCGAAAAACGCTTCGTTTTCAAAATACAGGGTGTTATAGTGTCGACTGGCAGATCAGTTATTTAGCTATATCTCTAAAGAGAGTAGGCAGAGGAATCTAAATTTTTGTGAGCGAGTGTTACTTAAGACTACCGATGACTGTATAATATTTTAAATCTGATATCACCATTCAGTGGCGTAGAAAAAGCCTACTACTTTTTTGTTAAAACAAAATTTGCTGTCAGATGTTTTGAAAATATCGTCTCATTTTCAGATTCCCCTATCAAAATGCTATAATAAAGATGCTCTTATTAAATATCTCCAGAGGTGTTCATTTTCGAGATATTCTCGGTTTTATGTGGCAATACTCATGTGTTTAATAAAACATTTTTAATGTACTTAGTCAATAAAATAGCAAAGCAAAGGTAGAATATTTTAATAATGTACAAGATAAATAAAAACTTCCGCACATGTGTAATTTACCATTTTAGTACTTTTTATAAAATATTACTACAGAACGATTAATAAAAAAAATAAAAAAAAAATCAATATGAATTTGTTAAGAAGTGCATCTTTCAGATTAAAATGTAATTTCTTGACAGTTAGGCAGGTTTGAGTTGCATTTGTTTTTGTTTTTATCTACCTTGTGATGATTGCCCCTTTTTAATGTTTTTCGCAAAATAAGTAGGTACCACATAAATCCGTGAATATCTCGAAAATGAACGCCACTGGAGATATTTAATAAGAGCATCTTTATTATAGCATTTGGAATTTGAAAATGAGACGAAATTTTCAAAACATCTGACAGCACATTTTTTATTAACAAAAAAAGTGTTATGCTACCCCTTTTTCTACGCCACTGAATGGTGGTATCAGATTTAAAATATTATGCAGTCATCGGTAGTCTTAAGTAAGACTCGCTCACAAAAATTTAGATTCCTCTGCCTACTCTCTTTAGAGATATAGCTAAATAACTGATCTGCCAGTCGGCACTATAACACCCTGTATTTTGAAAACGAAGCGTTTTTCGACGAAACTGTATAGAGGTTTTAGTTTTATTTTAACGTTCTCTACAAGCTCTTAAATTTATGGTAGTCAATTTGGAAACACCTTGCATAGTTGATGTGTTGCTCTAAAGAAAAAAATCAAGTTTTTGAAGTCCTGTATCTCAAAACCTATTGGTCGTACAAAGCTGCACTTAGTCTCTAAATGAAGGAAATTTTATCGAATTGAAAAAAGCTAAGATTACTTTTTTACGTAGGATCCATTATTTACAAGTTATAACCCAAAAACTAAAAAAAGTAAAAAAATATCGTGGTTTTTCCCCCACCACGCAGCGAGCACAAGTTTTTCGAAGCTGCAAACTTGGTTTTATACAGCTGATATGAATCCTAACAACATATCAAAAATTCATAACTACCGGATTTTTTGCGAACTTTGCCCTTTTTTTGTTTAAGATGACTGGCGTAAATCCACTTGGCGCTTGTGTATAATATGGGCGATTTTTTACATAAATTGTCGCCAAAATGGGCGTTCGTAGAGCATTTCCAATAATGGCTGCATTTTCTGTTGTAACGTAATCAGCGGTTTTTCAGTCTGTAGTGTTCTAAATCTATAACAAGCTGAACAAAATTAAACTCTTCCACGTCGTCTAGCTGTAAGTTTGCAAGGTGCTTAATTCATAATGTTACAGGAGTTGCATTGTTCCCGCCAATTTCGCTTTATCCTTGTTGATTGGGCCAATAAGGTGACAGTATTTACGCGGTTTAAATTTTATATTCTGAATTCTCATATGCGATTTATGCGAATCACAATCTTGAGTCTTGTGTTAGTTGTGTTTATTTTTAATATTTTTGCATAAAAAATAGTATGGTATCTCTCTGAGAACACTGAGTAGATATTTTGCAATATTTTGTTACCTATATAAGTTATAAAAGTATTAAATATGGGCAAATACGCGACATTTAAAAAAAGAATGGCTAAGCCAAGATTGGGCTAAAGGTATGTAACTAACAATCACATTTTTAATTTTTTTTTACTTTGTGCCGGTGCTGTGAGTTTCCAGGTAATGTTTTTTATAGAATGGTTAATGGAAAATACTACTGGTTGTGCAGGTCATGAAGCGTTCTGTAGAATCTGCAAATCTGCACTTAGGGCGCACCTTGCTGACCTTAAAAGACACACAACAACACAAATTCATACAAAAAAAGCAAGTATGGTGAATTTGCCTGGAAATGCAACACTCTTTAATTGTGGTATAGCTTTCTTATAAACAGAAAACTGTAGATTTAAGAATTGCTTTACATATAGCGGCTCATTCATCAATACGATCTATCGATCATCTTGGAGAGCTATTTCGTGGAGATGGAAAAGGTAGCAACTTGGAAAATATGCATTTACACCAAACAAAATGTAGTCGGCTTATATGTAATGTAATAGGAAGCACATTACTTTCTAACATAGTGACATCGATTGGAAGTAATCGTTACTCGATCATATTAGATGAATCAACAGATGTATCGGCAAACAAGTACATGGCATTATGCGTTCGTTATTATCTATAGTGAAGAAAGGAAATGACAGACTTTTTGGGTTTAATTCAAGTTGAGAGGGCAACCGCTGAAGATCTTCATCTATCACTGACTACTTATTTAAATAATATTAAATTACCACTGAAAAACATGTTGGCAATTGGTACAGATGGTGCGAGTAATTTATGCGGAAAACATAACTCTGTATATGTTCTGTTAAAACGAGATATTCCCGATTTAATTTTATTAAAGTGTACATGTCACACTTTACATTTATGTCTATCTAAGGCAGCAACTCATTTCGGTACCAGCGTGCTTAGATTTTCTAGCCAGGGAAATATATAACTGGTTTTCTAATAGCCCTTTAAGAAGAATACAATTTAAAAAAGTTTTTGATTTGATGAATGTTAATGAGAACAGGATATTTAGGAACTTTATTCAACTATCAGCTACTAGATGATTATGCCGATACGATGTTATTAAGAGAATTTTAGAAAATTGGCTTGAACTTACAACATTTTTTGATATGGTTATTATGAATGAAAAGTGTTACACTGCCCGAATCATAAGTGAAGTGTTACATGATCAAAAAACAATCTTTATTTTATTTTCTTAAAACCTCTTTTAAGTGACGTAAATAATTTGAATATTAGTTTTCAAAGCAATTCTTGTGATGTAGGTAGCACATACAGCAATATGTTTTTAGTCATAGAATCTTTAGCGAGGAGAATTATTAAACCTCTTTTTTGAACTTGGAAAATGATAAAAATATTTTAAACAAAATAGTTGAAAATGTGGGTAATGATTTGTGCTTTTTACCTGCTGATGTGGCAGACCTTGGATACTCATTTTCAGTTGAAATGGATAACCTACAGTTACCTAAACAGGAAACTGTTGAAATACAGAAGCGTTGCCTTAATTTTCTTATACATATTTTAAAAGAAATGGTAGCAAGGCTGCCATCTAATATGGAAGTGTATAAAAAAGTATCAAGATTAAGTCCACACTCATGCTTAACCTACAAACAAGAATCCTTTAATAACTTGCCCATCATTCCATTTATATTAAAATTTGAAAATATTGATGTTCTTGAGAATCAGTGGAGAAAGTTACCGTCAGTCGATTGGCAAACTATTTTCCAGGGTGATATACCCAGTAATATTCTTTACTTTTGGCCAAAAATATTAACTTTTCAAGATGCATCATCTGAATTCATCTTTAAAGACATTGCTACTGTCATAATAAGATTACTATGTATACCAATTAGTAATGCTATTGTGGAGCGTGTGTTTTCAGTCTAATGTTAAAACCAAGGTTAGAAATCGTATGAAACTCGATACATTGGAATCCATTATTTTCTTTACCCAAATTAACCAAAATAAGTTCTCTTTATGTGCGCTATTTTAAATTTAAATTTCCCTTTGAATTGACAGTTGGTAGCAATTAAGTTGAACAAAACGTAACTAAGTCGGGTTCTGCGAGAGTGTTCACATTATTTTGGGTATTAGCGCGTAATTAGTTATTGTGTGTCAAATTATTAAGAAATATATTTATTCTGTTTAAATCGATCATTCATTTATGAACTTTATAAACGGTCTACATTTTTAAATTGCAATAGTTATGGCTCTTTTGCGCGATATTATAAAATTTTTAAATTTAGCGCTTTTGGGCGATGATAGAGACCTCTTTTGGCGATTTACAGTTAATATTTTCTGAGAACCCTGATTGTCTGTGGATTATACGATTTCAACACTTGATCTAAATCCAGAAAATGAAAAACACATGTTCTAATTAGATATTTTCTAAATTTCCCTCATTCACTTTGGGAGAAGAGGTAGAGCGAATTAGATATTTTCTAAATTTTAAAGGGCCAGAATGCCACTGTTTGCTTTATTTATATACGAGTAGTAAAACAATATATCGTCGTTGCGCCTTCAAAATGCGACATGTGCACATTTGTGCAAAATGCGTTAAGTGCATTATTTCGGTTAAGGACATCAGCCCGCATGTATTGCCAAAGGCAGCCATGTGATTTGCCGCCAAATTTTAATTCCAGGCTGGCTGAATTAAAAAGCGATATGTGCAGAAGCGAAAATATGTGCCTTCTAAATGCGCTAAGTGTGTAAGCGCACATGGCGCAATTTGGAGGTACATTTTCAAAGTTTTCATCTGCACATAGCTATTTTTCTGATGACAATTTTATTGCCAGTCGTAGGATTAACGTCCGTAAGTACGCAGTTGAAAGTAAAGGCGACAGGTTTTGTGTTAAAAACACTAAGGGCCGATTGCACCGTATCGTTCAACTCGGCTTATATTTAAGTATAGTTTAGAATGTGACATTACGAATGCGTATAACTGAATATAATATCACATTCTAAACTATACTTAAATATAAGCCGAGTTTAACGATACGGTGCAATTAGGCTTTAGTATTAGTTGTAAATAGTGTTAATAATAATTATTACCGACCCCTAAACTCTGAGTAAGTATCGTTTTCAGTTGTTTTATTATTGTTATGACTTATGACATACATTTTAGGCGAACAATTGAACCTTTCTTTATTACAATGTATCCGTGCACGTATCTGAGCCAACTCTTTATGAAAAATACTATCTCACTAAAATTATTATTATGCCAGAAAATATAAAAAAGGGTTGTCAAATATTTATTACAGGCACCTATTATTTACAGAGGTGTATTGGCGCGAATCCAAGTTGTAATAAAATCGCTTTCTCAAAACCGAAATTCCCTGAATGAAAGTTTTTACAATAAAGAGTTAAATGTCCTTACCTTATAATATTTACCCATTTTTTGATAATATCCTGGTAGTCAAATACGTTGAAAATACAAAAAAGACGGGCAAGTGCGAATTGGATTCGCACGTTGAGGGTTCCGTACCCAAACTTAAGTTTGTTACGTAATAATTCTAATTACCAAATAATTATGATTCATTACTTGTTACTCGTTATACAGTGTGAACGTCTAACATAAAAAGGAAACAATTAAGCATTATTGATACATCGAATGTATTCCATGTTAGACTTCACACTGTACATTTCGTAGATGTTGGCTAAAATGAATTTAATAAATAAATCGGCGTCGATTGTTTTTCTAAGTCAGATGTTTTTCAAAGTCAAATGTTTCTCGAAGTTTAATACCAAGTTAACGAAGGTGTTTTTCTCTACAGTTTCCATCATGACGGAAAATACAAGAGCTGGAAAAATTTTGCGTTTAGCCCAAATTGTTATCCAAAATAAAGAAAACGCAAGTGTGCAAACTAATTCTATCAAAGAAAATAACACTAAAGAGTATAATAATATTATGGTGCTTCCTTTTGATGATGGGAATAACTCAGATAATGCTCTTGGACAACCCGTAATCTTAAATGCTGAAGACATTGAGAAAATGAATAACGTATTGTTTAATAATTCTTTTGAGGAAAATATTATCATCGAATCATTTAATATCCAAGAACTTCAAAATCCTAATACCATATCCGTACCTCTTGATGACACCCTTATTTTCGAACCACTTAATAATATACAAGATCAGAATGATGAAGGTAATATTATGCAAGATGAAATGGGCATGAATTTGAATGGAGAAAATAATCAAGACTTTCAAAATACCGAAGAAGCATATTGTATAGAAAATAGACTAGATAATAGTGGAAAACAAATACAACCAGATCCCGAAGATTCTGATGTAAGTTATAAGGTAAATGAGGGAGATGAAGAAAGTAGTACAGATTCTATATTGAATGATGGTCATTCAAAAAATAGTAAAGATAACGAAGACATTCTTGGGGAGAACAAGAAATCAACTGCAGGAGATTCAAGACAAAGGAATAAAAGCCTGAGAGTTCTTGGCAAAAGCTACCATGGGTATAAGGGTGACAGAGGCCCTCGAATAATGAAACCAAAAACCTGTCATCACACCACAACAGTTGGAAAATCAAAACGATCATACATGTGTGAACACATAAATAACGAAACAAGAAAATCTATCTTCCAGTATTTTTGGTCAATTAGTAGTTGGGACGGTAAAAAGTCCTATTTGAAAGGTCTGGTGGAGTTTAGAAGGCCGAAAAGGAGGCGAAAAGATACAAACTTAAATCAGTTAAAGAAGCAATACGTGTATGATTGTTATTTGCCGAAATCTGATGGTATTAAAGTAAGAGTATGTAGAAATTTCTTTTTGTGTACTCTGGATATTAAGAAAGATTCTTTCTCTAGATGGATACAAGAAAATAATCCTAGTACCTACAAAGCTATAAACCCTGAAGATAATTTAAATAATAACAAACGAAAATACGAGAACACTGATATTAGGCAAACAAAAAATAAAAAAAAGCTTAAATCTGATTCTGTTCTTGAGTGGCTAAACCTGTTACCAAAAGTAGAAAGTCATTATTGTAGAGCTTCAAGTTCCCGTACTTATGTTGAGTCTGCCTTTAATTCAGTAACCCATATGCACACTGTTTTTAAAGAATGGTGCCAAGAAAATAGTAAAAGTACTGTGGAGAGAAAGAAATTTTGTGAAATTTTAAAAAGAGAAAAATTTCCATTTTCAAACCAAGAAAAGACCAGTGTGACACATGTGTTTCATTTAAGGAAGGCAACCTATCAGAAGAAGAGTATACACAGCACATTATGAAAAAAGAAGAAGCCCGCCAGGCAAAGCAAGACGCTATTGCTAATCTTTCAGACGAAGTATTGGTAGTTACCATGGACGTACAAAGCATCTTACTTAGCCCTAAGCTCTTAGTGTCAAAGCAGTATTATTCTCAAAAACTACAAGTTCATAACTTCACTCTTTACATCTCTAACAACAGAGATGTTCATCTTTATGTATGGAGTGAAGAAAATGGAACTGTCACGTCGAATGAATTTACAAGCTGCATAATGGATTTCCTGGAAAAGCATCCTCATTTCAAAAAAATTATTTTTATATCAGATGGTTGCGCATACCAAAACAAAAACCGAATACTATCAAGCGCCTTATCAGATTTTACAAGAAAATCTACGTTGCAAATTGAGCAAATTATATTAGAAAAAGGCCATACAATGATGGAGGTTGACAGTGTTCATTCAACATTAGAACGTCTTTTTCAACCACCCATATACACGCCCTCTCAATATGTTGACAGGATGGGCCTGGCAAGAAAAAAACAACCGTATTTTATCAATCACGTTGATTACTCATTTTTTAAAAATTATGAAGGATTTCCCAACAATTATGGTTCAATTAGACCTGGTAAAAAAACCGGTGACCCGACTGTAGCTGACATCAGAGCGATGCGTTATGTAAATGGGGACACATTTTATAAGTTACGGCATTCTGATGAATGGAGAACACTACCCCAAAGAAGACTAAAAGTAAATGAAATAGAGCCTGCCCAGCTGTACAATGAACCTAGAAAAATTGAAAAGAAAAAATTTCAGAGTTTGCAGATACTAAAAGCCTTCATGCATAGAGACTACCAACTCTACTATGAGCATTTAAAATCGGAATAGAATAGAATAGAAGTTTTTTCTAATTACTTACCTGTTTTTTAACAACTCCCATTACTTGCCTTATTTTTTTTAAATCTAGTTTTTAAATAAACTTTCATTACTGATCTATTTTTTTATTTACCTGACTTTCCAACCTGTTGACGGACGCTATGTCTATATAACCTGCTATGTGTCAAAAAGGCGCACTTAAAACCAGCTATGTGCAACATGTATTCAAAAACAATTTATACAGTTACTATTTTCTTTTTATTACTTACAGTGTACATTGTATTAGCCAGTTAGGCAATATAGAAAGTCAAATTGAGTAAATGGTTATTATTCTTACAGCAGAAAGAAAATGAAACAGTTTTTTGTCTTTCCTGAATAATTTATCGAAATGCACATTTTGAAGGCGCAACGACGATATATATTTTTGAAATGGAATCCAAAGAAGTCAGAAATCCATAAAAGTAAATTTTACTATTTACGTCAAAGTGTGAGACTGTATCCTCTAAATAGCTTCTTGAAAAGACATCTGGTGGGGCTTATTGCAATATTAAATTATTTGCTTTCTACATTCGTAGTACTAGATTTTCATCAGTTACATATAGAATTTGCAAATAAGCTATGAAAATAGTTTTGTCTTTTTAAGACGCTATTTAGAGGATACACACTCACACTTTGACGTAAATAGTAAAATTTACTTTTACTATTTTATTTTATTATATATATTTTTACTGACATGTGTAAAAATTCAAATAGTGGCGGCACAATCTGTTAAAAAGAGGCCTAACCTAGACATTTTGACTACCGAGCTGAATTTTTCAGAATATGTAGTTTTTGATACCTATAATAACATACTAAAAGTCCCGGAGAATCCGAATTGAGCGTTAGTCGCCATGTTAAAAAAATGGCTTGCGCGCGCAGTCGAAGAAAATATTTTTTCCTTGCCTTATTTATTAACCGATTTTAATTTTCTAAAAAAGCAATTGTAACAAAAGAATGAGGCTATAATATATATTTTATGCATTTTACTAAACTCAGTATAAGTGATAAAAAATTTACTTCAAATGAAAAAGTTTGTTTTGAAAATTTTTATTTATGCAATTAAAAAGAAAAGTGTGGGTTTTATGAAAATATTTGTTAAATAAAAGTTGTAGGCCATAAAAAATTAAACAGAATTGTTCTTTGAATTATTTTGTAGCTCTAAAAATAACGGAGATAGAGCAATTTTATTATATAAAATCATATGTTAGGATCGTTAGAATCAGAATTAAAAAGGTAGGATGTGCATTTCAATCACGACGCAATTAACCACAAACAAAAATGTTATTTCCCAGATAAGTTTTCAGAGGGTGCGTGAGTTAATAATCATAACAATAAAGAAAAAAAAATTATAACAAAAAATTATAAAATAATAGTCCTGAGCTTACCATCCTCTCGGCATAAAAGACCAATCCGGCCTGCCGAAAATTGACGAAGTCTCCGTTTACTTAGGGCACATGATTCTGACATCTACAGTCATTAAATCTGCGGTATATGGGAAATGACTGTATACATTTGGAGGCCACGGGAGGAACTATCCCGCATCGTGAAACGGAAAATATTAACCTTTCAAATTCACTCCAAAAATGAAAACAATTGAAATCAACAAATATTTTGTACCTAAATCAATTTATTCACAGCCGTATGTAAAATTTCATTTTTGAACAAATATTTAAATCATACCTGTAGCTATGACATATTTGATTGAAATTACTACACATATTGTATATAATATGGGCGATTTTAAAATAATATTACTTCCAGCATGAGGACAGTAAAACCGGTAATTATATCTAGAATGATAATTTGGTACCTACATTAAAACATAACTGCGACTATAGTTCAGGACAGTAAATATTATCATGCAATAAATAATATAAAAAAGAAATAGAATTGCGCTTTCGTCTTAATTCTAAGCTGTTCATTTCAAACTTGGTCAAAAGAGTGTTTTGTTCAATACCTATTTCAGGATAAATCACATCAACTTTAAATGACAGAAATTTTAGAAATCTCTGCACATTTTCTAAGGCAAGTTTGTAATTCACGTAATAGGGATACCAAATAAGATATGCATACTCAAGTTTAGACCTTACGTAAGAAAAGTAAAGAACTTTAGTGCTCAAATGTACGTAAATGATTTGCAGTTTCTGATTATGAAGCCAAGCATCTTCGTAGCGTCTTTCACTTTTGAATTAATGTGATCAATAAATGACAGTTGACAATCAAATATGATTCCAAGCTCTTTGGTGGAATTACATCTAAGGATCTAATAACATTCCATCAATTAAGTATACATTTACAATACTATCCCGCTTTTTAGTAAACGTTACAACCTTACATTTGGATGCATTAAGGTAATCTATTATTTATGCACCAACTTTGAACCGCATCAATATCATCTTGCAGCAATACGCCATCAACAGAACAAGTTATCTTCCTATATATCTTAAGATCATCCGCAAATAACAATCTATGACTGTTGCTACGGGTTTTTAAAGCTAAATTAAATATAATTAACAAAGGTATGCTTAGAATATTGCTGCAGTCCTTGACAAAGAAAGAAGGTATTAGATCGAGACCAGAGGTCATTTTGTTTTTTAGTTTAGCAGTTGCTTTTTGAATTTCAGTATAAGTCACACTATCAAAATGAATGGAAATACTATTTAGAGCAGTCACAGTTACATCAGATAAGTTAGGAAAATCTCTCATACTTAGGTAAAGATACACTTTGAAAAAAAGAGACCAAAGGCATTTACAATATTCTGAGGGCAATCAAAGTAGTTTCCTTCATATTCCGTTCTACCTGGAATTCTAGATGTCGACCTTTTCGAGTGAATGTATAAAATATAAAAAAAAGTATAAAACTGACATCGGTTGATTTCTTTTTTTTTAAAGCAGTTGACATGTAACCACTCCAATTAATTAGTTCTTCCACGACTATACAATAATGCATATCGTACGCGTTTGATAATTTGCCAATAATAAGTAGTAATCATTATCCTTTACAGAGATTTATGAACTCTATTGACCAATCAGGAACTCCCAACTTTCATAACCATTGGCCTCTAGTCAATCAGAAATTCACAATTTTTATAATCACCGAGTTTAAATTTTCATGTCACAAAGTAGGACATTTTAAAATTAAATAAAGTTCTTCTGACAGTTCTGACAATTTTTCGCGTGTTTGTCTGTAATTTGACGTGTTATAATTATTTATTCAAAATATTTTTCCGAAACATAGTAGTCTGGAAAAACCATATTATTGTAATCGCGAGTTATGGCCATTACTCATTCGGTTTACGCGAACTATCCCAATAAGTAATGGCTTCATAACTCGCTCGTTGAATAATATACTATTAAACTCTTTCAATAATGGCCCAATTACCCACAATACATTTTGACAAAAATTTTTATCGCACTTACCTACTGATAAAATGTCTTCCATAACAAATTCTTGTAATTTATTTATAATATAGGTTTTTTGTAATACATACTTTATAGTATAGATAGGAACGTTACCATAGTGGCCCATAACAGCGCAATTCTTTACCCGTGGAATTTTTCAATTGTTTTTATTGTTGGAGTGAATTTGAAAGATTATCATTATTTTCGAATTCTCGATAATGGATAGTTCCTCCCATAGCCTCCGAATGTATACTCCCCATATATTGTAGGTATAGTGACTGTAGATTCCAGAGTCGTGTGACCTAGGTAGACGGATACTCTGCCGACTTTCGGCAGGCCAAAGTGGTCTTTGATGTCGAGAGCAGTGCCAGCGTAGGCTATTATTTTATTTTATTAGACTATTATTTTTATAAATTTTTCTTTCATTATTATTATAATTATTAACTCACGCA
This sequence comes from Rhagium mordax, assembly GCA_963680705.1. Taxonomy (NCBI): domain Eukaryota; kingdom Metazoa; phylum Arthropoda; class Insecta; order Coleoptera; family Cerambycidae; genus Rhagium; species Rhagium mordax. The sequence continues at coordinate 44,955,677 of OY796656.1, forward strand.
CCCTCTGAAAACTTATCTGGGAAATAACATTTGTTGTGGTTGATTGCGTCGTGATTGAAATGCACATCCTACCTTTTTAATTCTAATTCTAACGATCCTAACATATGATTTTATATAATAAAATTGCTCTATCTTCGTTATTTTTAGAGCTACAAAATAATTCTGTTTGATTTTTTATGGCCTACAACTTTTGTTTAACAAATATTTTCATAAAACCCACAGTTTTCTCTTTAATTGCATAAATAAAAATTTTCAAAACAAACTTTTTCATTTGAAGTAAATTTTTTATCACTTAGACTGAGTTTAGTAAAATGCATAAAATATATATTATAGCCTCATTCTTTGGTTACAATTGTTTTTTTAGAAAATTAAAATCGGTTAATAAATAAGGCAAGGAAAAAATATTTTCTACGACTGCGCGCGCAAGCCATTTTTTTAACATGGCGGCTAACGCTCAATTCGGATTCTTCGGGACTTTTAGTATGTTATTATACATATCAAAAACTACATATTTTGAGAAATTCAGCTCGGTAGTCAAAATGTCTAGGTCAAAACAGATTGTGCAGCGACTAAAAGGGGAAGGCTGTGGCGCGTTTATAAAGGGTGCGTGTCTGAAAAATTAGTGGCTAGTTATTTCACGAAAATGAAAAGAAGGAAAATAACAATCCGCTACCTCTACCTTTAAATGATAATACAGAATATTAAAAGTTACGACCAATCCCTCACCGATAAGTATTCACTTATTTTCTTACTTTATCACTGGAAAATGAAGACTTCAATTTCATTTAGAAAAATCTTATAAACCTTTTTCTCTTTCAGGTTGAATTGGAACCCGTAGTGTAAATTTGAAAACAAAACTCAAACAAAATGTCTTCTGTTGTTCCAAAAAAAAAAAAAAAAAATAATAATAGCCGCCTTTTCAAAGAAGAAAATTGATGAGGCGCTCTTATAATGATTTTCAGCCATTTAGAGTTGTTGAAGGGTTTCGGCAATATACAAAAGTTTTAAATTTCACGTACGAAGTTCTAAGCAGGCAAGTTGTTTCGAGAACTTTCGTGCCAAGCTTTTATGAAGAATGCTTGGTGATGTGCAAAACAAAAATTAGGTGGTTTCTTTAACCACAGGCTGTTGGACGTCTGGCAATAATGAAAGTTTTATGGGGATTACGATTCATTTTGTTAATGATGATTTTAATACCAGTGCCATACCAGTGCTAATTTAAGTACCGAATTAAACACTATACGTGATTAATGGGGTGTTAATAAAAAATTGTGTTAGCTGTATCCGCCAATACGGCAAATAATACTAGCGCAATTAAAGGTGGAACAGGGTGGAAGTTTTTTGGATGCTATGCGCATACTTTAAATCTAATAGTTCGGGATGGACTTAATGCCCAGCCTGAGATAGCTGAAATTATAGGAAAAGTGAAAACCATAGCAGTAATTTTCTTTAAACAAAGTTGAAAGACCACAGTAAAATTGACATTTCAAGAAAATGCGGGTGTTAAGATCCCTAGGAAACTTCTACAAGATGTGGTGACACGGTGGAATTCTATATTTTATATGATTCAGAGATTTATGGAATTGGAAGAGGCTGTTCGTAGTACTGTTGCCTTATTAGATACTGCCTTACCACAAGGTATTCTTACGGAGTGGTGCACATTAAAGGAATTAAAAGCAATAATAGTTATTACAGGAGGGCTTCTAGACGTTTGTCATGAACTTTTAAAGGCAGATATGACATCTTTTAACGTAGCAGTTACAAAAAATTTAAAACAAGGCCTAAGAAATACATTGGGTAATCTCGAGTACAGTAATACGCCTGCTGTCACAACATCTTTAGATCCTCGTTTTAAAACATTGCCATTTAAAGGAATGACGCTGTAGAAAGGCTTAAGAAAAATATTACAAAATCTGGATAATTCATATTTGATGCATGATTAATTGAACCAAAGTGATTTTCTTGTTCCTATTACAACCGTATATTTCGTTTGTTAACTTTTCTTTTAATATTTTTATTAATATTATTTTTTTGACTAAAGCCATAGCCCATAATTACTGATTGGCAACTAAAACAAAAGGGTAGGTATATATGTTTTATTTTTTGTTATTCTTATTTTTTATTTTTAAGTATATTTGCCTTTTCTGCGAGTACTTTTCTATTTATTGATCTCTTCTGATAAAAAATAAACGATCCCATTAGTATTTCTCTTTTACTTTTTTGTTAGGGGTAGTAGGTATTTAATTTCCGAATGAAAGCTATAATTAGATATTTGATGTTGATAACTAATTAAAGCCAAAGTGAAGTTGTTTAATTTTTTGTTACTTTTATATTAATAATATAGATTTTTTTTACCATTGCTATTATTTTATATTGTTTAGATTTGTTATATTTATATTACAGCATAAAATTTTAAAAATAAAATTCGATATTTAAAGTGCATTTGTTTTTTTCCTGTAAACATTTTGTGGCATATCGTAAACGCACCTCAAATTAATCATGAAAACATCTAATAAATCAATAAACAAAATAATGCATTGGTGCCAGCGGACTCAGAACAGGTAAATCTAATATTTGATAATAGTTTCACAGAATAGGCAGGTGATAGCTATTCCAAAAGAATAGATCCAGTTCACTGTAACATCTCTATTTTAGTATTGCTAAAGCTGGTGAGTAGGAGGTTGCTCGTTCATTTAAAGAAACTGAAACGATCGATATAGGGAAAAGTATGTAACAAATAATTTGGAAATTTCGAGACTTACTAAGGTCAATCCAACAAAAATAATTACAATCATTTGGTGCTTCTGGTTATACAAAAAGTCGATACAACTTGCTTATTTTAAGTGGAACGCCCTGTATATTTTCGATTTTTCGAAATGAGCATAAAATTTTGAGTCATAGAGCTAAACCCAACACTTTCGGAGATACTTAAATATTATAAAAAAAAATTGACGGGTGCAAGAACCGTTATAACTTTCTTCGTGTAGGAGGTCCTCGTTTGTGTTTTAGAATGTAGAAAGACCACAAGGTGAGTTACGATTTACAGTGAAAATAAGTTCCATAATATAATATATCAAGTGAAAAATTTTTGACATTACATTTTGTCAAATTCAAACCTCAAAATCTTTTTTAGTTCAAGTGGAACATCATATACATATTTTTTGACACCAAGTTATGTAAAATTAAATTACCTTTTTTTTAGTATAAGCATTGTAGGGGTTCAATTACAACTTTTTGTAGTCTTCGCGATTTTCTCAAATGTGTGTTTTTAGTAAAAATTGCCACAACTTTTTACGTTGTTTTCTTACAGTGTTGTTAGATTTTAGATGTATTGTTTCTCTCAACACCAATGCAAAAATGTCTCGTTTCAACAAAAGACAGCGCATTTTAAAGAATTGTATGAAACTCCTGATTATCAAACACAAGCTACTTTCCGTCTGACTCTTATTCAAGTGGGAAAGTTAAACAGACGACGTTATGGGATATACGAAACACCAGCAGCTAGTCATAGGCAAGATACAGTGTATTACACTATTCCAGATAGTAACGGTCATACTTTCTTCCTTTTCTAAGAATTTTGTTTCTGGCACTTAGACCGATTTGCAATTCCATTATGTATTATTTATTAAATAATTATTGCTCTATTAAAAAGTTTAAATCAAGTGAAAAATTCAAAAAGTAAGAAATCGGTTTTGTTTTTGTGGTTTTTGAATTGAGTTGTATGATTTATGAGATTATTTCTGAGATTTATGTTTTTGTTCCTAAAAAATGTACTAAGAAAACGCAATCATTTGGTTAAGTTAATTCTTCTGTTTTACACAATTTAGTATCCATATTGATAATAAAAAACAACACTAGTGCAAAAAAATTCGGATTCCTCATAAAAAAATACATGAGAATAGATGGTTTTTCATTTTAGCCCAATAATAAAGCCAGGAGGTCGAGTGAGCTTCTTACGTGCGACACCTTGTACAGATATCAAAACCAAAGAAAGGTTGAATAATGTTAATTGACAAAAATTTACAATGAAGAAAGAGAAATAAAACTTAAAAAGCGGCAATACTTACTGAAACCTGTGAGAGAAATTTTTCCACTATACAAGATAATTGGGTGTATGTTCTTTGTTTGTAAATGTGTCGTCCCACACAGGGCTCTTCTAGAGCCTTCCAAAAACATTTCCAAATAAATATTTCTGTACCACCTCTCAAGTCACCGAAATATCATCTATAGTATGTTCACAAAGCTCTGAGACCGCGTCAAAACAAATGCATGCACTGTCCGATGTCCACGTAAACGAACAAGCACAACACCTATTGGCCTAATTCACAAGATCGATTTAATGCAACCAATGAGAACGGTCTACGGTCTCAACATGTGAATATGTTTGTTTTGACGCGGTCTCAGATCTTTGTGAACATACTTTAGTAAATTATAAAATTTTGTGTTAAGAATAGAATTTATAGTTCATACAATACATTGTAGACTCTAAACCACATCTCTAGGGCATCGACAGTTTCTTATTATTTAAATTTAAATCAGAAATAAATTAAGATGGATTCGAACCATCGATCCTTGCAATGCATATCAACGCGTTTATTCCCTCACCCCTAAATGTATAATTTCTACAAAATAAGAAATACCAACTTATTTGAGTAACATGTGCCATAGTAATACTGTGTGGGCTTTTTAATATGGCGTAATATATTATATAAACCTGATGGTACTTAAAAAAAAAAACTCGAATAGGTACCTATAACATTTCTTCTACTGGTTTTTAGTTGACCTATTTATCTACGGTTTGAATTTCAGAAATCAATCTTTTATAATAACCGAGTTATTCCCTAGGCAATATCTTCGTGGCCACTGTACATTTTTTATATAGGGTTGTAAACACAGTTGTGTATCGTTATTCTATCACAACCTAAAATATCCATAAATTAATTAATTTTGACATATTATATTAAAAGAGTAAATTTAATATAATTATTTTTTCTTTGGTTCTTATTTACTTAAAACACTGTCATTCTTATAAGAGCCATTTCTGTGCAATTTAATTTTATTAACAAGCGTCTTATTTATATGACTCATCATCTGTCACAAAAATGAAAATAAACAACTCTTGTTTTAAAATGTCTTTGCATAAGCAGTCGTAAAATTTATATAACATTAATTAGGTATAACGTAACTTAATATACAAATTATCACTTATGATTTAAATATTAAATTAAGCGAAAAAATTAACCGAAACGTTGGAAAACAAAAAACAGTATTTTCATTTAATTATAAGACTGAATATCTCGCTGAAAATCCTGGGAATCTACACATCAAATTAATTGACATAAACGGTCAAGAAAAAGAAAATCACTATGTATTGTTAATATAGGAACTTCGGTGCTGTGCCTTTCACAAATCGTTAATCCACTTTCCTTGCCTTTAACACATATGAATTTAAAAAATAAAGTTTTAATTTTTGTAAACACAGAAAATCTCGAGAAAACCAATACCAGCATAACTACGTTCGGCGCCCTGTCTCAAACAGTTACGATGACCTGTTGACCTAAATAGGGTCCATGAAAATTAATGTTTTATTTTTCGCAACATCCAAATGATTCGTGTAAGTAAATAACATTATTTCATATCTATTCAAACATACACGATTTTATTAAATTAAAGTAGATATAAGAAAACAATTAAACTCATATACATAACAAAGTATAAAAAACAATGTTTTTATACGTGATGTTTGGTAAAAAGTAATTAGTGGAATGCGTCTACAATTTTATTTTTATAATTTTTATTTATATTTTTATAACACCAGTAATACGACCCGAGCATAATTATTTAAAACTTTAAATTCTCTAAAAGAAATATTTAAATAAATGGCGAATGCGACAATGTTTTGTATGTAATTATGAATTATTGCAAACTGGTTCACTTTTAAGAATAATCATCAAGTAATAAATATATAAAAAAATCGACTTATTAGTTTTAATAAAATTGCATTCAAATCCAATAATACCAAACTAATTAACACTTTTCGAGATCAATTCCATTAGGTATATTTAAGCAAAATTTAATAGAAGTTTGTAACATATCGATCTAGTGGCACTAATGGCAGTTTCTTTAATTAATTTGATTGCATTTTGTCTAAAATTAAATATATGATATAGGAAGTCGCCTTTTAGTACCAATAATAAATAAAAAAATAATGTTAGGTTAAATAAATTACTACATTAAAAATAAATTACTCTATTTTAGACTTACGACCTATGCCTGTAACCTTTATAGTCTTCCTTTTTCTCTTCCACAGCCATTCACGATATAAAACTCTATACTGAAATTATTTTACCACCAAAATTTAAAGAGAACACACGACCACGTGCTACTATGCATTTACCCTGCGTGACTGTGTATTGCGGGTTAACTACAATTTTCGATACTGACACACATTTGCGCAAATCTGTAAACCTTGAATATTCAACCTGAAATGTAAAAGCGAAATGACCCATTTTAGTGTGACAAATAACGGAGTGACTAATATAATTCAAACTGATTACAATAAATACAACTTCCAAGGTGAACTGCGATTAGTTCTAGATTTATGAGATGCTTATTACTAAAAATAACAGGATAAAAAAATAGTCAAATGTGATTTAAACATTAAAAATTAAATAGTGTTGGTAGAGAATTATCGCCTATAGGTACATAACTTAACGAAACAAATGCAACAAACCCATGGTGATTCATAATGATGAGGCCAAAATTTAATATCTTATGGAAAATAGAAGATTATTATTTTTCATTTTGATGTTTATCAAATTTTGCAGTACTGGAAGGGGATCAAAGATGAATTGTTTTTCTGTAAATGTATTTCGCTCAATTTATTCGATTTGCGTCAAATGTGGTATGGTGTTGCAGAAAATCGTGGCGTTGTTCATTAAATCTATTCTTGCAAAATTTTGATACATTTCAATAACGTCTTAAAAGCTTCTTGATCATACAACATACAACATAATTGAATGGTTGCAGCGAATTAGTCCATATTATATTATCTAATTTACAAGACAATCTTTCAATGGCTGATTGAATGTTCCCTGTATTTACACCATAAGTTGAATATTGCATTCATATATTTTTGTTGGTTTGGGTTAAATTAAAAATTATAAAAATACATTAAAAGTATACACAGTAATAAGAAATTTGTTCGCGTTATTACACGAGGTATGATTGTTGGCGCTGTTGAAAATATGGTGTAAATTAATAATATTTCTATATTCACAATTTATAATACTTTAAGCATTCTTTTTAACTGTATATCAGTATATAATATTTAGTAGAAAAATACACTAATAACTAACTGAAGAAATTATTTATTCTTTATTATATTAACGAAGAAAGGAAATCAGATATCAGTGGTGGTTCATGTTGAAAGAAACCAAAGTCTGTTCTCATAAAAACTCAATAATTTATTTTATAACGACCACGAAACCGGTTGCTATAAAATAAATTATTGAATTTTTTTGAAAAAAGGCTTTGTTTTCTTTCAAAATTTAATATATTAAATAACGAATTCCATTATTACACTGGATTGTACACCGACACATATTAGACGACGCTGACATGAATATGTCAACGTATATTGACCACCAGATACAATAATATTATTGATAATATCTTTACTTATATTTTCTATTATTTACTTTGGTAAAAATTTTAAATTTAGTTGTAAATTGTATTTTCCTCAAAAAAATGTACTACCATTGATTTTCCAAACCCTGTACTTCTCGCTAACATTTTATTTATTATAAAAGCTTTGGCATTCTAAATCCGTATCCGTTTTTAGCCTAGTCAAGAAAGTATTATTTCTTGACGAAAATCCATTATAGTACAGAAAATTTAATTGAAAAGTGAAAAATAAAAAGTAATTTTTCAATTATAATCCTTTCTATTTCTATACAAAGATGTTATAGAAACCCAACTAGTTTCGACTATATGGTTATCATCAGGGGAACAATTTTAATAGTAAGAAAACGTGAAATAAAGAGGTTCAAAGGTTTAAAACATTTTTGTCATGTTGTATTACATTAGTGTTAACATAAAACAAATAGATGTAAAAAACAACACATTACCCGGTGACAAACTGACAAACTTACTGTTTACATAAGGGACATTTTTTCGATTTTTGTAATTTTTACCTGAAAGAAAGTGTATTCGGTTGTAAATAGTTAGTTGTCCAAAATCATTTAATTCTCTCAAGTGGAAATCAAAATTTTTGAGAAAATTTTCACGTTTTTCTAAACACCCTGTATATAAAGTAATTTCATACCGCATGAAATTCATATATATGGTCCTTTATACATTAAATAATGAGAAAAATGCAATCAGCTACGTTAATAGTGGGGGTAAAACCGTCAGTCGAGGCCTTGAACATGCAGCGTCGTTAGGGAATTCGAATGCCGTAGTACAGTAATCTACGGTGACAATATTCACTGGCCTTGAATGACTTACTAGAGTGAGAGAGAAACTTTACTTTAGAAGGAAAAAGGAGGAATACAATGTCTACATTTGTTCTATTGTACTTCACAGTCGTATTCTTCATTATTACACTTTTGTAGTACTGTCCCTGTACCCGATTGGTACAACAATTTAGAGAGTAAAATTTCAGTGCTACGTCACTGCCTCTCGACATGTTACTCCAGCGCTGTCCTCCAGCGCCAACTCACTTCTGTTGTTGTATCGGTCGTTAACGACGTGTGTAGTGCTAAAAAGTACGAAAATCTAGTCGGAAAAGTTTAAGAAACTGAGATGGGAACTAAGTCATCAAAGTAAGTAATTATGTAGTTAACCTCACAATTCTAGGGCGTTGGCTTGAACCAACGAAACATAGGTATTCAACATAACAAAATTCCTGAGTCAACAAAAACACACTTTGGTTTTTACACTAGATATAAGAACCTAGACAATTAGCGCAAATTTCTGTTTCCACAAGGATACAAATTGTGCTAAGCATTTGCTTATAGAATTTTTTCATAAAATTCTGGCCTTTCAGCTGCCACATTGTGAATTACATGGATGCTATTTTAATAGGGATTTCATAAGCTATAAGTAGGCAAGATTGGGGCACACAAGGGCCCTGTGTTAATAAAAAGTCTATATTTAGGGAATTTCACAGGAAATTACCACATTGCTTATGGCATTACAAAAAATTTCTGGTCCAAAAGGGCTATATTGTTGTGTGAATGTGATGGAACTTTATGCTATGACAAATAATGATAATGTTTTTTATTAGGTTCTGACTCAGAATCTGAGACTTCAGAGGTGGAGATAACTTCCTCCGAGGTGGACGTTTAGAAAAATTTTGTGTCTGTGGGGCCTGCAATTCTACCAGAGCTCCACAAATTATGGCCATTCTGGGGGCAAGCCTCTTAGAACAGGTTAATGAGGGACAAGAAATTCATGGGGAAATTACAAATCGCTGGAATATTTTAGCTAAATGTGCAGAAAAAGGTAAACGAAAAGAATTAATGCGGACGTATGCGCCTATAAAAAAACTGTAAATTTTTCCACCTTAAATAACCTCTTCTGCCACCCAACAGAAAAGTCAAGACATTCAATAAGCCTATATAAAAGATTTCTCATAATGCCGCAGCCTAATCCATTGCTGAAGAAAACAATTGATGACTCACCTATAGACGAATTTCTGTTTGGTGAAAAACAGGATATGATTAAAAAAAGGCAAGAAGTTAAAAATAAAATTAAAATTAGCAAGTGCACTAGTCTTGAAAACAGTTACTAGCACCGACTCGATGGCCAAAAATGGTAAATCCGAGGGGCTCTATACAACATGATAGAGAGAAAACAACATATAACACTAGAAATATTACGACAAGAATTAAATAATAAACATATTATAGAAGTTAGTGTCTCAAGTTTACGGAAAATATTAAAAGAGCGTAGGTTTTAAATATATCATTGATAATGGAAGACGGGCATTAATGGAAACTCCACAAATAATTTCAAAACGTGTGAAATTTTTAAGAAATTACATGAAAAATCTGTCATCTGATGATCCATTCGACGTGGTATTTTTAGACGACAACTGGGTTTTCCAACATGGCAATAGTATTAGAACTTGGCATGACGTAAATCCTAAATCAGTTCTGAACAAAAAAGGAAATGAGGGTAAAAGATATATAATTTTACAGGCAGGTAATAAGAATGGGTTTATTGATGAAGCTGGTATTATATTTTCAACAAAAAACAAATCTGCCGACTATCATGACAATATGAATGCTGAAATATTTGAAAAATGGCTAGAGGAGCAACTACTACCAAAACTAGAAAGTCCATCTCTAATAGTAATAGACAATGCTAGTTATCAAACAAGACTAAGTGAAAATGTCCCAAATACATCTGCAACGAAAGAGGATATAGTTAGGTGGTTAAAAGATAAGAAAATAGAGTTCCCAGAAAATGCATTCAAATGTGAATTGTTAGAGTACGTTAAAAGGTATAAAGCAACATTACCATATGCTGCAGACGTACTGATTTCTAAAATGGGGCATAGAGTGCTACACCTTCCTCCGTATCATTGTATTTTTAATGCTATCGAGTTAATAATAATGGGCACAGTGTAAACATTTTTTTAATAAAAATATTGTAGGTGAACAAATCCATAACGAAACAGTGGTTTTAAATGTATGGAATCAAGCGTTACACAGTGTTACTAAAGAAAATTGGACAAACTGCATTAAACATACAGAACAAGTAATCGAAGAACATTGGCAGAAAGAGTGTCTTTTAGATACTGAAATACAAAACCTGGTGATACAACTTAATGAAAATTCCTCATCCGATAGTGAATCAGATGCTACGGATATCCAGCTAGTTTAATGTTTTTATACTTGTGTAAAATTTGTATTGCTTTCTGTATTTTAAATAAATAGGCTACAATTCATCAGCTTGTATTTAATTTGCACGTAGATGCACTATTTTAAAGTCCACCCCTGTACTGCACATCTGAGGACAGTATAATTGTCGCAACACTTGATATTCACGTTCTTTGTCTAACTCATATTAGTTCACCAAGACGTACGTTCGAATGCATATTAATGATTTTAAAGGAAGGCCTAAGTAAATGTCTTTGATTGTATTTGCGTGGAATAAGGTAAGATATACATTTATCTTTGTCTGTCGGTTTATTGCCGAGTTAGCCTTTACAAAATAATTGTACTATATGAGGGTAATCTTTCATCTGCCATTGAAAAATGGACAGGCATAACACCAATAATTTGTTAATTTTAACTGGGTAAGAGGTTATAGAATTCCCTTCTTTTCAAAACCCATACAAAAAATTGATCTAAAGCATTGATTAAGGAATGAACAAGATACGCGACTTCAATGGTAAAGTGCGAGGCCTTTTTTAGCAGCGAGATCTCGGCAAGTTGCAGGCATTCCTGTGATTTACGTAGTATGCTTTTGACAAACCTGTGTCGCGTCTGGTTTTATATCATTAATAATCTAGTGATAATAAAAATTTAATGTCCAGATTAATTTTAGTTTAAAATTATTAACGTAGTATGTTCTCTCTGCGAGCTATTTCTCAACGATTGTTTGACTTTTAACAGTCACATAATTTTAAACTAAAATCAATCTGAACATTCAATTTTTGTTTTCACTAGATTACAAATTATATAAAACCAGGCACGACACAGGTTTATCAAAAGCATACTACATGAATCACAGGAATGCTCGCAACTTACCGGGATTCTCGCTGCCAAAAAAGGCCTCGCACTTTACCATTGAAGTCGCGTATCTTATTCATTCCTTAATCAATGTCTAAAGGTAAACATTCCTAAAAAGGAATTCCCAGAGCATACAGCCAATTGTTATAAAACAATTATTAAAAACAAAAGCTATGTAAGCATGTAAACCAAAAAGAGGACAATTTTGTCTCACTATTTTTAACACCAACATCCACATAAGTTGGAATATTACAGAAAAATTGCTGTTGAACATCGATATATCTCAAAGAAGCATGATAAAAAGATAAAAAATTACCTTCATTTTAAATTTCAGGGCGTGAATTTAACTATTTAACAATAGGGTTGAGTACAACCCAATTTACAGTTACTAAACTGCTCAAACCAGTGGTAACAAACTTACGTAGCTAAGCCATAATTTGTGTGTCGTACTTGGATGACCTGCTTATACTTTCAGAGTCTCGAGAAACAGGTTTAGGACATGTTTTAGGTTTTCTAATAAATTTTGGAAAAAGCCAAATAAAACCAAATAAAATTCTCAAATTCTTGGGACTTGTATATAACACTGCAGAAATAATAATAAGTCTTCCCGAGGGAAAGACAAGGCAAGCATCAGGTATATTACCAGCTATTTTACAGAAAACTAAGTGTAAAATCCAAGAATTTGCAAAGGTTATAGGTGTTAGTGGCAGCATGCCCAGAAATAGAATACGGTTGGCTCTACACTAAGTCATTGGAAAGGGCAAAAATAGCTTTAAATGGGTCAGGTAACTAGGAAAGAATATGCATTGCATATACCAGGAAATATTGCACCAAATATTTTGTGGTGGTTGCAACATATTAATACTTAGTTGTAAATCAGTTATCAGACATCAGAAGTATAGCTTGGAAAAATTCTCTGATCCCTCGTTAACTGCTTGGGGAACTTATTACGGAAATGAGACAGCACATAGTATTTGAATATTTGAAGAGAGACAAAATCATGTTAATGTATTAGAATTAAAAGCAGACCTAAAAGCCTTAAGGTGTCTTACAGAAAAGGTTTCCAACTGTGAACTTCTGATTACAATAGATAATACCACTGCAATGGCATATATAAATTGAATGGGAGGAAATTTCTCTGATGCCTCGTTAACTGCTTGGGGAACTTATTACGGAAATGAGACAGCACATAATATTTGAATATTTGAAGAGAGACAAAATCATGTTAATGTATTAGAATTAAAAGCAGACCTAAAAGCCTTAAGGTGTCTTACAGAAAAGGTTTCCAACTGTGAACTTCTGATTACAATAGATAATACCACTGCAATGGCATATATAAATTGAATGGGAGGAAATAGATTTAAAAATCTTAATTTAGTGACAAAAAACTTTTGGCAATATAGAGAAAGTAAAGAATTGTATTGGCTTTGATAGCGACAGCGATAACGATGAGAAAGAAAGACGGTAGTACTAAAAATGTTGATGATATCTTTGCACAAAAGTTTAAATATGCTGATGAAGGTTTTTTTTAATTATAACGCTTAATTGTAAAACGTATTAAGAAAAAATATTTGTTTAGGTTATATACTTAGTATAAACCATTCTAAAATGAAATACATATAATTTTGCTATCCATTTGTGTTTTTCTTTTAATTTGATAAGTTTGAAGTATATTAAAGAAAATCGCTGTGGTGTAAGCGTTTTTATACAATAGAATATTCTATATTAACAATATGTATAATAATAATAGTACACGAACAATATTTTAATACAATGAGAACCAAAATGTATCTAATATAAACCTGAAATTTTCATTTCTCTTGTTTAATCATCTAATTTTAGGTGAATTTTTAATATAAATAGAGGGAGAAGAACTTAAAAACTAAAAATAATTTTTCGTGCTTTTAAATGTATCTTGAGTTAATTTTAATAAATCGATCAAAATATAATATCGTTAATTCTCATTTGATTCTCTTATTATTTGTTTCCACCATTTTCCAGACACCGTTATAAATTTGAAATCAACAACCCAAAAAATCTCTATACCTAGTATAAGAAATAAAATCCATCCTCATCCGCCATTTCTTCTTTTAATTAAGTTTTAATGTCAAATTCACTCAGCGATACCAAAAACCCCCAAAGATCTAATAAAAATTGAAAAAAAATAAATAAAAAATTAGATTTTTGACTCCATTTTGTGCATGCCATTTTATTTTATACCGACTTTGAGGCCAGAATCGTAATCTACGAGTCCAAAAACCTTATGTTATTCAGGCAATTATTTAAATAAATAAAAGAGTTTTACATTTTTTAATTAAGAATATACTAAAAAAACACTTATTTGTTAATAACAATTGAAAAAATAGAAAGCACACCTTCTCATATACGGGGAACTTTTCTATAAACTTTCCCGAGATAAAAAAAATAGTTAAAATCGGTTGTGAATCAATGAAGCTTCCTACATTAACACAATGAAACTTCCTACATTAACACAAAACAAAATGTTCTAGTCGCTCGGGAATCGATATCTGTTGCAGTCGAAACAGAATATGAGTTATCTCAAAAATATTTTCAAATAATATGTAATCAGTTAGGAACACCTGATATAGACTTATTTGCAAACCAAGGAAACACAAAATGTAATAAGTACATTTCGTGGAAGCCAGATCCACAATCGATTAAAGTAGATAGTTTTACAGGGTCATGGAAATCATTCTTCTTCTATGCATTATTTTTCAATAGTTTCAAAAGTTTTACAGAAAATAATCAATGATAAAGTAGAGGGAATAGTAGTTGTTTCAAAGTGGCCAATCCAATTTTGAAGAAATTAGTTACACGAGAACCATTCATACTAAAGCCTAATAAAGTGCTAATTTTGTCTCCTTTCAGAGAACCACACCACATATGGCAGCGACTTACCCTGGTAGCAGCACATTTATTGGGAAATCATTTCAGCGTAGGGGTTTCCCGGCTGCAGGATTGGAACCTCTGATTTCGGAGGGAACCAGGAAACAGAAAACAGTATAATATAATATGCCTCCATAATTGGCGGAATTTTTGTTATTGTAAAAGAACTGATCCCTCCTATATGTATAAGACCTGAACCATGTTAGTGAGTTTTAAGCCAACTATTCAATGACAAAAAATAATTTTTTACTATAAAATCATATAAATATGCACTTAAATTATTATATTTACTTTTAAAAGGAAGATAATACGCAAAAATGCTGGATGGTATGACAAAATTAATACTGTTAATGTACTCTACAAGCCAATGGCTAAAAATACATTAGCTTTAGGTAGTATAAATTGTTTAGTGATATCATGATGGTTTGTGTAGAGAGAGCTCTATTTCTTCTGAATCGCTTAATGGTCTATCAACATCTACATGTGTAATAAATGGTGATTTTAATATAGACTCCTATAAAAATGTTAGGGATTTTAATAGGTTATGTGATGTGTTATCGTGTTTTAATCTTAAACCGGTCATAGGGTGGCCTACCTGCGTGACAGATACCACTTCAACAATAATTGATAACATTTTCACTAACTTGACTGATAGTAACCTTGTAGTAGTAATTGACAACAATATATCAGATCACAGAACAGTGTTATTTCAATATAATACGGAAATGCTTGCAAATCAAAAATCAACTTCATGCTATAGAAGAAGTTTCAACGATAATTCCATTTCAAATTTTCTGTTGGCTCTTAAACAAGAAACTTGGTATGAATTGTATAACTTACGTAATTTAGACGCTGCATATGATTACTTCCATAATTTATTCATGCATTACTTTAACGTATACTTTCCTGAACGTAAGTTCTATAAAACTAACAAATCCGATAAACAATGGGTTAATAATGAAGTTAAGATATCAAGTATCCAATTAAAAGACTTATTTAACCTGAAAAATGCTTACCCTATTTTAACCCCATTTTATTTAGAAGCAAAAATTAAGCATACTACTTTAATTAATCATACAAAAAAAAATATTATCAAAATAAAATAAATACTTCCGCCAACCCAGGTAAAGCTGCCTGGAATATTATCTCAGAGTTGTCTAACAAGGATAAGAATTTAAAAAACATATGCATACAAAACAATGGTTTAATTACAGATGACCCAGTACTGGTAGCTTCTAGCTTTAATGACTTTTTCATCAATGCTCCTATTGAAATAATTAAGCAAATTCCTACTACTAATCAAACTAATTACGATAATCATAATACAGATATTAATTTTAATCAACACACTATATTTCTAGAACCTTTTCTATGTGAGGAACTATTAAATTTATTAAATGATAAATTAAAAAATAAACAATCTTCTGGTCCGGATGAAATTCCAACGTTTTTAATAAAAAAAGCTTTATCTATAGTTGTAAAACCTTTAACCTATCTTGTCAACTTATCATTTCAAACGGGTAC
The DNA here is from genome assembly GCA_963680705.1 of Rhagium mordax. NCBI lineage: Eukaryota > Metazoa > Arthropoda > Insecta > Coleoptera > Cerambycidae > Rhagium > Rhagium mordax. The sequence goes on from OY796656.1 coordinate 44,971,852, forward strand.
ATTCCCAAAATGTCTAAAACTGGGAAAAGTGGTGCCTGTGCACAAGAAAAATGATACAAATATTATGGATAATTATAGACCTATTACGGTACCTTCTGGGTTTTCTAAGGTTTTCGAGTACAGTTATTTGCATCGATTGTTAAATTTTCTAGATAACCATAAAGTCCTCACGGATAGTCAACATGGGTTTCGCTCATCTAAGTCGACGGGTACTGCTCTACATTCCTTTTATAAAAAAGTCATTGATTTTGTAGGGGCTGGCGAGTGTCCTGTTGGGATTTTTTGCGATCTCAGCAGGGCATTTGACTGCGTTAACCATGATTTACTTCTCAGTAAATTGTATAATTATGGTATTAGAGGAGTCCCCCTTGACTGGATTCGATCATTTCTAAATAAAAGGATGTAAATGTGATGTTTTGCAATAAAGGCTCTATAAGCAGTGTTAATTCAGAGTGTAGCGAGGTCAGTATCGGGGTACCACAGGGCTCAATTTTGGGTCCTGTGCTATTTCTTTTATACACTAATGAACTTGATACCTTAACTTCCGAGGCTTCGTTTATCATGTATGCAGACGATAAATCGCTTGTTTTGTCAGACAAATCTGATGTTATATTAGAATCTACTAGCAATAGTGTATTAAACTCTTTAAATGATTGGTATTCTTTTAATACATTACACTTAAATATCCAAAAAACACAAATTATGAGGTTCCATAATAGACAGAAACTATGTTCGGCGTTAAGTTTGAATATTAAAGATACACCACTTACACAGTCTAGTGTCGTTCGATTTTTGGGTTTAAACATAGACGACTGTTTGAATTGGAAGGAACTACCTCATATCTAAATTAAATTCCATATATTATTTATTCACCAATTTAAGAAGCGTCCTGTGTAAGGATCAATTAATAAATCTATACCACGCCCAAGTTGCATCCAGGTTAAGATATGGTGTCTGTTTTTGGGGTAATTCCACCTTATCACCGAATGTATTTATTGCTCAAAAAAGAATTTTAAGATGTATAGAAGAAGTTCCTAGTACTGTGTCGTGTAAGGAGCTTTTTAAAAAATATAAGATTTTAACACTGGTGGGTTTATTTATATATGAATTATGTGTGCATGTGTTTGTCAACAGGAATTGTTTTAAAACCAATGAATCAGTTCATTCTGTTAATGTAAGGAACAAGGAAAATTTTTGCATACCTTTCTGTAAATATAAGATATCCTCAGACTCTCCAAGCTGTGTTGGTCTTAAGATATTTAACCTTCTTCCTGAGGACTTAAAGCAGGCTAAGCCTCTACATCGTTTTAAATCAAGACTTAAAGACTGGTTAATAGCCAAATGCTTTTATTCTCTCAGTGAATTTTTTGTGCATTAGTGATTAAGTAAATTGTGACGATTCCTATACAAACTGTATTGTCTTAAAGGAAAATAAATGTTTATTATTATTATAATAAAGGACAGGACTATGAAGTATAATTAAATGATCAAATGACTTACCTGTAAAGAAATTTAATCCAAATTATACGATCAGTCCTGTCCGAAATTATTACATACCCTCCCAGCAGACATTTCTTGTTTTTAAATTCCGGCCACAGCTACGTTTTTGCCAAAGCGATTGACAACGTAGCTGACGTATCCCGCCACAATGGCTCTGACTGAATCATATATATATATATATTCAACATATTTCATTTTAAATAAAACAAGAAAAACGGTATGTAATTTTGTTTGTTTAATGAATTTTCGGTATTTGTTTAGTGTATGTTTATTTGAAGTCATATGTTACATCTAAAATGTTAAATTCAAATTCTTGCAGGTTTTTTTTTTTAAATATATACCAACATTATTCAGTACATGTTTTCCCAAAATCCGATGTTATACTATTGTTTCGTTATTGAGGAAACTATGAGGCCTAGAGGCACCATTTTCGGATCAAATTGAAGCTAATTCTCTACAAATTCATTTACATGACTTTTCTCTAGGAGTATTAGTTTAGGCGGTACGTGCCATAGAAAATGACCCTACCGATAAATTTTCACTTTTTAGAAAAAATTGTCCATCTTTTACTGGCTGTATCTCCGCAACCAATGGACCTAGAGAGCTCTGGTTGGGCTTAAATTGTAGCAAATTTAGTTTGCTTTACAAGTATAGAAGATACCCGAAAAACGCTTCCTTAAGTTATTATTTTCAAAAATTATGCAACAAGTGTCAGAATTTCGCAGTTTTTCGAGCACCACGGGAGTAGCACAGGGTTTTCAGGGTTGCAAACTTGGGTATAAACTACTCTCAGGGGTCCTAATAACATATAAAATAATCGTGGATACATGCGCGTTTGCGATGTTTGCCTTTTCTTGTGTCGATATTGACTGGCCTAGTAAGTATATGTTGGTACTACTTATTAAAACCCGCTTATTTATGTAATCCACCGCTTATTTACAGCAGGACAAATGCATTACACTAATACCTTTACAAGATTTTCTCGATAAAACATAGCTCTAATTTAAGTACTCTTACCGGGCTCAATGATATCCTTTGTCAGTACTTAAACTATGACCTTAAAAATTGACTTTGGGTTAATTTCAAATCCTTTAAATTTGTGTTTCTTAGCAATGGATTAAAATTACAATCAATAGTAAAGTTGTTTTGTATTATTGGCACTAATTGTTTTTTAGCATTCATCAGAAGTAGTAAGCGTACCGGCGCAAGCAGAATCACCAACATTTCATGTTACGGCGGTGTCAGCAATCTTTAGTCCACCCTATGTTTCGGTTGAAAATAACAATGATCTGCAATCGCGGATAGACTCACAATCACATACTAATGATAAGGTAAATTTAAATATTTTTGTTTTGTTGGTGCATAAACATTTTTTTTGATATTGGTAATTTAGGCTAAGAAGAACGTTTTATTTGTTACAAGCAAAGACTCTACAGATACTAGAAAATACAAAGATGCCCTCAGTGGTGTTGATAATCAAATTTTAACGGATACCCAGGGTCCTCACTATACCGGCAATTTTGAAATTGTAAAAGACACCTTTGTTTTAAATAATTCGACTGATGATGACGACTCAGTGAGAGATAGGGACTTTAGCCCCACAAGCAGTCCCGACAGCAGTTCCGATAAAGAATGCCATAGCTCTGACAACAGAACTCAAAATAAAGATGATATTGACAAGAAAATGAAGCTGCCGAGCAAGATAAACGAAACGAGCAAGAGGAGACAAACGAGAACAGGATCAAGAGAGAGCAGAAACACAAAGACAAGAATGTAATGTAATGCCGGAGCTTAAAATCAACAGCCGAAAATGATTACGAAAACCTGAAACGTGGAAGAAAAATTTATAGAAAAAGAAGTTAATAGTGACCAAAGCTACATATCTGAAGGAAAGAGACAAGTTCATGAGAAAAAATGAAAGCTTCGTGCAAAGACAACTGTAGATTTAAATGTTTTACAATTGAGGAAGCAATACATGAAGCTATATTTAAGAACTTTTGGGGATTAGATGACAGTCTTCATATGCAGTTTACTGCTTCTCACATGGAATTAGTAAAGCCTAAATACAGACGCGTAACTGAAGGAAGTACAAGGGGGGAAAATATTGGCTATTTTTTACTGTAAATGGAGAGAGGAGAGTTTGTAAATTATTTTTTATGAACACGTTAAATGTAGGATAGGTTTGTAAGAACTACTTAGGCTAAAGCTAAAGAATGTAATAATATAGTAAAAAAGGATGAAAGGGACAAGCACAATGCACACAAGACAGTAGAACACAGCATAAAAGATTCAGTAAGAGGCCATATTAATAGTTTTCAGGCCATCGAGTCACATTATCTTAGAGCCAATACAACAAGGAAATTTATAGATGGATCCCTAACTCTGGCCCAAATGTACAGATATTACAAACAAGACCGGCAAGAAAGCCATATTTAACAGAGAGTTTAACATATCTTTTTATCAACATAAAAGAGATCAATGTTCCATTTGCGAAACTCGAACCCGGAGGAAAAAGTAAAAAGCCAAGAAAACTATGATCGCCGCAAATAAAATAAAAAGCCGTGAAGAAAAAGCTAAAGATACAGTGGTTGCTAAGGATAAACTAAATATTATTGTGGCATGTTTTGACCTGCAAGCTGTATTATCAACACCTTGTGGATACGTTTCAATTTTTTATTACAGGTGCCATGCCGTTTAAATTGCTTTAACTTTACAATTTTTGAAATTGCAAATAAACGTGGTCTGCTCTTTTTGACACGAAGCTATTGCCTCCCGATGAGCTAATGAGATAGCAACTCTTCTCCTCTTCAGTTATATTTCCAGTTTACCGCCTAATACAGATATCATTTTTTATTCCGACAATTGCGTAGGACAGAACAAAAATAAAATAGTTGTTTCAATGTACCTATATGCAGTGTATAACACCCAAGTAAACAGCATTGTACAGGGTCATCACGCGAAAATGTCCGTTTTTGAAATAACTCAGCCATTTTTCATGTTATGACATAGATGTAAAGACATTCTGAACTAGTTTTTTTCCACAGAATCTAAATTTTCTATCAAAAAACAATAACGAATCGCATTTCAGAAATACGACATAATACTTTCTCTTTTAAATAGAACACTCTGTATATTTTGAAATATTTCGATTCTGCTTCTCTTTCTGAATTCAAAATGTCAACATATCTTATGTTATCTCAAATGGTTTTTGAGATATTTAGATTTGATGATATTAAAATCTGTTTCTCTTCTTTTTCTTTTTTGGGATTTATTACCACATTCCTATCCAAAAAAATTCGATTTATTTGAAAAATATTCAAATTAACCAGTTTAAAACTGGGAAATAACCTCTACGCCTTTGACGTAATGTCAGAGGATCAGTTAGAGGGTGTTTTTTGACAACTAATAGGAATTAAATTAATACAAAAATACTGCGCTGACGTTTCGGAAACTAGATCCGTTTCCTTTTTCAAAGTTTAGGCTTTAGATTTTTATGTAACGTGTAGAATAACAAATACATTACGTCAAAGGCGTAGAGGTTATTTCCCAGTTTTAAACTGGTTAATTTGAATATTTTTTATATAAATCGAATTTTTTTGGATAGGAATCTCAAGGAATGTGGTTATAAATCCCCAAAAAGAAAAAGAAGAGAAATAATTTATGAAATGCCACAAATAACATTTAAACAATATTAAAATCGGATATATAAATCTGACGATATTAAAATAACGTGACCGATTTTGTTAAGTAAATTTTGAAAACAAAGAAAAACATTAACCATAATGAGAAAATTATCTCTGAGAAGCATAGAATGTTGATTTCATACATTTATTTAACAAAGAAAATATTAACAAACATTAAAAAAATATTAACAAAGAATTAACAATGTTAAATATTACAAGGTTAAATATAATAAATAATTTTAGATACATTAATGCATTTATTCAATTTAATAATTGCTCAATTTTCATAACAAAGTCTATACCGTTTTAAATTGTTTAGAGAATTCCTGGTGATTGTTTAGGTGATTTATCGACAGCGGTTTAGACTTTGTTATGGAAATAGAGGTAGACATATTGAGCGATTACTAAATTGAATATATGCATTAATGTATTTAAAATTATTTATTATATTTAACCTTGTAACATTTAACATTGTTAATTCTTTGTTAATATTTTTTTATTTTTTTAATATTTATTAATATTTTCTTTGTTAATTAAATGTATGAAATCAACATTCTATGTTTCTCAGAGATCAGTTTCTCATTATTGTTAATGTTTTATTTGTTTTCAAAATTTATTTAACAAAATTGGTCACGTAGTTTTAATATCGTCAGATTTATACAGTGCGCGCCAAATGTATGGACCGGGACTTATAAAATCTAAAGTAAGCGATCAAAAAAATTGAAATTTGATATGCGCATATGGGACGTATTTTCGCATATTATGACGTGATTTCCAAGTATTTACCCCTTTTATTACAGAATATACAGGGTGCAGGTCATTTTTTTTAATGGTAACAGGGCCAGTACTTGTTAATTTCTGAAAGTACAATCTTTTCTGCTTCTGACAGTGTATCACAAGATGGGGGCTGCATAAGAAAAAATCCTAGAAAAAAAATAAAATGTAAAGTAACACACGAATATGACCTGGTCGACTGGTCTTAATAAATTCCAAGCTTATCAGCTTGTACTTTTTTGTCCTCGGTATAAAAGACAGAAAACGGGACAAAGGACAAAAAAGTACAAGCTGATAAGCTTGGAATTTATTAAGACCAGTCGACCAGTTCATATTCGTGTGTTACTTTACACTTTATTTTTTTTCTCGGATTTTTTCTTATGCAACCCCCATCTTGTGATACACTGTTAAATAAAATAATAATAAATACACCACATGTAATTACGACCCCCTTTATCCCAGAAGGCTGAGCCTTGTGCGGGAGAGGGCTACACATTTAAAGACAAGGGACACACATCCAATATCCGTGTATAATGGAAAAATCCCTCTCACAGTATTTTCCATTGCCACGACCGGGATTCGAACCCGGGACTTTTGGGTGAGAGGCAGGTAAGTACTCTACCATCTCGACCATCAGTCATATGTTAGAAGCAGAAAAGATTATACTTTCAGAAATTAACAAGTACTGGCCCTGTTACCATAAAAAAAAAATGACCTGCACCCTGTATATTCTGTAATAAAAGGGGTAAATACTTGGAAATCACGTCATAATATGCGAAAATACGTCCCATATGCGCATATCAAATTTCAATTTTTTTGGCCGCTTACTTTAGATTTTATAAGTCCCGGTCCATACATTTTTCGCGCACTGTATATCAGATTTTAATATCATCAAGTCTAAATATCTCAAAAACCATTTGAGATAACATAAGATATGTTGACATTTTTGAATTCAGAAAGAGAAGCAGAATCGAAATATTTCAAAATATACAGAGTGTTCTATTTAAAAGAGAAATTATTATGTCGTATTTCTGAAATGCGATTCGTTATAGTTTTTTGACTGAAAATTTAGATTCTGTGGAAAAAACTAGTTCAGAATGTCTTTACATCTATGTCATAACATGAAAAATGGCTGAGTTATTTCAAAAAAGGACATTTTCGCGTGATGACCCTGTACATAAATTCCTAACTGTGGGTCATACCCAAAATGAGGGAGACTCAATGCATTCTGTCATAGAAAGGCAAAAGAAGAGAGCGTTAAAAAGTGGACCAATTTTTGTTCCCTCTCAATGGCCACCATTAATAAGAACCGACATTAAAGAAGGAAACCCTACGAAGTTAAAGAGCTGGCTACAGAAGAATTTTTTAACTTGAACCAAACCAATTTGAACAAAAATTTACCAAAAATTCTAAAAACGAAAAGGTGATATGGAACGAAATTCAGAAACTCAAAGCTGAGAAGAAGTTGCTTGTTCGATGTTCGTCCTACATTTTTACACCGGCCCATGAAGACGTTGCAGAGCAAAATCCTTCTACAAGCACTAGAAGAATAGCACACGCGCTAGGTGTGTTACGGGCTCAAAATGTCCTCTGATATCTCTGTGATCCCCAAACCTACATGGCGCATTAGTGGTTGCCTATCCTTGAAGTCGGGAAATTGCCAATCGATTCTTTCAATGCCATTTGAAGTAACGAGAAATGGCCCGGTAGGATTTGGTATAATGGAATACCTCACGGAATATTTTCTGCGGGACTCTTGAGTTTTGACATTATCGTTTTGGGTTCTATGAGGTGAACCTCGTGCTCGCTGTGGTGGCTGGTGAGATTTTGATTTTTGGAATCATCCGTTTAGGGGATATTTTTTATCAGCCGCAAACATTAAGTTCTCAATTTGTGATGTTTATGGATTTATGGTATAGCCGTATTTTTTTTTTGGGCGAAATTAATACCTTTCGTGGGAATTAAAAACAGCGTTGAGGTGCCTTGTGTGTGTGTTGGAGACAAGTTGTGCAGTAATTCTTTGGCGTTGGAATGAGTTAGGAGTCCTCGCTTAATAGCCAGTTCGAGAATTAAATTGTGTTCTGAAAAAACCCATAGGAAAAAAAGGGTTTTTTTTTGCCCTAAAGGATCTTTTGTTCTGGACGATTTTTATTTTCCCGGAGGATTTTTCCTTTCCCTGGAGGATCTTGTTTTCCCTGGGTTGGACGGAAGTTCCCTGTGTGGTAGATTATCTATCTGTAGCGGTGTTTTTAAGACAAAGCTCAGCGGCGTGTTAAGAAGCTCAGCGGTGTTTCCAGCGGCGTTTATAGGCAAAGCCCAGCGGAGTGTTAAGAAGGAATCCAGCGGTGTTTTTAGGACGAAGGGAAGAAGTTCGTTCTATAATCCGTTTATTCTACAGAGACCTGGTGTACCCTGGTTAACCTGGTATCGACATCCACCCGACTGGATAAGAGCTGGTATTATTAGTAATAGTGCTTTATGGCCTTCAGCCTCATACATTATTGTTTACTAGCGCACCTAGTGGGCTTTAAGGACTAATTTTGTGCATTATAACTTGGTAATTACGTTCATATTCATTCTAAAGGCAGCAACTACCGTGTAAACTCCGTTGTAGCTACATCTGGGTAACGTCTACTGCTGTTGCCACGCCTTCTGCTATCTTACGATAACTGTCCTAATTTTTCTTGCGCTTTGAATTACGCTATACTTGTTTATGTATATATTGTAAATGTTATATGTCTAAATTATAAGCCCTCTCTGTGTTGCTTCGTGAAATAAATTAGTTTGTGCAAATCTTGTTTGTATGGCCCCGACCATCACCGAAAGGAATATCCTCATTATTTTTATTTATTTTGTCTCAACTCTGACATTAGTGTAGTACAAGTGCAGCGTACTACGTCTTTTATTAAGTCAACCTCTTTTGGCTCTAAGAACGACCCTGAGAATCTACTATATTCTAGCTAGTCTGGTTGGCGTGCATCACTGCCGGGCATGCACACTGCCAGATATATATTATTTTAATTTTATTACTGCCGCAACGGGAAAGCCCGTTCTTTGGCAGTTTAATATAGAGCCCACCGAATATGCGTCGGTAGCAGGTGTTCCTCAAACCCGTGTATGGATGGCAGTAAAAGCGGAACGGTGGTATCCTCACCACATTCAAAAGGTCCAACATCTTCAACCAGGTGATAAAGTCGCAGATCTTATGTTCTACCGTTGGATAATGTATCGTCTAAGAACTTTGCCCCGAATTATTTCCACGCGCGAGGCCCAATTCACTCGTGACGGTGTGGAATTCTAGGAATTCACATCTCTGGAGCCACAACAATCCTCACACCGTTGTCTAGAAGAACTCCCAAGCACAAGTTCTCCCTGAATGTGTAATGTGGAGTGATCAAAGAGGTAAAAGATACAGGAGGGAATATGAGACAAAATACGGCAAGACGGAAGTGGCCATTGAGGCTTCTTAAAATGGCGGAGATGACGTAATTGACGTCTGCATCAGTGGCGTAGCGTTTGAAATAATAAAAATGCGTTTAATTTTAGAATAATGCGCATGTATTTAAAAAAAACAAATCTTCAACTACATAATTATAATAATACAAAATAAATGATCAAAATAGCTTAAACACCTAAAAGAAATAGTATTTCACATATAATTTTATTAAGAACAAAGTATAAAAATATTCACCGGTGAAAGGTAACCCCATATTTTCGGGCTGTATGCGAAACCCCACAAGCTACACAACTAACCATTATCACAGACTAATAATAATATACCATTATTTCAGTCCTCAACGAATAATGCACACAACAACGCATGAACTCCGCCATGAACCAAACAAAACTAACCTTCCGGAAAGTGGCTTATTGGGAGTGATGAACGATAGGTGATGAACGATAGGTGGTGAAAGATAGGACAGCATTTTTTTGGAGGCTGATTGACTGGAGAAATCAACTTGGATTTCCTCTGGGCTATTTTGCCCAATTTATTATTGGCGCAAAATGTCGACATTTCCAGCATGATGGGGCATCGCCTCATTTTTCACTCCATGTCCGGGAGCATTCAACAATGAGTTTCCTAACCGCTGGATCGGTCGCAGTGATCCTCAAGCTTGGCCAGCTAGGTCTCCTGACCTAACTGTTCTCGATTACTATGTGGCCACATGAAACAATCGATGTACAGCACAGAAGTCAACACTAAAGAGGAACTACGGCAGTGGGTAGTGGCAGCCTCCGATGACATGAAGAACCACAGACAAAACATTGGGAAGGCCACACGACATTTATTGGTGCAGTGCAGGAAATGCATCGAAGTTGGGAGAAGACATTTTAAGAACCTGATCTAGTTTGAATTGAAGAACTCCTTCTCTAATATTATTATGTGTATTATGATTGTGATGAATTACCTATTCTTCCTTAAAAGGGTTATTACATTTTATGTATGCATGCTTTTTCTATGTAGATTATACCCATAATCCATTCATAATCATATACCGAAATTGCCAACAGCTCCCAGACCAACGAAAAAGTAAGAGTGTTATCAGATGAAGAAATTGAAGCTACAGATGAAGACAACGACAGTGAAGTGGAAATCGACGAAGATCAGCCTCGGGGTCAACCAGATATGAACACAATCGTGAATGATATTGACAGCGGAATTAATTTTTGACATAGGTACAACTTCTGCAAGAATCTACAGCAATACATGATCAGAAAAATCTCTAAAAATTTATCTCGTGGATAAGATCACTGTAATAAAAAAATCATCTTATTGTTGGTTACTACACGAGTCTAATGGCAGAGTTGGCACGGACACCTGTCCACAGATTCGTGAATACCGGTAAAAACACGAGGACTAAAAAGGCACTAACTCGTACTAAAGCATCAAGGCAAAGAAGAGATAAAATAAACAGAAAAGAAAGAGGTAGTTCTACTGAAGAAGAGATTCTCGAAGAGACTACTACAGACGAGTCTACAGATGAGGAATATGAGTCGGAAGCTGAATCATTTTGTTTCGTCAGACGTTTCTATGACCAATTCAGCAGGTGAATCCAAAAGTGAACTCCAGAGTCGTTAGTGAAATAAATCCAGAAAACTACTACGCTATATATTACGATATAAGTTGGCACTTCGGTCGTGTAATAAAAATTTTAAAAGCAGAACTTAACTAATTTATTTGGCCAAAGAACGAGGATATGCAAACCGTACAGGAAAAATTTATATTTTATGGCCCTGTCAAGTTGATCGGCACTGAACCATTAGAACTGAAACGAAATAATCTGATTAAAGTAAGGCAAAATTATAAATCTTTTAAGTGAAAATAACTTATTTGAATAAGTACGTCAGAGATTACGTTTGTATCTTGATTTTAGTTTATTTAAGAATATAAGAGAAAATGTTCTGTTTCATGAATATTGGTTAGTTTTGTGCTCGTTTTTATGTTTGTTTATTTTTTAATACTCATATTCATATAATTTATTGCCATATATTGCCAGTTTTTATTTTTGTTTTCTTAAATAATTAAAATCATTTTACTATAACTCCAATATTTCCTATTCGAAAAACATCGAGGTAAAGTTTATTTACGAACTTTTATAAAATATTAAAGTATTTTTTAAAAGTAGAGTTCATAATTATTAATTATATTAGTTATAATTATTATAATCATTATAATTGTCTGTTGATATTTTGTCTTCACTAAACAGATATTCGCACACAACTGTAGATTTGCGAACATTTCTTATTGATCTGACTTGAAAATAGTTAAACCCAAAATGACCTCCAGAAGACAACTCATCGTTTGTGCCGCATCTTTTATAATTATGTCTACTTTAATTGAAGAAGAGGATATTAAAAAAAGGAAGAGTAAACATAGGTTTTGGATATCCCGTTTTTTTAAAACAAGAAGTTCAACGCAGCTGCTGACTGACTTAAGAACAGACGAAAGGATTGGTTTATTCAAAATTTTTACGGTATATTTCCGGAAGATTTTACATTCGTAGGTTTGCTAATAGGTCCATAACATTTTACTTGCACTGGTCTTTATTTGGTTTATTCTGTTGATTTTTTGTTCTGTTTAATATTTCATTTCTTATTGACCAAATTTTAGAATTATTATTAATATTCTCATTGATTTTTTATTTGTAATATTTTTGTTTTGTTTTCTTTATCAGTTTATTTAAATAATATCTATATACTATGTATTGATTTCTTAAAAGGGTATTTTGTGGATTTTTTCTTACTTTTTAATGCAAATAATTTCGATGTATTAGAGATGTCATACCCTTAAATGCATCAAGTTGTCTTACGGCAACATACCTACATTTAGGTGCCCAGATATTATGGGAATGTAAATTTCAGCCTACTGCATACTGTATCCGATTATCTACATATCATTTAAGTTGGTAAAATCACACAGTATAGATAGATGGCGCTCTCATTCATAATTAGTAATGTTCAACCCCATTTGACACGGCACTGGGACCAGCTACTTAGAACTAGCAAAGTGCTGACCACCAAGATTCTATTTCTGTTATAATATTATGATATACTATTTTACTTTGCATTATATTCATTCCTATTTTGTACCTTCATCAACCAAGGTCTTTCTTAAATAAAAAAAACAAAATAATTATTTCTAATTGAAATTTTTATTGAACATGATTGGCGCAGTCGAAAAGGATCACATCCGTGATTAGTGTTACATCGTGTTTTCATTAGTCTCGTGAATTTTCAAATTCTCAAGGTGTGAACGAACCCATTTTTGTGTTTTCCGAATTGTGAGTGTGGTGAAAATCTAACGAAGACGTTCATCAAGCAGATCAATTGGAGGCAGAAAGAAGGATCCCAGGGTGCTGAAATTAGTAGGCATCCAAGAAAATCATCAGGGGGCGAATTCAGTAACCTCCTAAGAAGACTTTGACGAAGATAGGAACTAGGAATCAACAACTAGGTTGACAACATTTCGCATAACCACAGTGGTAAGTGGAATTTCTCTATCCTAGCATCCCCTAAGTTTATCCTTTCCTGGTAAAAATCGATTTTGTCAAGTTAGGTGTAACATTGTGTTAAAAACTTAGATTTTGTCTATTGTAGACAACGTAGATTAAGAAACAATTTTGAAAAATTGCACATGCAATATTTGATTTATTAAAATAATTTAAAGAAATTGATATTTTATTAAATGATATAAGGTATCAAATGTTTAGTTAATGTCCGATATTGATATTTTAAGCGAGCTTTTAAGCAATTCTCTTAAGTTAAGTAACGATTTAGATTTGCGGTAGTTCAGTTACCTTGATAGATTTAATTGTGATAAATAGCTCTTTAACGTATAGTAACTGTCAAACATTAGATGTTTCAAATATATCTGATCACTCTGTAGTACACTGTAATCTTTTTCTGGACGCAAAAAAAGTAGAAGTAAAAAACCATACATATAGAAATTTTTCGCAATTTAATCTGGCGAGATTTGAGGCCGATTTGCAATCTCTACCATGGTTTCAGCTGTATGGTATAAATAATATGGATGACAAGGTAAATTTATTAAACAATAATTTATTATCACTATTTGATACCCATGCACGTATAAAAACATCCAGATTCACAAAACCTCCATGTCCTTGGTTAACTTACAATATAAAGTTAATGATTAAAGAGAGAGAAAAAGCGTTACAAAAATACAAGTCAACAAAAAATACTACACACTGGGATAACTACAAAACTATTAGGAATTACGTTAATACTGCAGTAAAAAGAGAAAAGAAAAGGCATTTAGAGTACAAAATGTCTGCTGCAAACAATAAAGAAAAATGGAAAATTATTAATAATCTTAATAACACAAATAAAACTCTTTCTTTAAACTTTAATACAAATGCAAATGAAGTAAATGATTTTTTCGCAAACATATGTAATAGTCAACATCAAGCAGACGCAAATACAGCAGATTTTTACAAAACCAATTTATTCAAAAATTTTGAGGAACTGTTTGCCTTTGTCCCTGTAACTGAAGAACAGATTTCCACAATAATTCTAAATATAAAATCAAAGGCTTGTGGTTTGGATGGAATTAATATTACACTCATACAGTTTGCTTGTCCTTTTCTCATTCCATATGTAACTCACATAATTAATTGTTGTTTAGAAAATTCAATATTTCCCACAAAATGGAAAGAAGGGCGTGTCACGCCAATTGCCAAAGTAGAATCTCCTACCGACTTAAAGGACTTGCGACCTATTACAGTGTTACCCGCGTTATCTAAAGTTTTAGAGAGAGCCATGGAAAATCAAATTCGTGGTCATTTAAAAGTACATAGCATTCTACCACCGACTTAATCTGGGTTCCGTCCTGGGTATAGCTGTGGAACTACACTGCTTGACATAACCGATGATATTTTTAGGGAAATTGATGAGAAAAAATGTGTTGTTCTAGTTCTATTGGATTACACGAAAGCATTTGATACCATCAATCATGAGATTTTATTGTCTATATTAAATTATATTGGCTTGGGAGACTCCGCCATAGCTCTCTTCAAAAATTATTTAAAAAATCGTTGTCAGAAGGTTGCACTGTTTGACGAAATGTCTGATGTGAGAAGTTTAAATCGAGGTATTGCACAAGGATCCATATTAGGACCCTTAATCTATACTATTTATACATCCAGTTTTCCTTCGGTTTTAACTGCATGTAACATGCACATGTATGCAGATGATAGTCAGATATACAAATCTTTTTATAAGAATGATATTGCGGAGGCCGAGGCAACCATTAACCGTGACTTGAAATCTCTGGTTGATTGGTCAAGTAAACATGATCTAAAATTAAATATTTCAAAATCGTCGGTTATGTTATTTGGTAAGTATAAAAGTTGAGGATGAACAATTGCAGTTTGTAAAAAAAATCATGAATTTAGGAATTGTAATTGATAGACCCTTACGATTCACAGATCACGTGTCATATTTATTGCAAAAAGCTTATGGTAAACTAAAGGTAATGTTTCCAAATAGACATTTATTAAGTCTCAAGATAAAGTCGACAATATGCGATTCTCTTATACTGTCCCACTTTAACTATGACTACGTGTATGGTCCTTGTCTGACAGCTAGAGATGCCCAAAGGATACAAATGGTTCAAAATAGTTGTCTGCGTTTTATTTTTGGCATAAGAAAATATGACAGAATTAGTCACACTTTGTCTAACCTTCGGTGGCTTAATATGGCTAATAGGCGGAAACTACACGCAACCACCCTATATCATAAAATACTTACTCATCGTACTCCAGCCTATTTAACTAATAAAATAAAATTTAGGACTGATGTACACAACTTGAACATCAGACAAAAAGATTTAATTACCATTCCACGTCATAAAACAACATTATTTAAAAGGTCATTCTCATATCAAATAGGAAAGGAGTACAATGAAATACCAAGAGATTTTAAAAGTATGTCTTTAGCTAGGTTCAAGAAAGCCCTAACAAATAAACTCTATAACGCCCAAAGTATTGTATGATAAAAATTAGGTAGGTATGTACAAGTCAAGAGTTCTGTTTAATGGATTATGTTATGTATGTCTATAAGTCTGAAAGTATTATAATAATGGATATATTTATTTGTGTGCAAATATCTGATTGTGCAATTTCGAAAATCCTGTCACATATTTAAATATGGATCTATGTAAAACTTTTTTCAATTATGTAGAGGGATTCTCTCCCTGATACCTCGTTTAATTTTAGTTTTTATGTGGGATTAGTTAGTAATTAGTTAGTTTAAATATAGAATTATTGTTAAATTATATGTCAATATTACATGGAAGGTACCTCATTCAGTTAGTTTGGGTTCATGAGGTAGAACAATAGTTGACACTATTGATCATGGACCTTTTAACATTATGTAGCATGAAAATCGTGGAATATGTTATTTTTTATTATTTATCCTTTGTAGGCATGCTATATTTGTTAATAAAAATATTTATTATTATTATTATTATTTAAATAATTTAAGCAAGGAAAATATTTCAAATAAAATAATGACTCCACCAAGTGGAAGCGGTATTAAACAACCTACAACAGTAATTAATTCAACCTTATTAACACAACATATTTCTCTCATACCCAACTTTGATGGCAATGCTAACAAATTAGAAAATTTTATAAGTATTTGTGATAGATTTATAATACAATATTACAGCGCAAATGAGGAAAATTTCAACGAATATTTACTTTTAGCTATAACTAGTAAACTAACCGATGATGCACAAAATTTAATTTATTCTCGACCCGAATTAAATACGTGGGATTTAATAAAAAATGCACTTAGAATAAATTTTGGAGAACTCCGCGACAGAGAATCTCTAGAACAAGATTTAATAACGATTACACAACAGCGTAATGAAAGTTTGATAGAACTAAGTGAAAGAATCAAATTAACACGAAGTAAATTAAACTCAAAAATTAGAGCAGACTCAGACCCCAATACAAAATTAATTTATTTAAATCAATATGATAAACTTGCATTAAACACGTTTATTCGTAATCTACGAGGTGAAATAAAAACTATCATTAGATTAAGAAATCCTCAGTCAATCGAACAAGCTATTGCTTTAGTTATCGAAGAAGAAAATTTTAATCAAAACGCTACACAATTGCAAAAAAGTAGTAACCAAACTAATAAACATTTTAATCAAAAACTAAATAATCCAAATACAAACTTTCAACAAAATTATTATTTGCCACCAACAGCAAACCAATCTTTTCAATATAAACAACAACAAACTAACCCACATTTTAATAAACATTGGACTTTACCAAGACAATATCAGAATTTTCAAACAAGACAGACTTTCCCTAGTCAACCAATTAATGTACAACCACGACAAATCAATCATGTATTCCCAACCAATCGACAAGTCTTCGGACCACCCCAAAATGTTTTTAAACCACAGCCAAATCGAGTAATTAATAATAAACCTGAACCAATGTCAATTCAAAGTAGAGTACCCAGTAATTTTAACAAAAATTCAAGTAACAATGTTTTCAGAAACTTTAATCCAGCATATAATAGACAAGTTCAATGGCAATCACGTGAACTGAATAATATTGATGAATCTCCGGAATCTTTTGACTCGGAATCATTTTACCCAATTACCCCAAATAACATGACTGACGAATTTACCAATTATTGTGACGTAACAATGCTAATTGCTAATTGTACTGATTATCAAACTTCTTATGAGAAAACTGAGTTTGAACCTACATCAAACGAAGTCGAACAAAATTTTCCAATACCAAAGACAGCCCGAGACATAAAATCATTTTTAGGACTGTTAGGTTATTATAGACGTTTCATCAAGGACTTTGCGAAACTGACGAAACCTTTTACTAAATGCTTAAAAAAGGGACAAAAAATTGAACATACCCCAGAATTTTTAGAATGTTTTGAAACTTGTAAAAAACTATTAATCAATGATCCAATCTTAATATACCCTGATTTTTCTAAGGAATTTAATTTAACAACAGACGCAAGTAACTTTTCCATATCAGGAATTTTATCTCAAGGCCCTATAGGAAATGATCGCCCTGTAGCTTACGCCTCGCGAACGTTAAACCCTGCTGAACAAAACTATAGTGTTATCGAACGTGAACTACTAAGTATAGTCAATTTTACTAAATTTTTCAGACCTTATCTTTTTGGAAGAAAATTTAATATAGTAACCGATCATAAACCACTTGTATGGCTTTTTAATATGAAAGATCCAAACTTCCGTTTAGTACGATGGCGTTTAAAACTCGAAGAGTTTGATTATAAAATTATTCATAAAAAAGGCAAAGAAAATACAAATGCAGACTGTTTATCGAGAATTGAGATAAATGTTAACGAGAACGAATCTATTATTCCAAATTATGACTTATCTGAAAATAACAAACTAATATCAGACTTTCCTGAAACAAACACTCTTAGAAATCCCGACAATACTAAAACGTTAAGTACTAGTAATGACACACAACACTCATCTGTTGAAAATCCCATTATTAGCATACCCATTACTGACGACCCAATAAATATGTATAAAAATCAATTATTAATTACACATTCGAAACAATCACTTGCTACCTTAATTAGAAAGCCTTTTGTAATAACAACCATTCAAAATCATTTTAAACATGATAGTGTTAAATTTAGACAAAGTAATACATTACTAAAAGACGTAACCGAAGAAAGTAGACAAAAAGAACTAATAAAATATCATCATGAGGGCAAAACATGTCATAAAGGCATAAACGAAGTAAAGACTAGTTTATCCAAACTTTACTACTGGCCAAAAATGATAGACGATATTACGCTTTACATAAATTCCTGCGAAATATGTCAAAAATCTAAATATGAACGACACCCAAACAAAATAAAATTTCAAAATACACCCATTGGTAATAAACCATTTGATTTAATTTATATCGACACTTTTAAAATCTCAAACCAAACATTCTTAACAATTATAGATAGCTTTTCTAGATATGCACAAGCGTACCCTATCCTCTTAAATTCAATAGATTTATTAAATGCAATTCTAATATTTATATCACATTTTGGTATACCCAGACAAATAACAAGCGATGAAGGAAGCGAATTCCATAATCATGCTTTAATTGAATTTTGTAAAAAACATAAAATTAAATTACACTTTACAACAATTTATAATCCAAACAGTAATAGTCCTGTAGAACGATTCCATTCAACAATAAGTGAAGACTTACGAATTTTAAAGTTAACAAATCCAGCTGAAAATATTAAAGTACTAATGTCTTATGCAATTATTGGCTATAATAACAGTTATCATAGTTCTACTAAATATACACCTTTTCAAATTATTAAAGGCGACGATGATAAACAAACCCCTTTTGACTTAAGTTACGATCGCGTTGTAACTCAATACGTACAAAACCATAAAAATTTAATGTCAACGATTTTTGAACGAGTTAAAATAAATAATGATAAAAGTCGACTTATTGATAAAACTAATGATAATAGAATTCTTCCACCTAGATTAGAAAAAAATCAAAAGGTTTATATAAAAGGAAACCTTAGAGATAGTAAAATAACACCGAGGTATGAATGCGCTGAAGTTAAACAAAACTTAGATAATAAATTCATCACTTCAAAGAATAAAACTTATCATAAAATGAAACTGAAACCTGAAAGGAAATTAAAACCGCCTATTGTTTCAGATAATGTGGTTCGCAATGACCATGATTACACACGTAGTGTTGTTGCTGACAACGAATTCCCATCAACTTCCCGAAGTACGCATTGAAGCTATAGACAACCCGATATTACCTTACCTGATAAGTAAAGCCTACATTACAAACCGACATCATACATTTATACATTACTTAGAAATTAATAAATTAAAACCGACAATTGATAACATAAAAGTTCAAATTAAATACTTAAAAGGAATAGTTGATAACAAAACTAATTTTGACCAAAAACATGTCATAAGGAATTTCTTAGAACATGCTAATTATTTACTTGCAGAAATAAATTTAAAATATAATAATATAAACCCTAATCACAGATCAAAACGTGGACTAATTAATGTCATAGGCAAAATTTCTAAATGGGCATTTGGAACTTTAGATTCCAGTGACGGAGAATATTATGATAATGCAATAACAAACTTGCAAAATAATCAAAATAATTTATTAGAGAACCAAAATTTGGCATAACAAAACAATTAATGCAAAAATTCAATGATACATTTCATCGATTAGAAGAAAATCAAAGATTAATAAAAATGCAAATAGATCAAATAATGTGTGGTATACTTGATATTGAACATCAGACAGTTCTTAACTTAATAATGCTGACATGTAGAGACATTATTTCATTTTTAGATAATATTGAAAACTCTATTGTTTTTGCAAGGCTAGGAACTCTTCACACTTCTATTATCCCAGTCGAAACTATGTTCGATATAATAAAACATAAAACAAATTAAATTAATTTATTCACATGATAGTATACTTACTTTTAATAATATCTTATCTTATTATGATATAACAACAACTCAAGTATTTTTTAGAAAAGACAAAATCGTATTTACATTTTCCCATCATTTTACCAAAATCTTACAATTTATTTAACTTATATCCTATTCCCAAGAATAATGTAATGATTATTCCAAATAAACCTTACCTTTTGAGAAATTCTACACACCATTTTTATGTTGACCATGAATGTCATTCCACTGAAGACAAATGTATATATCATATAACAAACCAAGTACAAGAAACTGATTGTATCATCCAATTATTAGACGGAAAGACTAATTTGTCCGCTAATACCTGTAAAAGTGTTAGAAAACATAATCGAAGTTATAAACGAAGCAACACTAATAGCTATACCTGAGGACGTATTAAAAATACATCTATACTGCAACAATAATGGTATACAGGAAATCAAGAAACCTTCCATTATTTCTATCCCAAAAAAGTGTTATGTAAAAATAGACAAACAGACTTATGTGAATAGTAGAGCAAGCCAAACTATTCAATACAGTCTACCAAAAGTAAAATTTGATGTAACCAACGAATCTATCCAACCATTTCAGTTAAAGAAAATAAATTTAGACGAAATTCAAAATCTGAAGCTGAGTTTCGACAAGCTAAATTTAAAAACCCTAAATCCAACCACGGAAAATATTCAAATATTCAAATGGATAACAGCCAGCCTAATATTCATGTTGATATTAATTATTTTATATTTTGGAGTTAAAAGTTGTCTTCGCTATCGCAAGAATCACAATAAGATAGCAGAAGATGTTATTACCAAATCTACCCTGGAGAAATCTCAAGAAGAGGACCCTAGAGGAAAAACGTCCCTTATTTTCCATCCTTAAGAAGGGAGGAGTAATGTTCAACCCCATTTGACACGGCACTGGGACCGGCTACTTAGAACTAGCAAAGTGCTGACCACCAAGATTCTATTTCTGTTATAATATTATGATATACTATTTTACTTTGCATTATATTCATTCCTATTTTGTACCTTCATCAACCAAGGTCTTTCTTAAATAAAAAAACAAAATAATTATTTCTAATTGAAATTTTTATTGAACATGATTAATTCAACCGCATTTTGCAGTCGAGTCACTACTAGTGCACGCTGTGTATGTCTACCATTTTGTGTATTTAGCATTTTCGCTAGAGTACTTCTTTAAACGTTTAAAAATTGAGTTTCCGAACCTATAAGGTTTTGTATTATCACCTAATTATTTTACAATTGTCTCTTTTTCTTCAATTTTTTTCTAAATGCGTGTTTTGTTTTGTTGCGAATCGGCAACATCATGCGTTTAGTGTAAACTTTTATGATTTTTTTTATGTTGATTATTGATAGCATCATGCGTTTAGAACCTAATTTTATAATGTGTTGTTTTTTGTTATAGGATGAGCAATAGTAAAAAATGTTCAGAAAAGGACTTGGTTGAATTCTGGGAAAACTTCACTGGCCTTGATAACGAAGATGGGGGAGTAAGCGAAACGCACAGTTTGGAAGATCATTCCTTTGATAAGCGTTCCCCAAACCTAAGCGGCCACGGTGGCGGCCACGGTCGCGGTCACGGTGGCTTTCAATCGCAACCTGTGTAAACTAATTGGTGTCTTCACATATAGGCGGTCAGGAGCTTGGGGTTGCGGCCGGTGCAGCGTTTTTAATTGCGGCTGCGGTCAAACACAGTTTGTTCAATTTGGCCGCTGAAAGTGTGGAAGAAATGGCTTCAATATTATCAGAGCGAATTACTGAAGCAGTTAAATTATAGCCGATTTTATAGTAGCAAATACCGGGTGACCACGGATCATGGTAAACCCCCGCCATTTCCACAATTTTTGAGCTATCCAAATGAAAATTTGCAGCAGTAATGTACGTCCAAAAAGGCACATTTTGGCCCATCCGTTATTTTTTCGACGTCCGGTTTCGACGGAAGTGACCTCAACTTCGGAATTTTAAATGGAATACCCTGTATATTATTGCATTTTTGCAATGGATTCCATACAAAATGTATCGGTATCGGTTTACCATTATGATATCTTTTGGAAAAATGGTCAAAATGGACAAAAAGTGATTTGGTCAAATTTGAATGCATGCCAAGACGCCATTTTTATATTTTCTTTGTCGATTTAATTTTTTGGGAGTTATATCAGTACATTTGAACCAAATTAGACCAATCATGACACTCTAGATTAAAAAATGAAATTGGCTCTAAAAAAATCAAGTGGGCTTAAAGAGCCCCCAATATAGTTCTATCGTACTCAGAATTTTGTCAATATTCCAAAAATGCAATAATATATATATATCATTTAAAATTCCACAGTTGAGGTCACTTCCGTAGAAACCGGACGTCGAAAAAAATCGGATGGGCCAAAATGAATCTTTTTGGACGTACATTACTGATGCAAAATTTCATTTGGATAACTCAAAAATTGTGGCAATGGCGGGGGTTTACCATGATCCGTGGTCACCCGGTATATTTAAGTAATAAAATTGCAATATCTATATTTTCTGTAGATTTTTTCCCAAATTATAAAAAATAATTTAAATTAAAATACCTACTTCTCCTGTACTTCTTCCTTTTCCAACAAAACTGCTAAAAGTAGTGCTTCCTCTATAATTTCATTCATTTTCAACTATTTCTAGCAACACCAAACACGCTAGGAAGACAACGATATTGACAAAAGACAAGATTCGGATGTGCTTTTGTGTGTACCGTGGCCGCTTCGGTTTGAGGGGTCCGTACCGCGACCGTGAACGCCACCGTGGCCGCTACCGTGGCCGCCACTGTGACCGCTTAGGTTTGGGCAACGCTTTTTTACTCTGGACGATGACAAAGATAGTGTTAGTGATGCCGGACCGCCAGAAAGGGAAGAGGATATATTCCAACAGTTGTTTAGCGACGAGGAGGATAATTTATCCTTGCCAGAAAGAGAAGAAGTTATAGTTCAACACATGTCCAGTGATGAGGAGGATAATTTACCCCAAGTTCTTTAGTAATGCCTGTAATAAAAGGCCCTGCCAAAAAAGGACGTGCAAAGAATAGAAAGAAAAATCTATATGAAGACATTGTATGGAAAAACAAATCCTTGACACTAAACGAGGACCAATTACGTTGTTGTGGGTAGATGATTTAATGATTGTTTCAAGAAATATTACAGATTTAAACCTTGTCAAAAAGCAATTTTCATTGTAGTTTGATATGAAAGATCTGAGCAGTAAAGATAAAATTTGTTTCTTAGGTTTAGAGATAGAGAAAAATAATTCATTATTAATTTCTCAAAAACAGCTGATTGAAAAGGTTCTAAAACTGTTCAGTATGAGTGGCTCTAAGTGTTCAAGAATACCTATGGAACATAAATTAAATTTAGAAATAGGAGAAGTATGTGATAAAAGAGTAGATTTACCATATAGAGAATTAATAGGTAGTCTTATGTATATTATGTTAGGGACACGACCTGATTTGAGTTTTTCTGTGACTTACTTCAGTCAATTCCAAAATTGTTATAGTGACATTCACTGGATATATCTTAAAAATATTTTTAAATATTTTAAAAGTACTAAGGATTTTGGCTTAAAATATGAAAACTCTATAAACCTTTGACTATAAGTGCATAGTAGGTATTATATGTATTAAAATTTTTAACTTGTGCAAACAGATTGAAGCTAGGTAAAACTTATTGAGATAAATATTGCTACAGTTTTACATATCTCTTTAGAATCAATTAATTAACTTCTTATGGATGCCTCTTGCAGTGATTGATGAAATTTATGGACAAGTTTAGGGAAAATTATTTTGAAAAATCCTGCTCTCTAAGTAATTATAATTGTTTTGTCATATTTTTTTATTTGTAGGAGGCTATCCCCTAAAACCATGGCTTCTTACTCCAATTGTCGATGCTCTGCCAGCAACACAACAGCAACACAAGAAGCACATTATACCGATTTATACTGCCATATTCAAGATATAGTAGAGAGATATATAGGTGCCTTATAAATGAGATTTACCTTGATGCTCTTTTCAAGTATTGAAACAGCTTTTTAAAATTTTCGATACAGGGTGTTGTATTTAAGATTTAACAATTCGGCCCCTTTTTTATGTTCGGCCATGTATTGTGATTCAGCTAAATTAAGAAATCGGTATAGCTAACTGAGTAAAATATACACACCAAATTTTGCTATTTTATACCTAGTGGTTATAAGTTATGTCCAAAACACAAATAGGCAAAATCAATAAAACACCCTAATTAAAGATCATTGACCCACTTATCATAGGTGATATGGATTCACCCAAGGAACGTACATAGAGGTAAAGTATGTACTCTTACCAATGAACTACCCTGTACTATACAGGGGGTTCGGCACATGGACCTACAAAAATTTTTGGTGGATAGGTGGGGTCATTTGCAAATTTTGACTCCAGGAACTACTGTCCCAAGTCTCACGGTTATTGAGATACGATTTTTTTTCATTAGTTTTGAAAATTACCCGAAATCCCGCCTTTAAACAGTGATTACTTTTTTGTTTATGATCGTAATAGCACGAAATAATTTTTATTATATTCTGTAATGTACCCTTGTTATAAATAATTTGACTCAAATGCCACAAATACTAAAAAAATTGATTACAGTCTGCTAGTAAAAATGAATGGAATGAGTCTGCAACAACAAGCCACGGTCAAGTTTCTGCTTTGTTAATCCCACTCACTCATCACTCACGCAAAAACTTGTTTAAAGACCTCAACATTCTTACAGTACACTTTGTATATATTCTTGCTTGTGTAATGTTTGTTCATAAGAACTATTCAAAATTTCCAAAATGTAAAAATATTAATCATTATACTACAAGACAAGCTAGCGATCTGTACATAGAGTCCGACCGCTATAAGAACAAGCCGGGGGCGTTGACAACGGCTGCGTTAGCTTTGGCAACACCATGCTTCTACAAAGCAAGCAGTGGCGTGCATTTAGCAAACTCAACGCTACTAATAACAGATTTTAAGAACATTTTGATGATACACTTATGGTACGTGCCGTTTTCAAGAAATTATCGCGGTTGTTAGGAGGCGGGACGACGGACGACAGCGCAGATATTCTTTGATGACGCTCGTGGCTTGTTCTTATAGCGGCCGGAGTCTACCTGTAGATTAGAGTTAACTTCCAGAGGCTCGTACATACTCCCAATAAACTTTAATTGGTTCAAAAAAAGAGTAAAAAAAAATTATTTTATTAAATAGTTTTTATAGTGTGGAGCAGTAAATTGTTATGAATAATCTGTTTATTGTGTATTTGTTTTTATACCTGAATTATATGTTTCCTCTTTTTATACTTACACACTTTGTATAATATGACTATTTTTATACAAATGTGAATTTGTTGAATGAAGTAAGATAAACAAATATTAATTAATTAATGCAAAAAAGCTATTTGTGAGCTTTCGAATTAACGAGAATGGGTAAAAATTTGATATAATTAATCTTAACTTCTAAATTCATTTAAAAAAAAACTAACAGCAACTGAGATTTTCGTTTTCTTTCAAAAAGTTCTCTAGTTTATACCCTTTCCAACGGCATATCACATGTAATACAAATTAATTCGTTTTGATTTTTTGGTATATATCAGTTCTTCCTGCCATTGCTCTTTTTCGAGATACAGGGGTGTCCATCCTAAAGTTCACTCCATCGTATCACCGGGGTTGTTCATATAGGTTTGTTCAAAATTTATGGTATTATAATACACTTCAACGAGCTGTTTGAAAATTCGTGTCAGACGACCAAATTTTATCGCCGGAACTACCTCTTAACCTAAAAAAAGTGTTTTTCGTTATGTTTCTCTTTAATATTCTCTCTTCAGGGCACTCTATGAGAAAACGTCACGTATTGTTTTATGCTCGCTTATATGGTTTATGTATAGGTTTCATAAAAAAATTTTTTGCAACACCCTGTATTCGAAATATTTTTAGAGAGGGTTATAAAAAAATATTTTTTTAACGTTTTCTAATACGCATATGTTTTTACTATATGCCATGTATTTTGTATATCTCTATATGGTTTGTTAATTAAACTACCTCTTCACCCCAAAATCGATGCCGCGTGACAGTTTGGCGCGATTCCCTGGCTTCCTATGCACTTTATTAGAAAAATACATTATTCATGTTATGAACATATTCTATACGCATGTATGTAACTACTATTTACAATATTCTTCTGCTCTAAGTGTATTTACGACAAAAATACATTGATAGTGAGTCAACGTTACTTATGCTGACTCTACTCCTTTCCACACCACCTGAGAGGTAGAGTATTTGGCGCGTTTATTTTTATTGCGGTATCCCCATTAAGCCTACTCCACAGTGATAAATCGTCCCCGTTAATAAACCTTGCGTTGCTTAATTCCGGAAGGACCCGGTTGTGCTGTATCCTCTTCGAAATCAACGTCAAGTTCGTCCACATCTTCTGTAACGTCCGCATTACATTACGTACGTTCGTCATTATTATGGTGAGGACGTCATTATTGTCTTCGACGGATATCCTGCCGAAGCAGCGCAAAGCAGTAGAAAATACTAAGAGCTATTTCGTCGCGTACGGAAAATTGGGGCGATAGAAATCCTTATTGATGAACTAATGGTACCCAATAATAAAAAGCAATTCATTGATATGTTAAAAGTTCAGTTAGAAGACGAGAACTTACACCGTTAATCAAGCCATTGAAGATGTGGATACACTTATTGTGAACTTCGCAATAACCTTGGCACGCCTTTTCGAATCGGTGGTAATTGTCGGCGAAGATGTAGATCTTCTGGTGTTGCTGACAACGCATGCCCCCTCCGCGAACATCTATTTGCTGAAGCCTGGTAGAAGCAGCACCTCGCAAAAGATGTATTCCGTTGACAGTTTAAAAGACCGCACTGTAGCAGAGGACATCCTTTTCCTGCATGCCTTCAGTGATACTGATACTACCTCTGCCTTTTTCTTTCACGGCAAAGCAAAATTTTGCAACGTACTTCGAAAAGTACCGTCGCTTAGTAGGGTTGTAGCAAAATTTAAATAACCTGATGCACAGCCAGACAGCTTGGCCCACATCGGGGAACAGTTTATTCTTGCACTTTACGGTCACAATAGCAAGAATGAAATCGACTTAAACACCTGTCGCTATCGTTGTTTTGTGAAACCAGGCTACAAAACAAAATTTAATATTGCGTCTCTTCCGCTTACTGAGGCTGCTGCACGGCAACTTACCCTCAGGGCGTACCTACAAGTCCAACAATGGTGTGGATTAGAAAAGGACCGACTACATTTTGGTTGGAAATGTGGAAAAGACAGTCTACTGCCAGTGTCTACACTACAGTCACAATCTCCTGAACAATTGCTGAAACTTATTTCCTGCAAATGCAAGAAGGACTGTCGCCGCGCGTGCGGATGTCGTAAAGCAGGCTTTTAAATAACCTGATGCACAGCCAGACAGCTTGGCCCACATCGGGGAACAGTTTATTCTTGCACTTTACGGTCACAATAGCAAGAATGAAATCGACTTAAACACCTGTCGCTATCGTTGTTTTGTGAAACCAGGCTACAAAACAAAATTTAATATTGCGTCTCTTCCGCTTACTGAGGCTGCTGCACGGCAACTTACCCTCAGGGCGTACCTACAAGTCCAACAATGGTGTGGATTAGAAAAGGACCGACTACATTTTGGTTGGAAATGTGGAAAAGACAGTCTACTGCCAGTGTCTACACTACAGTCACAATCTCCTGAACAATTGCTGAAACTTGTTTCCTGCAAATGCAAGAAGGACTGTCGCCGCGCGTGCGGATGTCGTAAAGCAGGCTTAAACTGTTCGAGTATCTGCACAAATTGCAACGAAGGCTGTAGGAACATGCCAGAAGTCGAAATTAATGTGGAAGAAGACTACGACGATGAACAGATCGGCGATGCTGACATTACAGAAGATGTGGAAGAACTTGACGTTGATTTCGAAGAGGAAGTAGCGTAAGCGGGTCCTTCCGGAGTTAAGCGATGCAAGGTTTATTAACGGGGACGATTTATCGCTGTGGAGTAGGCCTAATGTCCCCATTAGGCCTACAATTTAAAAATAACGCGCCAAATACTCTACCTCTCAAGGTGCTTACTCAACCAACAAGTAGCGTATGTGTGTATCTGTCAAAAGTGTCAAATCGGCATACGCTCTCTACGCTATAATAATTTCCGCTTCCACATACATCATCACTACGTCTACGTTAAGAGCACCAAGTACCACAAATGAATGTTGATTTAATATTGGTGATAGTGGCTACGTGTCCCAAATAACGAACTTTATGCCGTTGGAAGCGCAGAACGTCCGTGAAAAAATTGCACAACTATATACATTATATCTTTTAAATAAAAATGAAAAAAAGCAGAAGAAATTTTGAGTTCGGCCCATCTTTAGTGCAGATAGCCGAGAACTTCAAGAAGGTAGTAACAATTTAATACCAAATATCAGAGCAACTGAAGAAGAAAAGTTTTTTAACTTTTTAAGGACGAAACCAGAATAATTTGATGATTTGTTGCGCATAATTGAAGGTAATACAGTAAGGCGCTAAGCACTAAGCGGATAGGAAAATCCTATGCACTTATGTACATGTGCAATATGGCTCAGAATAGCGCGATATAAATAGTGGGGTGACTATCGAGTGTGCCCGCGATCGGCGCGATCACCTTATCACCGATGTAATTATAACCGCGCTATTCTGAACCTTATGCACATGTACATAAATACATAGGATTTTCCCAGCCGCTTAGTGCTCAGGGCCTTACTGTATACAAAAATTAGTAATAGGCAGAAAACCTATATCACCTAGAACACGACTTAAGATAACATTGAGGTACCTAGCATCAGGAAACAGCATGACTTCATTGTCGTACATGTTTAGAGTAGGGATTACTACTGTTTCGAATATAGTGGCCGAGACTTGTGAAGAAATTTGGAACTCCTTGAAAAACGAAGTACTACAAATCCCAAATGAAAATGGATGGAGAGAAATTTCAGAAAATTTCAATACCTTGTGGAACTTTCCTCATTGCTTAGGGGCCATCGATGGAAAACATATAGTAATACAGGTAAAAGCCAATTAACGTTTTTAATAGTTTAATACTTATTTATGAATTTATTCTCTAGGCTCCTGCACACTGTTAATTATAGATCAAAATACGTAAGCACCAAAAGCGCCATCTATGTACTTTTTACTAAGTTCTCTTTTCTGTAATTCTGTGTTCTGTGTGTGAATAAAGTAGTTCTATGTCAACCGTTGGTGAGTGCGTTTCATTTCTGGTAGTCATACGTGTTTTACCCAAATTCTCCCAGTTTTGTCTATAAATAATAACAGGTTCTGGGCCCAGGACATCTGGCTTTCTGATAGACAAAACGTGCCGTTAGTTTTAATTCGAAAATTGGACTGGTGAGTGGTGTGCATTGAAAATTCGTACTCGCGTCTGTCGATGAAAGAATGGCGGTCAATTACCTTACCAGCGTGCCAAAGTTGCTTGGGCGGGAAAATTTCACGGAGTGGTGTTTTGCAGTCGAAAACGTGTTTGTTTTGGAAGGACTTACTAAATGCCTTGAAGGTACAGAAACTGATACAACCCTATTAGCTAAAGCGAAAGCAAAGTTAATTTTAACGTTGGATCCATCTATTTTTGTGCATATCAGAAACAAAGAATCATGTAAAGATGTTTGGGATACTCTGAAGAAAATGTACGAAGACAATGTATTTACAAGGAAAATTGGTCTTTTGCGCACTTTGATTTCTCTACGCTATGAAAACTGTAGTTCAATGGAAAATTACGTCACGCAAGTAATCGAGACTTCCAGAAAATTGGACAGAACAGGCTTCAAGATAAGCGAAGAATGGATTGGTTCACTTCTTCTGGCGGGACTGCCAGAGCGTTTTGCACCAATGATAATGGGGATTGAACATTCGGGCATTGTAGTGACATCTGACGAGATAAAAACGAAACTGCTTGACATGGAAACAGAGAGCGATAGAAGCAATGTAGCAGGCGCCTTTGCTAACAAGGCAAGTTTCAAGAAAAAACCGAGAGATGGCAGCAAAAAGGAAAGAACCGAAATCATCTGTTATAAATGTAAACAAACAGGCCATTTTCAAAATAAGTGCCCCAGTAATTTGCAACAGAATAAGAAAAAGGTTCAAACAAATGCAAATGCTTTCAGTGCAATCTTTCTTAGTGGCATTTTTGATAATGGTGATTGGTATATATCGATTCTGCAGCCAGCAATCATATATCTGCCCGAGAAGATTGGTTAAAAAATATCAGAGAAACTGATGTCAAAGAAATAATTGTAGCTAACAATGAAAAGCTATCAGTAAAGTGTTCAGGTCAAGTGGAGATTTCCACAGTTGTTGACAAAGAGTCGTTTGACATTGTTGTGAAAGACATTTTATGCGTTCCAGAGCTGTCGACTAATCTATTATCTGTTGGACAACTTACAAGAAATGGTAATCGTGTAGTTTTCAGTAAAACAGATTGCCAGGTTTATAATAGCGTTGGCGAATTAATTGCAACAGCTACTATGAAGAGAAACATGTACAAGTTGAATTTAAATAAACCCAAGGAACACTTTATTGCTGCAGCAGCAACGGTGGATGTGTGGCACAGGCGCTATGGGCACATAAACCACAAGGACCTTTCCCTTATGCAGAATGTAGTTAATGGATTGAATTGTCAAGGTAACTTAAATGTTAATAAGGAAACATGCCAAATATGTTGCGAAGGGAAACAATGTAGATTGCCATTTAAGCATGTAGGCACACGAGCAACACAAGTTTTGGAGGTTATCCATGCTGATCTGTGTGGGCCCATGGAGGTGGCCTCATTGGGTGGCTCAAAATATTGCCTTAGTTTGACAGATGACTTTAGCAGAATGGCTTTTGTTTATTTTCTTAAAACCAAGGACGAAACACTTGGCTGCTTCAAAGAATTTAAGGCGATGGTTGAAAAAAAAAATGCCAAAATTAAAGTTTTTAGGTCCGATAATGGGGGTGAATTTTGTAGCTCATTGTTTGAAAGTTTCCTAACAAAAAATGGTATCATCCACCAGAAAACAAACCCCTACACGCCACAACAAAATGGGATGAGTGAAAGGCTAAACCGCTCATTAGTAGAAAAAGCCCGTTGTTTGCTTTTTGATGCAGGACTTGAGAAATGTCTTTGGGCTGAAGCAATAAACACAGCTGTATATTTAAGAAACAGATCGGTGGTGGCAGGACTTAAGAATACACCCTACGAAATTTGGTCACAAAAACAACCTGATGTGAGTAATCTTAGAATTTTCGGCAGTGAGGTCATGATGCTAATACCTGCAGAAAAGAGACGAAAATTTGATAAAAAATCTAAAAGAATGATATTGATTGGTTTTTGTGAAAATGTCAAAGGGTATAGGTTATTTGATTCAAAAACAGTCAATCGTTACGAGTCGTGACGTCATTATCAATGAGAAACCATCAAATGGATCGGAGGTTTTTGAATTAATATTAAACAATGACAGTTATAAAGAGGTCGAGGAAGAGGTACAACTTTCTGTGGGGGATACGAGTGAAAACAGTAACATGGAATCGAGTGGAGAACTAAATGAAACGTTTTCAGAAAACTCAGATGAATATGATCCACAAGAAGACTTGCCGGATAGTGATAGTGCTAGTGATTTTCAAGGTGTCGAAAATTCCGCTGACAAATCAGAACTAGTGAGAAAATCAACCAGACAAAGAAAACCCATAAATCGTGATGACTACATGATGTATGCCTGCCAAACAAATGTCAAGATAGAGGATGTGCCATTGAGTGTGTCAGATGCCCTGTCAAGGCCAGACAGTGACAAGTGGAAACAAGCCATTGAAGCTGAGTTAGCATCTTTTGAAGAAAATGCGGCCTGGGAGGTGGTGGAAAAACCAGAAAATGCCACAATTGTGCAGTGTAAGTGGGTGTTTAGAAAAAAGTTTGATAGTGAAAATAAAGTACGTTACAAAGCTCGGTTGGTGGCAAAAGGATTTACCCAAAAGCCCGGGGTAGATTATGACGAAACCTTTTACCCAGTAGTAAGACATTCAACATTGAGGCTATTGATTGCTTTGTCTGTTCACCTAAATTTCAAAACCACACATCTGGATGTAGCAACAGCCTTTCTAAACGGTTCTTTGACAAAGACGGTTTTTATGATGCAGCCCGAAGGCTTTAACAAATTAGTAAATAAAAACCAGGTTCTTAAGCTAAAAAGAGCCATTTACGGCCTAAAGCAAGCATCCAGGGTTTGGTATGAAAAGATGGAAGATGTTTTAAATAAATTAGGTTATAATAAATCAAAATACGAGCCATGTGTGTATATGAAGTATCAGGGTAGTTTTAAAACAATTGTAGCCTTATACGTAGATGATTTTTTCATTTTTTCAAACTCTGATGCTGAAACAAATTTTTGGAAAAAGGAGCTAAGTTTAAAGTTTAAAATAAAAGACCTAGGTCAGATGAAACAGTGTTTAGGCATGAGGGTTAATGTTGATAAAAATAATGGATCAATATCTTTGGATCAATAACAATACATTGATGAATTGTTGTTACGTTTTAATATGACTGATTGTAAGTCCGTGAGTACGCCTATGGAAAATAATTTAAAATTAAATAAAAGTGAAGTTAAAGATGATACTAATTTTCCTTATCAGCAACTGATAGGGGCCTTAATGTATTTAGCCGTACTCACGAGACCGGATATTTCATTTTGTATTAGCTATTTAAGCCAATTTAATAATTGTTTTGACGAGTCACACTGGAAATGTGCTAAAAGGGTACTGCGTTACCTGAAAGGTACAAAAAGTCATGGACTAACATTTACAAAAACAGACATTTTAGAACTAGAAGGTTTCGTTGACGCAGATTGGGGTGCGGATATAATTGACAGAAAGTCATTTACCGGATTTTGCTTTAAACTTTCTGGTGCTATAGTGTCTTGGGAGAGCAGAAAACAAAGCTCAGTAGCTCTA
The DNA here is from genome assembly GCA_963680705.1 of Rhagium mordax. Taxonomy (NCBI): domain Eukaryota; kingdom Metazoa; phylum Arthropoda; class Insecta; order Coleoptera; family Cerambycidae; genus Rhagium; species Rhagium mordax. Next base: position 45,004,882 of record OY796656.1, read on the forward strand.
TCTAGTACTGAGGCTGAGTACGTTGCTATATCGGAAGCCTCTAGAGAAGCTGTTTATCTGCGTAATCTGTTTGGCGAGTTTACAGGAAAGATCAGGTGTATAACCCTGTTCAATGATAATCAAAGTGCACAGAAAATGTGTAATAATCCTGCTTTCCATAAGCGCGCCAAGCACATTGATATTAGATATCACTTTGTGAGGGAGGCGGTCTTAAAAAATTCTATAATTGTAAAGTATTTACAAACCAGTGAAATGCCTGCTGACATATTAACCAAAAGCTTGAACTTCGTTAAACATAATAAGTTTTCAGGTGAATTAGGGATTACAGATGTATTAGTTAATGTTTGATAGTAAGTATAGTATTTTAATCTAGTGGGGGTGTTAATTATAGATCAAAATACGTAAGCACCAAAAGCGCCATCTATGTACTTTTTACTAAGTTCTCTTTTCTGTAATTCTGTGTTCTGTGTGTGAATAAAGTAGTTCTATGTCAACCGTTGGTGAGTGCGTTTCATTTCTGGTAGTCATCCGTGTTTTACCCAAATTCTCCCAGTTTTGTCTATAAATAATAACACACACTAGTGCACACTCAGGATCTACTTATTACAACTTACACAGTATTAGTTTGTTTGCTGTTGCAGATGCCAATGCCTGTTTTACTGTAGTGGATATAGGAGCATGTGGTAGCTGACTCTGGAATTTCTCGCAATAGTGAATTTGGTCGATGTTTAGAAATTAATTTGTTGACTATTCCTCAACAACAAGAAGTTGAAGGTGGGCCTGTCTTACCATATGTTTTTTTGGGAGATGAGGCCTTCGCACTTACTCATAACATGATGCGGCCATTTCCTAGAAGTGGTACACTTAATGTGAATAAAAAAGTATTCAACTACAGATTAAGTCATGCAAGAAGGATTGTAGAAACCTCTCTTGGGATTCTTGCTGCAAAGTGGAGAATTTTTCGTCAGCCAATTATTGCTTCAGTGCCTACTGCTAAAACAATTGTTCAAGCTGCTGCGTGTTTGCACAACTTCTTGATAAATCGAGAATTGTCAGAACCTGTTAATCAAAGGCTTTATTCTAGACTAACAGCTGAAGACCGGACATTGATCAATGATTGTTCCATCCCAGATATAAGAAGAACTGGTGCAAACACCTATTCTCGTAATGCAGCTGAGATAAGAGATACATTCTCCGATTATTTTATGAACAATGGAGCAGTACCATGGCAGAGGGAGAAGGCATTGCATAATGATTTTTAATATCCATACATTACATTTTGCAGCATGAGGCATTCTGTAAAAAAATGTTATTGTACAAAATGGCTTAGCTGTTAAAACATGGTTGTCCATATTGTATCTAACATACACATAGGATAGGTTTTTAATGGAATTAAAGCGATAGAAATGCTCATTTAAATTAATTAAAATTTTTGAAATAGTTAATTTCTTGTAAATTTTTTAGTTATAGGACACGTAGTTATTTAAAAATTGTAAAATTTATATATTGTATATTTTTCAAACATACCATTATTTTTGGAAATAAAATGTTACTTTGAGTAGTTTTTTACTTTTTATTAATAATATTATAAAATGAACATATTTTTCATATTGCACAGGTATAGTAGTGTGGTCCGTTTATCGTTCTCACCTTATTTTCAACACTATTTGAAAGTGGGATGAGAACGATAAGTGGTCCACACTGTACATATATAGCTGTAATAATCATTAAAAAAAAACAAATTACTACAACTGCAAGAGTTCCTCTTCTCTTTGAAGAGAAGTAAGAAATTCTATTTCCAGTTTTGACCTGCTTCTATTGGGCAAGATCCTAAAACGTTCACCTATCAGTAATAGAAATCCATCCACACTGTCTGGCTTCCTGGTATTGCTGTTGTTGAGAATGTTTATAATGGCTTCTTTCAACTTATTATCATCATTTGTTCGCCGTAAAGAAAATTATATTATTGATAATAAAACAGTGTACACCTTTTTATATTTACGTTTGGATGATAGGGTTGAGGGCGACGATGACCCCGTGCTTGCCTCACCATCAGGGCAACTAACCAAAATATTTGAAACCGTTCTATAAACAGAAAAAAAATAAGATAACTGCATAGTAGAAGAAATAGACTGAACACATACGGCGCGCCCTAGGAACATGAGCAACCCTAAAATCAAGTTTATTTTGAACAAAGACAAGCGGTGTAAATCTCTGATTATCCAATATATCGCAAATTTCTGGTTGCAGCATAATAATATGAAGGATAAAACTACAGCGTTTCAAATGTGGAATGCACTGGAAGCAGTTTTTGAAAGAAAAGGGGAGCTAGTCAGCTATATTTACGTCGAATATCAAGAAACTATGAAACTAAATGAAAGTGTTTTCCTTAAAAACCACCACATAAGGCTTGACGAGACAGTAAGAGAGTGGAAAAAGTAGGGGAAAAGCTAGAAGAAGCCGATGTGGTATGCCATCTTTATTGAACTATAAACTATTTTATGCTATGGGAAATTAAAGTATATTGGTTGGGTTCGCAGATTCCGACTGGGCAGGAAATACCATTGACAAAAAATCACCCACTGGATTTCTGTTTAAAGTTTTTGGAAAACTTATGTTGGAATACCAGGAAACAAACTACAGTTGCCATATCATCAACTGAAGCTTTGTGTGGCTTTGGTAGAAACAGCAAAAGAAGTTGTTTGATTTACACTAGAGATCAGATTGCAGGTATTTTTACCAAGAACTTAATCGGAAATAATTCTATTACACTAAGACAAAGTGTAGGTTTAATAATTTCATAATGTTTTGTTTTATGTTTATAATGTTATTTTTCTAGACTCCAGATATTGTTAATACTGAATCTGTGGCTGACGAATATCTTTCACAAAGCATTAATTTTGATCAGGATGTTTAAGAAAATCTCATGTTAAATTATGACATTGAAAACATTTCTGAAAAAACAGATACTAGTAATATCCCAATTATTCAGAATGAAGTGATTCTCATGAACGCTGAAAATAAGGAAAATGGAAATATCAGATTGAAATCGGTTAAAAATGGAAATAATGAAGTTGAAAATGGATAATACCAAAAAAAATGATAGTGTTGTAGAGTCAGTTGAAATGGGAATTGATGTAGTTAAAAAAGGAAAAAAGAGAAATGTTTGTTACAATTGTCTAAAAAAATCTTTATTTTAAGGGTTACCTAGTAGTATTTTTGTCCGTCGTAGTGTTTTTATCACGTGTAACTTATTCCAAAATAAAGTTGTTACGTCTAAGAAATCTGTATCATTTTTGCAAGAATAACGTCACATTGACATATATTGCAACACATTTTGCATGAATACTGTCACAAGTTGTTAAACTTTCATATAATTTGCAAGAAGGATGACCTAAAGCTGTCTAGACAATTAAATAAATAAGAGAGAGCAATTTACATATCATCTCTAGTTAATATGTCACTACAGGGATCTCTGTTAAAAATATATAAAAAAATATGTTAATTATATCTCAAGAGATTAGCAATCGCCATTTTCTTGAAACTAACCTTCAAAGACTTGTGACACTATTCTTACAAAGGAAAGCTGTTGAAGACACTGACTATCTACAAAACTATCTTTTATAATAATTAAACGAGCTATCATACTTCCAACCACCCCTTTTCCGGGAAAGTGTTGGTCTGGCCAAAAATATGTATAGGACATCTTTTACAAAGACTTTTAATATCTCCAATTTTGTATACCATTATTTCTCACCTATGGTGAATAGGATACAAGTTATTGTTAAAAAACCAGATTTTGGTATCTAAATTGCAAAATTAAGGGTAGTCGCTGACCTCGGAGGTAATCACTTTTGATATGTTTTCTCTGTCCCTGAAACAAGGCTATTGAAAAAACTCCTGTTATTTGTGGCGAAGAAATACCTGCCGCCTCAGCTAAACGTGATGAAACGGTTTAGTTTTAGTTCCCAAAAACAGTGTAACTGTCGAGTGATTTTGAAGTTATAAAATTGTAGGATTCTCTAAAAAAATTAATGGGACAAAAAAACTGGAATTAGTACTCTAACATAAAACAAATCATTCATATGACTGATGGTCGAGATGGTAGAGTACCTGCCTCTCACCCAAAAGTCTCGGGTTCGAATCCCGGTCGTGGCAATGGAAAATACTGTGAGAGGGATTTTTCCATTATACACGGATATTGTAGCCCCCTCCCGCACAAGGCTCAGCCTTCTGGGATAAAGGGGGTCGTAATTACATGTGGTGTATTTATTTATTTATTATTATTCATATTATACTGAGTTCGGCAGAAAAACCTCCCACATTTTGCCCAATATAAGCGAGTTAACAAAGGGAGGAGGATCTTAGTGTGTGCTATAAGTAGAGGGCGTCTTGCCGTTTTAGTTCCCATCATTAATTGGACGGGTGAGCATCGTGCTTCTGTTGTCGAGACATTCTCAAAAATAACGATTCTGTGATAACGACGCATATCAATTTTCGTACTCACTTTGCACTTGGCAGACGTGCTCCTGTTTCAGATCGTAAAACGATATTGTTGTGGGTTACAAACTTCAGAGCCACCACAGGTTCAGCCTTAAAAAGAAAATCATCCGGTAGACCAAGAAGTGTTCGGATGCCAGAAAGTATCCAAGCTATAGTTTTAAGATCCTCCAGACGTTCAGCTGTTAAATATGGACACAATTATTTTTAAGACCTAATGGGAAAAAAACTTTGGTTTAAAAAAATAAAATTCTAAATAGTACAGTTTACAATGGTCATTTAATTTGATCTTAAAATGTGAGAGGTTTATCTGCCGGATCCTGTATATGAAGTGTCTTTAGTCTCATTAAGAAGATAGGTAATATAATATAATGCGGTCATAGCAAATCATCTTATGCTGTGATATAGTTTATTAGGAGTTTGAGTGGAAAACGAGGTAATAATAATTAGATTTTTTATTATTTATTATTGGAATGGACCTGAAGATACTGACATGATTGAAATAGAGGGAGAGTGTATTGTTAACGAAAATACGAGAGAGGAATTTAAAATTAGAAAACCTTGAAGATACAAATACAGATAACGTAAAAATTGACAAAGCTAATAAAATAAATAGGGAAGAAAAGCCGCACCAGATGAGTGGAAACGTTGTAAGTTAAAGAGACAAATACAGAGAGGTCTGGAATATAAATTTATCGGTATTAACAAACATATTCTAGCTAAAAGTGTTCTTCCAGTCAATTACTCTAAGTATCCTAGAGACTGTAATAATAAGTTTAGCTCTGACTATAGGAATTCGATAAATGAAGAATTTTGGAAATTTTCAAATATGGATAAACAAACGTTGGCACTGTAATACCTGCTATGTGAATATTTAGCCATTTTGAGATTTTTTACGTTTCAAGCAACTTAGCAAAGACTACGTAGCTTTAACAAGCTGTTATGTGTGACCAAGGCTTATAGACTTTGTACAGGTTGCCTCAATGAGCAGCATTAGGGCGAGGAAAATGCGGCGTGTGGGCAGAGGTTGTGGCGACCGTGATGTGTTATTTACATTCTGTGTTATGTGTTATTTAGTTTGCCGTTTTATTACGGACTGTTTGGTTGCGCGGAACTGCAACTTGTGTACTAGTTTTATATAATATTTAGTTAAGTGTGTTTATATAGCGGATTTTTGTTCATTTTGAAATAATAAACTTTTAGAACATAATAAAGAATACCTACAAGTAAGCATAAATACAATAAATAGATTATTTATGTATAATATTCTACAATTTAAGACCTATTATCGATGATGGTACAAAGTTGCTAATTTTTTAAATTATGTTCATTGTTTGTACCACTCTGTTACATTTTTCTCCCCAAATTTTTGTATGTATTGTAATAATTTTTTAATAAATAACGACTAGGTAATTATATTTTAGTCTATTTTATTCTTTACAGAACTACATAATGCCTGGAATGCGATGTACTATAGCAATATGCAACAACAGCAGAGAAAATGTACACAAATCAGAAAACAAATTTATTTTTATCGCTTTCCAAAAAATAAACAACTCAACTGCGACAAATTTGGGTTGAAAGATGTCGAAGACACGGAACATGGAATCCCGATAATTGCCGCGTTTGTTCTGACCAATTTTGCTTAAAAAAATCAAGTGGCCTTAGAACCCAATCAAAATGGGTCTTCTCACAAAAATATAATAATTTTAATACCTATACAGAATATTTCGCTAAAATTAAAAAACTTACTGTTATATCTGGAGAAACCAGAACTGTACGAAAATTAACAGGTAGACATGTCAAAAGGATATTGAAAAATGTTTCATCCGACAACGAACTTTCGTAAGAATTAAATATATTAATGAAAAAACAAAAGAGAATCAAGGACAGTAAGAAACGCCGCACATAAAAAAATGAGAAAAACAGTTAATTAAGAATATATTTTTGTTTTGTCCCAAATAAAGTATTTAAACTTTTGTAATAGTTTTTTTTTATTATTTTAAATCGTTATATGGAGAAAATTTTTAGCATTATTAATAACTTAAGGCCCCTTTTGCATCATAATAGGAATTCTAGGTAAAAACCTTTCTTATTTTTACGTTACATTAAATAGGTCTAGCTATTTGTTTTAAAACTAAAATTCAGTCATTCAATATACTTTTTATCTGATAACTTATTTTGGCCAAATTGTTTTTATATTCCTTCTACATATTTTGTTTGTTGCCAAATTTTATTAAGAAATTAATAATTAAATAAAATACATTTAATGTTCAATACACATATACCTATATATCATAATTAAATAGGTGGATGGTCTATTCATTAATAGTTATTTTTATTTTACGTGCTTTAAAAAGAGACACTACACTGACCGACTGATCAGCTGTTGTAGAACAGAGGACGACGATCCCGAGCTCCTTGTGACGTACGATGTGTTGAGATAGGTCAGGTTCGGATGGGGTAACCTTGTAAGTTTACGAGCCTTGATGTGTGACCACTAAACACAGAATTAATAAAATACGTTTTATAATACCTGCTATGTAAACTGTTGGCACGAAATAGCTGCTATGTGAATCGTTTCTACATAGCAGTTATTACGGTTCAGGTTTTGTTTTCTTTCTGGCAGAAAAATTTCACATAGCAGGTATTGAAATCTTTTTTAATCTGAAGCTGCCTAATTAAATTGGGGTTATGTTATCATTTCTAACCAGTGTGCAGTGTGCAATATTATTATCATTAATTAAAGTGTTTCATAATATTTATTACGAAATAACTATTCAAAATGACTACAAGGGCGAAACGCATACTACAGCTTGCTTGTGGCAAAGAAATAGAAGTAGTATGTATTTTGATACCATATTATAACGTAATAAAGCTAGGTACAGGGTGGTCCATCTAAGCGGAATCGTTGACATAGGGTCTTTACGGCTGTACTAGGAAAAAAATTTGAACGCTGAAAGGATGGTATTTTTTCCTGGCATTTCGAATCTGAGGTCAAAAAAACAATAGAACATCAAATGGTGAAAATATTCGCGAAAAACCTATTTCGAAAAAAAAATCACCTTGTATATTTCCACTGGAAATTGTTGTGATGTTATCAATGATAATAATTGGTCGCAAAATCGCAATGAAGTTCGTATTTTCTAATCAACCCTGTATAATTTAAAAAAAATCAGATTTAAATTTTTTTTCTGATTTCAACGATACTATATTTGATATACTTGCTACAGATAGTTCCTGAGGTATTCGAGAAAACGGTATCCCACATTTTATTAACAACTAAATTACAAGAGATAGTAGTAAGCTATGAAAAAACATAAAAAACATTGGTGTTGAAGCATTCTTTGCAACTCGACTTGGTGGCGCAGTGGGTTAGAGCATGAGTGACAGTCATGGCTCTGGCTCCACTGCCTATCGCGTCCGGGTTCGAAGCCCGGCACCGGCAGATAGCATTGTCGGTGGGTATGGATGTTTGTCTACGTTTTTTCTAATGTGTAGCCCCCTACCGGACAGCCTTTGGCTTTGGAATTGGGGGTTGTCTAATTTCTGTGGTGTGTTTTATGTTTTTTAACTCTATGCACCAAGTTGGCTTTGGAAATTAAACAAAAATATAAGTATTCTACCTGTCAATATTGTTGAAGTATTGTTACCTATCTAACGTCAAACATTTTTTACTGCAAATATGAGATTCAGTAAAAACGAATGTTGCGATATGTTGGAAACATTTATAGAATGCAGAAAGCGGTGTCGCGTTGCTGTCATAACGTGTCATCAGAATTATCCCGAAAGAAGAGTTCCAAGTAAACCTTTTTTCGGAAAACTCTACAGACGATTTAGGATTAGTGGTTCTGTAAATATTTCAAAAAGGAGAAGTCACAACAGAATTGTTAATAATGAGAGAGTAATACATTATTTTGAAAATCATAGAAGAAACTCGCAACGTGATGGGGCCAGAGACCTTAATTTATCAAAATCCACAATTTAACGCAGGTATAGCGTGAAACCCGTTCATAAATTATATGAAGCAGATCACGAAAAGAGAGTGAGGTTCTGTAGACGTATATTGGCAGGGTATGAAATTGATGCCGATTATCTTAAAAAAAAATTTATGAAACTAACTTCACCACTTGTGGTATGTATAACCGCAAAAATACCCACGTTTATGCCAGACAAAATCCACATGAATTCGAAGAAATTTCTAGATCTCGTCGAACGTCTGTAGGAGTTTGGTGTGGAATTCTTAAGAATAAGGTAATAGGTCCTATTTTTTATAACGGGGCCTTGAATGGAGCTCGATATATGAATTGGTTAGAGAATGAAATAGAAATACATGTAGAAAATATTCGATTAAATGATTATATGAATATTATATGGGAACAAGACGGTGCTCCAGTTCACAACATCCTTCGTGTGACGGAGTTCCTCAATGAACGATATGACACTTGGACTGGCAAAAATGGCACCATTGTCTGGCCGCCCAGATATCCAGACCTGACGCCCCTGGATTTTTTTCTATGAGGATATCTCAAAAATAGGGTCTATAAAAATCGGTCAAGGAACATCGATGAAATAAAACAAAAAATAAGGGGAGATTAATTTGTTGAATGCAAAGCCGGAGATATTCTCTAGATTGCAGACATAAGAAAAAGATACCGAATGTGTATCAATCAAAATGGAAGTCACATTGAGCAATTACTGATTGATGCTATTGATATTTAGAATACATCTAGTTTTTAGTTAATAATTATTTTAAAATGCTTTAACACCAATGTTTTTCATAGCGCAACGCAAATTTTGAATTTGAATACTTATTATCATTGATAACATCACAACATTTCATTTCCGGTGGAAATATACAAGGTGATTTTTTTTTCGAAACAGGTTCTTCGCGAATATTTTTACCATTTGATGTTCTATTATTTTTTTGACCTCAGATTCGGAATGCCAGGAAAATATACCATCTTTTCAGCGTTCAAATTTTTTCCTAGTACAGCCGTAAAGCCCCTATGTCAACGTTTCCGCTTAGATGGACCACCCTGTACAATGATTCGATTACCTATCTATCTTTCAGAAAATAGCCAAAATCAGTGCGATAGTATGTGCATCAACCAGAGAAAAAGACAGGAAATGGCTCAGAAAAACGTAAAAGAGTGTTTATATTGTGATTTATTTATTTTGTTTATAAACATTTTATTCATAGTTAAGCAGCGCAATTAAACAAACTTCATATTAAACTTAAAATGTACAAAGTTGATCAAAATGATCAAATTTCATTTGAATTATGTACAGGATAAGCTACTGTGCAGCAGTCATATAAAAAATACAGAGGGACTAAAAATGTATTTTTAAGTTATTTATTTGGCAAAAAATTAGAGGTCTAGTTGTTATTAAAAATTGATAGTTGAAATCTGGGATAAAATTTTAGTGAGCCAAATGAATTGTTTATAAAATATATTTTGATCATAGGCTTAATTTATTTGTATTGATAGATTATTATTAAATTACAGATCGACAACAAGGTTAAAATTTTTGATGTGCTAATTGATGAACCATTAATTTGAACTACCTCCACCTGTTGTACAAAAAGTGACGATGTTAGAAATTATTGGTGATTAAGTTGAAAACTCTTATGCCCTATTAGAAACAATGGATTTTCATAGCACTAGTTCTCCTGTCAGAGGGAATGAGAATTATATTACCGAAAATGAGACACAAGAGAATTATTATGAGATTAATGACATTATGTTAGAAACTGAACATGATAATGGAAGAAATAGTTCCCAAGAACAGGTGAATGAACAGATGACACTGATTTATTTGTTGAAGATAATAATAAGAATATTACCCCTTTGAGTCAACAAGAACTTCCTTATAATATTGAGAATGGTCACAATAATCAGCAGATTAATGAGGAAGAATTAAGTGATAATGGGAAAAGATTGAACAAACGAAAACCACCTAGATGAGAAATAAACAAAACTAAACGACTCAGAGGAAAGGGATACAAGGGATATACGCGGGGTCATGGCAAAGTTGAAAACCTTAGATGAAAAGGAAAAATTTATTTCGTGTACTGTGACAAATAAACTCGAATCAAATAGTGGAATAACTCATGCAGATAAAAGAAGTTCGCATACTCTCCTATACATAAAACAGCACAGAATAAAATTGACGAGGTAATATCACACATAATTTCTTTTCCAGCATATGAAAGTCATTATTCAAGACGTCACATAGAAAAAAAATATTTAGCTGCAGATGTAAACTTGTGTAAAATGTATAACCTATACTGCGAAAAGTATAGAGAAAAGCCTGTGTCTATAAAAATATATGCTCGTGAGTTTCACAAACTAAATTTAAAACTTAAGAAGTCTAAGAATGACACATGCTCAAAATGTGACACTCTATTGGCTCAAGAAAAACATTGTAACAGTGAGGAAGGTAAAGCAAATTTAAAAAATGAATTAAATGAACACCTTACATTAGCAGATTTGGCTTATCAAGTTAAAGCAGCTGACAAGAAAAATGATCTAGATAATTCTTCCCACATCACATATGCATTTGATTTACAAGTTTTACAAACTCCTTACTTATCAACAAACAAGATGTTTTATTTGCGTCAGCTTGCGACATATAATTTAACAATACATAACTGTTCTTCTGGGTGAGTCCACACATTTTATGTAGAAGGAAGAGGTGCGAATGAAATCTTGAATTTTTGTACATTTAAAGAATATTCCAAGCCAAATGTCTGCAAGAAAAAAAAATTAATTCAAGGTTGAAATTATGGATCAAGACAGATTATTTTTTTCTATTTCCGAGCTTGTCTCAAGAACCGGGCCCCTACAGGTTAAACAAAGACTTTAAATTGAGAAATATTTGCTGGTTAAGCTACACAAAGGAATCTGTTGTAAGGTATAAAAATAGCCTAAATGAAGAAGGGGAAGCAAAAAAGTAAAAGAAAATTCAAAATTAACGTAGCCTGGAGAATTTTAAGCTTAAAGGGATAATAGCACCCAACATATTTTTGAAAATTCATATTTTCGTTACTATTTACGGAATCGTTTCAAATTTTTATGAATGATATAGAATTATGTAATCTAGGGCTGTGTGCATGCATTTTTGAATCGGCCGAAAAAATTAAAAAAAAAAATCGAAAAAATGTGAAATTGTCCAAACCCATGCACATGCATCTAGAAAATGTAATTCTAAATACGGTGCTAAAATTCAAATCGTTGTCGTTTGCGTATAATAAATTTTCAAAATTCATGGCATTTTGTGTTCCAGGTACATAATACCATGAGTTTTGAAAATTTGTTATACGCAAACGACAGCAGGTTTGAATTTTAGCACCGTATTTAGAATTACATTTTCTAGATGTATGTGCATGGGTTTGGAAAATTTCACATTTTTTCGATTTTTTTTTAAATTTTTTCGGCTGATTCAAAAATGCATGCACACAGCCCTAGATTACATAATTCTATATCATTCATAAAAATTTGAAACGATTCCGATGGATAGTAACGAAAATATGAATTTTCAAAAATATGTTGGGTGCTATTATCCCCTTAATGCTTTGTACAAGGTCCGGCAACAGGATTGAATGGTTTTGAAAAGGTTGCTGTGGAAATACTGTTTATTTGGCGAACGTCAAATAGTAATAAAATTGTATTATTATCGAAGGTTTTGTGTTACAATGGCAAATTGGCGATTAATCAACGGATCTCTGCTGTAAAATCATTTATCCTGACCCTACTACTCTTTTGAAGAAAGCGGCCACACTGTTACAGTCCATGCATTTCGGTACGTTGAGATGTTGGAAGCATTTGTGACTGTGGAACTTCAAAGAATGGACCAACAGGACGGCGCCACGCGCATACAGCTAGAGGGCCCAATGCTGTTTTACAGCGTATATTCCCGTATTCAAGGGTTGGCGACTTTGTATGGTCCGGAAGATCACTGGACCTGACGGTCCCAGATTTTTTTTCTGTGGGGTTTCTTAAAGTCCAAAGTGTACCCTACCCGTCTCCAAACAGTTCTGGAACTCAAAGAAAGGATTCGTGAATAGACAAATTCGATAAACGATTATGTACACAGACGCGTTATAGAATAGTGAATAGACAAATTCGATAAACGATTATGTACACAGACGCGTTATGGTCAATTTCAGGAACAGATTACAGCAATGTATAGAAGAAGACGGTGGTCATCTTAGGGATGTGATCTTTGCAACTAAAAGTGTCATAAGAAATTTACAGAATTGTGAGTTTAGTTGTAATAATAATTAGTCCATAATATTCTTTGTTTATTTCTCTTCCTTTTCTTTTGTGGGATTTATTAAATAAATCTATTTAATAAATCCTAAAGAAGAACAGGAAGAGAAATAATTTATGAAATGCCACAATTAACATTTAAGCAATATATTCTTTAATAAATAGGATTATAGGAAACAACTACTGGACGGGCAAAGGCCCCTACTCCCATTGAATTATACCTATAAATCCAAATTGGTAGCCAAATTTGTTATTTGTCTTTTCTATACCAGACACAGACCGGTTTCGAACTCTTTATGTTCTCATCAGTGTGCCACAGGTAGCTGAAAAGACAAATAACAAAGGCAAACCAAACTGGCCTATGGCAGACCCAGCACATAGTAAGTAGTGAGGGATAAGTACATCCCTCTGGTGGTCAGTTGCTACTACCAGTTAAGACATCGACGGTGTCTCTGTGACCGATAGCGGCTTGCCAAGCAAGCACCAAGAGCGGCGACCTCTAGCCCTGATGGACTAAAACATGCTTAATAAATAGGATTATAGGAAACAACTACTGGACGGGCAAAGGCCCCTACTCCCATTGAATTATACCTATAAATCCAAATTGGTAGCCAAATTTGTTATTTGTCTTTTCTATACCAGACGCTACCTGTGGCACACTGATGAGAACATAAAGAGTTCGAAACCGGTCTGTGTCTGGTATAGAAAAGACAAATAACAAATTTGGCTACCAATTTGGATGTATTGGTATAATTCAATGGTAGTAGCAACTGACCAACAGAGGGATATATTCTTTGTTTCTTAACAGTGACCTATTAAAAACCATTCAATCCTGTTGCCGGACCCTGTATAAGACTCAGAGGCCTATAAGCACTAAGAAAAAGGAAAATGTATTAGAAATCGTAAATTTGCTTGATAAGGATGTTCAAGATTATTACCGAAATGTACCAACTGACAAGAATATTTAAAAGGACAGATCCGGACGTCGATAGATATCTTCCACCAGAAGAAGAATGCGAATTTTAAGTTGCAAATACCTACTATAATATTAAAAGTATTTGTTCAAACTATTGTTCCTATCTTAGTTTTCTATAAAAATATTTTTTCTAAATAAGTAGACATAAGTGTTACTGAATATATTTTTTAAGACATAACTGTATTTGCTTTTTTGCTACCGTTACTAAAATAAATGAAAACATGTCATATATACACTTGTTTCCTTTTAAGCGCATTGGCACAATAGCTTAACTTTAAAAAAAATACCTATACCCTTTTTACCACTTCTCTTGTACATACATTGTTTGATAAGGACATAAGTCACGAAATGTATGACAAATACTGATTGTTTCAATGAAAGTACTCTATTGCTACAAAGGAAATAGTTTTTTTTTATATTTATGTAGGGAAAAAAGTTTCACTCATTAACTTTGTAACGGAATTTGAATAAGCTTATGTTTTAGCGAGGTGCGACCGCTAATAATTAGAGTACAATATTCGCGATGGATTGACCGGTACGTTGCTTAGCCATTAGATGATAATATAGTTATGAAAATTGTATTTGTTTCCATATTTATTTGAACGTGTTTTTGTGATCGGCGTTTTTGTGCGTTAAATCTAGAAAGAATTGTAATTATTCGTGTTGGGTCAATTATTTAGCACGGCGACTTTTACTAATAGCCTTAGGGTGTAATTTTTGTAAGATTGTGTTATCATTCTGGATGAAATGTACCTGGTATTAGGTATGTACGATTTACGTTTTGTTGTTAAGTGAATTTGGTTAAATAATTGTGTAACTTAAATATTTTTACTTTGTTCACTGTGTCACTTGTATTTTTAGTTTAATGAGCCAGTTAATTAATAAAATCAGTCTATCCAGTGCAAACCTCGTTGTTTCAAAATATCTGTGTTTTAACCCACTTCCCAAGTACCAGTTTAAGATCCTGGCTTATATGCAATTTCGGTACAACTTCAATCCTGAAATTTAACATAGATGTTGTCTGAAACTTTCAGGCGCCATTTCCCAAAAATGTCAAATATCAACTTAATACCTTTTAAGCGCCGACCAAAGAAGTATGAACTAATAAAAAACGGCAACGAGGTCAATTTTGAAGCGAACTGCTGTAAAATATGCAATAATAGTTATTTATGATACAAGTGTTAAAAATTAATTTTTATTTTGTGAGTGGAGAGTTTGCGAAACGAGCGTAAGCGAGTGGAGAGTTTGCGAAACGAGCGTAAGCGAGTGGAGCATCTCCACGAACAAAATAAAGTCATTTTTAACACGTGTATCATACCATGTTTTTTCTACAAACACCATTAAAAAAACAATAAAGTCAAAAAGATTTCAAATCCTTTTAATGGTTACCTCATAATTCTAGTAGTTTGTAGGATTTATAAAATAAATAAATCAGGTTTGCCCGTTGTTTGACACATGCTTGTCAAATGTGAAAAACTATTGCAATATGTAATTTCTTGTTAATAAATGTCATTATGACAAACGACTTGTCATTTTACTTTCTGCACTAGTGTTAAAAATAAATAATAATAATAATAATAATAATAAACTGCCTTTATTGAATAGCATTGTAATATACAATACTGTGGTTACAACTAAGGGCGAAGTCTAGCCGAAGCTACTCTACTTAACCCTAAAAGAATTTTAAAACTAATATAAATATAAAGACCTAATGTAATTACTTAGTTGTCTAAAATATGATAGTAAAAAAAAAAACAAACAAAATATAAAAATAAATATTACATGATATTAATTTCGAGTAGAAAGAGAAAAAAAAAGAGAAGAAAGAATGAAAGAAAAATATAATACAATGCATGTAGAATAAGTATACCTAATATACCTATACAGATCAGACCATGAAAAGAAGTATTTTTACTGTGACATGAGTAAGGTATCCTTAACTTTTCTACGAAATTTGTTTAAGGGAAGAATTTTCACAGAATCACTTAAATTATTATAAATTCTAGCTGTGTGATACGTATAGAAAACAAAGCTGAAGAAAACCTGGGCAAAGATATTTAATTTTCATGCCGTACATTTACATTATGTAATTCGTGTCTAAACACAATCTTTTTCCGTAAGTAAGGAGGTGAGGCAGTGGACAGTATGCGCTTAACAAGTACTGACATCTGACATATATATATATATTTTCTAATTTAAGCCATCTCAATTGGTTTATTTTTTCTGAAACTCTGTCGTATTTTCTTAAACCGAAGACGAATCTGCAACAACAGTTCTGTATTTTCTGCAATCTGTATTTTGTTATTTGGTCAAGACATGGATAATACAAGGTGATACCATAATTTAATATTGGTAATACTAACGTCTCTGTAAGTTTCTTGCGTAATTCGAAATTTATGAGTTTTATATTTGAATACAATAATTTTAAGGCAAGATATGCTTTTTTGACAAGTAGTGCTACATACTCTTCAAATCTAAGTCTACAATCGAAGATAACTCCTAAATTTTTTACACTGTTAACAATTTTTATAGGTTCATCATATATTAATAGTTTGAGGTGCGTTTTAACTAATTCATTTCAACGTTTTGGACAAAAAATAATAACATTGCATTTACTAGTGTTCAACTTTAAGTTATGAGCGTTGGAATAAGCGGATAAAGATTTAAGATCAAGATTTATATGTGTACACGCGATATCAATAGTGTTAGGCTCAAAAGAATACGATAATTGTGTATCATCTGCAAATGCTTGTATCTCTGAATGCTTTACTACGTTAAAAATATCGGCGGTATACATAAGAAACAATATGGGCCCCAGGACAGATCCTTGGGGTACACCAGATGTTACAAAGCCAATTTCAGAATAGGCATTATCTATTACAACTTTCTGCCGACGATTATTGAGGTAACATTTAAAGAATAATATAGATGTAGTATCAAAACCATAATACTCAAGTTTGGCAAAAAGCAAATCATGATCAAGGGTGTCGAAAGCTTTGGAGAAATCGAGAAGTACGAGAGCTGTAGCTATTCCGTTGTCAAGGGATCTAATTATGTTATCTGTAATATTTAAGAGTAGCGTTGAAGTGCTATACCCTTTTCTAAAACCTGATTGCCGATCAGATATGATGTTATTTTCAGTTACGTAATCAAACATTTGTGTTATAATAATTCGTTCTATAATTTTCGACATTGTGGGAAGTATACTAATAGAACGCAGTTCGTTATATGCTTCTGGGTTATTTGTCTTAGGCAGTGGTTTTACTAAGGATGTCTTCCATATATCAGGGAAATAGCCAGTTTCCAAGCAACAGTTTACAAAGTATATAAAGTTAGCACAACCATTTTCGAAAAATTGTGTTTGAACATGCTGAAAATATGCCGCACAATTGCCGTAAATATGCCGTAAAAGTTAAAAATTTGCCGCATAATTGTTTTTAAAAATAATTGATGGTTGCGTCAACTTGGCGTCAAGTTAGCACAACCATAATTTTTTTGTGTAAAAAATGGTTGAAAAGAAACATTTTAGCATCCTGTATTTGCCGCGAATTTGCCGTGTGCGAATCTCAACACATTTAATGAATGAGTTATACTGAATTTATTTTAAAAACACTAAGCGCTTTACACAAAATGCGCACGACCACACAAAAATTCAAGGGCACTTTTAACAGCATGTGTTCGGGCTTTTACGTCACAATAAACAATGGAGGAATATGCTGATGCCTGCTATGATGCAAACAATCTTCCCAAATGCCACACTTGTATTGACGTAGCTCATTTTTTGAAAAAATATTCAAGATACTTAACTGCCGCTGGTCTGCGACCAATATCGAAAACCTTTCTTATGGGAAGCGTTGGCGGTCTTGTTACATGGTTAAATATGCAAGACGCTGAAGATATTGTAAGGGCGCTATTACTCGTCACCTCAAGCGCTACTATAGGGAATGGTACGCCCACTGTGAATGCTGCATATCTTCAATTGAAAGAACGAATTACAGAAGATACTCCAGTTATGAAAGAAGTGAATGAACTGATACAAAGTATAATCGAGGAAGAAACAAATGCCCCTGAGGAAAAACCTTCGCAGAGGAAACCCACAACTTCTGGGAAAACTGGAGTTTGCGCATCAAAAACGAGGTTGATTCCATCATCGAGGCCGAAAAAGGTGATGACGACAATCCAAGAGCCTGCAAAAAATTTGTCAATTACTTTTTAAAAGACATTGCAATTTTGCCAATGTGGAGCAATGTACGGCGACATGAATTTGGCTACGGCCGGATCCCAGCAAGCAGTGCCATTGTGGAAAATGAAATCGGTAAGATCAAGAATTTGGTGCTGACAAAAAAGAGACGGTTAGATGATGTCCCTGATGAGCTTTTGAGATATTACGATGGCCGATTAATAATCATTCAAAATACAGTAAATCCCGATAAAGAACAAATTCAGAATGTGTCTTGGACTACAAATTCATGTGAGTTGTCGCTGGGTTCTTCTACGAATTAGCGAAAAAATTAAAACTGCATACACTTTCTTAGACGAAGACGAGTCCCTTCCTTGGACACCACAAAAATTTTCGTCACCAAAATCACAAGACCTTCAAGACTCTGCGTTCAAATACTCTCCAACAGAACAAATTATCTCCAGGGTCGCAAAGAACTGTGAGCGGGAAAAGGAAAATGGAGTTGTGGTTGGTCCAAGGAAAGTGAGATCTCAGAAATCTGAACAGTCGAAAACCGTACTTAGAGACGTACAAAATTGCAGCTACGTGAGGTGCTCTGATTGTGGCAAAGACAGTATCGAGTCGGATACCTGCGAGTGTTTTTTATGTCTCAACACTGTCCATCTTGTCCATTGCTGCTCTCCTAATGAGAACGAGGGAGATTTTAGAGATCAAAGAATATGCTTGAAATGCTCAAAATCTGCTGAACGAGACGCTAAGGTGGCCGACAACTTTTTCGAAAATTGGAGAAATTTTGGTAGTGAAAATAAGAAGACAAAGAATATGGGAAGAAAAAGAAGCTGCCAGAGAAGAAAATGTACAGAAAAAGCGGAAAACAACGTAAAAATTACGGTAAATGACGATAATAGGGAAACAGAAGTGAAAAAATCCAAGAAAGGAAAAAAATGCTTGCAAGAAGAAGGTTTAATAGAAGAAAGTGTTCAAAAAGTAGAAAGCTCCAGAGAAGAAAGTCTGCAAAACGAAGAGCAGTCAACGAGTAAAGAAGGTACATCGGAAGAAGAAAATACAATAGAAGATAACGAGGCAAGGGAGAAAAATATGATCGCAGATGAGAACCTCAACAGAATTTCAATTACCAAAAATCTTCCAATAAAAAAGAAAAAAGCACTGTATTTGGGGGAGAGCAAAGAAAGATTGAAGGAAGCTTTGACTTTCACTAAAAGCCGCTCTATTCCAGTGTTTCGGAACGGTCTTTGCGACAAGCTGGGCTTTATAAAATATCCAGGCAATGCTTTAATATTTCTCAAAAATACATGCGCATTCGACTCTGTGTTCCAAATTCTGTTGGCAGCAGTTACTGACTGCAATTCCATTAAATGTTACATGGGAGATAATAGGGAACAATCACCTATTTTTAATAATGGGCGCGTTCAGCCGACACAACAGTTGACTTAAAACCATAAACGTGTTTTTGGTGTGGTGGAAGACAACATATGGAAACACCTGAACGGTATGGTTTGTTAGGCCGGAGTCAGACTGAAGCCACCAATCACCACAGGTTGTCATCGAATTCTATCAACTAACCAACAAAAAACATGCATGTGGTCACACTGCAGCTACATAGACTACTAGTAGCACCAGCAAATATTGCGGCAAGTTTCGTAGGACGTAAAACTATTAAAACAGAACTTAACCTTAAAACTTTACTGTAGACAAGTTAAATTAGTATTAACAAAAATAATAGATCAAATAATTCATCTGCGACGAAAATAAATACCGCAACTCTACGTGCGCATGACTGTTGCAACTAACCACCAAAAATTTCCAACATGCTGGAAATATAAACAGGTTCATAGCAAGTGTTTGCGGTTGATCGGTAGCTGGTGGTTGCAGTATGACCTAACGCATAGTTTACTCTATGTTGGAATTGTGGTCGGTGGTTGTGGGTGGTTAGCAGTGAATCAGTCTGACTGCGGCCTTAAAAGTTCACCGATATCGATCAGATCACAGAACACTTAAAAGGGAAGGGACATATTATAGATTTGTGGTTGTCTCTAGTAGTAAGGTTATGTGCTATTTTGATGAAATATTTTGAATCGTTTTTAAGAGTGATGAATAACGTGGTATTACACGAATTATTTGAAAATGATATAGACTGGAATGCTATTCAGATTGCTGTCGACAATCTAGGAGCACCAATAGACTTTATTCCAAACAGAGGAAAACCTACGTACAACGAAAATTATGTAGCTCACACTATTCCTAAGTATTCGGTATCGGAATTTAAAATCCATTTTCGAATGTCTCGACAGAATGTTGCTGAACTATGTGTAACTATAGCACCTTTAATACATACACATCGTGTAATAACATTAGAAACAAAAGTGCTCTTTTACATTTGGTTAATTGCTAAGCAAGAAAGTTTTGTAGCGGTTAGTGACAGATTTGGAATCTCAAAAGGAACAGGCCATTATATTTTTTTACAAATCCTAAATGCAATAGTGCAACTACGAAATCAATATATTACATGGCCAGATGCTAACAAATGTATGCAAATTGCATCGAGAAATGAGAATCGTTATCGTAATCGTAAGTATTATTAACTTATAACACATGTTAGTAATAATCACTTGTTTACTATTTATAGGTTTTCCTGGTATTATAGGAAACATCGATGGATGTCATATATACATTAGGCAGCCTGTAAACAATGCTGTAGATTTTTATAATCGTAAGGAACATCACAGTATTATACTTCAGGGAGTGTGTGATGATAAATGCATCTTTACAGATGTGTTTATTGGAATGCCTGGAAGGGTACATGATGCACGGGTGTTTCGAAATAGTCCATTGTATAGAAAAATCACCAGTGATCCACCTCTAATACCACCTTCACAGCATTTACTAGCTGATGCAGCTTATCCCTTAATGATAAATGTACTGAAACCATATCGTGATAATGGTCACCTTTCAGAAGCACAAACTAGATTTAATACCGTATTATCTGCTCACCGATCGAGTATTGAAAGAGCATTTGGATTACTCAAAGGTAATAAAATGGAATTAGAATCGAAGCAAGTATTGAACCCTGTACTTTTATTGTAGGAAAATGGAGACGTTTAAAATATGCCGACATGTCATTAGCAGACAAACTCCCAGAAGTTATTTTAAGTGCATGTATTCTACATAATTTTATCCTAATACGGAATGACGAAGATTATGAGATACTAGAACAAGATGATAATGATGTTATAATGAATAATAATGAAAATGATGAAGATGAAGGTATAAGTGGCCAAATGAAAAGAGATTTTATAACCACAATTCTTTAATAGTGCATTTTATTAAGTGTATAGGGCGAGGCTCTGGATTTATACTCCGTCTCAGTTAAGAATGCAGTGCTTAAGCACAGATCAGCCATGGGGGTACTATTGTTTCTCTAACATCCAAAGAAATTATACTGAAAAATCTAAATAACTTCGTTTTTTTTTAAATTCCGATACTGAGTAATTAGAAATAGTGTTGTGAGCTACATAATTTTCATTGTACGTAGGTTTTCCTCTGTTTGGAATAAAGTCTATTGGTGCTCCTAGATTATCCACAGCAATCTGAATAGCATTCCAATCTTTTTCATCCATTGAGATAGATTTGTTAGATTTCTTATTTCAATATACGATTTTATACTGGCAACTTTTTATTTTAGTACTATCACAAATACCCATACCCGTCCTTGAATCTGAAATATCAAATTTTTTCACAATTTTTAAAAAGTTAACTTTTAATAATTATTTTAAAATTAATTATAAGTGAATTTTTATTTTTACTGCTATAAAATAACCTTTCTGTTGCAATTTGTATAAAATAATTGCAATGTATTCAAAAAAAGCCAAATACCAAATGAAAGCCAATTTAAACCGTTAATTTTATGTACCAACGGGCTTGAGACACACGTAGGGAGATTCCACTTAGATTGGGAATTCCCATGTACGTGTGTAAACTATGCTCCGCTTATAATGTAAACAACTGCATTCTTAACTGAGACAGAGTATAGTCAGTCACCTTTATTCACTTCACCAGTAACCAAGATGAATAGGAGAATAACGAATAGGAGGATTATATCTATATTATTATTACATCATATATTATAATAATAATAATTATAATAAATACATATTATGTTAAGCTATTTTGTGTGGTTTGACTTGTGTGCAAATGTTGTTTAAGTAATGCAAGTTTCTCTTGATTTATTCTGTTGCTCTCTGCTATTTCTAGTCGTATTGCCTTCAATTCTTCCAGTCGTGCTTCCTCTAATTCTAATTGACGTTTTCGAAAACCATCTAAACGAGTAAAAGATTTAGAACTTACATCGAAAGTGCTAGTACCTACGTGAAGATGGTGTTACAGAGTTACTATTTTCCGTATCTGATGAACCTGTTTCATCATTCGGTGCAATTGTTGATATTACCGCAGGTATATTAATTGTTTTGTCAGAAGCAAATATTTGTTCAAATCGTTCATAATATTTCCAAGTTACTCGACCACGACCAGTAGTTGATTTTTTATTGTTATCTTTAATTTTTTTAAAAGTATTTTTTATATTTCTAAATTTTTGATCTAAATAAATACCATCCACATTGACACCGATTCTTTCTCTTAATGATTTTGCGATTTTATCCCATAACATCTTCTTTTTTACTTTTGGATTCCGAAACTCATGGATATTGTTTTCATATTCATCTAAAAACACTACAGTAGTATGGTCATCCCATACGTTTTCCTCGTTGCCTGTATTTTCGGTAATTTCAGCTTGTAGGTGTTCCCCTTCTCCGCATTCTTCTTCAGATATGAAAGATGGATCTTCAGGTACAGCAAAAACAAAAAAAAACAATTATGTAGTGTAAAATATGCATACTTTTACTTTATTTATATCCACAATATACCTTTTGTCCCTAGTTTCTGCATTAATTTATTCCCTTCGCCAACAGAAGATGACTGTTTAGACGAAGCTATACCTACAAAATAATTAATGTAAATTTATAAATGCAACATTTTTATTTATTAATACATACCTGTGGTTTTTGGCACCAGTTTGTTATTAATAATAACGTAATCCTTTAAAATGATTACCTTTGCGTTATTCATGTTATTAATTGATGATTTTATTATTATTGGAAAAAGAAGTTACAATTATGTATTATCTATTTGTTTATTAAATAACTGAAAAATACATGACTACGGTTTCTTAGTATTAGAATAAAAGATTAAACTATAACAGTTGAACAATGAACATTATAAGGTATAATTAGAATTTTCAGACCACAATTTAATTAAAGATTTAGATTTTTGGGGTATTAGGTCCAATTTAAGGTAAATGTGTAGGATAGGGCCTTTGATTTTTTTACGATTTTTTTATTGGTCCATGTAGTAGTCATTATTAGAAGTAATTTGTATATATCAAAATGTCATCAATCAAAATAAATAGTAACCCCACAAACTTACGGGACCGTGGAGCGAAAAGGGGTGCTGCGTGGGGTAAACGTGAGAGGAGACGGCTGACAAAAGCAAATTTTGGTTTTTGCGAGAAGGGCAAGGGAGCATTCTTTGTTGTTGCCCTATGCGATTTGGTATATTTTTGTTTGTTTGGGTTGGAAAGTGGGGGGTGTTAAATGTGCATCAAGCAGCTACGTGAAAAAAAGGTACTTACATTGGTTGTGATAAAAGTAGGTATAATGATTGTTAATGTTCCCTCCTTTAATAGTGTTAAAATCACACTGTAATTCAAATTCACGCACATCACCGTATCGAAAGCTTTAAAAGCTTAATGGTTGACACGAAACAAAGAACTGAAACACTGTCTAGGTGACGCGCCCGCTAGGTAATGAATTTTTTAGTGTAGCCAATCAAATTGAAGTTATTTGTTTATTTTAATCTCGACTCCAGTGTAATCTCTGCCAAAGTGCAGTTAGCATTGCAGTTTATATGAAAATGTAAGGTCAAAGCGTATGTGAAATGATAACAAAACGATTAGTTATAAATGTAGGGGAATCACAACGATGAATTACCTGAATCAACAGGTGTAATATTTTATGACGTTTCATAGTGTTGCCAGTGTTCATAAAACGTCCTCTACCTAAAAAGTGTAAAGATTGTCAGTTTCATAACGAAAATGCCGCCACGGCATGGAATTCAGTAACAAGCAGATAGTACGTGGCACCAGCGCATTTGGAAGGGAACCGAACATGTGAACTACGAGCGTGTCCGATGTCGAGTGAGGATGGCGGGTGTACAATGTGAACAGTGAAGGGTGAAACTTTATGATTTTTTTGTGGGGTTATACAACATTTGCACAACATATAATAGGTGGCAAATTGTTAGGGACATTTCATGTGAAATGTGAGTATTTTTATTTTTTTGCTAGCATAGAAGGCCATATTCTACACAATGACCCAATTTAATTAAAACACTATTACATTAACTTGCCGACGTTTCGGTATAATTTATTACCATCCTCAGGGCACTGTAAGATATAAATTAATTACTGTAAATTATTTGGCATATAATAAAATTTTACAAAATGCATATATTTAAAAGTAATATATAACCTTTTTACGTATTTTTGTTCCTCTCTATTTTAAGTTTGTTTACTTATTACATAAACAACCCAAACACTTATTCATCCCTTATCTACAGCAAACTGAATACTGCATAAAAACAGAATCTCATTCGTATCACAGCCTTCACATGAATTGAAATGTGAGGTTTACAACGTTCTAAAGACAGCACAGAACATAAAGACAGAAAGACACAGAATTTCTGTGACGTGTTCTGTGCTTCTGTGGCTAGAAACCGTTGGTTTATAAAGTCACCATAGAATTTTTGTGGTGCCTATTTTTAAGCAGCGGTTCCAATTAACCAAGCTCAACAAATGCCGTTCAGCGGAATCAACAGGCCACCATACTCAACTGTTGTGTCGGCTAAACGCGCCCATTGTGATTAGGTACCTTTACACTTACGCTCAATCGTGAGCGACTGGAGCGCCCCGTTCCAATCACACGCGAAAGCTTGTTAGTGTAAATGTATATAATCGCGCGGTTCTTAGACGTGTCAAATCCTGCATTACTTCGCGAGTTGTTTTCATGCGGAAATTTCACGTAGGGCAAAAGTTTACTTCGATTTTCACGCGGTCTTGTGGAGTTTACTCTTAAAAGGCGGTAAGTACCTTTTTAATTTTTTAATATAAATATAATAAAATATATATAAAATATATAATATAAATATAAAACATTAAAAAAAATATAATATAAATATAAAATATAAAAAAATATATAAATTGCGGTTTTTCATCCATGTTTTTACCCACCACTTTCTTTTTTGCCTTTTATTTGACATATCAAGATAAGCCATAACGCACAAAGCCACTTTTAATTTTCTTTTTTTGTTTATAATTTGCTCCATTTCAGAACTAACCGTCTATAAAACTGTTGAAATTTTTAACACTCCACGAGCCACGACTATCGCGCGAGAAACTTGACACTTTTCAATTTACACTAGCCGTGTTATCATGTCACATTTCACCGCGCAGGCAATACCGTGCGATTGGAGCGTGTCAATTTTTAACAACAAAGTTTTAGAACGCGACACTCAGGGTTGCGCGAAAATACGCGCGATTGGAACGGGGCGCTCCAGTCGCTCACGATTGAGCGTAAGTGTAAAGGTACCTCACCCTTACACATGGATTACGACCTTTCTCTTACAAATTGCGTTCAGATATCTTGCTGGACTCCAAGAACGAAAGCCCTCAACCAGGGGCAACGAAATATGTCGATTGTATTGTAAACGTTGGCTCCTTGGCACGATTTTTATTTAAAAGCAACCCAAGTTTCGTAGAACGTTTTCAATGTCCACGGGGGTGTAGGAAAAGAGAAATCCAGCTTCCCATCTACGGAATAAATGAAACGACGCTGACTGGAGGGTGTTTTAAGTCCATTATAACAGATTGCGTCCAGAGGCAAAGAGCACCATCGTGCCTTACAAAGAAATGTCCAGCAAAAGAGAAGCAAATTGCCTTTGAAATTAGTAAGCAAAAAATTAATATTTTAGTTTCATTGTATTCGTTTTTTTTAAATTAAATTCAATTATTAAGCAAGTCGTAAATAGTTTTACACGGAATGCAATTAAATCCAAAATAACAATGAATTTTTACTGTAAATAGAAAACCATACCTTACTTGTCCTCGAAATGACATTTTATCAAAATCAGTTAGCACTTATTTTTAAAAATTTAAAAATCAAAGTTATATCCAGATTTTTTCTTCTGTACTAAGCAATTTACATTTGCAAGAAATATAAATATTATGATTTTTATCATATTATTTATATTGAGAAAAAGTTTAAGTTTTTCTTCAAACGTCAGAAAAACATGACATTTCTTAACTCATTCCATGACATTAAAGTTTGACATTTTGGACGGCTGTGAGTTGCCATAGCAGCGTAGGCAAAAGTACTTTTTCTACGATCGTGCAAAAAGTATAAACTTTTTGCACTATTTACAATGCAAAAAGTAATACTTTGTTGCACTACTGCAAAAAGTAACTTACTTTTTGCACTAGTGCAAAAATAACTATTTTCTACGATCGTGTAAAAAGTATAAACTTTTTGCACTATTTACAGTGCAAAAAGTACTTTGATATTCTATTGATTACGAGTTTAATCTAAAGTGTAACATTTTTCTTGTAATTTGGGTGTACGTATGAACGTGATAAGTAACTATATTATTAAATATTCCTTAAAATTTTATTGTTTGATATATTATTATGTAGGTATTATTTAATTGCAATTTCTTACTCTAATTTTGATCGGTCTAAGTCTATTGTTACTAACGAAAGTTTAATCATAGTTATCTATGAATGGCGTTTGACAGTGACAATTGCTGGAATTAATTTCCAGTTGTCAGTTTGAAATCTGAATATTTTGTTGTAAAACTGTTAAAAATGTTGAGTTCTGATAGTGAGGAAGAAAAAATGTAGAATGTTTAATTCGATCGTAAAAAAAATGTTGTGTGCAACACGTGCAAAAGTATCTTTGTTGCACTTAGCATGATTGCAGCTCTCGACTTCGTCTCGCGCTGCGAACTTCATGCATCGTGCAACAAAGATACACTCTTTGCACTAGTTGCACAAATAACTATTTTCTTACGCTGTGAGCAATTTTTATCTTAATTTTTTTTAGCTAATCCACGTTTGAAGAAAAAATAGCATGTTTTATTCGGAATAAAAGTAATTTTTACTCTTAATAAAACAATATACTATTATTACATTTATAATTGATGATAAATTGACAAGTAATAGTTATTTACGCAACTAGGGGAGAAAGTTGACGTCTACTCTACGTTGATTTGCACTATATACATAACCATAACCGAAAGCAACTTTTACAAAAATTTATATTTTTCAACATTTTAAAGGCAGGATTAAAGAAAACGCTATACAGTACACGTGAAGAAACGCAAAACGCACACTTGAGGGAAAATCTTACTTTCTTCACTTGTACTGTAATTTACCATTTCTCTCCCTCGTAACGTAATACACTATTTTTTACTACTAACCCGAGATATGACCATTATTTACTCCATTCTGCTAATGAGAAGTAGTATTTCTTTCCCTAGGTTAAAATTATAATAAAAAATCACCTAGGTAAATAATGAAACATTATCTATATTTCTAACGAAATGAAAAGAAACTCTTGTTAACTTAATTCTAAGCGAAAAACAAATAAAATTAATTTATTTACACGGTTTACTTAGAACTTTTAGATAGCGTCCATTTTCTGGAAAATGACATTTAAAATTATATTTTAATCCTAGTTTAATTTTGTCAGTTTGACAACCAAACTCCCAGACTATTTGATATTTAGAAATATTTCAAAATAAGTGGGAAATAACCATAGACATAGAGCATGGACTGTGCCTTCCCTATCCAGCTGTGAATAAATACTGGCGAAAAAGTGTGAGTGAGGCAAAGCGTACTCGCTGCCAGTTGTTGTCTCTTTCTAGAATTCTGATTGGCCTTCGTAACAGACTTGAATTTTGTACCATGCCTTCAGACCTACAGAAAAGAGACAGTTATTGGCCGCGAAATCGCTTTGTCTCTTTCTAGAGACTGGTCAATTTTGAGAGACTATCGCTCAGTCCATGCTCTATGTCTATGGAAATAAATAACTAATATCAAAATCTAATCAAATCAAATATGATAATATATCAATGTTAGTAGTAAAAAAAATTATATATATATACTTCGGTTGAGAAGGCACATTACACATTGCACATTATTCGGCGCTATAGCAGTGCTCGGTAAGTAATAGCTCACTTCCCAAACTAAGTATATAATATACTATTCTCCCCGCTTTTCCGGGGAGAAAAGACCTACTTTCTGCCTTGTGTGATTAAATAATTATATTACAGGTGATATTGTCATTTTCGAAACGTACGGCGGCGCACAAATGAAACTTCGAGATATCCCAAAGTGGTTTGAAGATTCACGATCAAAAATTAATTACAAAATTTCAGGCATAGAAGAATACACAAATGCCATTCGTGCTTCTGATGGTAACGGTCATTACAAGGCGATATGTCTAAGGAATCAAAACTGGACATTGTATGACGATTTACACGCACCCAAATCATTCAAAATGGCACTAACTTATAGAGCAGATGTTGCGTTGTTAATCTATATAAAGCAGGAAGTTAGGGACGAATAACATTTATTATGTAGTGTTTTTAAAATAAATATAGTAGAACTCATTAAATGTGTTGTGATTCACACTCCGCCATATTCCGCGACAACTATTCCAGTTGTTTAAGCATATGGTTTTTCTTATTTTATTAAGAAAATTTTGTGTGGTCGTGCTCATTTTGTGTAATGTTAGCGCGACCGTGTAGTGTTTTTAAAATAAATACAGTAAATAATAATAATAATAATAATAATAATAACTTTATTCACAAGTATATGTACATACAAGCAAAAAGGTACAAATTCGGCACAGATTGCCGGTCTTCCATTTGCCCTGAAAATTCCCTTAAAAAAGAACCCCTAAAAATTAAATGTGTTGAGATTTGCACACTGCAAATTCGCGGCAAATACAGGATGCTAAAATGTTCCATTTTAACCATTTTTTTACCCGAAAAAAATTATGGTTGTGCTAACTTGACGCCAAGTTGACGCAACCATCAATTATTTTTAAAAACAATTATGCGGCAAATTTTTAACTTTTACGGCATATTTACGGCAATTGTGCGGCATATTTTCAGCATGTTCAAACACAATTTTTCGAAAATGGTTGTGCTAACTTTATATACGTCAGTTTACAATATAAGTGATATATGGACAGATAGTTGGCAAACAAAGCTGCAGCATTTTAGCACAAATGCTGTCACTACCATAAGCATTCGATTTTAAATTATAAATTATATGTTTCACTTCTTCTACAGTTGCTAACCGAAATGTAAACGTTAAATTGTCATCAAATTTGTGAGATTTATAAAAATATGTACTTAGGGGGCAATTTTTAGAAGGACTAAAGACTGATAAAAAATAATTATTTATATCATTTGGATTTTTTAGATCGATGGGAATATTTGTAACAGTTCTTTTTTTAATATTAAGATATTTGATGGATTTCCACAGTTCCTTTTTGTTTATATTTTTTTGTTGAAATGTCAGATAGGCTGCTTTTTCCTTTATTGTGGCTTTTGTAACAAGGTTACGCAATTGTTTATAACAGTTATGATCATCTATAGATTTAGAACGTTTATAAGTACTAAGTGCTTTATCTCTTTGTTTCATCATTTGTTTTAGATTAAATGTTAGCCAAGGAGCGTATGGTTTTGATATTCGTGATATAGTGTACGGTGCGTGTTTGTCAAATAGTTCTATGATATAAGTATTAAGTAATTTAATTTTGTCCTCAATATCATTTAAATATAAAATGTCATCCCATCTTGTATTAACTAAATCTTGATTAAAATCATTATTATTAAAATTGTTAAAATTTAAAATTTAAAATAAATCATGTGATCATTTTTAACGCGAGTTTATATAATATTACATTTTTAATTCAAGTATGCCGTGTTAAAAATTTAGTATTTAATGGTGTTTGTAGAAAAACAAAATTACAGTTAATTGGTACAGTTGATTTAAAAAATGGTGTTTACAGACTAAATGTTTTAAAACCTGAGAAATGTTTATCAGCAGCGTCAGCATTAGCCACAGTTGAAATTTGGCATCGTGGTTTTGGGCGCATAAATAGTGATTACTTGAATAATATGAAAAAAAAATGGACTTGTCGACGGACTTACCTACCCAGGTGTGGTGAAAAAAGGGTAGCAGAATTGCGAAGTTTGTTACGAAGGTAAAGAAATAAAATTACCATTTAAGCATAAAGGTAGTCTAGCCAAGGATATATTGGAGGTGATACATTTACACGTATGTAGTGGTGGTCCCATGGAAAATATTTTTATTGACAGATCAAAGAATTTTCTGATATTAGAAAGATGATTTCAGTCGAATGGCATTTGTATATTTCTTAAAAACAAAAAATGAAGTTTTTGACCGTTTTAAGAAATTTAAAAGCATGGTGGAGAATCAAAACAATCAATAGATAAGGAAATTCAGGTCAGACAATGGTAGAGAATTTTGAAGTTATGAATTTGAAAAATTCCTAAAAAGCAATTTTAAAAAAACCAACCCATACAGGCCTGAACAAAATGGGATGTCCGAGAGAATGAAGAGAACAGTCGTAAAAAGTCGGTGTTTACTTTTTGTCGCCAATTTAACAAAAAAGTTTTGTGCTGGGGCAATCAATACCGCAGTCTGCGAAATAGATTAATACCTACTTTTAATAACAAAAGATGACGTTTTAAAAATTTGAAACAGTTCAAAAGTCTTGTGGAAATCCAAACAGAAAATAAAGTAAAGATACTAAGAAGTGATAATGGTGGTGAACATTGTTGAAGATTTTCTAAAACAGGAAGGCATTATACATCAAAAATAAAACCATCATTCACCGGAACATAATGGTTCAGCTGGACGTCTGAACAGAACCATTGTTAAAAAAGCTCGGTGTATGTGATTTGATGCAAATCTAGACAAGAAGTTCTGGACAGAGGCAGTTAATGCTTATCTGCTTATCTTCGCAACAGAAGTACTGTTTCAGGACTTACAAGTGATAAGACACCTTTTGAAGTATGGTATATAGGTCAGTGCAATTAGCGCATAGAAGGGGGTTGCGAGCAGCCGAAATCATTGCAAAATCTAGTTTTACGCATATATGGTATATGTTTTAATACCACTAAGAATTGCAAATAAAAGTAGCTAAAAAAAATCCAGGAATGCCAAAATCAAAGCACTATACTGCTGTTTCAATTTTTTATCTGATTTTGGTGCATTAGAACCTTGATACCTATTGAAGATAGAAGAAAACTGTAAATGAAAAAGTTGTAGGAAATTTTATGATCTACAAAATTTGTTAAGGCTACTTTAACCGAAATTTTGAAAAAAAAAACGTAAGAGAAAACGCTTCCGCAATAAGGATACAAAGCTACAACATAATTTAAATCATCGAATATCTAAAATAATATTTGTTTTTAGCAAACCAAGATTTTTGTCAATCAATGCATGTCGACTAGGAAAATTTATAAATGTAGCGTCGGGAGTCGAAGACGGTAACACGCAATTATATTTTATTATTATGTTTAGTTTTTTATTCATTGTTATATTATGTCGTGAAACTTCAATATATTGTTATCTATTCCCATGTGTGTTTTTTTTGTTTTCTCCCTGAGTATCTATTCAAAATATTGAGTTAAAAATTTCAGAGACGTAAAATTGGTGTTATCTTCTAGGAAATTTTTTAAGAAATCTAAAAAACCTATCAGATTTAGAATAGGTATATTGACAAGAACAGAATATTAAGAAATTCAATACAAGATAGCGCGAATATGTCTAAACCAAAAGGGCTCTCTCTAAAACTTATGCCCGGGCTGCCCAGATTGGGTAGATTTTACTCTTCCTTTAGACATGCCCTAACAGAATCTGAAGCGAAAACTCGTCCACCTCAAAATTCCTACGCGTCTTATGGACCGGATCTGTGTTAGATCCTAAAACTTATAATTTTTCAAATTGCAAGAAATGGACAAAATTAAAAAAATTGTAAAAACACGAATACCAAACGAAAAAACCTCACCGGGGGGAAATCCAAGGTAGAAGGTCCAACTTAGAACTACTTGCACGGTCCTGCTCTGGTTTCAAGTTCAGGAGGAGTGAACAAAAAAGTGCAATTTCGACATCTATCGTTCTGAAACCGCTCGAGCCTCATGCGTCTACGTCATGCTGCCTACGGCATTCTGCCTACGTCATGGGGCAAATGCAACATGATAATTTTCACGAATTCCGGCCCCATACTAGGAAACTAAAAACATTTCCAATGTTAATACGTGAAAACTACGGGTTTGCTCAAACACCTCATTTTGTTAAAAAGTACGTGGAAGCATGCTTGTCCTGCCTGTCTTACAAACATACCAGTGACAAAAAAGAAGGATTTCTATATCCCATTGAAAGGACCACTGTTCCTTTTCATACCATCCACAATCCACATGGATCACTTAAGACCATTTGAAGCAAGCACTATGAATAATAAATTTCTGTTGGTTATAGTACTGCCCTGCTAAGCAACAAAAACGTGCAACTTTTCATAAAATGATTTTTTACATTTTTTGAAAACCTTGAATAATTCTCTACCTGAAAAACACCTCTTTCACCTAATTTATTACTTTAATTGTTAAAAAAATGCTTATAAAATTTAAGCGTATTGTAAACTACACAACAAAAAGTGAAAAATACATGATATATTTAAAACGTATGTACAATGTTTTTACGTATTTATCGTTATTTTACTTCAAAATACATAGCATAAACAACTCAAATGCATACATGCGTTGTTTTTACTAGCAATTGTGCTTTGTTTCTATCCATATTACAAGTGCATATCTCAAATGCTCACATGCGTTATTTATATAATGTAAATCCCAGTAATACGTCACATTTCATTAGTCAGTTTAATCTGAGTTTGCGCAAAAGCTGTTCTTTACTAGCATTTCTGCATATTATAGTCAGTATCGTCATAGACTTCAAAGCATTCACGTCGTGTTTTAACCTTTTTGCTGTTTGTTTGTATATTCTAAATTGTATTAGGTACGTCACTGAAATATAATTAATAACTAGTTATAAGAAACTAGATATATTTTGTTGAATTTTCATCTCGTGTTAAGAAAATTATAAGTTTGGCAAAAAATAATTTAGCAGAGAAAAGTGATAATTTTCGATTTTCAAACATTGAAATGTAAAATCTAAGGAAGATATACTACAGGGAATTTATTTGAAGCTACAACTAGAAACTAACTGTTTTTACTCAGATATTACCATTTCTGATACAATAAATCTGAAGGAAACAATAATAATGATATCACATGAAAAAACGTCAGATATTATTAAGAGAAATAGTCAACACAATAATTAAACATGTCGAAAACCTTTTGGATTGTTTATTGGATGACTCAAACATTTTTAATTTTGAAGACATGATATTACTGGATGAAAATTTAATGCCAATATTAAATTCCGAATCTGATCAATTTATAAATATTACAAACAATATAAATATTAGTATTCTAGAAAATACTCTGAACGAAAGCCGGCTGATTTCCTGTGGTGTTGAAGAAGGAGAAATACAAATTATGGGTCCAATAATTACTGACTGTCAAGAAGAATCTACAAGTGGAGAAGAAATAAACCCTAACTTAAACAGTAATGAAATGTTTGCATATATTATAACACCAAATCCGGAGATATTATAAAACGCAAAAAGTATTTGAAATCGAAAGACGCAAGAATGGAATATAAACAGTTTAATAAAATTAATACCAATAATTACTCTGTAAGAAGTCCTTGCGACTGTAAACGAAAATGTATTGAGAGAATTGACGAAGTTTTGGAAAATGATACTACGAAAGATCAATATATGTAAGCAATCCTGTTGAAAAAACTGATATCAAACAACGAAGAAAAGCAAATGTGGCAGGTGGAGTTAAAAAAGTGAATAAAACATATCATTTTAAAGGAAATGATGGAGTATTACACATTGTTTTTAAATACTTTTTTCTTACCACATTAGGATTTTCTTCAATGATTCTATTCTAAGAAAAATAAGCCCTGAAAAAGATCGGCAGGGATCTTACAAAAGGAAAAATTAAATTGACGTTGAACTGATAAAACAAGACGTTCGAAATTAATTTGCATGTGTGTCACATTATAGGCGGAATCATGCCCCGGACAAACTGTACAGTATTTACCTAGTGATGTAAGTATTACTGACATGTACGACAATTTCAAAGAAAAAAATTCAAAGATTAGTTGCTCCTATGAATTTTATAGAAAAATAGTGTCAGATGATATGAACATATCGTTCACTAAGTTAGGACACGAACAGTGCGAGAAATGCGAAGTCTTTGAGTTACATGATAAAAATCATACCAAAGAGTTAATTGATTCATATCCCAATTATACGACATGCTGCGATTGGAAAAGCCACTTTTAGAAAGCAAAAGAGTCACGTGAACAGTATCAAAAAGATACTGGATTAGATATTATAGATACTGTGTATGTATCTGTAGATATGTAAAAGGTAATAATGTTACCAAGGCTGGAAATGTTTAAACAAGTCCTGTTTACCCCAAGAATAATTGCTTTTAACGAGTCATTTATATCATTGGGAAAATTAAATAAAAGAAACAAGCCATTCGCTGCCTTATGGAAGAAAGAAAATGTCGTAAGTGCGTACCATTCTTTTTTATTCACAAAGGAGACTATAAAAACGTTATCACATGGGCTGATAATTGCAACGCACAGAATAAAAACTGGTGTTTCTTCAGCTACAAAGGATAAGTTCCGTGTCCCAACTATTGCAACCAAAATACTGGTTTTACGTCCCGTTACCGTTAAACTCCTGAAAAATTGTAAGGTTTCGGAACACGGTTACTGAAAAATTGGTGATTTTGCTGGCACCCATACACGACCGGCGTCTGAGTCCGGTAAAGCGGTAGATTTTAGTGAATTCTAGGGATGTTCAATTTTAGTTATAGTCGTTATTGCTGGTGGCATTTCAGACTATGATTTGATTTGATATGTTGTTTCTCAGAGACAGCCGAGTAGATTATTGTGTTATTGTTATGGAGGTAAAATACCAACAGAAAATGCTAGTAAACACACACCCACTTTCTATATTATGTTTTTAAAACGATAAAATAATAAGTTGTGTTAATTGTGGCTTGTTATTGGGCAACACCACAAAAATAATTGAGGATGATACTGTTAATCTTCACATTTGTTTTAAACCATACGATAAGATGGAAATAGATTACTGCAGTGGCAAAATGTGGGGAAAGAATGACATAGAAACGATGTCTGATCAGACAATGCCATCAACATCTACATTATAGTCGCCGTCAACATCTACATTATTGTCACCATTAACATCATCAAATTCAGTAAATGAGTCTGTAGGGTGGTCTGACGACACTGTGAAATTATTAATTTCTACCTACAAGAATTTTATAGACAAGTTTACTTCCCCAATTTATAATAAAAAACAAGTTTGGGAATTAAAAGTTCTGAAATGGCAAAATTTGGTGTTATAAAAAGTGCATCAAAATGCGATGAAAAGTGGCGCAATCTAAAAAAAACTTATGATAAGGTAAGAAATTAAAAAAATTAAACGGGAAATGCAAACACATACTGGAAATTTTTCGATGAATTTCATGATATATATTTCCATGATCCGCATTTCAATCCAATTATAACCGTTTCAAGCACCGGAGCAATAAAAAGACAACGTAAAAAAAGTGAGGAAGAATTTTTGGATATAAAAAACAAAGAAAATATGCACAAAATGTTACACCTGTCGAAAAAAGGATAACCATTTCTCCTTATGGAGTGGAGCAAAGAAAACAAAAACGTCATGAGGAACGCATGGATAAAAAAGATTCGCTCTTTTTTATCCATTCCAGTTTTTCCAAAATTATGTAAAAAAGGATTAGGTTGTTTTTTAAATATAGAATGTTTTTTTATTTATTTTTTCCATGGATATATAAGTAAAGTATATATCCATGATTTGTTATATTGCTTTATATTAGGACACTAATTTATTTTTTTATGTACAAAAAGATTAGGTTAAGTTTTATAAATATAGAATGTTTTTTTATTTATTTTTTCCATGCATATATAAGTAAAGTATTGTAACGAAGTGATTTTTCCAATCAAGGAATGTTCATTTTAGCTTTAAATATTACCGTCACTTGGGTACACCCTGCCGCTGTTTTTAGTAAGTAAGTCCTGTTCTAGTTAAGCTAGTAATGAGTTGTTACAAAGTCCGCTGGTAAACAAGCAGTCAAGTAATTATTTGATTAATTTTCTACAATCCCCCGTATAAACAATATCCGAGAATTATTATAAATAATGGCCGAGTCGGAAATAAAAATCACTCGTTACTAAAAATGTTAATCCTTGCCCGTTTTAATCCGTTTCTTTTTGCAATATAGTATAGAAATTAGAAGTAACTCATTCCCGGTTATATACGTTCCAAGTTGATGCGCCTAAGTGCATAATCTGCTGGACCTCTGCAAGTTACGCCGGGTTGTGCATCCGAATCCCTCTATCACGCGACCTAGATACGTCATAAAGGTTACAAAAGGAAGAGGAACGCTCATTCCGAGAAAGCCGGCAGCAGTTCATGTTCATCCCGAGATATTCCGCATGATCAGATCCGATTTACCAGCAATTGAAGATCAATCCGAAGCCGTCAATATTTCCGTACCGCCGTTCCGAGTTTAATAGTAAATTTAGTTTGATAGAAAATTATTTGAGAATAATTTTGGTAAGAATACGCCGTAGTCCACTGCAATTTGCAGGTACTGCCTTCAGTTAAGTATAGATATTCAAAGGTTTTTTTGTACGTATCGTTGTAGTGCACTACCCAATCAAACTAGAGCTCATTAGTAATACCTCCGTTGGTCTTTTGTTTGCTAAAATATGCATCGGCTGCTGAGATTTGTTCGCTAGGGCCATCTCAAAAGTCTCCCTGCATAATAGGTTACCGGAAAACCTACGATAAACCAAATAGTCATTATTTGCATCAACTGGTTGGATTTGTTCGCTAGGGCCATCCATAAAGGTGATCTGCATAGAGTTGACTCGGAAAACTTACGTTCATCAATATAATCATTAACAAATAGCTCTACGTTTGTGGCAGTAGTTTGCCGTGTGTTTAAATATTTCGTATAGCCTCAAATATCTATAGCTAACAGATTGCCCGCCGTTTATAATACAACCTAGTGGAAAGGTCCGTTTGCTTGTCGTACACAGTAATTCAGTAATCCAACGTATCCGAAAATTCCGCCGTAAAATTGCGTAAAGACTCTTGATTGCCAGCTTGACTCGTTTTTAATCGTTCTAAACAGTTTTATACATACTCGACTGTACAGTCGTGGAGGTTTTAGAGTAAATTAATTTGTTCATTATTCCTGCTGAATAAATACGTTATTTTAAAGAGGTAAAATTCCCGAGTTATTATCTCTAGCTATTCCGTATCTCAGCTGTTTCGCTATCCAGGGTTGTTCTCCCAATAGGAGAGCCAAAAAAGTGTATTTCTTTGCACTTAAAAATTAAAGGACTGGCGCCCGAGATTTCCGTATAAAAAGATTACGTAAGTATATTGACAAAAAGCACCGTTATAAATAGGCACCATTACAGTATATTTGTTATATTGCTTTATATTAGGACACTAGCAAATTGTCTAGAATATTTTTGTTTTTGCTACATCGATTTATTTGTTGAAGTTTTGGTATGTAGCAGATTGTTTCATTTAACCTATTTTTTTAAATTAAATCAATTAATGAGTAACATTTTGATTCTTTATTGAAAATAAATATACCTACCTAATCTATTTATTATGTGTTCAGCGTGAAATTCTCTAAAAGTCCTGTCTTGTAAAATCTTGTTGCCATTTAGTTATGACGGTTATGAGGGGGGGCACTATGTGAAAAATATTAAAGTAAAGTGAGAGCGGAGCAAAAGCTACGTCTCGTTCCCAGTTCCCATTGAATGTATGTGTGCTCTTACTTAACTATTTGTCTGTTTCATACACACGTGTCACTTCCAAATGCAAATTAACTGTATAATATAAAACTTGTATGCATAAAGTAAAAACATTAAAAATTAAAAAAACTTTATTATATTCCTTTTATAAATATTACAGATCATTTAATTCATGACATAATCTATCTCTTTTTAAATGCCCCAACCTCATTCGCTCTCTACCTGCCTCTCTATATCCCTGTTCAGCTTCTTCAAGTACATCGTCATTGTTAGGTGCAAACTCTACATTTAAAATATCGTTTTGCATTATGCAAATGTTGTGCAATACACAACAGGCTATGATATACTTCGGGATCCTTTCCAAACATAGGACGTCGAGCAGGTCCTTAAGACGCCTAAATCTTTTTTGCAATAGATTAATCGCTCTCTCTATTGTACTTCTGGCACGAGAAAAAAGGAAATTAAAATTCTTTTGTTGGTTTGTCATGTGACCATCGTCTTTATAAGGAGGTATTAATTCAGGAAGACAAGGGTACGCTTTGTCTCCTATTAAGTGAGTATCATCAGAAAATTTTTCCCGGGCTCTATCATTGATGTATGACCAAACCTCACTTCTTTTCAGAAGAACTTCCCCTGCATAACTGGGTAAATTTTAAAGTATGGTCACATACTGCCCAGAAAATTAAACAATACCATATAAATACATTACAGAAATCTGGGTTTCTACAAATCAGACAGATACTTTGGTAATACCATTGTCTACATTACATAGACAATGGTAATACTTGGAAGAGAGTTCGCAAAATAATTATTATTTGCTACAGATCTGATGTAAATTACACTATAGCATACTCATTGTTATGATATAGTTGTAATTGTTTAAGTTTCACATGTAAGTAGTTAATTAAAAAGTATTTTTTTAAAAATTTGTAACTGCACAATGACATAAAAGAATTGAATCATCAGGTACCTATGGTTTAATTAAATTTTTATCAAAAATACAAGCCTTCACAGCTGAAACTTTTGTAGAAATCAGATAATAGCGCCGGTTTTGAAAATATGTAACATGAACGACCAGTTAATTTG
This sequence comes from Rhagium mordax, assembly GCA_963680705.1. NCBI lineage: Eukaryota > Metazoa > Arthropoda > Insecta > Coleoptera > Cerambycidae > Rhagium > Rhagium mordax. The sequence goes on from OY796656.1 coordinate 45,044,100, forward strand.
TTATTTACAGAGAGCATATTTTTTTGTTAGATTTACATTATTTACAGAAAAAACCAACTTGTAAAATAACACTTGAAAAATTTCTCCGGCAGATATATGATAGCCCATGTTCTTTTGGTTTAGGAATTCGTACATAACTGCCATCAATAGCACCAATCGTGTTAGGAAATCCCATTTGGCTAAACCCATCTTTAATGGCCTCTGCATATTCACCATTGGGCCAGGTAATTATGTTCGGTGCTATTTTACAAAGCGCTTCCGCTACTCTTCTAACGGGCCTTAATGTAGTGGCCTTACCAACATTAAAGCGACCACATACAGATCTACAATTCAAAATATATAAAACAATTTTATAAAAAACAATATGACAATTTACCGGTAAGAGTCTGGTGTTCCAAAGTCCCACAATGCAATTAATAATTGGGCTTTACCATTGTGTGTCGACCGTTATCCACAATCTGAGATGCTATATCAGCCTCTATTAGTGAAAGGACGTGATCAAAAGTTGTTCGAAACATGCGAAACTTCTCTCTAAATTCCTCTTCTGAATATCTATCCACAACATCTTCAATATAATTGTTTATCCTTGGTCGTTCAACTGTAATGTGACTGATACAATCAACTGATACATTTTAAAACAAAAATTGACACTGCCTTACCCATTGGTCCACGTACCAGAAATTCATCATAGCTTGAACTCTCAGAAGTAAGAAGTATTTCGTTAAAAAATAGGCAGCTGCTTCATTATCCATTTTTTTAATTCGTATATCGTGCTATTCGTGCTATAAAAGTATTGTAGGTTAAGTCCACATGCAATACGTAAATAATCGTGACGATTGTCTGATGTAAAATTTGGGTCCCGTTAAAAAACCGATAACCAACTAACCACGTAAGACCGCTGTCAAATTTACCGGTTCGGTTGTAATAGTGGGGAAACGGAACTTACCCTTAGTTTACGTCATAAATTCAAATGTGATTTCGGCTGAAACAATAATAGTTAAATATTTTATGGTTGGCCATACCTATATGTCAACTGACAGTTTTCACTATTTAGTAGAACTTGGCATGAAGAAGAATCCAAGAGACTTTCAGGATTTTGTAAATATCCAAAACTGCTGTAGTAATTGCGTAGTGAAATTTTACAATTTTTTTGTAGTAATAAATAAATAAATAATAATAAGGTAAAATAGTAAAAGTAAATTTTACTATTTACGTCAAAGTTTGTTAGTCCTAATCCTCTAATGTCTTAAAAGACATAAAAACTCTTTTCAGAGCTTATTTGCAAAAATCTACATTTAACTGATGAAAATCCAGTACTACGAATGTAGAAAGCAAATCATTTAATATTGCAATAAGCCCCACCAGACGGATTAATCCAAAAAAGGGACTCCTTCTGTTATCAGGCAGCGCACGTCACCATCCAATAGACCGGTTTCTGGCTTATTAGCCTTCTTCAGCATGGTACAGGTAACGCACGCTGTATGACAACAAAAGGTCCAGTTCTTGATAATCTCGATCGACATGAAGTCGGTGAGATGCAAATGTGGACCGTGGGGCTCTCTGGTGAAACCTATTGTAATGTGGAATGTGCCCAGACCAGGCGAATGACAGAAATGAAATCCAAAGAAGTCAGAAATCCATAGAGGTAAATTTTTAATAAGATAAAATAAAATTTGCAACATTTGCGTTTCGTATATTCTATACTGATGTCCATTGTCCACTGAACTTGATATACAGATGTGTCCGGGTTATAATAAACAAGCAAACGAATGTTTTCCGAAAAGTGTAGAACAATGTGCACTGGGCACTGTGCACTAGTGCAGGCAGGAAACCAAACAGAGCTCATTATATGACAGAAACCTTTATCTATTCTGTAATCTGCGATTTAATGTCTGTGATCTGTGACAGAAATATAACCTGTAACCTATTTTTTCTACGCCTATTATGTAATATGAGCATTATGATGTCGATTTCAAATAAGGAATGACCTATATTCCAGTGAATGATATGTAATATTTATTACATGCCTAGAATGTAACAAGCATAGGTTGCGCCATCTAATATTAGTGAAATTTGTAATACTAGCTGTGTTTGGTAGACCAGTCCGGAACGTTCCGAACTAAAAGTTTCAGTTCTAAGGCGTTTTTTATACTTCAGGATTCGATGAATTATATGAACTGGGCGTTTGGTGTACTAGTTTTCGGACCAAAAAAAAACAGTTCTGTGTGTTCCGTCTCTCGAGGTAGAATTCTCAAAACTACTTATCCCCACCTTCTGTTGTTTGTAAATTTGATGAACACAACTTACTCCTTTACCTTACTTTCTAGTTTCTGCGAGTATGAAAGGTAATCAATCACATTTGCATATATTTCAATTTCAAAGTCATTATCACAGGTGAGAACTGACCTTTGTCATTACATTACCTATTTGAAGTTAAAATAAAAGTTACGTATCCATTATTTACAAATTAAATACGATAATTTATGGAGATTTTTCCTGCAGTGCAATTCATTTTAGATGATGATGAATCAGAAAGTGCGTTTTCGGACTCTAGTGATGAACTGTTTCCTTTAATTAACGAAAAACGTCATTGCATAAAGGATTATTTTGAATATACACAGTGCCCACTTACAGTGATCTCGAGTTTAGAAAGCACTTTCGAATTGATAAATCGCTATTTGAGCGATTAACTAATGAGTTTCAAGAAGCGCCCATATATAAAAATCTCAGAAACCGTCATACGACATCATCGTCTAAACATTTAGCTGAATTTTTGTGGTTTGCTGGACATGAAGCATGCAGTTACAGATATATAGCAGATCGATTTAACTTGTCTTTGTGGTCTGTTCACCACATAATTTACCGTGTCACGATGTTCCTAAGCAATATGGCTAAAAGTGCAATTAAATGGCCCAATGCTGACGAGATGAAAAAAACATCAGACTTCTATTTAAGGGAAAAGCAGTTTCCTGGCATAATTGGTAAAAAAAAATGTATTTAAATTTCAGTGGTATATTATTAATTTGTTAATAGGATGTATTGAGATCTGAGAATCCTACTTTCCAACAATTTTTTTTTGTATTTCAATTTATGTAGGCAGGTATACCGTTTCTAATCATGAAATTTGAAAATTATTCAGCGACATTGTGCTGCTAATATAAAAGAACAAACTTATTTAACTACTTATTTGGCTAATCGCAAAAAAATTGATTAGATTTATATTTTATAGGTCACATAGATGGTACCCATATTGTTATAGATCCACCAAAAAAAAATAAAGATGATTACGTAGATCGTAAAGGTGACATTACAATTATTGTCATGCAATGGATTTGCAATGAAAAAAGAGAATTTTTAGATGTATTTATTGGATACCCAGGACTGCAGGGTGTTGAAGAATTCTCCAGTCTTTTCATATATTGAAAATATTCCTAACGGTAAGTATGTATGACTTGTAATATATGAAATTGAAAATAAAAAATTTTGTTTATTTTAAGGATATTACTTGCTGAGCGATTCTGCTTACCCTCGTCTAAAGACACTAATGGTTCCTTACAGAGATACTGGACACTTGTCTAGAAGTGAAAATAATTTTAATGTTCGTTTAAGTTCATGTCGAGTGGCCATTGAACATTCGTTCGGAATACTAAAGCAGCGATTCAGACAATTATACACTAAGGTCCAAAAGTCAGTTACCCCCTACTAACTTTTGAATGGTTTCAAATATTTTTTGGAATTTTAGGGGTTATAATCCCAGATAGATTTGCGATTGTTTGACGCTAAATAAAAAATTTTATATTCCAAAATGGCGTCTGGCCACCATATTGGATATTTCTCTATTGTCGGACCAAGGTGTGTGACACCTTAAATTAAAGGTCTATTCGTCCATAGTAACTTGCCCAAAATTCGAGATAATCCGACGACGTATTAGAAAATGGCAGCATTAAAACAAATTCGATGTTCACACAGCGTGCTCATTTATTTACCTGGTTTCTTGACATATTGATGCTCGACTATCAATCCCATGTAAGCTTTTGAATTGAACATAATAAAAATTATTTCAATAAAACAAGTAAAATCATGTTTGAAATAAAATTTTATATTATCAGGATTTTTCAAAATTAACTAACAGTGGGGTAAACAATTTTTAACTTTAAACGAACATTTTTATCTTAATCTTAAATTATAATAAATAGTACATTTGTTTACTATAATAAATGCTCGAAGTGCCTTCCATTTTGTTCACGACAACATCGAACCCTTTTTATGAATTCTTCGCGAACTCTTCTGAGCGTTATACCATTAACACTTCTAGATATGTCAAAGATTTTTTAAGTAAGTAATCCGAGGATAAATTTGCGACTTTATGAAGAGAAAAAATCTAAGGGTGACAAGTCGGGAGATCGCGCTGGCCACCCTATCGGAGCTCCCCGACCTATCCACCGATTCGGGAAACAATCATCAAGATAATTTCTGACAGGTCCAAAAAAATTTAGAAAATCCTAATAAATAATAAAAAATTGCATTTCAAACATGATTTTACTTGTTTTATCGGCAGATTGTTCATTATGTTCCATTCAAATGCTTACTGGGACACATCTAGAAGTGATAACGATATAACGCTTAGCAGTTTGCGAAGAATTTATGAAAAGGGTTCGCTGTTGTCGTGAACAATACGGAAATGAACCATTTGTTAAAGTAAATAAATGTAATATTTATTACACCTAATTATTAAGATAAAAATGTCCATTCAAAGTTAAAAATTATTTACCGTACTGTTAGTTAATTTTGAAAAATCCTAATAAATAATAAAAAAAATTATTTCAAACATGATTTTACATGTTTTATTGACAGAATTTTTAATATGTTCAATTCAAATGCTTACTGGGATTAATAGTCGGGCATCACTATGTCAAAAAACCAGGCAAAGAAATGAGCACGCTGTGTGAACATCGAATTTGTTTTAATGCTGCCATTTTGTTATACGTCATCGGATTACCTCGAAATTTGGGCAAGTTACTATGGACCAATAGACCTTTAATTTAAGGTGTCACACACCTTGGTCCGATAACAGAGAAATATCCAATATGGCGACCAGGCGCCATTTTGGAATATCAAATTTTTTACATAGCGTCAAACAATCGCAAATCTGTCTGGGAGTATAATCCCTAAGACTCCAAAATATATTTGAAACCATTCAAAAGTTAGTAGGGGGAGTAACTGACTTTTGGACCTTACTGTATTATTGTAAATTGAGATCTATGAAAATTTGTCATTTTGTGGGAGCCTCCGTAGTGCTACACAATTTTTCAAGAAATGATGATTTTGCATATGACTTATGGAACACTCCAGACGATGATAATGAAAGAAATAGAAATTTTCAAGGTTTATCTGAGAAGGGTAAAGAGTTACGAAATGAAATTTGTCGGCTTATTAGCTCTACCTGAGAAGTATATATTCTAACGTTTCTTTTTATTACTACTATTTTTATTTTATTGTCAGATTTAGTATAACTTTATCTTACTTAGTACTTTGTAAAATACGAGTTTTACTTTATGTAATAAAAATCTACAATAAGACTGTTGTGGTTTTATTTCTAAAATATACAAACAGTCAACATAAAAGTATGTAGATATCTCATTTCAACAAAATAAACTTTACAAAAAAATGATAATTTTTCTTAAAAAAAAAAACTATATACAGTCGAATCAATGGATCTTTGAACTGACGTCATCATCGCACGTTACCTTAACGATAGGCTTTGATGGTACTTTCTTACTCATGACATCAGTTCAACGAATCACTGATCCAACTGCATGTGTATGTAAAAAAAAAATCTGTTCAATTTTCTCTACTCCATTATCTCTTCTCTATTATAGAAATAAATTTTTTAAATAAATCAATTTTCCTTTCAATTTCTTTTGTTCTTTTTTAGTAAGCTTCCAATTTTTCGTTTTCTACTGTCTCTTTCAATATTCTGGATTGTTCTAATTCTCTAACTATTCCTTTTTTTTTCCTGATTGTGTATTGCTATTTGAACGACTAGAATGAGACGTATCTGAAAAATTAATGGAAAATTTATAAATGTGACAGTAAAAACATATACGAGGAACCTTTTGTGAAAGCAGTAAATTTTGATGCAAAAGTTTCGCACATCATGTCACTGATTTTAACCAAACCTTATATTTAAGTAGTCTAGTGTACATTACGTGTGCAAAATTTTAAGGTTCTTTAACTTTAAACCCGTTGTTACATAGTAATTATTATAGTAGCAATAAAGAATACTAATAGGAAATATGAAACATAACATTTCGTTAAGTATTTTGTTGAATAAAAAAAATTGTTTTTCTCATTCTGTTCTAAGATAGGTGCTTATCAATTTCGTATTATAAACTTACTATTTCATGTAAACTATACTCTAATTTAATATTTAGAAGTATTCTACAACAAACTAGTTCGATTAAATAATTATAGTATTTACTACGTATTTACTGAATAAAATGAGTTAGTGTTTGTGGTATGAAATACAATAATACCTGTGTTACAATGGAAGCGTCATTTTCCGGGAGCAAAGTTTCTTCAATTAAGTCTTCTTTGATTTTCCCACTATCATCAGGGCCTAATACATGTTCTGGAAATACTGTAGATTTTTTTATAAGACATTCTCCGAGTTCTCTTTCGTACTGGCAACTAATTCTATTTTGCCCAGTTTTATTATTATGTTCAGTCTTTTTTTTAAAACCTCTCTCGAGAACCTTCCATTTGTTTTCTATTTGCGAAGAGGTGAAACTATAGCCCTTTTCCACCATTTTTGTTTGTATTAAATCCCACAGTTTTTTCTTTGTTTTTAACTTCAGTGTTTTTCCAACAGTATCAACATATTTTGAGTATAGGGATATTAAAAGTTTTGTCGAAGCTTCACCCCATTTCGGAATTCGAACATCTTCATCTTCTTCTGCTATGGAAATATCCGTATCATCTAGAACTGGGTAATTGGTGTCGAGATGTGCGTGTTCTGAAGAATGACCTAGGACTAGAATTGTGAAATAGAAAATAACATCTCTTATATATGAACCTACCTGAAGTAACTTCATTTGTACTTGAACAAGTTTCAAATTGATTTTTCATTATGTTAAATGATAATTTTTTATCATTATACAGGGTGTTTCATGAGGAACTGTACATAGTCCAATGGTAGATAGGGCCCATCAAGGTTAGTAACAAACAACTATTTAAAATCATTTTAGCCAAGTATTTAGGGTTGTACAGGGTGATTTATGAATTTTTACCAAAATTTGCTTTCGTTACCTTTTAGAAACTAATTGTCCGATTCAATTTATTTTCGGTACACATTAAGTACGATCAAATACCAACATTTCGCCATAATTACAAAACCAAAATTCCAGGTCCGTATTAGGAAAAATTTCATTTTATCTGTGCCCCCTAAAAAGTTCATCTTTTTAGGGGGCACATTTTTAAATCTTATTACTAAGTTTGAAAGTACATAAACTACCAACAAAAGTGGAATACTTCGTTTTCTTGTCACACTTACAACAGATACAAAATAAACACATTAAAATTTAAACATTATCTTGTTAAAATTCAAACTTTCAGTAATTCAATGCTATTTGTCAAAGTTCCTATCAGTTTAAGTTTCTAAGTAATTATAACTATTATTAGTTAAAAATAGTATGAAATACCAACAGTTAGTCGCAATCAGACAAGACTCCAGGACCGTATTAGGAAAATTCATCATCTCGTCGATTCCTCCTAAAATTTTCACCCTGTATATCTTATTCTTAACTTTACTTGCTATAATGTAAAAGTACATAAGTATCAACAAGTAGTGTAGTGTGATCTGTTTTCTGATTACACTTTCAACAGGTTTTAAACCAACCAACAAAACTTATCTCGATAAAATTGACATTTTCATTAAATTGGTTTCAGTTAGAGCAGCTATTCTGTCTGTAAATTATACTCATTGAATTTTAAAACAATTTAATAGTAACAGAACTGAACAAGCAAAATAAAAAACGCAACATGAATACAAAACAACATAACGAAACAAAATAATACATATTAACATAATAAAAAGTAAAAATCTATAACTTATTTTCAAAATGTAAACCCCCCCTCTTCACGGCATTTTATTTGTCTAACTACTAAGTGTCCCACAGATTTTCGTATAACGTCCGGGTAGTTTCTTATTACGTTACAATACTGTTCAATTCGGTTTATTAATTGCTGCTTTCAAGTTGGACTAATGGCATTAGTAACGTAGAAACAAAAGTTATACCTCATCAACAATTATACCTGTCAAACTATTGCCGAAGCCGACTACTCCTTTTGTTAACAGTGTCAGTAGATAAAAAGTCTATTATATTCCTACTGTAGAAAAAATTGACAAACTTGACAATCCTGCACACATGTCTTTAGCTGCACACTAAATAAAATAAGTTCATTTCTTAAAACTAGAACTGAACGTGAACATATTCTACATTACAAATTAGAACAGAATGTACTAGATTCTAGATTAGCCTTTAATTACTACACAACTTATGTGTCGGTAGTTGGACGTTCATAATTATTATTGAAAAGTGTGGATCACACTACACTACTTGTTGATACTTTATGTACTTTTAAATTATAGCAAGTAAAGTTAAGAATAAGATATACAGGGCGAAAATTTTAGGAGGAATCGACGAGATGATGATTTTTCCTAATACGGTCCTGGAGTCTTGTTGATTGCGACTAACTGTTGGTATTTCATACTATTTTTAACTAATAATAGTTATAATTACTTAGAAACTTAAACTGATAGGAACTTTGACAACTAACATTGAATTACTGAAAGTTTGAATTTTAACAAGATAATGTTTAAATTTAATGTGTTTATTTTGTATCTGTTGTAAGTGTGACAAGAAAACGAAGTATTCCACTTTTGTTGGTAGTTTATGTACTTTCAAACTTCAGTAATAAGATTTAAAAATAACATATACAGGGTGAACTTTTGAGGGGGCACAGATAAAATGAAATTTTTCCTAATACGGACCTGGAATTTTGGTTTTGTAATTATGGCGAACTGTTGGTATTTGATCGTACTTAATGTGTACCGAAAATAAATTGAATCGGACAATTAGTTTCTAAAAGGCAACGAAAGCAAATTTTGGTAAAAATTCATAAATCACCCTGTACAACCCTAAATATTTGAATAAAATGATTTTAAATAGTGGTCTGTTACTAACCTTGATGGGCCCTATCTACCATTGGACTATGTACAGTTCCTCATGAAACACCCTGTATATTTGAATCTGTTGTTGCAAAAAAGCCTCATCTGAAACATCGATAGTTTAAAACTAATTAGGAAAAAGGTAAAATTATCTTTATTTTTATTCATTCATGTCTTATATAATATTCATTAATTTTATACTTTTTGCTCGTTTGCTATTTTTTAGCTACCTACCTATAAACTAGCATAGATTTTTATTTATTTAGATTTATTACTTTTTCTTACAATTTTCTAACGAAGCTATATAATCCGGTGAGCCAGTAAATTCGTAAATGCTTCCATCGTATTGGATTGAAATTCCCTCCATTTCATTAATTCAATTAAAATAGTAGGTCCGTTCTTTTCGTCTACACCAATTGCACCAGTGTTAGAAGTGTAGCTGGTGTAGCTCAAGTTGACGTTCTTTTCGATTGGTGTAGCTGCTCTAATAACGTTCTTTTCGTCAAGTGTAGCTACACCAGATCTGTACAAACTACACCTCCTTTTGATCAGGTGTGAATAGTGCAGTGGTGTAAAAATTAGGAAGGGATAAATGATAAAGTGAAATGTCATGTCATATATGTATGTGCTGTGCTGTATTGTGGTTTAGAGTTTGGTTATGTATGTAAATTGATCTAAGACATTGACAACAATAATTACTATTTGAAAGTTAATGACAATAATGAACCTGTAATACGTGACGGGTGCTACATATTTTTCAATAGTAAGTAAATAAACCAATTATATCACTCCGATGTCTTTACATTTTCACATAAATTTCTCTTGTTAAGATGGTTATGAAGATATAGTTATTTCAATGGGAATGTGTGATGTGGCAGGAGAAGATTTGTTAGCATATATGCCAAATGGGGATGAAATAAAACTGGTACTACAACATTCACCGGATTATATTTTGCAAAAGGAAAATCAATATGTTGATATTGATGAAGAAATAAATGAAAATAATACACAATTGGAGGCACAGCTAGCGGAGGAAGACCTTTTAGGAAAAGAGGTATGTTCATTTATAATTAATTTACAAAACTGTCTAATCATGAAATAAAATGTTTCTTCAAAGGAGGCATGTGAAACAAAGTGGGGTGATGCAGAAACTTACGAACTAATTTCTTTGTATAAAGAATGTAAAGTGAACTTAGGAAAAACAGCAACACTGAAAACAAAAACCAAAATGTGGGCATATATTTCACATAAATTAGCAAAAAAGAATTATGTATTTACACCATTACAAGTCTGCAATAAGTGGAAGACACTGGAGCGACGTTACAAAGATGCAACGGCAAACAATAAAAAAACTGGTAGAGCTCCCAAACACATTCCGTTTGAAACGTAAGTGAAATAATATAAAGTTCTTTTTATGTATGTAAAAATTAATTCATTAATGTTTTATCTAAGAAAATTTACTGATAGGTAATTTGCATATATTAAAAATATTTTAGAGAATTAACATCCATTTTTGAACAACAAGCGAAAATATTTCCAGTTGCCACTTTTGACAGCAATACCAGATTACAAGAAAGAAAAGATATAATAAATAATAGTGCTTTAAATGTAAAGTCTGCACCTCTTAGGTAAGCATTCAATTTACATTACATTTTTAATTTAATAAATTAATCTTTTTAGTACTGACAATCAGTCCTGTTCAAGTTCCCTAAAACGTAACAACGAACCCTCTCTATGTCAGGCTTCATCACGGAATGTGAGAGCTAAGGACGGAAAGACAGCACAAACGTTACAAAACTTTGGAAATGAAATGAAATCAACTAATGAAAATTTACAACAACTAATTGACCAACGCAAACGGTCAAATGAATTAAAAGAAGAAAAAAATGATTTATTGAAGGAGTACATTGCATTAAGAAAGAAAGAATTGGAATCTATTTTGATAATAGAATTCCTTTGTTTCATTTTTTCTTTCTACCATAGGAAATTTGATAACCTGAGGGCCCATACGACCACAGAGAAAATTGCTTATTCTTGTAATAACTTTAAATACTGTACTTCTAGATACATCAAATCTATCAACCACCTGGTCATATGATTCAGCTTCATGACCAATAAACCACAAGTAAATGAGAAACTGTTTAAATGCAGTAATTATAGGTCGGCCGCCATTATCTATAAAAACCATAGATTTTACTATTCGAATCAATAAATTTATTGAAAATTTTATAAAACTTCTGACTACGCATTAATCTTATTGTATCGGTCCACATCGCAGATTGATAATATTTTCATTACCAACGCGACAAATGTATAATAAATATGTTTAGTATAGTTAAAATTGCGTAGTCAATTGGACCGGACTTAGTACTTAATAAATTGGATTATAGGAAACAACTACTGGACGGGCAAAGGCCCCTACTCCCATTGAATTATACCTATAAATCCAAAATTGGTAGCCAAATTTGTTATTTGTCTTTTCTCCACCAGACACAGACCGGTTTCGAACTCTTTATGTTCTCATCAGTGTGCCACAGGTAGCTGAAAAGACAAATAACAAAGGCAAACCAAACTGGTCTATGGCAGACCCAGCACAAGTAAGTAGTGAGGGATAAGTACATCCACATTCCTCTGAGAGAAATGTGGCTCCTATAGAAATTGATGGAAACAAAGAAACAGCGACCCGTAGTGTTGCCAGTTCAACTTTCGCGTGGGAGCAGGGCAATTTAGTAAACTAGTAGGGGCGAGTGGGTTTGCTGTCCAGGGCAGTGGGCACGGTAGGCCTGTACCTGCACCGTAAATAATTTAATAACAAGCATGTCACATTTTAAATGGTTAAGAATGGGATTAAAATTGGCCGGAATAGTAGGTAGGCGATACGGCAGTGCGCAACAAGCAAATTTATTTAGGTAAAATGAATTATATTTGAGAAACAAGAAATATGTCACTCGAATATTTCAGAGTTAAAATTTCAGTGCAAGTCCCCAGTGAAATAGGTTAAAATACCCGTTTTAGTGATTAGATTTAATTTGCATATCAAAACGTTTTGAAACATCCAACTTTTCAGTGGATAGTGATAATTTACACTCTTATTTTTCTAATAGTTTCTTAAACGTAGCCCATTTTACTCAGATATACTTATTGCACACTACTATATCGTCTTTCCACCCTCGCCAAATATTATTAATTCCATCTTTAATCCATTTTTCTTCCATTTTAAGAATTATGATAATGCATTAGTACATTATATAGCAAGGGAGAGCAACGCGTTATTCTTTCTAAAGGCCGAGGGCTACAAATACACAGAGGAACAATAGCCTCTCTCACGGGCTATATAAACTACTTTTTTCCACAACAGCGAGTAGAAACATCAGAAAAAAACAATATTTTAAAAATAGAAGTAGGGCGAGTTGCTTTATTCACCAGTTGATCCACCAGATGTGTTTTATCTTATTCTAACCTCGGAGATAGAATGAGATAAAACATGATCTACCGGTGAATAAAGCAACTCGCTCATACTGACAACACTTATTAACCCTATATTAGTAACCTTTGGATCATTTCTATTCACATGAATTAATAAAAGCTCCCTAGAGCAATTTATGGCCACTTTATTTACCGAGAGGAAAAATGTTTCACTTCTGTTTCAATTTCGACACCATAAAAATCGATTTCTACTCCCTGACGTGGAAAAACATATTTACATATTTCTGAAATTATAATTTAAGTTTGCCTCAAATAAGGATATACTTGTATATTTTTTTATTCGAGCATAACTTATTACCTAACAACAACAATAAGAAACAATTCATATCATAAATCTTAGAATGAAAGAAAACGGTAAACCATTTAAAATATGAGATCATGCTTGTTTGTTTAATATGCACAATAATAAAAAGGAAAATACTAAATTGATTACCTACATACATAGATTTAAACTAAAAGTGATTATAATGAATTTGAATTTTATTAAAATAAATCGTACATAATAACAAACATGATCTTTGGTCAGCTATGATTAAATAATTAATAATTACTTAATTAAGTTTAGAGATGTATCTCATAAATAAAATATATAACCATCCTTAACAGAAATACATATTATAGTGAAAATAGAAAATAGATATGCCGGGCTTTGAGCATCTCCATCAAGAAAGACTGTCGAATATCAGCAATGTTATTTGTCGACATAGAGTAAGGCATCCTATGCCTGTTGAGCCCCGTTGTAGGCACTGCTATTACATGATTGTATAGAAGATTCATTCGGCACGTCGTCTTATTTTTACTGTATGAATATCCATCGGCAGCCATAAATAATTACTAATCGCCCATGATTTGAAGTAATTACCTGTAAAAAAATTATATAAAATTAAATTTATAATTACAAAATTAAAAATTAAACAAAAGAATTTTGTTAATCGTGTGGAAATAAAGAAAATCTACTTTAAAAGAAGTTGGAATCAAAGTGTCTTTGCATATATAAAAAAATTATAATAGGTATGGTCGACTTCAGATTTGTAAGACACATAAAAAGCCGGCGGCTTGTTTGATGCCCATAAAAACTTCAAACATGCCGGCTCTTTTTATGTGCTGTATAGATATGACACAGACTTTATACAGTGTTTAACAAACAGAATACATGAACACATGGTCATGTTAGTTCACATAATTTTCACCCTTTGTTTTATAATAAACATGTGCATCTATCAGTTAATTTGTGGATTGTACATGTACCGTACAATGTACAAGTGACCAATAGTTTAGAAATATTTAGAATGTATTTTTGAAACTACGTAACGTAAGATTGGAAAGTCGAATTATGCTAGTCATCGAATACTGGAAAATTGTTTAAGTGCTATTTAATAATTTAAAAAACATCTTATAAAAAGGTAGTTTGAATCTCAGAACATTTGTCCGAGGTATGGGCAGTCGGTCTTTATTACATAATATACACTATATCAAAACATGTATTTCTTAAAAAAAGCCGGCGAATGATGAGTTGTGTTTAGTACAGTTGAACCAAGAACCAAACAATCAGTAATAATAAAATAATATGTAATATTACTTACCTCAAATAACGAATTTTCTTATTTGGAAATTGGAGAACAGGCACTTTTTTCAGGTTAGTGTTAATTTCTTTCCACAGAACACAATGGAAACTTTTTTCTAAGAGATACAAAGACACGTTTTTTAAGAAAGCTCTTCAGAATAAGAAAATGAAAACTTTGATGCATATTAACGACAGTCAGCCATTTTTGTCCAAAATTTCATCTCGAGTTCCATCTTCATTTTTGACACTCGCGGGAAATACAAAAATATCATCTCCTTGCCCCTTATTGAACTGGCATCACTACTGCGCAGGACGAGTTTTGTATATGCTCTACATAATTTTTAATTGATGTGCGTGAATAACGCTCTAAGTTGTTCACATACTGCTGCATTTGATCAATAGCTGGAAGAAAATTTTTGAAATATTGTAAACTTATCACAAAAATTTTGAAGATATTACGGATAACCTAATACACAATCGTACTCACTATGAAATATATTTTCAATTTCTTCATCATCGCTTGAGGAACTGGAAAATAAAACGTCCTCGACATCCATTTAAAAATTTCAAGCAGTTTTATTGTTAGGTTATGTTATGTTTGAATATCAATGTCCAAACTCCAAATTCGTTCTTTTCGTTTGTTGGAAACTCAACAGAACTAGTTCAGTACCGGTTACACCAATCCTTCGCTGCACTATATTACGATGCACTAAGTGTAGACGAAAAGAACGGACCTAGTATAGTCGCGGAAAAAGATATATGAGAAGGGTGAAGTGCGGCAAGACGTATTGTGCTCATAAGCGCATTGCTCTTTCTACCATATAACGTCTTATGTCTCAAATATAGCTTGCATTAAAACGAGAGATAAGGTCATTGCCGTATTATTAGCGCACGCACATACAATCGTTGGGATGGAGATTTCTCCAGTCAAGACAGTAACGTGCATAATAAATAGGATTATAGGAAACAACTACTGGACGGGCAAAGGCCCCTACTCCCATTGAATTATACCTATAAATCCAAATTGGTAGCCAAATTTGTTATTTGTCTTTTCTCCACCAGACACAGACCGGTTTCGAACTCTTTATGTTCTCATCAGTGTGCCACAGGTAGCTGAAAAGACAAATAACAAAGGCAAACCAAACTAGTCTATGGCAGACCCAGCACAAGTAAGTAGTGAGAGATAAGTGCATCCCTCTGGTGGTCAGTTGCTACTACCAGTCGAGACATCAACGATGTCTCTGTGACCGATAGCGGCTTGCCAAGCAAGCACCAAGAGCGGCGACCTCTAGCCCTGATGGACTAAAACGTGCATAATAAATAGGATTATAGGAAACAACTACTGGACGGGCAAAGGCCCCTACTCCCATTGAATTATACCTATAAATCCAAATTGGTAGCCAAATTTGTTATTTGTCTTTTCTCCACCAGACACAGACCGGTTTCGAACTCTTTATGTTCTCATCAGTGTGCCACAGGTAGCTGAAAAGACAAATAACAAAGGCAAACCAAACTAGTCTATGGCAGACCCAGCACAAGTAAGTAGTGAGAGATAAGTGCATCCCTCTGGTGGTCAGTTGCTACTACCAGTCGAGACATCAACGATGTCTCTGTGACCGATAGCGGCTTGCCAAGCAAGCACCAAGAGCGGCGACCTCTAGCCCTGATGGACTAAAACGTGCATAATAAATAGGATTATAGGAAACAACTACTGGACGGGCAAAGGCCCCTACTCCCATTGAATTATACCTATAAATCCAAATTGGTAGCCAAATTTGTTATTTGTCTTTTCTCCACCAGACACAGACCGGTTTCGAACTCTTTATGTTCTCATCAGTGTGCCACAGGTAGCTGAAAAGACAAATAACAAAGGCAAACCAAACTAGTCTATGGCAGACCCAGCACAAGTAAGTAGTGAGAGATAAGTGCATCCCTCTGGTGGTCAGTTGCTACTACCAGTCGAGACATCAACGATGTCTCTGTGACCGATAGCGGCTTGCCAAGCAAGCACCAAGAGCGGCGACCTCTAGCCCTGATGGACTAAAACGTGCATAATAAATAGGATTATAGGAAACAACTACTGGACGGGCAAAGGCCCCTACTCCCATTGAATTATACCTATAAATCCAAATTGGTAGCCAAATTTGTTATTTGTCTTTTCTCCACCAGACACAGACCGGTTTCGAACTCTTTATGTTCTCGACTGGTAGTAGCAACTGACCACCAGAGGGATGCACTTATCTCTCACTACTTACTTGTGCTGGGTCTGCCATAGACTAGTTTGGTTTGCCTTTGTTATTTGTCTTTTCAGCTACCTGTGGCACACTGATGAGAACATAAAGAGTTCGAAACCGGTCTGTGTCTGGTGGAGAAAAGACAAATAACAAATTTGGCTACCAATTTGGATTTATAGGTATAATTCAATGGGAGTAGGGGCCTTTGCCCGTCCAGTAGTTGTTTCCTATAATCCTATTTATTATGCACGTTTTAGTCCATCAGGGCTAGAGGTCGCCGCTCTTGGTGCTTGCTTGGCAAGCCGCTATCGGTCACAGAGACATCGTTGATGTCTCGACTGGTAGTAGCAACTGACCACCAGAGGGATGCACTTATCTCTCACTACTTAAGACAGTAACGGACTTTAGAATGGTAGAAAAAGCAATGCGCTTATGCACACAATACATCTTGCCGCACTTCACCCTTCTCATGTATCTTTTTCCGCGACTATACTTTCACTCAACAATAAATCGCTTTGACATTTGACAACTGTCAAAAGTGTCAAACGTAAAAATCCCGGGAGTACATGTTTGTTTGGTGAACAAGGAAAGTTCTTAGAGTTCTAGCAGTTTCGGGTTAAGTTCATATAATTCTCTGACTTTAGTCCAGGACGTTCTGAACTGGGTCACCAAACACAGCTACTGTTTGCGTTTAAGTTGACGTTTCTATTGACGGTTAACCTTTCACGTTTCACCGTTGCGGTGGTAAGCAAATAGACATACTTATAGATGCAAATAAACCTATTATAGGTTTCATTCCCTCAGGTAAGTTAAACATATGTAAATGAATAATTAAGTAAAAGATTCTTATTTTAGGCGCTAGACATGACAGTGATGAAGATATTTTTGAGAATACTCCACCGGAGCTAATATAACCTCTTTAAATGCGATTATAAACAAAGAAAATCTAACGAATACACCTTTACCTTTAATATTGTAATGTTACAATTAATATTGTAAATAGTGACATATAAATAATATTTCACATTACTTATTCACGTTTAACAAAATCAAAACCAAAACATACAACCAACAATACATATAAAAATGTAAGTAGATTAATAATTAATTAAATTATAGGCGTAGAAAAAGTATAGTCTGTAATTCGTTTGGAATGGCATATTCTGCGCTCGCGGACCGTCCCCCTCGCTTCGCTCCGGTGACAAACTTCCGCTCACGCAGAATATGCTTCATTCCAAACTAATTACAGAATATACTATTCCGTTTTTACGTTTTACTGTTTATTGTTAATACTTAATTATTATCAAATAATTATTAATTTGTATTTAAAATAACCTGAAATGGACAAGTTTTTATTAACTTCAAAAGGAAAGGAGAGAGGTAGGTTTTTTAATTAATATTTGAAGATTCTTTGGCTCTTAAATATATGTATATTGTTTATTGATAGCCTCCTCATCTAGCCATACTGCTGAGAAGGAAAATGTATCCCCATCGAGAGATTTAGAACAGTTGGGCATTTCACGTGTAAAAGCAGTCCTCCGGACTGAACTTCGCCAAATAAAGACAATTTATTATTATTATTATTATTATTATTATTTCTTCTATTAGTTCTGCCTCAACTTCCATAGAGAGTAAGAGTCGTAAAAGACGAAAAACATCTGACGTATGGAAATATTTTAAAAGATCTACCGATCATAAAATTGCAGAATGTATAACGTGTGGAAAAGAGTATAAGACTAGCGGGAATACTAGTAATCTATCAAACCACATAAAGCGATTCCATTCAGTTTCGTCTCTAGCAACAAATGAACCAAGCGAACCAGGACATTCATCCTTCCCGGAATCCAGTCACTCTAGTAGTCAATGAAGTTCTGCTCGATCCAGTTTCAGATCAATAAGCCCTTATTTTAGGAGGACTATTCAATATGAAAATACTTCACAACGAAAAAAAGATGTCGATCGTGCACTAACATTGATGATTTCAACCGATTTGCAGCCCTTTAATATCGTAAATGATACTGGATTCAGACAGTTTGTTAATTTACTGGATCCCAAATATAGTGGCGTGTGTGAGTCGGAAAAATCGCGAAAATGGTAAATATATTTTGAGCCGGAATGAAAATACCTTCCCCCCCCCCCCCGTTTTCGAGGATGCTGAACACGATGGCTACGTCAGAATTTCTCTTTACGGTTGCGCAACCCCTCAAACCGGCCAAAAACCACCCCCGAGAGGGGTTAAACGCGATTTATTAGGTTTCCCTGAAGGAAAAAAATCCTTTACCCCTGTTTTCGAGGTTGCTGAGCACGGTGGTGGTGTTGGATATCGCGTCCGACCCTTACCACTCACCCCCGAAAGGGGTGAATATTTTTTTTCGCAATATCAGCTGCAAATATATGTTCCCCCCCGTTTTCGAGGATGCTGAGCACGATGGCGGCCTCAGAATTTCTCTTTGGGGTTGCGCAACCACTCAAACCGGCCAAGAACCACCCCCGAGAGGGGTTAAACGCGATTTATTAGGTTTTCCTGCAGAAAAAAATACTTTACCCCTGTTTTCGAGGTTGCTGAGCACGGTGATGGTGGTGTTGGATATCGCGTCCGACCCCTACCAACCCCTCCACCGGCTAATACTCACCCCCGAAAGGGGTGAATTTTTTCATATATGGATGTTCGCATCTTGATTGTACTGTGGATATTCTGATAGGATATGTTTCCAAATAATTTATTTTAATTATTGGAAAACAACCGGTATATGGTCGTAATATGGTCTTTTATTAAGGACAATCGGTTTAAAATTGTTTTTGATTTTCAACAAAGGTATTATTGAATTTTTAATAAAATATACCTACTGTCAATATGGCGCGTTATTAGTGTGATTGCCGTACATCCGTTTATTTTCTGTCGAAATAACTACGTTCATGACGTCATAATGGTATTTACAATGTATGAGATTATAATTACATAGTAAGAAATCAGATTGATTTATGAACGTATTTTGACAATCAAGTTTAGTTGCGTGCTAAGGAAAGAGAGTTTATTAGTTTTGATTTATTTAACTAAAAAGTTAGTGTTTAATAAAAGCTTTCTTAGAAATTGACGGCAAAATGTTTATGCATACGAGCAAAAGCACTAAAAGCAGGGACTTATTTTAGGCGTATTCAAACTAATACAACATTATTACTCTCACTTGTAAACGATAATTCTTGCAGCACAAATGTATCCAGAGAATTTGTTAATAGTACTTCTGTAACCGTGTCAGAGGTAGGTGAAGTTTCTCATGGAAGCAATTATCCTGTTTTTAACGAGGTTTTTAATGATGACCATTTAGAATCAGAGGAAGTTGAAAAAATAAATAATCCTTGTAGCGACGAAAATAATGTGAATATTGATTTAGATAATAATACTAGTAGTGAAGTAGATAATGCTGTACGTAATGATAATAGTGTTGCTCATCCAGACGTAACTGATATTAAGTATAGTTTACAAGAATGGGCTGTTGATAACAATGTTAAGCAATCAGCAGTGGGAAGTCTATTGAAGGTATTAATAAATCATGATAACCTTCCTTTTGACCTTAGGACTTTGCTTGGTACACCTCGCAAAACCATAACACATGTTGTTAATCCAGGTGAATACTATCATTTTGGTTTGAAAGAAAGGCTTATATTTTTATTGTCCAGTGCAACTAACCGTTCTGACTCCAACAAATGTAAAATATGTGTAAATGTAGATGGACTTCCGTTAAGTAAAAGTTCTGGTAGTCAGTTGTATCCCATTCTCATATCTTTATATCCATCTGGCAATTTGGTTAGTCTTGTAGGAGTTGTTACGTTTATTTTGCGATTTAGACATAAATTGCTCATTTAGGCAGCTTTTGTCGACTTTGTAGATATTTAAACAATTAATCTACTACAAACATGCTATGCGCACCCTCTATCAATCACGGGTCAAACTAAATAGTATGGATTTATCGAACGTTACGATTTCTGTCGTGCGAAGCGACAGCGGTCGCTTTTATTTTATTACCCGTGGAGCTATGTAATGGTGATATGTTTTTTTTTTCCATTGGCAACACTTCTTCTAATAAAACATAATGATGTCCCTTATTAATAATTATGTTCGTTATCAAATTCCTTTCTCTTCTTACCTGTGATTCGTTTTACATAATTATTTTCAAGTATCCTCTTGATAGGAACAATTTCTTTGCCATTCTTCTCTGAGTATGTGCCTCAAGTTGGTATGAATGATGCAATTCGGTAGAAGCATTTCAGACATCTTAGAATTACTCACTTTCTGTCTTGAGGTCGAACTGATGCTTTTCCAAGAGAGTTATAATTTGTTATAATCCAAGTAATTGGGAGTGATTGGAAAAGTTTATCATAAATGTGATTTTGTGAGGTAGCTTGCTGTGCCTACTTAATTGCGTACGATTGCTGTCGGATTCTAAAACTCAGGCCAGAATAAGTAATTTTTTTGAGAACCTCGTGTGCACATTCTATCCTTATTTCTTTTTTGTTCTGTAGAACTTGTTTTACATAACCCAGAGATTGTGTTCCTAAACTGTTGATCTGGGCTACCAGTGAGGTCGGACTTCTAACCTTGACGTAAGTAAATAATTTTTTTTAGGGGGTTATTTTTAACGCCCTGCCTAGTGAAAGTAGGTGCTTATTATTCCTGTCTTTTCAGGGCCTGCTCTGCTCTGCTCTGCTTTGTTCTGCTTTGCTGAGCATTTCAATTCTCTTCGCTTTGATTATTTTGCTGTATTGGTTTGTTCCTGTTCCCTCTTCGTGGCAGCGCTGTGTCCTCATGAAATGTGGATTAGTCAAGGAGCTGAAGGACATTGAGTTCCACTGTTGGTGTCAACATCCTTACCAACGAGCCAGGACAGAATTTCCATAGCTAATAATTTGACTGTAAGGAAGTTTCCAGAAAATAGGACAGTCCTGTATGCTACACCACGTTAAAAATCCATCGCTGGACAACATATAAGCCATATACATTCTCCTTATATTTTTTTTTGTGATTTCTAAGACAATTAACTATACAAAAACAAATATGTGATGCTCCATTTGGTGGCATAATGTTGTATTGATTAATTAAATTGATTTACTTTGATACTGAACTGACATTGACCTTTTTTTTAATTTTTTTTTAGTATAACGATTCTTAAAAGAATTATGTTATGCACCCTACTTTCATTGGGGGTAAGAAATTAAGATTTTTTTTTTCTCTTATTTGGGTTTGCTCCGTTTGGGAGAAATATAAATGTTAGATACTGTCCAAAAGGTCAGAAATTAATTTGATTTGATAAAAGTACCAGTGTTCTTCTGCGTTTTATGTAAACATATATTTTTCTTGGTTTATATTGTAACCATTACCATACATATAGATTTGGGTACGTCACCTAGGTATTTCCACCAGGTACCCGTCACTTGCTCCGAGGTATAATTAACCTCTAATTTGCAGCTAACTACCAATAAGGTGTAGTTACATTATATAGGTTATAACATGTTCGCTATGTATAATATGTATATGTAAGAGTATGTAAACTCTGCGTGATCACGGACGGTAAGGAAAGCGAACCTGTATATAAGATAATTAAGTATACCCATCTATGTGTGTACTAACCTGCGCAAATACTAATAGAACCTAAGTACAAATATTTATTTTGGTTAATAAACCTTATTTGATTGTCTACCAGGACCCTGGACTTTTATTGCTTTATTAGTATTGCTTTTTTTTGTGTTTGTTATAAATCATTCATTTTTCACCACATAAAAAAACAACCATTATTGAACAGACAAAACTTAGATTGTGGATTAACCTGAATGAAAATATTAACTTAAAAAATATACAGGGTGTTTCATGAGGAACTGTACATAGTCCAATGGTAGATAGGGCCCATCAAGGTTAGTAACAAACCAATATTTAAAATCATTTTAGCCAAGTATTTAGGGTTGTACAGGGTGATTTATGAATTTATACCAAAATTTGCTTTCGTTGCCTTTTAGAAACTAATTGTCCGATTCAATTTATTTTCGGTACACATTAAGTACGATCAAATACCAACAGTTCGCCATAATTACAAAACCAAAATTCCAGGTCCGTATTAGGAAAAATTTCATTTTATCTGTGCCCCCTAAAAAGTTCACCCTGTATATGTTTTTTTTAAATCTTATTACTGAAGTTTGAAAGTACATAAACTACCAACAAAAGTGGAATACTTCGTTTTCTTGTCACACTTACAACAGATACAAAATAAATACATTAACTTTAAACATTATCTTGTTAAAATACAAACTTTCAGTAATTCAATGCTATTTGTCAAAGTTCCTATCAGTTTAAGTTTCTAAGTAATTATAACTATTATTAGTTAAAAATAGTATGAAATACCAACAGTTAGTCGCAATCAGACAAGACTCCAGGACCGTATTAGGAAAAATCATCATCTCGTCGATTCCTCCTAAAATTTTCACCCTGTATATCTTATTCTTAACTTTACTTGCTATAATTTAAAAGTACATAAAGTATCAACAAGTAGTGTAGTGTGATCCACACTTTTCAATAATAATTATGAACGTCCAACTACCGACACATAAGTTGTGTAGTAATTAAAGGGTAATCTAGTACATTCTGTTCTAATTTGTAATGTAGAATATTTTCATGTTCAGTTCTAGTTTTAAGAAATGAACTTATTTTATTTAATGTGCAGCTAAAGACATTTGTGCAGGATTTCTGCGAAAGTTTGTCAATTCTTTCTACAGTAGGAATATAATAGACTTTATCTACTGACACTGTTAACAAAAGGAGTAGTCGGCTGTGGCAATAGTTTGACAGGTATAATTGTTGATGAGGTATAACTTTTGTTTCTACGTTACTAATGCCATTAGTCCAAATTGAGAGCAGCAATTAATAGACCGAATTGAACAGTATTGTAACGTAATAAGAAACTACCCGGACGTTATACTAAAATCTGTGGGACATTTAGTAGTTAGACAAATAAAATGCCGTGAAGAGGGGGCTTTACATTTTGAAAATAAGTTACAGATTTTTACTTTTTATTATGCTAATATGTATTATTTTGTTTTGTTATGTTGTTTTGTATTCATGTTGCGTTTTTTATTTTGCTTGTTCTGTTCTGTTACTATTAAATTATTTTAAAATTCAATGAGTATTATTTACAGACAGAATAGCTACTCTAACTGAAACAAATTTATTGAAAATATCAATTTTGTAGAGATAAATTGTGTTGGTTGGTTTAAAACCTGTTGAAAGTATAATAAGAAAACGGATCACACTACACTACTTGTTG
Organism: Rhagium mordax; assembly: GCA_963680705.1. NCBI lineage: Eukaryota > Metazoa > Arthropoda > Insecta > Coleoptera > Cerambycidae > Rhagium > Rhagium mordax. The sequence goes on from OY796656.1 coordinate 45,067,923, forward strand.
ATACTTTATGTACTTTTAAATTATAGCAAGTAAAGTTAAGAATAAGATATACAGGGTGAAAATTTTAGGAGGAATCGACGAGATGATGATTTTTCCTAATACGGTCCTGGAGTCTTGTCTGATTGCGACTAACTGTTGGTATTTCATACTATTTTTAACTAATAATAGTTATAATTACTTAGAAACTTAAACTGATAGGAACTTTGACAAATAGCATTGAATTACTGAAAGTTTGAATTTTAACAAGATAATGTTTAAATTTAATGTGTTTATTTTGTATCTGTTGTAAGTGTGACAAGAAAACGAAGTATTCCACTTTTGTTGGTAGTTTATGTACTTTCAAACTTCAGTAATAAGTTTTAAAAAAAACATATACAGGGTGAACTTTTTAGGGGGCACAGATAAAATAAAATTTTTCCTAATACGGACCTGGAATTTTGGTTTTGTAATTATGGCGAACTGTTGGTATTTGATCGTACTTAATGTGTACCGAAAATAAATTGAATCGGACAATTAGTTTCTAAAAGGCAACGAAAGCAAATTTTGGTAAAAATTCATAAATCACCCTGTACAACCCTAAATACTTGGCTTAAATGATTTTAAATAGTGGTTTGTTACTAACCTTGATGGGCCCTATCTACCATTGGACTATGTACAGTTCCTCATGAAACACCCTGTATATATATCAAAAAAAACCGGAATTTTCATTTTACCTTATAACTTTTTTATTTTTTCAGCGATTTTCAACTATTTGGATTCGTTCGACAGCTAAAGCTTTCAGCTAAACGATTCTCTATCAGAAGCTGATATTATGATCATAAATGTCAAGGCAGACGTATTTAAACTTGAGCAATTTTTAATAACTGCTGGAATTTTATTGAAATGCCGAATTTACAAACAGTTTATTTCATCATTATGACTGGACTTGTGGCAATATTTTGATGGGTAGTTTTAAAAAATCGGTCAAAGGACTACGGAGCTATACCAAAAAATGTAGAGGCGTGTTATCAACGTCTCGGCAGCAATGGTAAAAACAGAAATTTTTGTTTTCCTTTATAACTTTTTTGACTCCTTCCCGATTTTAATTTTTTTCGGATCATTTAAAACCCAAAGCCTTCCACTACAATATTGAATGTCAGAAATTGACATGAATCATAAGTCCAATATGGCAGAAGTGGTCAAATTTACCTAATATTTAAAAGCCGCTGGGATTTTTTTTAAATGGCGAATTAAATGGCTTTTCTTTTAATCTGGAAGCCTTATCTTCTAAAAACATTTTCACGCATAGATCACGAAAATCGGTTAAGAACTTACAAAGATATAGTTGATAACGTAATAATCATGTGCCCCATAACAGTATTAAATTAATTCTTAACAGAGTTACCTATACCCTTATCGTCATGGTTACAAAACAAATGAACATTGATACTTAACTGTCACTTCAGCTGTTTTTAAAAAGTGGTACCTAGTTTTGTTAAAATGGTGGTAAAATTTGACAAATGAAGACAAGATTTTCATTAAGAATTTATTGATTCGCGGCTATAAAGTTTTGGAAATAATACAACAATTTCCAGGCAATAACTTTAAAAAAAGTACTATTTACGACTTTGCCAGAAAGTTTCAAGAAACTGGAAAGATTGAAAGACGTCGAGGAAGTGGTAGGCCGAGAACAGTAAGGGTAGAAGTAAGTATTTATTGTAACATTGTGTAATTAGTGTCAACGTAAAGAAAATACCTATAGAGTAACTTAATTCTAATATTTTTGAATATTTTTTAGGAGAACATTGAACGGGTCGCCAATTTGGCAATTAGCCAGTTCTAGTGTGAGTCAAATTGTTCAACTAACTGGAACGTCTAGCCGCGAATCAATAAATTTTTAATGAAAATCTTGTCTTCATTTGACAACACCATTTTAACAAAACTAGGTAGTAGGTACCACAAAACACTTTTTAAAAACAGCCGAAGTGGTAGTTAAGTATCAATGTTCATTTGTTTTGTAACCATGAGGATAAGTGTATAGGTAACTCTGTTAAGAATTAATTTAATACTGTTGTTATGGGGCATATGATTACGTTATCAACTACATCTTTGTAAGTTCTTAACCGATTTTCGTGATCTATGAATGAAAATGTTTTTAGAAGATAAGGCTTCCAGATTAAAAGAAAAGCCATTTAATTCGCTATTTAAAAAAATTCCCAGCGGCTTTTAAATATTAGGTAAATTTGACCACTTCTGCCATATTGGATTTATGATTCATGTCAATTTCTGATATTCAATATTGTAGTGGAAGGCTTTGGGTTTTAAATGATTCAAAAAAAATTAAAATCGGTAAGGAATAAAAAAAGTTATAAAGGAAAATAAAAATTTCTGTTTTTACCATTGCTGCTAACACGCCTCTACATTTTTTGGTACAGCTCCGTAGTTCTTTGACCGATTTCTTAAAACTACCCATCAAAATATTGCCACAAGACCAGTCATGATGCTGAAACAAACCGTTTGTAAATTTGGCTTTTCAACAAAATTCCAGCAGTTATTAAAAATTGTTCAAGTTTAAATACGTCTGGCTTGACATTTATGTTCATAATATCAGCTTCTGACTAAGAATCGTTTAGCTGGAAGCTTTAGCTGTCGAACGAATCCAAAAAGTTGAAAATCGCTGAAAAAATAAAAAAGTTATAAGGTAAAATAAAAATTCCGGTTTTTTTTGGACCACCCGATATATTTCCTTTTGTGCTCGAGAGGTAAAGAGTGGTTGGATTCCTGGATCAGCAGGAAACCTACTGGCAAGGTTGCTTGTTTTATGTCAGTGGCGCCCTTGAGGTATTGGTAAGTTGTTAGCGAACCTACTGGTATTTTGTTTATTATCACTGTCGAATAGACTGACTAGCTCGGCAAATTTGTTACGCACTATTCGCGTCCAGTTACTCTTCCTCTTATTTAGCATTAAATTAAATACGTAGTGTAAATGTTATAAAATATAATATATAAACATTTTTTTTTAACTCAGCGCGTAACAGAGTATATCACGGTTATCAGAAACCATTTGATCCGAATGTGTTGTTAAGAAATTTTGTTGACGAAGCGATCGACTTAACGAAACATGGTTTTATACATAATAGAAATATTGATTTATACATAATAGAAATATTGATTTTGAAATTAAAGCTTTTATATGTGATGCACCTGCAAAATCATTTGTAAGATTTACTAAAAGTCATACAGGCTATTTTTCTTGAACTAAGTGCACACAAGAGGGTGAATTTATTAGTAATCGAGTTTGCTTCACAGAAATAAACTTTAGAGAGCGTACTGATGCTGATTTTGTTGCACAAAAACAAGAAGAACATCATTTAGGTAAAAGTATTCTACAAGAAATTCCTAACTTTGGTTTAGTGTCATCATTTCCATTAGACTATTGCATCTTTTATGTTTGGGTGTTATGAAGAAATTACTTGTGACATTGTGGTGTTGTGGTAAATCTCCGTATAAGCTTTCATTCCATCAAATAAATGATGTGTCATTTTATTTAAAACAAGCCGTGAATATCCCAGGCGAATTTTGTATAAAGCCACGCAGATTGGATGAAGTGAAAAGGTGGAAAGCAACTGAATTTCGCCAATTTTTACTTTATACAGGTCCAGTTGTTCTGAAAAAAGTATTACCTCCTCGATATTTCTTAAATTTTTTGTCACTGCATGTATCTGTAAGAATTTTGTGTTCTCCAAATTCTAGTATTGAAGCTATAGATTATGCTCAGTCACTTTTAATTTATTTTGTAGAAACATTTTCCGTCTTCAGTTTATGTCACACAATATTCATAATCTTTTGCATTTAGTTAATGATGTGAAATATTTCGGCAATTTAGACGTTTGAAAATTACATGCAGACGTTAAAGAAACTTATAAGAAAGTCTGAGAAGCCTCTTCCCCAAATAGTTAGAATAATTACAGAATCTCAAAATGTTGATAACTTTCCTGAAAAATTAGTTCTAAATAAAAATAATAAAGAACATTGTAATGGACCACTCATAGAAAATTTTACCTATTCTCCACAGTTTTTAGAACACAAATTTATGACTTTCACTTTAAAAATTAAGGAGCCTGTATATTTTTTTATTTTGATTTAATTTTGGACTTAACGACTTTGATCAATTCTGAACCAGTTTTATTAATAAAATTTTATGATAAAAAAATGTCTAAGATGTTTTTCTGATTTTCCCCGTTTATTTTGATATCGTAGGTGGCTTTGTATTAGTAAGGGGCAAATGGCTTTTGGGCTACAAGTTGATCCTAATATGCTCTATATTTGAATTTGGTTTATAGGTGTCGTGCACTTTATTTTGTAAGGGGGGGGGGGGTGTTAAATACAAATGTGTGTTTATACAAATATCAATTAATTAGTCCCTTACAACCTAGCTATTTTTTTGTCTTTGATTTTACGTCGGTCACTAATGTAAGAAAATAATTAAGTGGCACTAGATTTGTAATATTTATATTAACCTAATTCTAGGAGTATATTCTACACGTAAAAACAATTTAATAACAAAATTTGCATCCGATTCTGATTTGTTGAAAAAAAAAAAATTAGAAGTGAAAGACGGTATTTTTGAACATTTATTAAAAGCGCAACGTTAGAACAATGTCTGAGAGAAATTTTGTTATGACGCTATAACTTATTTTTACATATAGAATACACTCCTTAAGTTTAGTGCGTTCCTCTTGATTCAACCTATATAATTATATGTACCTAACTATAGATTAATTCAATAGTTAAGAAATAGTATCTAGTTATTTATATTCTAATAATTTTTTGCTTATAGGCTGAAAGCATTATCGACATAGAGCAACCATTGGATAATTCTCTTACATCGACAGTTTATGCGTCTAGTAGCACACATGCAAACGAGACATCATCAACTCCTAATGACATTATTGATATAACCGATTTAGCCGAATTCATACTACGACCAAAATTTAAGGATTTTGATTTAAATACATTATTAAAGACGAGCCCTCTGCGAAATAGCGTGATAAAGTTTTATAAAACGAACAAGTTTTTAGATAATACAAGGAGAAATCGACTAGTTGATATTATAATTAAACATTTATACACATACATAATAAAACAGTAAGTTAATATATGCACTTTAATGAAAATAATTAATGAAGACTTTTTTCTAGTAGGTCGAAACATAACGAATACAACATTTTGTTCCCCACAAAGACTGTGGGAACATATTATGTCCATCCTATTAAGAAATGCAATTCACGAACTGGAAGGCCCATGTTGGCTAGAGGAAAACTTGTCGACAAATGTAATTTACTGCATAAATGTGAAGATGTTCCACCAATAAGAAAACGGAGAAAGGGAACTGAAGGCAGTGAAATAACTAAAAGAAGATGCGAGGAAGTAACAGGTAAAATTTCTATTGATAAACAAATTTTTTTAGTCATGTGTTCTTTAATGATATGTCGTCACAAAGGGACACATTATTTTATGTAATAATTAATTGACTAAACATAAAATAATGGGCTTATTTAAAACCTAAATAAAAAATAAATTCTAATTCTAGATTACCAGCAAAATGAGAATATAGTCTGGCTTCAAGTAAATTCCGAACCTTGGACTGTTGTTATTGAGAAATGGAACCAAACATTTGATTTCAGAAGAAGTCCGGAACATAAAATACCGTTGAGGAATTTATCAAAGCTTGGCCTATTCTAAAAGATTTGAGAGCAGACGTTTTGGTAAGTATAATAAATTCGTAAAGGACCTTAAGTAGGCAGATTGAGGTCTAAGAGACCGACCACGGTTCAATCTGAGGAATAGGCAGTAATATGTGTATATATTTTTTAGATCAACTATGATTTTGATCGGATTTATCCTGATTCTTCTCTCAAATTGCATTTAAATTGGGGAATATTTTTTAACACAATTTTAAATTTACGAAACAAAGATATTAAGGAATTGACTGCAACGAACCTCGTGGAAAGTTTGACATTGATTGATAATGCTGGTAGGTAAAAATGAGAAATATTTATTTATTTATAAAAGATATCGTATTTTTTCTGCAGATGGAAAATTGGCATTGCAAATAACTTTGCTTCCTCACTTAATACCTCCAAAAGATCGATTAAGAACCGATAATACTCACTCGTCGGCCTAATTCGCAAATCACATAAGTTCATTTTAGGTCAAATTGAGATCTTTGCACCATCTGGTAGTAAAAATATAAAGCTTTCTGGTAGTAATTTCACGTAACGCCAAAAAAATTCCAAATTATATTGAAACGAAGAAAACTTTTCACATAAGTCCGCGAGTAGCCACGCCAACACGCAATTCACACAAGTCCGTTTAATCATGTGTGAAATAGTGCTGAAATAGCTGTCATAATAGTTGTGTGTTATTAAAACATTTGAAAACGTTATAAACAGTTGAAATTGTGCTAAATTAAAGGATGTAAGTTTAAGCAATAATTTTCTTTATAGTTTATAAATTGTAAGCACAGAATTTGATTGATAATGTAGTATTTAATTGCTTGATGGACTTATGTGATTTTCTAATTGACAGTTAACTGTCAGATGTTGGACTTATTTGATTTTCTGCTTACATTTTACAAAATTAAATTACATAATTTTACAATTCATTATTGCCTATTTAATTATTTTAGACAATGGCTGCATCTTCCAGAACTTTAAAAATTCTTAAATTATGTTGTGATGACCACCTTATTATTGCTAAAAGCTCTTCAAATGATAATTCCTCTAATAAAGAGAATAATAGCGATTACCTAAATATTATTAGAAATAGTGAACCGTTTCCCATTCAACAAAATGAAATAGAAATGTATGAAGATCTTTCAAATTTACATGAAACACCAATATTTAAAGAAGTTCCTAACATAGAAATAGAATATATTGACCAGAACGAGACAGAAGCTGCCTTGGAAATATTAGCAGGTAATAGCGAAAATAATAATTATTTCTTTCTGAATTCAGATACTTTAGGACTTAATATTATAACCGAGACCAAAAATGAAATTAGTGAAAATTATGGAGATGAGCTAGTCATAAATAGTCCAAAAAATTACAAAGAAATGAACCATGAATTAAACATGTTAACAACTGACGAGGGCATAAAAACTAGTGATGTAAATAAATCGAATGTTGAAAGTTCAGATGACGCTTCAGACTAGCTTGCAACTGAAGATGAAAACGACAACAGAACAGATACATCTAATATATTAATAGAAGACAATAATTTGATAGAGAAATCAACTGGTGAACATGAAACAAAAAGACGTAAAAGGAGATATGTAGACTGTGATGACTGGAACAAGAATGAAAATAAGAAAAAACGAGAAAAAGGTTTAGAGTATTGTGGGAAAAAGAAAACAAACAATGATCAAAAATGGCTTTATAATGTGAATAAGCCGCCAAGGTATTACTGAAAAGATGCAAGTGCAAATACAAAAAGGAGACTGACAAACTAAAGTGCCCAGAAATATCGGAGAATGATAGAAAACGTATTTTTGAAGAATTTTGGAAATTAGATTGGAAGTAAAAAAAACTTTTTCTTTCATTATTAGTCGTTCGAAGAAATACAGAGAGACTGCGACGCGCTTTTCCTATTACGCCACTTAGTTTGGTCTCGGATCGCGGTGATAGCGCGGCAAAGCAAAATTTCCCGAACCCAGTCGGAGAGTGGGGGGGGTAAAACAAAAATTAAGGGCGCCACTAGCTTACTTCCGCCACTTTAAACTAGAAAAGCACCTGTTGTTCGAGGGATCCGTTCCAAAATAAATAGTATATACTTAGTGGCAATCGCAACTAGACCACAAAACTTTAGAAATCTTTAGACTATTCTAGACCCCAAAATCCCTGTGTCTATTAAGTTAGATAGCGTGAAATTTGCATACCTTAAAATATTCAATAAGTACCACCAATAAAATTTAATCCAAATTTATTTATCTACTAGATATTGATAAATGGGCAAGACAAAAAAAATAGGTAATAACAATATGTCTTGCACGGCGTACAGTGTGCAGACTTTTGTGCGAGCAGTGTATATTATGTTCTTTGACAAATTTTTAACACAGTCAATTTACCGTACGTGCGCACGTATAGTTTACAACGCTATGGTAGAAAATGTTTTCATTAATAAAACACTCACCCGCACCTACACGTAACAAGAGAAAAATGGAATAATTTAGTGCTTATATATACGTACAATTATTAAAAAAAAGTAGATATCAATTTCACCACCCTGTAGTGATGAACAAGCTACCGCTAAACGACTTTAAGATTATTTTAAGTATATAAACTGTATAGTACTCTTTTTTTAAATAACACTACTTATAATAATTCGATTTAAGTTAAGTAAAAAAAATTAAATAAATAAAGCATGCAATTCCTTATCTGAAGCTCTAGGCTCTCGTGCTAGGAATCCTTAGGGGATGCTGGAATTTTCTAGAAGACTCCAGATGCTAGGTTCTTCTTTTTTTTTTCCAAACTTGTGAACCACGAAAATTGGTGAACGGTGCTGGAGACTATCCGTTAGGTTCCGTAAAAAAGTAAGCTCGTAATTATTAATTAGGACCATAAAATTTTCAAGCCTCAGACTAAAACCCTAAAACAATTGTATCTTGGTACCTAACTTTTCGACAACACTAACGGAGAACGGGAAAGTAAAAGGACTTACCTCGTTACGAGGGTTTTTCTCTTTCAAACCAGATGAACCTTTAGATTATGTTTGAAATGGTTCAATTAAACAGGTAGGGATATAGCCTAATAAATTAAATCCTCCTTGAAGAAGAAAAGTTTCCAATACACACTCCACACAAAAAATGCTCCACGGCAACTCCAAACAATGGAAACTTGATTTTAGAATTTTACCAAGAAGATCCCAAGCAATATGGCACAATTTAACACTTGATAAAACTTTTACTAGACCTATCCAATCTGGCTAAATTTCTACCGTCTAAATCGTATCTCACAACGGCTTACTAAAAAGTGTCCAATCGCACGAGATTCCGTTCTTTTGCTATTTCAAACAAAAAATCTTATTTGATAAGGCGCCCACTATATAGCTAGTGATAGATTTGACCAATAGCCCGTATCTGCAACCAAGTATACAATTTATTGTCGAGTACCCGAAATTTCTACACTGTTGCTGAATTTGTAATTATGAAAATTACGACGAGTCAGTAAATAACCATGCAATTATACGAACGATTTTATTGAATCGTGTGTTTGTCAATATGATTGTTGTAACGATTAAAATAAATCGTTACAAGACATAGAAATAGAAAGGATGAAGAAAAAAGCCGAAGATATAACTACTATCTACTAACTACTATAACTACTATCTTAAAAAACATGATGGGACAAAATTGAGAGTATGCCAAGAAATGTTAGCAAACACTTTAGCTATTAAAAAATGGACTATGAATAATTGGATTAAACAAAATTTCAGTGTTCCAAACAACAATACTCCTGAGATAGAACAAAACTTCAACAAATCAAGTAACTCTAAAAGACGACAATATTTAGTGGAATTCACTTGCAAAAATGGAATCTCATTATTGCAGGAGTTCTTCAAGCAAGCAATATTTAGAGCCCATATGGAAATCTAAAACGGAATTATACCGTATGTATAAAGATACTTGGTGTACGAAATACAGCGGACGTCCTTTGTCTATTGCTACACTTGACAATATATTCGATGATATAAATTTGAGCCTCTTTAAACCAAAGAAAGATGAATGTGACGTATGTGTAGCATATCGTACAAAAAATCTGAACGAGGAAGATTATCAGCAACACGTTGAAAAGAAAGAAGAAACCAGGAGAGAAAAAGAAGCAGACAAAAATCTAGAAAGTAGCGAAGTTAACGTTTACACGATCGACATGCAGGCAGTGTTATTATGTCCAAAGTCGAATGTCTCCTCACTATATTTTAAAACAAAATTGACAGTACATAATTTTACAATATTTAATCTGAAAATAAAAGAAGGTTTTTGCCACCTTTGGCACGAAGGTGAAGGTGGACTAACTGCCAATACATTCACTTCAATTATTTCAAAATTTATTATAAACCAACTTGAAAATTGTCCTGCAGAATCGCCAAAAAAAATCGTTTATTTTTTTTAGGTGATGGGTGCACGTCACAAAACAGAAATGCGACGTCATCAAATGCCCTCATTAATTTAGCTGTTAGTTGCAACATAACTATAATGCAAAAATATTTGGAACGCGGACATACACAGATGGCGTGCGACTCGATGCATTCCACCATAGAACGAAAAATTAGAAATGCCACCATCAATGTTCCTGCGGATTATGTGGAGATCTGCAAGAAGGCTCGTCTGTCATCACAGCCCTATCAAGTAAAGTATCTTAATCACACATTTTTCAAAGATTATAGTGGACTACAATTTGTCAATTCTATAAGGCCCAATAGACACTCTACAGTCAATGAAATAAGAGCTCTTCGATATAATCCAAATAATACAATTGATTATAAGCTACGACACAGTCAAGAATGGACGCCTCTTGAGTTTAGAAGGGGCAAAAAAACTATGAATGTTATTCCGGTAGAAGATTTGCGCCAATTATATAAACAACCTATATGTATTAAGAAAGAGAAATACAATCATTTAATGAGCCTGAAAAGCAGCATGTTGAGCAATTACCATAAATTTTACGATGACCTGCCACATCTGTAAAAATTTTTATTAATAGTATTATGATAATTATCACAAAAAGTTAAATTTCTTTGAATAAAAAGATCTTATTTAATTAATTACAATAATATACTTACTTATTATAATTTAATTACTTTTTCTCTTACATGCATATTAACATTTTATTAAAATTTCGTAATTTTATTTACGTTTTTCTAACGGTTTTATTGCATGATATTTAACACATAAGTCCAACATTAATAGGAGCAAATCACATAACTCCGATATATTTTTTATTTAAATAAATTTTCCTTTCGCGTTTGATATAATATCAAGTAAAATATTTTATTTACTGATAACACGATTATAGAGAAATCATCAATTTTAACATAAAAAATAGTTTTTTGTGTCTCCTGTCACCTTCTTGTGGAGGGACCATCATTGGAAATACCCAGAGCTTTCTACATTGTTGTAGATGAACTTAGATATCAATTTGACAGCTGTTGTAAGGCATTTGATTGTCTCTAAGTTATTTCAAGTATTTAATGCTAAATACCCGGCACAAGCTGAGTATTTGTGGGTGCTCATACAACGTGGACTTTATGAAATCGATACGAACTATGATAGAATTGCACCATATACCTTGGACATATTATATGCTTTAAAGCATCATAAAAGTACCTAATAGTTTTAATTTCATACGGTATAATTAATAAAACTGATAAATCATGAAATGCACTGATTGTGGAAAAATGTTCGAAAAAGTCAAAAAGTATTTATTTCATATTGAATATGTAGGTACATGGTAAAACAAATTACTCTATATTCCCCAATAAAATATGTAATCGAGTTTACCACAGAAAGTCTGATTTTAGTAAACATTTACAGGTAAAACACAGTATTGGAAAAAAATATCTCGTTGATAATACCTACAATCAAATTAAAAAAGACTGGTTCTAATTTTACAGAAAACAATGAAAAATCACAAAATAATTCCAGCGAGATTAGCGAAAGTAACAGTATTCTTGAAGACTCAGGTATCAATAATCACGAAGCTAATAAGCCACTAAACACAAAATTTAAAACCTTTAAACATGCTTTTAGTAATGCAACTCAACTGTTTTTATCACATTTGTACGACAATTTAACGCTAACCACAGCTGCAGTTCTGAATATAATAGAATCTGTTGAATTATTTTTCTCGGGTGGATTAATTGGCATTCTGAAAGATTCTTTTGAAATCATATGTGCTAGTTTCACTTCTTTAAAATATAAACAAGTTGAAATTATGTTTGATATGCTACAAAATCCATTTTTAACTCTAAAAACTGAATATAAAACATTAAAATTTTTTGAAAATTCTGAAAATTTAATTAAACCTACCGGGTGTAAACGAATAGTGGGCCACCCCTGTAACTTCCTCGTTTTTAAAGATATCAGGAAAAAATTTTGTATGGTGAAATTAGGTAAGATTTCCAACTTTTTGAGACCTATCCGTCATATTTGTCACTTCCGGTTTCACCGGAAACGGCCCCAATAAGTCTTTTTTAAATGGGCCACCCTGTATATTTTTACATTTTTGAAATAAAGATCACATTTTGGATACATTTATGCTATTTTGAACAATTTATACAGGGTTGCACGAAAAATAATTCGAATTTTAGTTGTCAATCTAGATGGCTGCGAATATGTTAAAATTATTTGTGTTCCAATGTAATTCATATAAAAAATATGAAAACGTCAATATGTCCAAAAATACTGATGTATACAGGGTGCTCTAAACTCATTAAAATTACATTTTTCAAAATAACTCTTTTTTAAAAAATATTATGATATGGGCCACCCGGATATTCTGAAAGCTCTATTTAGTAGGGGTTAAACGGTACCAAAAGTTCCGTAATGTGTAATCGTTACCGGCAGGAATGATTTATATCGAAGTTCAATTAAATTTTGATAAACCTGTATATTTGTGTTAATCAGAATGGGCCTCTAGCTCATTCTTGTTGCATATCATAAAATATGAACACAAATATACAGGGTCGATCAAAATTTAATTGAAGTTAGATATAAATCATAAATGTCTAAGAAAGATTGTCATTCCTGCCGGTAACGATTACACATTACGGAACTTTTGGTACCGTTTAACCCCTACTAAATAGAGCTTTCTGAATATCCGGGTGGCCCATATCATAATATTTAAAAAAAAAGAGTTATTTTGAAAAATGTAATTTTAAAGAGTTTAGAGCACTCTGTATGATGTATTTTTGGACATATTGACGTTTTCGTATTTTTTATATGAATTACATTTGAACAAAAATAATTTTAACATATTCGCAGCCATCTAGATTGACAACTAAAATTCGAATTATTTTTCGTGTAACCCTGTATAAATTGTTCTAAATAGCATAAATGTATCCAAAATGTGATCTTTATTTCAAAAATGTAAAAATATGGTGGTCCATTTAAAAAAGACTTATTGGGGCCGTTTCCGGTGAAACCGGAAGTGTCAAATATTGCGGATAAGTCTCAAAAAGTTGGAAATCTTACCTAATTTCACCATACAAAATTTTATCCTGATATCTTTAAAAACGAGGAAGTTACAAGGGTGGCCCACTATTCGTTTACACCCGGTATAGAACATAAATTAGGTGTCTGTTCAGAATCAAAGCGTGTGGATGGTGAAGTAGCTATGGTGCTTAAAAATAGATGTGCTTACCATATTCCAATAAGAAAGACTTTAAAATTATTTTTAGAAATTCCTAATGTATATGAAGTTATATACCCAGACAGCACCGGATATCCAAAATATGTACTTTTTAGGTCCATTTATTGTCCTGGATATACATGTGTATGTAATGGATATCCAGTGGACATTTTTTAATGGATATCCACTGAAGGTCCTGCTGGGACCTCCCTTACTTTAGTTTATTTAGATCCAAATGAAATCTTTTAATGCGTCTTAGTATAAAGTTCCGGTGGAATTTTATTTTTCTTTATACGGGCTTCAATTAGTAATTCCATAATTTTATGGAACCTCGGACCAGATTTGAATATCCATAGGATATATGTCAAAGTAAAACCAGTGGATATCCATACTTTAACTGTTTATGGATATCCATTTCTGGAAAGTCTTGGGATATCCGATATTGTAATTAATATGGATATACCTAATTATGCATTTTTTATCCGCTCTGATCGTCCTTGGATATTTTCTAAATATTTGTAAAAGAGGGATATTTAATGACAACAAATTAAATGGTCAGTATTTTCATTTTACGGATATTTAATTGACAATTAATAACACCTCAAATATCATCATATGCGGTTAAATTATTGTAGAAAAAAATGATTGTGTCATTAAAACTACCGAAGTGCATTTTTATAGAATGAAGAATTCAATACAGTATAGCGAGGCAGTAATAAATAATTATCCATATTTGCGGGGAAGGCCGGATTGTAAAGTTTAAGTTAGTTGTCAATGAACTTATTCTTGCTTTACTCGCAACTTGTCAGTGGTGTGATGGCCTAGTGGAAACGAGCTCGGCTGGCAAGCAGAAGGTTCCGGGTTCAAATCCCACATGTTTTTTTTTTAATCAAATGCATCAGGCATGACATGAGGTCTATTAATTGCGAGTTAGAAGCCGGAGGCAGGTTAGATATGTGTATTATTCCCCTGATAAAGGAATTTATGTGCAGTGGATATCTGTAAGGCTTTAGAATGGACAATGTATGGACATCTAAAGTTGTGACAAAAGGATATCCATAAGATATCCCATGTGGTCCATATGTTGTTCATAAGGATATTCTCTCTATGTCCTTCATGTCCAATATGGATATCCATCAAACGTACAGAGGATGTACCTGTGCTGTCTGGGTAGCTATTTATAAAACTATGTAGTTGCAAAATGAGCGTGTTTTTTGCACTAGATGTGAAGATTGGACCATGAGCGTAGCGAGTGGTCCAACTCATCGTGTGCGAAAAACACACCATCATGTAGGTAAAACAATTTTAAAGGAAATTCCTGAGCTGGATATGATAACAAGGTTTCCCTTATATGCACCTAGTTTGCCTCGGAGTGATATTTTTGCTCCTACTATGTCACGGTAAACCGAGAACCAAAATATTATTTTCAAAATTATCCACAATTTCTCAATCACTAGTTACATTATCTGAAAACATACCCCTTGAATTCAATAGAAAACCTAGGACTTTGTCGGAGTTGGAGAGGTAGAAAGCAACAGAATTCCGCCAAATATTATTTTATGCTTGCCCATTGGTTTTGAAACGGCAATTAAGTCATGATAGGTATGTAAATCTTTTGTCTTTATACATATTGTAATGACAATTCTTTCCAGCCTAAGACATAACGCTCATTTAAATTATGCTGCTGAACTTTTAAAATATTCTGTGAGATCACTTCAGACTTTATATGGAATTGAACATGAAGATGGAGATACGAGTGACTTGGACACTGAAACTGAAGAAAATAATAATAAAAGTGAACGCATTCAAAATAGTTTGTCCAGAAGCGATAATTCTGTCAATGAAAGCATTTTGGCACCTCAATCAAAAATTAAGAGATATAGAAAAAAAGTAGGTTTTTATTTTAAATTTTGTATTATGACTCACTGAAGTTCTAATTTACCTTAATCTTTTTAACACTTCATCGCTAAATACTCTATAATAAAAATTTATCTTAATAAATTATATGGATACTCTACATTCCTGCATATACAGTTAGATAAGTTTGGTCAGATTACAGCCTCTTTTATTTGATCTAAATATATTTAACTTTCCCATGTTTTTAGGTGAGGAAACATTTGATATAGAAAATTATTCTATTAATTTAAATGTACCTGCTGGAAAGTCTTTTTGTAAACGAGGTATGTCAAAAATTTCTATTATTGTTTAGGCTTAAGTAATGAGGATGACAGGATGTACTATCGCGACCGAAAAAACGTAATCGACTGATTTTCCCGTTGTAACTATGGTTCTATTCAGTGTCGCATCAATCCAAATATTTTTTTTATTAGTGTCAACGTCATTGTCATGTTAAGCAAAAATAAATTTTTTATTACTTAATCATGACTTTTATAGGAGTAAAAAAAAAATCGACGATATGACTGCCAGAGAAAAGAGGATAGAGGACAAGGGAAAGAAAGATCCCGAAAACACAGAGAGGGAATAAACATGGCCAAAAACACAGAAAGAATGATATAAATGAAATAAACCTCCGCAAACTGATAATGAAGAAGCGGTAACTCCTAGAGTAACCAGTGAACTACTTGATTCTAGAAAATGGAGTGGCAGAAGAAAGAAGAACAGAAATAGGAGCAAAGTTTATAGAGAGTTAAAGGCAGTGCAGACTAAATTACACATAGCAGAATGTCGAGCAAACCCATACAAGAAAACAATTCAGAGGCTAAAGGAGCAAAAAACCCCATCATCAAACACAAAAATTAAACACTTAACAGTAAATAAACGATTGTCGACGCCTGTTAAAAAACGACTGCTCAAACGAATTAGTATCGAATTTGGAAGAAAGGAAAGAGGAAATTAAACCGAAAACAGAAATGTACAGTAAGTTTGCGACATTAGTTGCTGCAACAAAATTCAAGAACTTAAGAGTAATTAAAGAGGCGTCCTCCCTAGTGACTAACAAAATGCAACAAAAGCTAAACGAAAAAATATTAGAATGAAAAGACGAGACTCCGTTTTAACAGTAGTTTCATCATCTGTGAGAAAATTTTTAGAAGAAGATATAAACAGTCGCATGTGTCCTGGAAAAAGGGACTGCAAAACTTTAAAAAAACAGAAAGTTCAAAAACGTATACTCTCAGATACACTGAAGAACCTCCACAAAAAATATAAAGAAACGCATGATAAGATTTCTTACAGTATGTTTTTGAGACACAGGCCCTTTTATATAGAACCTCCTAAATTATCAGATAGAGACACATGTGCGTGCATTAAACATGATTGATAAATGATAAGCTCTCAAAATGTCAAACTGAGTCAATTTTCAGTATCAGAGGTACTTAATTAAACAGTGTGTTCTCAAAAAAAAATAAAATGTGTAGGTATGCACGGAATTTGCAAAGATTGCAAAACTAATAAACTTGAATATCATTTAGAGGATAACACTAAAGAAGAAAAGTTTATAAAATATTTTAAATGGGTAAATGAAAAAGAAGAAATGATAATAAAAGAGAAGCCAGGTACAGTTAAACTTACTACTAAAATAAATGAGAGTGCCTATTTGTGAACTAATTCAGGAAGTTGAGAACACTTTGCCAAAATTTAAAATTCATGTCTTTAACATAATATTACCAATTTTCCCAGATGAAGGCACCTAAAAACCAAATGAAATCCAACGAAATTATTATTCACATAGACTATTCGGAAAATTATGTGTTAAAATACAGCAATGACGAGGTACAAGCTACACATTTTGGAGCTTCCCAGAAACAAATATCTCTTCATACAGGTGTACATTATACAAAAGAAGATGGGCAGGGTATTGCAACTCCAAACTCATTTTGTACTGTTTCTGAAAATCTAGATCACAAGGCTTATGCTGTTTGGAGCCATCTAACACCATTGATAAAACACTTAAATAAGAAATATCCAACAATTGATACTTACCATTTCCGATCGGATGGACCCACTTCGCAATACCGAAATAAATTCAACATCTATTTTCCCTTGTATTATTTGACAAAAATGAACCCAAAAGTTAAAAGAATTATACTATTTAGTAGCCGGCCACGGCAAAGGGCCTGCCGACGGAGTAGGAGGTACTCTTAAACGCATAGCCGATTCTCTTATATCCCAGGGAAATGATATCCTTACTTCTACACAGTTCGTGCAAAAAATGAGTATCAGTTGCCCAAAAAATTCAACTTTTTGAATTATTTGACGACCAAATAAAAGAAATGAAATTATCTTTCCCTCAAGATTTGCTGCCGATTAAAGGAATAACTACATTCCATCAAGTGACATGCGCGGCTGAAACGCCATCAGTAATTTACCACAGACAACTAAGTTGCTTCGCTTGTAGTTTAGGATCTGTTTGCTCTCACTATGGAAGAGGAAAGACAGAAATCATTCGTATCCTTTATTGTTGTGCGTAAGTGTTTGTTATATCATGAAATTTGAATATTTTTTCTTAATAAATATTTTGCGAAATCGGATGTTCACGGTGACCAAGTAGTTGAACAGTCTTCTTCACTACAACCAACCAATGTTGAAGAAAAGGCTGTTGAAACTGGGAATTTTCTTGCGGTCGTCTGGGATGACAATTGGTAATATTGGTATACAGGTATGATTGATTATAAACGCATTAAATGAACTTTATTTTAATTTCTTTGTCCTTTAGTAGGTCAAATTGAAGACAGAGATACCAACGATAATCTTACAGTCAAATTTATGGCAAGAAACGGAAGTTATTTCATATATGGCCCACAAAGGAAGATAGGCAGTTGGTAATTGCCGAAGATATTCTTTGTGCATGTTCAGCACCGCATCCCTTTTCTAAAAGAAACTTCATAACTAAAGAAAGTGACTTTATTCAGAACATTTATGAACGCCTTGGATAATGAGGATAAACATTTTTCGTTTTTAAGAATACATATTTAAATTTTGTATAAGTTTATTACCTTTCTATTTGCAATAAAATTTTCACATCATAATTCGTACCTTCTTTTTTGGAGAAAATTTTAGCTCCCAACATAACCTATTTAACAATTATACAATTTAAATAAATCTTAACAAAGGTCCACTAACGACTGTCCCCCTGCCACTAACAACGGTCTCCTTGCCCGTAACAACGGTCCCCCTGTAAACAAATAATATTGTTGTTATACTGTGTTATGCACGGAGGTACCTTTTTTCATCATCTATACAGCTTGACTAAGTTCAAATAAAAAAATTGCAGAATTTAGAAATAAAACGACAAAAAAAATGTTAATGTAAATTATCCCGTTATTATATATGGTCCCATACAGCAAGAAGTTGTGACCAAATTTTCAAGTGATCCTTGAATTTTACACAGCAGTTTATTTCGTTGACTGGTTTTATAGTACTTGGATTTGAAAGGGTAAGATTGAAAAACAATAAAGCATGTACGAAAAACATACATTATATAGCCATTATAGGAGTTCAAAATAGCGATATGAAACGAAACCTTAAGAAATAGTATATGCGTGCAAAAGGGGCTCATTACTCAGTCTTCAATAATGAAGGTGAAGATACGAATACTAAACTAGGTCAATGTGAAATTGAAATATTTGAAATTGTTGATGAACCTCAACCCGAGTGCAGCAAAGATGACGAAGACGTAACAGACTGTGAGTCAGAATGCGAAACTTCAAATTTTCAAGTTCTTTCAGAAAGTATTGAGTATTGATGTGCAAGATGATAGTGATAATAAAAAGTCATTCAAGGTGAGGCTGGCCGAATGGGTAGTAAAGTATAACATTCCAAATGTGGCAACAAGTGATTTATTAAAACTTTTGCATGATTGTGTCAATGAACCATTGCCTATGGAAGTGCGAAATTTACTTCAAACTGTTCGCAATATTGAGATAAAAGCTATACCTCCCAGATATTATCATTTTGGTTTGAAACAAACAATTGAGAACTTAATAAATCGCTTGGGTAAAAATCTTATGAAGATTGACATATGGATTGATATCCTGTACAAGGGATTGTCCTGAATGGGTTAGTGTTGAGATGTTGATGTTTGGCGAACTGAATATAACTGAATGGTACCTGACCAAATAACATCAGCTTAGCCATAATAGGTAATCATTCAGCACGGCATTATATTACTTGCTGTGGAAGAGAGTTGGTACTTTGCGTACATAACTACATACTTACATATTATATTTTCACAAGTATTTTAATAAAATATTCAAAGATATTTACGACTTTATTACAGCTTCAAAAGTGGGATACCCTACGTATTTCATTACGTATTTTGAAGTTGAGTTTTATGTTCTTGTTTGTGCAGAGTTCTGTTTGGACTTAAATATTCCAAAACGAAGTAGAACTCCATCGCCAAGACGTTGTACTACCAAACGTCCTCATCGAGCTAGTTTCCTGTCCAGTGATTCATCAATTGACTCCAGAAAACGATATTCCAACCGATATGACCGTTACATCTTCGTCACAAGTACAATCTAAGGTTCGTATGATGCCAGCAGTCACAGCTACTGCTACGGCTTCAACTGCAAGTGAAGATAACATGAAATATTTTCATGCTCTCTCGAATTACAGTTCATGCCAGCTGTATTCCCGAGTTTTCACCAGGACAACCTCAGATATCTGCCTCAAAGTGGCTAAAAAAAATTGAACCGTTAGCCGAATTAAATCGATGGGACGATATCAAGAAAATATACCACATACAGTCGCGACTTATTGGTATTGCTAAAAACTGGTATGAAAATTTGCAATCCTACAATCACACATGGGATGAGTGGAAAGAAATGGTAATTAAAACGTAAACGTTTCCAGAATTTAATGACTTTGCGTCAACATTAAAATCACTTATATTTCGTGTAAAATCATCTTACAAAACAATGACTCAGTATTATTTTGCCAATATGCAACTGTTAGGGGTTTGCAACATTAAAGATAAAAATGCCGTATCCTTCCTAATAGATCCACTATGCGGCACAACTTTACAAACAGGCGCTACAGCGCGCCGATTTCAA
Source organism: Rhagium mordax (assembly GCA_963680705.1). Classification (NCBI taxonomy): domain Eukaryota; kingdom Metazoa; phylum Arthropoda; class Insecta; order Coleoptera; family Cerambycidae; genus Rhagium; species Rhagium mordax. Next base: position 45,088,324 of record OY796656.1, read on the forward strand.
ACGCCAGAGGCACTGTACCAAGAATAACTGTCGACGGTTAACGAACAACCAGCAGACACGAATACGAGGGTTATACGAAAATTCTTCGAAAGAAACTCGAGTAGGGTAAGACAACATGTGAACCAGGGACAAAACGTTCCAAAAGTTTTAGAAGGCCCAAGATATTACAATTGAAGGTTGCTTGGCCACATTGCTACTAGGTGTCCAAAACCGAAAGTGGAGTGCACTACTTGCAGACAATTAGGCCACAGAACTGCAGAGTGCCAGAGAAAACTTCACCATAACCCAGGTCCAAGTAATTTGACGACAGAAATTGCTTTATCTGAAGAGCAACGCGAGGAAGTAAAATCTTCATCGTATAATAGTAACATCTGTTATTTTATTGATGTACAAATAATAAACATAACAGCCTTTCGTGCCACACAGGTAGTGTAATAGTTACACTACTGCATGCACTATCTGTGACAGAGTGATGCACAAAAATTAACAATAATGTGGGCCCCACAAAGACGGTGATCACAGGATATGGCGGTGGAAAAATTATGGCATTCGGACAAACCAAAATTAATCTAAGAGTAGACCTGACAGAGACCGAGGTAGCCATACTAATTAGTACCAGATGAATATAATAATTAATAGGGCAACTATTTATTCACAGTGACGGAAAAACCATGACAATCAAAAAGGGTAAGGTTGGTTTGTTCAACGACGAAGTTTTTAAATTTCCAGAATTTCCTGAATATGACCTGCTGAAAAAGAGAAAAATACCTCTCCTGGGTTACAGAAGCTCCTTCACTTTGGTTATGTTTAAGTAGAAAGCGACGACAATACTAACGCGAAAGAATTCGTCGAGTTACACATTCGTGCGTGGCAAAATAAGGAGTATGAGAATTTGGAATCTTCTAGTGGATGCCATCATGTTTTAACTCTAATGAACCAAAATCTGATTCCATGTAGTCCAACAGACACTTCCTCGCCACTGTCATTCAGGACATCATCCTCATGTAGCAGTGTTCAACAAAATGGTATAGGTAAATCATTAAGATACTGAATAAAATATTATAGGAATGAGAGCAATGTTTTTTGTTATTTGTATGTGAATGATGATGAATTTTAATAAGGTTTTCTATGTTTTTTTTTTAGATTTTCAAATAACTGTACTTGATCGCCTGTCGAAAATAACAGAACATATAGATCAACATTCTATAATGCAAACGAACTAGTCCGGCCAGTTCGTCATAGCACTGAAAATTCAATCAACCCTCCTCCTGATATTAACATTCCCAAATTTTCGTTGAACTCGTTGCAAGAATTTCAGGAATATGAAATGTGAAATGTTTTAGAAAAAGACTCCTCTCTAGCTAAGTATATGGTACGAAGATTCAATTTTAGGCTAAATAAATATTAATTTTTATTTTAATTTAAGATTTCGAGGTTAGCCGCAGTTGGTGGAAGTGGATTAGATTCACATACTAGACGCATAATGAAATTTATAATGACAAATGAAGTGGCAAGTCTCTTTAATTGGAAAGGGAGAGAGATTTCATTTACGACGACAAAAATTATGACTACTATTTCCGGTAATATTGAAATAAAAATTAGGAAAATAAAATTAAATAAATTTCTGTTCATATGAATAGAGCCACCTGAAAAATTAAAATTTTAGCATTTATTTCCTATAAATTTGTATGTATTGTATGTTATAAGTATAAGTAAGTACATAATGTTCTTTTTCTTTTCTCTCTGGTTTTTATCCCAACCATATTCTTTTTATAAAGTGCTATCATAGGTATAAAAATATAAGTTAACAATGAAGCATATTAGTATTTCCCATTTAAATTTACGATCAATTTTCACTGGTTTTACTGAATTTGTGGATCTGGTTACTAGGCACTCTTTTACTTTCGTGTGTGTGACAGAAACCTGGCTGCAAAGGCAAGATCCTTCTGCGATTGTTTCTATACCAGGCTATAAATTATTTAGATGTGACAGGGTAAGTAGAGGTGGAGGTGTGGGAGTATATGTGCAAGATAATATTGCCTGTAATATTATTGCTTTTGATTTTGAACTCGATGTAGCTTATGAGCAGCTATGGTTAAAATTTAAAATCTCTAGCAAGAAATATGCACTAGGAGTTTTATACCGTCCACCTAACAGTAATTTATTAAATTTTGTTGAGCAAATTGACGCTATTTTATCTGTTGTGTTTCCTACAGTAGATGAAGTAATTTGTGTAGGTGATATGAATATCAATCTCTTAAATAATGATAATAACCCGCTATCACATTGTTTTAATTCATACGGCTTCACTCAATTAATTAACGAGCCAACTAGGTTAACCGCACAGGCTTCTACGCTGCTGGATCCCATCTTTGTCAGTAATAAAGACGCAATTAGGGAATCTGGTACGCCTACTGCTGATCTTATCTCTGACCAAAATTTGGTATATTGTGTATATAATAATCAAGTGTCCAAATTTAAACCTAAGATTATTAAATTTCGAGATATTAAAAACTTTGATAATAACCAATTTACTATAGATCTGAAGCAACTACCTTGGTTTGACATCATCCGTCAAGAAAATATTGATATCAAATTAGACATGTTTGTAAAGTTAATTTTAGAACTATTTAACAAACATGCACCCTTACGTACAGTTAGAGTTACTAAGCCTAAATCTCCTTGGTTGACTGACAGACTATTACAGATGATTGATTTAAAAGATAAAGCCTTTGATAAATTCAAAAGATCAAAGAACCAGGAAGATCATGAGCAGTATAAGTGCATACGAAATCTAACGTTAAGAGCTCTGCGTAGTGAAAAGCCTATATTAATAATTTTGTAGAATATGAAAATAATCCAAAAAAAACGTGGAAGGTTTTAGAGTCGCTTAACGTTAAATCGAAAAAGAATAATTACACTATTCCAAACCGTCTTGCAAATCCTCAAGAGATAAACAACTTCTTCATGGGCAGTAACAATCCTAACGATCATGTGTGCCGTGGCACGATGAATTATTATGAAAATCATGTTTATAATCCTAATATAAAATTCTCATTTAACATGACTTCCTCTGAGGAAGTCACTGATATTATTCGAGAATTAAAATCTAAAGCCTACGGTATTGATGACATCTCGAGCACAATGTTAAAGTATTGTTCTCCTTTTCTTGATAAATATATTGTCCATATCATTAACTGTTGTATAGAGAAAAATTACTTTCCTAGGATTTGGAAACAAGCAATTGTCAACCCTTTACCTAAAATAGCCAATCCAAACTCATTTGGGGATCTCAGACCGATTAGTATTCTATCCATTCTTTCAAAAATCATGGAAAAGGTATTATATAAACAATTATTCAGTTATTTTACTCAAAACCACATACTGTCCAAACATCAATCAGGTTTTAGAAAGAATCACAGCACTACAGCTGCTTTAGCTGACGTTTTACATAATATTGTTACTATAGATGAAGGGAATGTGGCTGCACTTATACTGCTTGATTATTCTAAGGCTTTTGACACCATAAATCATAAAGTTATTCTGTCAAAATTAAAATATTATGGTGTTGAGGGTCCATCTTTAAATTTATTAAACTCTTATTTAACTGAACGGCAGCAGAAGGTAAATGTAGAACATAACCTATCTGATTTTAAAACACTATTAGCGGGAGTACCTCAGGGTTCGCTCTTAGGCCCCTTGTTGTTTATTATTTATACTGCCGATTTACTGGTGGACTTTACTAATTGTCACGCGCATTCTTATGCTGATGATACGCAGTTACTGTACAAATTTAGTGTCAATAATCTACCAGTAGCGGAAAACATCATAAATACAGACCTACAAAATTTATACAAAAAATCTACTAGCTGCAATTTAAAGATAAATAGTAGTAAATCGTGTGTATTATTCTTTGGTGCACAAAAAAAGGTGGATGTTGTTAAAAATTCATTAAATATAATAATAAATGATGGAGCTATTCCTGTTGTAGACAATAAAAAGAATCTGGGCCTAATATTTGATACTAAATTAAAATTTACACTTCAAGTCAGTGAGGTAGTGCGAAGAGCATATACGGCCTTAAAGTTATTGTATTCCAATAAAGAAATTTTAGGATATAACCAAAAAAAAACACTGGCTGAAACTATGGTGCTCTCTAATTTTAATTATGGTGACTACATTTATGGACCTTATCTGGATTGTATAAATAAAACCCGTATTCAACGTGTTCAAAATTATTGTTGCAGATTTATATACAATCTGCGTAAATATGATCATATTTCTACGAAGTTTACTGAACTATCGTGGTTAAATATGGTCAACAGAAGGAAACATCACCTGGCGATTGCTACGCATAAGGTAATTTGCACCTCTACTCCTGCTTACCTTAAGGAAATGTTACTTCCGCGTAGTAATTTTCACCACGTCAATTTAAGAAGGGTTAATACACTCCACACACCAAGGCACCGTACTGCACTCTTTCAGAAAAGTTTTATTTATAATGCCGTAGCTCTTTATAATTCATTACCTAATTACTTAAAAGAATTATCAGTAAAGCAGTTCAAACCAAGATCAAGATTATATTTTCTGCAAATTCAGTAAACTTGTCAGTAAACTTGTGAGGAACAAGTACAGTTATTTTGAAGTAATCACTAGTACTATATTATGCTTCATACGTTTTCATATGGTTTATATTATATTTAATATTTATATCTATATCTATCTTATTTCTAGTTTTAATTCATTAATTTTTTACTTAATTATAAAATTATATTTATTGTTGAGGTTAAGTGTAAGAATAGTGCCTTGTGCGCTAAACTTCGCCTCATTTTTTGTAGTATCACATGTATTGTGTATGCAAAAATAAAAGATGATTATTATTATTATTATTATTATTATTATAAATGAGAAATTCCCCCCTCATTGGACAATCTATAATATGTACTGAAATTATTTTTAATCTAAGTCCTACAAAGTGTTTTTTAACCTTTTACATATTGCACCGCAGAAAAGGTGCTCTCAAATCTTTCAATTTTTTTTAGATTTTGTTACCTCTTGTTAAGGTTTTGTTTAGAAGGGTCGTGTCGTAATTGCATTGTCAGTTCACAAGAAATATGGCCTAAACAACTCCGATCAGCCACTGCACTTTCGTAAAGCTCAGGTAATTGTTAGAGGGCTGCCCTATTGGTCCGAAGGGAACAACGAAAATGTAAGTAATGCTTTAATTATTGCAAACTTCAGGACCTTTTCAAATCATTGAAAGAATTGAGGGAACCATTCACGAATAAGACAAAATGCTTTGCTTGATTTTTACCTTGTTTTGCACAAAATTTTTCTGAACTAAGGAGGACAGATTTGGCTGAAATTACTATTAAATTAATTGATGACAAACCAGTTGTGTATATATGCCTTATCGTCTATCATTTTCTGAACGTGAACAGGTTAGAAAAGTTGTTGGAGAACTTCTCGACGGCGGCATAATTCTCGAATCATTTTCACATTTTGCCAATTCCATCTTACTGGTAAAAAAGAAGCCGGTAATATGCGATTATGCGTTGACTACTACGCTTTAAACGCAAAGACGGTAAAAAATAGATACCCGTACCTAGACTACATGACACCAGCAATTACATTCCACAAGCCTTTCGACATCGTTATTGGACAAAGAGAGGAATGACTAACAAAAACTACTGACATATTGCGGAAATAATAGACGAACTAAATGAGGTAGTAACCAAACCTGAGCAATTATAAGTTTTGATGAAAAGTATATTGAAATAGAAAATGAAAGAATTAAATTCCTCTGGAATAGAGCATTTAAGTAAATGCTCCCATCATAGTAAATATACCGACACTCGTCTGCCGCCTCCTAGTGGCGTCGTTAATTCGGAGGGAGCTGTTGAGTGGGCAGCCGATTTCATATCGATAGACAAAATTCCACTTTTTGGTACCCTCCTCATGAGCCAAAAACCTCAGCGGGATCGTGCGATTCACAATGTTCTAAATTGGACCCTCGGGCTTTGAATTTTTCGTTTGGAAATAGTATTTCAAGTTTTCGTGTTTACGCAACTTTTTTCAATTTTGTCAAATTTCTAAGACACGTCCCCCCTTCCGAGCTTAATTAGCTAATATAACTCACGGCTCCTTCGAGATGGACCGGCGGCCATTATTATCTGAAAACTGGATGAAATTTAAAAAATCCTTTCGTTTTTCTCGATTTTAGCGATTTTCCCGTCATACACTCTTTAGAAACGCGCCACAGCCTTTCCCTTCGGATCTAGAGGATCTGTACTTAGACAGCGAGCAATAAGAAGGAAAAATAAAGAACTCTTTTTTTGTCCATCTCCGATATTGGCCGAGATATGAATTTTTTAAAAAGGCACATTTCCGGGGGCCCTTGCTCCTTTCCCTGGAAGATTATTTCGACCGGGCTTTCAGGCGAGCTAGAATCATCCTTCCTATCGGGTCCCAACGAATTATAACCTTTTATATCCAAACACGTCCGATAAATTAATTTTTTAGCAAACCAAGATTTGTTGAAATTTACTACAGTGGATCCGGCGAACTTTTATTTTTTTTTTTAGATTGTTGAAATAGCCCTAAATATATCTTGTAATGTTATGTCACTGTGTTTTTCCTATATTACATACATATATATGGTAACTACTAATGTCAGCAATATTGTTACAAATATAATTCACTCTGTACTGAAAGTTCAACAAACGTGTTTCATTTTATCAGGCCCAGGCCGCTAAGTCCAATTTAACCTTTGATAAGCCACGAATTGCGTTTGTTAGTATAATTTTCGAGTGATTGCATAAGTATGGCTGCAAATTACATAGTTAATGTTCCAAAATTAAAAGGATGGGAAAAATATGGTGATTGGGCGTTCGCAGTAGAGAACTTCTTGATTTTAGAGGGTCTGTCTAAGTGTATAACGGAAGTTATTGCAGCAGATGACGCAAAGGCAAAAGCAAAGTTGATTTCAACGATTGACACATCTTTATATATCCATATAAAATAAGCCACAACAGCAATTGAGTTATGGAACAAGTTCAAATCATTTTCGATGACAAAGGATTTGCCAGAAAGATTAGTCTACTAAAAAGTCTAATTTCTACCAGTTTAGAAAATTGTGACTCAATGGCAAGTTATGTCGATCAGATTGTGAAGACTGGTCAGAAGTTGCGAGGTACAGGGTTTAGCTTCAATGATGAGTGGATCGGTTCGTTATTGTTAGCTGGATTGCCGGACAAATTTTCGCTTATGATCATGACAATGGAATATTCCGGTATTGCTATCACCACGGACTCGATAAAAACCAAGCTGCTAGACATGGAAGTCGACACTGGCAATAGTGGAAGTGCATTCGCCAGTAAACCAAGTTGGCAAGAAAAACGTAACGTCGGCAATAATCCGAAATCAGATGCTACTGTTAAGAAGAAGGTGTTACAGGTGTAAACAACTGGGACATTTTCAGAATAAATGACCTAATTCAGAAAATAAAAACAGTGAAAAGCATAAACGTCACATGCGTTTAGTGCCGCATTTTTAAATGGAACATTCAATAAATCGGACTGGTATGTGGATTCTGGTGCAAGTGCTCATTTGACAGCACCTAGGAAATTGCAGAACGTGGATAATATTTAGAGAGAACTATTTTGCGGGAAATGACATAACTATAGCAAAAAACATTATAATGACTTGCTAACTATGCAGCTTGGGAAAAACCAAAAATCACGTAAAATTAATACCAATACACTACATTTCAAACCTCATACTTACACAAAATCACGCGTACAGGCATATTTTAGAAGTATATGATGTTTATTCCAAATTTATAAGATTTTATACGGTTGTAAAAAGTGCAATACGAACACAGTAATAATTAGAGAGCGGATTTGTATGTCTTTACATGTTTTGTTTGCTAAATCCAAAGCAGTTGAGGATTTGGAATTTTATGCTTCTCTTCAGAAGGGACCTAAATACAAAATTTTATTTCGCATATAAATTATTATTTCGTTTTTTTACCGCATAAAAAATTAATCCTCCATATTATTGCATCAAATTGCATAAAACGTCAATATTTTTTATATTGGAATTTGTGTGTAAAAATAAGAATAATTTTTTAATGACGGTCCTGGTTACTTCCATATTTTTCTTAGAACGGCAAATAATCGTAATTCCCTCTCCCAGTTTCCGAATTGTTCCAGTTCAAACCTCAATCTCACCACTACACAGGTTCGCCGTTACAACACAACACCGGCAGTATTGTGTTCGTCAGTATAAATCGCATAGTGCATCGTTTTAGATGTTTTGTTTTAGTGACTGTGAATCAGTTGATATTTTATAATCATGCCGAAAATTGGATCGTCAAAAACCGAATTACTGAGAAAGTGGATTAAAGTCTCCAAACATTTAACTAAGATTGTATTCTGCAATGCATGTACTCACTAATTTCAGAAAATAATTTTTTATGCTGGTTGTTTTTATTCAGGTTACATCAAATCAAAAATATCAAATTGACCAGCACCTATCTACAAATCTACATAAAGAGTCAGAGAAAAGATTAGGGGATGGTAAATTAAACTAATCCTTCATTACTACGCTAGCTGGCAGCTCACAGCACGCTGCTGAATTCGGAAATGAATTTTTTTTTGGATGTATGCAATAGTATGGCTAAATCAAATATACCGTGAAAGAAATTAGAAGAGCCGGCGTTTCGAGAATTATTGGAAAAATACTGCAATCGTCACATTCCGGCCGAATCCACCTTACGTAAAAATTATTTGAAAAAATGTTACCACGAGCGCCTCAATGTTGTAAGAGAAAAAATTGGCAATAACAGCATTTATTTTGTAGTAGACGAAACGACAGAAGCATGTAGACGTTATATGCAAATATGCTCGTTGGCGTACTAAAAGACTCGGATCCTCCAATTTCTTACCTTATTCATACTGCAGCTTTAGAAAAAACTAATCATTCGATAATCGCTCGCTTTATCAACGACAGTTTAACCCTATTGTATTCGCCGAACCCAGTTAAGTCGAAAAATGTCAAGTTAATGCTCTCTGATGCTGCAGCTTATGTGCTAAAAGCAGAACAGGCTCTTCAAATATTTTATCCAAGTTTTGTACATGTAACTTGCATGGCCCATGCATTAAATAGATTAGCCGAATTGGTTCGATTAGAGTACCCTATTGTTAATGAATTAACTAACAGCGGAAAGAAAGCGTTCCGAAAAGCTCCGTTACGAATACAAAATTACAGGGAAATAGCTCGTGATCTTCCTTTACCACCAGAACCAATTACTAGATGGGGTACATGGCTTGATGCTGCTGTGTTCTACGCGGACAATTTTGTGCAACTGAAGAAAGTTTTTCTTGATTTTGATGACGAATCAGCAGCTCTTAAAACTTATGTAAAGAATGTATTTTAGACGAGAATCTCCCCCAACAATTAGCTTTTATCAAAGCACATTTTTCGATATTACCATCTTCAATAAAAGAATTGGAAACTTCTAAGATGCTTTTGAGTGACGCCATTAAAATATTAGAAAATATGACAGAAATTTTGAAGCCAGTTCCTGGCGCCATGGGTAAAATAATGAGAAAACTTGAAAATCCAGGATATGACAAGATCAAAAATATTTGTTCTGTGTTGAGGGGAGTCCCTGTGGACAACTTTGAAATGAGCCCCGTGGATATTTCCGAAATTAAGTACACACCAATTACATCATGTGATGTTGAGCGGACATTTTCAAAGTACATAAACATTCTGTCGGATAAAAGACACAATTTGACAATGGAGAACATAAACCATCTTCTGGTCATTTATTGTAATTCCAAAATGTAATGTGTTTAAAAATAAATGAGTTTCTGAGGTTTGTGTTACTTGTGTTTATTATTTTAAATAACTTATTTTTATAACTATAATGCATATCCTTTGACGTTTTACCGCATACAATTCACATATACATATTTACCTTTATTAAGCGCATAAATAAATTATTTTGCACTTTTTTGTCGCATATAAATCCGTTCTCTAGAAATAATTAAATTAAATGAATTCTATCAAGAAGAAGGAAAACCTACTAAGCTGTTAACCGACAACGCGACATACTTTAACAACGACAGATAAATGTGGGATAAATAATAATAAAATAATATAGAATTTTATATAAGCAATATTCCCAATATACAAAAATTATCCTATCTTATTAATGAAAAACATGATATCAACTAGACTGTGGGAAGTGAAAGATCCAATAAATTTAGAAAAAATGCTACATCAAGAAGTAAAAGAAACGTTTAATAAACAAACTGAAAAATTTAAAATATCTAATCTAGCAATACTTACATATATTTTCACAACTGTATTAATAAAATATTTAAAGATAATTACGTTATTACAAGATAAAATTCAACACAATGAAAAAATGCCATGAAAGAAGAAATAGAGGCTCTCAAAGACCATAAAACCTGTACAGTAGCCTTTACCGAGAGGTTTCAAGTGGGTATTTCGTGTCAAATTGGACGCGAGTGGCAACGTAAATCGTTTCAAAGTGCGCCTCAATGTGTGTTTGTCGGACCCATAAACAACACAGTGATTTATTTGGCTCTCTACGTGGATGACGGAAGGGACGAGAGTAGAGTAGTAATGGCGGAGCTGGGTCTCCCCCCACCCTTTTTTTTTTGTGGTGGGGGGTAACTAGGGTAATTCGAGTAATGTAGGTAATTAGACTGATGTAATTGCAATAGAGGTAATTAGAGTATTGCAGGTAATTAGCCTGATGTAGTTGCAATAGAGGTAAGTAGAGTAATGTGCAGTAATTAGACTGATGTAATTGCAATAGAGGTAATTGGAGTGCACTATCGATAAAATAAATTCGTCAAATGGTAAAGTTACATTGACATATTTAGGACAAAGTTCTCCAGCTTATCCTGGAGCAAAATCTAGTCCATTAATAAGTTTCGGTGTTTAATTCTCAAACAAAAATAATCGTAAAGTATTTAAGTTAGCTAAGTTTAAGTATTAAGTAGAAATGGAATATTGTGGAAGAATGCTAGGAGTATTATAGAATAGTATCACTTGTTAGCCTATAAAGATTCTGATATATCTAAATTGACATTTGTACAACATATTTTTACTTCGTGTACACCAATAGCTCAAACGTAAGTCCATTTAGTGCTGTTTTTTATGTATTTTTTTACATTTCATTTTTTATTTGTAGGTACGCAGCAAAGATGTGGATGCAATATTCAACCCAAACATGGACCCCTGCAGAAGACATTAAATCTGCCATTGAGAGATTGTCTTGTAAACTAGATGACTTAATAAGGGATGCATTGGTTTCATTAAATTATGATATGAATATCTGCTTCGACGCTGAAGAAGTTCGACGGGTTAAAGAAGCTTCTAAAGCGTATAGCATTGGTGTAAATCTATGTGGTAGATATTCCCGTGGCTTCTTAAATTTGGATGAGTTTTGTGAGCATATGGACAGAGTGGAACTAAAACATTTTCTATACGAGATAATGGAGTACCTACCTAAGAATATTATTGAAAAATATCAACTCGACCAGTCTGATGTAGAAGATAACAATGTAGATACATAAATAATATTCATCTTCTATTGTCATATTTATTACACCAAATATTGTATGTATCTGTAGTAAACAATATTCTGTATTTTATATTATATTATAAAACTGAATAAATAAAATACACATTAAAAGATTACATTCATTTTATTTCATATTTCTTATTACACAACAAAAAATACAATCATAGTATAATTAGAACAGTTTTTATTTTAATTTTATATTTAATTCTACAATTACATTCTGAGAAAATAAACAGTTGCAAGTACATCATGATTATTGTTGATAAAATTATCCAGATATCTTGATAGAAATAGGTTGCACTACTTAATTCCACAATAATAAATATTTTCTTTTTTTACTTGACATCGAGAAAACCATTCTGAACCGAGCCATCTAATGCGTTATAACTTAAATATGTATCATGAAGTATAAGTGCATACACTCGAGTTTGTTCCGGAAATTTCGCTTTTCGTGTTTCAAATTCTATTTTTATGTCGACAGTAGATGATTTCACTGCAACAGGTTGGTGTGAACAATCAATGACAAACAAAGGATTCTTCCTGAATTCCCCAAGATCCATCATGGGTTCGCTCATATCTTTATCATAGTAACTACGTTGGAAGTTCTCATAAGCATAATATGCTGCAGAATCGAGCTTCTTATCGAAATCTAAATTCCAACGTTCATATGGATATACTTCAGAGTTTAGAAATAGTCGAATATTATTTATGTCTGCGTGTTTGAACTGTGTAACATCCTTTGTTCTATCATTGGCCTGATCAGTGCCTTGAAAGCCAAGAAGGATGAAAAGTGGGCTTTCAAGACGGGTGGAGAGTTTAAGAGCCCATATGTCATAGGTAGTATCGCGTAGACAGGGAAGCTCATAAAAATCCCACGCACGGTAGACCATCTTAACTTTGGTATTATTACCACTTTTATTAATTCGATTCAATAATTTTAACTTTTGTCGATCTTCAGGTACAATGTGCCTTATCTTCCACTCAATTTTGCTGATTTCCAACTCTGCATCAACCTCACCGATATAGGAGTCTTTAAATGAGCGTGCAATTATCATAATTAATTCTTGCTTCACATTCAGAATGCCTTTGGTATAATCTTCTGCAAAACCCATAAGGAACTTAAGGGGTAGTTTGCCACTGAACACGTGACTGGCGGTATCTAAAATATCTTGTCTCTTTTCAGTGAGACCCCAACCTGTTGTTATTAATGAGCGTGCATGCGTTTGCCCATACGACACCATAGTTTTCATTGTGGTAGTAATACCAGGTCTTCTGACTACTGCTACTTGTTCACCACCCATTTCCAGTCGTATCTCTTCAAAGAGAAATGCTAGTGCATTATTGGATAAATAACAACGCTTTGTGGTGTCGCTAGGAGTAAATTTTCCCTCTATGTATATATAACTTTCTGAAATGTCGAGTATAACATCTTGAAAATTGATGGGAATACGTATTTCATCAGAGTTTCTGTAATATGGGGATCCATATGGTTTATATGTATGCTCATGTAGGCTAACTAGGGAATGATCTAACACAGGTTCATCAAACACCTCAAGTTTGTCACTAGTTGCAGTAGCCACCATTATTATGACCAATTTTTCGCAGTTTTAATCCAATAGATTTTAAAAAGGCTTGATCCTCAGCTGACAATCTATGTCTTAACTGTTTAAGGTATAGACTTTGAATGAATTGCTTTCCACATCTCCCTTTCTTTTTATCCATACTGTTGTTCGCTACAGTATCATACTGATGGTGATGTACTTGCTGTCGCTGTTTATATCTAAAACCCATTTGGTTGGTGATATCCGACTTTCTTCAATTCTAGCCTTACAATAATTTTCTCACCTCGAAAATCGATCAAATCACCGTTGTCGTCCAGTATGCGTAGTGTGATGTTGTCTATTAACTGACACCCTTTAGGTCTAACAGGTAAATATATGATATTTTTGGGTTCTCTAGTAAGTTTGTAGCCAGGCTCAACGTCTATGTCAAATTCAAAGAGAGTGTGTGACTCTTCTGCATTCAGATAAGCTCCAGAAATAATATTGCAATCTACGCGTATCATCCTTACTTTCATAATATCAACAGGCTGTGTTGATTCGTAATTTTTATTTGGTTGTAAATATATTTGTCCAAATCCCAACAGACTTCCTATTGAATTTGGTTGTCTAAAATCTACTTCATACTTTGACAAAATCTCGCACTTTAAGGTATTGTTGTTTGCCCTTAAAGTGAATATTTGCGTGTAATCCTTTCCATCAATATTCATAGCTTTCAACATTGCAGCATAGATTTCATCAATTTCATAAGCCCCCAGAGGTATGTGAACAGTAGTGAATGTATCTTTAGCACTAACCCTATATTGGAAGATGTTATTTGTTTCATCCACATTGTATATGGAGTTGTAAGAGTAGAATCCAATTAAACCTAACCCATGACGACTGCTCCTATCCAGTTCAATGGGTGGATCAAAGTTGACACTTAGCTCACTTAAGCGGCTCGTTAGTGTGAACGTGTACGACATGACTGATATAATTAAATTGTGTTACCCAATTTATTGTGGATTACAGCAATAATGGTATAATTTCCTCTTCTTAGAAGTTGATGGTAATATATTTACATTGTTATTGGATGCCACATTTACATCGTTTACCTTACAATAGCAGCAAAACATTTTTCTAGGTGTTGGACCATCATTTACGTCAACATTGCTTTCATAATCATTAAGGTAATGTTCTGTACAATATTGATATTTTAATATATCGACATCGTTCTGAAGATGTGTAGGTAGCTTATCCCATACTAATGCAATTTCATGTGAAGCCAACCCAATCATCACCTCTTTGGGCATATCTGCTAGTTGTTGTTTGCTCATCTTCAACAGACTACGCAAACGGGAGAATGCAATTAGTGAGTGACCCATTCGCTTGATACCTTCTCGATCTATTGCTGGGGTCATAGATTTCAGTTCCATGGCGTTTTATATTTGTTTCGTAGAGAGAAACTTTAAACACAAATGTCCACACAACACTGTGTTAAAATTCTGTACACGTTTGTAGTTATAGAATATTTGGTTGGCCCTCCTTGAATCGTTATTGAAATATGTAACTAATTCTATAGGTGGGGGTAAGTCGCCAAAACTATCAAAATAATTTACTAAACTACCTCGTTTTTTATATGCCACCCAATGTGTCCCAGGACCATATATACTATCCAAATTGATTATTGCGGATTCATTGTAATGTGGCCCATGTCTTGGTAGTGAGTCACGCATAAATACACCTCGAAAGTATGCTACCTTCATTTTATTAGCATAATATTTAAGATCAATGTCGGTAAGAGGTCTCCGAGGTAGGGAGTCTATTAGTTTTTTGAATTCTGTTTTAGATAAAGACCCATCCCCTTTCGGTATGGCTTCATATACATCCCCTTACCACTTTTCATAGCTATTGCTTCCATACTTCTGTTGTGCCGATTTGCTTCAGCTAATTCTTCTCTACCCTTTTTCACATCATTTACAGCTTTAGCAATACCAGCAGCCGTACCAGCCAAACTACCCAATGCAGATAATCCAGCAAAAATGGGTATTAGAGGTAAAATACCACCAACTTTTGGAATTGGTATAATTCGAGGTGTTTGAATATTGCGTTTTCCACCGGCCTGTTTTATATATCGACGTGCAGCTTTTAGAGCAATTTCAACCACCTTCTTTTGGTCTTTTACTTTTTTGCCTCCAGCATTTCGCAGTGTGTCACGCACTTTTCGTACTATCCCAGATCCAAACGCTGTCTTTTTAACATTCTTCTTACCTTTCTTTGTTTTCTTGATGATTCGTTTCCTTATTGGATTGCGAGATATTGTTGAATTACATCCCATACCAAGACGTTGTTTTCCCTTCATTATAGTTGTGACTAACCAAGCAGCTGCCTTTTCTCCACGTCCTGCGTCTTTGGATTTCACCCGTTTCCACGCAGCCTGTTCAAGCTGATAGTCTGCTTTATGGCGGGCTGCTTGATTACTGCTATTTTTGTCGTATGCAATATCGTGTTGCTTACACGCTTTATCGAGCTGATTTATGCCAGAATCACCTCGTGCTAACCTTTTATTTAAATCTGTGCCTGGACCACAAAATTGATAACCTGGCAAATGCAACTCGACGGGGAGCTTATTAATCAGGGAATTAACTAATCCTCCACCGCGCTTCGTACGTTTTTCACGTGTGTATCGTATCGTAGAAACCATTTAAATAAGAGTTGTAAATCACACATCTACTTATATAACATTTAGCCGCGGTACAATGCACATTGTGAAACAGAAACAAACGCTTTCTATAGATAATTTGGATGAAAAAGTTGGGCGTGGGTTAAGTGCTGATAATCGCCATGGACCACTACTACCTTCAACTGTACGTGCCCTCATAATAGGACCCTCGAATTGTGGGAAAACAAATGTCTTAATATCTTTGATCACGCATCGTTTAGGTTTACGTTTTTTAAATATTTACCTATACTCAAAGTCTATAAATCAACCCAAGTATGAGTATCTACGTAATGTATTAGCGCCGATTGAGGGGTTAGGATTTTATACATTTAGTAATGGTACGCAAATAGTGGAACCATCCGAGGCAAAGCCAGAGTCTGTGTTTATATTTGACGATGTAATATGTGAGAAACAAGATGTTATAAGGGGATATTTCAGTATGGGCCGACATAGAAATGTGGATTGTTTTTATCTTGGCCAGACATACTCTCGAATCCCGAAGCAGCTAATAAGAGACAATAGTAATTTAATTGTTGTCTTTAAACAGGACGACATGAATCTGCATCACATCTTTTCCGATCATGTGTCACCTGATGTAACGTTTACAGTATTTCAAAATATGTGTGCAAAGTGCTGGAATGACAAATATGGATTTCTAGTGATTGATAAGGATAGAGAAGTACAAGGTGGGCGATATAGAAAAGGGTTTGATAGCTTCATATATCCATAATGCATTTTATTAAAAACTTCACTTGAATTACATACGTCGTTAGGATTACTTCGTTTACGTATGCGCTAAGATGAAGGTTACCAAAGATAATAAAAAATATAACAATCTTGCACATCCCAGTAGCGAAATAACACTCAAGCGACAGCTGATTGAGGCAACAGATGCTGTGCGGAAGAAGTTTAACTATATCAAGAACAAAGATATGGAGATGCACGTAACACTTGAAAAGATCTACCAACCGATAACTGAACCTTTAAATGTTATATCTTCAGCAGCAGAGAACAAATCTCATATCCAACAATTACATTCAAAACCATCATCATCAAGGGTGTCCACCCAGAGGGCTGTATCATGGGAGAGTGCTTCTGAAGAAGGATCCGATAAGTATGTAGGTGGTGATGATGTTCCACATTATATCCCCATTATGGAAACACCACCATCGTCAATAAGAACAACCCCTGTATCCGAAACTTCTCCAGCTAGTAAACTAGAAAAAAGACATGAGGTTGTAAAAAGACATATACAAAATTTAAAATCTGGTGATTCCAAGTATGATAGTTTATATGGAGTGCGTGTAGATCCCAAGACAGGCAAACTGCTGATGGGCAATGCCGAAATACGTTTTTCCCATGGAAATATTACGCTATGGTATGGCAATAAGAAACTTGGCGTGTATCTAGGTAGTCCTAAATTGTACGATCTAATATTTCTAAAACGCCCAACAATTTTAGATGATAATAGAGAGGGTGTTCTCGATGATGAATGGAGTAAGATATATGGAGAAATACTAAGAAAAACAAAGGCACCTTACAAAAAATTCGATGTAGCGAATGGCTATAACACTACTAAGCGTGGAAAATTTCACAAAATTATCAAACCATTAACATCTTCTACAATTGCGACACGATCGTCAACAAGTGGTCACGGCTTAAAACGTGTACCTACCCACAAATTGTACAGAAATAAAGATAAAGAATATATTTTTTGGAATAAACCCAGCGAACTCGTGGATCGTCTACGTCTACTATGGAGTTCGAAAATAGCGGGAAATAACAACCACGACAATGAAATAATAGAAATAATATCAGAACTTAGGGAAGAAAAAATAGTGTATTAAAGATGAAATAAAACATAGTATCATTATACTTAATAAGTATTATATAGTCTGCAATTTATAAACCGCATCAGATGCAGTCAGAAATGTCTACTGTAAACACTATCGACAAATTTGGACGCAGCAAAAGAATTAGTGCGAGTAAGTTAATAGCCCATCGTGGATTACCTGGCGTGGGTTTTAAACTTACCAGAGATAATCACTATGATATTGAAAATAAGCGTTTAAAAAATTTAGGGGAACCTGTCGATGATCAAGATGGTGCAACATGTAATTACGTTAACAAGCGTCTACAAACAAATGATGAAAATGCTGCCAAAGCTATTTTTGATACAACCGATGTAATTATTGGGGAAATGAAAAAATATGTTGATGTGGGACTTATAAGAAGTGGAGAAGAAAATCGCGCTATTTTCAATAAACAAAATAATGAGATGATGCAGAAAATGAAAATAGAAATGAGGAAATATGTTGATAAAGCAATTTCTGAAGTTAAACGTTCGGCCATAAACAATCGCAATACTTTAATCACTAGAATCTCTAAATTAGAGCATATTGCCACCGAACTCCAACCAAAGAAGGTGCAATCCGGAGGCCTAGCATTTCCACCAGAACTAATGCCTGAAGTTGATATATAGCTGAAGACAATTTTATAATGGAGGTTAGCAGCGAAAAATTACAAGTTGTTAACGAGTTACATAGAAATGCTCGACGAAATTTTCGTAGAAGGCGAACCATAATTAAGGGGTTTGGTGATTTGTGGCAAGCAGACCTAGCTGAAATGCAGCCATACGCTGATAAAAATAGAGGGTATCGTTATATTCTTGTAGTGATTGACTGCTATTCCAAGTACGTATGGACCAAACCTATTAAAAATAAAGCAGCTGTAGAAGTTACCAAGGCTATGCAGACTATTATTCAAGAAGCAAATTATTCACCGAGAAATTTACAGACCGATAATGGTACTGAATTCTATAACAGAAAGTTCTCCGCATTAATGAAGCGGCACGAAATTAATCATTATTCTACGTATAGCACAAAAAAAGCAGCAATTGTTGAGCGAGTAATCCGCACATTAAAAAATTGGTTGTATAAAGAATTCTCAGCTATGGGTAAATATAAATGGCTCGATATCCTACCAAACGTTACAAAAAGTTACAATGACAAAGTCCATCGTACAACTGGCAGAAAGCCCATTGATGTCAAACCAACTACACATTTAAACGTATATAATTATATTAAGATTGCTCTGAAACCGAAATTTCATCTCGGTGATATAGTTCGTATTAGCAAGTATAAAGGTGTATTTGATAAAGGGTTTACACCGAACTTTTCAACAGAACTTTTTAAAATTACCAAAATAAACATAACAAATCCCACAACTTACCTGATAGAAGACTTGTTTGGACACCCAATCAAGGGATGTTTTTATGAAATGGAGCTACTAAAAGCAAAATACCCCGATGTGTATCTAGTTGAAAATGTATTAAAGAAGAAAGGAAATAAAGTGCTGGTAAAGTGGTTGGGGCTATCTGTAGAACACAATTCGTGGGTTGATATAGCTTCTATTGTTTAAAATTGTCATTAACTAGAAAAATATATTAATGTATCATTATATAGTTATGTCGATTGAAATATTTTAATATGTGTCACAAATGAATAATAAAATGAATATACTTTATTAATATTTATTTAATTTATTTCCTTCATTTTAAATTGTAAAAAAATTAAAAATAATCATTTTTTTTTTTTTTTTTTTTTTTTAACACTTGAAAGATAATAAACATACACATAAATGTTTTAATTCCTTTTTATTTTCCTACAATCTATATTATAAGAATGATACAAATATACATATAACATAAAACATAAAATTAATTAAATATAATTAAAAATTATAATTAAACATTAAACAAACATAAAAAATAATATAAAAAGTACAAACTAGAAAATCTAATATTATTATATGGGTACTGTTCTTTTTCCAGTATTATTGCACACAAAACAACCTTCGATGGCACCGACTGTCACTGTGTCATCGCCACAAGCTTTGCACTTTATGGTAGGTACGTCCCACCACTCAACCGTGTTGTGCAGACTTGCGTGTTGGTGAACAGCCCCCTCTACGACCATGCGAGAATACGATACGTAGCACCTAGTGCACATAAAGTATTTTCCCTGGTCAATGCTGCATACCACAACGAAGGCCGCTGTAGCACACACCTTGTCCATTGTACCAGCCACCATATCTTTTATCTGGAAAGCCATCTCGTGCTGGTCTTCCTCGATGAGGTCCGCAACATCGACTTCTATACCATCGTCCACCATTTCGTCGACTCCATCGTCCACTATACCATTTTCGCCGCCTTCGATGACTTCCTGGATATCGATGTTGGCACCATTGGCATCAACATCAGCAGGTGCTCCAATCTCCACAGCCTCAGCAGGTACCCCCATCTCCGCAGCCTCATGATTAAACAGCATCCAATTATTGGAATCTTCTTGCGCCAACCGTCTTAGAATAGATATAATAGATGGATTTGCCATTTCGATACGTGGTATATAGATAGAAATAGTAAATGCAACTAAGTTTGGTTTAATATTACTCCCATATATATAGTAGTGTGGGGAGGGAGTCACTCTAAAATAATAGAGGGGGTATTCATATCCAATCATAGGATACGTGTTATTATGAATTTTAATTAGTGAAGTTTGACACCTTAACCACTCGGCCAACCTGACTTATTCATTGATTCAGTAAAACACTATACATTAAATGTTTACCCCCTCTCCATCATCAATAATAGAGGTGCCTGTAAAGTAATGTTTGTAGGAGGCGCCACTGCTGGGGGTGGAGATTAGTTTGCTTTATATAACACACAGCAACGCTCTTGTTTGTCAGATTTAAAATTATTAACATCATGGACACTTCTCAAGTAAATTGCGTCTCCTCCAGCACCGACTCAAAATCAACGTCATCGACCTGGTCAATGCCTAGTGAATACGGCCCAGACAGCAGTGATTGGTGGGAACGGTCACCTCCATCGTATTCGATAGACGAAGAGGACCAGGAAGACGAAGAGGACCAGGATGACCAAGCTACCCCAGATAGCATTGACGACAGACCAATATCACCTTCATCTTATTGGATAGGTGAGAATCTAGGCGAGGACCAAGATAACCCCCCGGACAGCAGCACTGATAGGGCAACATCACCATCAGCATGGTCTATGGAAACGGTGTTCTACGATCCAGACGGCCAGCCATCACCTGACCAGAGCCACTGGTCAGATTATCAGCTCTTGATAGAGTGCGATAATGTCTGCGAGGGAACAGATTAGGCATCCATATAAATTAAACATTGTAAATAATTTAATAAATAGTTTTAGTAAATAAATTAATTGTAAGTCATTTAATACATTTATTTACTTAATAAACTCTTAAATATTTATTTAATTTATTTCCTTCATTTTAAATTGTAAAAAAATTAAAAATAATCATTTTTTTTTTGTATAATTTTAAAAGTTTCCTACAAAATAATATGTTATTACAATACTAAAAATATATTTACAGTTTATGGTTATAATATATATTACATACACACATACATATATACAAATAATATAATTTATTTATAATTAAGACACCAACAGTCCCTATT
Organism: Rhagium mordax; assembly: GCA_963680705.1. Lineage (NCBI taxonomy): Eukaryota > Metazoa > Arthropoda > Insecta > Coleoptera > Cerambycidae > Rhagium > Rhagium mordax. The sequence continues at coordinate 45,109,715 of OY796656.1, forward strand.
ATGGTGAGTCCAACTACTATAAAACACACCAATGCGATCACACAAGATGAGTGCCCCTGACATACATTTTATGCAAATGTTGTTCCAACAATTGTCCTCGTACTTACTACAGTACACGCATCGTTGTCTTAATTGTGGTTGGTCTGCTTTGCAAGCTTCACATACGTCTCGATATATACCAAAATTCGTTCTTTTGAGTATGGTAAGACAATTGCGACATTGTGTTTCATTTGGACAATTGTCTCGAAATTCTTTTTTCTGCACTGGGTTCTGAATTACACACTTTTTGCACAGTCCAGTGCATGGGTTGATAATTTGCTTCCTCCATGCAGTATAGCAATTATGGCAAATTCTTGAATTATTGTAACTATACGGTTGTACTGCTATTATTGGTTTTAATTTCCACTCTCTTGGTAGGACCATTGTATGCACTTCTGTTTTAAGACACGATTGTGTTACGTAAGAAGTTTGAATGCGTTCCTCTTGTGGTCACTCTTGGTTTAAATAGCTAATAGTAAACTTGACGCAATAGGAAGGGCGTCACCGTCACGAATTATAGAATATAAAACGGAGGAGGTTTAACATCAAATCAGTTGAGTTCCAACATTTAAAGATGGCTTATAGACGATTCCTCACTGAACTGGCAGAAAATGATATGGGTGCAATGGTGTTACACCGAGATGGTGTAAATCAAGAGCTTCAGGACTTGAATCAAGATGCTGTCCACAGGGGGGATCCCATCATCGTGGAAAATATCAATGTCGACCAAGAGGGTGCCGACTGGGGAGATGGCAACCTGGTTCCCGTCAGTGTAGATGAAGGTCTTGGGGATGATGTGGAAGACGAAGCGGGAGAGTTAGCCTTCTCCGGAAAAATATTAAACAATTATGATGATCGGCGGAGACTATATTGCACGTCAGCGTCTTTTGTCATAATCAGAACCAGGCCGGATGCAACCAAACACTTCCTGTGTGGGCTATGTTATATATCCTATACACGGATAGTGTCCGGACGTCACCAGCATGTAAATATTCACAAAACGACGACGTTGGATGGTGCAATGATAACGAAATGTAAATGTTGCAGCACAAACTTGGTGCAATTGCATCGAATTGAAGTATGTCATACATGTAATAATGTAAATAAAACAATTGCGTGAACGATACAACGTGTTTTACTAAATTTGATTCGTTATAAGTAGTATTTATTAATGTAAATTTATATTTCATTTTATTTTTAAGTTTAATTGTATATATTTTTTAATTAATAAAAATATTTGTGCCACCCTGTATATTACAAGTTGTGAAAATTAGTAAATCATATAAATATTAAAACAAATGAACATATGAATGATTTTATTAAAAAGTATTTTGAAAAAAAAATGGTTATCTTTTATTTATTATTATTTAAATTAAATTAAAATATCTCAAGATATAAACTGATTCAAAATAATACAGTTGTAAATGTATAAAGCCGATAGCTTGGGTTGATTTTATAGCCTAAGGCCATGCGACCCTGCCTGGTAAATACGGATCGATGAGCAGGTAGTTTTTTGTTGAAATTAGGAAATAGACCTAACTCTTGTGGGGCGTTCGAGTAGCCGAGCGGGCAAATACGCGTCGATCTTGAGGTCACTCAGAAGACCACAGGATCGAATCCTCGGACGCCCCCCGGAGAAAGGAGGTGGTGGTTCTCCGGTTTTTTTTTTAAATTTGACCTTTGACCTTTCCTAATTAACCATTAATTTTGATTTTCATGTGTTTAAAATTCGATTTTTTTAATTTTTTTTTTTTTTTTTTTTTTTTTTTTTTTTTTTATGTTGTTATTAACCTATTAAACTCTTTATTTATTTAAATTAATTAACCTTTACATTATGTGTTTATTCATGTCAAACATGTACTCATAATATGCACAATTAATTAATTACATGTGGTGTATTTATTTTATTAACTACCCAGATAGCACAGATATGTCTTTAAGGAGTTGTAAAGACGTCTTTCTTAGACATTTGCCACGTCTTAAAGATATCCATCTACACCTTACAGATGTCTGAAAGACGTCCTATTTGGGCCTTATGTTAAAAATCACGACGTCTTTAAGACAGCTTTATAAGATTCGTTGTTGGTCTAAAATAGACCTAGAATAGACGAAAAAAGTACATCACTTGTATATCGGTTTTACACAATGTGTCCTCGGATAGAGCATCCAATACTTTCAAACTTTTTTATTTTCAATTTTTCGAAGTCATTCAATTAAAGAAGTATTGCTTACTCTGAGACTTATTTATATACACACAGTCATTTTTTAAAAATGCATACAGTATTAACTCGAAACTTTTGGTCTTTCTCCAAAATTTGAATTGTTTTGTGATTACGAACAGTATTTCTCAATGATATTTTTGTCTTAAACCAAAAATACCAAGTTTTCTCTTGAGCCATTTTCACCTTTCAATTTTTCTACCTACCTGCTTAATTTTTCGTATATTTGACTGGCGGCTATATAATTCTCAGAATGACTTTTTTTAAAGAATGACTTTTCTTCAATTGAAAATAAAAAAATTTGCAATTATTTTTGGGTACTCCATCGAGGACACACAGTACACAATTATTGTTGCCTTTACAAACTTTTTTGTCACAAATAATTTTTTGTAACTTCCAAGAAAACACCACTGCCGCAACTACTAAAATCACAAAAGAATATTTTTTTAACTTAACAATAATGGGGTTTCAAAAACTTTCAACTTAAGATTTTCCCCCGAAATAAACAAAAATAGCAACAATTCATTAATAGTAAGTACTATCAATATTGTAACATTTAGTGGAATTTTGCTGTGTAGAGAACATATTTAAAAAAGATTATTAAAAAAATTATTCTTATAAGAGGTGTTTGTATTAGAAAAGCTGAATCGAGGGTATTAAAAATAAAAATCAGTATACCAAATCGATATATCAACATAATTTAACACATTTATTAAATCATAGTAAGGTTATTCCAGCATTTAAGTTTTAATTTTTTTTATTTATTTGACTATTTTTTCTATCGCTAGCTCTCTTCAACCACATTTGGATTGCTATTTCTGTATCGGTTCTGTTCTGCACTACGTTAGCCTTCTCTGCTGCATCTAGAAAGTGTTAAAAAGTAATAAAAGGTCACAAAGGTGAACATGTGTAATAGACTTACATATTATGACTTTAGCCATATTTAATTTTGAAAATATTCTTTTTCCCTTTCGTCCTAACCAGCTGTATTTTAAAGCCATCTCATTAGTCAAACAAGTAGAAAGGACCCTTTTTACAAAGTTGTAGCAATTGGTGCCACCCATTTTTGCCAATTCGATAACCTAGAATAATTTTGTTAAGAAGACAGTAACTTCACCTGATATATTTAATGAGAAAGTTCTCATTTGCAGTTTATTATATCTATTTGATTTAATCGAATATATTATAACTGGGCAACAAAATTTTAATATTCATCGTGGAATTTTTTTTTTTAATATTGAATAAAATTTTTTTGTCTGTTTGTATGTGTGTGGACCATTTCTTGTAATTGCGATTACTTAAGTTAGACTTAAAATTTAAATAGAAATTTAGTAAAAATGGCACAGTAAAATACTCCCATTTTTTTACTAGGATAATTTTCTTTGCTTTAGTAAATAAAAATGGTTTAAAGTATTTACCAGTAGTTGGATATCATCTTCGTTCTGTAATATCCCTTCCAAATTTTCAAAGTCTTCATCTGTATTTAAAGGGAATTTAACATCAGTATGTTTCGTAGAAAAGGTTACTTGTTGCTCAGGAATGTTGCTTTTTCTATAATCATTTTTTATCGTCTTTACTTCAGATAAAATGTCAATTGTTATACCACGAATGATATGGATTTGTTCACTCAGTGTTTTGAAGTTTTTATCTATAATAAATAAAAAGTTATGGATAGATATAATATTAGTATGTTAGAAAATGGAAATGATAGCAAACAGAAATTATACCTTTTTCAGCACAGGCTTTGCAAGCCGGATTATTGTTTTCTTTTTCAGAAACACTATTGTATTCTACTTCAATATCATCTAAAACAAAAATATAAGCATATTTATACTTATAGTTACTTTAAGAAGAAATGTCGTAGGACCAAAATAAATAATTTTTTACCTAACTGTGTAACTTCATGTTGTGTCTGATAATTTTTATTATGTACTCCACTTGCATTATCTGGAAGAAAAACAGTATAGAGAAACTATTTTACAATACAATAAACTTGTTGCTTAACTCTCATCACGCATATATTTTGAGCGAGAAATAATAAAAATTGCTCGTTTTGTATCTTTAGAAAATAAGGGTATATAATCAAATACATAGGCCAGACATAACGTTGAACTGTATCTACATACCTTTGTATTTTGTTATTCTTTTCTTTGGAGGTGATGGTAGAACACTAAAGTCGCTGTGGTCTGACTCACTACTAGAAAGTATTCTTTGCACCCTCTTTCTTTTGATTTCGTCTGTATCAGTGTTTAAGTCGCTTGTATCCTCTGCAATTTTTGCTTTTGCCCTTGCCTTCCCATAGTCATCTAAAAATGCATAAATATTCAACATCATCTAACAATTAGGAATAGGCCGTCTAGCTGTTTTTATTAAGTTCTAGATATCATCTTACCAAAAGTAGCATTCCGGAATATTTTCACGTTATGGGATGGCCAACACGTGTTCAGCGGTTCACATTTTCTTATGGCTTGCAATAATTTTTCCGTAGCAAGTGATGGCCAATGACAGAACTCTCCCTGGATCCAGTTTGAGGGAACGGCTTCTACAGTTTTGTCATCAATAAATAACACAATTGTCCAGGTTTTTCCCTCCATATGCTCAACTTGTCTGTTCCCTGGTATTAACTATTTGTAGTAAATTGAGATCGTATGGAATTGATATTGAAAGTAACAATACTTTATGAGAAAGTAAAAAACCACCAGTGAATTTAGCAAGGGCTTATTTTAAAAATAATATTTAATTTAATAATTAAAAATAAAATAAAGAAATGTTCAGCTCCTGAAGAGACTCTCTATAACAATGAATCAGAAAATTGCCCATCCATTTATTGAAATATGAAAATATACTTGAAAAACTTTAAGAACTCGTTTAAGAACGTTAAGACTGAAAAGGAAGCTATATATTTAAGCGGGGGCTCTCGGGGGCTCTCGGAACACCCTGTATACACATTCATAGTCTCTATATTATACTTATAGCATTTTACAATGTGTGTAGAAGTGGGTAAAAGACAAATTTTTCTGGTAACTTAAATTTCACACATTTGTAATCAACATCGTGAATATCAAATAATTCATAACTTTCTAAATTATTGGAAAGTCCTTCAAAAACTCCCAGTTCCGATGATTTGCATGGAACTTCATAAATGGAATTCAAATTTGAATATTTGCTGCCAATAATTTTATAATATTTATTTTGAAATAAAATTATATCTCTAATAGCAATTATATTGCCATTTTTCAAACAACAACAATTATCTGGTTCTTCTGTGCGTAAAATATAATTCTCTAAAACGACAGTTTTAAAATGCTTTGAATATTCTTGGTTTAGGAAAAATGAATTATAATATTCATCTTTGTAAATCGGAAATATTCCATCTTGTTTATTAAAATTTGAAATTGCATTTTGCTTCTCAGAATGTCTTTTTACAATTTGTTGTAAGGGCTTATCACATTTTCGAAGTGATTTTAAGATGGTCTGAAGAAAGTTCTCAAAAGGAAATGCGCTGAAATTATCAAGTGGTCCGTGATCTTTCACATCCTGTGTTAAATGTAAGAGATTATGAACATTATGTGATACTTGTTGGGATCCATACAAAATCTTAAATGTTTTTACAAAATATTCTAACAATTCAGAAGCATATTCAATTTGATTTATATATCGTGGATGAGATAAGATAGTTAAAGCAACATGTAAAGCAAGAAAATTATTATATCTGTCTTTATTTACATTATTTTTAAGAACTAAAGGACCAGTATAAAACAGAAACTGGCGAAATTCGGTAGCTTTCCATCTTTTTAATTCGTTTAAAACACGCGGTTTTCTATTGAATTCCTTGGGTATATACGGGGACAGTTCAATTAGTGAAGAAGATATTGTTGATATTTTTCTAAATGAAATTTTTGTTGCTGGTTTACCGCAACACCAAAGTAATAGAAGTTTTTTCATCACCCCTAAACACACCAAGTGCATGTAATCTAAAGGGAAACTACTAATCATATCTATTCCTGGTATATTCTCAATTAATGATTTGCCATTGTGATGATTTTCATCTACTTTAGATCTAAATTCTGAATCAGTTCTTAACCGAATATTTCTATTGCTAATGTTAGGAAAACAGACCCGGTTATCTATATAATCGCCCTCTATGCAACATTTACTACACGATGAATATCCAGTATGATTTTTTGTACACTTAATAAAAGATTTTGCTGGTGTATCACATATGAACGCTTTAATTTTGACATTATAGAACGTTCCCCTTACAAAAATACCATTTTGGACAATATTAGTGGCATCGTTCACAAATTCTGTCAAAAATGTATTTGAATCTTTCGGTTTTTCGTTTCCATGATAGATGCCAACCATGTCGACCAAATTATTACCGGCAATATTACACAATATCGGATAAACTTGGCTATTGGAACTTTTGGCCAGTGGTAAACCATCAACATTTATGTTTATTTGTAGTACTTTGAGTTTTTTCTTAGATTCGCTTAAATTATTCACAAGATTTTCCAGACAATATTTTAAACCGAAATGATAGTAGCTACCTGGCTCTACTTGTTTAGTATACACTTCTCTTGTTGTTGCTAACAAAGTTCTAGAGTCTAAAGGCAAATCATCAGAAATTGGTGTTTTTAAAAGATGCAACAGCTCATTAAGTGCGATATGAGTAACATTATGGCGTAGTGCCCAATTTATTAATTTAATTTTAAAGTCATCATTAACATGGGTGTCACCAAGAGTTATGCCCGCAAGGGTATTAACATCATTGTCAACTTCAGAGTCATCCTCGGATTCATCAGAGTTTGAGGTATTAGGTATGTTTACATTATCCGTTTCAATATCAGGAAGACAATTTGGTGGTTCTTCTACTAAATTTTGTTCTGTGTGAACTATTTCATTAGTTTGAAAACCGGTATGTAAGGGGGGCATATTTGAATAATCTCGGCGAACTCTTTTAGCACGCATATAATATTTTTGAATACCTTTCAACCTATCCATTTTTTATCACATATAGCTAAACAAAACATCAATATCAACCAAGTAAAAATGCAATTTAAAGATATACTTAAACTTTACCAGGGAACCTTCAAAAAGTAAGCAGGTATGCTATATAGACAGCAAGTCCAAGTCACCATACCAGATTTTTACAGCAAAGGCAAATATTCTCTGGAGCTCTTATTTTGTTGGTTAGAACCTTAAAAAATAATTGAATGGAAACCGTTATTTTGTGATAATCAATTTGTTGACATACGTTTTTTTAAATTATTTTATTAATTTTTTTATCACTGGTTTATGTTTATTGTAACCTTGAAAAATTAAGGATTGATTAGTTTCGTTTTCAAACGATTCACAAGTGAATTTACTTGTTTAAAAATGATACGTACGTATAAGTGTCGAAAATGCAATAATAACTGTAACTATACAATTTACAAAATAATAATAAATCAGTGATAAAAAACAAGATAGTGTATATACCTTTTTACAACCGGAACAACAAAAATATAACCACAAATGACCACAATCTGCATCAAACTTTAACTGGGAAGGAAGCAATGGAAGTCTTCTCTGCTTTCACACACAAAAATCACAAAATGCCGCAAATGCGTCTTAAAAATCAGATTACACCAGAAACCAGAATAAATTCACAAATGGCGTCTGGCGTCAAGTCAAGGACGACATAGCTTGCTGTCAGTTGTCACTCGAGTGCGTTCAGAATTTCAATTTGATGGTGGGCACGGCACGTTCCGAAATACAAGTGTAGGAGACTGGTATTTATTTAAAAAAATAAAAATTGTATATATTATTATATAATATTCAATAAATGTTTACTATCACATAATAAATAATTAAAAAACTATATCTGAGTAAGAAAATGAGTATATTTTAATTACAAATTACATAAAAAATTATCATGTGTCCCGCATAGACACGGACGGAAAGATCCGAAACTTTTCGGAACAATCCTGAGGCTGACATTTTGTAGGAATTGGTCAAATATAAACAAAAAGCATTCATTTAATAAATTTTGAAAAAACAAACATTTTATACTGTTGGTCAATGTTACGATGTCTTAAAAACGTATTTAAGATGTAACAAACAGATATCTTAAAACCATCTATGGTAAGACGTCTTTAAGACATCTTTATAAGGACCTAAGACGTTCAGACAAAAGTAGGATCTAATATGGACATCTTAAAGATGACGTGTGCTATCTGGGTAATTAATTTTTTTATCATTTTTTATTCACTTTTTAAAATTTGTTTTAAACTTTTTTATATTTATTTTTAACAATATATTCTTACATAATAATACACAGTAATTTATTTTTTATCATTTTTTGTCTTTTATTTGTATCATTTTTTTGTAATTATTTGTCATTTATTTTTTTGACAAACTTTTTAATTTTTTTTAATATTTTTTTATTAATAATATATTTTAAACCTAATTAACAATCTTATCTGACTAACAATATTCTTAAATAACTTAAAAATCTAACTTAATTAATTTGCCTTTATTTGTATGCTCTTTTAATTATTTTTGTCATTTATTTTTTTTGACAAATTTTTATTTTTTTTTGGGGCATTTATTTTTTTAATTATTTTTGTCATTTATTTTTTTTGACAAACATTTTAAATTTTTTTTGGCATTTATTTTTTTAATGTTTTTTTATTAATACTATATTTTAAACCTAATTAACAATAATCTTATCTAACTAACAATATTCTTAACTAACTTAAAATCTAACTTAAAATAACTTTCCGCCGCGTGTGCGCAAGTGCTCAGCCACCCATTTGATCCGAAATAAACCTCATCTGCTTTGCAGTTTTGTCGAGAGCCTCCCTTTGTCTCTTTACGTCGGCCTCTAATTTTGCGGCTCTTTCCCGCATATCAGCAGCACGACGCAAGATTTTCGGATGATCCCGACAAAGCCTCAAATTTAAATCATGTGTTCTCTTAAGTTGACCGTATATTTTAAAAAATTGTTTAACAGATGTTTTGGTGTCAACTTGCGAGAACACCTCCGATTCAGAATCAGAGTCCGCTTGTGCTGGGAGCGGATTCTCATTAACAATCGGAGCTACCTCTGGCGGCGGTGGCAACACCGCATTAGAGCAACCCGGTTGTTCTAATGCGTCATTGCGTGGTGGTGGCAACACCGCATTAGAACAGCTTGGCTGTTGTAATGCGCTATTGCCAGGTAGAGGTACAGCCACAAACGACGCAGACGGTTTTACCTGCCCTTTACCTGCCGAAACCTTATTTTTTTTTGGTGAAGCAGGTAGCGGACTTAGAGGGGCAGGTACAACTGTCTGCGCGAAATCCATTATCTCGTCCCATAAAGTCGCGTCACAGTCTATGGATTGTGTTGCTGTACGTCTACCTTTACCTTTTGATGGCGCCGACGACGACTTTGTGTTTTTATTGTTGTTTACATTACTAGGCAAAAAGTCGTCATCGGAGTCATGTGCCACCAGAGACATAGATGATTTGCGCGGATGAGATGCGCGTACATCCTGACACCCTGAAGTAGATGGTGTGACTTTAAATTTTTTGTTTAAAGCCAAACCATGTAATTTCGGGGTATGAACGGCTTTACCTGCATTACTCCTGGATACGGTGACATTGACGGTATTGCCGAGGTCACCATCTTCAAGGTGCAAAACAGGTAAATCTGCGCCAGGATGTATATTGCCGTGCATCTGCTGATGGTGCCCATGATACGCTAGCTGACTACCGCCTTCGTTAGAACACGAAGCGCCCCCAACGTCAGCAGCAATACCATCTTTAACAATAATGTTGTTTAAAACATTAACCCTGCCAGAGGATGGATTTTTTATTGCTGACTTCACAGCACCGCCATTAATGGCGGAACCTGACGCCGTAGATGCGTCAGGTGATGGTTTAAACGTAGCCAAATACGTCATTAAAGTCAAGGGCGGTAAAGTTGGTGGCGGTGTCGACGAGCGCCTTTTACGCCCACCAGCAGATGATACATTTTTAACGGTTCTTACCATTTTGTTCACAAAAACTGAGCAATGAAATTCACGAGAGCACACTTGCACACACTAGCACAGGCGAAGACGGAAAGAATCTTGTAAGCGTCCTCAAACCCAAGCCAAGCTAACTTCCCCCTCCAACGGTAGGGAGTGGGTGACCACTCTCGTCTCTCATTGGTTGGACGACATCACGTGATTTATGCAAGCCAAGCTTTCACCCCACTGTTGATTTTCTTTGTCTCAACAGAATCCCGCTACAAAGTGACGTCAAACTTTTCTAAATGTCATGCGCACATCGAATAACTGACGCAACAACTTTCTATTTGAAATGACATCACATTCCTGACTGCAGCATAAAACGACATTTTAGTTTTAGCAACGTCACCTACTCTTACATTGTAAAACTGTATCATTACACACACCTCTTCAAGTCACTACCTACATTATTTATAATTTACGATTTAACCTAATCGATATTTAACTTATTTTGGGAGAAAGGTTTACTAATAACAACACTGTGATTTTTATTTAGATATTTTTATTCTATTATTTGAAAGTACTTAAAATTATCACAATAATTTTGTATTATAATGTTACAATTAAATATTGGTGAAATTTTGTAGTTTGAATTTTCCAGTTTAGTAGTTCATGTATTCGAATTTTCGACCTTTACGTTAGAAGATGAAATAAAAATTTTAAATTAATTATTGGCTTAAATCAGCTATTGCTGCAAGTAAAGCGTCCAAGTTTTCATTTTTTTTCTCCATATTATTTATGGCAACTATCAGTCGTTCTATATTTTGTTCTTGTTCGCTCTGAAAAAATGATATGTCACGGTGCCCCCACGGTAATGTTTTAGTAGTATTAGGAATAACAAAACGTTTGTCATCGTGTTGGGACAAGGCCACTTTGTTCTTTATTTCTGTGTAAATGTCATGCAAGCAACTCCGAAACGTATTCATTTTTCTAAATATTAAACCTCCCCGCTCAACGATTTTCTTATAGTCATCTATTGACAGCTGCTTTCTAATAACAGATTTCTTCACACCTTTAGCTTTTTTGAGTTCATTATCCACCGATTGTATATAATAAGCTTTCGCACCCGTACCATAAAAACTAATAATGGGATCAGAGGGGAACTCGTCTTTCATTTTACCTAACACCGACAAGCCCTTATGAATATTAAATTTATTTATTTCTTCGTAGTTAGATGTATCGAATTTGTCTGGATTCTGTATTATGAAATTATAAAAGTTATCTGTAAATGTTTTTATAATCAACGAATCCGTATCTGTATACAGCAAAGAAGCATTATCGCCGAAATGTTTTTTGATAACGTCGTAGAAAAAGTTGTATAATACTGTCTTAGACAACTCCAAGATACAAAAACCAACGTAAATTGGTTTGTTGTAGACTACCTTTAGTTTACCCATATGGATGGCTACAAAATCATCAGTAAATATTGAGCATGATTTAAAGTTAGGGCGTGTTATTAATGCATTTGCACCCATACTCCGCCTAACGCTCTCCCAGTGGGTAACTAATTTTATATCCATTCTATTATCAACATTTTCCATTGTCTTACCGAATACTGCGTTATTTAATAATTTATACTGATCTTTTTCAAATTTATTCTTAGCCTTATTTCTCATATCGGTGTTTAGGTCAATATATTTTTTAAGCCAAGGTGATTGTTTGAATTTAAGTATTCTATGTGTTTTTATAACCATTAACCCGTTATCTAGCGCTTGTTTCAAATTTATATAATGCACAATATATCTCCTCTTATCGTTTAAATTTGGTATCAGTTTTGTCAATTTCGATTTTGATTTTGGTGGAATAATATTTTCTACTAAAAAGGGTAGGTCTGAGTGTAAGTCGTGTAAATCTTGTGGATAATGTATGTCTACTTCGAGAACATACCCATGGGTGCTTTCATCTGAAATGCTCGTAATATCTAAATTCATGATTTCTTCTTCGGACAGCCACACGAATCCACCTGTCGGCAATTGTTGCGACATACTATGCCCATATAGGTTCGTGGCATCTAGATATGTGATGAATGAAGAAGGTTCTTTGGGGTCGTAGTTAGGGAGAAATTTGTTATTCGCAATATGTTTCCTTTCCGTACACTGGCTTACTCCACCACGTATTCCCTTTTTAAAAAAATGGATCATATCAATGTCCGTTAATAATTCCAACTCCACTTTGGTTAGTTTTAACATAGCGTCCCACGAGAGACCCGGACAAGTGTAATACTGAGCAGGATCAAGTTTATATTTTTCCAAACAAATTTTACGAAAATTTTCAAATACGTCACACAAAAGGAGTACGTCTGATTTTAAATAAAGATCTGAGTAATCGCCCAAATTCTGACAATCAAACAAGTTCCACACATCGTTAGCCCTCTGATAATCTTTATCTGTTATATGTTCTTCATTTAGGTTATCGTAAAATTCATCTTTCGAGGGTAACTCTACATTATTTAGTTTCTCTAAACTATCCATAAAACTATATGGAAATACACCCTTTTGCCTCATTAAATTAAATTTTTCCTTATCTGTATAGAAACTTCCCGTAACAAACAATTGGTTATCAGTTAAGTTGCCCCCTAAATTTTGCAACGATGTTGATAAGAACTTAAAACTATCGATGAATCGTAGTTGTATAAATTTCCGTTTTTTCTCCCCTTTCTTATTGACGTAATCATGCATATAAAGGTGTTTCGTGAAAGATATATATTTTTCTTTATTTTGTGCTATAACATCAACTCTGTCCTTATGTGCACAGAGCTGTTTTATAAATAGGTGACTGTCGTAGCCACTCATATTGTGAAATATGATAGGTACAAAATTTGGTAATTTGTAATTTAAGTTACATACAGAGTGTGCGGCACCAAATCTTACTTTACCAGTTATATGACAATGATCTCTAACTTTTACATCCTCTACTTTAAATGGTTTCTCACATATACCGCATACGGTCGCATTCAGGAAGTCTTGTCTTTCTTGTGCTGTGAGTTTAGCCATTGGGACTATATCTTTCATATATCTGTTATAGATTTCCCTTACATCGGCTTCAATACGCGATACAAAAACTTTGGCTACATCAGATCCTCGATAGAGTTCAAATTTTGATAAAGAATTGTCAAAAGAACATTTTATGAAATATGCGAAGGAGTAAGGTTCGTGTATAAAAGTTTTATTTGTATAAGAACGTTCGGGGTTCGGTTCACAAGTATGAATAGGTTTCAGAATTGATTCAAAGTCTGCATACACTACAAATGGTACTTGCATTTGTCTTTCAAAGTTTTCAAATTTTAATATATTTTCAGGTACTTGTTTACCATATTTATCAATCCGAAATTGTGTCGATGGTGTTGTTGTATAAACATGATTACAGTCATTTCTCTGATGCTGGAATAACTGACGCTCATTATTAAAATATAGTAAGCAACCATCACAAAAGTACTTTTTATGATCATGAGCTGAAATTTGAGCGGAAACTAGCTTAGACAAGTTTTTTATCCAACAATAGTGATTATTAGCGCAATCTTTCTTACAGTGATGATTTACACCACATTCACCGGAAAGTAGTAACAAATTTACATGCATAAATAGTTTTTTTTCAGAATAACGTAAAGGCCCAACAACTTCATACTTTATTCTATTATTCTCAAATTTTTCTTCTAACCCGTACACGTTAATTGAAATATTATTCATCTCCTCAAATTTTGAAATATCCCGCAATTTTACTGGAAAATTCATACCTGATAAATTTAAAACTCTTGAAAAATGTGGATATGATGAGGTCTCAGATGTGCAGCCATTTGCAGGATACAACGCTGAAGTTACAGCCCAAGCAAAACAATACTGATCCTGGTTTTTTACATTTACCACTGCCTTCTTGTTTTCTATGGATTTTGGCAACTTGACATATGATGAACCACCCAGAGGACTATATTTATTCACATTGATTTCAACAAAAGCAATTCGTTCGAGGGCCCATCCTAAAATTAAATTATAATTAGTCATTTTCTTTCCACCTTAATGTATGTTTAAATACCTGAATCACGTTCCAGGAACTCCGTAGTTTGTGTAATCATAGCATCCACAAAGGTGTCCAAAGTATTGTTCAAATCCATAGCTTGATCCAAGATTTTGTTGGAAGTGTTAAATGATTTCATTTCAGATAGTTCCTGTGTCTGTAATACGTACGTAGCAAACGTTTCCATATTTACTTTTACTGTATTATGAATACGTAACACTTCCTCGAAGAGATTTAATATTTTTGATCTAATTTCATTGAAGAACATTACATAGTCTTGGTGATTATTTTCGCTATATACTCGATAGGTTACAATCCTGTATTTGAAAGCGCTCTGCACAATTTCTACACCTTCTATAAACGGAACACATGAATTTGTCCTATGCTGCAATGTCCTTCTATGGGAATTCATTTGGGTTGTGCTTAGAGTCACATTACAGCAATTACAAGTTTCCATATTTGTAGATGTTGAAGGATTACATTCCAGTTTAGGATATTTTGCTTGCGGACCACTATCATGTATCTTCTTACAAGATTGCCTCTGATGTCTTCGCAAATTGTCACCACGTGTAAAACTTACACCACAAGAAGTACAAATATACATTTTATGTCTTTACTCTGGGAGACTAGCACCACAAATGGCTGTGTGCTCCTCATCCTCATTTATATACACGGAGTGAAGCTGCCCCACCACCTCTACTTGAAATACTCATACACATATCAGTACATACACTAATTACAACTACAATTGCATTGCACCACTCCAATTACCTCTATTGCAATTACATCAGTCTAATTACT
This sequence comes from Rhagium mordax, assembly GCA_963680705.1. Taxonomy (NCBI): domain Eukaryota; kingdom Metazoa; phylum Arthropoda; class Insecta; order Coleoptera; family Cerambycidae; genus Rhagium; species Rhagium mordax. The sequence goes on from OY796656.1 coordinate 45,124,824, forward strand.
GCACATTACTCTACTTACCTCTATTGCAACTACATCAGGCTAATTACCTGCAATACTCTAATTACCTCTATTGCAATTACATCAGTCTAATTACCTACATTACTCGAATTACCCTAGTTACCCCCCACCACAAAAAAAAAAGGGTGGGGGGAGACCCAGCTCCGCCATTACTACTCTACTGACGAGGATCCCATAAATGCAATTGAAACCTTTTTAACGAATCTAAAAACTTCTTTCAAAAAAACAGTAGATAATGGTGAAGAAGGTTATTGGAAAGATTTAATATGAGTAATGTAAACCCATAGTAAAAACACCAAGTGAGCCGGGTATATGTTTACAAACTGTGAAAAGTAACATTACAACTGAAACAAAATGTCGATATCGTGAAGCGGTCGGTTAATTAATATTTTTATCAACAGTGAGTCGTCCGGACACTTGTTTCGCAGTAAATCAAGTGAGCAGATTTATAAACAATTCGAATAAACACATTGGCAAGCTATAAAGCGAATTATGCGTTATTTAAAAGGACGATCGATTATGTAATTGCTTATAAAAAATCGAACAGTGGATTTAAATTATCTGGGTATACCGATTTACGAGTTTCAATACAACCGGAATAATCTGAATTCCGGTTGTATTGAAACTCGTAAATCAACTAGTGGCTACATTATTATGTTAGCAAATGCACCTATTACTTGGTCGGCACAGAACAGAAGTGAAGTAAATTGCCTACGAAATTAGATTACAAGGTGCTTAATACTTATGAATACAATGAAGCGTCATGTAAGAATCTTATTGGACGTTTAATGTATTCGATGTTGGGTACATATCCCTGATATTTGTGCAGCCATAGCCATTAATATTCTTAGTAGATACCAAAGCAAGAATAATATTGAACTTTGGAACAATCTTAAAAGGGTCCCAAGATATATTTTAATGGCTCACATTCAAATTAACATAGTGAGAAACGACTTTAGTTTAATACTTGTCGGATAATAATATGTAGACACAGACTGGGAATGTGATGAGTTAACGCGTAAAAGTACAACTGGTGATGTTTTTCAGGTCTTTAATAATTGTACTATCAACTTTTTCAAAATACTGCCACGGAAAACTTCGGAAGATTCAATTCAAGCTCTGGTGCTTGTCATCGATAGTTTGGAAAAACCACGGCGTATGGTAGCCGATGGATCATTTACTTGTTTAATGTTTCGCAATTTTCGTAAGGCTCAAGTTATCCAGCTATACCTAATGTGGTACCTATGTCACGAGAAAATGACCTAATGCAACATTTTATGCGCACAATATTTAACCTGTTATGAGCTACACTCACAGCAGAAAAGCATTACCAGCGATTGAAGACCATATTAACGCTACCATACATGGACTACTGTTTTCGCACAGACTATACTTCAGTTTGGTACATATCCAGGATTACCTGCAACGCAACAATTTTTGAAAGGTGCAATGCAAACTGATCACTCTGTTGACAGTTCTTCAAGCACAAGCAAGAATAATACGAAGTGGACATGAGCGAGCTAGACAATTTGATATTACTCGCTACTCTGCACGTCTGAACGCTATCGGAGATATAGTTGCAATCGAAGATACTCAGTTGACTGGTGGAGGGAAACTGAAACCAAGATATAATGGACCGTATACCATTCGTGCAATTCTGCCAAATGATCAATATGCTCTTCGCAAAAAGGGGAAGCACACTACTGTGGTCCACGAGCAACACCGACTCTGGCCAATGTCTAATGAGTAATCAAACAATGTTGTACAGAACGAGAGTACCGTATGCATGACTGTTTCTGCACCTATGCGGGAGAATCGCTATTACAAGCAAGTTTAATGTGGGAGTTCCGCAATCTTAAAGTTATATGTGTGAGAGACGTGCCTCAAGCCGCCTCTGGTGATGTCATCTGCTCCGTCAGCACTTGGTCGGGCGTCGAGTATTTATATTATAAGAACATTTATGTGTTGATTTTGGTGTATAATGAGTATGCAAAGACTGTAATCACTCTTGTTTAGTCTAAGTTAAATAGGGAACTTTTTGTGTTTAAACAACAGGCGCCTTCTTCATAATGGAGCCGTTCATTATTGAATGTTATATTATTTCTCGGAATAAGAATATAAGAAGAAGTAAGCCATACCAATATCACCACCAGTTAAGTTAATTGTAAGCTGTTAAGCGTAAACGTTATAAAATAAATAGTAGCTAAAAAAAATTCTGTGTTTTTGAGTAATTATTACCATAGCCTACGTATAGGTTATGGGTGCTAGTAAAATACTAAATGAAGATCCACCAACATCCCTCACATATGAGTGGATAAAATGGGATCGATTTGCTAGAGGAACATCCCAGATAGTACAATATATTCTAGGATATGATATTAGCGTTTTAGAATCTTCCTAAAATAATATTCAATTTAGAACATTCTTATCATATTACAGGAATATGTATCATATATTAACATATTATAATATTATTTATGGAATATTACTGGATCATTCCGGTAAAATATTCCAGTCATATTTTATATAGAATATTTATATTAACATGTTCCTGTAATATGCTAGTAATAATTTATAGGACCTATAGCTTGACAACTGAGAAATGGGCGTGACTGTGGTCACAGAACTATGGTTTTGACTTGAAGGAACAAAATTCGTAGAAGAAAGAAACGAAACGTAAATAGAAAAAGTATGAGTAGAAGAGAGATAAAAGATATCACTTATTTTGGCTCTAAACAGAAAATGGTGACAAACTATCTTTTGAATTCTCTTCCTCTATTGGTTGGAAGCTTTGCTAGTTCATACGCAGAGAACATATTGATTAATAATCTGTGATTTATAAATCTACGATATGTGACACAATCATCTCAACGATCAATATATATATTTTTTTGTATTCTGTGATTTCGATTATTTATGAGAGATGACGCGACTTTGCGTGCAGCAGTGCAGTTATTTCGTATTATAAAAACAAAAAATCTTAAGAAGAAAATTTTCATTTTTAAATTTCGCGCCATGTGCTTCTTACAGTTGCGTTTTTGGGCGCCTTTTAGGTATTGCGGTTGCGCCTTGAGTTTCATATAATAATAAATAATAAATAATAAATACACCACATGTAATTACGACCCCCTTTATCCCAGAAGGCTGAGCCTTGTGCGGGAGGGGGCTACACATTTAAAGACAAGGGAAAAGGACAAGGTATAATGGAAAAATCCCTCTCACAGTATTTTCCATTGCCACGACCGGGATTCGAACCCGAGACTTTTGGGTGAGAGGCAGGTACTCTACCATCTCGACCATCAGTCATATGTCTGGCAACTCTGACTAGTGACGACGCCGTGCCGATATTTTCTAATTTTCTGCAATATTTTGCATAACATTTGTATTTTGCAGCCTCGTTTGTAGAGATTCATCAAATCAAGTAGCTTGATGTTTTTATAAATTACTTGGATTGACTTGAAAACCAAGCTTTTAAAAAATTCACTACTTGACTTGACTTGGTTTTGCATGGTTACTGCTTGACTTGATATCAAGTAATTTCAAGCTACTTGATATTACTTGATAACGACCCGATTATGTATGAAAGCCTGCAAGCAAATGATTTCTGCCGCCTTCGTATTACAATAAAATTCATTTTTGATGCTTTATTGGGTGCAATAAATAAAGGTTCGGGGCATCTGGTTAATTCAAATCTCGAGCTATTGGGATCCCCAGCAACCTCAGTCTAACAATTTTAACACTTAAGTATCATAATTATTGTAGTTTCTTTGGGAATGGTCACAATCACACATTGGATCTTACATAATATGTACCATTGATTGCACTGTATATTGCACCAATTATACAGTTCAATTATTTATTATTTTGTAATATTTTTGGGTTTTTTAACAAATTTTGCTTTACGGAGCTCCAGTTTTGCATCAACTCTCTTTTACGAATGCAACAAAGAAAATAATAACTAAAAATATAAATGACTTCATGTTGTACAATGCACAAGTCACATTTTCGTTTTGGGTGTGTATGTGACGTGTGCAACGTGACGTAATTTTTTTATTTGTACTTAGTTAAAAAAAATTTATAGGAATTTTTATTCATTTAACAACTTTTGGCATCTCAGCCGATCCAAATAAAACATTTAGTAAACTCCCATATATCGTTCCACCCTATTGGACACCCTGTAAACTGCATATAATATGTATTATATATCAGTTTTATTTCGTTCAGAGCGTTGTTTCGGATTTTCAACAAGACAAGTTTCAAACACTACTTGTAGAGTATATAGCTAAGAAGTACCTCCCTTTTAATTTTTTCGAGGATGAAATAAGTGAAAATATGTATAAATACTTAAACCCGAAAGCAATTTTACCTGGTAGGAATCAAATGAAGTCCCTGACGATGAAAAAGTTTGAAGCGGCACAGAATACCCTAAAACATTTCTTAAAAAAATGTAAATCAAAAATCTCATTTACAATAGATGGTTGGTCTTCATTTAGCATGAAAGGGTACTATGGAATAACCGCCCATTTCATCGACATTAATTGGAAACTTCATTCCATCCTTTTGGATTTTCTTCCGGCGCATGGACAACATACTGGTAGTTCAATAGCAAACACTTAACAAATTCTGTGCAAGGAATTACGACCGACAACACAAATAGCAATTTTTCCTTTATTAATGAACTGAAAAATGTTATTTCTGATATCGATCCGAAAAATAGCCATTTTGTGTGTTTCGCACACATTTTAAATTTGGGTGCAAGAGATTTTATGAAAATACTTGATTCGGAACTTGAAGAGACAGAGAATGCTCTGTCAGACACAGACGATGATGAAATGATTGCAGAGCTATTTTCACCATCGCCAATAAAAAAAATTCAGTCTAGCAAAGAAATTGAAAAATTCCGAACATTTACGTAAAAATTTTGAAAAATTTTGCAAAACTGTGGATTTGCAGATGGATATGCCAAAACTTGATGTAATAACAAGGTGGAATTCAACATTCGATATGCTGCGGTGGAGCTTAAATATGAGAAGGGCTTTGAACATCCTTTGTGATAATACGGACAACTTAAAGGCTCTGAAACCAACAGACGCGGACTGGTCGGTACTACAGCAAGTTTGCAAATATCTAAATATTTTCAAAACCATTTCCACAACATTAGAAGGTGAAACCTATTGTACACTTCCGATGGTGATAATTGGAATAAATATGCTTCTAGATAAACTAGAAAAATGGGCTATAGAACTCGACAACACTCCAGGTAGAGATGAAACTGATGAGAAAATAATATATAGTATTCAAGCAGCAAGGGACAAAATAATTAAACATTATGAGAAAAGCAACTGGATATACTGTGTTGTTTTAATCTTAGACCCCCGACATAAAGTGGAAACATTCTCCCATACAAATTGGGGAAAGGACTTGAAGATGGATGCAGTCAAGCATTTTGAAGAAATAAGGACTTGAAGATGGATGCAGTCAAGCATTTTGAAGAAATTTACAAAACAAAGTATTTTAGGCCCGGTTCACGGCTCTCATTAGCATCGTCTTCATCTTCAAAACAGGATGAAAATAATGACTGCGGTGAGTTTGACATGGACCTATTAAGTTTATTTAAGAAATCTCCTATCAATCAGAAAGATGAAATGGCTTGGCGTTATGAAATAGGCAAATACCTGTCTGATTCACGAGCTAATAGTTCTGAAGATATTTTAGAATGGTGGAAAAGACACGAAAACGTTTTTCCAAATTTGGCCACAGTGGCCAAAGATTTTTTATCAACGCCAGCATCTTCAGCTTCTGTTGAAAGGCAGTTTTCCAGGGCTGCTCTAACTGTTACGAAAACCCGCAATCGATTAGGCGACAACTCTGTTAGAAGTCTCATGTGCCTTAGATCTTGGATGGCGAACGATGATATTAAAAACCTCTTTTAAGTATAGCTGTTACTATTGTGTTGCTGAAGAAGATGAAGAGGATATACACTGCAAAAGCAACTTTATTATTTTGTTTAATATTTAATATTATATTAAGTTATTAAGCGTGACAGATAAGTAAGTTTATTATTTGTATTTATTTCTATTGTATTACTTCTTGTTACAAATTTTCACATAAGAATTTGAGATTTAGTTTTGTAAATAAAACTTTATTACAGGGTTACCTGTTTTCTTAAAAATATCAAAATAAATATTTTTAAATGATAATTGTGGTATTTCATAAATTTTTCTCTTCCTTTTCTTTTTTGGGATTTATTCCAGCAAGAAATGTGGTAATAAATCACAAAAAAGAAAAAGAAGAGAAATAAAGAATATCTAATGAATTTAATGAAAAATCAAGTAGTCTTGAAGAAATACCTGATTTTTCAAGTACTTGAAATATAACTACTTGAATATTCAAGTACGTAAAATATAACTACTTGACTTGAACTTGACTTGTTTTCAAGCCAAGTCAAGTCAAGTAGTTTGAAAATCAAGTCAAGTCGTGAATCCCTACTCGTTTGTGGCAGTAATTTACCAATTTTTTGTGAAAAGTTTAAGTTGCTGGAGAAAGGTTAGCCTAGGTAAGTACATATTTCACATAATTAGCGGTTTATTTTTATGCTTTTCCCCCCAAGTCGCCAAAATAACCTGTATTTTTGTTGTAGCTTAATGGAAAAGATATTGTGGATGTTAAAATAAGTAGGTACTACTCGCTCCATTTGCTTTTTACCTCCCCTGAACGATTTTTCATTTCATAACCTGAATACCAAGCGTATAAGTTTCGTAACAATGCCAAAGACTAAAAATTACATGAATAGATCTATAAGAAAAGAAGTGAGCGAGGTGCTTAACCGTATAACCTCCATGCCTGTGCCTAATGTAGATAATGCTGATAATGTTAACAGTAATAAAAGTGATGGTGGTAACATCGCAAATGATGTATCTTAAACTATTGACACTAGTTGTATTAATACTTTGGGTTCTCCAAATTATAACAGCATTTCTAACGAACCTCTTGCCTTTGGGGCTCCAAGTACACTTGCTGTTGAGATCACAGAGGAATGATTTTGTTGTGATACTCAGTCTCTTGATGAAGATGTTGGCTCGGATGATCTTGAAAATGTTTCATTCATGAGAAGTTTAACCCCTAAGTCGAGCAGTGACCTTTTAAGAAATTGGGCTATTGAAAATAAAATCATATTGCTCTTAAAGGTCTTCTTGCCATATTATCCAATTCAGATTCAAAAGAATTTCAAAAACTTCCAAAAGATGCTAGAACGTTTTTTAAAACTTCTAGAAAAACTAGCATTCGATTTATTCCTCCCGGTAACTATTGTCATATAGGAATACATTCGGCCATCAAACAACGTTATAAATCATTGAATGAAAAACGTACAACTTGTGAAAAGCTCTTCAAGCCAACTATACCCAATTTTGTGTGCAATTAAAAATCTCCATGACAAAAATAATATTGTACTCCTAGGATTATAGCACGATCAAGAAAAGCCAAAAGATTTTATTGATTTCGTATTTGAATTTGTTACTGAAACAAAACATTAAACTAGTAATGGTATAGTAATTTGTGGTAAAAATTATGCATTTAAAATTACAACGTTCTTGTTTGATGCTGTTGCAAAGTCTAGTGTTATGTATATTAAAGCCCATGGTGATTACAGTTCATGCACAAAGTGCACACAGGATGGTGAATATGTAAATGATAGAGTTTGTTTTCCTAATTTAAATTTTTCAAAAAGATCCCATGAGCAGTTTATAAATCAAGACGATTCAAAAAATCACACTGGTTATACCATATTATCAGAAATTCCTGGAATTGATTTAATTAGCGACATTCCGCTAGATTATATGCATTTGATTTGTTTAGGGGTTGTAAAGAAATTTTTGGTTTTGACTTGGTGCTGTGGAAAACCACCACATAAACTTTCAGGGTTCCAACAGGGGAGTGTTTCTGATAAATTATTGTCCTTTGTTAAGCACATACCTTCAGAATGTGCTCGTATACTAGTCCAGTAGCTTTAAAAAATATTTATCCTATATAAAATATGAACATTTCTTGACGTTACATGTTGCAACTCGTATATTAGCTAGTGAAAAATTGAGTCAGGAGTACGTTAATTTTGCAGAGCAACTTCTAAAACATTTTGTACAATCAACAAAAATTATATATGGACCTCATTTTTTAACCCACAATATCCACAATTTATTACATATAGCAGATGATGTACGTACATATGGACATTTAGACAGCTTTATTAATTTTGCTTGTGAAAATTATCAAATCAACATGGTTCGCAAACCTGATATTATTATCAGTAGTAATACCACAAGAGATTGAATTTTCGCGATAAGTCTGTCGATTTATTTCTAACGAAACTGAGTTGCTTATGGAAACTCAGCAAACAACCAAGCAACTCAGTTGAGTTTAGAAATAAAAGACAGACTTATAAGATAAATTCAATCACGAGTGGTATTTTATTAGACTATTTCACAAACAAAGTGAAAGGACAAAAAATTTAAATTCGGCAGAATGAGAGGAAGAAATTTAATAATAATAATTATAAGCAGCAAAGAAAATCCACGGGCCAAAATTCAGTAAATTTTCTTTTTATTTTCTTTCTAATAATATCCGTAAAATATATTGTTATACAGCCTATACCCTTCTTCTTTCGAATCATTTAGTATAAGTATATTTTGTAACCGTATTTCTCCTTTTACTTTAATTATAAATAATTGTTTCATTTCACGTTATTATGGATATGTATATAAGAAATTTTAAAAATAACAAAATAGACACGAAAATAGCTAGTAACATAACAGAGTGTAAAAAAATATTGGAAAAAGATAACCAAAGCAGCTTCAATATCTATCATAATAACATAAGAAGTTTAGTGAAAAACCTAGATGAGCTCAAAATTGTACTAAATGAATTTAAACATAAATTTGAGTTGATAATTTTAACAGAAACATTTAAATTAGTAGACTTTAATACTTTACATTTACCAGATTATGATATAATTTATAACGAAGGAGATCTTAATCAAAATGATGGTACAGTAATCTATATAAAAACCACTTTAAATTATTCATATGATATAATACATTTTGACAGAATTAAAGTAATTAGCCTCAATATTTGTGCTGCAAATAAAAAAATTCATATTATAGCGATTTATCGATCTCCTTCTACATGCCCATACATGTTTAATAACAATTTGGAAAGTTACTTAAGGCAGTCTTGTCAAAATAATTATGATATAAGCATCTTGGTAGGAGACTTAAACATAAATATTCTAGGTGATACAGATTACCGTGAAGAATATTTAAATATACTCAATGAGTGGGGTTTCATATCAACAATAAATGATTACACACGAGTGATTGGTAATAGTAAGACATGTATTGACCATCTGTTTTTAAAAACAAATATTAGTCATGAAAATTTTATACCAGTTATTTTCCAAACAGATATAACTGATCACTATGCCATTCTGCTCCATATGGTTAAATTAACTGAAGCAGAGGAAACGTTGAAAAGAGAGAAATACAAATATTTTCTAAACAAAACAAAATTAAAAACAAAACTAAGTAATGAATCTTGGAATTTTATGTATTCAAAAGAGGATGTAAATGTTATAACAGACTTATTTGTTAATTATCTTAAAGAAAAAATTAATATCTGTACGACCGTAAAAAAAATTAAAAACAATGAGGTAAAGCGAAAGGAGTGGATCACTGCAGGATTGATTAAATCCATAAATACAAAAAATGCTCTTCACAAAAAAGTACAGAGAGATCCCGATAATATACTTTTTGCAAGTGAATACAAATCCTATAGAAATAGATTAAACTATCTAATAAAGCTGACAAAAGTAAATTACTACAAATCCCTGATTAATAAAAACAAAAATTGTTCCAACAAACTGTGGAATTGTGTCAAAAATATCAACGGATCGGTACATCGAAAAACTGAAATAAAACATATCAAATCTCCTGCAGGTCATATTGTTTTAGACAAATTAGTAATGGCGGAGCACCTTAATAAATTTTATAGTGAGATAGGTAATACACTAGCCGAACGAATTACTTCAAACCCGAATATAACATTTCCTAAAACGCATATATGTAACTCCATTTTTCTTGCTAATACGGATACAAATGAAATCAGCGAAGTCATTAAAAGTTTGAAACACGGAAAGTCACCTGGGATGGATATGATAAAATTTGAAACAATACAAGAAATTGCGGATTATATATTGGAGCCATTGACATTTATAATAAATTTGTCCATGAATAAAGGTGTCTTCCCTGATTCATTTAAAAAAGCGATCATAAAACCCTTATACAAAACCGGGGATAAAACTGTTCTGGCCAATTATAGACCTATATCGTTAACTAGTAATTTGGCGAAAATATATGAAAAAGTAATGAAAAAAAGAATAATCAATTATCTCCAAAAATATGAGATTCTGTCTGAGGATCAATATGGGTTCAAGGAACAAACATCAACTGAAGATGCAATGGCTAAATTGACTGCAGGTATTTACAAATCCTTAGATGAAGGTAAAAAATCTTTGTGTATTTTTGTCGATTTAGCCAAAGCGTTTGACACGGTCAGTCATACTAAATTACTAGATGTCCTGGAGCATATTGGTTTTCGCGGAACTTCTTTCAAGCTTATGGAAAGTTACTTAAATGACCGTACACAGTGTGTGAGCGTTGATGATGTTGTCAGTACGGAAAGAATAGTGAAATATGGCGTACCTCAAGGGACCGTTCTAGGACCAATATTATTTAACATATATATAAATGATCTGTTTAAAGTAAATACAAATGGTGCTATAACGTGCTTTGCTGATGACGGTGCAATATTTTACGAAGACATAAGTTGGGCAAAATTAAAATATAAAGTGGAAAATGATTTTACGAATATAATTAATTGGTTTAACAGCAGACTCCTAACTATAAATTTTAATAAGACCTTGTTTATACCGTTTGGTTGTTATGTAGATTCTGTACCTAACTATGATTCACTTATCTTTAAAATTAATAATTATGAGGTAATTATAAAGGCATCAAATAAAACTAAGTATCTAGGTATAATCATAGACTCACATCTTAGGTGGAACCACCATATAGACCATGTAGTAAAAAAGTTAAGGTGCTTGCTAAACAGATTTAAGATATACAAAGAAATATTTGACATTGACCATCTGAAAACTCTATATTTTGCCCTGGTACAGTCTCATATTAGTTACGGCATTATAGCATGGGGTGGCGTATCCAATAATTATTTAAAAAAATTGGAATATACCCAGAAATGGATCCTTAAAATAATCTTCGGCAAAGAAATTACTTACCCTACCGACGCACTTTTTAAAGAAACAAATATTTATGACACACGACAATTATTTTTTCAAAGCATTATTCTGCGACAATTTAAACAAAAAATTAGTATAAATCGGTTTGAACATCAGTATAGCACGAGGAATAAAACTAAATCAGCTATCATACCTAAAGTAGGGAAAACAGTTGGTCAGAGATGTTTTACGTACCTTACCTCTATAATTTATGCAGAGATTCCAGCATCTCTCAAGAATATTAATTCCGTAGGACTGCTAAAATCCAAATTAAAAAATTGGCTGATAGAAACTCCTCGATTAAAAATTCATCAGATTATTGATAGAAAAAATACATACCTCTTTTGAGATTTTCCTTATGAGCCTCATAAGAACTCCGTTCATTATTCATGTTAGGGCCATTTTAATAATTTTTTTTTTTTGTGATCTCTGTAGATGTTTTATAAATTTCTTTGTATTACTTATATTAAGCCATTGTGATTTTATATATAATTAATTATCCTAACCCACACTCAAGGTTTTCTTTTGTGGGTTTGCTATTTATTTACAAATTATTTACAATTGTTACCATTATTATTATTATTTTTGTATAAGAATATTATTATTATTATTAAGGTAATTTGTAAAGAATTTATTTACTCATCATTAAAGACAATAAAGACAATAATCTAGGTAGGTACCCTAAATCTGCTCATTTTTTAAATAATTCAAAATTATTATAATCATGAAATATATATTATGCTCGCATCCAGTCCTTGACATCACTCATAATAACTATGTAGTCCGGTCCTGTGTACCTTCTACCGTGCACCTATTTCAAAGTAAAACGGGTATCCCTACTCCTGTCCGCTTCTTACCGTCTCGCCCTGTCGTTTCTCTTCATTCGTTTCTGGTGCATCTGCCGTGCGGCCGTACCTTGTGAGGCTACTGAGTTTACGGAGTAAGTATAACTTCCTAATTTACTTAAATTTCAGACTGATAATAGTGAAAAATGGGTAAATCAAAAAAGAGAGCACGCAGTAGATCTTCAGATCGGAATAAATATGCCAAAAGGCTGGAAATAAGAGTGTCAGACCTTGAACGACAATTGGAAAGAGAAAAACGTCGACGTAGCGTGCATCACAGTCATACACGTTCCCGTTCTCGCTCTGTCTCCGTCACAGCACGTAGAAGACGCGAGAGGGACTCACATCCTCGAGATGAGCATGCAGATAGACACGATTCACCACGGCGCTCGAGTTCCCCGCTCCGCTCGAGGCCGTCACGCTGTCCAAGAATGAAATCGGTTGTCTCGACGTTGCCAAATACTTCATCAATGGGTCATACAAACAGTCGAGGGTCTGACAGGGATTCGGACACCCGAAGTGTAAGTCGCAGTCGAAGCTCATCTGTGCTTAGCACTGCGGTATCACAAACAGGTTTCAGTACGGGTCGTGCCTCTAACGACACGGCAGATGCTAAAAAGTCAGGTGGTCGTTGCCCCAGCGCAGCCTCTCCTGCAAACAGGGACATACTGGATATTAATCCTGATGTCGAATTATCTGACGACGACCTTACTCTATTAGGCGAGGACCCCTTGAAAACAAATTCTAACCAGATAAGATTTCATAAGGAAGTGGCGTCCAGGTGGACACATATTTTGTCAAAGGGGATTCCTGAGGAGAATTCGCAAGAAATAATGGGGAAATACAAAATTCCCGACAACTGCAAATTACTCACCCCCCCTACTGTAAATCCAGAATTAAAATTTGTAATGCCCACTGCATATGTTACTAGGGACACAGACCACTCCAATTACCAGCTTCAGCTTGCCAAAGGCATATCAGCGGTAGGCAGCGCTATTAATGTGATTTTAAATAATAAGGAGTCCATACAAAAAGAAGTAGAGACTCAACTTCTGGGAAATTTGTCTGATTCGGGGAGGATTCTGTCCAACTTACATTATAAAATATCCAAAGTTAGACAATACCTATTAATGCCACTAGTAGACCCGCCAGTAAGAGGTGCGTTAAAAGAAGCCCCTCCCGGCGAAATGTTATTCGACACAGACATATCAACGCAGGTACAAATCGTAAAAAACAGAGAGAAAATTGGGAAGGACCTGCGTTCGACAAATAAAAATCAACCTCATTCATCCTCTTCACCAAAAAAGAAAAGAGGGGGGGGGAGTAAACCCAGCAGTACACCCGCCTATGACAGATACCAGGGAAACCGGAGAAACCCGGCTCAATTCAGGGGGGAAATGAAGCCAATGAAAGGGTACCGTCCCCGGAGAGACAAATATCAACACCAAACCCCAAGGAAACGCTAAATCGAGAAAGTCAGGTAAGCAGAAAAATTACTGGAGGTTGTCTCAAGTCATGTTACCGCGCTTGGGAGAAAATAACCTCTAACTCAGTCGTCTTGTCATGGATAATGGGATATAAAATTCCTTTTAAAGCTAGACCTAGGCACTCAATTAAAATTCCCAACAAAAGGTTCTCTCAAAGCGAAGCTACTTTAGTAGCCTCGGCTATTGAAGAATTGTTAAATTCTAAAGCAATTACTAAATGCAAATCCAACGCGGATGGATTTATTTCGCCAATATTCTTAGCCGACAAACCAAACGGCCAAAAAAGATTTATTCTAAATCTAAAGAGATTAAATGAGCACGTGGCAACGCCGCACTTTAAACTGGAAGATTATAGAACGGTTTTAAGAATCATAACATATGGCGATTTTATGACGACTATCGATCTTAAAGACGCCTATTTTACAATCCCAATACATGCTAACGATAGAAAGTTTTTAAGATTCCAGTTTGACGATTCGATATACGAATTTGTTTGCTTGCCATTTGGTTTGTCGTCTGCACCATTCTGCTTTACAAAACTTATGAAACCTATTGTCAGAGAAATACGTTTGCGAGGAATTGTGTGCGTGAATTATCTGGACGATTTCCTGGTATTCGGAAAGTCATTTAATGTTTGTCGGGAAAACACAAAAATTATTTGCGACCTTATAACCTCTCTAGGGTTCATAATTAACAGGGAAAAAAGCTCTCTTATACCTAACACCTCCGCAACGTTTTTAGGGTTCGTTTTCAACAGTTTAATAATGAAAATCGAGCTCCCTATAGCAAAGAAATTGAACATTAAAATTCTAGCAGAACGGTTTAAAAACAAACGCTCATGTAAAATCCGCGAACTCGCCATCTTTATAGGGACGCTCTGTTCAGCATGCCCAGCTGTAAAATATGGTTGGGTTTACACCAAAACACTGGAGAGGGAGAAATTCCTAGCGCTGTCTCGGAATAATAATAAATACGAGGCCACTATGATACTTCCGGGTTACCTAACCGATGAATGCGATTGGTGGCAACAAAATATTTTATTATCCGGGAATGATATCAGAAATGACAAATTTCAGATAGAAATATTTACCGATAGTTCACTAACCGGCTGGGGCAGTTGCTGCGGAAATGAGAAAACGCACGGATTTTGGTCGGATTCAGAGAAAAAATTACACATAAATATATTAGAGCTAAAGGCCATATTTTACGGCCTAAAATGCTTTGCAGGGGGGTTATCTAACTGCAGCATTTTAGTGCGATGTGATAACACTACTGCCATATCTTACGTCAACAGAATGGGTAGTATACGATTTCCCAACTTAAGCAAAGTTGCTAAGCGGATATGGCAGTGGTGCGAACACAGGAACGTGTGGGTCTTTGCATCTTACATAAGTTCCAAAAACAATGTGGTGGCGGACAGGGAGTCACGGCGTTCTAGTGACGAAACAGAGTGGTCTCTGTCACAAAAAGCTTACCAAACTATTACGCAAGGATTTGGCGTCCCAGAAGTGGATTTATTCGCCTCATACATTAACCACAAATGTGACAAGTATGTCTCTTGGCGCAGAGATCCGGGCTCGTTCGCAGTCGATGCATTCACTTTACCATGGCAAAATTTAAATTTCTACGCCTTCCCCCCTTTCAATCTAATACTGCGAACTCTACAGAAAATTATCCATGACAGGGCAACTGGAGTAGTAGTAGTACCACAATGGTACTCCCAACCGTGGTACCCTATTTTCCGTAGGCTAAATATTGATGAAGAAATAATCTTAAAACCAACTTCTAATTTACTTTCCTGTCCTTCCCAATGGCCCAGAAGCTTACATTAGTAGCAGCCAAATTATCAGGCAGTCGTTTTTAACAAGAAAGGTTCCAGAGGCGGCGGTAGTTACCATGATAGCTTCAATAGCCCAATCCACCTTACGGCAGTACGACACTACATACCGCTTATGGTTCGCTTTTTGTGCACAAAATTCAATACCAATGTACGACGCAAGTCCCATTGATGTTATTTCGTTTTTACAAAGCACGGCGGACAAAAAGAAATATAAATATGGAACGGTGAACTCGCATAGGTCTGCACTATCCCTAATTCTTCCTTATGACCTAGGTGCAGATCGCATAGTGAAACGCTTCATGAAAGGCGTATCTAGGCTACGACCATCGCAACCTAGATACGACATCACGTGGGACCCCCTACCACTCCTGAGATATATTGAGAAGTTGCCCACAGACTTAGGTCTTCAACAAATCTCCCGAAAGCTGGCAACGTTACTGGCGCTAATTACGGGTGCTAGATTACAAACCATATCACTAATTCGCCTACCCAACATTGACAACAAACAATACGAAATATCAATAGTCATTACTGATCAAATTAAGACCTCGGGACTGAATAAACCACAACCAACCCTACATATTCCCTTCTTTACAGAAAAACCCGCTCTATGCGCTGCGTCGACTGTAATAGAATATATATCAAGAACAGAAGCTCTAAGGGATGCACATGACGACTTTCTTTTTATATCTTGTAGAAAACCACATAGACGAGCAAATAAACAAACTATAAGCAGGTGGGTTAAAGAATGTCTAAATATGGCAGGAATTGACACGAAAAGGTTTAAACCCCACTCTACAAGACACTCCTCCACGTCGGCGGCACTACGCCAAGGTATCTCCTTGGAGACGATTTGCAGGACCGCCGGTTGGTCAGAGAAGACTGCCACTTTTGCCAATTTCTATAACCGACCTTTGAGGGACAATGCGGAATTTGCCAAAGCAATATTAACACTAGGTAGTGATTAACATTTTAAGTTTATTTGAATTTTATTGGCTCAGGTTAGGGCATTTGTTTAAGTTACATTACAGAAAGTGATACTTTTGGGTTTTCCTCTCTATATGTTATTTTTTATACTGGCTTTGTAACTAAAATAATAATAAAAAAAAAAAAAAACAAAAGGAAGTATAATCATTACAAGAAAAATGATAATTAAGGACAACTGCAACAAATACTTTAAACAACTACATAGTTATTATGAGTGATGTCAAGGACTGGATGCGAGCATAATTATACGATCAAACGAACTTACCTGTGAAGTTCGATCGTAATTATGCGAAGCATCCAGTCCTTGACATATCTCCCGCCCTCCCATAGGATTCCCGAGAGTTGCAGTTGTAACAGATTCTTTTTATATACAAAACTTTAAATAAATGAAGAGAAACGACAGGGCGAGACGGTAAGAAGCGGACAGGAGTAGGGATACCCGTTTTACTTTGAAATAGGTGAACGGTAGAAGGTACACAGGACCGGACTACATAGTTATTATGAGTGATGTCAAGGACTGGATGCTTCGCATAATTACGATCGAACTTCACAGGTAAGTTCGTTTGATCGTATAATTATAACTATAAATAATTTATTATAATTATTATTTGTTACCTACAACAACAAACAATTTTTTATGAACACGAGCAATATACATTATACTCTATTATAATTATTATAAATGGTGCAATTGTGAAAATTTTTAATAGTATGACCGTTATTAGGTGGATACAATGTATTGTTGGTGTTATTACTTGATGTACTCCTAAAAGTATTGACTATGTTCTGATGATGTTCGGCACTAAGATGTAAATATGGTTTAATCGAGTTCGAACTTCCATGTCCAGTAATTTTCATAGCTTATTGTTCACTAACGCCAGATTATAGTAACTGACTAACTGCAGTGGCACGATTAGAGTGACTTGTTATTTTCAATTTTTTAGTGTCTAATCCTATCTTTTCTGCAGACAGTTTTGTCCATTTTGATATTGTATTAATACCAACAGGGCAATTCTTGTACCAATTATTATTATTACATTTATTCCACTTGTCATTCACCGTCAGAAAAAGTCTGTCATTGGTAATAATTCCCCTATTCGATATCAGTTTCCGGTATAATCTTACATGACACATTTCAGGTTTTTTCAAATTTTGAGTAAGCCATTTAGTATCTGCACAGTTTTTATCACCACCTTGGCAGGTTTTGGAGAATATCGGGTTATATGCAATTCTGTTTGTTAAACAGCCCTTGTTGTCAGTTTGTTCCTTAAAAAAATTTAACATGGAAAAAGTTGCTTCGTTACCTCTCCAAGCTAGTTCTACTGAAGCTATGTGAAAAAACTTCTTTTGGAGTCCCTCTGGCGTGTCTTCGTTCCATTTTAAGCACATATTTCTATATTTGTCTGAAGTAATAGCGACAGAACTCATTTTCCTTTTCTCGGGTACAGCTTGCAACAATTTTCTCTTACTATCACGAGCTGCCCTCGCCTTCTTGAAAATTATATCATTGAAGGGATCCAAATGTCCTTGATACTCACAAAAATATTTTTCTTGTACTAATTTTTGCAGTAGTGTTTTTTATTAATTAATCTATCAATTAAACTTTCTTTGTAGCCAAACAAAAGAAAAATATATTTGGTGAATTTTATGCTGGTTCCACAAAAAACTTAGATGGGAATTATAAATGTATTAATTTTAGGCCAAAAATTAGCAATAGAGTCAGCAATAAATTAAATAAATTAGGATGCAGGACAATTATGGTAAATAAAAATAATTTAGGCAAACTTTTAGTAAACAATAGAGACAAGACTGATAAATTACAAAAAACAGGTGTATATAGACTAAATTGTGATGCAATATATATTGGTCAAACAGGTCGCAATATTAAAAAACGCTTGGATGAACATAAGAAATCCATTTTAAACAATATACATAACACTGGCATGTCAACTCACTGTATAGATAATAACCATTTTATAGATTTAGACAATGTAGATTTAATTCATTCTGAAAAGAAAGGCAAAAAATTAGATTTATTAGAACAGTTAGAAATCTTTAAGGCAACAAAAAATAACGTAAATATAACGAATGAACAACTAATTTTTACTGGCCAAAATATTTTGAATAAAATAATTTATATTCTAAGAAAAATAGTTTTTTAACCCTCATAAATAAAAATCAGATGCTCTATTAGTTCTGTAGCCTCCAGATGTAGTATATAAGAATGTAATAGTATATTATGTTACAAGGAGTAGAAGGCGACCATTATTGTTGAGCCCAGAAGTTTGCTCAGCCGAAGCGCAAGCCGAGGCAGCAAACTGGGCGAAACACATAATGAGCCTTCTACTTCGAGTGACATATACTATTTTTTCTTCAAGCGTTAAAATCAAAAATATCAAAACTTTAATTTTGAAAAACGACATCAGGTCAAATGCTTTCAAGGTTAGTAAAAAAATATATATGTAACATTTTATTTATCAATGAAACATGTCATAGGTGAATTTGCAATTTCAAGTATTTCAGGTGGTACGTACTGCATTTCTTCAGATATTTTCGCTTTTAAATTTAAAAAACGGCTCGACGCGCGACGTCAACTTTTAAAATGACAGTTTATGACAAGTCATAACTTATATTTTTAATTCGTTGCCATGGATACATTATTTCATTTTTGTACTAGGAAAAAAATGAGAAATATTTGTACTAATACAATAATAGGCTCTTTCTACAGGACGTGTTGCATTATGTAATGTAAGTATTGTTATACGCTTGAAGAAAAAACATATTTAACATCTAGTATTGTACGTACTCTTGAGAAAGGCCTAGAAAGCCGAAACACGTGTAGAAATTAATAAATACTAATAAGATAAAATAGTAAAATTAAATTCTACTATTTATGTCAAAGTTTTAAGTCTTAATCCTCTAATGTCTTAAAAAGACATAAATATTCTTTTCAGAGCTTATTTGCAAACTATCTACATTTAACTGATAAAATGGTCAGTACTACGAATGTAGAAAGCAAATAATTTAATATTGCAATAAGCCTCACCAGACGGATTAATCCAAAAAAGGACACCTTCTGTTAAAAATTTACCTCTATGGACTTCTGACTTCTTTGGATTTCATTTCTATTATTCGCCTAGTCTGGGCACAGTCCACTTTGCAATAGGTTTCACCAGAGGGCCCCACGGTCCACATTTGTATCTCACCGACTTCATGTCGATCGATGTTAACAAGAACTGGACTTTCTGATATCATGCGGCGTGCGTTACCTATACCATGCTGATGAAGGCTAATAAGCCAGAAACCGGTCCATGGGATGGTGACGTGCGCTGCCTGATAACAGAAGGAGTCCTTTTTTGGATTAATCCGTCTGGTGAGGCTTATTGCAATATTAAATTATTTGCTTTCTACATTCGTAGTACTGACCATTTTATCAGTTAAATGTAGATAGATTGCAAATAAGCTCTGAAAAGAGTATTTATGTCTTTTTGAGACATTAGAGGATTAAGACTTAAAACTTTGACGTAAATAGTAAAATTTAATTTTACTATTTTATCTTATTAAAAATTTACCTCTATGGACTTCTGACTTCTTTGGATTTCATTTCTATTAATAAATACTGTTTGAAACATTTAAAAAAGTGAATAATTTTTTCTTTAATTATGATACTTTATGCTTTTCCAATTATAAACTTTCTGCAAAGTCACTTGAAAACTCATGGTGTATGTTAAAAAATAAGGCTGTATTAGATATAAAAAAATTTGCTATCATCCGTCCTCTAATAGTTTTGTTGTTATAGGTACTAGATATATATTTTGTGAAAAATGTTAATCCCATCTCATATTGGCCAGTTAGTGAAATTGAGACAAAATTAGTTAAACTTCCTTACTCTGATGGGTTTGTAGTTTTTCCATTTTTTACATTTAAATTGAATCATTTTTATTTACTATGCCACTTACTTACTTACTATTCTCACTTCTTTATATGTTATGTATATTATATGTTTATTAGATGCTCAATTTTAGATGTATTTTTGCCATTTATAAATTATTTTTGTTTGGTTTAGATATGTTGTATGTGTATTCACGATGTATTTATTTACTTTGCTTTTTTGTGCCTAATAAACTAATTTACATTGTTATAGGACTTGTAATTAATCACCTAAGCAAACCAACTGAGAGATATTTATATGAAGTATCTGAATTTATAATTATACTAAACTTGTCGTTATATTAGTCTCTATATGAAGGCTCTAGCGATTACCGACAACGTTTAAATTTATTCATCAGCATGCCCGAAAATATTTCAGTTGAGTTTATATCTTCTAAGACCTACTGCATAAAATCGAATTATGTTTAATCTTGAATTAGGTTAAAGTTGTTTTATTGTGGAGCCATGTATTTAAATTCAGGTTTAAATTATGATTGCCATCAATGCAGTCGTCTTGAAGAATTTAAATCACCTTCTCTTCTGTTGTGGCCAAAATGTGGGTCATTGTACAATTTTTACAGGATGATAGTGTTAAGGCAGTTCCTTGTAAATGAAAATATTTGTGTGTGGCCATCCACCACAACCAAAAAAAATGATAATTTAAGAAAAGACTGTGCAACTCCTGAACATGGACTAAACATGAAAGTTGATGAGGCACTTCCAGCAAAAAGAATTGTTCACAGAAAAATTTTAAGCGATTCTGATGAAAGTGATAATGAGCAGTCTGTTTACAATATTCCTAAATTTCCTCATCCACCTAGCAAAAAAGGTATGTTTATTTAGTAGGTATTGAAATTATTTTTTATATGTATAGTCCGGAATATGATACATAAAAATTGTTATAAATTTTATTTGAGGGTGTAGTCAATTTAAGTTTTTTTTTTATAGATGATATGGCTAGATCCTCTATACAACCTGATCTGCAACCATCTGCTCAACGACGAGATGAGGTCAATTGCAATTCTGAAAATTGTAAGTATGAAGTGCCTTCATTTTAAGTGCGAACGGTTTTAAATGGTTATTACGAGGTTATTATTACAGATAGAATGATGGGACAAACGTCTCGTGAGAGGATTACAAAAAAAGTTTTTTATGCATTAAAGAAAAAAACAAATGGCCCGTTTTGGAAAATATTAATGTTAGGCATGTTCTTTTTAATGAAACACCCTATACATTTTTGCACCAATTAGTAGACGTATTTTTTCTGAATACAATGATGTGCATAATATATGGGGTAGTTTGGATGAATAGTTTCCTTAATAGTACAGCGGATTAGCTAACCTATTGTGCACTTTTTGATAAAAGCACCAAATTTGGCACAGAGGTAGACCGATGTAATATGAACAATTTTGGATGTGGAGCCATCGGCCAACTGCCCCGTGGCGGCCATTTTCCAAAATGGCTGCCAGACAACAGAAGTTAGATAAAATTTGCTGGTGAAGGTTTTAGTGAATGTTTATTGTATGTCTTGAATGAGAGATAGTTTGTAAGTTATATACAGGGTGAGTCAATAGTGCGTATTTTTTCTGTATCTCCTGTCTCGTTAGAGATAAAGGCATGGTTCAAAATTTTAATTAAATTGTGAGAAAAAGTACATTTTTTTAAATCATTATCAATTATACAGGGCGATCCGTTAAAGTGGTAAATGAAAGAATACATATTTTTTAAATGGAATGACCCAATTTTTTAAATTATGTTTGAAGACCAATATGCGGTAAAATATTTTTAAAATTTATTGGATGGTTAATAAAATAAAAAAATATTTTTATGGAAAATTGATTTTTGCAGGTATCGTTTTGAAAATTGATTTCGGACTTATTTTTGGAGAGTAATTTTTTTTTTTGACATGGTAGTAGTGTATGCCATACTTTACTATTAGCTGATGTAGAAAATATTTCTTTCATACAAGGTGTTCATAAGCGCACTGCTAACTTATAAATATTCAAACTTCCAAAACTTAACTTCTTCAAATGGAACACCCTATATATTTATAGGAAATGTCACCTGTTTCTTGAAATCTATTTTTTTAACTTTTGGAAGATGCCTCTTGTGGATGGGTTCTGTGAGAATACTTTCGAGCGTAAATTCTGGAGGCAAAAAAACAATTTCTGCCACTTTCACCATATCAAAAAATTCCTGCTTCGTAAAATTCATTTTTTAGTGAAAACTAGGAGGTTTGCAACAAAATTGAAAGTAACTGAAATTAAATGTCTTTGTTTCTATGAAATAATATCAAAGGTACGTTGACTTTTCTGAATAAAACATACCTATTTACACATAAACAACTACATCTAGAAAATAATTCATTTTAGGTATGGGACATATATCAAAGTTGCAGAGAAATAAAAATTACACAATTTTTTACAAAAATATATAGGGTGTTCCATTTGAAAAAGTTGAGTTTTGGCAGTTTGAATATTTATAAGTTAGCAGTGCGCTTATGAACACCTTGTATGAAAGAAATATTTTCTACATCAGCTAATAGTTTGTCACACCATTGGAAAGAATAAAGGGTGATTTGTACAGTTGTCGTTTCAAAGATCTGTGGTTGAACCTACACCCTCACAGTATCTACCCTCCATCCTCGGCATTTAAGTCATTTTGGTACAACGTATAAGGTTAGATTTTTGGTCGGAGTTTTAAAAAAATTTAATATAAATTTTTTTGCACACCAAAACATTAATTTTGTCTAAAAGTTATTTGTGGCATCTTTCTGTATTTTCTTTCTGTTCTTATTTGGGATTTACGGCCACACTTCTGAACATTACCTAGTACATTAAAGTCACAGGCGTAAAGGTTATTTTTTAAATAATCCAGATATTTATCAGATTATCTGGGTAATGTTCAGAAGTGTGGCCGTAAATCCCAAATAAGAACAGAAAGAAAAAAACATTAATTTAATTAATTAATGTGTTTTTTATTTCCAGATTTTTTTTTTTTTTTTTTATTCACTTATTTAACGTCGGCCTATTTCCGCTACCAGGGCCTATCACCGACGCCAGGAGACGAGCAACCCCCAACCTGGAAATTTTGCCGAACCTCTTATCTTACTAAGAGTAGGGATTTTTTACTTGCCTAACATTTAATAGACAAGGGACCGACTGCTTTACATCCTCTCCGAAGGATGGTATATCCTCAATACACCACTCGCCTACAGTTGTATTGCTTCTGCGATATAGCTGATATACAAGCCGCTAGAAGTAGGGAAACGAGACCGCGTCTTTCCGTGGATAGTCACCATCCAAGTACTAAACGCGGTAGCTGTTGCTTAACTTCATATCGCTATGAAGTGAGTCAAGTCAGTCCTCCGCTCGCTGCCCCAGATTGATATTTCTGTTATCCTAGCCATGGAAGCAGATGACTTACAAACTTATTTTTCCCGAAACATGGGGATAGGGTAGAAGTACTACAATTTTGTAGAGATTTGAGTAATTGGACAAAAGTGAAAAAGAACTTATTGGACAAATTACGAAAGAAAATGTGAAGTAAAAAAATGAAGATGCAGAAGAATCGTCAAGTTCAGTTTCGAGCTATGAAAGCGAAAAACATTACAAGAAAAAAAAAGAAACACGACAGATTGAAGTAGGATGGATATAATGGACAGCAGGTTAGGACAAAAAATGGAGGTGGTACTAGAAAAATTGATATACAGAAAAATGCAAAGAAAAATGAAGTTATCAAATATGCATGTGATCATTTTCCCCGATGGTCAGTCTACAAAAGGACATGTTGGTAATATACACTTAGACTTTAAACATAAAATTGTAGATCCGATTTAGTGGAGGAACAGTTTCAATATACAAAACTGTCCAGGATAAGGTTTTATTTAAAAAGTGAAAAGAAACTACACATTGAAAACTTGGAAAATGGGCCGGAAAATTATTTGGAAGCATAGGTCCCTGTTTCAGCTGTTTCAGAAATAGTATCGGTTGCAGAAATAGTACCGGTTGCAGAAACAGTAACTGCTAACATTAATGTCCCAGAATTATTTGTAAACATTTTCGGTAGCACTGATCATAATAATATTCAAACGGAATATACGACTTCAGAAGAAAACAACAATATAATTTTAGAATCAAATTATTTTGAATTCACAATAAATGGTTCAGAAGTTTTAATTTTAGATGGAGGTAGCACATTCGAAGACTTTGTTGAGGCATTCGAACAAAGTTTTTTCGATTATGGCCAAATCAAAATAGAGATGATCTTACCAAACGGAGAAAAGGAGTTTGCTGAAGATTTCGGTGGTGTGTTGCGAGATGCACTTTCCGAGATTTGGCAAACATATGAAAATCATATGTTAGGCACAAATCTGAAAGTTCCCTATATGAGGCATGATGTAGGGGATGAGAAATTGGAAGCTATTTCAAGAATTCTTTTACGGGGATATGAATGTGAGCGATATATTCCAATTAGGCTTGCACCCGTATTTCTTAAAATTTGTTTTGGTTATAGTTTTGAAAACCAAGAGCTTATCTAAAAGTTATTTATCGAATTCAGAAACAGATCTTGTTAAGCAGGCAATGGATGACTTTAAAATTATAGAAAATGACGAGTTGATTGATTTTCTTGCACCATTTGACACGAAGCGATTGCCAACAAAACACAACATTAAACAACTTATATCTGAAATCGCTTATCAAGAAATAATTCGTAAGCCAAGCCATTTTATACGATGCTTTGAAAGAGTGTCAAAAATACTCCATATACGAATAACCGAGGAAAACTTAGAGAATTCCTACATTTCCATAAAACCGACGGCAAAGAATTGTTTGGCAAAAATTCACCTGCAAACAGACGATGTTGGCACCAATGATATGACAGTTTTTAATTATTTAAAAAAATTATTGAAGAACGAGATGAAAAAACCAGAACCAAAAAAGAAAAAGAAAGAAATAATTTATGAAATGCCACAAATAACATTTAAACAATATTCAGAGCTGCCTTCTTCCGATTCACAACAGGTTCGGACTTAGCAATACACGACATAAAAATTACTTTCACGAATTCTCCAGGTTACTCAAGGTCTCCTATTGCGCACACCTACACAGGTTTGCTAGAATTACCCTCTACATACGAGAATTTTGTTGCATTCCTCAGTGAAATGAACTCTCTTTTGAATTCAAACGTTTGGATAATGGACGTTATTTGAAAATATTTCGTCGTCAATAGTTTCAAATAGACCCTCACCGATACCCTCACAAATTATACAGGGTGTCCCGAATTGCATATCCAGCAAACATTTTGGTTTAATTTGACGTCGAGACTACCTAAATTACGTATAATAAATTTAGTCGCAAAATTAGATTTAACCATATTTAAGTAAAATATACGTTGACGCGACGTGGATTCGACATAAGTGGAGAATAAGACGACGTCGAAATTTGGTTATGTTGACCAATATAAGTAGAATTACATCTAAATCCATAGTGTAGTAGCCCAGTCAGTACATTTGGTTAATTAAAACCTGTCTATGGAAATTTGACGTCTGTTTGACGTCAATTCGACGTTGATTCAACTGGCTTTAGGTAGAAACTACGAACATATTTGCAGATGACGTATAACTCCAAGTGTACAAAAAGAAGAATTTTATACTTATTTGGTATTTTTATCTATAACCAGTAGAAATATTGTTGTCACCAACACAACTTAAACATATACCTAATTCACAGCAAAGATTCAAAATAAATAAATGTCGGTGACAAAAATATATGAAATGTAATTGCGATGTATCTAAAGTTCACGCTTGTTGAAATTAATGCGAAGGAAATTTTGTCGTGCATGTTAACACTTCTACTTTGAAAAATACCAATGCCCTTCCAAAATACCCTTTAATAAGAAAATTCTCTTCATCGGGTAAACAAATTATAAAAATATTCTGAGCTAAAACTATGTCACTTGTTGTGTATGACTTTAGAAAAATATTTGTTTTTTTTTTGGCATTTTCATCCGTTTGTTCAAAATTTTTATTTAGGAATCGTGCTCCAATTATGCTAAAAAAATATGGCGTGTTGTGCTAATTCGACCTAAAAGTTAATATGACTATGGAATTCTAGATATTTTACAGGTAGCTTTTGATTAAGTTAAAATAGGTACCTTAAAGTTTACGACGTCATAGTTAACTTTACTTATTTAAAGAATTATTAACTTGTAAGTTTCATCAAAAATGTACCCATTGATAAATATAACATATTTAGGTCACCCTATTTTTGAAAATACTACCTATTGGTAAATTTCACCCATTAAGTGTAAATTTTTATTTGACGTGTGTTGACAAGTGAATTAGAGTGAATCGTGAGTCGAAAGTGGTATGTATAGGAGCTCTTTGCGAGAGGTAAATATATTTTTTATTTATATAAAGTGTGTTATTATTAGGTATAAGAATTAACTTAACTTAACTTAACTTAACTGGAATGCACGTATAATATGTAGCTAACTCGTATACATACAGTGCGCGCCGCCCGACTAGGAACAAAGGACGAGGCTCGATCGAGGTGCGTTTGCCCATTCATTTCGAGGTCCCATGTTTCTGGTCGGCTGGCGCGCACTGTGTAAGTATATGTATAATAATAGGTACTCTAGATATGACGTAGAGTAGCGACCAACTTTGTTTTTTTTGCTGATTGTTTTCAATTATGAATAATGGTTATGTCTGGTCCTATTAATATTTTTATTAATGTTATACCTGGTTAATTGTAAAATAATGGGTTTATTTCTGTACTTTTTTAACACCTTAATTATAGAGCTATAGAGAGCCTATAGAGCCTATAACGTTTGATTTCAATTATAAAATTAATTGAAAAAAAAATATATTTCAAATTAAAAAAATATAGAAACTATTTTAACATCCTATTAAAAAAATTAATAGTAAAAAAACATTTTTAAAAACAAGCTTTTATTTAAATGCTCTAAAAAGAAGAAAATAAACTTTAAATTATATCAAACCCATCAATTTATTACATTATACAATTTATATGATATAAAAGCTTGTCGCGAGAGTTTAATATTGTATTCTTGTTTGTTTACACAGGCAAATCTCGCGACAAGCCGCGTCATATAAATTGTATAATGTAATAAATTGATGGCTTTGATTTAATGTAAAGTTTATTTTCTTCTTTTTAGAGCTTTTAAATAAAAGCTTGTTTTTAAAAATGTTTCTTTACTATTAATTTATTTTTTATTTTTTAGCTTTTTCGTGTTCTTCTCAGCAAACCCTTTTAATTGATACCCATATCATGGGGGTACATAAAAAAGAACTAGTCTGCCATCTTGGGGTGTCCGCCATATTGAATTTAGTGTAACGTCATTTTATGTTTCGTATTCTTCACAGCAAACCCTTTTAATTGATAACCCATATCACGGGGGTACATAAAAAAGAACTAGTCCGCCATCTTGGGGCGTCCGCCATATTGAATTTAGTGTGACGTCGTTTTATATTTCGTATTCTTCTCAGCAAACCCTTTTAATTGAAATCCATATCATAGGGGTGCATAAAAAATAACTAGTCCGCCATATTGGATTTAGAATGACGTCACTTAGCTAAACATGCATTGTCATCCAAACTAAACATGTATACAAAATTTCAGCTCAATCGGTTGGGGATAACTATTTTAAAATTCAGTTGCAAAATTTGACCTAAACAAACAAACTAACATACATTCATACATACATACATACAAACATTGCAAGTTAAATAAAAGCTTGTAAATACAGATTACCAGTGGCGGTCATAAAACACAGTAAACACACCAGCAGCTCCAAGCGTGGGGCGGAGGTGCAATGCATCGTAACGACAACACAACGCAAAATATGTATTTAAACAAAATACATACAAGTTGTATTTCATTACAGTTTGCATACAGGATGTTATATAAAATTGTATCTATTCCAACAAAACGCGGCAAAGCTGACATTTCGCTATGCCCTTCTGGTTGGGAATACCAAAATGTTGTTCGTTGGCCACCAAAAATGCTTAACACCCTGCAAATGGATCCCCATAGTCAACCAGAAGATGATTTGAAACAATATAAGTGTGTGGTTAAAAGAACCAACATTAGAAGCTACGAAGAAGCTGTAGTTTGGGAATCAATGTAGGTACGAGAATGTCTACACAGATTCTGAACAAAAATACGCTCCCATTTTTGTTATTATTAGTATAATATGAATTTACATTTTTGTATTTTTCAGTTTGAATGCCGAGCAGTGGTAAAAACTAAAGCTATTAAGACGCCACATACAAATACAAATAACAACATTCAAAGTTTCAATAACTTATTTGCTAGTGTGCGCGATGACAATGAGGTTACACAAACAATGAATACTATTCCTGTTGTTCCCCAATGTAAACCAAACATTTGCTCACCTCAGCCAATTACACAGCAAATATCCATAACAACAGGCACACCTTCTTCATCAACAAACCATTTCGGACAGAGCTTTGGATATAACAAAGTATTTTTACTTAAAAGTAGATTTCTGATCTCACTAATTGATATTCTCACAGTTAAGGAGCAGATCAAAAAGGACCTTAATGCCCGAGTAGCGACAGCAACAGACAAGGTACTTGCTACTTTGGATGAAATTGAAGCTTTAATAGCTAATATCAGTAGCAGCCAAAATGTTGTAGGTGTTGACGCTCAGGCAGTTAGTCAACATCTCGCCGATGGACATAACGCAGAAGAAGGTTTTCTAACTAAGTATCCTCTTCCTATCCTAGAATTAGAGGAACTAAAAAAGTTTGATGCAGAAAGTAATGTTTATCGTCCCTTGGGCAGCTAAAATAACAACACGATTTTGTAGTTTTTCACAATCTAGATATCTTTAATTGCCATTTGCATACTCTGACGGTCCACGTAATTTATCATTAAATGTCAATTTAAACCAAAATTTGGAATCAAAACAAACAACGAAGGCGTAAAATAACAATAAGTTGTGAACAATTGTAAAATGTACTACTTGCTTATGTATCGGAAAGATCAAAGATTGTATGAAAGTGCAGGTACACTATGGTCTGAATTTTTAATGTTGAAAAGCAGTTTTAATGTTAAGGAAAATATTAATTTTTTAAAGATTTTTCTTATATTTCTCTTTTTTTTTGTTTTGTTTAATGCTAGGCGAAAAAAAGGTTGTGTGTCAAACATGCAGAACACGCATTAGCAGCCCTTAGCTATCAGATGCTAATATCCGCGGGCTACTAATGCTCATTTTCTGCCCTTGTGACACAATGTACCATATAAATATTAATTATAATAAGTGTCAATGACGCCTGGCGCAAGCAGCTCTGTTAATACTGTGTGCAAAATATGTAATAGAAATGTAGTGAGTGCATTAAAATGTGTAAACTGTGAGAGCTTATATCATGTAAGTTGTGCTTAGCTATCTGCTAACGTTAAGTTTGTCAATGACAATAAAATAATTTGTTGTGAAGCCTTAACACAAGGAGACAGTGTCGACAATGACGGTATTTTCTTTGATGCAAAAGAAATGTTGATTAATGGGGACTATAAGGCTGACTCACATATTATTAATTACATTATTAGACAAAAAGACATTATCATACAAGAACTACGTGATAAAATTACTCTGCTAAATAACCATATAGATATTCTTAATAAATATCATGCTAGTTTTAAGTCCAGTGAAGGTGAACAAAAACTTAATCTTAATGATAAGATAAGTACTATTTCTGAAACAAAAAAAGTACCAAATAAAAATGAACACAAAAACATTACTATGACTAAGGGTAAGACTCCCATAAATGTAAATAGGCCAAACACCATAAATATAAATAAACAGAATTCTGATGCAATAACACAAAAAAATGTAGCAACCGAAATTATGCGAGTTGAGAGCCATTTAAAGCTCCAAGAATGTATTAATTTGACGAATACTCCACCTGCTTCTCAAATGAAAAAAGAAGAATGGAGCGAAGTAGTTAAAAAAAGACGACAGAGGCCAATCGTTGTGGGCAATAATATGAGTTCGTCTGTAAAAGGTGTACCGAGGACTGTTGACTTACATGTCTACCGCGTTGACCCTCAAACAACTGCTACAGATTTAACTAACATTCTGAAACCTAATTTTCCTGAAGTCATATGTGTTTCAATACAACCTAAACATCCTGATCTATATACATCTTATAAAGTGACAATATTTGACGAAAATTTTAAAAAAGCTATGAATCCCCAATACTGGCCTAATGGAGCTTGCATTCAACGTTTTTTAGTGATGCGCAAGAAGAAAGTGGAAGAAAAGGAATAGTTTTTAACCCCAATATTTTACTTTTAAATGTTCAAAGCCTGAACTCAAATAAAATTGACAATCTATATCTGGACATGATTAATTATACAAGTTTGAATTTTTTGTGTTTTAATGAGACTTGGCTAAATAACCTCTCCGTGGATACCTTGCATATCAGCGGTTTTAAATTAATTAGTTCCTACTGTAGAACTTTATTTAAAGAAGGTGGAGTTGCCATCTGGGCAAAGAATAATCTTGAAGTTAAACCTATTGATGTGATATCCTTCTGTACAGAAAAGCACTTTGAAGTATGTGCTTTAAATTGGAAATATAACAATATGAACTGGTTGATAGTAAATTGCTATAGGTCCCCTTCTGGTGATCTTAATTTGTTTATTGGTAAAATTGTAGATGTATTGAATAGTCTAATTAAGCCAAATGTTAATGTTATCTTATGCGGGGATTTAAATGTTGACTCGTATACTAACTCAAAGGATTTAATACGTTATGCAACGCGTTAGCCTGTTTTAATTTGAGTAGTGTAGTAAAATGGCCCACTCGTGTAACAGAAACCTCCCTTAAATATTGTTTAAATGTTATTTGTGGCATTTCATAAATTATTTCTTTCCTTTTCTTTTTTGGGATTTATTACCACATTCCTCGAGATTCCTATCCAAAAAATTCGATTTATCTAAAAAATATTCAAATTAACCAGTTTAAAACTGGGAAATAACCTCTACGCCTTTGACGTAATGTCAGAGGATCAGTTACTACGATTGATCACATTTTTATCAATTTTGAACCTGAAGGTTTATGCTGCGTGTTTGACAATGTTATATCTGATCATAGAACTGTTCTTCTCGATTTAGCTATGGTTCAATTGGTAAACAATAATAAAAATACTTCATCTTTCTTGAGAAGAAGTTTTAATGAAAATGCTATTTCACTTTTTAGTATATCGCTACATAATGAGAGATGGAGTAATCTTTACAATATCGGAGATCTCAATGAGGCATTTAATTCTTTTAATTCCACATTTAATTACTATTTTGAGCTTCATTTTCCACTTAGAAAATATTATAATAGTATGTCAATAGATAAAAAATGGGTAAACGATGAAGTGAAATTATCTAGTATGCATTTGAAAGATCTGTTTGTTTTACAAAAATGTTATCCTGAACTTACTGCTTTTTATAAAAACCGGAGAAAAATCCATCAACTATTGATTGAAAATACCAAAAAAGCCTACTTTCAAAATAAAATTATTAATTCCGAAAATAAGTCTCGAGCATCATGGAAGGTAATGTCCGAATTATGTAATCGGAACAAAAACCATAACAATATTATAATAAACGAGAATGGTATCCTGCTTGAAGATCCAAAAGAAATTGCTGCACTCTTTAATGATTTTTTTGTTAATATACCAAAAGATATAATTAGTCAGATTCCGAATTTAAATGTTCTTCCTTCTAATAATATAAATTATACAAATAGAACGACTCAATATAATTCCTTTTTTCTTACCCCTTTTACTACAAATGAAATGATGGATTTATTGACAAAAAAGTTAAAGAACAAAAAATCATCCGGTGCCGATGACGTTCCCATGTTTATAATTAAAAAAGTCCTTAATTATCTTATTGAACCTCTGACATATCTTGTTAATTTATCCTCTAAAACAGGAATATTTCCTGACAAATTAAAGTCTGGCAAGGTTGTCCCTGTCTTTAAGAAGAGTGATCCCAATTCTCTAGAAAATTATAGACCTATTACAATGCCTTTGGGTTTTTCTAAAATACTTGAATACTGCTTCATGGACCGACTGTTACTATATCTCGAAAAATATCACATTTTAACGAATAATCAGCATGGATTTCGTAATGGTATGTCAACGATAACTGCCGTGCACTCTTTCTATGAGAACGTAGTAAACTTTATTGAGGCGGGTGAGTGTCCTGTTGGGATTTTTTTCGATCTCAGCAGGGCATTTGACTGTGTCGATCATAATAGATTAATGTTAAAACTGAATGATTATGGGATTAGAGGTGTAGCTTTAAACTGGGTCATGACTTTTCTTGAAGATAGGAAACAATTTGTTAGTATAAAATATATGGATAAAAATGGATTATATACAGCTACCTCGGAATGGTCACATCTAACAGTGGGAGTTCCACAGTTCTAAATTTTAATGTAAATGATACTTCTTTGTGCACTAATTCTGAAAATGCGAAATTTTTAGGCTTATGTTTGGACAAAAACCTTAACTGGAAGGTGCATTGCGAATTAATTTCAAAGCTTGCCTCCATTACGTATTTATTTAGAAATATAAGAACGGTTCTATGTACAGAACAACTGCTTTCTCTGTATTACGCACAAGTTGAATCTCGTTTAAGGTACGGTGTTTGTTTCTGGGGGAATTCCACTTATGGATCTCAAGTTTTTATTGCTCAAAAACGTATTCTAAGGTGCATGGCTAGAGTCTCATATACCCATCTTTGCAAAGATATTTTTAAGAATTTTAAAGTATTGACCTTGCCCAGTTTATATATCTTTGAATTGTGTATATATGTTTTTAAAAATTTTAAACAATTTAATGTTAATAGCGACTACCATGCTGTTAATACAAGACATAAACACCATTTGCGTGTTCCCTTTGCTAGATTAGACCTAACATTTAAATCTCCTAACTGTATAGGACCCAAATTCTTTAATATGTCGACTTAAAATGTATAAAAAGTAAGCGTTTATTTAAAACTAGGCTAAAAGATTTTTTATTAAATAAGTGTTTTTATTCTGTCTCTGAATATACCTCTTTGTCTTAGTTTGTAAGTTCTTTATATGACTATTCCTATACATGTATTGTCAAAAGAAAGGAAAATAAATTGCTATTATTATTATTATTATTAATCGTACTGTTCCCTAATACACTTTTAATTCTGTTCATAAGGTCGAGTATTTTGGGAATAACTTTGGAAATGATGGCAAAAACAAAAGAGGAGAAGTAGTTGGGAAAAAAATATCTGAAGTGATAATTAGCAAATCTCTCATGCCACAAATTTCATACACAGGTGTATCAAGAACGGCTGGGGTAAAATCCAAATACGCACTACAAAAATTAGAATCTT
The DNA here is from genome assembly GCA_963680705.1 of Rhagium mordax. Lineage (NCBI taxonomy): Eukaryota > Metazoa > Arthropoda > Insecta > Coleoptera > Cerambycidae > Rhagium > Rhagium mordax. The sequence continues at coordinate 45,158,705 of OY796656.1, forward strand.
TACTGGCCCTTGTAACTACAGCAACCAGGAACGCTGATGACAGGGACGCGGCCACTACCGTGGAATTATTCAGCAATAAATTATTAAAACATTCGCGTAAAAGGCAACTTGCTCATGAGCTGAAGATTCAACGTATGGGAAAAAAACCGCAGACAGTGTTGCCAGTTCACGATCAGAATGAAGTGAGTGACGTTGAAGACACTGTAGTACATGAAGTTGTGATTCTACTGAGGCTTCTGCAGAACTTGTAGTTGATCACACAGCTGATCCTATTGTTATCCATGAAGTTGAGCAGGTTCTTAGAAACGAGAAGCCATAATAAAGTAAATTAATTATTGTTTTTATTTTTTTCTTATTTGAAAAGTGATACATGTTTATTTTTAAAAGTTTTATCCGCTGCATAAATATATTTGTTATTTTTTTTATTATTATAGAAGTGATTAATTTATTTTTCCAAGTTTTCTACATTTTTAGAATAAATATATAAATTTAAAATACAGGAGATGTTTTTTTATTGTAATTTTATGACCAAGGTATGTAGCAAAGGTAAAAATACAAATACTTCTTTATAGCAGAGCGAAAATAATTTACATTTTATATTCTTCAGGGAATAATATTTTGGATTCAGAAATTTACATTGTAGTTCATCTCTCAAAACGTTCTCCTCGAGTTGCATAAATGTTGATTAGATGAGTTAAATGGTGTTGTGAAAAAATCATGAGTATCCTCCAAAGGTGCCCCAAACCCAAATATATCTCCATTATTATTTATAGCATGTAAGAATGATACTATATTTTTTTCTTTGGTCATAAACCACCCATTTTTGTTATCATTGCCTAACATAAAATCTGACCCAAAATAAATTTCTTTGAATTTGTTGCAACTCTCTTGTTTCTTTTTCATATAAATATTATTAGTAGTTTGCATCTTACTTTCTCCTTGTAATGTAGAATATTGAATAACTCTTTTGGCTATTTGTGTAAGAGGTGCTTTACCAGAACGAATTAAGGATTTTAACTGACCAAGACTGTTTTCAAACGGGTATGAGCTAATTTCAGATAAACATCCAAACTTTTTCACGTCTTCAACTAGATGACATAAATTATAAAAATTGCTTATTGAGTCGATACCATAAATATCTACAGGGTGTCCCGTAATAAAGTGCAAAAGAAGAAACCACATATTCCTGAGGTCAAAATAAATCGATTGGACCAAACTTACCTCTATACCAAAATGCTTCCTAAGGGAGCTACAGGCCCCTAAATGTGGGCCCCTGAGAACGGTTTTTATTTATTATCTCCGAAACTGTTCAAGTTAAAGTAATGAAATTTTGCACATCCACTAAACTTTATAAGCCTAACAAAATGAGGTAAATATCATCTCAAAATTTTTACCAAGGGTGGGTCAAGCCGTAAGGGTGGGGGGTAAATATTACCGCAACTTTTTTATTTGTAAATTTTTTTGAGTTTTGACTTCAAATTATGAATTGTCAGAGTTTTTCACAAAAAATGCCCTCTTGTGCAACTTCGATCGGAGGCACCGTTTTCGAGATAAATTAATTTTAATATTCAAATGCATGCTCTAAAATGATTAAGGAAGTGGACTAATTTTTTACTTTTCGCGTCGAAACAAAATTTAAGCATTTTGAGCAGTTGTTAAAATAAATAAGAAAATCTTGGTTTGATCTAGCTCTTAAATTTTGTTTTGACGAGAAAAGAAACAAATTAGTCCACATACTCCACTTATCTAATCGTTTTAGAGCATGCATTTGAATATTAAAATGAATTTATCTCGAAAACGGTGCCTTCGATCGAAGTTACACAAGAGGACGGTTTCTTCCTAAAATACTCTGAGAATTCATAATTTGAAGTCAAAACTCAAAAAAATTTACAAATAAAAAAGTTACGGTAATTTTTACCCCCCACCCCTACCGCTTGACCCACCCTTGGTAAAAATTTTGAGATGATATTTACCTCATTTTGTTAGGATTAGAAAGTTTAGTGGATGTGCAAAATTTCATTACTTTAACTTGAACAGTTTCGGAGATAATAAATAAAAACCGTCTTCAGGGGCCCACATTTAGGGGCCTGTAGCTCCCTTAGGAAGCATTTTGGTATAGAGGTAAGTTTGGTCCAATCGATTTATTTTGACCTCGGGAATATGTGGTTTCTTTTTATGCACTTTATTACGGGACACCCTGTATGCACCCTTCTAAGTAGGCCTTGATTAAATGATCAGCTATGTCTATGAATTTCGATGAATATGTTTTGCATGATAAAATTGTGGAAGCAGTACTGAGCAATAGAAAATGTTCATATACCTCCTTACTCAGCACATCCTTAAAGACAACGATTCCCACATATAACAGTAAGACACGATATTCGGTACCTTTCCAATATTTTAGAAATTTTAGGCTTCTTATGTTACGCTGAATTTCCTTTGGTCTTCTTTTATCACATTTTATCAGCATATCGGAAAGTGCTTCTTCAATTTCAGTTGCCCGTAATTTTGAACGAAAATTAAAACTCCCGTTACACCAGCCCGATAAACATTTTCGCATTACACTGAAGAATAATTAGAAGTAAGCAATTTGAATAATATGTCATATTTCATATATTACCAAGATCTAATAAATGCAAGGAGTCCGCTATAATGAATTGATCAACCATGTTAATAGTTGCGATTTTTGTAAGTGGAGAATTTTTCACATGATGATCTGGGTCAACCTGATTTCTAAAATCACTGTCTGTTCTGCGCGGATAATCAAATTTCGGATAGCTCATATGACGTCCTTTTTTATCCCATTCTCCTTTCACAGTGCATTTTATACTACTTTTAGATGCATTGAAATATGGAGTACCTAGTTCAAGTTACAGCAATATTAATTATCATAAATAAAAAATAATAATTCATGATAACGAACCTTTCAAAAAAACTCGAGCAGGAGTGTCGCAAACAAAACATTTTTTCTACAAATATTTTGCATCCATTAATTATCAAACCATTTTTCAGTAAATCATCAATCTCATCGACGAACCGTTCTAAGAAAGATTCTAAGAGCGGTTTTCCATGTCCGTAATAAATTCCTGCATACATAGGTGGGATATCCATGCCATATATCATGAACGATATGGGCCAAAACTCCATAGGAGAGCTACTGAATGGTGACATCCCATCAACATTAATTAATTAATAATTCAATTCTGGATGGAAAATTTTTTTTAGATTATAGATAGATTTGAATAAATTGTGTTTTACTCCATTATACCAAAAATTACCGGTTCCCATCGGAACAATTTCTACTGCAGAGGGTATACTTAATAAGGTCCGGCCGTCTTTTGGAAGGCTTTTTACTTTGTGAGTTTTCAAAATACCAAGTGAATCAATAACGGCAGATATCGTCAACTTGCGAAGTAATGCCCAGTGTCTTAATTCATCAACAAAGTCAATATTATCATCAAGTTTAGCCCTTTTTTCTTCATCAAATTCATCTTCTGAATCAAGTACTTTTTTTTCATTAATATGATAATGATGAATTTCATCTTCAGAAGGACAACGAACTTGATGGCCAGCGTTTTCTACAAAAATAATTGTATTACTAACTTCAGCACTTGATTTACTGGACACTGGACTATTTTGTTTATTTTTCACGTTACACTGCACTTGAGACTTCAAACGTTTCACTTTCCGATAAAAATTGGAAGTGTAACGATACGGCTTATTGTTTTTCGTACTCATTTCGCTATCTACACCACAAGTGAAGTAAGTTTACGACTGTAATGGTTTTTTAAAATGGCCGAAATTCTTACGAATAATGACAAAGACAATAACTTAACAACCTAATTGTTAATATAACCCGAATAATATAAATTTTACAAATAGGTTACGTAGGTATGGCTAGTTTTTAAATTAGTAGTTTATAGTTAAATTTACTCTGTGGTAGATTATTCAGGTAATTGCTACAAAAAAGTTAATAATTATTTCTTCAGAATGACTTTTAGGTCAACTAAATGGATAATCGACTATTTGGTTGAAATTGAGTAGATAAACAAGGTAGAACTTTTCTACGATTTCGACCTAATATTACTTTAAAGGAGAGTAAATAAAGCCACCAAATAGGTTACTATGGAGGTATAAAATTACGTAGAATTTCCAACCAAATCTACCTAGTAGAATATTCTACTATAAAGACGATTTTTAGTTGCCCAAAAGGTATATGTTACCTAATTATAGTACCTAATTTTACTTCAAAGGAAATTTACCCCTGATATAATTTTTGGTAATTTTTCCCTTTCTGATTTGGTTAAAGTCACTTCTAAGCAGATTTGTGTACGAGGTAGATTTCTTGGTATAATTTACGTAAATTTAAATATAAATTAGAACCATTTGGTAAATTTAAATCGGAGGTATATTTTTCTAGTCAATTTTACGTAATAATTACCTTAATAAGTAAATTCGATTTTTACCAAGTCGAGTTATAGCTATAATTTTATGGAAAATGTTAACTGGGTAGGCCAAACTTCACCAAGTCATAGAACTTTTCAAAATAATAAAAAAGTTCCTATAAAGATGGGTGAGGAAGTAATTACTTTCCGAGATACAGGGTGTTCAAATAAAATCCAGACAATGGTTTTTTATGAATATGTTCGAAACGTCGAAAGATAAACAACTGATAATTTACACATATATTTAACTTTCTATATGCAAGTAAATCATTCAGAAGCGGGTAAAAAGGAGGGGCTAGGTATAATTTTGCCCTAATTCTTTCGTGTGTCACTCTTCAATTAATCAAAATGAACAAATGAACATGACTTGAAAATTTGAAGTTTTTTACACAAAAAAAGGTCTCCTGCTTCTTTTCTCTAAAATTATCAGCTTCTGGGTAAAACTTATTTGAATTCAATTATAATTTTATTATCACCAGCGTTCTTGATATACGGGAATAGTGAGCCATAATAATTGTAATGTTTGTAACAAATGAAAAATAATTTTGCAGGCTGTGCTGTGTAAATTATCATTTGTTTATCTCCCGACGTTTCGAACATATTCACAAAAAACAATTATTAGGATTTTACTTGAACACCCTGCGTCTTGGAAAGTAAATACTTCCCGACCCGTTTATAGGAACTCTTATTATTACTTTGAAAAGTTCTACCACTTAGTGAAGTTTGACCTATGCAACCCAACCTTGTATATTGATAGCTACATCTGTTGTGTGTAGGATACACAAAAATCTATATGATTTTTTCAAATGGAACACACCCTATACATTATGAAATATTTTGTTAGAACTTTCCACTTATAAAAGTGTTCATGGATTTACCTCAAGTAACAAGTGATATAAACGAGAAAAAATGTCCCATAACCACAGTGAAAGAGAAAACTAGATGCATTCAAATCTCTTATTAATATTCTTCCTAATCTCTTGATCTAATAAACTTTTTATCTAAATAGATATATGGTCATCTTAGCCTTTACCTGAAGCGAACCGATCAAACTTTAGATCTGAAATTATAATGAAAAGCCACATTTATAAAAATATATACCTAATGTGTTCCATTTACAAAGTATTTTACATACTCTGGCACGCTATTGAAAATCAGTTAGCATATTAAAAATAATAAAAAATTGTTGATTATAAGCAGCTTTTAATTTCGTTCAAATGAAAAGAATATTGAGGCAGTCCATTTAATAAGAATAGTTTTAAGTGCAACTATATATTTTGATGGTACAATCATTTATTCTTCTTTTGTGAAGTAGAACCTGTTAGATCAAGAGTTACTGCATATTTTAGTACATGTTTGAGAACCACTTGCTTTTGGGATATTCCATAGTCCCTTGTCAGTATCTTAGAACCACCTGCATTTGTGGACCATGATTGACAAGCTAAAGAAGAGTTGCGGTAAATCATTTGCTGGCGTTGCCGACGTGCAGGAGGCTGTGGGAGGACTTTTAACAATGTTCAAAAAACGTTATTAAATGTCCTCTTGCCGCCTCCTGCTAATTAGTAACCCCTGCAAATGATTGATCGCAATTGTTCTTTAGATGGCCAATCATGCTCCACAAATTGCAGGTGACAACCACTCAAACGAATTATGTACGCAATTGGACTTTATGAGAGCAGTGGATGCTTTTCTTTGAATTCAACATAATTTATATTTGCATGTTCACAAGTGGAACATCAATAAATATATTAGATAATTTTGTTATAATAGGGCCAGTATAAAACTTAAATAAGTTTGTTTATAAGCAATGAGTCTCAAAAGAGAAAGTATAGTAGATTGCAAAGGGATGTGAAAATATAGAACACATATCAGTTACCTATAGAAATGAAAAATTTGTTTGTTATGGTTACAAAATGTTTTATTAATGTCAATGAATACAATTTTAAGTATAAGTTTTCAAGATAAAGGTAGAATTTGAATTTGACGTGATTTTGGTCTCCCTGAAGAGCCAGATAATGGCGAAAGAACATGTACATCTTCTTGGGGACATCGTTTTTGGTTGGTATCCATAATAAATGAATTTTTGTGATAAGTTAATCCAATTATTATCATGCATTAAAGAAGATTCAATAAACTTAATAATTGTATGTTTAGAGATGAAACATCAATGTGAGTATATCAAATTGGATAGGTTTTTGTTATTATGCTTGTGTAAAGCCTAAATAAAGTCATTTATAAACAATGCATATCAAGCAAGAGAATTGTAAAAAAAAATACATGTTAATGTAAATATCCTGCTTTTAATGCCCCCCCTCATATCTCCCTTATTTGTCATTCTATATCAAATAAATTTGGATCGGTATCAAAGACCATTAGTATGACTTTTTTAGTAAAACAAGATTTATTTCAGTCAGTGGCGTGCATTTTATTAAGTAAAAAAGAGTTGATTTTGCGAGAAGCCATATTAGGCATTTTTTATTAAAAACCAATGCAATATTATTGATCAGCATGCCTTAGAATCACCATATTCAAAGTTTCACAGGATGTCGAATTATGGATTTCGAATTATAACCCCCAAAAAAGTACATTTTTGAATATTAAAACATACCACACACCAACTTGGAAACCAATCGCTTTAGAAAAAAGTAATTCCAGATTATCGTTTAAAATCACTTTCTCTATCATCAAACGTTATCGCTTCTTTCAAATTTCATAAACCAACAATTTAACAAATATTTTTCGAAAAATTAACCGCTGTCAAATATTATTTAATTTAAGGTTGTCGAATTTGAGAGCTTTGATGACATTGGGCGGTGTAAAAAGTAAATTTAAATAGTGGTTGTGGAAGCAATTTTTTTTTTAAACAAGTAGTTTCCAAGATTTTAATTAGGTATTTAATATTTCACAATGTTCTCTTACAGGGGGGGGGGGGGTCGTAATTTGAAAACCATAAATCGAAATTTTGTAAAAGGGGATTCTAAAGCACGCTGACAATAATATATTATTACATTATTTTTTTATTAAAAATGTAAAACATGACTTCTCGAAAAATCGATCCTTGTCTTCTTAGTAAAGTGCACGCCACAGACTAAAATAATTTTTGTTTTAAAAACGTCATAGTAAAGGTCTTTGATACTCATCCAAATTTGGTTGAAATCTATGTATAATTATACAGGGTAAATCTTAGAGTGGCGGCCATATTTATATGAGGCGACTCCGTTCAACTATGGGAACACAAAACTACAAATTTTTTTTTTTTTAACGCGCTATGAAAAATGAATATTGTTTAAACCCTTTTTATTTGAATTTGGGTACCCCGCCAGTGGAATGCGCTAGCGAGAGTAACGTCTAATAACTGAGACGCACACGCCTGTCTAGAACAGTGCGTTGTTGCCAAACTTCACGACTGAAATAAAATACGGGGAATTTATTGTAAAGCAAACAAGAAACTAAATAAAATGAACTATCTAAACAATAACAAAGTAAAAACTATTCTCCGTGAGTGTAACAATAAAAAAAGTAATACCTAAAAAACTTAATACTTAGTAACAAATAATGAACAGAAAATTATTTTTTCTAATAGCAATAAATCTTTACTTATCTTGGATCGGCATTTCTCATAGCAGGTGTTGAAACTGTCCTCCGTTATTTTCCAAACACGCTGTAGCTCGCCGCATCATAGAATCTCCAACTTTATTGAAGTCCGTATTCTGCCTTATGTGATTCGCAGCGTTTTCTACTATTTCCCGTAATTCTTCAACGTTGTTGACAGGAGTCGTGTACACCAAACCACCGTACATTGTACGGTGCACCAAACTTTTGATGTGCCCCCACAGATAAAAGTCGCCTCTAAAACACCACTAAAATAAAACTACACACACGTAGAAGGTACACCTCACTCAATTATTAAAAACACAAACGCAAAACTACCACATTTATAAATTTCTTTCACTAAAAACTGAAACAATTTAATTTTATAACCATAAACCACACTAGCTGCTGTCTGACTGGTCACTAACACTAAAAACTAAAACTAAAACATAGAACAACTGGCACACCGCCGTGCGAGGCTTTTGCATTTATCACCCTTTTTTGTTAATGCACCTGCTAAGTAACTAGGTCAGTGTCATAGTTTGTAAACAGTTCAGCGACTCTAACAGCTGATGGGTGGTTTTAAATTTAATGTCCTAACTAATTCTGTTTTTAAAATCTTTTTCATTTTGTGTCATAATTATGCAGACTATGCAGCCGGCTTTTTCATTTTGTTTTGTATTACAATTTTCATTATGGAAGTTAAAATTGCGTATTTCAATAAACCTGTTTATCCAATTGAATTAATTAATTTTTCATTTTCACTAGGTACCCTTATCTCTCTCTCGTGATTGGGTATCTCTGAATTATTAATGAAAAGTGAAAATGTAAAATGTAATCGATTGGTTTTATATCATCTACACTTGGCAACACTGTCGACCGGGCACACGTAATGCAGCAAGTGCTTGCCCAGCGGCACCGGAATTACAGGAATTATACATGAATCGCGAATTTTTTTAAAAAATTCATAACTCGGCCATTTTACAACCTACAAAAAAAAAATTCGGAATCATGTTCATGACGGCTAGTACTATTAACCCCAAAAATATGGCCGCCACTCTAAGATTCACCCTGTATATATAATAATTAACCGACTCAGCGGCGCAGTGGGCTAGAGCATGAGTGACAGTCATGGCTCTGGCTACACTGCCTATCGCGTCCGGGTTCGAAGCCCGGCACCGGCAGATAGCAATGTCGGTGGGTATGGATGTTTGTCTACGTTTTTTCTATTGTGTAGCCCCCTTTCGGACAGCTTTTGGCTTTGGAATTGGGGGTTGTCTATTTTCTGTGGTGTGTTTTATGTTTATGTTTTAATAACTAAGATCCGAAGGGGGTGCTATTAAAATTAGGACAGGGTGAGCCATTCAAAGTGTCAGTTCGGCATTTAGCTGAGGTTAGTGATTTGGTTTAAAAATTGAAAATGCGTAAGACTTTCTGCAAAAAACAAATTCCAAGAACAATAGAGTATTAATAGTCTAAGAGCTACTGAACGATTTGTTCAAAGTACTTATACTGGCTGAAAATTTGTAGACATTCATACCTGAAAAAGATATTGGCCATAGGCTGACCAATCCTGGCCCAATGCACCCCTATTTTTTTAAATTAGCGTAGTAGTATAAAATACTTTGAACAAATCGTTCATAAGCTCTCCGGGTATAATAAAATATGGTATATAAACAGTTTTTAGAACATATTCACCTTATGTGCTTTAATGCTACAATAATTTTTTTTTGTAATAAAAGACAAAGAATAGAATGTTTTATTTCTAAACTTATTCATATCCTCAAACAGTTAATCATATGATGAATACCTAATAACTTTTAATTTTTTATACCTGCATACACAGGAGAATTTACATAAAACTTTCACAAGAATAGATTAGATGTTTTGTTTCTACCACCAATCTAAGCTAAACTTAAGAAAACGAACATAGGGCATTCTATTTGATATTTGTTATCATAAATTGACTCAGTTAAAATCACCCCCCTTGCCTACGCCTTTAGAAATTCGATTTCAAAATACCTGACTTTTATCAATGCGCATGCGTACATTTTCGAGACCGTTTTGATAGTTCTTTCTGCAAGTTAGTTTAGATCAGAGTCGTACCTTGTTAGCTAAGATTGTGGGTAGAAAGAAAATACCTTACAGATTTAACAGAGACTCACCTGACCTATTTCATGATAGAAAGTTTGGTAAAAAGTGTCATACAAACTCGTCCAACTTAAAACTTTGTACCAAAACTCAACACTGCCTAATTTTTGTAAGTAGAGCGAAACTGAAACAAAACAAATCATATACATGGTGTTTCCTAAACATGCGGCACAAATTTGAGGGGATATTCTTTGGGTCAAAATAAGAAAAGAGTTCCCACAAACATATGTCAGGAATCGCTACATTTCTGGGGTACCTATTTTAAAAAAATTGGTTTTTATTACTATCTAAAAAATGCTCAAGCCGATTTCAGTTTCTTAATAATTTTATGGGATGTCTATTAGACATATTAGAGTTGATCCAGAAATTCCAGGTGCTTGCCCACGGGGTAGGTCATTTGGAATTTTACACGGAAATAATAACGCCCAGTAGATTTTTTTTCTTCACAAATATCTAGAGAAGATAAGTTATGAATTTTATTAATATAGTTTCCAGCTCCATATTACCCAGGTAATGAAAACATTATCATTGGTTTTCCTACGGGAGAGATACTATTTTACGACGAACTTATTTTGTGTGTGTTCCACTCCAGTATGATTTCATTGAGTTAATTTTTTTTTTTATCACTTATTTAACGTCGGCCTATTTCCGCTACCGAGGCTAATCACCGACGCCAGGAGACGAGCAACCCCCAACCTGGAAATTTTGCCGAACCTCTTATCTTACTAAGAGTAGGGATTTTTTACTTGCCTAACATAATAAACAAGGGACCGACTGCTTTACATCCCCTGCGAAGGATAGTATATCCTCAATACACCTCTCGCCTACAGATGTATTGCTTCTGCGATATAGCTGATATACAAGCCGCTAGAAGTAGGGAAGCGAGACCACGTCTTTCCGTGGAGCCCATCCACGTACTAAACGCAGTAATGTTGCTTTACTTTCATATCGCTATGAAGTGAGTGAAGTCAGTCCTCCGCTCGCTGCCCCATTGAGTTCATTCTGGAAAAAAAGAGCGTTTCTTTACATCCAAGCAGTGTTTCTTTGTAGCATCGCAAATCCTAACAGTCCTAACACTAATATACACCCATGGACAAAATTGTCGAATATTTTAAATTTTCCCAATCCTTTTGTATTTATAAATTTTAATGAAGGAACGCATTGCACAAGAAAAAAATAGTTTATTTCACGCATTTTAAGTAAAGAATATTACGTTTTCATTAGCAGAAAATGCTAAAAAATTTACAACGACGATTTGAAACCATATTCAAGTAATAGGGATAACAAAAAATATTCGATAATTTTGTCCATGAGTGTATATGGTCAAGAAGTAGTGTTCAGTCTTCTGTGCACTTATAGTGCATTAATAAGCCCCATTTACGCCGCTAGTAGATATGCTAGGTGCGTACGACGCCACTTTCAAGGCCACGCATTCTCGATGGACATGGGCCATCAGGAGAGCCCTTGGTTCTTGTAGCTACACTCTGGAGGTCGTGCAGAGGTCATCCTTCGTCTTCAGATGACGTCTGCTGCTGCTGCTGTAGCGGGGGTGCTAGGGGGGTGGTGGTGGGGTTAACGCTTAAGAGCTCTTCGGAATGCAGCACCCCAGGTCTGATGCATTAGCTGGAGGATGGCGTTTCTTCAGACCTAACGCAAGAGGTGCAATGCACTAACGCATCCTGCATCCTGCACCCTGGTCCCTGGCCCTGGAACCTCTTGCGTTAGGTCTGAAGAACGCCGTCTCCAGAAGCTTTTTTTAGTTTCTAAGTTGGTACTCCTGAGCAAAGAGTATTGTATACGAAGAGAGCATAGGCGTACCAGCTTGAAAAGGGGGTATAATTATATTAATTTTGCTAGAGTACGCCTATGGTAGAGAAAAAAATCAATGCCGCTATTTAGGTATTCTGAGATACGTGTCTTTTAAGTAAACAAACCCGACTTCCGAGAATGCTAATATAAACATCGCCTTCACTCAGTTTGAATGCATCACTTATTATCGGCTGATATATTTAGGTTAATTAAATTAAAAAAAAATAAATGCTCTTTAGTTAGAATTAAAAATTTGAACTTGCAATTACATTTTAGAGTGATAAAATAATGTACACATAGTATAATACATTATTAAGTTATTATTTAATGAAGTCTTTCGTTTCTAAGCCAAATGAAATCAAGACATATTTATTACACACACACACAGCACTAGGTCAGTATATTGTCAATGAATCAATTGAAGCTACATGACATTGAATTTTTATCGCTGACTAAAACGATACGTGCTTTATACCAAATTACGTTATAGAATCCACTTTACACTGTGTACCAAATAAAAATTTTATTTTCTTATTAATTAATAATTTAAGTTACACTCTTTAGCTAATTTTGACTGTGGAAATAAAACAATTGATATAACAATAAGCGGATATATTAATTTAAAAAAACAGAGTTTTTTAAAAATTCTATTTTTTATGCGCCCAACAAATCACTGTCTGCCGGGGTTCTTCTTCTATGAAGTCACCCAGGTTAGCGACATCCTCATCGCAAGCGTCACTGTGAATAATTACAACTGTGGAGGCTTCTTCTTCTTTTTCGAGGGAGGGAACCTGAGGTGGAGGCTCCATGAACGAACTTAGCGGAATCAGCTTCGGAGGTCGTGGTTCGAAATCTCTGCAACAATAAGAAATACATATAAGTATATATTATTACTTAGCGGAGAAAAAAAGCAGGAAAAATGAACGCTAAAAAAAAACTTACGTTATTCTTAAAGCAGTATCTTCAGACATGCAGAATAAATCTGGTGACTGGCTGGGGGAGTAGATATTTGTATCACTGTAACAATAAGAAATAAATATAAGTATATAGTATTACTTAGAGAGAGAAAAAAAAGAAGCATAAAAAATTAACGCTATTATTTTAAACTTACGTCATTCTTAAATCTGGTACACTGGTAGACGAGAAATGAGCGTCTTCTGATGTACGAAATAAATTTGGCGACGGAAATCGATGGGGGTAGACATTTGTATCACTGTAACAATAAGAAAAAATATAAGTATATATTATTACTTAGAGAAAAAAAGCAGCGGGAAAAATTAACGTTATTATTTTTACTTACGGCATTCTTAAATCTGGCAAGCTAGACCAATCAAGCTCAACTTCTGATGGTGACATGCTGAAGAAATCGGACGTAGACGAAGTCGATGGACTTGGTGGTAAATCGACAACATCATTTAAGCTCAATTCGCTAAACACGATAAAAAAAATATATTGTAAGTACAGAAATGTAAAAAAGAACAAATATCAACTTACTTTTCAAATAGATATTCCTCCAGGTTCCTAGGTGGAGTATATCTATTAATAAGAGAACTTAGACGATAAAACTCTTCGCTACACATTTTAAACTTAGGTACGTGCGCACATACAGTAACAATGATGAAACAAAACTGAATGAACTACGATTAGAAAACCGGTAAAGAAACGGTGTGTGAGGAGGGGACATTTATGCCGAATAAGCTAAATAAAAAGTTTCTAGAACGAAATCGCAATATCTCAGAGACGCAAAACAAAATACTAAACACGTGGCAAATAAATGATTTAATTCAGGGCCAACCGAACCATGAGAAAAAATTTTAAATGCGCATTTAGCAAAAACAGCAGTAGGCGATATTCCGGGAATTTTAGTCCGAGTGTAATTCAAATTTAGGTTAATATAAACAATTTAAGTCATTAATCTTAATGCATGTCAATATTAAACAAATCAGCGCCTTTATGCTTTAAATGCCGACCCATGGGAAATAAGTAATTAGCACGTATTTTTCTTAGAAAAAAAGCGTGACGTAAGCCCCGCAGCTGCAATTGTAGAACAAAGCCCCTCGTATGATGGGTATACGGTATACGTAATAAAGATGACGTCACAGATAATATAAATAAGCCGAACGTGTCACCGCAAGCGTAATTCGTCATATAACTACGTACCAGTTATCTCATCACGTGCTTTTGTGTGTTTATTAATATTAATATAACTGACTGAAGTTAATTTTACAGACATTTAAAAAAATACGTTTTTATAAATCTACATTGGTGTGCTTTGCCAATTTTAAATAATATTCAAACGTGCTGTGCTCCAGCAGATAAAAAATGTAAGTTATTTTTTTATTATTTCTTTAAAGTATGACTTAGTAATTTGTGATATTTTTTAGAAAAATGGACTTAACTCAATTGAATCAAATATCCCTTTTAGAGATCAAAGAATTCGTTAAAATTTACGAATTACCAATTAATGTGGCTCACCCGATATATCGAGCACAAATTATCAAAACCAAATACGGTGATAGTGTATTATTGGAATTACATGATAAAAATTTATTTTTACCCAAACGTATGGTAGCCGTAATGAAAGACAATCTGGAAGAATTTATTGACGGGAAATACAGTCTAATATTCGAAGGCCTAATTGAGGAAGGAAACCCCGCATTAGGATCCAGATTTAGATTCTTAGAATCTGAATAAAATGTAAGTAAAAATCATTTTTTAATTTAATATTTTAAAATTAATAAGTTTTTTATCTTTTTAGTGGTGAAAATTTTTTTATAAAATATAATAGACGGAGCAGCAAATCCTACTTCATTTAACAGACGTCTTTCGTGCAGACAAAACGTACACCAGCATGGCGATCAACTCAAGTGAAATAGCAGTCCTTAGCACCCAAATTACGTCTAAATTTCAAGAAGTGGAGACTCTCTTAGAAGAAGGATGCACTCCAACGCAACGTCTCATTTGGGTAAGACAAATAAATTGTCACATTAGACTGTTCAATAAGGCTATTAACAGTGCGGCTTTACCTGTAGGTGTACTGCGAAAATTGCAAACCAATTTAGGTCATTTAAAAAGATTTAAACATATCATTCGAAATTATAGTGTGGGTGCTGGAAATGTCGTGAAAACTCATATACGAGGGAACCGCGTAAAGTGGGAGGATTTAACTACGGCTTTTAAAAGTCGCGTTCGTACCGGGGTGATAATTAATTTAACTCATAAACATATCGAGGAATTTTTTAATGATGCTTCACATATGTTCAGCGCTAGAGTTAAAAATGCTTTAAAGAAATTACCAATGCTGAAAATTAACGCTTGCTTTTGTGCCGAATTTATCAGAAAGTCAGGAGAAATCGTAATAACAGCGAGGAAATATTTCAGTACGAAAAACAAACAGGTGGATATTTCCACAAATTTATCTGAATGGTTTGACCGCAACATAAAAGCCGATATTTCTCACGCTATTTCAGAATTCTCAGAATCAGGATCGGGGTGGGCCTTATCGCGTATATTATGTTTAGAAGTTAATTTAAATAAATATGAGGTGGGGAATGGCGTTTCATCTTACATTAGATTACCGGGACAAATTTTAAAAAAGCAGGCGTGTATTAACGTAAAAAATATGTATGATGAAGCGTGCTTCGCTTGGAGCATCGTCAGCGCTTTATATCCTGTAGATATGAAAAACCATCCTGATAGAATCACTTCATACCCTCAATACGCCGAAGTGTTAAATTTAAAAGACATTCAGTTCCCCATGACTATACCTCAAATAGCTAAATTTGAAAAACAAAATAACATTTCGGTTAATGTGTTTGCGCTGGAAATGGATTATAGGGCGAATTTTTCAGTAGTTCCCATACGTTTAACGAAAAATAAACAAGTTCAACATGCAAATTTATTAATTGTGCAAGATAAATATCATCCTAAACTAAAAGAATTCGAGACTATTCCAGAAGATGATGAACCAGAGGAAATCAAATATCATTATGTTTTAATTAAAGATTTATCTAGACTGTTAAGTGGTCAACTGTCTACAAAACATCAAAAAAATTTTTCTGCGATAGATGCTTGAATTATTTTAGTTCGGATGATAAATTAAAAGAACATTCCATCGTGTGCGAAAAATTTAACGATTGTAAAGTAGAGTTTTCGCGTGAGCCTTTTGTTAAGTTTAAAAATTTCGTTTACAAGGAAGATGTACCTTTTATAATGTACGCGGACTTTGAATCTCTGCTAGAGCCCCTCAATGAAGATAGTAGTCATTGTAAAACAAACCGATATCAGAAGCATACTGCATACAGTGCAGGATATTATTTTAAATGTAATTATAATGATGAGTGGTCATATTATAAAAGTGAACGGAGTTTGGACTGCATGTCTTGGTTCGCGGATCAATTATATTGCAAAATTTGTCTTTTCAAAATTGAAACATGTGGAACCCCTGAATACTATAGTTAGTTTACGGGATGCCAGTAAAACGTGTCATATATGTGAGGATGACTTCAACGAAAAAGATAAAATTGTTCGCGATCATTGCCATCTTACTGGAAATTTCAGGGGGTTTGCGCACAATAGATGTAATTTAAATTATAAAAATGCCTTCGTAATTCCTGTGGTATTCCATAATTTGGGAGGGTATGACGCTCATTTTGCAATTAGAGAGCTTGCCGAGAGATATCAAATTACATTATTACCTGAAAATAAGGAAAAATACATTAGTTTCACCGTTTACGATGAAGAAACTAATTTAAAATTCCGATTTATAGACTCATTCAGATTCATGGGCTGTTCATTAGAGGAGCTTGCTTCCACGTTAAAGGAAGCTAATTTCAGTAATTTAAAACGAGAATTTCCGAATTTAAATGACGAAAAATTAAAATTATTAAAAAAGAAGGGAATATTTCCCTACGATTACATAAACAGTTTAGAACGACTTGACGAACCACAATTACCAGACAAGACAAATTTTTACAATAAATTAAATGACTCAGACATTAACGAAAATGATTATCAACACGCGCAAACAGTTTGGGATAAATTTAACTGTCAAAATTTAGGTGATTACAGCGATCTGTACATGAAAACAGACATCATGCTATTAACTTGTGTGTTTGAGACTTTTCGCTGTACTTGTCACAAGACGTACGGCCTAGACCCCGCTCACTATTACACCATTCCAGGTTACACTTGGGATTGTATGCTTAAATATACAGGGTGTAAACTAGAAACCATCCAAGACGTGGATATGTTAATGTTCATTGAACGCGGCATCCGAGGGGGCATCAGTCAATGTAGCAATAGACATGCCGAGGCTAATAATAAACATTTAGACAGCTATGATAGCACCAAACCCTCGACATACTTGCTTTATTTTGATGTAAATAACCTTTACGGATGGGCCATGAATCAACCTCTTCCATATGAAGGGTTTCAATGGGTAGATGATACCAATATTGACGTCACCTCAGTACCTGATGATGCCGAAATTGGGTACATTCTTGACGTTGATCTTGAGTACCCCGAAAATCTTCACGATCTTCATAAAGATTTACCTTTTTGCGCTGAGCATCGAGCTCCTCCAAATTCTAAATTTGAAAAATTAATGACCACTCTGTACCCTAAGCAAAATTATGTTTTACATTATAGAAGTTTAAAACAGGTCTTGCAGCACGGATTACGCTTAGTTCGTATCCATAAAGTGCTGAAATTTAAACAGTCTGCCTGGCTTAAACCTTACATAGAATTAAACACTAGATTGAGGACTCTAGCAGTCTAATTTTGAAAAAAATAATTATAAATTAATGAATAACAGTACATTCGGCAAGACGATGCAGAATGTTCGTAAGCATAGAATCGTTAAATTAATAAAAAAATGGGAGGGGCGTTACGGGGCTAAAAATTTAATAGCAAGTCCAAATTTTCAAAATAGATCCATTTTCAGCGAAACACTTATGGCTATAGAAATGAAAAAATCTCGCATTATATTCGATAAACCCTTGTATATAGGAATGGCTATATTAGATATTTCTAAAACATGTGTTTACGAATTTCATTATGATTACATGCTGGAAAAATTCCCCGTAGACAATTGTAAACTTTTATATACCGATACTGACAGTCTAACATATGAAGTACAGTGTAATGACGCGTATGAAGAGGTCATCAAGAAAGACATTCATAGATTTGACACCAGTGACTATCCTTCAGATAATCGCTGGAATATACCTCAAATGAATAAAAAAATTCCCGGCCTAATGAAAGATGAAAATAACGGAGTACTGATGACTCACTTTGTTGGTTTGCGATCGAAGCAGTACACGTATAAGCTTGCGCAAGGTAAAGTTGTGAAGAAGGCTAAAGGCGTAAAAACTAATGTGGTGAGAAACAAAATTACTTACGAGGATTATTTTAATTGCCTTGAGAAAGCCTCAAATAAACAGCACCGGGAAGATGAATGTTTACTCCACAAAACACAACGCTGTATACAATCAAAATTACATAATGTGTACAGCGTTGAGCAGACTAAAATAGCTCTTAATCCATTCGATGATAAACGTTACACTCTACCTAACTCATATGACACTTTGCCTTGGGGTCACTATTCAATCATGGATGATGATGATGCCCACTAAAAAAAAAATCTCTCTGTCTATTATATTTTATTGTAAAAATTGAATTAATTTTATTATTATTATTATATTTAATCGCATATTATTATTATTGTATATTGTATTTACCCATATATTTTTATTTTATATTGTATTTATCATATATACTCTGTTTTTAGTTCAATATATATTATTTAAAACATCATATTTTTATTCCATATACCTAACCTAGAAATAAAAAACACACACATAAAGGTTTAATTAATATTTTCTTTATTCAAGCTTTTAATAAAAACATTTTTCTATCTAAATCATTCAGTATTTTATCTAAATTATAAGTTAAGCATTCACGTATACAGTATGTGTGAATGTTACAAGGATATATTTCACTTAATTTAAATAGTACATTATTAGGAGATAACTCGTATTGCGATTCGCTTAATATGTTATTTGTGACATTTAAAAAGTTATCATAGAATTCAGTAAAACTTAAACTATGCAGTAAATCCATGTGTGATGATACAAGTTTGCTAATATTTATAATCTCGTATACAGTGTTTCTTAAAAAATAAAATAAACTTGAAACTCCAGCGGCAGACAATTTTAGCATCTTGTTTCCGATAAAAGGAGCCTTTATTAGTGCATATTCAGATAAATGAATTTCTTCCTCCAGTTCTTCTTCTTCTTCTTCTTCTTCAGCTTCTGTAATCTCACTATTAAAATAATCTGAGGTAAATTGCTGAAGGTAAGTAATAAAATCATCCCAATCTTCTCTTATGAATGAAATATTATCTGGTTTCGTGAATACAGGATGTGACACGTTCAGCAATATTCTTACAGCAGGAACATAACCTCTTGCAGGAGAAAGTCCAGTAATTATTTTATAATTAGAATCTTTAATGTAAAATACATTTTCACAAATATATCGTTCTTCAGCGAGTATAGCCTCATGATAAATGTCATTAACGCGATCAATTTCACTCCAATAACCGGAATCTTCATCAGAGGAAAATGATGCACTAGCACCAGGTGATTTCATTATTATTATTGATTCTATCACACTCAAAGACTAACAGACAACTAAGCTGTATAAGGTATAATCTATCTTGT
Organism: Rhagium mordax; assembly: GCA_963680705.1. Taxonomy (NCBI): domain Eukaryota; kingdom Metazoa; phylum Arthropoda; class Insecta; order Coleoptera; family Cerambycidae; genus Rhagium; species Rhagium mordax. The sequence goes on from OY796656.1 coordinate 45,178,422, forward strand.
TTATGTAATTAGATAGAGGGAGGGAGGGAGGGTACTAATTTTATTTTTAAAAAGGCCTCCAAGTTTCATAAATGTGTGCTATTCTCTCATAAGATATAATGTAATTTTACGTATTTCATGCCGGGTATAACACATTTTCTCATAAGAGCGCATGCAAATCGATGAACACACGTGCAGGTTAAAGAATGTTATCTGAATCAATCCAACTGTTGTGCGCAGAATCAAAGCCTAGCCATTTCACGTAAGACTTATTACCGCGCTTACGTAACACCTTTTCCACGAGGTACACATCGGGTATTTTCGTTTTTTGTAGCTCCTCTTCGTAGAATCCTCCTCTAATTGGTCTACCCTGCATATCTTCAAGTAAATAGGTGGTAGGATTGGTGATTCGAACCTCGGATATTTTAAATAACTCTGTACTCCAGTTTGGCGTGTATCCTTTGCTAAACACATGCTTACTCTTACTAACTCGCACTATATCGCCCGCCTTGTAGCATCGTGATGCTGCTATCTTTATGTGATTGTAAGCCGAGAGTAAAATTTGTTTTTCATTCTTAGCGTTAACATCTACCGGTTTTACCTGGGTGGTCCTATGTTTTCGGTTATTATACTCTTTAACAATGTCCGGAAGCACCTCCAGCCATCGGTATGAACCGTTTAAACTGAAATACTTGTATAAACGCTCCTTTAACGTTCTAATAACACGTTCAACTATGGCGGCTTTCTTAACAGTAAATGTACTGTAGTGGTTAACCTTAAATTGCTTCATCAAGCGTTGAAAGTGAACATTATAAAATTCCGTACCCTGATCTGTATTTAAATTATTACAAGATCTCTTGCTCCCCTTGAAGACGTTCTCCATAGCCTGGGTGACTTCAGGTCCGCTCTTATTTTTTATCGCTTTAGCCCATACGAATTTAGAAAAACAATCTATCACCACTAGAATGTATCTAAAATTATTGTTATCCTTGGAGTAGTTTCCCATCTCAGCTAAATCTGCCTGCCATAAGTCATCTATTCCTTTTATTACTATGCGCCTGCGCCGCTTAATATTTCTACGAGCAGGTTTATGCAGCTCATTAACCAATTGAATTTTTTCTTTAGAATGCGACATCGTACAGCTAAGATAATGATGGAAATAGCACGGTATCAAATTAAATGAACATATAAGTCGAAATTTTATAATTTATACTCTTTTGCCTGCTTTAATTTTATTAACTTTCATCTCGATATTTTTCACTGTGTTAGACAGAGAGGTGAGATTCGCTTGCAATAGAACAATTACTTCGTCATTTAATTTTTTTATAGATTTTCGGAGGTCTTGTATGGAGCCTCTCTGTTTATCTAAACGAGTAGACGCGTCCTTTTGGTAATTGTTAAAGTTCGTCGCTAGAGTCGTAGCAATAGCGGTCATATTATCGTCCACGTACTTTTTATTGACAGCATCGCCATCTTCAGTGGGCGGTTGAACATTACACAATTTCAATTTTTCCACATCAATGTTTCCATCTTTGGTGAAATTAAAACCTCGACCTTGCGGTAATAGACTGATGTTCTTGCTAACGCTGCCACCTCGGGCTGAACGACCGAACTTATTGAGACTCATTGCGAATATGATGGGTGTAGGGAGCTGTAACACACTAATATATTATTCCCGCTTCTTTCAGTTCACTCAAAATGGCTAAGATTTCGTTATCATGTGAATCCGTATTTCCTGCAGCTTTGGAGGCATTTAAAAGTCTTAACCTGTCAACTAATTCATTGATATCATCCCAGAAGAGGTATTCTATCGGTTTTTCATTGTAAACCATATTCATACCCTGTCCGCTGCTATGAGGTTGAGTATGTTTTATTTTAGGAGTGCCATCACCAGCACCACTATTGTTTTTAAATAATGGTTTTATCACTTTAGTATATTTATGAGATCGAGTGCCATTTAATTGACTTGCAGGATCATAATTTCGTTTATGTGCGTTAGAGGTTTCTAGAATTTCCTTGTAATCAGCCAAGTCCTGTTCGCTGTAACCTTGAGGCTTCTTCATAAATAGCAGTTCATATAAGCCTTGTCTTCCGGTAAACATTTTATTGCCAATACTCAAGCCGGCATTAGAACCGATATTTAGTTCCATAGATCCGATGTATAATTTATTCATTTCGGTATTAAATCTCACGCCATAGGTTTCATCGTAATCCTTACTACTTTTATCATAGAGACCTGTTAAATATTGCTTAGCTAACGTAGGATACTGTTCAGCGGTGACGGTGGCGGCAGCATCAGGGTCAATCGTACTACTTGAATCTTCAAACATTTCATCATCATCTTCTTCTTCTTCTTCTTCTTCTTCTTCTTCTTCTTCTTCTTCTTCCACTTCTTCTTTCACTTTTATTTTTTTCTTTATATCAGATTTAATGACATTCTCTACTTTTAGAGTATGCTGCTGCTGCTGCTGCCAGGGGAAATTCTTAACCGCACCGAGTTCTCGTATTGGATCAATGACCGGTTTCAATAAACGTCTAATTGTTTCGTCTTGTTCAGCTCGACCTAATTTTAAAGCCAAGTACTTTCTTCGAATGGAATCTGAAGCTTTTTTTATCCTCCTTTTAAGTGCGAAATCTCGGTCAAAGCTATACACCTTCTCCCTAGGTGGTTTATATTCCGCGAGAGTAAATTTTTTATTACCCTTCATTGTTAAACAGGTAAACTGGTATGTTAAACAGGTAACAGGTATTTTAAAACAGGTAATAAACAGATACAGGGTTTTTCACAACAGATAACCTGTTTTTCAAAACAGGTCTGTACAGTCTGAGCGTCTATCTTATAATACTTGATGTTATTGAAATCTCATATACTTATATACTGATCAAAGCCTTTTCTATAACGTCCTTTATGTAATTCGAAATCTTTTATGATAACCAGCACTCCGAATTTATCGTTCCAACATTCTCTGCATAAATGTTCAAATTGTTCAAAGCTCATATCAGGTGTTACGTGATCATCAAACGCGTGACGTAAATTCATTTTATCCTGTTTAAATAATATTAGACAGTTACAGTTATCTCGAATGAGATGTTTCGGTATATGGGTATATGTCTGACAGAGATAGAAACAATCTACAAGCTTATGTCTCCCCATTGAGAAAAAAGCACGTATCTTATCCTGCTTGTCGCATGCTACGTCATCAAATATAAATATGGAATTCGTTTTAGCTTCGGATGGATCGATGATATTTTCGTTAGAGGTGTATGGAAAGTAGCCTACGCCTTTTACCTTCTTCAGCACATCTTCCAATAATTTATATTTAGGTTGATACAGAGACTTGGAGTACACGTATACATTCTCGAACCACAGACCGTTAGAGTCGAATAATAGACTTAGTAGAATATTTGTCTTCCCCGCTCCGCTAGGTCCGCATACAATCGTTCTTAAAGCGTTAGGAAATAACTCTCCATGTTTATCACATTCTTCTACAGAACCATCAGAAGTTAATAAATCTAAATTCTCTACAGGGAGAGACGTCTTTTGTCTTTGAATGCGCATCATGAACTCTATACTTTTCACTCTGTACATTCCTATATATAGAAGTTTCGATCTCGTACATCATCAGTTCTAGTTTAGATGACGTCGAGGAAACATCGTCGTGTAACAGGCAGAGGTGTAGTTAACACTCTTATCAATAAGCTACCTTTCGAACTGCATTTACCTGGTTATCAGTACTGCGGCCCAGGTACAAAGTTACGTAAACGTTTAGCTCGAGGGGATCCAGGTGTTAACATTTTAGATCAAGCGTGCCGCGAACACGATATTGCTTATAGTGAAAACGCAAACTTGGAAGACAGACATAAAGCTGATTACTTACTAGAACAGAGGGCTTGGGAACGCGTTAAATCTAAAGACGCCAAATTAGGCGAAAAAGCAGCAGCTTGGGCTGTCACTAACGCTATGAAGGTTAAACGTAAGTTAGGTATGGGTGCTGCAGGAGGCTGTAATAATAAGAGAAAAAAGAAAATTCCCTTCCGCAAGGCCATCATATCGAACATTGCTAAAGCGCTGAAAAAGCATGCAAGTCATGATGTGAAAAAGGATATGGCTATGAGTGTTAAAACGGCGCGAATTGCCATCAAGAAAGCAGGTGGAAGGAAGAAAATCAATGTCCCCCGGATTCTACCGCTGCCAAAGACCGGAGGCTTTTTACCTCTGATACCGATCTTTGCAGGTCTCTCAGCTCTTGGAGCTCTGTCGGGTGGCGCTGCGGCCATCGCTAAAACTGTTATAGACGCTAAGAATGCGAGGAAAACTTTGGAAGAAGCTCACCGCCACAATAGAGCCGTGGAGGATGTAGCTTTGGGTAAAAAAGGTTCCGGGCTATACATGAAACCATATAAGAAAGGATACGGATTATACTTGAAAAAAAACTACCATTGAAGCTACCCAATAGAGCACTCTCTGACCTAGACATCTTAAAGTATGCTAAAAAGTTAAAAATCCCCCATTTCAGAGGTGTCTATATGCGAGACTCTTTACCTTCACGTCCGCCATCACCTAAAGGAAACGAGAGCGCCATCATTAACTTGGACAGCATAAAGGGACCTGGAACTCATTGGGTAGCATATAAGAAAACAGGCAATTCCGTAGTATATTTTGATAGCTTTGGATCTCTGAAACCGCCAATAGAATTAGTTCGATACTTTGGCGCGAAATTTAAAATTAAATATAATCCTACCGCATATCAAACATATAACTCTGTAAATTGTGGTCATTTATGTTTACAATTTCTCTATAAAAATAATAAACACACGTGATATGTAATCAGTATGTCATCGAACACCTTCAAGTTAAGTGATTGCGAATCTGTTCTCTCCGTGACTTTTACTAATCCTATAGAACTAGATCCGCGATACAATTATTCAATAGCGTTAATTGGTCTGGACACCTATAATACCATACCTAACATCGAGGACGGTGTGAATAACAAGTTTTATTATTGGGAGCTGGGTGATAGAAGCTTCAAAGAAAACGTCATAACTATACCTACAGGATCTTATGAAATAACTGACATTGAATCCTATCTGCAAAAGAGATTACTAGCCGGCATCGGCGTAACATCACAGCAGCAGGCTGACGAATACTTATCTCTGAAACCTAACAATAATACGCTCAAGTGTGAAATTAAAAGTAAACACGAAATTAACTTTAATCACAAGGATAGCTTGGCCACCCTATTGGGTTACAGTGCTAGCAGAACATTAAAGCCAGATATATTATATGAGTCTGATTTACCTGTTAAAATAGTCAGAGTTATAACGATTCAAGTGGATTGTAACATTACTGTAGGAGCATATTCCAATAATACTCCTACGCATACGATTTTTGAATGCGGTTTGAATGTTGATCCTGGATACGCTATAAACATTGTACCTGGAAATTTAACTTATCTACCTGTAAACCCTAGCATTCGAGAGATACGGAATATCACTTTGAGACTGCTAGATCAAGATTCTGAGCTTGTTAATCTTCGAGGTGAGGAGCTGAGTGTGAGGTTAGAACTTAAAAAACATGCGATTAATATTTAACCATAGTAAACCTAATATATACGGAGGAAGCTTACATCATCCTCATTCTGCATCTAATCGTACAAGTGCAAGGTCATCACCACCACCACCACCACGATCATCATCAGGACCTGCCAAGTTAACGTATTCAAATTATTTATATTTATCGTCTTTGGGCTATCATGTTAGAAGAGCTACAGCTATTTCAAGACCCTCACTTCGATGATTCAATTGAACGAGTTGAAGTTCGAACGTACCATCCATTCGTTAAAGCCTATGAGAATAATGATGAAATCGAAATTGCTATTTATCAGCATGATGCTTTGATTGATATAAGTGAGGGGGCGCTATCAATCGAGGGAACTTTAAAGAAAAATGCCGCTGGTACGGGCACCATTGAATTCACCATATTTGATTCCGTAAGTTATGAATTAAATGGCTCGGAAATAGATAAAGTATGCGACCCTGGAATTGTGAGCACAATAAAAAGTTATATATGTTATGAAAAAGATGATATTTCTCATAGCATCGCAGGTTGGAATTATCCTGCTGGCAGCCTAATTACATATGACGCTACAAATTCCACCTTTTTCTTAAGAATACCCTTGAAACATTTACTGGGATTCTTTTACGATTATAAGAAATACGTTTTCGGTAAACAGGTTCTACGTTTGATACGAGCTCGTAGCGATAATAATTGTTTTAAAGCGTCAAAAGAGGATACAGATGGCGAACTAACCATCACTAATATTGAATTAAAAGTGAAACATGTCCATTTGAATGATATCCCAAAAATGAATTTTCTAGCTCAAGTTAATGCTGATACGCCAATCCTACTAGCATTTAGACAGTTTGAAATTCATGAGATACCCACCCTGGTGGCAGGTGCTACAAAAGAAATTTCAGTTCTTAAAAATGGCACTCAAAGTCCTCAAGCTGCCATCCTTGCTCTTCAAAGCAATAAGAAAGATTCCAAGACGAAAGACTGCACGCAATTCGATAATATTGATATATTTAATGTAAAATTATTGTTAAACAATGATCGTTATCCTTATGAAGATATGAGGTTAAACTTTAAGGCTAAAAAATACTCTGAGGCCTATCATATGTATACCGACTTTAGCAAGTCGTTTGCTTTAAATAATAAACCTATGCTAGATTTTGATGCTATAGACTGCTCGAAGAGAAGAGCTCCTATTAAACCATCGATTGTAGACATAAAAATTGAAATTGAAAGTTTGACCCCCTTCCCCCCAAATACCAAGGCCTACTGCATTCTCGTACACGACCGCATTTTGGAGTATTTGCCTCTCAGTGGAGTCATAAGAACCATTATGTAAAAGAGAGAGAGATAGAAGGGATAACTTAGTATGTGAAGAACTGTCGAAGAGTAAACATGAAATTGATGGTCGTAGATATTCAAGGTTTTAACCTACCCGATTTCTATCCTAAGGAAATCTCGTTTATTAGTGGAGATCAACATGCTCATTATTTACTTAAACCTCTCTTACCGTACGATTCGTTAAGTTATGATTTGAAGAAACAAATAAATTACTTGGAATTACATCATCATGGGTTGAGGTACAGCAGTGGTTACGTCGACGATAATGACCTAAATGAAATATTACGTAATCATCTACTTAATGGCGCTACTAACCTTGTGTACGTAAAAGGTCATCAGAAAAAGGAATTTCTGGAAAAAAGATTACATGCTTTGACGCAAACTTCGGCAGCGGTGCCATCTATCATTAATGTCGAACAGCTTAGTGTTGATGTCGAGGTTCCAAAGTTCGATAAAGATTTACCGTATTGTTTAAATCATTTTACTATTAATAATAAAAAAATTGTATGTAGCTTAAGAAATGTCTTCACTCTTTATTATTGGTTATATTCTAGTTTACCTAAATAAATGTGTATTTTATTAATGATTTTTAATTTCTTTACCCTCTCCACTCCCTCTCCACCTCTTTGATATTATCCTATATGCAAGCATTATGTACTTTTAGTATCTAGTTGAACGTAATATGAGCAAGATGTCATCCTTTAACTGCTTGTTAGAAAATCATTTACATAAATTACAAAAGTTAAAAGAAATGATTGAGTTTTATCAGGAGAAACAGCGTATGTTTTCGCAGTTTCAAAAATTAAGTGTTATCACTAACAGTGGTGTATTCGGCGATAGAAGACGATGCGGTAAACAATTACATGCTACTGCAGCACGAAGAATTGCTCTCTAAAAAATGCAGTCTCCAGTATTTTTATCTTGCGGCCATATCGCCAATTCTATAAACAGTCTTTGTAAAGTTTGTGAGATTCGTAAAAAGTGTAAAGTTTGCTATAAAAATGATCGCGATATGATATTCATACCGTGTGGACATATTGCAATATGTGCAGACTGTAGTTTTTCTCAGAAAACATGTGTAACCTGTGGAATACGTTTGCATGCTACAGTTCGTATAAAATAATCCTTAAATTTCATTAACTATTACCATTATAAATAAACATTATTTGAGGTTAAATCATTAGTGTTTATGTGAACGTCATGATGTATAGTTCGCAATTTATTCTGCTACATGCGATATTCCAAAATATACTCTACGTACATAGACCATATAATTCTACGGACGCTTTTGTGTGCTTCGATAATCCACAAAATGATTCATGTCCTTCACAGTGGATAAAAATGACTCCTAGTCGTATTAACGGTAATAAATTGGCTACTTATTCCTCGTTTATATCTAATAATACGGCTGGTTTTAAGATAAAAATAAAATTTAAAGATGACATCATCGAAGAAGAAGAATATAACTGGATCTCACTTTTCCCCCCTTCACCCCCACCTGAACCTTCGGTATATTCAAGCCCTCCACCGTCGCCTTCAGACGTCTCAGTTGAAGTCTTGCTTTACTACCTAGCAGTTTGCTCGTCAATTTTACTGCTCAAGTGCATAATTAGAATTGTTCAGCGCAGAAAGTGTCTATTTATGCTAAATTAAGAAATACGTAAAAAACATCATGTGTGACTCATCAGCACCTGCATCGCTAAAAGAAGCTGTCGATTTGCTGCTTACTTCATTAAGATGTAGTCTAAGTGAAGGATGTCATAAAGAAAAATATAGCCTGGGCATATATTATTGTGAACTTTATATCGGTGATAATATTACGCTGAATAACTTTTGTGAATCGATGGTAAAATGCGGTCTTCATGAACAATTAAAACAATCAGTTTCCAAGTTTATAACTGATGAGGTGCTCTATAATAAATATATTGGTGACGATGAGGTTGACTTAATAGAAAAAGAAATCTCTCCAGATCCTATTGCAGAAGCAATTGGTTCACTCCGTTTTATTTTGATGTGTAATCTGAAACTATATTTTAACCACCACCTTGAAAAAGAAGATCGCACTACCTGGCGCAATAAAATGGGTATAAAATATTGTGATTTTTATATCTGGGGCTATATTACATTGGATAAATTTTGTGCTACAATGAACCAATTGGAGCTGCATGATTTATTAAAAGAACACCTGTCTGGACTTGTAAGTGATGAACTTCTCAATCTACTTCCCGATTACGAAGGAGCAATTTAATATATTTAATAAAAATGTATTTTATATGTGAATAAATATCTTGTAACAATATCTGTTTTTTATTTAAAAAATGTCATAAAGAACTTTGTTTATAACCAAGCATCTAAAATACTTAACCTTGAAACATATCTATCCATCTCTGTCTTACTCATTGAGATTGAATAAAAAATAATTAAATAACTGTTCAATTTGCCTTACAAGCTGTGAAGCCTACATGTGAACACGTGCAAATGTTTATAAATAAAATTCCCAGAAGTCGGGTTTGTTTACCTTATAGGCACGTAGGTATATATAAATTTTTCTACCATAGGCGTACTCTAGCAAAATTAATATAATTATACCCCCTTTTCAAGCTGGTACGCCTATGCTCGCTTCGTATACAATACTCTTTGCTCAGGAGTACCAACTTAGAAACTAAAAAAAGCTTCTGGAGACGGCGTTCTTCAGACCTAACGCAAGAGGTTCCAGGGCTAGGGACCAGGGTGCAGGATGCAGGATGCGTTAGTGCATTGCACCTCTTGCGTTAGGTCTGAAGAAATGCCATCCTCCAGCTAATGCATCAGACCTGGGGTGCTGCATTCCGAAGAGCTCTTAAGCGTTAACCCCACCACCACCCCCCTAGCACCCCCGCTAAAGCAGCAGCAGCAGACGTCATCTGAAGACGAAGGATGACCTCTGCACGACCCCCCAGAGTGTAGCTACAAGAACCAAGGGCTCTCCTGATGTCCATCGAGAATGCGTGGCCTTGAAAGTGGCGTCGTACGCACCTAGCATATCTACTGCCGCTAATGACTTTAATTTTACACATCAGAACTAGAAACATTAATCAATATTATTATTCACTTATTTGTATTATATCCATGAAACAAAACTGAATTAAAGATTTATCCAAAACGGGCTAGGGCAGAAGACCCAATAGTTGGCATCGTCTTAGTTATTGGCACTATTCGCATTTTATGAAATTATAATTGGTAATTACTACATTTCTTAAATACATTGGAATTATTTACAATCTGGCAACATTGGTATACGTCACACAATCGTTTCAGTTGACAGAATGAATTCGGCGGGATAGTTGTAACAGTTTATGTGGTGCTCTGCATTGTACTTCAGTTTTAAGGTAAGAATTCATAATATTAGCTAAGGGCAACCGTTCAAATAACCGGGAAATGCTCGTTTATTAGGTGTAATAATCTGTTATATTTTTGTTTGTTTGTTTGTCAAGTATTCTTTCTACTAAATATAATAGGTTAGTTTCACTTTTTACTTGACCTTTATGAAAATAAATTGGGTGCCAACTACCGGTACACTAATACAGTTAAATTCAATTATTGGCACTGGTGCCAATGATTGGTAGTATTTTATTCTGTTTCGTGCTTCTAATAATTGGCACTACAACTTTTTCCCAGTACAGAAAAATTTTGATCGGGTTAATGTTATTTGCAGATGCCTAAGGTTAACAAATATGTTAAAGCATATGATGAAAAGCAAATCCATAAAGCTATAGCAGAAATTAAAAACGGTGTTCCCAAGAAGACAGTTTCTAAAAAGTACGATATCCCAGATCAACTCTTCAGTTTCGTTTATCCAACAAATTTAAAAAAATTCGACATGGGCCAAGTACTTGCTCAAGTACTGAAGAGGAAGATATACTTGTAAAATAGTTGACTGAGAGCCAAAGAAAAGGGTTTCCTAAAAGGGTATCTGACATTCAAGACTCTGTGAGAATTTTTTTTTAAAAAAACGATCGAACAAATCCTTTTAAGGATAATGTTCCGGGATGGCACTGGTCTTACAACGGCATCCTATTTTGACAGAACGCGTTCCAGAGGCAGTAACCAACGCTTCTTCTAATGTATCAGAAAATGACATAAGAAAGTGGTTTACACAAATTGAGGACTACCTTTTAAAAAAGAAAAATTATTTCGAAATTTTGGCAGATCCAAATAGGGTTTACAATGGAGACGAGACAGCGTTTCAACTTTGTCCAAAGGGAGATTAAAGTGCTGGCAGTTAAAGGTTCAAGGAATGTATACGAAGTAGATCAAGGTACTGCAAAGGCTAATACCACGGCCATGTTTACATTTTCTGCGGCGGGAAAAACAACACCCCCTATGCTAATATACCCCTACAAAAGAATTCCTACCCACATAGCAGCAACAGTCCCTGGAGAATGGGGAATTTCAGTATCCGATAATGGTCAGATGAAGTCCGAAATATTTTTAGAATATATTTCCAATATACTATACCCATATTTGAAGAAAATGAGCGTCACTTTTCCCGTCATTTTGTTTGTTGACGGTCATAAAACTCATATGACCCACGGGCTAAGTCAACTCTGCACGAAGTTGAACATAATTCTTATATCCCTTTACCCAAACTCAACGAGGATTTTACAGCCCGCCGACGTTGGTTGTTTCAAACCACTAGAGTCGTTGTGGAAATCTGCAGTTCTTAAGTGGCGCAGAGAAAATTCCTTTTGCCAACTGACTAAAATTCTCTTTGCTCCGATTCTTAAAGAAGCCATTTCCGGAATTAATGAAAAAATCAACGATAAACGGTTTTCGCGCATGTGGATTATCTCCATGGAATCTTAAAATATACCACTTGAAATTTTGAAAAAACCATAGTTAGTGCAGTAAAAAATAAAGAAAAAGTCTCTCTCTTTTTTTTACTTTACTGGTAGAACAAATTCAGACCTATCATATACTATTCCATTAAGTAGTGTAGTGAGATGAGGTCATGCGTACAATTGCCGGTCTTCGATCAACGGAGTAAAGCGTTTGTCGAAGCCGGGGTTTGAATGGGTGACCGTATCTCATTACATTACCGAGGATAGTGCAGCGGGTTAGATCGCCCTTGAGTGGCACAAGGCAACTAGTTACTGCCTATCTCTCCTGGGTTCGAGTCCCAGCTCCGGCAGATGGCAATGTCGGAGGGAATGGGTGTATGTGGTGTGTCCTGGTTAAGTGTTAGAATGGCTCTAAGCTAAACTTCGCCAGGATATATATAATATAATAAGTCAGTGTTCATTAGATATCATAAAATACATATTTTACTGTTCACAGATGTTTCCATTTTCAAAAAGTATGAAATTTTACTTTTTTAAAAATCATGTTTTCTTGTACATCTATTGCCATATTTCAAAAACGAATAGAGCTATCGACGGCAACTTTTTTTTTGTTATAAAACCACACTTAAGATCTACTATCTGTGCATAGTATAGTTAGTAGAAAAATTTTAATCATGCTAAAAATTTATATGAACCTTGGAAGTTCAGAAAATGCGCAGTTTAATTTTCACTAATAGAGAAACTTTTTTATTTTTGGAAATGCTGTGAACAAAGTAAAGCCAAAAGACTAAAAATCTTTTTGACAACATAATTATTGTATCTTTTATAGTTAAAGTACAGTGATTTTTTTAGGGTAAGCGAAATGCAAAAAATAAATGTCAATACGCCCTCGACGTCCACTAAAAACGAGTTAGGTTTCGACCGGTGATACTATCAATTGTTGCTTTGGTTTTGTTGAAGGTCAAAGTATAAAATATGTAGTGTGTAGCGCAGTGTTGCCAATTGCCAGATAATTATCCGAAATGCGGATAATCAGACAATTCGGATATAATTTAAAAGAGGATAATTTCGGATAATTTGGAACTTCTGTCACGATTCCTTAATTTAAACCTGATATGAACTTCTTCGTTCTTAGAATAACAGCAACCGATGGGAATTTTGAAATGAGTGGGTTGTTGGTTCCGTAAGTTGCTTCTATTTGTTAATTTTCTATGATTTTCTGTTACTGTCTGCATTTTGTGCTGTGACTGTAAGCATGTAGCGGTAAGCGTTAGCGTAGCGGCTGTCGCTGTCAACAATCATAATAATCAACAAGTCTGAAGTCTCGAAGTCTATCATAATCTGTGACTCACTACATTTACTAAGTCGCTAGTTTATTTGAATTATTTATTATTAATATTATTTGTTTAAAAATAAAAAGGACGCCTGGTTAATGACAATGGTAAGATGTTTATTTCTTTTTGTGAATTAACGTAATATATATTAAAATATATTTATTGCAGAACACTGTAACGTCTCAAACAGGTGCTGATATTGATAATGAAACATCTCTACCTCAAAAAAGAATAAGAAGAGACAAAATACATGCCTAAACCATGATGAATTTAAAGCATGGATTGTCAAGGGTAATGATAATAGAGAAATGGTTTTTTGTAAGATGTGCAGCCAACAACTGCATCCACATAATTCGGTGCTAATTAATCATCACACAAAATTAATATGAAAAGGGTAAAGTCAAATAAAAAAATTTAAATGTTGCAAACAACATCCAAAGAAAAAAATGTAAGAAATGCAGAATTAAAGTTATGTGCAATGTTGTGCACTAATAATGTTCCTTTTCTTTTAATGGACACTGGTTCCATTAAGTAAAAATATATTTCCTGATTCGCAAATAGCTGCTGCAATGAGTGTAAAAAGATCAAAAGCCACAGCCATGGTAAATGAGGGTTTGGGCAAGCATCTGTTGAACGTTTTATATAGCAAATTGAGTACACCTGGATCTTTTTTTTTCTCATCATCATACGACGGACATATCAACTAAATCTCAGTATGCCTTTTTAGTCATTTAGTTTGACGATGCGCAATGCGCACTGCGAAGCATGAGAGCACGGGGTAGTCTCCCTATGGGGTCAATTTCGGGCGAGATATGACTTTACATGGGAACTACTTTAAGTTGCGGGATATTACGCCTGGTTCCAACACCACTAATCGGCCACCCGATTTCGATAAGTTATTTGAAGATGTTAGGTCCCGCCTGGACAAAGCCTTTCAGCGTAATCAACGGGTATACAATTTACGAAGGCGTGACGTTCAATACCAAGTCGGGGATCGAGTTTGGCATAAAAGCCACATTCTCTCGAACACAGCGCAATACTTCACTGCGAAGTTGGCTCCAAAGTTCGTTGGTCCTTTTATAGTAACCAAGAAGGTGTCACCGTGGACCTATGAATTGAAAGACCTTGACGGGAAGCCCAGTGGGTTGTGGAACGTTAGAGACCTTAAACCCGATACCGCTGGGAACCACAAGATCAACTCGATTAACGCCTAAATTTACTTTCATATTCATAACTTTTGTTGTACCTACGAGTAGTTTTGCATGAGGCCGCGTGTGTGTCTGATGCCACATTGTAAAAACTCACTAAAATTGTCATCTATGTTATTGAACTTTGCTTAGTACCTATTGTATAGATTGTAGTAATAAGTTAAAAGATGATGCAACCTATTGGTCGGTGTCTTGTTTGGACTTTTCCCTATCTGGATCGTTAGGCCTATTTCGTGTTGGATATTCGTTCGGAGTTCCTATCAGTAATAAATTGGATTTTTAGACCATCGATTCTGATGTCCAGGACTGGTTTGGTTAGGAATTTTGCCACTTGTTTGGTTTTGGGTGGACCTATAGTCCGGATAGGCGCCGAAGGCGGATATGCTGGTGTGAACGCCCGATGATCGCGGAAAGAACAATGTTTTTTTATTAGTGTTTTAAGTTAGATTTTAGACGTAGCTTTCGAAATTACTGTGTAATTTTTTTATGAAGTAAGTGGGTGATGTTACGGGTCACTTTTCGTTCCACGTAACTGTATTTAGATGTAAACAGCAGAAGCAGAATTTTAGTAAACAAATCTTATCATTATCCCAAGCACAGTGTATGTGTGGGTTCTAGGCGAATATTAAAATACGTGAGTTAGGCGGAGGCTATCGGTAAATGACCATCTTTTAGGCGGACAATTCCGGAAACGGTATCGAAGGTCAGAGGCCATACTTGATTGGTGTCGAAGAGTAGAAAGACGCTCGGACAGGTGTTCTCGGTGTGAAACATATTTTGGTAATCATCTTGATGGATTTTTGAGTTTTCACCGTTTGAAACGGATTTCCTATTTGGATATTTTATGTATTTTATGTACCAGTGGGTATTTTCTGGGAAATCTACTACGTTAAGGGATACATTCGACGCCTTGTTCTGCAGTTTTTTTTTGTAAGTAGACACGATCTTTTTAAAGTGATTTTACCGACAATCGCCTGGTCACTTTATTGCTTAGGTAATCGCACGTCCGAAAAATAGAGGTCTAGCCACCAGTCGCCACGAGGAATTGGGTTAATTTGGAAAAAAGAAAAACCCTCAATGAGGTGAGGTTAGGTTATTTTTTATAACTATTGTCATAAATTGAGGTGAGTGCTCGTTGCTAATTCTCGCTGTATTGTTCTGGGTTTTTTTTATACTCCAAAAAGTTTCTTTGTCACAAAACCATTGCGCTGAGAATGTTATGATGTTGGTCAAATTTGTAGCTGCGAAGCCTAGTCATTGTGGTGTAGAGCCTGAGAGGGTCCAGTTAGTTCGTGGGAATCAGAGCCCGGAGGACCTGTACATGGCGAGGCTGCGCTTCTGTGCCTTCGTCGTCATACCCCCAGGATCTCCCTCAAGAGTTCCGACTAGATCATCCTCGTCGGAAGGTTGGAGCAACTTCTAGTTTTTCCTATTTCTTTCCTCTTCGACATCTGTAAAGTGGGCAGGTAATATTCGCCCTGATGGTAGGATAATTTTAGTTTACTGTGTTTAAATATTGCCAAGTTTGTACCACGCTACTCCACGTTGATCTACGTTACGCCATTTGTGATTATTACTGCTGTGTTATCATCGAACTATTATATTTTTGTTATAGCTATTAGTCTTTGCTGTTGAATCATATTTATCAATTTTTTACACTTATTGTATATTACTTAGTATTTTGTTTAGCACTTTTTCTACGTTTGCTTATCTGCGTGTTTTTTAATATAATTATACCTTGATTACATTTTATTTAGCTGATCTTTTACAATTGTTTACACGTTACTTGATCGGGATAATTTGCTGCTCGTTAACCCTGTTTGTTTATAACACTTGTGTACCGTTATATCTATACCAACATATGTTTTTGCGCTTCGGCACCGTGGGGTGATTTTCATAATTTGAGTAGTATATCTACCGGTTTTGTCAGGGTAGTTTTATAAGGGAGGAGGAAATTTTGTGGGTTTAACTAAGTAGTTTTTAAGGTTTTTACTTTAGATATAAGGTGCATTGTTTTTATTCCCATATATGTATAATTGTCGCCCTCGTAGGCGAGTGCATACAACTTATTTGATGATAAGCCCTATTGATCATTAAATCTTTTACACGCACCCTAGTTTGTTTTCTGTTGTATAACCCACAGCCACCACGACTAGCTAGCCAGTGTAGTCTCCCACGCTTCGTCTGGAGTGCACTATAAATATAAATTTTTTTGGGATGAACATTGTGAACAACTAATACGGCCCCGTCAATTGTAGCATATTATACTAAATTTAAATATCTATTTTACAACGTTACAATATTAACGATTTTCCTTTAAAACAGTTCGTCTAAAAGGAAAAGAAGTCAAAATACGACTTCTGAACAATATTTACTGTACTTAGAGCTGATGGAAAGTGATTACATTTTACGAAGTGGAACGATTGATCCCACTGTCGGACCAGGGTATATTGATAGAAAGTGGGATGAACTTACTTTGAAGCTTAATGCGATAGGAAAGGGGCCTGCTTTAAATAAGCAAATCTGGACGAAGGTAATTTAATGTTAAGTTAGTGCATAATAACGTAAACAAAAATCATGTTTTATTTTAGAAATTTAAAGACTGGAAAAATGCCACCAGAGCTAAATTTCGAAAAATAAATGAAAACAGAATTGCCACAGGATGGGGAATTTCAGAAAAAATTGAGCTTACTCTATTAGAAGAAAGGAGACTACAAATCTGGGGTAAGGTGGCTGTTACAGGTACTCCACATGTTGTAATTACGGGTGGGATAAGTAACTACGAAAGTCTGCAACAAAGTCTACCTGAAACCGCTCAAATAGGAAATGCAAACGTTACGCGTTGATATGTTAGCTCGTTACGAGGCTTCTTATGAAGAAGAAATCATTATCTGTCATGATTATACACAGGAACATATAGAGCAAGGTAACGAACCAAATGAAAATCAAAATGTACAGGCAGGTACAACTCCAAAGATAAATCAACAAGAAAAAAACTATAAAAAGAAGTCGCACAAAAACCTAAACAAATTAAACCTCAATGAAGTTGCAGAAGAACTTAAAAAGTCATATGATGATAATCGAAGCACTTTCAACACTTTCAAGATGCATGCAGCGCGTCTGAAGTCCTCGTACGGCGACTCCTACCAGTGGACATAAATCAACTGCACATATTGCATTTATGTTATGTTATGTTATGTTATATTATGAACTATGGTATTTAGAAGGATCAGTGTGTGATGCTTCGCTTATATTGGATTTATTTTTAGAAACCTTTCCACCTTTGGATCAGTGTATAATAAAATCGTATGAAGGAAATATTCTGACGTTGTTCTATATACAGAATAAGTGGAAAATGTTTGATATATTTCAACTAATTGTGGTAGATGTATACTCATAAATGTATATACCGTTTCATAGGCTGTTTGTAGGTAAGCTACGAGTATTCTACTTTCAATATCAAACAAAATATAAAGCTTTTCGGAAATATACAATAAGGTTCAAACATAACGTAATAGATTAGAAGAATTAAAACTTCAATTTGAAGTTGCTAAATACAAATATGAGAACAAAGATTTTGATTTCAAATTTGTAACGATTTAAGTTGCAATTCGTTACAGCAGGTTATAGTTTCTATTTTGCGTATTAAAATATGACTCCTCACTACTGAATAACCCTGTATTCGCATATGATCGGTATGTGATAGGAAAAAATACAACAAACACGCCACAGCGGGTGAATGCTGTGAACGAGCCTTGTCCCGGGCTAGAGAGAGCGTTTTTTGCCTTTCGAATTTTACCTAGGTAAGTCGTACATTTCTTGTAGTCGCTTAAATATCGCTATTCATAAAATTTGCTTATTAATTATTGCTTCAGCTTTATTGTGCTAGGGTCAGGAGGGGGTAATTGTAAATCCGGGGTAAATGTAAATCGTCAATTTAAACCGTTTAAATAATGAGATATTTAAAGTTGGTAACCCTGTGCGTTTAACCATAACGTTCCTGAATGCAACGCAAGCTCGTTCCCGCCCAGTGATAGCTGAACCACCAAGGATTGTGTGCTTGCATGTGTGAAGTGCTACAAAAATATATATATATTTGTTTTGAAACACCTACTATAAATTAATGTAACATCGAGCAAAAGGTATGTAAGTTCAGGATTTTGTATATCATGCATCATTCACAGTCTGTTTATGATAAATACGTGGCCTAACCTTACATTATGTTTCTATATTTCCATGATTTATTGCGTTTACAATAACCCCGAGTAAATAGGTGTTGGGGCAAATGTAAACGACATTTTGGGGTAATTGTGAACTCGCGTTAATTGCATGAAAAACTTAATTAGTTTGTAATTAAAATCAGATTGTATTGCAAATTTGATATGGAGGCACTTTTTTAAAAACAATATTATTGTTGTAGCCATGCCTCGAAAATATATAAGGAAAAGGGCTGGACCTAACTTCACCAAAGAAGACATGAGCCGGGCAGTGAACGATGTTCTAAATAAAAATTTTACCTATAAGGAAGCTGAAGAAATTTATGCTGTTCCGCGGTCAGTAATTTTTCACCGTATAAAAGGCAGGAAGGTTTCAGAAAATAAAATGGGAGCAGGTCGACCTACAGCTCTGCCACTGGAAATTGAACTCGTCTTGGTAAACTGTATTAAAGCAAAAGCGCGCATGGGTTACCCATGTAATAAAGAAGATATTAAAATATCTGTAGGGGAATATTTAAAATTAACACCAAATTATAAAACACCGATTAAGGAGGGCATTCCAGGAGATGACTGGTACTATGGATTTATGAAAAGACATCCTACTCTATCATTTAAAAAACCAGAATTACTGCAAAAGGCAAGAAAAGATGCCCGAGATCCTCAGTAATTTATGAATTTTACAACGAACTACAAACTCTTATTTTGGAAACAAATTTAACTGATAAGCCTCATTTTGTTTTCAATACCGATGAATCCGGCTTTGGCACCGATCCAAAACGCCTAAAGGCTATTGGAGAAAGAGGCAAACCTTTGGTACGAATTTCTGGAGGGTCTGGTAGGGAATCAATCAGTGTCCTGGCCACCGTCTCAGCTGATGGCTCCTGTATGCCGCCACTTATAATATTCAAGGGTGTAGGAGTACAGGCTCGCTGGACTTCAACTGAAGCTTATCCTGGAACAGTCTATACTACTTCTTCCAATGGATGGATGGAAGAACCACAATTCTTTGAATGGTTTTCAACTAGTTTTGTTTCACATATCAAAGCCATCAGGTTAAAATTTAATTTACCGGACCAAGCAGCACTGCTCCTGTATGACGGTCATAGTAGCCATATCAGTTATCGCATAATCAAATCAGCTTTGGATAATAATATTCATATAGCAAAATTTCCGAGTCACCTGACAGATAAAATTCAACCCCTGGATAAGTGCGTTTTTGGACCTGTTAAAACAAACTGGGAAAAAAAAGTGATCATTTGCCAAAAAACAAATTGAAAAAAAGGATTCTGGGCGACTTCCTAAAAACAAATTTGTTGAGTTGCTGGGGGAGGTGTGGAGAGAGTCCATGAAGTCCGAAAATATTACTAAGGGGTTCAGTTCAACAGGTGTTTTTCCAGTAGATTTGAGGAAATTCCCAGAATCAGAATTCAACCCCATTGCCCTCCTAAAGTATAGGAAGAAAATTCTGAATACTACGGTGCAGACACATGAACAGTCAGTCACCAGTTTAGAGGAAGCTCCAGAAGTACAGCAGCCGAACTAAATGCCACTCCGTCTAATGTAGAATTTCAAACTAGGCTACAACCAACTACATCTGCTACATCTGAACAGATTGGAACATCAATAAATTCAAATGAGCCACAAGCATCTACATCTAAGCAAGCAACCTTTTATAACGCCAACAAAAATTATTGAGATTTTCTCAAATGCTATACAAGCTGACAGAAATACACCTCTAGAAGTACAGAATAGAGCAAAGCGTCAGATAATACCAAGGTTGAAACCTGTGAAATATGGGGAAATTCTTACAACTGAAGCGGTTTTACAAAAACAAAAGGAAGCAGAGGAAGCGAAGACACAAAAAAGTGCGAGTGTGAAAAATAAAAAAAATAAAAAAACTAAGATTGATTCAAATAAAAAGAAAAAATTGCCAGGAAAAGAATATCCAGAGAACAATAATGTACCCTATGTCAAGAAAGTTCAGATGACGATATTGAAGACTTTAACGATTCTATAATTTCGCAGAATATAGCAGAAATAACATACGAAAAACCGGAGTGGGTAAATTTGAAGAGCGGCTTATTTATGCTCGTAGATTTCTTAGGAGGCAACCGACGAACTGTCCACTATAAATATGTCTGTTCTATTGCAAACATCGACGATGAAACAGGGGATATTACAGTGATAAGTTACAGAAAGTATGACAAATTTTCTACTGAATTCACACTTAAAGAAAATAACATCTCAACCATATCTCTTGGGATGATTGATGCTATCTTACCGGAGCCAACAATTACTGAGAAAAATAGATCCATTATCTACGTCTTCCCCGGATCTATTGGTGTCTTTCAAAAATAAATATAATATTCATGTTTTTTTTTAATTATTTTTGTTTTCTTTTATATTTAAAACAATAAAGTACTTATAAAATCATTATCGAGTTTTATATCAATCACATGGGGTAAATGTAAATGGGGTAATTGTGAACGTAGATACAATTGTTACCAGTATATGTAATTCAATACAGCTAAGTTTGTTTACAATTATCCTTGAATTTCAAGTCGATATATTAAATGACTCCAAAAATACCCATTTACAATTACCCCTTTGGCAAGGGGTAATTGTAAACGCCAAGGGGTAAATGTAAATTGGACTTTTTTGCTGTATTCGGAGTCATTTCCCTAAATTAATGCTATACTTACATTAAGAAATAACGCAAAACACTGTAGGTAAAAATTAAACTATTAAAGATAACCGCGAAACTCGACGTTTTGACGGCCTACTGTTTGACGTGTGTAATCGCTTAACAGCACTGTCGTCAGGGCGTCGTCGATTTTATTACTATTAACTTCACTAGCTCGCGTCTATCCCCTTTGGCAGCCAGAAAAATTAGTCCGAGTGTTCCGTTATTGCCATGTTTTTTTTTTATATAAAATTGTACTCGTCATAAAATTAACTGCTGAAAAATAATTCGAACATATGTTTTGCCTGTAAAGTATACTGTCTTGTCTGGTCAAATAATAGATTGCCAACCGAGCTTTGCTAGTAACTTTTTGTAGATAGATCTTTTGCCTGCCGCATGTTTTCCGCTTAACCGCTCTACCGTATATTTGCTTACTCGCTTCCACCGTATTATTTGCTTGCTGTTTTTCCACTTTTTAACCGTAGTTTGCCGCTTATAGTTTTGCCTAGCCTGCCTGCTTTAAGTTTTGCTGTAAATACTTGTGTTTATATTTGTGCTTTATTTTTAAAGTAATTATATTAACTTAATTGTAATAAATCTTAAATAAAGCTTTTTCTGTTTCTAATCCGAAATTCTGAGTTTTCTTTATAGGTTAATTAGACCTCTGGCTTAACCGTGTCTTCACTGCAGTTACCTGAAGCCTCTATTATCCTGCTAATAGAGTAAAGTGGTGTTTCTGCACTCTAAACAGAAACTGGCGCCCGAGACACCGTCCTAAAAAGCACCGCCGCCCCTCAGACGTCAAAGTAACCTTCTTCGAACCTCCGACACAACGAAAGAAGGTTACAACATGTTAGGTAGGCGATTAAGTTTCAGAAATCCCGCAGTTCAAAATCCCAGCAGCAGCTCTTGTTGAGATCTGAGACAATCTGCCTCATGAGTTGCTTGACAATGTCATCATGAGCATGGGAAGACGGATGACTGCTGTTATAAGGGCGCGTGGAGGTCACACACGTTATTAAAACATTTGGTGGTGTCTTGAATTGTTATCGTTCATTAATTTATTGTTATTGTTTTCGTTTGGTCCGTTGGCCTTTAAACACGCTCTAATTTATGTGCTAAAGCACAAATAAAAGTTTATTTTAGTTTTAATGGTCTCTGTCACATAACAAAAAATTAAGGTAAATCCTTTGACCCCTAGCAACCCATATAAACTGTGCCAGTGCACTAATTTCAACAAAACCCTGTAGCACCCTTAATAACTGTGATATCAGGGTAAATAAAAAAATGAAAATGCTCAGAAAAGATCAATCTTTAATCTGGCATTATCAAATGATATTAAATTTCATTCGTCTACTCTACAGAGTGCCTCAAAAATTTACAAAAAAACATTACTTTCTTTTCAATTCTGTATATGACATTTACTACTTTTTTTTCAGCTCTGTATATGAAATTTCGACCAATTGTTTAAAATCAGTAATAGGAACAGTGTATTCTTAAAGAGTGAAGTTATAATTAAAAAAAAAAATCATCAATATCGAGTTAAGGGTTCAAGAGAAAATTGAAGTCAAACTTAGTGTAAATTTTGCCAGTTCCCTTAATTTTGCCGGTGTGTGTATGTTCTTTCTGCCATTGGTCTTTGATCTTGAGATACAGGGGCATCCATCATAACGCTTACTTTAGGTTAAAGGGTAATTCCGGCCATAAAATTTGGTCGACTGATTCGAATTCTCAAACAGCACATTGAAATACCAGAAATTTTTAACAATCCCATATGAACAATAATAATAATTAATTCCGGTGATATGATGAAGTGAACTTTAGGATGGACGCCTCTGTATCTCGAAAAACGCAATGGCAGAAAGAACATATACCAAAAAATCAGTTAAAAAAAAATAAAAATCAAATCATATAGTTTTCGACATTAAGCCTTCGTTTCCTGGCAATCATAACATGAGCTGATTGATCTGTTGCAAAAGATGTAAAAGTTTAACGCGTTCGCGAGTACTTTGTACAGTCGGCCTTTGTCAGTCAAATCTAGCGGTTGCTTTGTAATTCAGGTTCTATAAATTCCATTCAAATTTAGCGGGAATTTTTGGGGCGGAATTTATTTATATCTATTCGTGACACAGAGAATAGTAATATTATTGCTTTAAAATGGATGTACAGAATAAAATATGTGTTGGATGTAAGATTATTTTTTCTCATTCAATTCTACCGTTTTAATAATAGCAGGGACATAATATACTCTGTCTGACCATCATATATAAATAGACGTCGCGAAAGAACTAATACCAATTGGTTTTTATTACATTCCTATTTCGAAGAATTCTATGCCTATAATATGTCTAACGCATCATATAATTTGTTACAAATTTGTTCGAGCCTAGTCCTTAGAACCCAACGCATAAATATGGTTCCCCAAAAATTGCTGCAGAAAAGGCATGTCTCTATTTAAGTAACACCCAAACGTGATCAGGATTCCTATATTAATAGAAAGAGTTACCATAGTCTAATCTTCCAAGGAATTGTAACTTCCAAGTACACTTTTCATTGATGTGTCTGCCGGGATCATTGTACGATGTGAGAGGGCTCCGACGGTCAAATTTATTTAATTATGCACAAGACCCAGATTTTTTTGGTCGATATCATTTGATTGGCGACTCGGCTTATTCATTATTGGAATGGTTGATAACTCCCTTCAAGGATAATGGAAATTTAACTGAAAATCAAAAGACATTTAACTTTAGACATTCTTCGACTAGAATAGTCGTTGAACATGCATTCGGCCTGTTAGGCAGATTTCGCAGGTTACTTTTTTTATCGAATTTGGAAATATTTACATGTGCAAGAGTAATGCTTGCATGTTGCATATTACACAACATCTGTGTCGTGGACGCATACCAGATATTAATGATGATTTAAACTGCAACTATCGTCCAGTAGTTGGTGCTCCACAAGAGACATAGCGTATGCAGACCTTTAATGAAATGTTTTGATAATATATTATACCGTCGTTGAATGTTTCTCTTTTTTTAGTGTACTTAAGGTGGCGTAATAAATTACGTCTAATACTGTTCTTTCTCATTTTTCTTTATTGGGATCTCTTCACCACATCAATATATCTCTTTTGATCTTCGTATTTATCTAAATAATATAGGATTACCCAATTAGGAAACTGTTCCTTTTAGTAGATAGTATGGTAGTTATTGAACCAGAAGTAATTCATGAAGCAAAGTATACTGATAATAAAGAAAATGAACCGGCATTAAACCTTGGAGAAACTGTTGCATCTTCGTCTTCAAATATGGATAGCAAAATAATAAAGAAAATAAAAAATAAAAACTTGGAGGATTGTTCGGTAACATATTTTGCAGGTTATCTCGCAAGGAAATGCATTGAGAAATTCGATAAGTGTACCATTTGCGAAAAAACATTATTGACTACTAATTCAATGTTAAAAGATGAGGATGAACTTCTCATCCTATACAAAACCTATGACAGTGTAGTTAATAAGACAAATTCGGGACTAACAAAACCTTTAAACGAGTTTAAAGAAATTATACACTTAGGTTTAACATGCTTCGAAGAATATTTTAAACCTAACATGCATGTATCTCAATTAAGAAAATTACTATTGAAACAAGTAAAAAACAGTAAATGTGTTAATAGGTGGGTAGAGACTTGTTGTGAGGACCACAGAGAATTTATTTTAGAAAAAATGATATGCTGTAAAATTTTAAAAAACTGTAAGTTTTTCTGTGCCAAAGATAAAGCTGACAAAAAATCAGCAAAATTAAGAGTTCTTAATCATGAATAAATGATTTTAATATTTTTAATGAATAAAATTCATAACAGGCCCAACATCGAGGAAATATTATATTTCCGAAATATACATAAAACGCGCGTTGCAATCACAATAACGAATTGTTCAGAACTAATAGATCAGTTGCGAAATCATGGATAATTTGGTTGGCAAATTTCTAGCAATAGAATCGATTTCACGTTATTAATAATTATTGTAGTTCACCGCGGTTCGTATAAGGTAACCTTCAGGTATTTATTGAAGAACCGATTTCTTATTTTTACTTATTTTCAACGTTGCAGACAATGATGCTTTAAGTTTTATATTTTAATTATTAAAAATACAAATGTACGTTACTTTTACTTTTTACTAAAATATTTCTCCATAAAAAGAAGACAATTATAGAATTAATAAAACAATGCAGATTTTAATGTGTATTAATTATAAAATTAATATGAATAAAAAGAATCAGTTTAGTTTTCTTTCACAAATTCTTTTCATTTCTTAAGTTTAAGGTAAAATAATAATAATAAAGTTTTATTTAAAAAATAGATATATATTTTGTCGGCGAAAGAGGGTGTACCTATAACTAACTGTATACCACAACGGGTGAGACTATATTAAGCACTATTTCCTTTTTAAAAAATTCCTTCATGCTGTGCCAACATTATTATTTATTGTTGAATTTGTTGACGACCTATGTATAATTTCTATATACAGGTTGTCCCGAATTGCATAAGTCAAACAAAAAAGTTTCTATAAACACAGGTCGGAAAGTGCTTCCTAACGGAGCCACAGGTCTCTCTGCCTGAGTATGGTTTTTATTGAATATCTCCAAAACCATTCAACGTAATATAATGAATTGTCCACAACCAGTATTATCTTTATGCGTAATAATATGAAATAGAAAAAACAATAAAATCGTATACGTGCGTGTCCCAAACTGGTAGGTTATAAGGTACAAAATAACCCCACCTTTTTTGTACGTAATTTTTTCCCATTTTTGAGAGTAAAATATGGAATTTCAGTGTTTTCTACGTAAAAAAGGTATTCTTGTTGAACGTCAACAGAATAATTTTCTATTACATATGGCATGGTGTGCGAGGTGTCCCGAATGGCATAGGCTAAAATTCACCGGGTGATAGAACTTTTCAAATCCACAACCGAGTTTTATCACACTTTATTTTTTATACTTGCACATTGTTTTACTTTAAAACAAAATAAAAAATATGCAATTTTCATTTTAGTTAGTAATTTTTCATTTTTATAATTAAAAAATACAAGTAATATTTATTGTAAACAATAAAGTTCAATGTACGGAATTCCAGTAGTAAATTTTATGTAGTAAATAAAATACGTAGATATTTATTCTAAGAAATAGACATATAAAATCACAATCTTGTTAGATTGTGTAAAAGCAAACCTTGTTGGATAGGTGTCCTATTCAACAAGGGATGTGCCAACAATATTTTTTGTCCGCTTCGACCGCTTCAGTTTAAACGGAACGCGCCAATAAAGTAGGTACGTTAATGTTTTCTCTCTCTTGTAACAAATAATAAAGTCTAAAGATACGGAATAAATCACTTCTCCTACAATTGATAGTGTTAGAGAGAGCTAGAAAGGGTTACCCTCTTTTTTCAAAGCGACGTGACAGGCACCTATTATCTGGTAGTGAAAACAACAGGCGCGTCGTAGCGTAAAAAGGTTCAATGCAAAGATAAAAAATTGTAATTAACAAACACATATCCACGATATAATGTATAATAAGTTGATGCCTGAGCCACAGCCCACTTTACTATCTAGCCATGCTGAGAATTGTGGCAACACCGCATCTTGCTTACAGAGAAGTCCGGTAGTTGAATATGCACTCCGCAGGAGAACCCATCTACAGAAACAAAATGTTTTATATCTACTCGGTTTTATAAATTTACCTTCGTTTTTTGGCTGTTTCTGCTCTATAACAAATAATATAATGTGTTATTATAATTTATATTAAGGGGCAAAGATTTAAGTTTGCCTAAAATCGTTACTGCGTTTTATCGAGGGATCTAGTTTGTCAGTGACAATTTATATTTTTACAAAAGTTGCCTGAAGTTATAAACAATAATTTATTATACTTACTTATCACCATTAAATAATAACAATGAAATAGTAATAATTATTAATACATACTTATATACACAAGTTGAACATGGACGTGAATTAAAATATATTTAAAAGTATTGAGTTTTCTCTTTTTGGAGGAAGATGCATTAGAATTACTTGCAGCACTAAGTCTGTTATCATTTCTATTTTTGACATAATTATTTAATAATATATTGGAAAATACTGAACAAAGCATAAATAATAAATCTTTATACTCTCTGCCACAATGGCAAGTTTGAAAAAGTTCTACAAAAAAATTGTCTGAACGAAGACTAAGTACTGTGAGTTTGCCTAAAATCATTTTTTGATTATCGGTTTTCAGAAAAGCGCTTTCTACAGAAGGGTTATTTATTTATTAAATTTTCCAGCTGAGACCATCTACTTAATTGCATATCAAAGGGAAGAACCCATTTTAGGTCATTGAATGAAAGTTGATTGTCCCCCAAGTAAACTTTAATATTTAATTCGCTATCAATTATTATAATTTGATTTTTTAGAGACAAAATGGAATCATCAAAATCCAGTGTATAAAAGTAAAATTTAGACCCAACTAACTTGGCATTCCAACAAATAGACAATGAAATATAGTTCTGGTGAGAAATAGTCAGATGTTCAAAGCTCTCAAATTTTCAAAATTCTTAGTCAAATTTTCGTGATTCTCAATAATTTTTTTGCGTCTTTCCTCTGGATTTTTTTCTAGAAACTGGCATATGTTTTGTTAAATATGAAGGTAAATTTGGAAATATTGAGGGTACTGCATTTTTATTTAATTTGGGCCGTATCAAAATGTTTTGGATTGTTCCATCAGGTTGTAACCATTTGTCGTACCTCACAATATCAGTTTCTAAAAAATGCATACTATAAACCGCAGAATACTGTGTAGGAGACCAGTTTTTTCTGGGTACAGTCAACATCCATTTTTTTCGCAGTGCCTCATCTTTTGGAAAACGAAACATCGACTTATACTTCGTAGTCGAGCTTGTCGTGTCGGTTTCATCCCTCAAGGATGTATCATAATTTGACTTGCAGCCGGGAACGATGCATTTGGAGAGCATTTTACACAATGTTTTTCACTTACCTGATATAATATGTATCATGTATCCTATAGAATCTCTACAAACCTCACTCGCTCCTTTACACTTATATACACACAAAATACAGCCTTAGTTGTTCTGGAGGGAAAACACACAGGTAAAACTGCAAGCACAAATTAAATATTCACCGTTTTCTTACACAAATTGTGAAATTATCCAAATATGTCACAAACCACTCTTTACACAAATAACACAACTAGGTACGAAATATTACACAATGCAATAATCGTTTGAATACTGTGGAAATACACAAAAACGACGTGAAATTATCTAAACATGTTAGTTACTTCACACGTAAAGTCAAACTAGTCGCACACGACCGACCGACCCGACCGTATGCATGGTTGCCATATTTCTATCAGCACGGCTAGCTGAGCCATCTAGCCGACTCTAGCGCGTCTTAAAACGGTTGCCAGAGTTTCAACTTTAGAATCAGAAATGCCACAATGAGTTTAATGCAGTAATACACTAACTGTTCAGTGCGTAAACCTATTTAAATTATTACATATTTTTAATTATTGTTACTGACATTTTGCAAAATACTACAAATGGTACATATATTTGTTAATTCTGAATGTGGGTTTTACACACCTATAGTGCGTGAATAAGAAATTACATTTGTATAACCGGCAACATTGCATTTAATTTCTCTACGTTGTATATTATCGTCACTTAAGAAACTTGTATTAGTCGGTTTCTCTTATACTTACTTACTCTATGCCATGATTATGTGAGAATAGACATAGTTTTTGATGCAGAATTACCAGGCCCATCTGATTTACAAAACCTGGTATCTGGTATGGATATACTACAAGAATCACCAAATAAATATCTTTGATGAGACAGGGTAATTACGAATTATATTACAAATTGTTTTCAAATTATAAATACCTAATATACTTATGTTACATTAAAAATCCAAAAATGTTAACATTACATATATTTTTTCAGTACCTCGGCAACCACATTTATCACCTACGGTCAGGACACCTACAGAAATTAGTGAATCAAGAACTCCGGAGTGGTCTTTATTTTCAAACACGATATATGAAATCTGCTGTTTGGAGGAAACCATCATACAAAGTTTAATTTCAGAGGGCTCGTTCGTCATTACTCAAGAAGAAATATCGCTGGTATTACGAAATAGAAGATTGGAAAAACATAAACATAAAACACACCACAGAAATTAGACAACCCCCAAATCCAAAGCCAAAGGCTATCCGGAAGGGGGCTACACATTTGAAAAAACGCAGACAAACATCCATACCCACCGACATTGCCATTTGCCGGTGCCCGGTCTCGAACCAGGACTCGATAGGCAGTGTAGCCAGAGCCATGTCTGTCACTCACGCTTTAGCCCACTGCGCCACCGAGTCGGTGGATATACTTTCCTGATTGAAAGAAAATTTTGCTGTCTTAGCTCATGAGCTTTGTATTGTGGATAACACCAAAGACAACTGTGTGATATCAGGCAACGGAATTGTTGACCTTAATTATGTTTTGAAATGGTCCCTTCCTTTACAAACTAGGTAATCATTCCAAAATATGTACTTCTGGCTTAATATATTAAAAAGATGAAATAAGATATGGCACGGTGCTTGTGAGTTCTTTAACTTTTGCTTGTACTATATGTTCAGAACTTTATACATATGATACTGAGGAAGCAGGAAAAAATCAAAAATTAATTATGGACTAGTTTGGGGTACTTTATCAACAGGTAGCACTTTTATACATACAAAGGGGCTACTTTGTAGTATGGATATGCCACCAGTGACCCCCCCATACGTTAAAATAGAGGAACATTTAGGAGATGTAAGTACAATTAATTACGTACATTTGTTGAGATTAGAAAAAATTTGATCTACATTTATTTAAATGTATGCTAAACTTTTTTATTAAGTCTCTGAAATTGTACCAAAACTAGATAACTGCGAATAGCCACGCTGTCTTAGCCATCTTCCTTGATTATGGACAGACAGCTAGATAAATCAATGTTACTTTAAAATATATTCAAATATTACGTTAATATAGTCAAAATTATACTATTCATATTCTATAAAGAATTAGTTATTTTCAGAGATGGCAGGATTCTTTAATCAAGGATATGGGAAAGGCAGGGGAGAAAGAGAAAAGAATTGCCATTGAAAATAATAATGTAGGTGAGGATAACATTCCTTTCAATGAAGTTTATCTGAATGGTGGTTGGGTTGGTATAAAAGATCCTATGGTCATAGCTATAACGCAGCATCTGGCGTTGTAAGTTACTTAATTTAACCGTAGCATTTAAGTGCTTAATTTCAATAATTTTAGGCTGTCATAATAGGACATGTTACAAAAAAAGTTCTTTTTCTTGGAGACAAACATATTCCACCAGGCCAACATGTATGCTATAAAAATTGGTCTGGAACCTCCACTGCCATGGAAGCCGTTGAAGGTTTTCAGACGTCTGTTGCAATGCTTGGCCTAAGATACAAAAAATTTATAGCAGATGGAGATTCTGGCGTTTATGCAAAAATTCGAGAAAAAGTGCGTTATGGATTAGTCGTAGAAAAGGTGGAGTGTGTCAATCACGTTTTAAAGAATTATAGGAAAGCTTTGAGAACAATTAAATCAGATACCAAAATAAATATTAATATAAGAAAAATATTAACAATTAAATAATAAAATTGCCGAATTAGAAAAACAGTGCAAGAATGCTACTTATGACAATGCACATGGTGATGTTGAATCTCTTAAAGAGTATATTGTTGCTGGCCCTTATCACGTTTTTGAAGACCATTCAAAGTGTAAACCATATAATTGTCAGAAAAGAGGAAATGCAAGAGAAATAGATGGAGTGAAAAGTAAGGGATTATTATTTCATATTGAGGGTAGATATAAAAATAAATAGTAATTGTTGTTACTTAGCTTATTTACAAATTCTTGTGTTTACAGAAAATTTTCGCTAGTAGCAATGCATTCACACACGCTTTTTTAATTGATAGCAGCAAAATAAATTTAAATTTAAATAATGAAAAACATAGGTATCTCATTTAATAAAACTTATTTTTTCACGTGTTATTGATTCTAGAAATGAAATCCAAAGAAGTCACATACGCTTTTTTGATTGATAACAGCAAAAGAAATTTAAATTTAAATAATGAAAAACATAGGTATCTCATTTAATAAAGCTTATTTTTTCAGGTGTTATTGATTCTATCTTAAAGAAAGCCAACAAAATAATAAGCAATTATGTTTCGCGTCCAATCCTAGATATCACTCCAAATATTAACCATGTAGTCCGCCCCGGACCCTACCATGCACCGCCTGATTCAAAGTAGTCAAAACTAGTTCCCTCACCACCCGCGACCAATTTCACTGCTTATCGGCGGTACTTCACTCGTCTTCGGTGCATCTGCCGTGCGACCGTTTTCTTCGCAGATATAGCAACAGTCCTGTGCAATAATGTGAGTATAAAATATTTTACTACGTAATAATTGCCCTTTCAGATTAGTATGGGAAAATCTAGGAAAAGAGATAGGAGTACCCCTCTGGGAGACATACATCCCGTAAAAAATTAGAAAAAAGGCCTTTACGCTTGGGACAAGAGCTACAAAAACGTGATAGGGAGACATCAGTGTACTCGGAGTGAGCAGGAAACAAAGCAAGGCGAATCACCAATATTAATAATTCATAGTGATATTAGTCTCTCGGAGGATACATTGAATATTTTAGGGGAAGCACCTAATAAAACCAAATGTGGCGGTTTTAAGTTACACGACGCTCTAGCATCTAGATGGTCACACACAATAACTAAGGGTTTGTCGAAAGACGAAATAGACAGGTTATATCAAGAATAAAAATAAAATTTGCAAAAATATCGATGTTTTAAAAGTTTTTGTTAGTTCAAAACACAGTAACTGTTTCAATCGAAATGAATATTCCATTATAAAACACAGTAAATGCAAATGACAATTGCAAAACCCAGTAACTGCTTTACAGTTACTGGTTATAAATAATAATACAAAGTTTTAAAATTATGTAGAACATTAATATTTCATTATAGTTTTAAGATAAGTTCATATCATATAAAAAATATGATTAGATTTACCACAATTTATCGATAAAGAACAAAAATGTAATTCCCCTGCTATGTCCCCGTGACACTTTATCTACGAATTATGCTGCTACTTCTAGAACTGTACCGAATTATGACCCGATACCCTAAATAATTATTGTACGACAAATTACCTAAATATTGTGATAGTTGTTAATTAAGGAAAGTTACTAGTAATAGGTATAAAAGCATTTAAATGTTTGTCCCCACATTTGTCAATGTTTTGATTTTAATTTTCTGAAGTAAAACCGAACGCAGCATTGCCATTATTGTGCCGTTGGCAGCACTGTGAAGTGAAGTTAGTTGTAAGTAAAGTGTTTTTCTTAATAGATTTATAAGTTAGTCGCCACCTGGTCTTCAATTGGTAAAGTGCCAGTAAGTTTGTAATTCCACTGTTATGAATTATTGGTGCAAAAAGTAAGTATAATTTAAATTGTTACTATCAACTTGTATCAGATAAAAAGCTTAATCAGCTCTTCAAACTTAGTCAACTTTGAGTTTGTTTTTTTAGGAGAAATCTATCGTTAAGCATGAATCCGTAATCCCCCTGACGTAATTCCCCTGTAAAAATAGGTACCAGAGGAATTACTAACTTTTCAGGGGAATTACATTTTTGTAGATTGATCTTTAAATTCATATTGCATCAATTATTTTAACTTTCTTATGATATATTGTACTGACTGCATCACAAACAGTTATACCTCTTTTAAAAATATTAATTGTTATGAGAGGTTTTATTACTTTATGCAAAAATGTAATTACCTAGGTATTATGTTTCGAGCGGTGGTACAACGCGCCTTGTTGCTGACTTGACTAATTATTATTTGTTGTTTTTGTCGTAGAATCATATCAAAATGGCAAAAGGAAAGAAATTAACAAGAGAAGAAGTATTGGAGAAAAAAAGACAGGCAGAGAGAGAGCAAAGTATCAACGCATCAAAAATGATGGTCAGAAGTATGCAGAGCAACAAGAAAAAGAGAGAATAAAATACTTGAAAAAAAAAAAGAACAGGGTAAAGTGAAAGCTGCGAAAGATATGACACCTAGGAAAAATCGGTTAGCGAGAAAACGTTGGAGAGAAAATATTGCTGCCTTTCGGAGAAGACAAGCAACTCTAAAAGATATCACCAATAGACTAATCAGGGAAAACACACCACCCACTTCAGCTGACGACGAACAATCTCTAAACCAGGAAAACCAAAAAAAAAGCGAAAAAAAAGTCAGAGAGAACGAGAAAAAGCCGAAATAAAATGTTGAAGAAGAAAGAGGCAGAAATTAAGAAGCTGAAAAAAAAGCTACACCGATACAAAAAGCGATTATAGCGTGCTAATAAAAATAAGGATTGTGAAGCGTTCACTCCCAATTCTAAGGTCAATAAAATGTTAACAAACCCAAGTCCCAGCTCAAAGGAGAAAATTACTAAAAATTTGTTATTTGGGGAAGTTATGAAACAACAGCTTCATGAAAACTTTTCCAGATTAAGCTCATCAAAAGAAAAAGATACGTTTACACGTGCTGTAACTGGTAACCTGGTAAGGAAATATAAAGTTCACAATGAGATCGGAAGCATTTCGAAGAAAAGAATAATAAAAGCAAAGAAAAGCAGGTCCTTACTGGATCATCATAGAAAATCAAGAAGTGACAAGATGTGTAATGTTATTAAAAGCAATGTCGTGAAGTTCTTGGAAGAAGACAGTAACACGCGTTTGTGTGCTGGAAAAAAAGAATTTTTAACAAAAAACAAAGTGAAAAAACAAAAACGTATATTATTAGATACAATAAAAAATTTACACAGAAAATATTTGTCATGTCATGACATAAAATTAAATTATAGCATTTTTTGCAAATTTCGTCCATTCTGGATTGTACATTACAACCTAGAAGTTATGATCGTGATACATGCTTATGCGTTACTCACGCTAATTTAGATCTCCGTTTACAAAGCCTGAACCAATCCAATATAATTTCGATTTCAAATCATCAGAAACTTCTTGAGACTATGTGCTGTAATTGTTATAATGAAACATGTCTTTCTCGAGAATGTCGCAACTGCATGTTGAAACATATTGCATACAGAGAATTTGACAACTCTACTCCCATTAATTTGAAACAATGGGAGATCATTTCAGAAAATTGACAGTAAATCTAAGAATCCTCGAAAAGTCAAAAAATACACCAAAAAATCCTCAAAGCTGCTTCCTCGTGACGTTATTATGCAACTTGAAAATAGTCTGGAGAAGTTTTTAAAACATCAGTTTAATATTGTTCACCAATACAATGAAATAAAAACGTTAAAAGATAAAATTACGCAAGAAGACTGTATAATTCATATGGACTTCAGCGAAAATTACAACGCTAAATATAGTGAGGAAATCCAAGCCTTCCATTTTGGGGGTTCAAGACCTCAGATTAGCCTTCACACGGTTGTAATTTTTGTAATTTATACACGCAACGCTGAAAATTCCGTATCTAATACATGCGTATGCACCGTATCAAATAACTTCATGGACCTGCTGCCATTTGGGCGCACCTCAAACCAATTTTTAAATTGATACCGGAACAAGTTAAGAACATTCACTTTCTGAGTGACGGACCAGTCACTCAGTATAGGAACAAAACGATGTTCTATATGTTAGCCTGTCAAATAGAAGAGTTTTGTCCTGAAATAAAACGATTCAC
This sequence comes from Rhagium mordax, assembly GCA_963680705.1. Lineage (NCBI taxonomy): Eukaryota > Metazoa > Arthropoda > Insecta > Coleoptera > Cerambycidae > Rhagium > Rhagium mordax. The sequence goes on from OY796656.1 coordinate 45,213,394, forward strand.
GTGGAATTTTCATGAAGTTGGCCACGGCAAAGGTGCGCCGGATGGTGTCGGGGCAGTTTGCAAAATAACTGCGGACTAATTTGTTTTTTTGGGTAGAGATGTTTCTTCCCTAGATTCTCTGGCCAACATCATAAAAGAGAACTGTCCGGGAATTCGAACTCATGTGATCACCAACGATGATATAGAACAAGTGGCTTCTATAATAGATGCAAATGCAAAAAACATTGCGCCATTTAACGTTGCGGGTCCATCAAGTATGTGGGAATATTTATTTACCAAACAAGGTTGTGATGAAGGAACTAAGTTGCTTTTGTGATCAAGAGGGCTGTAATTATTATAAATTAGGGGAGCTTAATTATTCTACTTTAGCGTCTAAAGCTTTAGCAGTTGATGACATTTACTCTAATTCTGAAAATGAATGTGAGGTAATTGCTGGATGTACAGGAAAAGCCACCAACAAGAAGCTTTATATGTGAGGAGATTTCGTATTAGTCAAGTTAAGTGCAAAAAGAAGCGAGTACAGATACGCAGCAATCTGCTCTGAAGAAATTGATGAAGAAGAAGGTGAAATTAAAGTAACTTTTTTGAAATTATGCAATGACGATGGCGCACTTTTCAAGGTTAATAATGATGACATATCCTTTGTGTCACTCGATCAGATTCTTTACACATTACCAATACCAGCAATGGTTTCGAAAGGAGATAGATATTTTTATAAATTTTCTACTGCTGTAAATGTCTTTGAAAAGTAAAACATTTTATGTAAGGGCGGTTTTACAATAATACTGATCTGAAGACTGAATTTTGAAACTGGTTAATCTCATAATTGCCTTAACTTAGCCTTAATTTAATGTGTTGTAAAAGGGCCCTTAACATTAAAAATTTAATACAATTATTTCTATTAGTGAGTTCATTATTACCTACTTACTTAAAAAAGTATTATTTTAAAATTTGTCTGTTTGGAGAATTTTTTATTTTCTTTAATATAAAAAAGGATTCGTTATTTTTAATCAAGTAATGGATGAACATTGTTTTTGATAAATATTTAATTTTCCAAGAAGAACATATGTTTAATGTTAATGATAATTATTTCTGCCTTTTGTACTATTATTCAGTTACTGGAAGGAGAAAAAAGGGTGATGGTGAATTTTTTTTATGAATCTTGCCTTGTTGATCTGTTACCTCACTTTTTTTTAACAATTTTAATTACAAATATACACATTTTCTTCGACAAAATTCTTTTATTTCTATATTTGTAACCTATAAATGTAATTACCCTGATGAAAAAAGTAATTCCCCTGTACATCTGTAATTCCCCTGGCAGATGTATTTCCCCTGGAGTCAGAAAATAAAAAAAATACAATGAATAATGTCTGGCCCGCTTAGGAATATGATGAATCCTTCATATTTTCCTTAAAAAATATAAAAGTTTATTGTTGGAGCTTAGTTGACAATGTGGACATCGCTCCATAGTCAGTGAACCTCTTTACCAAATATTCACCCATATATCCTACGCAAAAACACAGTAACTGCATGCGCTTGCAGTTAATATGGGAAATTAAATGTATTTTTATGATCCTGGAAGAAAGTAATTGCTTGAACTGTGTTTTTGCTTAGGTAAGTTGTCTAATTTTTTTTTTAAATAAACCCAGTAGATGCTTTCACCTTGTTTATGTTTAAAATCTAGCAAGTAGTTTCCCAAAAGAAAATTACAAGAAACGTAATTACTGTGTGTTTATTGTTAAAACGTTTAGCCAAACATAACTTTTCCCAAAATCATATGATTTTACGCAGTTAGTTGGTAGTGGTGGGGATGTCGCTCAGTGAGAATGTCGACGTCGATTGTTAGTGTGTGTGCGGGATGGCATTCAACGCCCGAACGAGATTTTTAGTGCAAGAAGCGCAAAATAATTTTCAAGTTCAACGTGCATTGATGGTAAGTAATTTGTTGTCTAAAAGTACAGTAGCTCCTTATACAAATAACTTAAAAAATTTGTCTGATATGAATGTCTACCTTTTTTAGAAAGTCGATGAATTACCACTTTTTCCATACATTAAGTACGAGACTAGTTCTTATTTTAACAGTACATTAGAAAATGTCTCTAATAAAGAAGTTGCATTAAAAAGGTTAGTGAATTTCTATAAAATAGTCGATAAAGAACCTGATGGATCATTAGGACGTTCATCTAAAAGTACAGAAAATATATGTGATCTTTCTAAGACAGATAAAACAGCCGACGATTACGTATACAGCCCTTGCGATGACAGTGCCCTTGATAAGAACTATCAGCCTAGCAGTAGACTGCTACTGCTAGGCAGTAGTGAATCTGAGGGAGAATCGTACCAAAAAGAAAAATACCTCCCAAAAAGTTTTACCTAAATTTGATCATTACCCATAGGTAATCATTATTATTTTATTGTAGTTCACCTCAGCTGAGCCACTAAGTCTGCAAAATGATAACGAGAAAGAATATAAAAATGTGGAAGAAAATATTAGAGAAGAGAATGATTTTGAAGAAAATGGAAACTCAGCAAAGGTAATACAATAAATTTTGCCTATTTCCGAAATTGTTTATTTATTTTTTTAAAGAAAATATACCCCTGAACAGCATCAAAGGAAAAAGAAAATGTCGTCGTACAGAGCAAGAAAAAATTGAAAATGGTAAATCAAAGCATCCCATGAAAGACCGACCGACGCGATTGCAATAAACTATCCGATGCGAATCGAAACAAAATATGGGATCATTACTGGAATTTGAACTATACCAGTAGACGAAAGTGGTTAAGCAAACATATTTCTCCTGTTCCTGTTAAGCGTAGGATATTGTTATCATCTAGGGTTGGAAATAAGTCAAGACTATTTTCTTTGCCGTGTGCTGATTTCACAGACGTTCAAGTATGTCGGCTTACATTCCTAAATACGCTGGGATATACAAACGATTCCGTAATAACTGAATTGGTGCGAGCTATTAAACGAATATCTTGCGGAGAAATGGTAAGGGAATGTAGAGGAAATCATAAGAAGTTTATAGACGCAACAATCATTAAAAACCATATTGAATCATTTCACCCCTCTGGCACTATCGCCGAAAAAATGCACCATTCCGTAGATACCTTCCTAGAGAATTAACTATTCAAAAAATGTACGATAATTTTAACGAAAAACATCCCAATGTATGTAAAGTTGAGACTTACAGAAAAGTTCTAAGGGATATGAACATAACCATGTGTCCTTCCAAATCAGATGAATGTGAAGATTGTGAGATCATGCAGGATATCGACGATGATCAAACAAGGCAAAAATTAAACAGTCACAAATTAAAAGCTGCGAAGGCTACTTCTCTGTATAAGAAAGATGCCAGTGAAAACGATACGTCTAAACGCACATATTCAATGGACTTACAAAAAGTCATGCTTCTACCCATAATGCCCGCTTGTAAAAGTTCTTTTTTTTATTAGCCGGCTAGTAATATTTAACGAAACTTTTGCAACGTTAAATAAAGATAGCCGTAAAAAGAATTACTGCGTTTTGTGGCACGAGGCTATTGGTGGTAGAAAAGCAGAAGCGATAGCTGATTCAATTTTAAAAGTAATGAATGAAGAAAATTGTACGGGCCAAAACAAAAACTGGGTGCTATTTACTACCAGTCTTGTAAACGCAGTTAACCTACCTACTGGTCCAAATAAGATAACAGTCCGATACCTTACGAAAAGTCACACCCATATGAGCGCAGATAGAATACATGGAAATATAGAAAGGAAAATAGGAAGAAACGTACAATTAATGACTTTCAAGGACTAGTAAAAGTAGTTGAAACATGCCGAAAAAATGTTGAAGTTCTTCAACTTAGCAAATTTTACTTATTGCAAAACAAATTAATTGGTGACCATAATGAATGAATTTTGTGGAAATTCTTTTAATAATTTGTTTTTAGACGTTTTGAATTTTATAATTTTAATCCAATATTCCTAATGTATTAAAGAAAGTCCAATGAATTTAATAATAGCATGTTTAGAGATGAAACATAAATATGAGTATATCAATTTGGATATGTTTGTTATTATTATGCTTGTATAAATCCTAAACAAAGTCATTTATAGATAGATAGATAGATAGACTTTATTAATTCTGTATGCCAATTACAAAAATTGGATAGAATAGGTCGAGTATAGATTACAAACATACAAACAGGAATACAATAATGTACGTAGATACATAGTAAAAATATAAATAATTTGTTAATATATAATGAAATATAAGTAGTTAAAATATAGTTAAAAAATAAAAATGGTTTATAATAACTAACACACATAAAATACAAAACATGAATAAAATACTTATAAAAGAATAAGAGTAAATTATTCCTTAAAGTTCTTGAATTCCTCCAGAGTAAAAGCAGTTATTACATAAAAAAGATCTTAATTTTGATTTGAATTGTCTTACATTATCAACTAGTTTTAGATCTGAAGGCAGTTTGTTGTACATATAGCTACCAGCATACATAGGAGACTTCTTATAGAGAGCTAGATTATAATTATTTATATATATATTATTGCGGTTACGTGTATTGTAATCATGTTTGTCACGATGTGCTGGTAGATTATTTTTTATATTAAATATGTACATAAATAGTTTATATAAATAAATACTCGTAACAGTGAGCAGTTTGTTATTTCTGAAGGTGTCACGACAAGAGTCTCGGTATCCCATATTAAAAATTATTCGCAATACTCTTTTTTGCATAACAAAGACTCTCTGTAGATCCACACTTTGACCCCATGCAATTATATTATAAGATATTTTAGAGTAGAAAAGAGCATAATACACATTCATTCGAGATGTCCGATCTAAGCTATTTGTCAACATGCTGATAGCAAAGCACGACTGACTTAATTTGGAACAAAGTTGATCAATATGTCTGGTCCAGGAGAGATTTTCATCTAAAATTACTCCCAGAAACTTTGTCTCTGTGTATAAATTTAAGTGATTACCATTTAGAAAAATATTAACATTTTTATATATATTCCTTGATCGGGCTTTGAACAAGACACACACAGTTTTATAAATAATGCATATCAAACAAAGAAAGAGAATTGTAAAATAAGATATAAAGGAATAGGCCTTATCTAAAAGAGAGTGATATATTTTTATTACTAATTAATTCTTGATATTGATGTTAGGGTAGAATAAAACTAGTTTATTTTGATTTATTTTTGACATCAATGTCAATTAATGTTAGACTGACATTGGATTTAGTTTATATCAATTTGTTTCATTAATGTCAATTTGACATTAGAATGAGGTTATATTATTTTTTGAATGTCAATGTCAGAATCAAATTAAAAATAGGGAATTTTTAACGTCATAATGTCACAATTAAACTAAAACTAGATTATATTAATTTTTTATGAAGATTAATAATTTTTATTTAAATGTTTTGCGTTTTGCTTTGAATGTTATGGATTCTGCATTTTAATTCAATGCTGTATGACATATAGTCCTGCAGAGTATTTTGTTTTTGCATTATTCGACAGTAATAGTGTTTTCAACGATTTTCTTGGATTCAGCATACTTTATATTTGCATGTTCAGAAATGGAACATCAATAAATATATTAGATAATTTTATTATTGGGCCAATATAAGGCTTGAATAAGGTTGTTTATAGACAACAAGTCTCGAATAAAGAGAGGTAGAGTATTTTATAAGAAAACATGAAAATGTAGGCGGCATTAATTATAGAAATTTGTTTCTTATGGTTACATGACAGTTTATTAATTGTAAAATGTAAATTCAAATAAGTAACTTGCGAAAGAATATGTACATCTTCTTGTGGACTTCGTTTTTTAATTGGTGACCATAATGAATGAATTTTGTGGTGAGTTAAAAAAAAATTTTTTAATAATTTGTTTTTAGACGTTTTGAATTTTATAATTTTAATCCAATATTCCTAATGTATTAAAGAAAGTAAAATGAATTTAATAATAGCATATTTAAAGATGAAACATAAATATGAGTATATCAATTTGGATATGTTTGTTATTATTATGCTTCTATAAATCCTAAACAAAGTCATTTATAAATAATGCATATCAAGCAAAGAAAGAGAATTGTAAAAAAAAAGAAGAACAACTAAGAAGGCGGATGACCCTTTAAAGAAGTTTCTTTTAGGCGAATTAGTTGAAGTAAGCTTTATTAAAGGAAGTAAGAATATAAAATACAAATTAGATTTTGATGACGAGGCAAAGGAACTTGATTTCCTTCAAAAGAAAATCAATTTACCCTTCTGTCCTGAAATTTTACCGCTAAGAGGAATTTCTTTTTCGAAAAAGTAACTTATTTGTAAATCACTGGTGCCTGTAATGCCTCTTAATAGGACAGTATTTTGGTAGTCTCTGCCAGAGTCTCAGACATCCTTAGACTTGCTGAGTTCGGACGTTCGGAGCAAAATATTGAAAGTGACAATGAATAGTAACTGTTTGTTTTGTTTTTTATGCTTAGTTTACCTTAGTTCTGTTATTTTAATATATATTTTTATAAGAACGGCACCCGTGTGTTTGTATTTTTCTCTTTTATTTTTTCTAATATAGAAAATCTATATTTTTCGCAGTTAAAGTTAGACTGATTAAAATAATATTTTTTGCTTTTTATTTTGTGTTTTATTTCGCATCACGCATAAAAATACAGTAACTGCCGGATACAATATCCATTTTTAAAGATAACCAAGGAAAAATACAGTAACTGCAGTTACTATGTTTTGAGAATGGGATATTTTCAGCATTTCTTTTTAGCAAGTTTAGTTACTGTGTTTTTTACAGATTTATCTTTTAAATACTGTATAAAATCCCCTAGTAAAACAAAGTTTAACGAGCCTTACTCGAAGTTTTAAAAACAAATTCTTTTAGACGATATAGAAACCATTATACACTAATGGTTTTAATTCAGTCCAAATTTGAAACCTCTATTACTATTAGTTTTGATAGGCTAATCAATTTTAAAAAGTTTAAATTTTCTTCGAAAACAGTTCGGAGCAGTTACTGTGTTTTTGCATGGGACAGCCGAGGTTCCTCTATACGAAGCTTTCCCTAAAGAGGTAATTTCCTTTTTACAATCTATCGTCTATCAACGCGTATACAAATATGGCACAATTAATTCTAATCGATCAGCGCTTTCTCTCAGCCACATTTGAGTAAACAATCCCATGGTTAAACGCTTCATGAAAGGAATTTCCCGGCTTAGACCATCAAAACCCAAGTACGATAACACTTGGGATCCATTTCCACTGTTGTCATATATTGAAAAAATGCCAGCTGAACTTAACCTCCAACAACTATCCCAAAAATTAATAATATTGTTGGCATTAGTCACGGGAGGAAGATTGCACACTTTATCATTAATAAGATTATCAAACTTAGTAGAAAATGCTGATGAAATACAAATTACTATTCCAGACCCGATAAAAACAACTGGGGTTAGTACAACACTTTACCTCCCTTTCTTTAGAGAAAATCCCTCTCTGTGTGTAGCATCAGCTCTAAAATACATTCGGGTAACGGAATCTTTAAGGAAAGCAAGCCAGGATCTTTTTAGTCAGGGTGCCAATTAAAAAAGTGAGAAATAAGGTATACATAAAACGTTTTTGTTGATTTTGGTTGTATTTAAGATGTATTTAAAAAATCCGATTGATGCCACTCTGTCACCCTTGAGCAATTTAAGAAATTCAAGATGGCAGCTAATCTGTAAAAAATTATATGTTTTTACCATTTTATTAGAACAGTGGAGTGTAATACATTATTTTAAATTTTTCTTTAGGGTTGGAAAATTACACTAAGCCGTGAAAAAACTCTGTGACGTAAACTTACTTAAAATAATCAAAAATGGAGGTCATTCTTGCGTTTCCGGTACGACCGCGCAGCGCATAGGCACCAAGAATTAATTACCAAGGGGGCAAATTTTTTTTTCAGTTACCATTACCTGTTTTAGGTTCATTTGAGACTATCAGCTCTATGACAGTACCATATTCGGTTAATATGGTTCTATTATCAGGCGGAAAGCACGTTTGAGGATTACATTCATAAAAAACAGCTGATTGACTTGCTGTGCGTTTATATCAGTAAGAGCATTGGAACAGCGTTTGAGCACCGTTTATTTATTACAAATCAAGAATTGACACCTATTCCGATCCTAGAGATCCGATTTAAAGACTCAACATGAGGAGGCTGACATTGTGATCGTACAGCAAATATTACGTGAAGTTAACAAATATCCGAATTTATTAGTGCACGGTCTTTGCGACGATACGGATGTGTTTGTGTTATTATTGTATTATTACTTGGTATGTAATTTAAATAACGAAATATATATGAAATCTTTTCGGTCATCACGTTCCGTGGTAGATATTAAAGCTTCAATACTAAAATACAAGGACATAATAAACAGCCTTCCCGCAGCCCACTCGTTGACTGGATGTGATACTGTGGCAACCCTATATGGAATTGCAAAGAAAAAAGCAATTAATTGCCTTCAAATGGGTCTCAAACTAGAACATTTAGGTCACATCGAAAGCAGTCTTGATGACGTAATAAAGGAGTGCACTACATTCATCGCCTCCTGTTACGGAGTAGAACACGCCTCCACTATGACAGAAGTTCGAATATCTCTGTGGGCGAAAAAAATTGGAAAGTCACAGTTAAAAGCTCCTCAATTTTCTTCTTTTCCGCCAACCAGTGAATGTTTTGCTGAAAATGTTAAAAGGGCACACTATCAGACAGTATTGTGGTTGTCTGCAAATAATAGTACTATACCAGATCTAGACCCCACATTATATGGTTGGGAAAAAGATGGAGAGAAAAAAAGGAGCTTCAACCAATAGCTTTTCCACAGAATGTTGAATCTGCTCCTGAATATGTTTTGAATATGGCAAAGTGTAAGTGCCGCTCAAAAACGCCTTGTAAAACTTCAAAGTGTTCTTGTGTTAGAAGTGGTATATCGTGCAGCGTAATGTGCAACTGCCTTCAAACAAGTGACCAAACCTGTTGCAATCCTCAAACTAAAATTGGACGTGCCGTAGAACAAGAAAAAGAAGAAGAAGAAAACTCTGGTAGCGGCGAAGAGGACTAAAAAATAGTAATATTATTTTTAGTTGTATTTTTTTTTTCCAGTAAATATATTTGAATTTTGTATTGAAACCTTGTTTCATTACCCCCCATTATCGTGTTCCTTGGCATATAAAAACCTAAAAAATGATGTATCGTACGCCCATATTAAATCAAATTAGAAAACAATAATTTTTCAATATTTATTTGCCGCCATCTTGATTTTTCGAAGATGCTCAAGGGTGACAAGGTGGCATCACTCGGATTCTTAAAATATACATGTTATTAAACAAAGAACCGTAAAAAAAAATTATGTATACTTTAATTCCAGGTCACTTAAAAATAGCCATTTGGCACCCAGACTATTTATTTATAACATAAAAAAACCCAAAAACAGCTAATAAACAAACCATCAGTAGGTGGGCAAAGAAAATGCTTACTATAGCTGGAATCAACACAAATAAATTCAAACCTCATTCAACCAGACACTCTTCTACCTCAGCCGCCTTGCGACTAGGTATTTCTTTGGAAACTATATGTCACACAGTGGGGTGGTCTGATCGCACATCAACTTTTGCGAAATATTATAACAAACCCCTTACCAATAATAAGCCCGAATTTGCCAAAGCCATCTTAGGTTTAACGAGTAAAACTATAGGAAATATACAAAGGAAATAAACAAAGTTTTATTTACGTTTCACTTTAGAGTATATATTTTGTTAGCAATAACACGCAATCCATGTGTTCTTATTTTTCTTATGTGTTATCTTATTTTTATTATTATCGATAAAATTGTCCAATGGGCACGAGTACCCACGGCAGTCCTCAGTTGGGTTTTATGTGTTGCTGCAGACAGAGGCTTGTGATCGGACGTGTATTATCGTTGCTAACATTAGATGAGTGTGTGAATTCTAGCGAGGCGTGCATATAAATTACCGCTGAACTTGAAAAATTAAAGAAAAATACTTCTAGTGTCCCAATCACAACGAAAAAATTTTTGGTGAGTAGCTAGTGAAGTCTTTTTTTGAATAGATATGTTTGCTGAAAAAAGACACTTAAGTAAAACCTACCATATACGTCACTGTCGTATCCACCTGGAGGCGGGTTTGGGCAGTAAACAAAAAAATATTATAGTAACCAAGTAACTTGGCCTGCGCATTTTTCTGTTCCTTTTACCTCATATTTGTAATACGTCATCTTAAATAAATCAATATGAATATTTTAGAACATTGAAGTGATATATTGTTATTATTTCAGCAATGCATCGTCATCGCACAATGTTCAATCGTTCGTCGATGCCCGATGAACAGATATTGCAAATGTTAGATTATGTGGAGACTGATAGTGGCACAGAAGGTGAAGATGAGGATTCTTCAGAAGACGACAGCGTGTGTGATCCCGATTACAATGTGAGTGACAGGTCCCTTGAGAAGGTGACAGTTTGGAAACAGATAACGAGGAAGCTATCGAATCGTGTCTGCAAATGAACGAATCAGCGATTGTAAGTGACATACTCAATCTGAATTCTTCACAATTCTATGAAATGGAAGAACAACCAGTGGTAGGGACCAATACTAAGCCAGCGACCAGCGTAGTCGCGGATGCTCTATCACGAATAACTGTTCATCCAATGAGCTTACAAGAGATTAGCAAAGAAACAGATAATCTATAGATAATACCACAGCTTGATGACTCTGATATTGAAAATGCCCCAAAAGACGTTATGAATAATCCTAATACCGATCATGACACCGAAGAAATTAGTAGAATAATAGAAGATTTTGAAAATATCACACAAACAATACCTACCCCTAATCAACTTCATGAAACTGATGAAATAGTTTCAGTTTTAAATTTGCCATCAGGTGATAGTTCGACAACCTGACTTGGGCAATTGGCAAAAAATATATTGATATATCTTGTGGTCATTATAGTAAATGAATACAAAATTTGAATTATTTTTATTTTATAATAGAATTAAAATCCGTATATAGCAGATAAATAATAGAATTCACGTGGATGGTTTTGACAGTTAATAAAAATTTATTGTATTATAGTGTTAAAGTTAAATATATACAAGAGTTTTTGTATGATGTTAAATGAAGAGAACATGAAATTTATTTAGAATGTAGTTTGTTTTATATAAGCGTTTAATATAGATACAGAACAATTTTTGAAGTTTCACACATGAAGTGAAAGATATACTTAGTAGAAGAAGATAGTAAAAGTTTATTAAAGTAAATATAATGTATCAAAAATTGTTCAGTGTTGATTAAGGATACGATATAGAGTTAATAAATTGTAACATAAACAATGTTATATATAAAATATTGAGTTGACATTTAAAATTTTTAATATGGAATGTAAGCAGATAAAAGGCATATCAAAAGGAAGCTTAGAAAACAAGGATTTAGAACGTTATATTAGAAAGAAGGTTTAACTTACCAGAAAGTAAAAATTTGGGAAAGAAAATAATTGTCAAACTAAATTAATCAAAATCAAAAAAGCTCTGGACGATTTTATGTCAAGAAAGTCAGAAACTAATAATGGATTCCGTTTTTAAACAAACAGTCGCTTTCCAACCGTTGAAGGGTGTACAGTGTACATCGTTCCTGCGGCTAAGGTTGAATATAACCTGAAATAAAATAATAATTATAATAAAAAAAATAAAAGCATTAAATTATAATATAATACAAGCTATTTAATAAAGAAATTAAGTAAAGAATATTGGAAGAAAATCAAGATAAAGAAGTTTGACATACCTGTTTGATGTTTGAAGTTTGACAAGACGGAATATTAATAAGGGAAATAGATTTGACGAGTAAAATTAAGAACTTTTCTATTGAAGATTAACCTGGTTAACCAAGGTAATATATTGCAATATAATTAACAAAGGGTACCCGGACAAAGAGTTCATATTTCTTAAATTAAATAGTAAATAAGACATTATAGATTAATATTTGTATCTCATTTTCTAAGTGTGCCAATATAAATTTTATAGAAATTTGAAATCGAATGAATTTTATTATTTAAATATAAAGTTTTGAAATTATAATTTTAAAGTGCTATAATTGAACCTGCTCCTGAGAGAGAGATTTATAAATTAAATATAATAAAATAAAAATAAATAAATAAATAAAATTTTTGATATCATAACATTATTTTAAGATTACCAAAATTATAACAATATATATAATAATTTCTCTCATATTTTACGGGGTTGTTGAAACATATCTGAAATATAAGCGTATCAAAATTCGTTAGAAATTCTTTAGCGGTTCCCGAGGTATTAAGGTTTTAATGTTTCCATCCCTCAACTTTGGAGGGCTGTATTTCTGCAGGGGTACATTTTTTGAAAATATTGTATGACAAAAATCGCCTTATTTTTTTTGACGTAGAATCGCGTGGTTATAGTTTGTCAGTGCAATTTAGGGACACTCTGTATGTCAAACTATTATTCCCACGTAATTTCCGATCAATTTTACACAGTACCAAAAAACCATAGAATCTGAAATCTATTTATGTGAAGACAATTATCTGCTGCCCAACAACGAAGAATCACCCTGTATAAATTCAGTTATTAAATGCATACAGGAATCTAACATCCTGCAAACCTACCAGATTCCAGTTAACGAAGAATATCTGCACGAAGATCAGCAAGAACACATGGATACTTGTTCTAATTAATAAAACAAAAATACAAACTCATTGTGTAAATGATTTTCTTAATCAAATTATTCAAGGAACATTTATAGTCACAATTTCAGTTCATTGTTATTTGCAATTTAATAATATTACCAATGACAAATGTAAACTATAATGACATGGAACGACATTGTTGTAATTGAAGCAAGAAAATGTATAAAATGCGGTTGAACACTGCCAGAGGGGACTGTTCTTTCTCTGTTTCTTTACTGATACTACTGGTTTTAAATATTTATTACGTTTTTTGGAATAATCTTAAAGCAATATTGTAATATATGTTTTAAGGATACTATTAACAGAGTAAGAAGAAAGATTTAATGTCGCCCTCTGGCAGTGTCCAACCGCATTTTATACATTTTCTTGCTTCAATTACAACAATGTCGTTCCATGTCTTTATAGTTTATATTTGTTTAAATCATGATAATTTAAATATAATTAAAGGTTTAAATATTTCAAATGTTGGTTTTAAAACAGATTTTAAAAATAATAAAGCCCCTCAGGCAGTCAACTTAGAAAATGTACTGTTGGACAATAAACAAGACAATAGCTTTATGCTTTATGAAACTTGAAGAAGACCTCTCAGAAGATCGAGATTTTTCAATAAGTCAAAGGCCTAGTATTTGGACAATTATTTTGTATGCTAGTATAATTTTTGCAATTTGCTTTTTTTAGTTACAGACTTTATTCAAAATATAGGAAGACTAGAAATCCAACAAAAGCCAGCAACTCTACCTCGGACACCCCAAATCCAATAGCGCAACCCCGAGTCAACTTAAACCTACCGTAAGTTCCTTTCAAGGGATGGAGGAGTTACGCAAATGCATAATATACGAAGACAACAGTTATCTAGGAAAACCGATTCTCGTTATCCGTTATCACATTACATCCTAATGTCGGGTGAATGCTTCTTTGTAAATTATAAGGCAGTTAATAAAGTCTTTTTATTTGCTCTGTTGAAATAAAATATTTCTTTTTAAAAATCAATTTATTAAGATCTATTTTATAACTCGCGCCAAATTTGGGAGCATCGGCTAATATCGTCGTTCGTTTGTCGAAGGTTGTGCCGGATCACCTTCATCACAATTTATTTCGATAATTTTTACACCTCCTTGCCATTGATGGTGTACTTGCGTAGCCGAGGCATTCATTCTTTGGGCACAGTGCGTGGTAATAGACTTCAGAACAGTAAGTTATCTGCAGAAAAAGTCGTGGCAAAAAAAACACATGGCTATTCGGAAGAATTTGTGAACTCAGCATACGGCGTCGACATATCAACGACTTTGTGGAAGGATAATAAATCTGTTCGGTTGGCGACAACATAATATGTGGGCACTAAGCCATTCTTGTCAGCTACAGGTGGACAGGCCAAGTCGAATGTGTCTCAGTATAGCCGCTCAGGCCACCAAAGAATCGACGTCGATTGCCCGACAATAATACATGAATACAACGCCTATATGGACGGAGTCGATTTGATGGACGCTCTTCTAGGCCGCTACCATATACGTATGAACACACGTAAATGGATATGGTGATGGTAAATGTTTACCTGCTATTTCGACGAATACATAGACAATAAAGATGTCAACAAACTTGAGCTGCCCATATTTCGTACAATGATGTAAAGTCGGGGCAGGAGCACCAGAAAAGAAATCTGTTGGACGTCCGCGAAACGTTTAGATCCCAATGGCACAGACGTCCAAGCCATTGCCCAAAAGGGTATATCTGCCATCACCGGATACGAGATTCGATGGTCTCAATCACTTACCGCAGTGGCTTCACCGCACTGGTAAAAAGCAGTGTAAAATGCCTGGTTGCAAGTCCGAAATGCAATGTGTTTGTTCGAAATGTAGTATCAATTTATGCTGCACAGCGGCCAAGAACTGTTTCGCCTCATTCCATACAGAATAGAATAATATACAATAGAATAAGTAATAATAATTTAACTTTTCTGTCACTATTTGTATAATTTTACCATTCAATAAAAACATATTTGTTGTACAGAATCATATTATTCTTCTTGTCTTTAGTGCCCAGGTCTGCCTTCAAGCAGATACCCCTTAGGATAGGTTAGCATGTCCCAACTATCCCAAAATTAAAATCTAACTGCAGATTTAGATTCCTCCTTCCAGAATTAATAGATGAATTTTCCAGGGAGCAATAAAATTTGGGCATTAGAGGGTTTATACTGACCCTTGGAAGGATGCATTTGGAGAAAGCCAAGGAGAAGTATTTAAAGTTCAGGAAATCTGAAAAGCGAAAAGCATGCACAAGATCTCCGAAATGTTAAATGGACTTTGTGTGAACATCAAAAGAAACAAAAAAGTTGCACTTCCAAATGTTGATTATGAGCCTAAAGCAAAATAAGCAAAACTTTCAGACGTAGAACTCCAGTCAGAGTATACCCGAATATTAAAAAAATTACGAGTATTTAGTAGACATAATTTTTTATTAGTTAAAAGGATTATTAAAGAGTAGGTCAAAATGAGAGTTCTGTGATCACCCCCCACTCCTCCCCCCACCCCAGACACGCCCCCTTCCCCACTACTTTTGCACCCCCACTCCTGACACGCCCCCTTCCCCCACCATTTTGGCACCCCCACTCCTACCACCACTCCAGGCACGCCCCTGTCCCCACCACTTTGGCACCCCCCACTCCTGACACGCCCCCTGCCCCCCATTACTTTGGCACCCCCACTCCAGACACGCCCCTTCCCCCACCATTAACCTTGACCTTTCATTACCTTGACCTTGGATGACCTTGACCTCTTGTGATCACCCCCCCACTCCTCCCCCACCCCAGACACGCCCCCTTCCCCCACTATTTTTGCACCCCCCACTCCTGACACGCCCCCTTCCCCCACCACTTTGGCACCCCCCACTCCTACCCCCACTCCAGGCACGCCCCTGTCCCCACCACTTTGGCACCCCCCACTCCTGACACGCCCCCTGCCCCCCACTACTTTGGCACCCCCCACTCCAGACACGCCCCTTCCCCCACCATTAACCTTGACCTTTCATTACCTTGACCTCTCATAAACTTGACCTCTCATAACCTTGACCTCTTGTGAGCACCTCCCACTCCAGCCCTCCCCCACCACTTTGACACCCCCCACTACTATAACCCCACTTCTTTCACCATAAATGGGTGGGGGTAACAGTAAAGTATATGAAGCGGTGGGAATTCACAGTTCGAGAAAGTTTTCGTGTTGAACGGTTAATAAATACAAGTATTCAAGATGACTCAGTGTGGCAGTATCTTCAGTCTACCTGAACTAAAAAGTGATTTATCTGAAAATCTACCTCATGCACCTCAAAACAAGAATGATCTAGTTATATGTGGTGAACGAAAATATCAACTGAATAAATCAAAAAGTACATTTGTGTCGACTGGATTAGCATATGACTTCTGGTATGCACCTTGTATAAAACTAACAGGCAATAAATTGGACACAATAATTTTTGATGAAAGTGAGTGGAATGAGTTTCTTACATATCAAGGTATTATAACTAATTATCTATATACCAACGATAAAGCAGAGCAGATAGATGCTGAAAATTTTACGATACAGTTTGAAAAAATATCCTATTCGAGAGTGATAAAAATCGTAAAAAATAACTCATATATTTACTTGGGGTATGAATCCATCTGCAAGTTGTGGGAAGCATTGCCACTTGTCAAGTATAGAATTGATATGCTGAGAAGGCAACAGTTTTCAAGTTACTTTAAAATTGTGCAAAACGGACTACAGCGACAAAAGGGAGATGTGTTTGAGAATGTAATGAATTTGCTTCAGCCGCTCGAAAACTGTAATAGTGAAAATGTTTGTATGCTCATGGAATTAATTTACATTTACCCGGAATTATTTGAAGTTGAGTTCTGTGGTAGAGTTTAATAATGAAGAAAGTAACATTTAATATAGAAAATAATAAAACATATTTTATGGTGATATGGAATTTCGCTTTTCAATCATCAAGGAAGCGATATTGGGAGTTTTTAGCCATTTACCGAATGCGGTTTAATAGAAGAGTAGAAAAAATTTCAAATATTATCAGTCGTATTTTAGAAAATAATCATAGATGTAACGTATTTAATGATAGATTTAAATGAAATGTTAGCGAAACCTGTATCATGTATTTGTATTAAAGTGATAAAATAAAAGAAATATATGCTAAAAATTGTTTTATTAAGGGCGAAAATATTATACAGATAAAGGAGTACTTCAAATGTTATAATATCTAATATGTTTATACAATTTGATTATTAGAAATCCATGAATTGAATTTATTGGATAATCCCAGCCATTTCACATAGAGCTTGTCACCTTTCTTTCTTAAAACCTTCTCCACAAGATATATGTCGGGATGTGTTACCTTCTGAAGTTCCTGCTCATAGAATCCTCCTGGAATTTCATTACTTTCCTGATCTTCTAAAAGGTAAGTTCTAGGATTACTTTTATGAACCTTTATGATTTTAAAAATTTCATTAGACCAGTTTGGAGTATATCCTTTGCAAAAGACTTCTCGGTATTTGCTAATCCTCACACAATCGTTTACTTTAAATTTTTAGCATCCTTGGATCGACTATTTTCAAATGACTATATACAGTTTGCAACAAGTGTTTTTCATCTTTCTTTTTAATATCTTTAGGTTTTCTTCCAATCGTTCTGTGTTTGGTGTCATTGTATTCCTCAACAATGTCTGGTAAAAGATTTAACCACTTGTAACTTCCTTGTAAGCTAAACAGTTTCCACATTTTATTTTTATTGTTCTGTTCACTCTTTCAACAACGCTTGCTTTAAGATGTGTGTAAGAGCTATAATGGTTAATTTTCCACTTATCCATTAATTCCTTGAATTCTTTATTGTAAAATTCTTTTCCCATATCTGTTTGCAAATTTTTGGGTAGCAGTTTGATATTTGATAGGATTCTTCCCATTGCTCGTGAAACTTCTTTTCCACTTTTATTTTTCACAGGTTCACACCAAACTAATTTTGAGAATACATTAATGACCACTAAAATATATTTATAACCTTTATTTATTTTAGCGTAAGGGATCATCTCTACGAGATCTACTTGAAGAAGATCATTTAGACCTTTAACAATTACTCTTCTTCGTTTGAAAGATTTTCTAACTGGTTAATGAATTTCGTTTACTATTTCCTTCTTAATGTCAGTCATGTTCTAGAATAATAGAATAATAGAATAATAGAAAGGAGATAAGTACGCTTTCGATCAATATAGTAGCACAGTAAATGAAGCCCTAACTTTTCCATGCACACTATTTATCTAATTATTTTACCCTCCTCTAACTCCTCTATTATCAAAACTATTTCGTTGTTATGCCCATTATTCCCTGCTAACTGTGATGCAATGAGCAGCTTTAATCGATCTACAATTTCATTATAATCATCAAAATGTTTATATTCAATATTTTTGTTATTGAATTCCATCATCGTTAGTTTTCCACCTCTCTTACTTTGACTCCTTGTTTTCCTCACTAGTTCAGGAATCGACTTCGATCTTGGTCTTTGCTCTACTTCTGAGGGGGATCTCACAATCGATGCGCTTAGTTTTCTCCTCCGTTCTTGTGACATCGAATATAAATTCGTAACTCGTGGTTTGATAATATCTATGAATTTACTTGCATTTGCATGTAGATAGACCTCTTTGAGGATCATAACCCAAAAACTGGGTATTCGTCCTTCTAATAATATCAATATATTGATCTACATCTGTTGGCCGATAACCTGCTGGATGTTTTTTGAACATTAGTTCATATAATCCTGGTGTACCAGCGTATTTAAATTCACCATTAAAGATAAAGTCAACTCCCTCAAAATCAACGGATGAATCACCAATTGCATAGCTCTTTCTAAATGGGTCAAAGTGAACGCCAAAGGTATCATCAACATCTCCCTTAGTATCATTAATTCTATCTTCAATATACGCTCGAGGTAGTGGTATTTTAAACTGGCTTAAATAACGCTGATGTTCTGTTTCACTATCTGCTATTGTCGAAGGAAAAGTTTCATCAAAGAAACTCTCAACAATTTCGGGTTGGCTTTGAGTTGAATCAAACTGAAATGTCTGCTCTCCCAAATCAATAGGAGCCGTCAGACGATAATAGTCATGAGATGGTTGGGTACTCGGTCGAGGCTTTAAACTATCCCTGATGCTTTCTTCTTTTAATTCTTCTTTCAAATTTAATTTTGAAGGAATTTTGAGAGTTGATACTATTTCATTAAGCGGTTGTGTTATCGGTTTATAATTTTTCTCCAACAAAAACTGTGATTCGGCAATATATATATATATATATATTCTTCAAGTTATGATATTTTTGCTTTAGCGCCTTTCTCGCCTTTAACAGCTCTGCAACCACACGATTATCCATGGCGACTGATTGGTAGTATTTAATGTTCGCACTTTATATATGAATGAATTTATCAAATCCTTTTCTATATCTTCCAGAGTTGATAGCACAATCTTTATCTATTACAACAAATCCGTATTTATCTTTCCAACAAAATGAACAAAGTTCCCTAAAATCTTGTAAACTCATATCAACGTTTACATGATCATCATAAATGTGTTTTAGATTGGTCATATCCTACGGGAATATTACAAGAAGATTAGCATTATCTCTAACCAGTTGTTTGGGAATAGAGGAATAAGTCTGACATAAATAAAAACAGTCAGTGTTTCTATGACGTCCGAAACAAAAATAGTTTTTGATGATGCTTTGATTGCAAGACGCTAAATCGTCGAATATGATCACTGAATTTAACTTTATTTCTTCAGGAGGTATTCATCACCATCATTATATTCAAAATATTCAATTTCATTCATAGGTTTAATTAAAAGTCTCAAAAATTCATATTTGGGTTGATGAAGAGATTTAGAATATAAATAAATATTTTCAAATCGTAAACCATTAGGATGTTCCAATAAACTAAGCATGACATTTGTTTTTCCACACCCAGAACTTCCAACCAAAAGCCCTCGTTTCGACATTCCACCAAACAAAATACCATGCTTTTGAAAGTTGTTGGTCAATGAAATCTCATCATGATTTACAATTGGTAAGATTGTTTCTTGCTGTTGAATTTGAATTGTTCACACCAATTTTATCGTAAAACAGAACTTCCTTATAAAGAGAACCGTTACAAACTAATAGATCATTGTTTCCTGCTTTATATATAAAGGGTTATTTCACAAAATAACATTCATTCACCTGTGTAATTTAATATATAATGGATCGAAGCAAAGGTTCACGCATCACTTGTAATAGAAACTCTAAAAAGAGTGGACGCGGTTTACTCAATTCTATAATAAATAAACTTCCTGTGGAACTTCATATACCAGGTTATAATTATTGTGGACCGGGGACCAAACTTGCAAAGCGCCTACAACGTGGTGACGTCGGAATTAATCCTTTAGACGAGGGGTGTAGAGAACACGATATAGCATATTTTAAATTTCAAGACGTTGAAAGAAGAAATCAAACGGATAGGGAATTAGCTAAAGTTGCATTTAAACGTGTAAAAGCACCTGATTCGGGTTTTGGTGAAAAACTCGCTGCGCTGGGAGTCGGTGGAATTATGAAACTAAAGAGTAAAGTGGGAATGGGGCTTAAGCGTCGAAGAAATCGTGCTCCAAGGAAGAAGAAAGGTGGTCAAATGAATTTAAAGTTTGCAGTAAAAAAAAAAGATCGCCCTCAAAAAAAAACCTAGACGAAGAGTTATTCCCACTCCAAAAAGAGGAGGCATTCTCCCTTTCCTGCTACCTCTCTTGGGAGCATTATGAGCTGTGGCAGGTATTACAAAAGCAGTTAACGATGCCAAAGCAAATCGTCAGTTGATAGCAGAACAAATGAGACATAATATAGCAATGGAACAGACCACTAAGGGGAAGGGATTATATTTAGGCCCCCGTGAAAAGAAAGGTTCAGAATTATACCTTAAAACTTATAAAAAAAACTAATAAAGCTACCTCACCGACCACTAACTAATATAGATTTAATAAAATTCTCAAAAAATCTGAAAATTCCTTATTTTCGAGGCGTCTTCATGAAAGATACGCTTCCAAAAGGAATAAAGAAAAATGAATCTGGGATAGTAAATCTGGATGATAATGATGGAGATGGAACTCACTGGACAGCATATTTCAAGAGAAACAAAGAGATAGATTATTTTGATAGTTATGGAAATTTAAGACCCCCCAGAAGAGTTAATAAAATATTTTTTAAGTGATGGTAGCTCAAATAAAATAAAATACAATTATGATTCTGTACAAAATAATAGTTCATATGTTTGTGGACACTTATGTTTAATTTTTTTATATAATCAATGTAAATAATGTTATGTATTCATTTAATAATAAATTGTCAACGTGTTAATATGGCTCCGACTTTAATTCTTAGTGGTAATTCATCTGAATTAGATTATGATTTGAATCCTCACATATATTTAGAGGATGATATAGATTACGAAATAGGATTGACAAACTTTGATACTTACAATACAATTCCAAACATTGACAATAGGAACAACAAATTTGTGTGGGGAGAGAATGATGGGTATACAGCCGAAATTGATGAGGGATGCTATGAGCTTTCTGATATTATAAAAAGCATTGTGGACACAGTAAAGGAACTGGATGATGATGCAGTTATTTTGATTTCTTTGAATATGAATACATCTAAAGTAGCTATAAAGATGAATAGAAGAATAAATTTCAAAGGAAGCGATTCTATTGGTTCAGTATTAGGATTCGAAAAAAGAGAGTTGGAAGCTGATGTGAAACATATTTCTGATCACACCGTACGAATATCTAAAGTGAATGTCATCTGTATCGATTGTAACATTGCGGTTGGTTCCTTCTTTAATGGAAAACCTGTCCACATTATTCATCAGTTTTTTCCAACAGTTCCAGTTGGGTATAAAATAGTGGAAGCACCCACAAATATTCATTACTTCCCAGTGAGCGTCAAGACCATTGACAACATTACAATCAGAATAGTTGATCAAGAGGGGAATCTCGTCAATTTTCAAAACGAAGTAAGAACAGTTAGCTTGCATCTCAGAAAATCAATTCACTAAGGAAATGGTATTAATATTCAATTCAAGGTCACCTGTGCATCACTATAAAAGGAGCAGTAAGAAGAAAATCCGCAGTTCTAAAAACACTTTCAGCAGATTAACATCGGAAAATAAACAGTTTTTACAGTCACTTGGATTCGAAGTGTTAGTATAATGGAATTGTTAAATATTACCGAACAACCTTTTAGTGACAATTCTGTAGCAGAATATCAGTATCATACATATCAACCCAATACATCTGGAACTCTAGATTATAATGATGAAACAAGAATTACCATTCAATATTTAGATGCCTATACTGCTCCGTGCACTAGCTATTTATACATCGAAGGAAAATTAACAAAAGATGATGGAACTGCAGCTAAAAAATTGGAATTCATTAATAATGGTATTGCTTTTTTGTTTCGGGAAATTAGGTATGAATTAGGTGGTGTTGTAATAGATTCAGTAAGAAATGTTGGTTTGGTTTCAACTATGTTTCATTATCTATCATTAAATGAAAACGAGAGTATTTTTATGCAAAATGCTGGGTGGTTCCCGAAAAAGATGAAAGGTGAGGGAACTAAAATTATAGCAGATGAAAATGGAGATTTCAACGTTTGCATTCCATTAAGTTTTCTGCTTGGATTCTTTGAGGATTTTCAAAAAATTATAATTAATATGCGACAAGAATTAGTATTGATACGTAGTAGTAATGATTTAGATAGTGTTACAAGTGGTGATGAAACTGAAAAACCAAAAATTACCATTTCTAAATTATTATGGTGACAGTAAGCATGTCAGAACAAATACGATTAAATAAAATTATAAGTAAGAACGTTGATCTACCTCTAAGATTTAGAAGCAGGGAATTAATTGAATATCAATCTATACCTGACACAATCCAACATACGTGGAATGCTAAGACATCTAATAAAGTTGAAACTGCTAAACATGCATTATTTGGCCTTCAAAAAAATAAGAAAGGAAAAATTACATCTGATATGAGCAAATTTGCTAATTCTGATCTAAAAAACAAGAATTTTCTTGAATTCTGAGAGATACCCATATAGTGATCTACAACTAGACTTCAAACGTAACAAATATGCAACTCTCTACAAAATGTTTGCTGATTTTCAACAATCCTATTACCCACATAAAATAAATCAACCGATATTTAACCCGACAGAATTCAATGCAATTGCACCACTAGTTCATATTGATTGTTCACGTCAAAAAGAAGCTTTGCAAACTGGATCAGTGGTTATGAGAATAGAATTTGAGACTGACACCCCTACTAAAAATGTTAATGCATATTGTGTCATACTGCATGAGAAATATTACACATATAATCCGTTAACAAAAATCGTTAGTCACCATTAAAAATGCGCATGACAAGATTTTTTACCTATATAACGAGGCAAGTAATGTCACATTATTAGTCTAATCATGATATCAGTTTATAATCACATGTTGAGAGAACACAGAAGAAAATTACGAGCCTTGAGAAGAGTTGTTGATTTCTACTGCTTGAAAGTGAGGGTATTAAGAAAACTAGAAAGCTTAAAAATATGAAACTTGTTATCGATGTTCAAGGATTTAAAATAGAAAACAACAAGTTTATCGTTAAAGAGTTAGCAGGCTATGACGGAATGAAAGTATGTCATTATATCTTCAATCCACCTTATTCGTTGGAGATGCCTTCACCAGACTTACAAAAACAAGCACAGTGGTTAACAAGAAATTATCATTGCATTAAATGGAGTGATGGGTTTACACCACTACATCTGTTCGGAGAAATTATGACGAATTTGACTATATCTGCTGATTGTGTTTACGTCAAAGGAGGAGAAAAAGCAAACTACATCAAGCAATTTATTACACAACCTGTTTTGGAACTAGAAGAGCAAACACCTTTAATGAAATCCAATGCAAAATGTTTTTATCATTTAAATAATAAGTGTATGTGTGCACTTTCTAATGTATATTACCTTTATGAAAATTCTATGATGTCATGAGTTTAGAAATAAATAAAACAATAAATATTAATTAAGTGTTTTTATTTTATCACCAAAATTACAATCCTTTAAAGTAACAAATATAATTTCAATTTACAGAAATCCCCTCGTCACTATCGTCATCGTCTTCACTCCTTAATCTGGTTGCAAGGTCTGGTCTTAAAAACCGTTTTAGCTGATGGACTTCATTTTCAAAACCTAATTCGATCAGATCGTCTACAAGGCATTCCTCACATGTAACATCGGTCAAAAACATTTCACAAACTTCACGTACTTGTTTGTACTTTTTGGCTAGATCAGTACAAAAGTCTTCTGTGAAAAATGTACTCCATAGATCGCTTCGTGTTCAGCATCGAACTGCCTATTTGAAAATTGTTGACTTAAATGTTTCACACCACTTTCTAAATCGACAACTTCTACGTACGCCATCCACATTTTGAGATTTAAACAAAGTTAATATTCTAATGATAACTGACTGTAGTATTCAATTAACGCTCGCTTTTATATTAAATTCCCACCTATCCACCCCTTCACCTAAAAATACTGCAAGATGACAATTTTATTAGTGCACGTGTCTGATTACACAGTCAGCTACTCTATATCCTTACCAAGTGAACATTTTAATAATCAGCACTTTGTGAGTTTATCGCAAGCTCAACGAAACTACACCTAACCTGAAATAGTATATAAGGGGATGTGTATACGTAAACAGCAGTAACGCAGAAGAAAACATACGCAGAACTCTATTGTCAATTAAGAAAGATGCTTATCGATCCAGTATTAAGTTATTACACATCGAACTATGAATTGGTGCAACAAATAAAAGAACAATTCCCTGACGTATATGAAGTTTTGAAAAGTTTACCTGGACAACGCTGGGTAATAGCTGGTGGTTTTATAAGTTACCTGTTGAATTTAACAAACACCTTTCAAGACATAGATGTATTTTACTTTAATAACGAATTTAGTCAAAAATGTGTTCAATCTGAATGGCAACTCAATTCACCATCACGCTACAACAATGAGGTTTTCAACGTGTTCAATCACAGGAAATATAACATACAAGTGATAGAATTTATTAATATAACAGTGGAACAACCTCTGAGACTTCAAATTTTTAATTTGTTGCATTGTTTTGATTGTGTTTTAGTTAGAAAGGCTGTACATTTAAAAAGTGCTTTATTTATGAATTGTGACTTTGGTCCTGTGACATTTGAAAGTTGCTCTCGCCAACAAAAATATAATAAAAGGCTTATTCAACCCATTGTCACTCAACCAAAAACATGTGCCTATTGGCTTATGAATCATTGCAAAATCACCAATAAAACATATTTAACACTAAAACTGTTGTTTCATTATTTATTATTGTTTATATGCATCCTCCCCTTACTTCCTTCCCTGATTCCTGAAATCAATATTTGCTAATTTGTGACAGTACATAATAATTATTAAAAAAAAAACACAGATTAAAATAATAAATATTTTATTAAATGAACATTATACAACATATCGTCGGCTTCATATGAAATGTGCACAAGTCCCTAAATATTCGAAATTGAGATTTTTGCGCCATCTATTTGATAAAAACAATCTCTACGGAAGGAAAAATTAAAATTGTATTAAAATCTAATAGATGCCACTAGAATAGCACATAAAAATAATGCACAAGTCCTAACTCATTGGCAGCAACATGAAGAATGCATAAGTCCCTATATTCTGTTTGAATGTCAGTGGCAGGTTATTGCAGTGTTGTTTTTTTTTTGTAATTACAGTTAAAAACTACAATATTAGTGAAAAATCGGTGTAAAACCATATATAGGTAAGTACAGCTTTGTAAGTCAATGGGCTTTTCTGTCAATCGTGTAAGTTTAATTTATTTAAATAGAGCTAAGTATTTTGTTGGAGTTAGGCAACTTTCATTACGACTGATTTTTACAGTACTGTGGAGTTAGGCATATATCAGATTAAATTTTATAACAAATTCTTTTGAAATTGAGCTGTGTGTGAAAATTATGCTGTAAAATGTGTGTAAAATTGAGTACAGAAAATATTAAATTTGTTTTATCTATAAAAATACAATTTAAAAGTTTATGTTAATAACCTTAATAAACTACCTCTTTGTTTAGTTTAAATATTTGGACTAGGTCAAATTGAATAAGAATCTTGCAATGGAAAATTGCCAACGTTTTGGCTGTTTATGTTAAATAAAAATAAATAAGAAATATTATGTGGGGGCTTCCTAATCAGGATGGTTGGTTAATAAACACAATTACTTCTTTGCAAATGTTCTTTAATGGATTTCTTTCACAGAAAATACGGAGACGCCTTACAACATAAAAGGGCGCCAAATACTCATCAACACACTTCGTGCGCATAATTCACATCTAGTTAAGTGTTGCCAACCGTAATGCCAACTTTAAATAATTAAACTAACCAGAATGTGGCGCGATATTTCAAATACATAAAATTTTGCCTACAATTACAAAGAAATAACTCGATAACATTTCGGCACTTAAAAGTTCTTTATAAGAGCAGTAACTCAGATAGAAAGTGTAGATTTTGTAATACTATTTTTGTTTAAAAAAGAACAAACGTAATTTTACAATTGGTTGATGTTCCCTGTTAGTTGTTTTATATAGATATTGAATTGATCTGGTTTTAAAGTCACTCCGATGATAGATAAATTAAAAATTCGGAATTCAAAAAAGGTTTCTTCAAAACAGACTCTTGTTGACATAAATAAAATCATTACATATTTTTCAGAATGAATCACTATTCCCGAGGCTTTAAAATTCTTAATGCTGTTAATAATGAAAATAAAGAAAACCAAAATGCTGAGAAAGATGAAAAGAAAAAGCTAAATTTCTATACACAAACCAAACAAAATGTGATCATTTTAAGTAACACTTCTTTAAACGTTCATAATGACCAGAGAACATCAGTCCAAGTAAATTCTTGTGAAAAAGATAAAAACAAAGATAGGGATAATGAAGATTCCGAATTGTCTTTGGCTATTAAAAATTTGGAAGCTGAATGTAGTAAAGCTCAAGAACTACTCTTGGAAACGGTGGAAAATCGCATAGAAACCAATCAACACCTTTTAGCTAACGAGAATTATCACAACTTAAATATTTTAATAGAAGATGGAGTTGATGATATCATAAAAGACTTTTCTACAGGTGATAGCAGTGTACAAAACATTAATTTAGAACATATTATTTTGGACTTTCAAACGGGTGAACTTGCTGTGAGAAATGAGGATATGGGCACTATTATTGCAGATCCATCTATTCAGGACAAGACGATACCTTATGAGAAAGAACATGATGTACTAAAAAACTATGATACAGAAGATAATCCAATAACAGAGACAGAAAGATATCAAGATGAGGAACAAGTTGATCCAGAAGATGAATGGGTTGCCAGTGAAGGCGACAGTACCGATGAAGTTATTATTTCGGATGAGGAGCACGGGACTGGAAGGGACGTTCATCTAATAGAAGAAGATAATAATGAAACCCAGAATGAGGAAAGTGGAGGAAAACGCAAACGAACAAAAAGTAGATTTAGTGATTCGTCACAGTGGGAATACAATCGAAATAAAAAGAAAAGAGAAGAAGGATCATTATATTTGGGAAGAAAAGGTAATACGTTTATTGTTGAAAGGGACAAGAAAAAGCTAAAACAAAGATGCTCATGTAAAAGTAAAAATGCCCAAAAAATTCAATGTTCAAAATTAAGTGAGGAAGAGAGACTAGGCATTTTTAAAAAGTTTTGGACACACACCTGGAACGAAAAGAAAATATATGTTGACAGCAGAATTATTAAGAAAAATATTAAAAGAGCCAGACATAGAAAAAACGAAACTGACACCACAAGAACATGTTCACTAGAATATTTTTTGGATAAAAACCATGAGAAAATAAGAGTTTGTAAAACTATGTTTTGTCATACGTTGTGGATGTCGGCAAGAACTATTTCTAAGTGGATAACAGATTCAAGACAAATTATTACACAAGAACAAGAAAATGACACTGAAGTAGAAAGCTCAGGATCTCCCAGCAAATCAATAGTGAATGTAAGAAATGTAAAAAGCAATAAAAAAAGGGAAGGAGTAAAAAATTTCCTAAATGAAATACCCAAATTAGAGTCTCATTATTGTAGAAAGTCCACTACAAAACTATATTTGGAGCCCCGATTTAAGACAAAAGTTGAACTTTTTTTGGTTTATAAAGACAACTGGTGTAAAGATAAAGAACTAGAACCTGCAAGTCTAACTCTTTTCATGTATATTTTTGAGGAGATGAACCTATCGCTATTTTCCCCCAAAAAGGATGAATGTGACCTGTGTGTCGGTTATAGAACAAAAAATATTGACGAAACGAAATATAATGCACACCTTTTAAAAAAAGAAGAAGCACGTAATGAAAAAGAAAAGGACAAGACATCATCCAGTAGAGTATTTACAATGGACATGCAATCTGTGCTTCTATGCCCAAAATCCAACGTGTCAGCATTGTATTATAGGACAAAATTGATAGTCCATAACTTTACTATTTTTGATATTCAGAGTAAAGCTGGTTATTGTTTTCTATGGCACGAGGGTGAAGGCGAATTAAAATCTGACTGTTTCGCGTCTATAATTTGCAGTTTTTTATTACACGAGGTTTTGCCAACTATAAATAATGCGATCAAACCCTCAATTATACTTTATAGTGATGGTTGCTGTGCACAAAATCGCAATTCCACATTATCTAACGCTCTTTTAAACTTCTCTATTGAAAATGACATTTGCATTATTCAAAAATACCTAGAAAAAGGTCACACTCAGATGGAGTGTGACTCAATGCATTCCACTATAGAAAGAAAATTAAAAGGAAGAATAATCAATGTACCTGCAGATTATGTTTATTTAGCTAAAACTGCTAGAAAAATTCCACAACCCTATCATGTCAAATATTTACAGCATGATTTTTTTCTTAAACTTTCTCAGTTAAACTTTTTTAACTCAATACGACCAGGGCATAGAGTTGGCGATCCAACTGTGCAAGATATTAGAGCCCTAAAATATAATAGTAATGGAACTATTGAATTTAAAACTCGCCACTCTGATGATTTTAAACATTTGCCTACAAGAATAAATAAAAAAGCCAAAATGGTACCTTATCAAATACTACCCAATTTATACAAAAATTCTTTAAAAATAAAAAAAGATAAGTACGAAAATTTGCAGTTTTTAAAGAAAACTATGGAACAGGACTACCATAGTTTTTATGATAATCTTAGTCATGAGTAAATAACTATGTATATTTTTTTTCTGTTATTTTTTATTACCTATATATCGGTATGTATTACAATTACATTATTTTCTTTTATGTATTATTTGATTTCTCATTTTGTTTCTGTAAATGTTTACTGTTCGCTGTTATTACTTTCAAGTAAAAACAATAAAATGTATTGTGTTTCTTTGACTGTCGTCATTATTTTAAAATGTAAATTGCTCAAGTCCAAAACACATATTAAGATTATAGATAAAATATGCATAACTCCATTTTTTAGGGCAGTATCTTAAAATTTTTAATTATCATAGTATATTTTTCACTAAAAGGCATTTTAATTACTTTTACGAAAAAAATATAGAATTAAAACACAAGTCAATGCCCTACATTCGTTTTTTGCCCCTCCTGTAAAATTTACCATTTTGGACTTATGCACATTTCATGTGAAGCCGACGATATGGTTTGACACAATTATAAAAGGTTATAATAAACTCTCATCAAATTCAAAACCTTGACTTTCCATTTCAATTATTTTGTCAGCTAGTGACAAAAGACATGTTAAATTATCATTGGTATAATGGTCAGCTTCATTGTGTGCATTATTGATGGAGTAATGACCCCACGCTAAAGTTTTTGTACTCCCAGGTATAACATATCGCTTATCATCTCGTGCTGAGAGTGCAACTTTGTTTTTTAGTTCAGTATATATCTTATGAAGATGTGAAGAGAATACATACATTTTACGATATATTAATCCACCGTCTTCTACAATGTGTTTGTAGTCAATCAAGTGTAATTGCTTTTTTACAACACTTTTTGATATGCCTTTGGCTTTCTTTGTTACATCATTTGCTTTAACGCAGTATGCTTTCGCACCAGTGCCGAAAAAGCTTTCTACTGGAATACCTGCATACTCGTCTTTTAATTTGCCTATGACCGACTTTTTGGAATATTATGCACATTAGGATAAGAATAATTTGATATGTCAAAAAGTTCAATATTTTCTTTATTATCATCATAAACATTATTAGTATGAATTTCTAAAATTAATGAGTCGGTGTCAGTGTAACAGAGAGAAGCTTTATCGTTATATTTTTTCTTTATAAAATTATAAAAAAAGTTATACATTACGGTTTTAGATATATCTAAAATGGTGAAACCTATGTAAAGTGGCTTATCGTAACAAACTTTTAAAGGGGTCATTTGAACTGCAACTAAGTTTTCCGTAAATACTGAACATGATTTGAAATTTGGTTGTGCAATAAACTGTTCAGCACCTACGCTACCTATTCTATTTTCCCAATGAGACATTAACCTCACATCAACTCTTTTATCTACATTTTCCATTGTCTTTCCAAAAATAGAATTTATTATAAATTTGTAAAGATCTCGTTCAAATGCATTTCTAGAAGCATTTCTAAGTCTAGTATTCATATCAATATAGGGTTTCAACCACGCAGACTGTGAAAATTCAATGACTTTATGTATTTTTGTGAGTATTAATCCGTGTTCCAAACATTGTTTTAAATTTCGATAATGAATAATATATCTCCGTTTATCTTGCAAATTAAGAATCAATTTTGGATCTTTTGAGTCAGGGGGTATGATGTTTTCAGGACAAAACGGTAAATCATTATGTTTATCATGCAAATATTGTGGGTATTCTAAATCGACTTCTAATACATAACCTTTTGGAGACTCGTCACTTATTGTGGTGCAATCAATTTCATACTCCTCTAGCCAATTAAAATCACCTTTAGGTAGATATTGACTCATTGAACAACCGTACAAATTAGTTGCGTCTAAGTATAATATATATGACGTCGGTTCTGATGGATTATAATTTTCAATGAATGGATTGTTTGCTATAGCTTTCCTATTACTACATTGACTTACACCACCACGTATACCTTTTTTAAAGAAATGCAACTGATCAATATCAGTTAAGAGTTGGAGTTCGACACGAGTTTTTCGTAACATGGCATCCCAACTCAATGATGGTGCCGTTAAATATTGTGCGGGATCTAATTTATATGTATGTAGGCAGATCTGTCTAAAATTTTCAAAAATGTCGGCTAGTATTAAAACATCAGACACTAAGTAAATATCAGAATATTCACCGAGAGTTTGACAGTTAAAATTTAGCCACACATCGCAAGCGCGATTCACCACTCAAAATATTAAAAAACTGTTCCTGTGATGGTAATTCAGTCTCATCCAGTTTTTCTACCGAATCCACGTAAGAATATGGAAAGACACCTTTGCGTCTTAACAAATTGAATTGTGCTTAATCATTGTAAAATTTTTTAACCTCGAGGCATTGATGTGGTTCTAACGTTTGATTTAGTTTGTCTAAAGAAGCTGGTAAAAATCGAAACGAGTCCACAAACCTTAATTTCATATAAATATTCTTCGGTTTTTTATCGTCAGACTTATCTACTAAAATGAATTTGGAAAATGTAATGTATTTTTCTTTGGTTTGTGCTACAACCTGTATTTTCTCTTTCTTTAAGGCTAGTTTTTTTATGAATAGATGCGAGTCATAATTAGTTAAATTATGGAAAAACACGGGTATATATCGCACGTTGGCAGCAACACTGTCATAAGTCCGAAAATAATGGATATTCTGATTTCTTGTAGACCAGGTACGAAATTAGATGAAGTTTGTTCAGTAAAACTGTCGTAAGGTTAATTTAAGTCTAATAAGGTAGATGGCGTGATATGTCTCTGTAAACTTCCAAGATTCTTTACCAGATTGCACTGCAACACAGTCATAAATGAGTTATGACTATGTTGCTGCCAGAGAAAAGTACATCAAAAATAATTTTGTTCAGAAGCACTGTCATAAATGTGAATTTTGTCTGTTTATAGGTTTATTTACATGTGAATTTCCGTAATATTTTTATCTTATTGGAGTGTTTAGTGTATTTTTTAATAATTAAGATACATTGTTAGATATGGGTTCTCGTGGAAAATATATGGTTCAACTTGCTGTTGCAGAAAAATGCAATTTAGAGTCGCCATTGCCTCCATTGGATAAATCACCACAGGTAAAATTCATTTTTCAAGTGTGTACGTGCATATCTCAACTACTATTGTGTTTTAGTGAATATGACGAAATTATGTAAGTACCTATTTCATTTGTTTTTATGATACTTTCAGGTTATGGCAATATCCGAATATGAAAATTCACTTGCTACTACTTATGCTTTGCTTCAGCATTCTGTGTTACCTTTGGACGAATCACCTGAGGTAAGGTAAAATTTATTTATTTATGTTGTTTTTTTACAATTTTCTGTTCTATTTGGAGATATTCTCGTGAGTTTGATGTCTTTGATGATGATTTACACTCATGACATTTTTAGGTTAAGGCAATATCCGAGAATGAAAATCCACTTGCAGCTGCTTTGCTTGAGGACTGCTTGTTCGATGGTGTTTTTGACCAAGAAAATAATAGGGTGAGTTTATAAATTTTTTAAAAATATTATAGAATGTTTTCATTTCATTTTCGCATTTCTACTATCTTGATTTTTTTATTTGTTACAGATCCAAGGCCCTTACAACAATTACGAGGCTATTGCAGTGGAGGTACAACATCCAGTAGGAGAAAATTATTTGTCATCGGCTCATCAAGATCCCGAGAATTTCGATTTTGTGGTATTGAAAAATATTTCATCTTATGATAATGAAGAGGTTGAACAAGTGACTGACCCTACTTGGGAGCCACATGAAATGGACAAAAGTAACAGCTCAGAGAATGAATCAGAAAATACGGAAATAGAATGCTACAATTTGGACGAGAACAATGAAGAGAAGTCAAATACTATTGATGAAGTTGCCATTGTCAATGAAGCACAAGAAGAAATAGAGAATGAAGCCGAAGATAAGGAAAATAAGAAGAAAAGGCAGTGTAATCCAGGAGACTGGAAGAAAAACGTAAGAAGAAAAAAGCGAAATAGCGGTGAGGCATACATAAGCTCTAGAAATAGGAACGTTTCTGTACGGAGTATTTTGCCACCTTGCAAAGAAAACTGTGTTTTCAAGTGCACCCAAAAAATCAGTGAAGAATTGAGAAGAACCCTATTTACTAGATACTGGAAACTTGGTGATCTATACAAGCAGAGGCATTACATCTTAAAGCATATGTCTCAAATTCAGCACACCCAAACGCTTCAAAAAACCCAAAGAAAGAACAACAACGCATTTCACTTTGAAATTGCTAATACCAGAATCAGAGTATGTAAGTTATTTTTTACGAGGACTTTGGGAATATCGGACCGGGTAGTTCGAACAGTTATTGCTAAGACATCAGATGGAATTCTAGAAGAGGATCTAAGAGGAAAACATGGAAATCAAAGTAGGGTTTCAGACAAGATTAAACAGGATATTGTGCATCATATCAATTCTATACCCCGAATCGAATCTCATTATTTACGTGCCCAAACTAGTAGGGAATATATAGATGGTGGAAAGACGTTGGCCGATATACACAGAGATTACAAAGCAAGTTGTTTGAAGGATGGTAAAGAGTTTGGAAATTATACACTATTTTCTAGAATATTCAGAACCCAATTCAACATTTCATTCTTCACGCCAAAGAAGGATCAATGTGGAATTTGTGAACAATTTAAGAATCAAATTGACAAAAGTGACCAGTTACAAGAAAACTATGATAGACATTTGAGAGAAAAGGAGATATCGAGGTTGGAAAAATCCAAAGATAAAGAAAGTGCGAAGAAGAAGGAATGTTTTACCGCCTGTTTCGATTTGCAAGCTGTTCTTCAAACGCCTTGTGGTGAAATTACCTCATTTTACTACAAGTCCAAACTAAGCACATACAATTTCACCATATTCGAATTGGGATCTCTAAACGGATTTTGCTTTGTTTGGCATGAAGGCGAGGGCAACAGAGGAGCTAATGAGATTGGTACCTGCCTTTACAATTTTCTCAAGGATGAATGTGCTAATGGTCTTCCAGTTATACTCTATTCGGACAACTGTTGTGGTCAAAATAAAAATAAATTTATAGCATCAGTACTCCTTCATTCAGTCAAAGAATTAAAAATTCCATCGATAACTTTGAAGTTTTTGGTAGTTGGGCATACCCAGAATGAGGGGGATAACATGCACTCATTAATTGAGAAGCAGAAAAAGCGAGTCTTGAAATCTGGTCCAATTTATACCCCTGCGCAATGGATACCAATCATTTCAAACGCTAAAAAAACAGGAATGCCTTATAAAATAAAGGAAATGAATTATTCCGATTTTTATGACTTGAAAGAGTTACAAGGCAATATGGGAAATAATTTTACGATGAATGAAGATGGTGAAAAAGTTATATGGCATGATATTGCCATGTTGAAATTTGAGAAGGAGGATCCTTTTAGAATAAGTTATAAAAACTCCTATAGTGACATTTTCTTTAAAAAAATAATAATTAGAAAAAATGCACGATCTGCAACTGTTTCCGTGAATAATGACATCAGGCTCAAACAACTTTACAATGAAACATTAAAAATATCTCGAAATAAGTTAGACGCTCTTAGTGATTTGTGTAATAAACACCATATTATTGTAAAATATCACGAGTTCTATAAGTCTCTGGGGTGTAGCATAAACCCATTGGCCGATGTAGCTGTAGTACAACCCAAGAAAACTCAAGGGCAGAAGTCAAGTCAAGCCAAAAAGTAATAAAAATTTATTTATAGCGCAATTGCATGTTTAGTTGTAATCAATAAAACGTTTATTTTTTAATTATATTTGTTTATTATTTATCTTGACTACTTTTGCAACCAATATTATAAAGTTCCGTTGAAGTTTGATCAATTGAATCAGACTACTTTGTACAGCAACACAGGCATATTTTCAAAATCGACGTTAAAATTTTCGACAACACTGGCATATCCTCAAAATTGGGGTAAAAATGTTCAGCAACAGAGACACATCTACAAACTGTGGGTTCATAAAACAATTATCAAAATAACCAACTATGTTACCAAAAATAACTCTATTCTACTGTAAATATAGTGAAAAACCGAGCGGCATATCTACTAAGAGAAATTGAGGAGTGGCTAGTGAAGTTTCATGGTTTTCTACTTTGGTCGTTTTCTTAAAAAATCATATTCGTGATTTATGACAGTGTTGCTGCCAACGTGCGATATGTAGGTACTTTGAATTGTAAATTACACGTAGAGTGCGCAGGTCCTCGAAAATTGCCTGTAAGGTGGCAGTGATCGCGAACTTTTACCTCATCTGCATCAAAAGGTTTATCACAAATATGACATAAGGGACTATCATTGAAAAATTGTTGCTCTTGTTCAGTTAATGGTTTCATTTCGATAATAGTTTTCAAGTGACTGCTATATAATCTAAAACATTTTCTTCTAATCGTTTAGTAAAAACGCCAGCGGCATCAATGCCTCGATAATATTCAAGTTTTGAAAGTCTGTCATCAAAATTGCATTTTATATAAAAACAAAATGAATACGGCTCATGTTCATATGTTTTAACTGTGAAAGATTCACTATCGCAAGGTTCATTGTGGTGAATTGTTTAATAAACTTTCAAAGTCCGCATATATCACGAATGGAATCGGTAACTGTTTCTCAATGTTAACAAATTTTAATATATTTCCTGCAATTGTTTCAGCACATTTATTAATTTGTGGATCAGGTTTTGGTAATACCGTACATGCATGATTACAGTCATATCTTTCATGATCGCATAATTTCTCAGAAGATCTAAAAAATTGAAGACAACCATTACAAATATAATTTTGACCGTGATGTTTAGATTTTTGGCTAGATATTAGTCGCGACAAATCCTTAATAAGAGTATAATGACTATTCCCTTCAGCATCCGTAACTAGTAACAAGTTTACATGTGTATTTTGACGACTGGGTGTAAAATATAAAGGGCCTACAATCTCACTCACCATTTTACCATCTTTGAATTGATTATTCACCCCGAATACGTTTATAGAAATATTATTTAACTTTTCAAATTTATGTATATCTTTCAATTTAACTGGGAAGTCAATACCTTCAAAATTCAGCAATGTAGAGTAGTGTGGATAGGATGACGTTAGCACTGGATTCCCATTGGCTGGAAATATTGCAGCCATTACGCTCCAAGCCATACACATTTCATCCGTATTTTGAATATTTAAAACAGCTTTCTTGTTTTCTATTTGTTTTGGCAATTTAATGTATGATGATGCAAATAGCGGGTTGTACTTGTTAATATTAACTTCAAGAAAATTAAGATGCTTTATAGCCCATCCTAAAAATTATTTGGCATTAATGTACAATTTTTTAACAGCTGAGTCTACATTACAATAGATATGAATATTGGCATATCTGAATCTCGCTCCTGAAAAGTTAATGCTTTCTCCTGAATCTCCTCCTTAAAATCATTATATACATTCATCAAATCAGTTGAGTGTGTTATAATTCGATTAATGGTATTGAACGATTTTATGTCAGATAATTGTTTTTCTTCTATGACATATAGACCAAATAATTCCACATTAATTTTTAAGCTGTAGAATTTTTGAACATATTCCTCAATCACTGTGAAAACTTTTCTTCTTATGTCTTCGAAAAACTGAGGAATATCGGTATAATGTTTCTTTGAAGAAAATCGGTAACTCGCAATTCGATTCTTAAATGCACTTTGTAACTTTTCTATCCCATCACCAGAGCTATCAATCACTGTAGAACTTCTCAAATGACCCGCTAATTTAGATTTCGGTATTTTTTCAGAACACCCTGGACAAATAACCTCATTTGTAGGAAACTCTATGCTCGAAGAAGTACCAGGCCGATTTATTAATTCATCATTTCTATTATGTGAATTATTTAGTTTAATTTTTTTTGGTGGATTACGTTCACTAATTTGTCTGTATACACAACTTTCACGAAGATGACGTGATAAACTCCTTTTTGTAGAAAACCGTGTTTGACACTTAGGGCACTCCATTGTCCAGCTTGCATCCTTCAATGAAAGTCTAACCCTAATCAATTTCTTTTTATACGCTCAGAAGAAAAGATTGCGGTTTCACTGATGACGTAGATAGTAAACTAACGTACACGTAATAATTAATGCATGTAGTTCATTATACTTCCCAAGTTCAGCACTTATTTAATCGGATGAATTAATTGTCCATTTAGCAAACCTTTTACATAGCTCAAACGAAAATATTGCGGTTTTACTGTTGATGTAGATTGTAAACTCGCATACACGTAATAATTAATGCATACAGTTCATTGCACTTGCAAGTTAAACACTTTATTTAATCTGATGAATTAGCAAATTCTGTGTCATTTATATTACAATCTCATTAAGAACAATAACGTCTTTAGTCATTGTTATCAATGTTTGACCGATGGGGTAAGGTCAAGGTCATCCAAGGTCAAGGTCATCCAAGGTCAAGGTCATCCAAGGTCAAGGACACCCGAGGTCAAGGTAACTGGTGGTGGGGGTAAGATGAGATATGGGTCCGTTGGGTAATATTTTATTGCTCAGTTTATTTCCACTTGCTGACTTGCAGTTTCTTTCAAGCTGACTTGCAGTTTCTTTCAAGCTGACTTGCAGTTTCTTTCAAGCTGACTAACGCAGCAGATAACGTTATCGCTTGCACAGTCAACAATTTTTATGCAATTTCGCCGTTACTGACACTTGCAGTTTCAGCCATTTGAATATGTATTTAAAGTATTATTGTCGTAAAATAAACCAGTTCTCGTCTTTATTTCTCTGCATTCGTTAGTCAAGTCAGTGGTGAAATGTGTGAACAATCTCCACAAAAATGCCTTTGGAGCTTGACTCCTGAATAGTTAAATCGCAGTATCTCATTCGAGAGTAGAGTGGTCGAGCGGATGAATGCGATGATCGCTACTGAATCCGTGCCTTCTACGGATTCCGATATTTTGGTGACAAAGGGTAGCTTTTCGGAGCTGCGCCCTTTGAACGCTGTTCCAACACCCACTTTGAACGCTGTTCCAACCCCCGAAACACAACAAGAATCTGACGCGACTACGGAATCGGAGGAAGACTATTTATTCGGCAGTATTATTGCCAAAATTAAGAGCAAGTGTGACGTTGATAACATGGAAACGGAACAGGCCAAAAACTCTTTTGTTCTTGTTGTGAGGCGCTCCTTACTCATTGAATCAGGGAGGTGTACTGCAAGACTGTTACGCCGAAAATCCTTCATCTCTAAGGAAAAACGGCGCCTAAAAAAGCAACAAGAAAAAACCGCCGCAATGATTGCAGAGTTAGATAAAGCAGAAGAAAAAACTAACAAAGATATGGA
Organism: Rhagium mordax; assembly: GCA_963680705.1. NCBI lineage: Eukaryota > Metazoa > Arthropoda > Insecta > Coleoptera > Cerambycidae > Rhagium > Rhagium mordax. The sequence continues at coordinate 45,251,880 of OY796656.1, forward strand.
CAATATGAAATATCTTTTTGAACTCTTTCCATCGCAAAAATGAGTGGTTTTGTGCTTTTTAAATTCTTACCTCTGTATATGTGTATTAGTATATAGTTTTAATATTACTATTGTCAATATATAAAATGTGTGCGTTTTTTTCAACTTAACAAATATAATTAACCGTATTACGTAAGGTAAGGTTTTTAAAAATAATCTGAATCAGGAATGATGTTACCTATTTAAAATAAATAATTTAAGCAAAATGTGTTTTGAAATAATCAGTTCAAGTTCACTGCTTTGTGATAAGCATAATTGCATTGTCAACATATGACCTCGAGTAGAGATAAAGATATCTGCATTGTCAACCTTACTTCTTTCGTATTACAGTGTTGATTTGATACTCGTATTTAAAAGAAAGACATATTCATTTGTAATTATTGTTTTTATTGTTTTATTAAAATGATTATAATTCATAACTTAAAATAAACCACATTTTTGTAGTCCCCATTTGCAGACGTGGCATTTGGTCTGTCGAGCTGGAGGACCATCCATGTGGGTGTGCCATTCGGGACGGTTGTAATGTCCAAAGCATGGTAATTGAATTTGTAATTCAAACTTGTCTGTGTACTCCATTGGTAATTTAGGCCATGCATATAATAGTTCAACTGGATCAACTCTTGCAATCAAATATTGCAGTGGAAACTTCCTTAGTTCTTCCTCAGTAAAATCACACAATTTTTTTCCGTTCATATGCTTGTTCTCTAACTCCATTATTAGACAATTCGGACACCCCACCTCAAGAGACATGATATCCTATACCAATCAATATACCAACAGTGATTATGCAGCAGGCGCCCTTTTACCGGGTAGCTCACAATTATCACAGTAGGTGTACACTTTGATATTTTTTTCTGAGTTGTATTCTTCTAATACACTTTTGCATCTGACGCATAACCATGTACAAACGGGCATAGTGTTTTGAATAACAAGTAAGCACTGTTTCATTCACTTTAAAGGACTAGTTCAAAAGTGAGGGGGGGGGGGTGCTCACAAGAGGTCAAGGTCATCCAAGGTCAAGGTTATGAGAGGTCAAGGTAATGAAAGGTCAAGGTTAATGGTGGGGGAAGGGGCGTATCTGGAGTGGGGGGTGCCAAAGTGGTGGGGGCAGGGGCGTGCCTGGAGTGGGGGGTGCCAAAGTGGTGGGGGAAGGGGGCGTGTCAGGAGTGGGGGTGCAAAAGTAGTGGGGGAAGGGGGCGTGTTTGGGGTGGGGGGAGGAGTGGGGGGTGATCACAGAACTCTCATTTTTAACTTACTTTAAAGATATATAATAATTAATATGTTCATATAACAACAAATTTTTTTATACAGTATGGAAAGCAACACTTATACAGCGGTCAACGCAACGGGGAGCGCTCTCTGTCTGATCATTCCATCCTTTACTCAGGCCGGGGCTTGCAATTGAAAAGTACAAGAATTTTACAACCCTCGACATGTTTTCAGGCTTCTATCAAGTCTCGGTAGATGAGACTGCGTTCATTACACCTGACTCACATATTATGAATTTCTTTGTATGCCATTCGGCCTTTGCAACTCACCGTCAGTCTTTCAACGACTGATGAATCATGTTCTCGGGCCGTTGAAGTATTCACTAGCGTTTTCCTATATGGATGATGTGATAATTCCATCAACGAATACTGAAGAAGGTTTACAGCGTCTACAGTTGCTGCTAGAGGCTCGCAGACATAACCTTCTGTTGAAGTTGAGTAAGTGTTCGTTCTTCTGCACGAAGATAGACTATTTGGGGCGCGAGATCAGTGGAGACTCGATCTTAACGGCTCAACTTCAAGATGGTAAGTTGACAAAAATTAGCAAAATATTATATGCTGGTAATGTAAACTCCGAGACAAAACAGTATTTTGAACAATATGTACTAAAAAAGGAATAGTTTACCGAAAGGTAAAAGGAAAAAATGTATGGGCAGTACCTCATGCTGCGCGATGGCAGGTTGTGAGGTTGTGTCATGACCAAACAGGACACCTGAGTATTGAGCATACTTTACGACGAATTCAACTGAATTACTACTTTCCAAAGATGCGACGTTTCGTAACTAAGTATATCAGAGCTTGTCTGAATTGTGCTTATTACAAACATTGCCCTGGCAAAATGCAAGGAAAGTTGGACCCGATAGAGAAAGTGCATTACCAGTTTATACTTGTAATTGTGGATGCGTTTACTAAATTTACGATTATTGAAGCTGTTAAGTCCACGAAGGTGAAACCTGTGATTCGGGCACTTCAAAGTGTGATGTGTATTTTTGGTGTACCTACTCGCATCATAAGTGATAGAGGTAGCTGTTTTACGTCTCGAGCTTTTCGTATCTTTTGCGAAACATACTCAATTAAGCACGCGGTCGCTACACCTAGAGCGAACGGACAATGTGAGCGTTACAATAAGACTATCGTGGCGATGTTGGCAACTAGTGTAGAATATGAAAGTGATCTGTGGGACATTCATGTGAAAGGGGTCAAAGTGCAATGAATACGTCATTTAATAAAAGCATAAGTAGCACTCCAGTCCAGGCCCTTTTAGGTTAGCAGGCTAGACCGATGGCGGAAGCTACTAAACTCACTTGGCGATGTTATCGACCGAATGGACTTAAAGAATCTGCGGAGTCGTATCAAAGAGCATATCGATCAACGTAAGCAAAACGTGAGATACGACAAACGTAGACGAAATGCTGAACGTTACAAATTAGGTGACCTAGTACTGATACAGATCGCTAGTGAGGTGTGTACAGGTTCGAGCAAAAAACTACTTCCCAAGGTTAAAGGACCATTCAGGGTCGTCAAAGTGTTGTTAAACGATCGGTATGAAGTTGAAGATTTGAGGGAACAACGTCACAATCAGAGGACAGTAGTTGCCGTTGACAGGATGAAACGTTGGGTGTCGCTATAAAGGTGAGTCATTGTAGGTCATTCAGGAGCTGAGACTGGAAAAATAAGTTCCGAGGCCGATACTACCTGCACCTTATTGAAGTCAAAGCGTATGATGAATTATGAAACGTAATGTATCCGTGTATAGTGTATAATTGTGTATGCTTAAACTGAGTTTAGTTGTGAGACTTTGAGGTTGGAAAATGATGATAATGTCCGAGACTGATACTGTCTGCACATTATCTTAGTCAGTGTGTATAATGATAATGTCCGAGACCGATACTGTCTGCACATTATCTTAGTAAATGTGTATGATGAATATACAGTAAAGACCGAGGAGGTTCGAACATGGGTATTAGGTTGCGCGATTTACTTGTGCCCGTTGTAGGCAAGCGGACACAGTGGTGGGAATCGTGGATCTCTGCGCTGTAGCCGATGGCTCTCATCACGTCTACTATTCCTTGTTTGAATTCTTTTATACTAATTTTTATTAAACCTGAAACAGTCGAGGTGCAGCGGCAATTAATTAAAATTAATAATTAATTTTAATTTTATGTTGTAGAATCACATTTTTGTTGCGAAAAAACAAACAATGGAAATATTTAAATGTGTTTTGAGATTTTTTTAAAATTACAATAATTAATCCTATCTAGGATGAATTATTGAAGTTAGAGAAATTTCGAGACGTAAATCAAATTTCTTTCAGACATGAGTTCTACATCCCAACAAAGGCTTAAACACAATGAAAAAATAAGAGATAAGAAATAAGAAATTAAAAATATGGAATAGAATTAACAAATAATGATATCCGAAAAGTAATTAACAATTTGAACAGTTGAATTTTAAATCGAATAAGAACTAATATTATCGCCCAGAGTATTGTGTATTTAAAACTTGGAATAATTATTTATCTTATTTCTTATTACATTTTCTTATCTCCTATTTTTTCATTGTGTAATGAGATACTAACAACAGTGCTGACTGCTGAGCGAGCAGTGAGTGGCCACGGCCACAGTGCACTGCCCTTCTCCTAATGTACAAATAATTTCGAACTGAGGCGAGTTGTCGGCCGCTCGTATATTCGTCCCAATCCCTGTCGTGTTCGAAGCATCCTGGACTTATCTGTATAAACTTGTTAACTTAAGTTGAGGGCCCACGATTCATACAATGTGGATAATAACATTCGAGGTCGATACTGCCTACTTGCTATTGGAGTTGAGACGTAAGACGATAAATTGAAAGAAGAAGAAGAAGAAAGCAAATGATGCCTTAGTAGTATGAGGACATCCCCTTGGTCAGGATGGTCGAATGTAAGCCGATTTGCCGAATCAGCGGTGAAGGAATATGGGAATATTTTGTTTATAATAGTTAAGTTAAGTTGACAGTATTGGATTTATTCACTTAATACAGTTCTTTATGTAAGCACGCATTTTTCATTTCTGGTAATCTTCTTCCAGTCAATAATTAATCTTACATTTATTGTTTTCACGAGTTGGCTAAACTTAATAAACTTGAATTAAATTTGTCTTACAATCAGATAGTTGATTGTATTATTTTAGGTGAAGGTATTAAAGATTCACAAGTAAAAGTGTTGAACTATCTGAATATGTTACGAATTTTCGGTGCACAAATACTGTCATATATTATATTATGTGGTTAAGGTAACTATTAACTAGGATAAAATATATAATATATGAGAAGGCTTTGTATGATGTAACCTGGAGATAGAAATAAATAAAGAGACAGTTCAGAACTGTAATTTTAACATGATAAATTTTTTATTTCTATACAATCAATTATATGTTTAGAATAAACATATAAAACATGGCGCAGTTGAAAAAGGAATAAAGAACAAGAAAAAGGAATAAAACAAGAAAAATAAACAAAAATGGCAAAGGCAATGGGAAATTTTATTACTCCAAGTGCATTACAATTAACAGGAAATATCAATGAAAATTCGATAAAATTCATTAAAAAATTTTATATATATATGACAGCTAGTAATTTAAATGAAGAAAGTAGTGAAAGGCAAGTAGCTATTTTGTTAAATATAATTGGAGAATAAGCTGTAGAATTATACAATACATTTTAATTTAAAGAAAATGGAAGTCATGATATTAAAAAAGTCATAAAAGCATTTGAAAAGTACTGCAATCCAAAGAAAAATATTTTACACACAAGATTCTTGTTTTATAATAGAAAACAAAATCAGTATGAAAATTTTGATTCATATTTATTAGATGTAAAGTCATTAGTAAAAGATGGAGAATTTCAAAATCAAGATGAGATGCTAAGAGGCAAAATAGTATTATACAGGTTGGTTCAGAATTTACCGATTAAACTTCGGGAACTAATAGAGAAAATAAATGGACTTTCTTTAATAAACTTATATCTAAAACCGCATAGTTTCTGAGATACAGGGGGTCAAAGTTTAATTTAAAAAAAATATTTTTTTAAATATCCGGTGGACGATTAATCTCGCAAAACAAAGTAATTACTTGAATTTACATTTTACAATTAATAAACTGTCATGTAACCATAAGAAACAAATTTCTATAATTAACGCCGCCTACATTTTCATGTTTTCTTATAAAATACTCTACCTCTCTTTATTCGAGACTTGTTGTCTATAAACAACCTTATTCAAGCTTTATATTGGCCCAATAATAACAAAATTATCTAATATATTTATTGATGTTCAATTTCTGAACATGCAAATATAAAGTATGCTAAATCCAAGAAAAATCGTTGAAAACACTTTAGAACGTTATTTCGGTTCAGTGCCGTCGGCTTGACCCTTAATGAGATTACTCCATGTTTAATCGTGGGTGTAAGCGTGCGTTTTCTTCTCAAATTAGATAAATGTCTGCATTCTCCGTCTCAGGCGCTCACGTTGGCAACGCAGAGCTCTGCTTCCCGCTGGCGTATGCCTGCACTGTAGTGGGGAGCGCATTTCAGTACGCTTTGTTTTATCGTGGTGTAAGCAGGTGCTGAGCAGTTAGAAGTGCACGTCGTTCAATTCACCATAAGGAGTGTATACGAGGAAAAGTTAAATTAGTGAGAAACTATTTAATGTAAGTACATCATAGCATACAGACGCCTGCATTATTTAATAATAGCATGTAACGTCGGCCCGGATCCTCCGGACGGCGTCCCGAACACCTGGGAAGAGTACGTCGGCCCGATCTTTTGGACGACGGCCCAACTCTCCCGGGACGACGGCCCGAATCCCTCGGCCGACGTCCCGAATTTTTCGGGAGGGGGAAGGCCAGATCTAGTCCTGTCGGATCCCTTCCCGATCTTTGGGCTGCTAAGTGTCTACCGAAAGGATGGGAAAACTGGAAGGTAGCCCCAATTAAGAAAGAAGACATTCTGGGAGAGGAACTGGACCCTCAAATCCTGAACAGAATCAGGTTCGCCTTACCCACAATCGAGATGGCACACGCTTTCAAACCTGGCTCTTCTTATATATCAGAAAAAGTCTTTAAAGAAATGAAACTAAAAATGCTCGAATGGTCTTTCTGCATCGGCTTGATCGTCGGACCATCCGCTATAGCCAACAGGGTAAGGGGATCGGCAGCCCATAATGAACTTATCCTGGCATCTCTGCGCGAGTTAAAACCCCTGATGATGTCGAGAAAGGAAGCTAACGAGGCGATGGTAAATGATTTTCCAACGTCTGAAAGTAGTACGAACAGGTCCAGGAAGAGATCAGTGGAAAAGGGGTCTAGTAGAGACTCAAGCAGGGCCAAGAGGAGATCAGTCGAAAACGAGTCTAGTGGAGATTCAAAAGAAATGGGAAAACGTCTAGATAAAATGGAAAACATGGTAGCGGTTATCTTAAATAAACTAAATTCTTCCTCGCAATGGACTGCAGAGCACCTCTCTGACAATCACACAGAATTTGAGGACAACGAACCTTCCATGGAGGAAGATATTGATGAAACAGACTAGTGGGCCCCTCCCCAGTTTCTACCCGAAATACACGAGGAGAACATGGACATAGAGTTCCGGCCCTTCACAAAGGAACGAGAACCATTAATTCCCACCCTAAAGCCTAATATCCTACAGCAGGGCAGGGAATGTCAAAGGCTGGGCTCAACCTCTTTCAATAAAATCAGATACTCAGAAGTTCACAAAAAGTTTCATGCCTCCCTGGTATTTACACCTTTACGAGTAAACCCTCAATTGCCAGCAAGGTTACATTCGAACCAGTACCATGATCAACTAACCAAGATGGATTCCTGTTTGGGGGCTATGCTTCATGGAACCCTACTCCAACGAGAGGCATTCTCCAATACGATAAGCCAAATATTAAAAAAACACCCGGAAACAAGATCCGACATCTTCACTAACCTGATAAAAGAGGGAGATTTCAGACAGATATCAGATGATCTGATTCAGTATATATGCGGGCGTCGCGCAGAAACAATCGAACAGAGAAGAAGACTTTTTAAACCAAAAAACGACTACATAGCTTCGTTATTAGAAAACATTCCCCCATCGGACACTTCTCTGTTCGATGACCAGCTTTTTGCTGATTTCTACAAGCAGCATGGTCAGTGGTTTCGCACCTTCAACACAGCCCCAGCTTCTCGAGCGCACCATCCGGAAACGACCGCTAGATCCACCCCCAGTTCCCGAAGACCCCAGCTTAAGACAAAAACGCCGGCGATTAGAGAGTCCTGGAAAGTGGCAGGGGGGGGGTTCCAAAAAACATAATAGCACAGCGGCAATTCATAAGCCATACAGACGAGGGGGTCCCCGTAATCGTCCAAACCCCTGACTGCCCATTAGAACCATTCCAGGGGGGGCGACTGTCGGACTACCTCCATCAATGGACAGAAGCGGGGGCCCCGAGCTACATCCTGGATATTCTGAAAGGCTACAAGTTACCTTTCGTGAGGAAGCCACCACTAATTCGCTTATCAATAAACAATGTGAAAAATTTTCAAACACCAAGGATGAAGGAAGAAGTCAGAAGAATGCTAGATTCGAAAATTCTGGAGCCAGCCAACCTTCCAACAGGGTTCTTATCGAAAATGTTTGCCAGGAAAAAGCCAAACGGAAAAATAAGACCAATATTCAACTTAAAGGGCCTGAATCAATATCTATCACCAAGAAAATTTCATCTCATCAGTCATTTCAAAGTCCCACAGTTCTTACAAAAAGGGGACTTCATGGCGAAAATAGACATTCATCAGGCATACTTCCACATTCCGATAAGCCCGCAACACAGAAGATTCCTGTCGATGGCTTACGAACAGAAGGTGTACCAAATGACATGCCTGCCATTTGGTCTCTCTACAGCGCCTATGACGTTCGCGAGGATTTCGAACTGGCTGGCGGGTCAGATGCGAGATTTGGGTATCCGAGTAATTGTGTATCTCGACGACTTCCTCCTAGCGAACCAAAACCCACAAACACTCCTTCGTCATGTTCAAATGACAAAAACAATGCTTGCCAAGTTGGGTTGGGTTCTAAACAAAGAGAAATCGTCGAACGTACCCCAAACAGAGATAAAATTTTTGGGTTTGATATGGAACACGGCTTATGGTACCATATCTCTTCCTCCAGAAAAGAAAGCGTCCATAATGCGAGACATAACCCCGATACTAAGAACTCGTCGCTGGAGCTGGACCAGCGCAAACAGACTACTGGGGAAACTCAATTTTGCCAACATGGCAGTTCCTCTGGGAAGACTTCGAAGCAGAAACCTACAACGGGCAAACTCACTCTTACCCATGTCAAAACCCAGGAAAGGTTTTACAGTGCCAGACGCAGCCCTCAAGGAATGCCAGTGGTGGAAAAGCCACATAAACAGTATGGCGCCTCTTTTCCAGGAAAACCCGTCGATCTTCATGTCTACGGATGCTTCGGACAAGGGCTGGGGAGCACAAATCGGTACCAGGTTCTTGAGAAGTCAGTGGAAGGACCGCCAAAGAAAGTGGCATATCAACAAAAAAGAACTGTTCGCAGTTTATCAGGCGATTCGCCTGCAAAAGGAGTTCCTAAGAGGAAAGTCAGTGCTTCTCCAATCCGACAATCAGACGGTAATATCTTACATCCGAAATCAGGGGGGAACGAGATCACTCCCTATGCTGGAACTGACGAACCGCCTCTTGACTCTAACGAACGATCTGGGAATATCACTATCGGCTCACTACATACCCAGTTGCTACAACTCGATAGCGGACAGTCTCTCCCGTCGGAAAACCATTCCAGATTGGCACCTATCCGGTACAGCGACGGAAAAGATATTCAAAATGTGGGGCACCCCTCAAATAGACCTATTCGCCTCAAAGCTGTCAAAAGTGGTCCCAGCTTACGTAACCAGAGACATCAAGGACAAGGCCGCTATATTTGTAAATGCTTTCAGTCGAAAGTGGACATATCGTCTGGCGTGGATATTCCCCCCTCCTTGCCTGATACCACAAGTTCTCAAACAACTCAATCAGGCAAAAGGGACATACATACTTATTGTTCCGAAATGGGAAAGGGTTTTCTGGCGAGCGGATCTGACAGCCCGAGCGATGGCCCCTCCAGTCCCCATTCAAGACTTAAAACATCATCTGACAGATATAACAACATCTCTACCGCTCCCACAAGCACGCAGATTAAATTTGGAGGCCTGGAAAATACAGGGTGGTCTAGGCTTATAAGGGACTGGAGTCGAGGGGAACTGGAACTACTACAAAAGTCCTGGAGAGCCTCCTCGCTGAAAACTTACTCAGCCCCGTGGAAAGAATGGGTGCTCTGGACATCGAAGAAAAATATTTCACCTCATAATCCCCAACCAGAACAGGTAGCTCAACATCTCGCCTATTTATTTACAGAAAAGCATCTAGCGTCATCCACCATAAAACTGCATAAATCGGTGGTTGCCACGTTCTCAAACCCCGGAGAAAGTGAAAGAGTTACAAATAACCCCTTGGTAAAGCATATTTTAAAAGCTATAGAGACATCAAATCCCCAAGAAAGGAAAAGGCACATATGGAATGTAAATAGCCTTATTGAATGGATGAAAAAGGAAGTCGTCGACAAAGACAACATATTCCAAGTATCCAGGCGTACAGCGCTAATTCTGCTGCTGGCGTCGGGACGGAGAATCCACGACCTAACCCTTCTGAGGGTTGACGGGGGCTCAATGGAAGAAGATGCTGACTCCGTCTCCTTTTGGCCAGAGTTTGGATCAAAAACTGACAAGCCCTCACATCGCCAATCGGGGTGAAAGCTACACAAAGCTTTAGAAAAGAGTCTAGACCCTGTTTTTTGGGTAAATCAACTAATTCGCGTGACTCACGACAGAAGGAAAGCCGCACCAGACTTAAACCAATTATTTATCACTTCCAGGGGTAAGGTTGGGGCCGCTTCAAAAGGGATCATAGCAGGCTGGATCAAAACCGCTTTTAAAGAAGCGGGAATCTCATTTTCCCCGGGAAGTATTCGATCAGCTGTAGCCTCAGCGAGGTGGAACAACGGCATTTCATTGGACACCATCCTTAAAAAATGGAAATTGGCAAGGCAGCCAAAACTTCTTCAAACATTATTACAAGGATATAGACAAAACCAACTTTTTGTCCACAGAATCAGACTTAATAAATAGAACTTTTGTGTCCATACCTTAGTGCCACATCAGTTACTTACTCACGAACAATGTATGTTCTATGTTAAAAGAAATGTTAATGTTTTGTTATATTGTTTTATGAGAATAAAGACTAATTCCTTTTGCGATTTATAAATTGGATTGCTAATTAACAACAAATGTTATCTCACAGTACGCATTCTTCGTCGTCAGAAACCAAACACTTCTCATTAAGGGTCAAGCCGACGGCACTGAACCGAAATAAACATCGTTTTTCCCCAGAATGGAAAAAAAAAACGACTATTTCGGGTCATGCCTAGGCTTGACCCAATTGAGGCCTTGACGCGAAGCCTCTCTTTAATGATAAGGTACTGAAATGCGCTCCCCACTACAGTGCAGGCATACTCCAGCGGGAAGCAGAGCTCGGCGTTGCCAACGTGAGCGCCTGAGACGGAGAATGCAGACATTTATCTAATTTGAGAAGAAAACGCACGCTTACACCCACGATTAAACATGGAGTAATCTCATTAAGGGTCAAGCCTAGGCATGACCCGAAATAGTCGTTTTTTTCCATTCTGGGGAAAAACGATGTTTATTACTGTCGAATAATGCAAAAACAAAATACTCTTCAGGACTATTAATGTCATACAGCATTGAATTAAATTGCAGAATCCATAACATTCAAAGCAAAACATTTAAATAAAAATTATTAATCTTCATAAAAAATTAATATAATCCAAGTTTAGTTTAATTGTGACATTATGACGTTAAAAATTCCCTATTTTTAATTTGATTCTGACATTGACATTCAAAAAATAACATAACCTCATTCTAATTTCAAATTGACATTAACGATACAAATTTTACATTACATTTACATTGAAGGTAGACAAACTCCAATATAAGGCACTTCGAATCGTTATTGGCGCTATAAAATCAACTCCAACTGCGGCATTGTTGGTAGAATGTGATCAGCCTCCCCTAGAAATTAGAAGATCTCTTTTAGCCCAAAAGTTTGTGATGAAAAATAGGTCAATCACCGATAACACTCTTAATACTAAAATAGCCTCACTTGCTGTAGAAGTCTTAACAAACAAATATTGGCAACATAAAAACTCTCCGCCCCTAGCTGAAGCTTTCACAGAAACTGCTCACTTTGACGATGTGATACCAAAAAGTATGTCATTTCCATTCACCACTTTCCCTCATAAAATTAGTTTCTTTACTCCCAATATAATCGTTCCCAAATATGACCAATATCGTAATGAATCATATAATACACAAATTTTAAATAATGTCACATGTAGATTCCAAAGGTCTTGCAGAATATTTACAGATGGATCCAAACAAAAAAATGGGGTAGGAGCTTCATTTTTCATTGAAACTAATAACTTGTCTTTTATGTTTAAATTATGCAATATACATTCAATCTTCACAGCCGAAGCCATAGCTATTAAACAAGCCCTGGAATGGTCCAAGGAAAATAAAGAATTTCAAAATTACTTGATATTTTCTGACTCCCTGTCTGTACTTACAGCACTTCAACACTCGAAACGAAACATCTACAAAAACAAAATCGTCGCTGAAATTATACAAAACATAATAGAATTGACTGAAATGGGATGTAATGTCATACTTATATGGGTAAGAGGACATGTGGGAATCATGGGCAACGAAGTCGCCGACAAATATGCTCATAGAGCTGCACTAGAAGGTAACTCCGTAAATGAAATACCGGCAACGGATATTATTCCAATACTACATAAAAAATGCCGAAAATTATGGGAAGACAAATATATAAACATCGCAGCGAACGAAAAGTATAGATACTGCAAAATCCGAAACCGGCTGCAGACTAACCCTCTTTTCAAACAAATTAGTGTTTCAAGATATGTCTTTGTAACTTTTGTTAGAGCGTTATTTGGGCATGGAGCATATAGATCACACCTCCATAAAATTAAATTAGCAGACTCGCCTCTATGTAATTGCGATAACCTGTCTATTGGGGACATTAACCATTGGTTGTTTGCTTGTGAACACAATGGCAATGCAACAAACTACCTAATGACGAGTTTAATTCACAAAAAAATTCCATTACCAGTAAATGATATTAGTTTTCTCAAACTAGTCAGCGACAGTAATTATTTACAAAACATATTCTTCCATTTTATTAGATTATGCAAATCTAAAATTTAAAAACTTCACGTGTAGTAGGTTAGATAGATTGTATCCTTATATTTATCCTATTGTATATTATTTACCCTTCTATCCGAGATATAACCTGTGTTGTCACTGTAAACCGTTAAGATATATCCCTTAACGTGAACCGAGTATCCCAGTCTATTCCTGTTTGTGGTTTGCTGGGTTTTATTAGGGGATTAGTTGATAGGTTATGTTATGTCGATAGGTTATCTATACTTTGTCGTGGCTGAATGAGCATTGCCCAAGGCCAAAAAAAAAAAAAAAAAAAAAAAAATTTACATTGACATTAACGATACAAAGTTTATTAAAGAAAGTCCATTTATTTTAACCTACTCTATTAGTTCCCGAAGTTTAATCGGTAAATTCTGAACCACCCTGTATAATAATGACAGGGAAACACAAGATAGGATTATAAAAATGGGTAAAATAACATTGAATGATGCAATTCAAGCTTTTAGAGTAGCAGAAATTACAAGAAAACAAACAATACAAATGAATCAGTGTATGCAGAAAGAGCGTAAGTCATATTTAGGTCCAAAATGACATAACAAGCAATTCCAATTATTCGTGTTTATCTGCATGTTATACGAAGAAATGGCGTAAGTCTCATAAGCTGCTAACATTATACAGCAGTAAGTCGATTGTTGTTATACGCAGAAGTGGCGTTAGTCACTGACTCGCGGCCTTTCTGCACAAAATTTGTTGTCAAGGAAGTATCCTCAAATTAAATATTGGACATCAAAAATTAGTGGCCCAAATTTTATAAAAAAAATTGTATATCAGAGGAAACCTCATCAAAACCAAACACCCCGAACAGATAAAATTCATTTCAATATAAGCAACTTCGCTCAGTTCATTCTAAATATCCCAGTCAAGTTCAAACGTCGGAGTACAGGGTAAATCACGTAAAAGGTCCACCCCATGTACTTGGATAATTTTGAAGGTATTTTTGGTTTTCAGGATTCTATCCTATATCAATTTTAGACTACGATTCTGACCAAAGATCTTAATAAAGAGATTGTTTTAAAAGGAATAAATTTTTTTCTCGATTTTTTTGTATAGTAATTTATTTTTTTTAATTTTTCAACATAACAAAATAACACAAAAAAACTTAATTATATAACATTTTCTATATACCCTCCTCGTTTTTCGATCAAAATCGTAAACAACGTTAAAATTTATATAGAATAAAGTCCCGAAAACCAAAAATATCTTCAAAATTACCAAAATAAATAAGGTGGACCTTTTACGTGACTTACCCTGTACATTGGAGGCTTTAAAAGTCACACTTTTAAGTTAAATCAGCCTGGAAACCAACGCCCAGAATTACCAAGAATATTGGCTTACCCTTTGGGTAAAGTGTTAATAAAATCTAATCAAATGGAAGGCATTAGAAAATGTATACCTTTTGTTGAACACGAATTTATGCCATTTTATGAAGATATTTTACAATGGCCAACGACCACCTCTAATTGCACTGAAGATGTATAAAAAGTTTAAAACCAACTTTGTTTATAATACATAAATAGTGCATTTTTTTAACTATAATAAAAATAGTTCTTGGATTATAATGATAGTGTATTATTTAGATCACTTTGCATAAGTAGTTTGACAAATAAAATAAAAAAGAAATAATTACTTGCAGAAAGGGCGTAAGTCAAAATTTTCAAAAATTTCTATTGTCAAATGGTATATTTTTTTTATCCAAATCTTTACCAGCCCGTTTTCATATGTGGTGTTGCATGTTTAAAAAAAATAACTAAGCGAATAGCAATTGTAGCAAAGAAGAAAACTAGTTGTTTCACTTTTTCTCGAAACTTGGTTTAGTTGACTAAAGATGTTGTTAAAAAGTATGAACGTCAAGAAAGAAATGATGCTGTTCGAAAGAATTATGGAAGACAAGAAAGTCAAGAAAATAGAAATTATAAATATGAAGGTTCAAGAAATAATTCAAATTATAAGAATAGGAACGAATGTAGAAAATGTGGAAAATTGCATAATTATAGAAACTGTCCAGTATATGGTAAAAAATGTGGAAAATGTCACAGAAATAATCATTTTGCTAAAATGTGTAAATTAAATATAAACGATATTCAAAAATATAAAATAGAAGCAATTGAATATTTTTGTATATTGAAAATTTTAAAATAATTTTTAAAATAGATACAGGTTCTGATGTTAATATAATTCCTTTAAATATTTTGAAGCAAATAGAAAATTTCAATAATAAAAAATTCACAGTCCTTCGCAAAGATGCAACCGGAGGAGACATTGGAAATGACGAAGTAGAACGCAAATCTTGTGATATTTCGGTGATAAAAATGAAAATTTGTTGCAAAGTAGTAAATAGTTATTTCATTAACACAAAACATTTTCAAAAAGTAAAATCCTATTTTCAGTAGTTTTATTTGGAAATTAAAATAAAAGTTATTTTATTAACAAAAACATTCTCATAATGAAAACTAAAATGGTATTATACACATTTTTTTCACTAACAAACACTTTTAATGTTAAAACTAAAATAATTTAAAATAATTTCGTGAAGCTGAAAAGTGATTCCTAACAATAGTGTAATAGAAATAGTGTTAGAGGTGGAACTAATTGGAAAAAAAATTATTCTTATTGTAAATGGTAGGTAACACGCTCCTAATCAACATACTAAAAATATACATCCGTACTGTCGCGCAAAATGCGTTTTCTTGGCCGCCATCTTGAAAAATACATAAAAAATTAAAGGAAACATAAAAAATCATGTGTGGTATAAAATTACAGGAAATTTCATGCTGAAAAATAATATGATATTGATTTTTAAAAGGTAAATGTTTACAAAGATGAAGTAGGGGGGAAATGATACTTTCATGACCCTGTATTACCTTAAATGCTTATATTATGCTACATTACATTACACCTATACCTGATGCTGTGAGGCTAATTTTGATTTTCTTTATTATCAGTTTCATGTAGGTAATCTTTGTTTTGAGGGAAGAAATCTTCATAAGAAAAATGGAAGACGAAACCTGCTTTTTGTGTTCCAATGTGCCTTGTGACGATACTCCCTATGTCGCATTAACAGCAAAAGGCTTGACGGGAATTATCAACACGAGCAAACTAAGAGATGATAAAATTCATGAACTTTTCATTCCTATGCCTACTGGTACTGTTAAAGTACATAGAGAATGTCGACGTGTATACGTCAACCCTATCAAAATTAAAAGTGATACAAAACTGAAAACATCACAAGATGATATTTCTTCGACCAACGCGAGAACGCTACGAGGAAGTGTTGGATCGTTCAATTTCAAAAAGAATTATTTGTTTTGTAGCCAGTTTATTACGGATTATGAAAAGCGTAAAAAAATGGCAATCATTCCTGTGCGTACTTTCCAGTTTCGCGAGACAATTTTGAAACTATGCCAGTACTAGAAGTGATCTATTGGCAGCAAATGTACACGCGAGGATGCTTTCAGTCATAGATTTACCTGCTGCAGAAGCTCGATATCGCCAAGTGTGCAGTGTCAATTTTAGAAACGGCAAATTCATTTCTGTGAAGTATACGCCTAAAGATAGTGGAGGATTGCTTACATCAGTAGGCCGTCCGGTTGACACTGATTTCAGATGCTTTTGTAAAGACATGTGAGTGGTTACAAGAAAATTGTGAAGAGCCGATATCTGTGTGACTTAGTGAAAAAAATGCGTAGTTTTTTACCAGAGGGAAGTGAGCCTTATACTTCTAGACATTTGAAGAAAACATTGCAAGACTGGTTTGGAGACAACATCATAATATCAGGCACGATGGCAAATTTAACACGATAACATATGGAAAAACTGTATCTTTGACTATCACAAACAAAAAAGGCTTGATGACCCTGATGTAAAAAAATTTAGATTAATCGAGTCTGCAGCAAAACTGATCAGAACTGAAATAAATTTGTTGTACAAAAATAGGGAGTTTTATCCTAGTGCATCAGATATTGCATCCGTTGAAGAAAACAAGACATATTTACCCCCTGTTTTACTAACTTTGTTGGATATCCTAATCGGTGGCAAACGCAATGATCTGAAGCAGGTTTCAATAGGCTAGGCTCTAATGCAAGCATGCAGTCTTCGTTCTCTGATTTGCCCTATTACTGTTGCTGTAGGCATACAGATTCACAGAGATTTTGGGTCTCGTTTCCCAATTGATGATCTTTGCAGCCTTAGATTCAGTGTGTCTTATGATGAAGTACAGTTTTCTTGTAACCACTCACATATCTTTACAAAAGCATCTGAACTATCAGTGTAAACCGGACGGCCTACTGCACTGCACACGTGGTGATATCGAGTTTCTGCAGCAGGTAAATCTATGACTGAAAGAATCCTCGCGTGTATATTTGCTGCCCATAGATCACTTCTATTGCTGCATAGTTTCAAAATTGTCTCGCGAAACTGGAAAGCACACACAGGAATGACTGCCATTTTTTACGCTTTTCATAATCCGTAATAAACTGGCTACAAAACAAACAATTATTTTTGAAATTGAACGATCCAACACTTCCTCGTAGCGTTCTCGAGCTGGTCGAAGGAATATCGTCTTGCGATGTTTAATTTTGATTCGACATTCTCTATGTACTTTAACTGTACCAGTAGGCATATGATTGAAAAATTGATGAATTTTATCATCTCTTAGTTTGCTCACGTTGGTAATGCCCGTCAAGCCTTTTGCTGTTAATGCGACATAGGGAGTATCGTCACAAAGCACCTTGGAATACAAAAAGTAGGTTTCGTCTTCCATTTTTCTTATGAAGATTTCTTCACTCAAAACAAAGATTACCTACCTGAAACTGATAATAAAGAAAATCAAAATTAGCCTCACAGCATCAAGTATAGGTGTAATGTAATGTAGCATAATATAAGCATTTAAGGTGTAAATACAGGGTCATGAAGGTATCGTTTTCCCCTTTTCCCCCCTACTTTATCTTTGTAAATGTTTTACTTTTAAAACCAATATCATATTCTTTTTCAGCATAAAATTTCCTGTAATTTCATACCACACATGATTTTTTAAGTTTTCTTTAATTTTTTTATGCTTTTTTCAAGATGGCGGCAAAAAAACGCATTTTGCGCGACAGTACGAATGTATATTTTTAGTATGTTGATTAGGAGCGTGTTACCTACCATTTACAACAAGAATCATTTTTGTTCCAATTAGTTCCACCTTAAGGTGTTTTTTCACTTATTTCTATTACACTACAATTACAAATACCGGTATCGATTAATCGCAAACTATTAAACGCAGCTAGTGTCCAAACTGAACAAGAACATAGTGAATTCGTTGAAATTTGACATATACGTTTAAAAATACATACCTATGTTTCAAGAAACTTAAGAGTCCCGAACCGTAAGGGGTGTGTCGGAGTTGTCTACTTGAAAAATCTTGGGATGAACTAGGTTTTCACATGCATAATAAAAATTGGCAATTGAACCATGAGAAATTTTCAAAAAATAAGAATGTTTTCATTTATATAGAAATATTAATTTTTGACATTTTTATTAAATTTTTTTACCAATTTTTCGTTTGTTTCCTTCATTTTCTGCTTGTTTATCTGTGAGTATATTCTGCAAAATGAAAAAGTACATAATCATTGTACAAGTGAGGATTATCGAGTTGTTTAAAATTTTATATATATATATATTGAATGAAACACAATTTGTATCTAAAGAAGATCAGAATCGACAGCATCTGAGTCTTCTACGTCATTTCGATAGTTTTATCCATGTATGAATTTAGACATCGTACTCCCTGACAATTTCCGTAAATTTGTGAGCATCTTCAACCTGCTTTTCTGTTGCGGTTGCAGGAGATAACCTGCAATATTGATTGCTGTTGGCACAAAAAATGTTGTCACAGGTAAGGAGCCGTTAATTTTCTTCTATCCCCATTGTTGTGGATTTTTTTCATTGCCAAGCCATTTCTGAATTTTGTAGACTCGTATGAGCATGAGTTAGTAAATTTGTATTTTTCTGCTACCGTCTATATAAATGAACTTTGTAACCCTAGGAACACGCGCGATAACGAAAGTAAACATTCGAGTTACCTGGTTGCTAAGGCGTTGCTATCTACGAAAGTAAAACTTATGCGGCCAGGACAGAAAAGTGGAAAAACAAATTTTAAACGAAATGAATTCGTTCTATTTGAACAAATGAATACAACTAAACAATTTTGTATTAATAAAGAAAGGTTTTTCTAAGAAGTACGCCAACATTTTTGTCGGTACGAAGTACCAACCTACTCCATTTTAAAAACGCTTCATAAGTTTGCATATACCTTGCTTTGGATTTCTTGGGGTAAAACAAGGCAAACAAGGCACAAGAAATATTCCCATTTATATCGCCACAAAACATATGTATTTGTTTATTTTAGTTTGAAACCACCAGAAATTAAAATGTGTAATATTTCGTTGCCATGGAAACAATTTTCACAGGTAGCCTCCTAAACTATAAAATTTATTAAAAACATCAATTAATTTCATGAAATAATTAGTTTTAAATTAGTAAATTCCATAATTTTTTCCGGTATAGTAGAAAAAATATAATACATTTCACGAAAGCCCTTTTAAGTATTCGGTGTTTTTTCACCTCACCTCACCTCACACCTTAAAGTAACCTTTCGCATCTAGTAATGTAAATAACTATTTTTATAAGTTATAATTTCTGGATTTCTGACGAAGAAAGAATTTTCCATATAAATTTTCGTGTTCCTGTCCTTATGATCTTATCTTTTTCTCTCTTATCTTTATCTTCTGGAGTTAAAGCGATTAATAGAACAAGGAGATCAACCATCAACTAGGTACAAATGTTCGTCTATCACAAATATATCTAGTTTAAAGCATAAGTTTAAAATTGCTCACGTAAATGTACAATGCATTACTAATAAAATAAATGAAACGGAAATATTTGTGATGGAGCATAACGTAGACATTTTATGTCTAACTGAACATTGGGTATTACATAATGACTTAGAAAATATTTTTTTGCCTAATTATAAATTAGTGAGTCACTTTTCAAGAGTATCGCATATACATGGTGGATCCTCAATTTATGTTAAAAATAGTGTTATAGCTGATAAAATTAATTTATTAAATACTTTATCAATTGAATGTCACGTTGAAATGTCTGGAATTTCCATTTGCACTAGTGATACAAACAGGAGAAAAATTGCAGTAATAAATATTTACAGGCCACCAAGAGGTGACGTTCATATATTTTTAAATAACCTGGCTATAGCATTGAATACGATGAATAAGAAATTTGAGCATATTGTTTTGTGTGGAGATCTTAATATCAATTATTTAGAAAATAAGCCTGATAAAATATATTTATGTGACCTTCTACTACCTTATGGATTTAATTTCACTATAAATGAACCCACTAGAGTTTTTGAAGATATAAATGGACATTTAAGCTCATCATGCATCGACTACATGATAACAAACCTCCCCAAGGAAGCTTATACAGTAAACATTATAGACCCAATAATGGCCGATCACTATGCCCTTGTATTAACAGGAACCCTAAATATTAAGCACAGTGATAAACCCAAAAATGGATATGAGGATAAAGTAGCGTATTATAAAAGGTTTATAAATGCTGCCAACCTAAATGAATTTAACCATTTATTGAAATCCACAAATTGGGATGAAATTTATGGGCTAGAATTAAATCAAGCTTTTAACATGTTTTTTGAAAATGTACTTTGGTGTTTAAATGCGAGTTGCCCTATTAAATTAGTAAAAAAAGAAAATAATATAAACACTAGTAAATGGATAACTAGAGAATTAGTGTGTGAGAGTAAAAACCTTAAAAAATTATTTTATGAAATGAAAACCAATTCGCAAGTAAGCTCTACTTCATATCGCGAAAGAAAAAATGTGTACAGAAGAAATATTAAAATGCTATTTTACAAATAAAATTAACAAATCCCGAAACAAACAGAAGGAAACCTGGAATATTATTCATGAAAATCTAGGTAAAGACGTAAACAAAATAAAAGAAATATGCCTCACTGTAAATGATAACAAAATTAATAATAAAAAAGATGTAGCCAATTTATTTGCTAGACACTTTTCAAATGTTGCTGTGGATGCTATAAATCAAAATTTTCCATATAATGTATCTTTGACATGCACCTTATCAAAAAGCAAGAAAAACACAATATTTTTAACCCCAGTAACCGAAAACGAAATTCTATATGTTGTTAGGAACCTTAAGAATATAAATTCCTCGGGCTTTGATGAACTTACAGATAGAGTACTCAAGAGTATTATAAATAATATATCCGGTCCTCTAATTTATTTGATAAACCTATCATTAACCAGTGGCATATTCCCTGACATACTCAAAACAGCATTAATAATTCCTATTCACAAAAAAGGTAGTACAGATGATATAGAAAACTACCGACAAATATCACTGCTAAGTAGTTTGTCAAAGTTGTTAGAAAGAGTAATTGTAAATCGGTTACGCTCTTTTCTTGATAAACACAACATTTTAACAGCTATCAACATGGTTTCAGGCCTGATCATTCAACTGAAACTGCATCTGCTCAGTGTTTTAACCATGTTTATATGAAATTGGATGAAGGTTTTTATGTCGTTACTATATTATTTGACCTAACAAAGGCTTTCGACACTGTAAATATCGATATTATACTGGCAAAGTTGGAATATATAGGAATAAGGGGTCCTCTCTTAAATTGGATCAAATGCTATATGCAAGAAAGAAAACTAAAAGTAAGAAATAACAACGTAGTATCAGAAGAGTTTGATGTGAAGCTAGGAGTACCACAGGGGTCGGTGCTAGGTCCACTATTATTCCTGATATATATTAATGATCTCCCAAATCATATAAAACACGGTCTTGTAACCATGTATGCTGATGATACAACAATAACCATATATGGGAAAAATGTTGACATTGTTAAAGAAAAGATAAGATCTGTACAGGAGGACATGACTGCATGGTGCCAACGAAATAGACTTATTTTAAATGAGTCCAAAACTATTTACATAAATTTCAATCTAAGGAGACCACTATGTATTGAAAATATTCAGTTCTCTAACACTACCAAATTTCTGGGAATACATATTGATTGCAATTTGACATGGGTAAATCACATCGAACATGTCTGTAAAAAATTAAGAGTAGCTTACTATGCAATATTGCAAATGAGAGATACTCTAAATGAGAAGGGCCTACTAGACATTTATTACGCAATGGCTCATAGCCACATTTCAACTAATATACATGTTTGGGGTAGGTCATCCAACTTCAAACGAGTATTTATTCTACAAAAAAGGATTTTACGTTTACTATTTCATATGAAATATAGAGATAGTTGTAGAAGAACGTTTATTGAAAAAAATATTTTTACTGCCACTTGTGTATATATTTACAAATGTCTAAAGTATGCAAAACAAAATATTCATTATTACAAATCCATATCTGAAATGCATACCTATAACACTAGGCATAGAGATCTTCTAGTAATTCCTTCACACAAAACAAAAACATTTGAGGATTCCCCTTTCTATAATTGTATAATGCTATACAATAGCTTATCTAAGGATATTAGAGACCTATGTGTAAAGAAATTTAAAGTGGAAACCACAGCAATACTTAAAAAAGGAGGATTCTACACTGTGGAGGAATTTTTAAATAGATGAGTTTATTCACTACAACTGATACTAATTTATTTATGTAAACAGTTTAATTGTTATGATTGTCTCCTACTTTTACTTTACTTTTATTGACTACAAATTGAATTATATAAATTATGTTTTTATATTTCCATTTTATTTTTATGTTTTTATGTATTTATGTTTCCAATTGACTTGCCAAATGTACATCTACTGTATCGATTATTGGTGAATAAATATCTTATCTTATCTTATCTTATCTTATCTATTATTTAATATTTCAATTGGTATTTCAACAATAGGTGAATCCACATCATCTACAGCTTGTTTTACAAACAATCCTTTGTTTTAAAGAATTTTTAGAAACATTGAAATTAATCGGATTTCGTTTATATCATTTGACAAAAACTTTTCTTGAGGGAGGCCTACGATTACTGAATTTTGCCTAAATTTGTTTTCACGTAGTTAACATACGTCGTACAAATGTGGATGTAATAAAAATCCACCTTCAAATTACATAAATAAAAAGTATAGAGTTACACAGATTTCGCAATTTTCTTGCTTATTTGATTAATTTCGGTACATTTTGCCTGTACTGTAACCGTGTGACATATCAATGGATCAGGCATTGAGAGAGGAGTTGAACATATATTTTATTTTGCTTCAAATCACCCCTAACTTTATAAATTGCGAAAAACGACAAAATTCTAAGTTACATATGGTTTTCGGCTATACATGTTTCGACGAGACAAAAAGAAATAAGCTGTTCGACGTGCTTCTCGATGTTAAATTGTCTTGGAGATTGTTGGGCGTGACTTTTCTAACGCAGCGATAAATTCCCATGTAATACTTTTTTGTTCAATCTACCTCATGTTAAAGTAATGGCACTCAAACTTCTAATACTCGGTAATATGTACAAATCAGATATCGGCAACCTGCCAGAGCAACCCCGATCCTAATAGATCCACCCCTATGATTTGTCAAATTGCAAGTCATTGACAAAATTGAAAAAATTGCAAAAACACGAAAACTTCAAATACTATTTCCAAACGAATTTCCGAGAGACTGTTTTGGTAAGAAATCCAAGGTAGAGGGTCGAACTTAGAACTATATCGTGAATTTCACGGTCACGCTCTGATTTTAGGCTCAATAGGAGTGAACGAAAAAGTGTAAGTTTGGCGTCTATCGTTCTGAAACCGCTGAAATCTCACGCGTTACGTCATTCTGCCATGAAACTGATTTTCGACCCCCTACTAGGAACTAAAAACATTTGTTTAATCCTGCTCTTGAAACAGGCAGTTTCTTACTTGGATACAATACTCGATACAATTAAATGTCAAAGTGAAGGAAAGGCACTATTGAGAAACAGAAAATTGTTTCGGGGTCCTGAAGTCGTCCCGAGTCCGAAACTGTAATCGGTTCCGTCCTAGGACCGATATTTTGAAATCATTAAATTTCGCTGGATCGACTATAAGGTGTAATCTATCGGACGCACTATATGTATTTTTTGGCGAATTTTGCGAAAACACGAAAATTTTAAACCTTTTAAACGAAAACCGGCCGCAGGGCCGCCGTTCTGGCAATAAATCCAAGCTCGAAAGTCCAACTTGAAAGTACATCGTGAATTGTGCGCCTCTGTATAAACTAGAGAGTCGAATTTCTTTCGGAAAACGTTACTTGTTACTGTTAATTTGTCAAGCAAGTTTCGTTAAAATACCTCAACTAATTAAGAACATATTTAAAAAAAATTTTTTTTAAATTAAACTTTGACCCCCTGTATCTCAGAAACTATGCGGATTTAGATATAAGTTTATTAAAGAAAATCCATTTATTTTAACGTTCTCTATTAGTTCCCGAAGTTTAATTGGTAAATTCTGAACCACCATTTATATACATATTGACAAAAACGAAACCATTAAATCCTGAACAAAATTCAAAAAATTGTATATACAGTATCCCGTGCGAGTGTAATACACATTATGTGGGTGAATCATCTAGACCACTTAATGTGGGCGAGCACAAAAGTTATATTAGAAAAGGTGATATAGAAAAATCTAAAATTTGTGAACATGCTTGGGAAACGATCACAGGATAAAATGGGATTCAGCAAAAATTTTTACCAAAGAAGCAGACAACAAAAAAAGAAAAATCAAAGAATCTGCAATAATTTTACTTAATGAAGATAAATGCGTATCAAATTGTTCGGAAGAATTTTGTTCAACTTGGTTACCAATGTTGAGAGAAGAACTCAATAAAATTAATATTATTTAGTATATTTTTCAACATTTCTATGGTAAGTATCTATGGAAATGATATAAATAATTTTTATTTTATGGTGTGTTATTCTACACGTTACATAAAAATCTAAAGCCTAAACTTTGAAAAAGGAAACGGGACATAGTTTCCGAAACGTCAGCGCCGTATTTTTGTATTAATTTAATTCCCATTAGTTGTCAAAAAACACCCTCTAACTGATCCTCTGACATTACGTCAAAGGCGTAGAGGTTATTTCCCAGTTTTAAACTGGTTAATTTGAATATTTTTTACATAATTCAACTTTTTTTGGATAGGAATATCAAGAAATGTGGTAATAAATCCCAAAAAAGAAAAGGAAGAGAAATAATAATGTTAAATGATACCAAATTAGCTTTTGATTTGTTGATCGGACAAGATTTTCCGGACCAAACGTCTGTTTTGGTCATAGTATAAGGATAATGGTATGTCAGGTTGCCGTCCAATTTGTGTATCTACTGCGCATTACGTCACTCAGTTTAAAAAACGTCGAAAGTCAGTTGTGATTCCGCACATTTAATCTTTATTTTAATATTTTTAATAGTGTTAACGAATAGCACCATGCTTGCTTGTGCTGTGGCTGGGTGTAATAATTATCACACGAAGACAAAAAGTTACTGACATCAAGTATTTTACATTTCTCCTCGTTGAAAAGCTCGCGAAAGTATATGGATCAACGATAAAATTAATATGAAAAATAGCAGGTTAATTTTTTATTTCGCCGGTTTATCCTTTTTATTACCAATTGTCTGTTTATAGCACGTATTTCTGTACATTTCAACCCAACAGAATCAACACATTTTGAATTTTTTTTAATACAGCAAATGTTGTTATATTCCCCCCCAGAAACAGTAGAAATTGAAGATCTGATACAGTTCCAACTGTTAATATGTCTGGTGTTGTTTCTTGACTGTCGTAAAAGGAAAATAAATTGTGATAGATCGCTTAGGATGGAAAAAATATTAAAAATAGACTACTAATTTTAGGTTAGAATTCCAACTAACAAAAAGCATCTTATTTTATTAGATTAAGCCAATTAAAACTTTATTAATAATGCACTGAAAAAGATTTTAGTTGATAGTACAGAAATTAAGTAGAAATTTTTATAAACTTGACATAATATTCGATAATTTTAGAAATTACATATTTTTGAGGTTAATTGTGATGTCACCTCTGCCACTTTTTAAACTGAGTGACGTCACCGTACCTGCGCGCGGGCATACCATTCTCCTTATACCATGTGTTTTGGTTATTAATAACACAAAACATCTACACCTTTTCCAATTGTATTTCAGAAAAGTTCAATTTAACTTCAGAAAATATCAGTTGTGTTTCAGATTATTCCATTGTATTTAAGAAAGTTTCAATTGTAATTTAGATTAGTCATTTGTATTTCAGATAACATCAATTGTGCTTCAGATTAGTCAATTGTATTTCAGAAATAGTCAATTGTACTTTAGATTAGCCAATTGTATTTCAGAAATCATTAACTGTATTTCAGATTAGCCAACTTAATTTTAGAAAACGTCAATTGTAATTCAGATTAGTCAATTATATTTGAGAAAGTGTTATTTGTAATTCAGAAAACGTTATGTGTATTTCAGAGAGCGTTAGAATTTTCGTATTCCTATAATACTTCACCGTACCATAGATTAAATAAGTATAAGATACCCCATCCCATTTTTAGAATGCAAATGGATATTATACGGACTTTGTGGATGCGAATAAGAGATGGCGCATCCGAAACTCCCAAAAATATAGTCTTTTCTGACTATTAGATATCATTTGTTGAAGAACCATGCTTAAAACATAATGAGAAAACGCCCAAAGCTCTAACAATAAATCTTTTGCTATAACTCTACATAGAAAAATACACTTTAAGATGCGCCATCTCTTATTTGCACCCACAAGGTCCATATAATATCCATTTGCATTCTAACAATGGGCTGGTGTATCTTAGACTTATTTAATCTATGACCGCACTCATAGAAAATTCGTTACCTAGCAACATAAATAAGTTGACTTAAGTACTGTCACTTTAAAAAAAATTGTAATTCAGAAAAAAACGTATATTAATAATTATGAATTTAACAGATAATTGCGCAATATGCCGAGTTTCGAAGGCAAGATATCCAGTCACAAAATTAATACCATGTCTACACCTACTACACATCAAATGTGCTGAACCTAAGTTAAATATACCAAATGCGATTTGCCCCTTGTGCCGAGTTGCTGTTATCGAAAACGAACCCGTATTGAGACGACGATATGGAAAATATACTGATCGGGATCGTCAAAGGATTGTAACATGTGCTAATAGAGGAGATGATTGGGTAGCGTTGGCGACGACTTTGCGCGTGAAGCATAAAACTGCATTTCACTGGATGCAATCTGGAAGAGATGTAATGTTAGCGAAAGGTGGTAGAAAACCGAAGATTTTGAGTGAAGGCGAAATAGACATAGTTATTTCATGGATTGAAGAAAAATGTGACTACACGATGAAACAAATAAAGGAAAGAATATTGCAGAATTTTGAAAAACATGTTTCTGTTTCTACTATAGGTAACTACTTGGAAGGTAGGCTGCTTACAGTGAAGCAGGTACACAAAGAGCCTCTAACTATGAATTCCGAAGAAAAGAAAATAATCCGTGCGGAATATGTTCGAGCTCTTAACATCTTTATAAACAAGGTAAACAAATTGTTTGGATGGACGAGACTAATTTTAATTTATTTTGTCGTCGGACAAGGGGCCGATCTCGTGCTGGTACCAGAACGGTTCAACACTTACTAGCATCACGCGGTCCCAATGTGCATTTAATAGGAGTTGTATCAGCAGCAGGTGTAGTAGCTATAGACCGTCGAAGGGGATCTTTTACTTCAGATTTAGCCAATACTTGGGTTGAGAGGCTCTTACAGCAGAGGGAGGATATGGGAAATCAGTTGGCAGACTTAGTTATTGTCTGTGACAACGCTCCTTGCCATTCAGCCTTCGAGAGAGTTATTACTGGTACGCCAGCAAGTCTCTTACGGCTAGCACCTTACTCCCCAATGCTCAATCCAATTAAATATATTTGGTCTAAAGTTAAAAGTTATGTTAAGACAAATCTTCAAGTTCCTTATGTGGAAGCCCCTCAAGTTATTGAACAGAGATTGGTATACTTGGAAGAAATTATTGACGAGGCAAAAGATACAATTGTAGAAGGTGATTGTGCACGTGCAGCTCAACAGACGACTACTCATTATGCTGCGGCTTTAGCCATGAATGACATGCCAGTAGGATGTTAAAATTAAGATGTTAAATTATGAATACATTAAATTTTTATATTTTGTTAATAAATTGTTAATAACTTACTTACAAGCATGTAGTCATCAGAATAAATACATTTAATAATTAATTATTCTGTCTTTACATATTCTGAGTAAGTAATGATGATTTCTGAAATATAATTTATCATTCTGGATTACACATCATGCTCTCAAATACAACTGATAAATCTGAATTACAAATGATGCTTTCTCAAATACAATTGACTAATCTGAATTCCAATTGACACTATCTCAAATACAACTGATAAATCTGAATTACAAATGATGCTTTCTCAAATAAAATGGGGTATTTTCCATCAATCGAAATGAAAGTGGAAATTTGCATTTTCCTAACATATACATATTTTAGAGTTTACAAACCAAAAATGATTGAAAACCAATCGGTAGATTTTTTAAAATTTAATTTTGAAATTTTAATGTATATTTGTGACGTCATTAAGCAAAAATTAGGGAATTATTGTCTCAAATATTACCGCAACACTAAGACAGCACTGATCTGCCTATGGCTAAGTTCATGTTTGTTTGACATATTTGTTTTGTTGGATAAGAGGTGGTTGTTGATTATCTTTATTAAACATGGAACAAGGTTTTGTAGAAGCTAAATCCGATAATTTGCCAGTCATAGATCCTTTTATGATATCTTTGTTTTTCATAGACAATATGAGTTATTTATGTTCGGAAATAAGGGGGATAAAAAATGTGAGGTTAGTATACTTTGCTCTGAAAATTAAAGTAGGTATAAATAATAAATATAAATTATTCCATATTAAAGGGCAACAAGGGAAACTTATGGAGATACGGCAGTAGGATATGTACAGTTGAAAAGAGATAACAATATTTGTACTGTAAAGGGAAAAATTAGCCCGGAACATAAGGTTCGAAGCCAAACGTACAATGTTACTATTATAATAGATGAGGCAGAAGACAAAGTAGTATCATCAGAGTGTCACGACCGTGTTGCTAGTTCTGGTAAGATATAAAGTTATAATGTTTTATATATATTAATTTTCATATAAATATTTTTAGGAGGTTGTAAACATGCTATAGCATTTTTGTACTGGCTACTAAGAAAGTCTGAAGAACCTAGTCCAACAGCAATTGAATGTTATTGGAAAAAACCCTTATTGGCAAAAGTGGGAACTACAATAAAAACTTTGAAAATTGTCGATTTAAAGTCTGGCGACAAGCCTCCACAGCTGTCTGAAGTACAGGATTTTCTTTCTAAAGTAATTGCAAAAGCAAAGGAAGAAAAATGTGAAGGAAATGTAGTAAAATATTTTGAATCTCCGACAGCATATAAGAGACTCTCTGTTCACATATTACATTTAAGTTACGTAAAAACTGTGAGTAATTCTGACGTAAATTATTTTATAGAAGACTGCAAATTACACATGTCAGATGAACTTTGTAAAACAGTGGAGAAAGAAACCCTTAGCCAATACAGGACACCTGTTTGGTTTGAACTGCGCTATGGAAGAATAACTGCATCCAAGATTTACGAAGCATCAGTTTGTTCTACTCTTGATGGTTCGTTAGTCGAACAAATTCTTGGAGCTGTAAGTTTACCAGACACGGAAGCTATTCAGAGAGGACGAGACTTGGAAGAAAGCGTGTTGAAAGTAGTCGCAGAGAAAAAGAAAATAAAGTTGACGAGAACAGGTTTATTATTAAACAGGCAATATCCACTCCTGGGAGCTTCACCTGATGCAATATCAGATGATTATGTCATTGAAGTAAAATGTCCATCATCTGACAAAAACGTTGTTCATTATTTTGGGAAGGGAAACATAAATATTTATCCCAAATTCAGTTGCAAATGTTATTTTCCGGCAAACAGTTAGGTTTGTTTTGTGTAGCCTCTCCTATTTTTGAAGCAACTAAAGAAGTAGAAATTCAAGAGGTGCAATTTGACAGACAATTTATTGGGGATATAATTATAAAATCAATGGAATTTTGGAAAATTGCTATTTACCCACAATTAGTGAAATGACATTTAAATATAATTATTAAATTAAAACAGAATCACTTTTAATTTTGTTTTATTACCTGCTAAAAATACATGTATACATAGTTTATAAGAGTTAATATTGTGTTTATTCAAATATATTTAGTATACAAAGTCTCAATAAAATTAAAAAATTAAATAAAATTGTTTTTCTTGAAAAGTTTGTTATTTTATATATGACATTAGTTAGGCATATCACATAAGATGGACCAATCTCTGCATGATTACAAAATAATGCCATACATTTATAAAACCCAACATTGGTCTGCTTTCGACAACTCTTGTAAAATATGAAGTACACTTTACCTTATTAAAGGGCCCTGAAAATTTATGATGCCACATGCAATAAAAACTACATAATCTAATTTCCATGCCATATTTAAGTCTATACACGCATGTGGTTTCAACATTTCAAATTCCCTGAGTCTTCGAATCACTCTTTCGATGTGAATCCTTAAGCTTGCTATCCTTTTGCTTAGTTTTACATCTTCTTTAGTGCTTTTTGATCCAGACGCAATACTCGGAGGCCTAATCAACTTACAATTTTTAGTTGCTTATAAAGAGTCAATGTGCTTGAAGCCCCTATCTGCCATGACATCACAGTGTTGTGGCAAAATGTCTATATATCCAGATTCCTTAACAATTTCGGAATCTGTCACTCTTCCGCCAAAGCCAGTGGAAACAAAATTGACTACACCATCTGGAGTGGCACTTATTAAGTATTTTAAAGTATTACCTTTTTTATATTCAGACCACGTCAACGATTGATGTAGGCTGTTAGCAGGCTGTTTAATCTGTACTTCAAAACAGTCTATGAATGATTGAACATTCCAGTACCTTGCTCTGA
Organism: Rhagium mordax; assembly: GCA_963680705.1. Lineage (NCBI taxonomy): Eukaryota > Metazoa > Arthropoda > Insecta > Coleoptera > Cerambycidae > Rhagium > Rhagium mordax. The sequence continues at coordinate 45,282,728 of OY796656.1, forward strand.
ATGGTATTGGTAAATTTTCTTTAATTAGATCAGGTTGTGGCCAAAAAATTAAACTCTTAAAATAACCTGCTAAAACAGGTAAATCTTTTGTAAATATTTTGGACACAGCAGACACACCGATACCAAAATCTAATGCAATACGGTAGAAACTGTCATTTAAACGTATTTTCTTGAATACAATTAAATGTTTCGATAACAAATTTTACTTTCGTCTTGTAATAATTTAACAATAAAATATGTATTCTTAGGTAATCCTAAATAAAACCGTGAATGGTTTTCAATCACTAATAAGGTTCTGTCTATACTTATTTTCTGCGAATAGGTATCTTTACACTCAACCATCACTTCATTGTCTGATGAACTACTGCCTTGAATGTGTGAAGACGACAAATTTGAAGCTAGAGAGGATGCAGAGGACGATTGAAGAATGACACTTTTCTGTGGCGAACTCCCAGACAAAGTGATTTTTTCTGATGAACTTTCAGCAGATGATGTTTGGGCTGATGTAACTGGTTCCTCAAATAAAACTCGTTTCACAGACGAAGACGATTGTGATACTTGTTCAAGTTTTTCTATTTTTCTTTTTTTAGAAGAGTCACTTAGTTGAGACACATCTTTAGGAATTTCTTTGCCACCTAAATTTTTATGAGTACAATAGTTTTCTTTAAAATAAGTTTCTGTTGCATTAACTTAAATCCAATCCAGTTTTCACAGTCTTCCTCTAACTAAAACAAATTAATTAGCATTTCTACTTCTAAATTTAAATAACAAACTAACATCGAAGTGGTCCTCACAACAATAGTAATTTCCTGAAGTATGTTTAGGAATTTTGTGTCTTCCTACAGCAACACACCATTCTCTCCTAGTTTCCTCATTAAATGGTACAGTTAGAAATATTTTGTTGGAGGTAAAAGACGTATTTTTGCATGTCGGTACAAAGCAATACTTAGCTGTCTTTTTCGACATCCTAGAAAGCAAAATTAACAGTACTTTTGCAAATTCAACAAAACAGTCGAACTCACTTCTGCAAATTACGATATTTACTCCTACTACTAAATATACACTTGTAATAACAACGTAAATAGAATTCAACAAAGAACTTTTGCCAAAGTCAAACACAAACAAAAGTGAAGTATGAAACGAGCGTTGACAATATTTTTAGCAGCGACACCAACCACACGAGTAGAAAGATCCTAGAAATTACTAGAAACTGGCGCGTTTTTTGAATTTTCGCGTAATGACGTCACATACATATGACACACTTTAAATAATTAATTTATGGGTTAAAATAAACTCAAAATGAAAATTCCAGAGACACGTGTCTCATCTTTTTCTCTCTAATTTCCATATCTGACTTTAAAAAAAAGTAGGAAAATACCCCATTGACTAATCTAAATTACAATTGACACTTTCTCAAATACAACTGATAAATCTGAATTACAATTGACGATTTCCGAAATATAATTTATTATTTGTTATTGCCGGGGATATTTTAGTGATTTAAAATATTAACCCAGACAAGCCGCAATAAAGCTACAATGTGGACTGTATAAGAAATTTGACTCACCGATTTTATTCCTGTAAGTTGTTTTAACACAGTTCTGGGGATAGGGAATTGGGAAAGATATGAACAGAACTTACTCAATATATCCACAAGGCACAAAATAATAAACGGTATCTATATATGATTAATTACTAGCGCTAATCGACTTAACTGGTATGCTGTCTTTAAAAGAGTGTCCGTCTCACACCGGTTTTTTTAAAATAATAAAAAAAAAGGTGTTTTTTTCTGTTACTACAAAAATTAATGAGGCAGTGGCGTAACCATACCCCCCGACATTGAAAACTCTGCTTTTCAATATCCCTATAATTATCCAAATAACCAAATAAATTTTCCACACTAGCTGTAGTATATTAACCCCCCAAAATACAAAACTAATGCCAAAGAAAAAATAAATAAATAAATTTTGAACTAAACTATTGACTTGGTAGAGGGCAAAGTTTAACCACTGGTCTTTTGTAATTACCATTTTTGGTTTTAACTAAAACTGTTCGGACAATGCCGTCTCTACCAGGAAATATTTCTTCAATGATGCCAAGAGGCCAATGAAGAGGAGGAACGTTATTTTGTACAAGTAAAACTAAGGTTCCTATTTGAACTTTAAATGATGGAGTATTCCATTTTTGACGGGCTTGTAAATTACTCAAGTATTCATTTTTCCAACGCTTCCAAAACGACTGTACTAAATTATCTAATAATTGATAACGCTCTAGTCTATTAAGTGGTTCATCTAAAACATTTAAAGCAGGGAGCACTTTCAGTGGTGTCAACGTCAAAAAGTGCGCTGGTGTAAGAACCTCAGAGTCAGAGGGATCACTACTTAGCCAACAAAGGGGACGACTGTTTAGTAAAGCTTCGATTTGAGTGAGGACCGTCGCAAATTCTTCGTATGATAAAATCTGAGAGCCCACAATCTTATGTAAATGTGTCTTTACACATTTAATATTAGATATACCACCCATATGTGGCGCCGATGGCGTATTAAATCTCCAATCTATTTTATTTTGAAGTAATTCTTTTTTAAGCGAATCTGATGATTCAATGAACGTGTAAACTTCATCAAGTTGAGCTTTTGCTCCTATATAATTTGTCCCACAATCAAAATGTAAAGTTTTAATGGGACCCCGACGACTCAAAAATCTCTTTAAACAAGCGAGAAAACTAGTTGTGGTGAGATCGGAAGCTAATTCTTGATGTATACATTTTGTTGTCAGACAAACAAAAAGACAAATATATGCCTTTTGACTTTTAACTCCACGATTACGACTTATAGTTATGTAATATGGACCAGCAAAGTCTGAGCCACTTTCTATGAAGGGTTTAATTTGCGTCAAAACCCGTGAAGATGGCAAATCTGCCATAAGCGGATAAGTAGGTTTAGGTTTAAACTTAAAACAAAAATTGCAAAGAGAAATGCGATGACGTACTATATTACGTGCCGACAATATCCAATATTTTTGCCTTAAGAGGGTTAAAAGTAAATGTGGCCCTGTATGCAAATGTAATTTATGATAATAATCAATTAGAAGATTCACCAAATGATCTTTTTTCGGCAAGAGAATAGGATGGCGATGGTTATAAACTAACGAAGAATGGGAAAGTCTTCCTCCAACGCGTATCACATTGTTTTCTAAAAAGGGGCATAATTTTCTTAATTGTGGAGAACTTACTTTATTTTTCTTTAATTCATGAATGTCATTTTTGAAATGAATATTTTGTACAATTCGAATTAAAGTAAGTTCGGCGGTATCTAAGTCTGAAGAAAATATTTCTTTTCTGACAGGTAAGATTTTAGCAAATCTAAGCACTATAACTGTGACGCGGAGTAATCTTAACCAAGATGAATGTTTCAAAATTAAATTATATAATAAATTTTGCTCATCTGCCACTATCGGGAGAGAAACTAACTTTTCTTCTGATGTATAAACCGAGGAATGGACATCCCCAGTGACGTCCTGAATTAATTTAACAGGCCAATTAACTTGTTCGGAGCTTAACCACGATGGGCCCGATAACCATATGCTAATATTCTCTACAAAATGGGAGGGTGTCATACCCCGAGAACGAGAATCCGCAGGATTGTCTCGACCATTAACATGAAACCAGACATTTTGAGGTAAAGAACTATGAATTTTTGCAACCCGATTGGCCACAAACGTTTTCCATCGGTGTGGCGAAGAGTGTATCCAATGCAAAACTACAGTGGAATCCGAAAACGCGAACAAGTTTGTTATTTTATAACGAGAATGATATGTCTTAAGTACAAAATTCATAAGCTTGGCTAATAAAACAGCCGCGCAAAGTTCCAACCGCGGAATGGAAACTACTTTTAACGGTGAAACTTTGGACTTAGAACAAATTAAATTTGTTTTAATTTCCCTATTGTTGTTGTGCGTATATAAATAAACAGCTGCACCGAAAGAAGATTCGCAGGCGTCGGCAAACCCTACTAAAATAACGTTTGAATTTTCGAAAACACCTATGTGTCGTGGGATTGTAAATTTATCTAAAAGCGGTAATCCTATCTGAAAATGAGACCACTGTTCTACTAGACTATCAGGTGGGCGGTCATCCCAATCTAAGCGCAGCGCCCATAATTTTTTTATTAACAATGTAACCGGAGCAACTAATCCTAGCGGATCAAATATCCGAGCTACAGTGGAGAGTATATTTCTCTTTGAACAAATATGATTGTCAATATTAACAGTGAAAAATAAAATATCTAAATTCGGATGCCATTGCATGCCCAAAACCTGTATGCACTCAGTTTCAAAATTTACTACTTGAGAAAAACGTTTATCTTCAGGTATATGATTTAAAAGTTCTTTTGAATTTACAGACCATTTAACAAGGCTAAACCCACCAGCGTTAAATAAGTCTACTAATTCGCGATAAAGCAACTCTGCTTCTTTCACGCTAGGCACACTCGAAACCAAATCGTCGATATACATATCACGCAGGGCCACCTCAGAGGCGTGCGGATAGGTGGTCGATTCATCAGTGGCTAACTGATTAACGACGCGCAAAGCCATACATGGACTAGGCTGTACTCCAAAAGCTAAAGTACATATTTCCAAAGTTTCTAAAGACTCGCTGGGAGAAAATCTCCAGAGAAGGCGTTGAAAACGTGTATGCCCATCACATGAATTTACTTGCCTATACATTTGACGAATATCTGCGGTAAATGCTATTGAAAATAGTCTAAAATTGAGAAACATAGCTAAAACATCTGATTGTAGTTTAGGTCCCGTGTGCAAGATATCATTTAAAGAGAAAGAGGTGTCTGTCTTTGCGCTTGCGTCAAATACGACACGCAGGGGTGTGCTTGAGCTATCCCGTTTAAACACCGCATGATGCGGACTATAATAAGAAGGAAATGTAGGGTTATTGTCGATAACTAATTTGCGCATGTGCCCTTGCTCTAAATAATCTTTGATGAAACGAATTTCTTTTCTAAAGCAATAAACCTACGTAATGCTATAGAATACGAATCCCCCAAAGTAGTGGGTTCGTTTTTAAATGGTAATGACACTGTATAGCGACCACTATTATCGCGCGTATACGTAGATTGAAAATGAGTTTCACATTCCCTATCTTCCGGACTATCTATTTGAGACATAGGAATGTCTTCTATTTCTAAAAATTGTTTCATCATTTTTTCTAAAGGCAGTTCTACTATAGAACAAAATGAATGAGATTCTACTGTAGCTAAAGCTGAAACAACAGGTACTTTACCCATAACAACGTATCCCAAATGTGTCTGTAACGCAATAGGCAAATCGGGTGTACTCGTCATTTTTCCGATTCCAATTAATTGTGAAAATAGTTGAGCGCCAAGAATTCCATCTATTTCATTGGATTTGTAAAATTCGGCATCGGCTAGAGGTAAATCCATTAAATAACCAAGATTTTTTTTGTTAATCGTAGCGGTTGGTAAATTGTCAGTAATTTTTTCTATTACTAAAGCGTCAAATTTAATTTGCAAGTTCGCATCGAACCGTGAGGAAATTGTTATATTATGAATTTGCCCTTTGACAGGTTTTGAAACAGCACCAATGCCTAACACTGAGGAATAAATTTTACTAAACGGTAATTGTAATCTTTTACAACAATTTACACTAATAAAATTTGCCTGACTGGCGGAATCTAATAAAACACGAATAGGTTTATTCTCACCGGTTGGTGATTTTATATTTACAACAGCGGTAAACAACAGCGTGGTATAATTTTGTTGTGACAATTTATTATTTGACGTAGAACATAAACTAAATGTAGTTAAATTTACCTCAGATTGATCAACTTGCTCATCAATTAAATTTGATGCACTACTAGTACTAGCGACAGCGGGAATTTCTTGATTAAAATGTAATAATGAGTGATGACGAAATTTACAGGTTGAACATACGTTTTCAGATTTGCATGCAGCGATTCTGTGTTTATTACTAAGACAATTAATGCATAAAGATTTTTCTTTGACTAATTTATCTATCGCGTGGGGAAAGTTTCAAAAATGTTGGGCATTTGTTTACAAGATGAGAATTTTGTTTGCATAAAGAACAACTACTATTGAATTTCGAATTGGTGTTTACAAAAGAATGAGTAACCTTAGGCTTACTAATATTATTTGCATTTGCGTGTTTTGAACTATTACTACTACTAGACGAGCGAGACAAAATTTTAGATTGTTGTTTTATAAAATCTACTAATTCCGTGTAAGTTGGAATTTGAGTATTCTTTGCAGATATTTCAAAGGAACGCTGAGTTTGATTATCTAATTTCGACAAGGCTACATATGTGAGTAAAAAATCTTCCAAATTAGGAATCTCCAATTTTTTCAACGCATTGACTGATGTGTCAAAGTTTTCAAGAAATGAATTCAAATTGTTTGCCGACTCAAATTGTAGCGGCTTAAATTCTAAAATTTGTTTTAAATAATTCGAAGCTAACGTACGTTTGTCTTGATATTTATCAACTAATATTTTCCAAATAATAAAATAATTATCTGCAACTGGCGGTATACCAGAGCAAAGTGCTAAAGCTCTGCCTGTTAATCTACTTAATAAATAATGAATTTTGCAGGTGTCATCCAAATCTGAATTATCATGAACTAGAGAAGTATACATGCCGTAAAATACGGGCCATAATTTAGGATCTCCAGAAAATTCTTTTATTTCTATTTTTGGCAGTTTAGGTATTGCTTTTGGCGTCGGAGTTCCCGTAAGTTTACTATTTGGCGCTCTAGAGCTGCCCTGACTTAAATATTTTTTAGCTGACGCTTGTATAACACAATATAATTCATCAACGGTATCGAGAAGTTGAAAATTGAGAACATAATCCGAGTTCAATTCGAGATTAAGAAAATTAATGTTTTCAACTACTTCCGCGAGTTGAGAGCGTGTATCTTCTAACGAAACGTATAAGGTTTTAAAATTTTGTAAATTATGCGGATCGGCTAGATTTTTTGACCAATCGTACAGTCTTTGAATGCGTTTAAAAAATGTTTGTTTTTTAGCCTCAAAAATTTTTATTTTACCTGAAAGACGTTCGTCCACCATAATGATTGGTTTTTATCAAGGTGTCAAAATACAAAACTTGATAAAAATCACCCTGAATTTAATTGTAATGAGATAATACCACAAAAGAATCCGAATTTTCAATGTCGTCCTGACATAAATCCAATTTCTTAATTTGTGTAAAAACCTTATCATGCAAATAAAGTAAATATAGCAAAACAACTAATAAGGCTACAATTCAATTATGTAATTATTGAGTGAAAACAAAATGTTTTAATTAATTCAAAGAATGGTTCAAATTATTCTTTTTCAGATACTAAAGCAAAAAAAAAAAACGATTCAATCGTGCGGTGTGTATGAACACGTCTATTTACTATAAAAAGCGGCTAGAAAAACTAGGTAACTATCACTAATGTGTTTTGTTTCACTCTCTTAAAGTAGATACCTCCTATACCTATTTATTCTATTATGAATTTTAAATTGAATGGAATTTAAATTAAACAAAATTGTAACAACAAATCCGTGATCGATCTGGACCAAATGTTATTGCCGGGGATATTTTAGTGATTTAAAATATTAACCCAGACAAGCCGCAATAAAGCTACAAAGTGGACTGTATAAGAAATTTGACTCACCGATTTTATTCCTGTACGTTGTTTTAACACAGTTCTGGGGATAGGGAATTGGGAAAGATATAAACAGAACTTACTCAATATATCCACAAGGCACAAAATAATAAACAGTATCTATATATGATTAATTACTAGCGCTAATCGACTTAACTGGTATGCTGTATTTAAAAGAGTGTCCGTCTCACACCGGTTTTTTTAAAATAATAAAAAAAAGGTGTTTTTTTCTGTTACTACAAAAACTAATGAGGCAGTGGCGTAACCATTATTCTAAATTACAATTGACACTTTCTCAAATACAATTGATAAATCTGAATTACAATTGAGGATTTCCAAAATATAATTTACTATTCTGAATTACAATTGACACTATCTGAATTACAGTTGGAAAAGGTGTAGTAATCACTAAGTTACCCGATGACGCGGAAATACCGCTGAATATGAGTACCAAATACTCCGTTAATGGGCTCATTTCGTGATATTTGCTTTTTAATTTATTTTAGCATTTTCCGTAAGTATTTCGTCCTCTAAAGTATATAGTGAAAAAATTAGATCGCTAGCGATAATATTAACCCTAATATTTGATTTCAAATTCGTAATATATTTGAAACGGCTATGACGTCACACCACCCGACTCCACTGGTTCTATGAGTTATGCGGATATAATATGGTATTTAGATTTCGCTGTACCAAGGACGAAGCACTTAAAAGGTGAACTAAATTACCACTTCCGCCGTGTGTGTAGTAACTGCCGCCGGTATGAAACTATAGGAAACAAGCTAGCGGCCGACCGCTGCGAGTTGTGTAACGTCACAGCGCTATATTTTCATTATTTATTTTGAGGAAGAAGCAGTTGAAAAAAAAATTTAATATTTTGCACATTTACTAATTACAAGGTGTACTTTCGGAATATGAATTAAAATTTTTTTCCGAAATAAGCCCATTGTGTGAAGGTTAATGAGTTCATAAACAATCAAGCGATATCGGATTTCAAATGTGGCGATATTACTGAGTCGGAGACAAATTAACTTAAACAACTCCTTTCAGAATATATCGATCGTTCCTGTTTTAAAACTAACCAATTAGGCAAAACAAACACGACAAATATGTCAATTGAGTGTGCTGCTGAAAAACCCATTGTTTATCGCCCATATCGTTTATCTTTGGCAGAATGGGAAAAAGTAAATGTAATTATTAATGAATTATTATTAATAAATAATATCTTACGTCCATCACATTCGCCGTAAGCGAGTTCTATTCTTTTAGTCTCGAAAAAGGATGGCGGACATCGTATGTGTGTGGATTACCGTGCTTTAAATAAAATTACAAAAAAAGATAATGTTAGAAAATATTAGCGGTATTCCGTGTATTTACGTTGTTGAATAAGATGGCATCAGCAAGAAGGATTGGCGGACGACAGTTATTCATAAGACATTGAACATGTGAGTTTACATGTTCAATGTTGTTATACGCTTCTGCAGTATATTTAGTTAAGACAAACGGAGTTCTAATTTTTATTGTCTTACATATCAGAAGTTGGATTAACTCACAGTTAAGTGTTGGCAGTATGATTGCGTCATGTCGCGACAATCCTCAGGGACGCCACCGTCTCTCCATCATGTCCCCAGGCCCTCAACTTCGGGCATCCAGTTAACTCCAAAACGAAGACGACTCTCGAAAGAGTCAACTCCAAAACGAAGCCGACTTTCGAAAGGGACATCGAGGAGCCAACGGAGAGATAGCTCAACAACGAGTTCGACGTCGATGTCCACTTCAAGTTCCTCTAGCAGTGATAGAAGGGCGAGTAAGAGGAAAAAGAATAAGCGGCGATGCGTTAGGCGCGTCTATTCAGACGCCTTGCCATAGTGATGAGAAATTAATTCCTGTTTATGACCCGCAAAAAACAGAACAGTCTATTGTTTTGTGGGCTCGCCGAGTCGACGAATTAGTGGAGTTTTATCAGTGGGACGATTTGACAGTAGTTAGATTAGTTACGGATAGACTGGTCGGTGTGGCTAGAAGATGGTATGATTCCCAAGATCAGCTTGCAGTCAATTGGAAGAAAATAAAGAAACGTCTTATTAAATAATTCACAAAACCGTTGCCGTTCGCTAAATTACTTCGAGAAGCTGCAGTGTATGAAACACACAGTGGTCAAGATTTAAGCGAATACTGTTTCAATAAACTAGATAAATTAGAACGCTACAGTTGAACATTTCAGAAAGTTATTTGGTTGACGCAGTTATAGGAGGAGTTACTGACGAAAATATTGCAAGATCTGCCCGATCGTCAAGATTTTTAGAAACAAATGAGTTGTACGCTTATTTAAGTACATTCCAGGAAGTGTAGAAAGCAACACCGAAAGAAAAGTATATGACAATTCTGGACAACACGGTGTAATTGTAATGAAATCCAATAGTGGTCAGAAATCAGAAATTCAGTGTTTTAATTGTAAGAGACTTCACTGTGTGAGGGATTGTCCCAAGCCAAGATTAGAATGTTTTTATTGTAAACGTCTTGGGCACAAACAAAATAAATGCCCGAACAGAAATAAACAAAACGATAGCAACAGTGACGATATCAACTAAACAATATCTTAAAGTTTAAAGAATATGTGTTAAAAATTGGTAAGGTGTATAGGAAATTACCAGATGAGCAAATTGGCAATATGAGATATATAATAGAACAATAGTTAGTACCTATGCTAACGATAATACGTATTGGAACCGACAGTGACAAGCATCGCATAAACATTTCTGATTTACGAAGTGTTATGAAAGAACACATTAATAGTGACCAGCGGAAACAGAAGGAACGTTACGATAAACATAGGGTGTATTGTAATAAATAAGTGGTCCTTATTATTTTGTTAAATTTTAATTTGTAAGAATTTGAAATAAATCTTCTAAATGTTTGGGACGCCCTGTAGGTATCGATGAAAACCAATGGTTTAAAATATGAAATTATAAGAGTAACTTATCAAATGAAACGGAAGTCTGAGGGAAATAAGTTATGATGTTAACATAAACATAGCATCCGGGAGATATCGCTGGTGGGTACCCCAATTGATTTACGGTCCCACGGTCAAACCGCACGTTCGAGAATTTTTTAGAAAGAAATTAAAAGGTTAATACCTTGGGCGGAAGATTCGCGAGCTAGAAAAGGATAGGGCTTAACGCCGTAGCTTCCGAAGTTTTGCTTATTTGGCAAAAATCAAGAGACGAGTTAGAGCACCGAGTCTGGAGACATTAAGAGAGTCCACGTCGAGTCGTCGACAGCGAGCGGTCGTGTGTTTTGGAACATCGCGACCCCGGGCGGAATTTGGTTAAGTGTTGAATATTAGCGTCGAGCCCCAAGAATTAATTTCGTTAAGTGTTAAACCACGAGCGTCGCACAGAGTCCACGTCGAGTCGTCGACAGCGAGCGGTCGTGTGTTTTGGAACATCGCGACCCCGGCGGAATTTGGTTGAGTGTTGAATATTAGCGTCGAGTCCTAAGAGAGGAATTAATTTTGTTAAGTGAAAATAGGAGCGTTGCAAAAGATTCAAGAGCAAGCTCGTTTTGTTTGTGATGCGTTACGTTGATCGGCAACGTCGGGACGCCGACGCCTTATTTCGCGCCGAGTGTGCCATTAGTAATTATAAGGATTTAATCGAGCAGCCTAAGCAGTAAGTTTGATTTTAAAGTTCTACTAACCAATTAAATGTTGATGTGGTCAGGGTAATGTAGTCTGTCAAATTAGGTGCTTAATTTTTGCGGGTTTCAGGTTCTGGGGACATAACCGTTTCCCTCAGCGGGGGCACGGAAATATTTAGTTTCATTACTATTTTGGGGAGGTCGGCCCATACATTAGAAGATTAATTTGGGAATCATTTTTTTTTTATTTTCTAGGGCATGATTTTGGGTAGCTTATTTTTCAAACAAATATAATTAGTCGCTCTTTTGGAGGGTCACTAGGCCCGTGTTTTGTTTGCTTTATTGTACTTTATCACTCAATATATATTATTTGTTGTAAAACGCGTTTTAAATTATACACCCACCTATAGAAAGACCAACCTACATAATCCATTCCGGGTTTGGTTGGCCGGACTCACCGCCGAAGAGGTTAGTTAAACCAGTTAGAAAAATTTACTAATAAAAAGAAACCAGTAGCCGAATGGTAGAAATTTGCGGAAAATTAGGATATTTAGGATAATCCCGAGGGTTAACGGGATAGGCACTCAAGCCTACGTATTAACTCTGGTGGCAGCATACGCTACCCCGTGGGTGACACACTCATCACCTGCACCGAAATTTAACATAATAAAAATAATAGTACACCCGCACTATACTAGGTAGGGTAGAAGACCCAGTATATAGTGATACCTAGAGTATAGCAGTACGAGGGTTACAGTATGTTTTAATGTAGGAGACTTTAGTCTATGTATTAAGTATGAGTGTTCCTTGTACAGGGTTGAGTAAGAAATCGGTGACAAAATATAAGGATCATTTAAAGTAGTTAAAGTGCTTTCTCATGGTAGATAAGAGGTGGAAGACTTACTAAAAGGTCGAAAAAGTAATGTGTGTACAGCGGTTGCAGTTGACAACCTTGGATGACCACGATGTAAATGTAAGTTTTTATGTACAAGTTAGATGTATATGTATGGAGGTCACAAGACGTTGGGACGCGGATAATAATAGCCGAGGCCGATACTGCCTGCCTATTGTTTGAGTCGAAACGTGTGACGTAGTCAAATTAAGTTAATAAAGTTAGATTATGAGACGTGGATGCGAGGAAGATAACAACTTAGGTCGATACTACCTACTTGTTGTCTGAGCTGGCACGTAGAAGTTTGTGAAAGGTATGAGACGTGGAAGCGGGGAAGATAACAACTGATGTCGTTACTACCTACTTGTTGTCTGAGCTGACACGTAGAAATCTATGAGTGGTATGAGACGTGGATACGGGGACGATAATGACTGAGGCCGTTACTGCCTACTCATTGTCTGAGTTGACACGTAGAGATACCAAGTGAGAATATAAAAAGAATATAATATCTATGAGTGGTATGAGATGTGGATATGTGGACGACAATGACTGACGCCATTACTGCCTACTCATTTTCTGTGTTGACACTGAAGTATGAAGTATTCAAGTAATTTCAAAATTAATCAGGAATGTACGAATGGTAAAATTTACAGGCCGATACTGCTTGTAATTATCATAGTTTTGTAAAAAGCAATGGTTAGCATGAATGTCATTGTTAACCGGTAAACAAAAAGATTCTGATGACAGGCGGTCTGGGACAGTCTGCACAAACAGATCCTGGTCGAATGTTAGAAAATATTAGCGGCATTAGTAATAAATAATTCAGTAGACATATCAGCAACAAATCGTTATATGGCGCCCGAACTGTGTATTTACGTTGTTGAATAAGATGGCATCAGCAAGAAGGATTGGCGGACGACCGTTATTCATAAGACTTGATTGAGTTTACATGTTCAATGTTATTATAGTAGCAGTATATTTAGTTAAGACAAACGGAGTTCTAGTTTTTATTGCCTTACAATAAGTTTCCCCTTTCGCTAATTGAAAATCAAATTGACCGCTTAAGGTGGTCATAAATATTTTATTACACTCGATTTATCTCAGGGTTTTTATCAAATACCTATGGCAGAGTTTTCTATTTCAAAAACAGGATTTGTGACACCAGATGGTCATTTTGAGTTTTTAAGGGTACCATTTGGACTTACAAATGCTCCTAGTGTATTCCAACGCTTAATGAGTTTAGTATTAAATGAGTACATAAATACTATTGCCCAAGTTTACGTCGACGATATAATTATTCCTGCCAAAGATTCCGAAAAGGGGCTTAAAAGATTACAGATGGTTTTGGATTGGATAGATTGCGAAGTCATAACTTGACTTTAAAATTGTCAAAAAAATTTGAATATTTGGTACGGGAAATTTCGAAAGTTCCTTGGCCTGGCCGGTTATTTTCGGCGGTTGATTAAGAATTTCGCTGTTCTAGCTGAACCACTGACGCGGTTATTGCGGGAAAACGCATCCTGGATAATTGGTTGTGAACAACTTGAAGCTTTTAAACGAATTAAATACCTCTTAACTACCAGACCTATTCTCAAAATTTTTAATCCAAATTTGAAAACGGAAGTCCACACAGATGGCAGCAAGAGTAACGGGAATTTTGTTTCAAATAAATGAAGTGACGGGAACACGACATGCGGTGGCTTATTTCAGTCGACAAACTTCACCTACTGAGCGAAATATCATTCTCATTTACTTGAAACTTTAGCTGTTGTTGAATCATTTCGTCATTTTCGCGTATATCTAGTCGGAATACGGTTTACATTAATAACTAAAAACTAGGACACCTTTTGATGTAGAAAAACACACGCACTACTTAAAAATACGCATTTATTGTCCCAATTATCAATATTACCAGACAAAATAGTAATTCATTTAACTACATTCGTGGAACAAGCAAGACTAACTATTCTATATTCGTTTTCTATATATTACAGTGCTATTATTCCTGTGTGCAGCGTATCCATCATCCAAAATCACAGTATCAGCTAAAGCCTAGACCAAACATTCGGAACTCTGTGCTTGGGCGGTAAGCCTATAGTCTGGGTGCTTACATAACTGACTGTACTGCAATACGAGAAACCGCCGAAAAGAAAGATATAATTCCACGCGTGGCGAGGTGGTGACTAGAGTTGCAAGATGATAATTTTGCAATAATACCGAGCTGGAATTAAAATGAATCACGCCGATTGCCTTAGTCGCAACCCTCCTCAAACCGTTTTGAGTGTTACTAATGTAACAGAAGCCGACTGGTTATTGGCGTCTCAGCTTCAAGACGAGACGATGTGTTTGATTCGAAATATTTTGTTGAGTAAAGACAATCGTTCGAGTAATAAAAAATATTTTGAATCATATGAAATAAAAGAAGGAAAAGTGTACAGAAAGTTTTCATATGGTTCAACTAGATGGCTAGTGCCAAAATCTAATCGGTGGAAGATATGTAAATTATGTCACGATGATATTGGGCATTTCGGTATGGAAAAGACATCGGCAAAAATCCAAGTAAATTGTTATTTTTCGGGAATGCGAAGTTTTGCTACAAAATACGTTAACTCGTGTTTAAATGGGCTCATTTCGTGATATTTGCTTTTTAATTTATTTTAGCATTTTCCGTAAGTATTTCATCCTCATCGCTAGCATTAATATTAACCCTAATATTTGACTTCAAATTCATAACATATTTGAAACGGCTATGACGTCACACCACCCGACTCCACTGGTTCTATGAGTTATGCGGATATATGGTATTTATTTTTCGCTGTACCAAGGACGAAGCACTTAAAAGATGAACGAAATTACCACTTCCGCCGTGTGTGTAGTAACTGCCGCCGGTATGAAACTATAGGAAACAAGCTAGCGGCCGACCGCTGCGAGTGATGTGACGTTACAGCGCTCTATTTTCATTATTTATTTTGAGGGAGAATCAGTTGAAAAAAAAATTTAATATTTTGCACATTTACTAATTATAAGGTGTACTTTCGGAATATGAATTAAAAAATTTTTCCGAAATGAGCCCATTGTTTGTATTACAAACACCCATCTGGAAGAAAGCCAGGGAAACTTCATCCCATTGATAAAGTGGCGGTACCATTTCATACTTTGCATCTTGATCATGTAACTAGTAAACGTATTTGTAACTAGTAAACGAAAGATATCGCAAATGTTAGTTATTGTCGATGGCTTTACAAAATTTTGTATTATTGAAGCTCTGAAAAATACTACAACCAGATACGTTATTAAGAACTTGAAGTATTTGATAGATATTTTTGGGGTACCAGTGCGGATTATAACAGACAAATGGACTGCCTTTACATCACACTCGTTTCGGAAATTTTGTTTAGACAATGGAATCAAACATATTTTAAATGCTGTTGCCACCCCACGAGCCAATGGCCAGTGCGAAAGATACAATCGAACAATCCTTGGTTTCCTTTCTGCGTTGAATGGGGGTTTGGAAGATGACAATTGGGACCTTTATATCAAGACCGTACAACGAGGCTTAAATTGTACAATTAATCGAGCAATAGGGATGACTCCCTCGGAATTGCCATTCGGTACCAAACCACGTTCTGTATCAGAAAGTATTCTACTAAATGAACTACAGAATGAGATAAATCGTGTAGATTTGACCTCAATACGTGAAAGGTCGATTAGATAAAGACCAAAGGAAACAAAAAGCAAGGTTTGACTGTAAAAGGGCAAAAGCGAAAATATATGCTGTGGGAGATTTGGTTCTGGTACGAGTGACTAGTATACCATCTACAGGGGAAAGTAAAAAACTAAATTCTAAATCCTAAATTTAAGGGACCAGCCAGAATTTCAGCTGTATTGACGAATGATCGTTATGAAGTGCTTAATATGTTGGGCAACCGTAGCATAAAACGGTGGTGGCAGTTGACCACATAACACCTTGGATTACTTTGAAAGAACAAGTAAGTTAGTGTGTATATGGCATTCGTAGCCATGTATGGTATTTGAATACCCGACACATGAATGATGTCCGATGCACAAGTTGAGTGTGTATGGCATTCATAGCCATGTATGGTATTTGAATACCCGACGCATGGATAATGCCCGATGCATCCAAACGTAATGTTGAAGACATTCGTAAGCATGAATGGTGTTTGAACAGTGAACACCCAAAACATGTATGACGTCGTATTACATGTAAAGTGTGTATGGTATTGCAATGCAAATATGATCGTGCTTTCACGCAAGATTCGGTGCAAGAATACCCGTGGCACACAGATGAGTAAGTGAGTAGAGTTCGGAACCTGTATAATTCCCAGGGAAATTTTGTAAGGGATGTATGAGGAATTCCAAACTGGAATGACAAATGGCTTACTACATGATAAAATGAGAGTATAGTTTGTACAACTATTAATGATATATTTTTTACGTTACAGGACTGATTGAGGACAATCAGAAAATCAGGAAAGCCGAATGTGTTGGCAATGACTGTGACCTTGTCTACTCTGCGGGTTGGATTGAGATGCCAAACACTGAGTGGATCCGAAAGGTAGATGAGTTGTCGAATAATTCGTGATAATTATTATTACGGTTGGGACAAATTAATGACTTCAAAATTAACTACTAGTAGATTACGTGGTAATGCTAGAAAATGGTATGACGCAGCACAAATTTCGTGTTTAGATTGGGACGATAAGCAACTATTGCAAAATAACTTTCCGGTGTCTATAAAGTTCGGGAAATTATAGGTGGAAGCTGCTGTTTATGTTCCTCAACATAAGCAAAATTTAGGAGACTGTTGTTTTGAAAAAGTAACAAAACTAAGAAAACTCCATTTACTAATTTTAATAGACAGTGTGTTGAAAGGTATTAAAGACAAGATGTGCAGTTGGCATAAAAGCATTTCCTAGTTGGCGAAGACAAGAAGTGCGGTTAGCACAAAAGCATTCGCAGTTGGCGAAGACATAGTCTACAGTTGGGATCAAACCTTCGCAGTTGGAGAAAACATGGTAGAAGGTTCGCAAAAGGGTGCTGGGCAGTTAACCTAGAGAGGTCACAGTTGGTGGCAATTGCAGTTAGCAGATAATGCCGAAAATACTAAGGTAAGATACGTGCATGTCCTGAGGTCAGGCTAAATTTTCAGGATGGCCGAATGTAAGAGATTCCTACGCCTATGGAGCTGGCACCGATTAATAGTGCCAATACTGAGAACAGCAAATAAAGTATATTCTGGTTTGAGACATTATAAATCATACATGAATGTGTTATTGATATTATATTGTCTATAGTTTTAAGAGGCATGAATAATATAGAACTAAGGAAAAGCTTAATTAGGCAGTCAGTAAGGAATTGCGAACTTATACGGATGTACCTACCAAACTAAATTGTTAATATATATTTAAATAATATTACCTTTATTGTTAATCAGTTAGTAACCTTACATTCTCAACCCGAATTAAATACGTGGAATTTAATTAAAATGGACTTGGAATAAATTTTGGAGAACTCCACGATAGAGAATCTCTGGAACAAGATTTAATAACAATTACACAATAGCGTAATGAAAGTTTGATTGAATTAAATGAAAGAATTAAGTTAATACGTAGTAAATGAAACTAAAAAATAAGAGCAGACTCAAACTTAGATCCTAACACAAAAATAATTTATTTAAATCAATATGATAAACTTGCATTAATCACATTTATTCGTAATCTACGAGGTGAAATAAAATCTATTATTAGATTAAGAAATCCTCAGTCAATCAAATAAAATATTGCTTTAGTTACAGAAGAAGAAAATTTTAATCAAAACGCTACACAAATGCAGAAAAGTAGTAATAAAACTAATAACCCTTTTAATCAAAAACTAAATAATCCAAATACAAACTTTCACCAAAATTATTATTTGCCACAAACAACAAACCAATTTTTTCAATATAAACAACAACAAACTAACCCAAATTTTAATAAACAATGGACTTTATCAAGACAATATCAGAATTTTCAAACAAGACAGACTTTTCCTAGTCAACAAATTAATGTACAACCACGACAAATAAATCATGTATTCTCAACCAATCGACAAGTCTTGGGACCACCCCAAAATGTTTTTAAACCACAGCCAAATCGAGTAATAAATAGTAAACCTGAACCAATATCAATTCAAAGTAGAGTACCCAGTAATTTTAACAGAAATTCAAGTAACAATTTTTTCAAAAATTTTAATCCAGCACATAATAGACAAGTTGAGTGGCAATCACGTGAACTGAATAATATTGATGAATCACCGGAATTTTTCGACTCGGAATCATTTTACCCAAGTACTCTAAATAATATGACTGACGAATTTACCAATAATTGTGACGTAACAATGCCAATTGCTAATTGCACTGATGTAACCTTCTTTCGTTATGTCGGAAGTTCGAAGGAGGTTACTTTGACGCCTGAGGGGCGGCGGTGCTTTTTAGGACGGTGTCTCGGGCGCCACTTTCTGTTTAGAGTGCAGAAAGACCACTTTACTCTATTAGCAGGATAATAGAGGCTTCAGGTAACTGCAGTGAAGACACGGTTAAGCCAGGGGTCTAATTAACCTATAAAGAAAACTCAGAATTTCGGATTAAAAACAGAACAAGCTTTATTCAAGATTTAATACAATACAATATATTACGGAAAATAAAGCACAAATATAAACACAAGCAAAACTTAAAGCAGGCAGGCTAGGCAAAACTAAAAGCGGTAAACTACGGTTATAAAAAACGGAAAAATGCAAGAAAATAATACGGTGGAAGCGAGAAAGCAAATCTACGTAAAAGCGGTTAAACGGAAAGCGTGCGGCAGGTAAAAACGCTGTCTACAAAAGTTACTAACAAAAGCTCGGATGGCAATATATTGTCTTACTCTCTCTAGCAGCGGAGCTCCCTTCTGGTTCGGTGCGGACTACTTCTGGACTGGCGGTCTGGTCTCGATGGAGCGTGAGCTTAACTGATTTTTAAACGGCCGGATTGTTAGTTTTATAGACGATCTGATGACGAGTATCCCTACCTATCTTGCGCTCTGAACGCAAAACTGGCTTCAAGCATTGTATACCTATATCGGCTGGCACTGCAGGCTTATTGCAGTCGATGCGTTTTCTTGCATAAGGAGTACTTGAATTAATACCGGGATTATTGCATTCGTCGCGGCATAATTTAAAAATGTATAAACGGAAAAGACGCGGTTCAAAATACTTAATTTGAAGTAAATTAATATTTGTTACATTTTACCTGCCTGTTTCATACACTTAAAATTATATTTTATTTAAAACTAACAATATCTCCCTGCTAAAATTCACTTCGTTACACCCCCTCTTACTCCGGTAAAAAAAAAAATGAAAAATTTTCAATTTTACAATTTTTTTCTCTCTATCCGGGGAGCCAAAATAATAAAACTTAAAAATAGTCTAGCGGTTCCCTACGGCTACTTAAGAAGCATACCCTATCCTGGTTACGTGAAACTTTATTTGCAGGGCATGTTCACCTTTTACAAACTAAAAAAAAAATACCTATCTGAGACTCCCGGATTTAGCAGATTAACTTAACAGAAAACATACTCATATTTACCAAATAAATTTAAAAAAAAATAACTCCTTGGACATGTTAACGTACCCAGGAGAAGCAGAATAAGTAGTTATAAGCAAAAAGATCCCTTTAGTTATAAGCATACAAGCTAAGGCTTGAATGGTGTATATGGAACATACGATTTTCAGTACAGTTTCCAAAATTCCATTTATCTTTTTCGGCCATTATCCCATGTTTGAACGAACGCATCCAGGCACGATGCAGCATGTAGAGACGACCAAGGACATGCATTGTCCTCAGCCAGTACCGATTTCTCGAAGGACGGACTGCGTCACAACAATGATCATAGCGTAGATGATCATTGTCATAAGCCGGTCTAACAGATCACGAGGAAAGAATCCACATAGGCGCGAGAGTGAATCTACCGTAGATCGGTAGCTCTTGATCAGATCTATCATAGACTGATCCACCTTCGTGGTCGCACTGATCTACGGAAGAATAGGTTCACTCTACCCTCGCGTTCTGGAATTCCTCGTGAGTCCGTGACCTACGGCTTCCAAGGATGGTTGAGCTGGCCTCGCCTACCCATTGGTCATCGTCTCTACCGGGATCGTGTCTGCTAGCACCATTTTGAAAAAATTAGGAACTGACTTATAAAGTGAAATTGCGGAATTTGCGATGCCACGTGGCGACATGGAGTGGTACCGGATCCTTTCCATATATATAAGGGGCGACCACCCAATGATCTCGCAAAATAGAAATAGGGTATTTTTGGTTAAATTAAGCCAGGATATGCCTCAGTGCGGTGCGCACGGGTACCGGGGCACTTCCCCATTATTACCAGGTGACCGCCTTGTGAGATAGCATTCGAAGAGATTTCCTTTTTCCGAAATATCCACAGACGTCTAACAGCATATACCCCTTTTGGGGAATATTACCTTAAATTTCTAGTATATAATTCTAACAGTCTATAAATCCCACTCACTAAATTGCCAGTCACGTCCATGTAATAATTCTCTTTCGGCAATCGATCACTTTCCTTTAAGCGCGGCCGTCGCGGTCGCTGACCCCTTGTGGGGGTATCGTGGGTATGGTGGTAGACCTTGCTAGTTGAGGCTATATACAGGGTGAATCTTAGAGTGGCGGCCATATTTTTGGGGTTAATAGTACTAGTCGTCATGAACATGAATCCGAATTTTTTTTTTTGTAGGTTGTAAAATGGCCGAGTTATGAATTTTTTTAAAAAATTCGCGATTCATGTATAATTCCTGTAATTCTGGTGCCGCTGGGCAAGCACTTGCTGCATTACGTGTGCCCGGTCGACAGTGTTGCCAAGTGTAGATGATATAAAACCAATCGATTACATTTTACATTTTCACTTTTCATTAATAATTCAGAGATACCCAATCACGAGAGAGAGATAAGGGTACCTAGTGAAAATGAAAAATTAATTAAATCAATTGGATAAACAGGTTTATTGAAATACGCAGTTTTAACTTCCATAATGAAAATTGTAATACAAAACAAAATGAAAAAGCCGGCTGCATAGTCTGCATAATTATGACACAAAATGAAAAAGATTTTAAAAACAGAATTAGTTAGGCCATTAAATTTAAAACCACCCATCAGCTGTTAGAGTCGCTGAACTGTTTACAAACTATGACACTGACCTAGTTACTTAGCAGGTGCATTAACAAAAAAGGGTGATAAAAAAAAGGTTCTCCTGAAATGCAAAAGCCTCGCACGGCGGCGTGCCAGTTGTTTTTCTATGTTTTAGTTTTAGTTTTTAGTGTTAGTGACCAGTCAGACAGCAGCTAGTGTGGTTTATTATTGTTATAAAATTAAATTGTTTCAGTTTTTAGTGAAAGAAATTTATAAAAGTGGTAGTTTTGTGTTTGTGTTTTTAATAATTGAGTGAGGTGTACCTTCTACGTGTGTGTAGTTTTATTTTAGTGGTGTTTTAGAGGCGACTTTTATCTGTGGGGGCACATGAAAAGTTTGGTGCACCGTACAATGTACGGTGGTTTGGTGTACACGACTCCTGTCAACAACGTTGAAGAATTACGGGAAATAGTAGAAAACGCTGCGAATCACATAAGGCAGAATACGGACTTCAATAAAGTTGGAGATTCTATGATGCGGCGAGCTACAGCGTGTTTGGAAAATAACGGAGGACAGTTTCAACACCTGCTATGAGAAATGCCGATCCAAGATAAGTAAAGATTTATTGCTATTAGAAAAAATAATTTTCTGTTCATTATTTGTTACTAAGTATTAAGTTTTTTAGGTATTACTTTTTTTATTGTTACACTCACGGAGAATAGTTTTTACTTTGTTATTGTTTAGATAGTTCATTTTATTTAGTTTCTTGTTTGCTTTACAATAAATTCCCCGTATTTTATTTCAGTCGTGAAGTTTGGCAACAACGCACTGTTCTAGACAGGCGTGTGCGTCTCAGTTATTAGACGTTACTCTCGCTAGCGCATTCCACTGGCGGGGTACCCAAATTCAAATAAAAAGGGTTTAAACAATATTCATTTTTCATAGCGCGTTAAAAAAAAAAAAATTTGTAGTTTTGTGTTCCCATAGTTGAACGGTGTCGCCTCATATAAATATGGCCGCCACTCTAAGATTCACCCTGTATGTGTAATGATGATTATTGAATATACAGGGTGTATTCTAGAATCACCGACAAACGGAAACTGGAGATTCTGTGATCCAAAATAAGACGAAAGTTGTTATAAATGTATGTCCGAAAATGCTTCCTAACCGAGCTACAGGGTTTTGAAAAAAAAATTTTTTTTTAGTTTTTTGGAGTTTTTTCAAAAACTGCATAAGATATTATATTGAGATTTGGTACACTCGAATGTCTTACTGAATACAATTAATGAGGTGAGTTTGAGTCGATTGGCTCAATCCAGTGGCGTAACATCGTTTAAGTTACCCCCTCAAATCACAAAAAACGTACGCCACTGCATTTTTTTTTTTGAAATGTTTATTCACTGTTCTATTCTGCAAATAAAATCATACTTGGTGTTTTTTCGATTAGGCACTCCGTTTTTGAGATAATTGGTATTAAAGTACGGCCACACATTTTAAAAAAAATTAAATTTGATTTTTATTTAAATAAAATTTATCAAAATAACGCAGTTAACTATTGCATAATTACATTACATGCCGTCTCTATTCGATTCCATCCCGTGTGTATACTGTACAAATTAATAATTGATTGCAACTGTGGAATCGCATAGAGACGGCATGTGATGAAATTAGAGCCATGCCACAAATCTTCCAGAGTGTTAGGTTTAATTTACTTAAAAGAGCTCAAGCTTGCATCCAACAAGACCCTCAGGGCATTTTGTACAGTATCTAAATTAGTAATTCCTTTTTCAATGAAATATTTTTATTATGTAATAGTTAACTGCGTTATTTTGATAAATATTATTTAAATAAAAATCAAATTTAATTTTTTTTTAAAATGTGTGGTCGTACTTTAATACCAATTATCTCAAAAACGGAGTGCCTAATCGAAAAAAACACCAAGTATGATTTTATTTGCAGAATAGAACAGTGAATCTAAAAATAAACATTTAAAAAAAAAATGCAGTGGCGTACGTTTTTTTGTGATTTGAGGGGGTAACTTAAACGATGTTACGCCACTGGATTGAGCCAATCGACTCAAACTCACCTCATTAATTGTATTCCGTAAGACATTCGAGTGTACCAAATCTCAATATAATATCTTATGCAGTTTTTGAAAAAACTCCAAAAAACTAAAAAAAAAAAATTTTTTCAAAACCCTGTAGCTCGGTTAGGAAGCATTTTCGGACATACATTTATAACAACTTTCGTCTTATTTTGGATCACAGAATCTCCAGTTTCCGTTTGTCGGTGATTTTAGAATACACCCTGTATATCTTTATTTATTACCAATGTCTTCTTTTATTGCATTCTAGTATTAGTCTGATATTTGTGTTGACCCCATAACTTACGACCCTCGCAATTGCGTCGGTTTGACCATTCGGCTGAAGCCAAAGAAAAGTGAACGAACAAGTCCTGTCTGGGCAGGAGTCAGAAGTGAATTGTGTAGTGTGCATAGTGTCTATCTAGTGTTATATCTTTAGTTTAGGAAGTTGCGAAACCTGTATACGAGGAAGCATTCATTGTCGACAGTTACCGTTAATCTATCGATGTCGAGACATCGATATATTAAAAGCTCGTCACGACCTGCGTTGAATTCAACGGCCAAGAGTTAAATCAGATGTTGTGACAGCGGTTGGTTGACTTAATACGAATATCGGTCGTTCCCTCCAACTATCACTGGTTATAACGAATGGTTAACTAACGTTGACACAGCCTTAGCAAATTAGTTTAGTTATTAAACGTTGATAGACACGCCAGTGTGGCAAAACTTCTGTCCCTGGGGTGATGTTGCTGTTTTAGTTGACTCCGGGGAGACGGCGTGTGCAGTGGCGGTCTGGCTAGAAATACAAAGAAATTAGTAAAAGTAAATTTTAGCGGACGGTGGCCTAGCGTAAAGCTGGCCTTGACGGTCGGTATGTTCGGTTTTGGCGGCGGTACGGTCGGCTTAGTGAAGCATCACGGGATTTCTACGGAAACTTCCTTCTTCTTGATGGTTCGGTTTCGTTTTTTCAGGTCTTATTCAGGTTTCAGGTCCTTGATGTGTATGTGATGGAGCTTTTTGCCGGTGGCCGATCGCAGGTTGTAAACCACAGGGGAGACGACTTTCGTGACGATGTACGGTCCGGAGTATTTAGGCGCTAACTTCGCGGCGAAGCCCCGGGCGGCGGAAGATAACGGAATTTCGCGCTTCATGACGCGATCACCGACATGGCATTGCCACTCGCGGCGGCGGAGATTATAGTAATGACTTTGTGTCGTGAATGCGCGGGCTAGGTTGATTTTTACCAAGTCAAATGTCTCCTTCAACTTCTGAAGTCGGTCTCGATGTTGGTCGGTATTATCTGGTTCAGGTACGGAATTTTCTTCTCCATCTGGATCTTGTCGGTAGATAGCCTTCGGTAGTTCCAATTCTCGGCCGAAATTTAGGAACGCCGGAGAGAATCCGGTGCTGTCATGCTTGGAACTATTCAGTGCAAACTGGAAGTCTGGAAGATACAGGTTCCATTTCCGGTGATCCTGTTCGCAATACTGGGCTATCATCGTCTTGATTGTGCGGTTGGCCCTCTCTACTGGGATGGCTTGCGGTGTGTACGGCGGTGTACAACGGTGCTGGATGCCTAAGTCTTGTAGTAGTGAACGGAATAGACGGCTATCATACTGGGTACCATTGTCGCTTATCACAGTGCGAGGACGGCCAAAGCGGGTTATGACTTCCTCGTACAGAGCTTGACTGACGTTGCGGGCGGTGGCACTACGGAGCGGTCTCCACTGGATCCATTTGGTAAAGCGGTCTTGAAAAACTATCAAATAGTTATTCCCTTTACTGGATCGGGGCAGTGGCCCTACCAGGTCGGTACTTACTGTCTCCCAGGGAGTAATGAGTATAAGAAGAAAATAAAAGAGGCCAAAATTAAATGTTTAGAGGACGAATTAGAAGAAATGGGGTATAGGGTATGGGAAATTTGTAAGAGGTGGGTAAAAGGGGGTAAAGGGGAAGTCAAGGGGAACATAAGAAGGGAGGATGGGACGTACACGGGTAGTTTGAGAGAAACATACGAGGAATTGGTGATGAAGTATTTTCCGACGGACGACGTGAGCAAGGATGAGGTAGAGCATGAGGACATGAGGAGAGAGTACCAAGAGGTGAGAATGGGAGAGGAAGATTTTGCCGTCACCTTGAGCGAGCTTGAAAGGGTGATTGGAGGAATGAGTCGGGGCAAAGCGCCAGGAGAAGATGGGATACCGAACGAATGTATGAATGTGCTGGGTGAAAGTTGGGTGGACATTGTGGAAGGATGCTTGAGGGAGGGTGTCTTTCCGAAGGTATGGAAGAGAGCTGGTCGTCTGGATTCCGATGGGGGGGGGGGGGGGGGGGGGTAATCAGGCCAATCTCGCTGCTGGCGGCAGCCGGGAAAGTCCTGGACCGTCTGTTGGCGGGAAGGGTCTCGTACACCATGGAGGCAAGAGAGGAGTTCGACGGGAGCCAGTACGGTTTCAGGCGTGAACGGGATTGTGTGCAGGCCATAGGGCAGATAGTGAATGTGATAAGGATGAATAAGATGAATGGGTTACACTCGCTTGTTGTGACTTTGGACCTCAGGAATGCGTTCGGGTCAGCCTGGGCTCCTGCTTTGGTCAAGAACCTGAGAGCGAAAGGTGTGAGCGAGAACATAGTACGAATGGTAAAGAGCTTTATGCGGGACCGGAGAATATGTGTAGAGGGAAGGGAATGGGACTCAGACGTTGGTTGCCCCCAGGGGTCCAGTCTGGGTCCCGTTTTATGGCTTTTAGTCATGGAGGGGTGGTTCGAGAAAATGGGTGAAGCGAGAATGAGAGGAGTGCATGTGCAGGCTTACGCGGACGATCAGGTGCTGGTGGTGTCTGGTCGTTCGGTAAGGAACCTGGAGACTGAATGGGAAAGGATTTGGGGAGAATGTAAGGAATGGGCCAGGTTGAACCGGCTGGAGTACAATATAGCAAAAACTGAGGCTATGTTTGTTCCAGCCAAAGGTGATATCAGGGGGCCGGCGGTAAGAATGGACAACGAGCGAATCGGGCTAAGCTCCAGAGTGAAATATCTGGGTGTATACGTGGACAGGAAACTGATCTGGTTTGAGCACGTTAGAGAGATGCGAACGAAGGTACAGGATATCGGGAGCAAATTCTTCGCTCTTGGTAGGAGGAAGTGGGGAAATAGCAAGCGGGTATTGAAAGTGCTGTATGAAAGAGTGGTATGTCCGATGGCCCTGTATGGGGTCGAGGTTTGGGATGAAAGGGCTAGGGATTCCAGGGTGGTTAAACAATTGAAAGCGATAGAGAGGCCCTTCCTGAGAGCCATCACAAAGGCATACAGAACCGCGCCCTCCGCCGCACTGGGGGTGCTGGCCGGCTGCGTGCCTTTGGAGGTTCAGGCAAGGGCCAAGTACGAAAGAAGGGTGAACTGGGATATGAATGTGAGAAGGATGGATGTAAAGGATAGGCCTCACCCCGCGGTGAGAGGGTACGTGCCTCTGGTGAGAGAGGAGGAGCGAATGGTAGTATGGACGGATGCGGCAGTGGATGGAGAAGGACGGAAGGCGTATGCATGGTTGGTGGCGGCAAACGAAGAGTTTGAGAGAGGAGGTGCGAGGGTAGAGGGGGAAATAGGGATAGCGGAATTGGAGGGGTGGGAGGTATGGAAGGGTATTTTGGCAGGGAAAGAAAGAAGGGGGGATTTTAGGGAAATCTTAATATTAACGGATTCGCAGCAGGTAGTAAGGCAGGTGAAGGACTTTGAAAATAAATGGTATGCGATTGGCGAAATCCAGAAAGAAATTGTTAGGGGATTGGAGTTGGGTTATAAAATTATTGTGGAGTGGAGAAGGAGACAGGAAGATGGGATAACGGTGGTAGATCGGGAATGTAGGAGGGTGTTGCGAGAGGGAGAAATGGAAGAGAGAGTGGAAGGGGTAAGTAAGAGTTTTGTGAGAAAGTGGGTGAAAGAATGGGAAACGAACGAATGGCAGAGAATATGGGACGAAGGAACGACTGGGAGATAGATGTATGAGATGTGGGAGAGAGTGAATCGGGATGGATGTGATGCGAGTGCGGAGCTTACTCAGGTAGCCACGGGCCATGGGGATTTCAAGGGCTATTTGAGTAGGTTCAATCTGAATGAAGGAGAGGACGATACGTGTGACTGTGGAGAGGAGGTAGAGGAGATAAGACATGTGGTTATGCGTTGCTCTCTCGAAGGGAGGGTCAGGGCGCGGGACTTGGTTGCGGGGGTGCTTGGGCACTACCCCCCGAGGTTGAATGAGGTTGGCAGGGATGGATGGAATGTAGTGTTGGACTGGGCAAGGGACATGGTAGCAAAGGAATAGAGGGAATAGTGTTAACTGGGAGAATTTAGGGGAATATTTGTAGAATTGTAAATAAATGGACGACCTTGGTTGTATAGATATAGATTATTGTTAAAACTTGCGTGAAAAGCATGAACTTTGTTAAAAAGTCATCTTATTTAAATTATTAGTTAGTGTTAGTGTGTAGTAGCTTTTTATAAATTGCATGAAAAGCATGTAGTATAGATGAACTTTGACAAAAAGTCATTTTATTGTAGTTTAATTGTTAATAATTTCTATTGCGTAGTAGTTTAATTGCATGAAAAGCATGTAGTAGAAATGAACTTTGCTGAAAAGTCATACTGTTGTGTTTATTATTTATTGTTAAGCGATTTTGCATGATTAAGCATGAAAAGCATGTCATTAATTTATTCTTGTTACTTGTGTTACACCCCGCATGGGAATAATTATTTGTTGTTGTTTTGCATGTAATTCTTGTTAATTTTGAAAATAAATGTTTTTCTTTCCCCGCTCGTTTTTGGAGTGCGGTTTTGGAAGGGGTTCCCTCGACAGTGGTTTTGTTAGATTGTGGGTATGAATTTGCGACGGCCCAAAATCGAGAGGTGGGTGGGCGGCTTAGGCCACAAACCAAGCGTGTCTCCCAGGGATAATGGTTAGCGGAGGGTTGCATTTTCCCCGGTGTCTGCTGCTGAGACGGTTTGTAACACTGGCAGTGTAGGCAGTTACGGACATATTTTGCGACGTCTCTAAACATGCCTGGCCAATAATATCTCCGAGATATTCGTGCAATTGTCTTTGCAATTCCCATGTGCCCTGCGGTAGGTGCATCATGGCTTTCGGATAAGACGGCCGGACAAAGTGGAGTGGGAACACACAGTTTCCACGGATCGGACTACTCGACTTCGGTCAAGTCGCTGTTGTCCCAGAAGTGTCGAAATAACTTATCATTGCGAATGCAATAATCCGGAAACGCTTCTGGGTTCTGCTCCACTTCTGCCTTCTTCCGCTGATACCAAGAACAATTGGGCGGTTCGGTGACGGCACACAGTTTTTCGGTGTCTGGTTCGGAAGAAGATCCTGGTACTGGTTGACGGGATAGCGCATCGGCTATTCGGTTTAAGGCTCCTCGGCGGTACTTAATCTCAAAGTCGTATTGTTGCAAAAATACACTCCACCTAGCCAGGCGGCCAGTTGGGCTTTTGATGGAGTGCAGCCAACGGAAAGATTGATGGTCGGTGATGACGGTAAAATGATATCCCTCGAGATACGGTCTCATTTTATCGATTCCCCAATAAATGACCAAACATTCCCTCTCGGTCACGGAGTAATTCTTCTCAGCTGGAGTGAGGGTTCGGCTTGCGTACGCTATCACGTGCTCGTGTCCTTGGATCTCCTGGGTTAGGGCTATTCCCAAACCTTGATCTGAGGCGTCTTCAAACGGTTAAATGCGTCTTCTTGCTCACTGGTCCATTTAAAGCGATGGGTCTTCTTTAACAGTCTGGTCAGCGGTGCAACAATTTGCGAAAATGCCGGTACAAAGCGGCGGTACCAGGAAGCCATCCCTAAGAATCTACGGATGTCTCTTGCGGTACGTGGTGTTGGAAAATTCCGGATCGATTCCACCTTTTCGGGATCCGTGTTGATTCCATCGGCGGTAACCACGTGTCCCAAATACTTGAGTGACTTCCTGCAGAACTGGCATTTTTCGGGGTTTAGTTGTAGATTTGCGGCTCTTAGGCGACGGAACACTTCTCGGTGGGTTTTCAGATGTTCTTCGAAAGTTTCTCCTAGGACAATGATGTCGTCTAAGTAAGCGAACGCATACGGATCCATTTCAGGGCCAATAATTGGGTCCAAGAGGCGCTGAAATGTTGCAGGTGCGGAGTGGAGTCCGAATGGCATGACTCTGAATTGAAACAGTCCTCTGCCTGGTACAGTAAAAGCGGTGATGGGTTTACTGTCATTGTCTAACGGTATCTGCCAGTATCCCTGTTTCAAATCGATGCTGGATATATAGCGAGCTTTGCGTAGTTTGTCCAGTATGGCGTTGATAAAAGGTAGCGGATAGGCATCCTTTTCGGTAACGTCGTTGACTTTTCGGAAGTCGATGCAAAAACGGGGTTTCCCATCCTTTTTGCGGACTATAACTACAGGTGAGCTCCAGGGACTTCCAGATGGTTCGATGACACCATTGCGCAACATTTCATTCACTTCCTTGTTGATAATTTCCTGCATTCGGGGGTTTTGCGGTCGGTAGCGTTGCTTGATCGGATCAGGTGCGGTGAGACGGATATGGTGGTGTACTAAGTCGGTAGTGCCATGAATATCCTGGAAGCTGGTGCCAGAAATTCCTTGAGTCGCTCCTCTTCTCCTGAAGACAATGTTAAAGACAGTCCATTTAACTGATTTTCAGTTCTGGGTTTCCTGTTTCTTTTCTTCTTCCTGGTCTTCCGGTGTCTGGGGTTCTTCGCTTGATTTATGGCAGACGGCGGACGTTGTGATCGGCGGACGGGCGGTGAAGCGGATTGTCTTGGTGGCGCGGAGCTGACGGAGCGGACGGTACGGATGCACCACTCGGCAACATTGATTAAATGTGTGAAGGGATCAGGCTCAATGCAAGTGCCGGTATTGTCAATAAGGCACGAGATCGCTTGTTCTGCGTACATTTTCAATGGTGATACGAAAATCGACTTTAAAGAAGAGCGGCTTTCTGCGGAATAACGTCGAACTCGCAAATAAAAATAATAGTCAAATGCCCATGTGTTTGTAAATTCAACATTTTGGGCGACTGATGGCGTACAACCAATCATGACAAATAATTTTAAATTAATATATTCATCCATTCCGTATCACATATCGGTATTCAAAGCAAACAATAACGCAAACACGACTTCCGACCTTCCGAGAAAATATCAGTTCTGTAAAATATGTGAATGTAGCACCGGTAAGTCTGCTGGATCCGACCAATTATACTTCTATTGGACACGTCCTCCTAGATCACCCGGTAGTAATACCTCTTATCACTGTTGTGTGCGCAAGTTGAAAGGAAAGTGACTCACCGTCCGTCTGACTCAGCCCGATCTCCGTATATAATAATAATAATAATAATAATAATAATAAATTGTCTTTATTTGGCGGAGTTCAACCAAAGGCTGCTCTTACACTCAACCATATACAAAACTAATTTACAGTTTTAGTATGAACTTAAAATTAGAATAAAAAATATAAGCAATAATATTCAACAAAAAAATAACGTAACATAAACATGATTGACTTGGAACAGATTTTAAGAAACATTTACTTTGGAAAAATGAATACATGATACTTGTTTCTTTAAAAAAATATAATCTATATACATACATAGTCTCTATATAACACAAATGAAAGATAGAAAGCAGAAGCTAATCTGATAGTAGATCTCTATAAAATATAAAAAAATAAAAAACAAAAAACAAGTAATATTAATTGATTTCGATATTCACTGATTAAAAAAGAAAATTTTGAAAGTTCTCTTAAAACCATCTACTGAGAGCTGATTAAAATTTGAAGGTAACGAATTATAAAGGGTACAGGCTGCATAAGTAAATGATTTTTCAAAAAATGTTAGACTGTGTTGGTGAATGTGAAACTTATCCATATCTCTAAGTTCGCGATTATGTACGGAAGATCGAGGAATCAACAATTCTTTTAAATAAGGAGGATTTAAGGTTAATAAAAGTTTATGAGTAAAACATGCCAAGTGATGTTTCCTTCTGTCAACCATGTTAACCAGTTTAATGATTTTAATTTTTCTGAAATGTGGTCTCGTCTCTTAAGGTTAAATATAAATCTTACACACATATTTTGAACCTTCTGAATTCTATATGAGTTAGCTTGATCCAGACAGGGACCATATACTATATCCCCATAGTTAAAATGGGACAAGACTAAAGAGTCGCATAAGAGTATTTTAAGTCTTTGATTTAACAAATTGCGATTTAAGAATAATTTTTTCAAGGCACTATATGATTTACTCATGAGATTATTTATATGATAATTGTATTTTAGTTTATAATCTATAGTTAGACCTAAGTTTTTAACTTTTTCAAAAAAGGGAATCCGAAGGTTTTCCACAAAAATAGATGCATTTTCCATTACTAGCTTTCTATTTTTATTGTTACCAAAAACAATTACTGCTGATTTTAATGGATTTACTTTGAGGCAGTGATTTTCAGAATATTTAACCAGGCATTCGATATCTTTATTAATATTGGAAACAGAATTTTCCATTTCTCTAGGATCAAAGGTCATGTAGATCTCCGTATCATCGGCGTAATAATGGGATTGGCAATGCTTTAAGATATTTCTAAAGTCAGCCGTGTACAATATAAACAGCAAAGGTCCTAGTATTGATCCTTGCGGGACACCAGCTTCCAACACCTTTGAATCTGACACCAGATTTATATCAATACCAACTTTTTGCTTTCTATGTGAGAAATATGACACCATTAGATCAAGTGCTTTACGGGAGAATCCATAGAATTTAAGTTTAGCTAATAAAAGTTCGTGGTTTATTCTATCGAATGCCTTAGTATAATCGAGCAACACAAGTGTAGTAATTTTACCTTTATCATAACCCCTAATAATGTCATCATTAATTTTAAGTAACGCACTTGTGGTGCTATGGCCAGCTCTAAATCCAGACTGATTTACTGGAAGCACGTTGTGAACTGTAAGATAATTCACTATCTGCTCGTACAACAATTTTTCTGCAATTTTCGACATAACTGATAGTAAACTAATCGGACGTAGATCAGTAAGCAAAGTGGGTGATTTGATTTTATTCAAAGGAATAATTAATGCCTCTTTCCATGCCTCAGGAAAAGCGCCTTGTTTTATGCACTGATTTATTAAAAAAGTTAAATATGGAAGCAGGTCTGGCATGCAGTACATAAGCATCTTTGTGGAAATTAGATCTGTACTAAATGTACTTTATAGAAGTTAATGCTTTATAAAGTTGATTTTCCGTTACTGAACTAAATATAAAAGTTTCATCATGTTGAAAAAAGTCGTTATTGTAATAATTTAATAGTTCATCATCAGCTGTGCCACTTTTACTAGTAGAGATAAAGAAATCGTTAAGTTTATTTGAATCGGAAAGGTTTGGCGGTATTTCAGATCTATTTTTTGGTTTAGTAATATTCATGTTAGCTAAAGTTTGCCAAAGCTCTTTACTATTATTATTATTATGAATAAAATTGAGATATGCCTTTTTCTCGCGCCTTACATAATATTTGTAATATTTTTCAACGTTATATAATGAGCTCGGTCATTTAAACATTTTGTGCGTCTGAATTTTGTTAATGCATGCTTTTCGTTTTTAATCATAATTTTAATAACATCGGTAATCCACGGTGATTTTGGTTTAGAAATTCGCACGGTTTTTACCGGAGCATGGGCTTCAAATAACTGCAAAATATTATGATTAAAAAAATTTAACATATCATCAATATTAATATAGATGTACATTGTAGCCCAAGAAATTCCATTTAGGTTAGATAAAAAGTTTGCATGATTAAAAAATTTAAAGTCTCTATATGTATAAAAAAATTGATTACTTATCTCAGAGCTACACGTTAGTTCACATGAAACTAGCCGATGATCCGAAATATCGCTAACATCATCAATTTTTACAAAAGACATTAAATTCTCATTGCTGACTATGACAATATCAATTAGAGTCTCACTTATATTTGTGACTCTCGTTGGTTCAGAGATAATTTGCTTTAAGTCATAAGCCTCGAGTAGGTCATTAAGTTTGACTACGTCGGGATTTGTTAAATTAAACTGATTGATGAATGTCACAGATTATCTCATCTACCTCTGGCAATATATTAGTTACGCTATTTTCCAGAATGTTAAGAGCCTCAGAAACATCACTGCGAGGAGCTTTATATACAATCCCAAAGCCATATGCCTTTCCCTTATTTTTAAATTTTATCCACAGCTGTTCTAAGAAAACATTATTTTGCTGATCATCAACATCCAAGATACTGCAAGCTAGGTTATGTTTTATATATAAAGCTACTCCCCCTCCTCTTTCACCAGTGGCTCTATCTCTCCTGATAATTTTATAGCCCGGAATCGCTACGACATCTGAATTAATATTATTATTTAACCAGCTTTCAGAGATTGCAAAAAATTCATGACTCATGGATAATAATATCGCATAATTCATGAAAACCAGTGAATAGCGATCTCGCATTAAGATAAGCAAATTTAAATTTCATTTTAAGTTATATCTGAGTCACTAAATTTAGAAAAGATAGAGTAAACAATTTCATTAAGTAGCATCTATTACAATAGTACAAGTATTACATAAGGCATAAGAACAGAGAAAGAAAGAAAGAAGAGAGGAAAAACACGAGTAAAAAAAAAATAATAATACAAATCAGAGAAGGTAGTAAGCAATATAAATATAAATCAGTTTTTTTTATTTCTTGTAGTTGGTCGATCCGCAGGGGCGACTACTTTTCCTTTTCTTAAATTGACTAAGGTCTTTTTATTCTCATCCACTTCTACAGGAGTTGCTGGCGGGCTGACAGACGGGCTGGCGGGCTAGTTTCGATTACCTCTAGATTATTATTAACACCCCGTAGATTACTTAGTATATTTTGGTCTTTAAGGTCCTGATATGTGTATGACTTGCCATTAACCATTAGTTTTTTATTTCGAATTTTAGTGTCGCATTGGTTTTCTTTTGCTAATTTGTAGTTATCATAAAGCACTTTTTGTTCTTCTCGCTCTGAAGGTAGCAGATCTTTCGAGATTGCAATTCCTGATCCTTTTAGTTTATAGACGTTATGTAATACTAGGTCTTTCTTTATTTGTGACAAAAATTCTACCAGAACTGGACGGCATTTGTTAGCATCAGTATCTTCCTTTCCAACACGATAAACGTTACTGTAATGTATTAGATATAAGTTATTGATATGAGGGTGGCTTGAATCACTTATCATATCATGATGTCAAGAATTAATGTTTGTATATTGCAATGTTCAAGTTAATATACTAATTGTTATAAAAGTGAGTGTTATTTCTTATTACCGATATATAAATTAACGTAGTATAGTCATACGTTACACTGGCGACGAGGATTTAAAAAAAATAAGAATAATAATTATCAAGTAAAATTGCTAAGCAGTAGTGAGTAAGCTGAAATGGCGGGTTCTAAGGTTGGTCACATGTCTACTTTTAATCCTAAGGAAAATGAGTGGAGCGTTTATATCAAAAGGTTGGAACAATATTTCATCGCAAATGCCATAGTGGATATGAGTATGAAAAGAGCAAATTTACTATATAATTTGTCAGAAGAAGCATATTTATTATTAACTCATTTGTGTATGCCTAACAAACCTGAGAAAATAGATTACAACACGATAGTGAAATATTTAAGTGACTATTATGACAAATCAAGTGTAGTATGGGTAGAGCGTACTAAATTTTATAAAGCAACTAAAAATGAAAATGAATCGGTGCAAGAGTGGAGCGTTAGACTTAAGAGTTTAGCAAGATATTGTAATTTTGGAACTCAGTTAGATACTAAATTAACGGACGTCTTCATAACGCAATTTAATTCTGGAAAAATTAAAAGAAGTTTATTTAATGAAAAAGGTGATATAACCTTCGTGCAAGCAATGGAAAAGGCAAAACTTGAGGAAGCTTCTTTGATTGGCATAAATGAAACAATTGCAGACAGTAAAGAAGAGCATGAGATTTACCAGCTTTCTCAAGGCAGGGGTAGGTTTTATCAGCAGCGACAGCCAAATTATTCAAATAGGGATATCCAGCAGGACCAAAGGCGAGGTCAGTTCAAGGGAACGGTAGCTTCGTGGAAGCCAAATCAGCAGAAGAAAAATGAAAATGCCCAGAAATGTCATAGGTGCGGCAAAAACCACACAGCTAACTTGTGCCCCTATAAGGAATATATATGCAATTCCTGCAATGGTAAGGGACATCTTCGCGCGGTATGCAACAAAGTAAAGCAATTCCATTATGTAGAGGCAGAAGACCACCACGACGGCGATGGAGAGTCAGCACCTGTATTTTGTATTGAGTCACAATCAGTGCCAGCTGATTCTGACAAACCAATGTATATTGATATATCTTTAGAAGGTAAAATGTTTAAATTCGAACTAGATAGCGGTTCAGCTGTTAGTGTTTTGCCAAGTTCTATCTATTATGAGAATTTTAGAAAACATATCTTGATTAATGCAAATATTTATTTGGTAAATTTTTCAGGACAAAAAATATATCCGTTGGGAAAATTAAGTTTAAAGGTCACATTTCATAATAAAACAAACTATTTAGACTTTTACGTAGTACAGTCTGAAGGACCAGCTTTGTTAGGTCGTAATTTTATAAACAATTATAACATGGGATTTAAAGAGTTAAAGTATATCAATACTGATATTGTTGAGAAGTTAAGTAAAGAATTTAGTAGTGTGTTTTCTGATAAATTAGGCAGATTTAACAAATTCAAACTAAATTTAAACTTAAAGTCAAGCGCAGTGCCAAAATTCCATAAGCCCAGACCATTACCTTTTGCTTTAAAAAGTAAGGTAGAAATGGAATTAGATAAATTAGTAGAGAATAAGATTATATCTCCTATTGAATTTTCAGAATGGGGTACTCCTATTGTACCTATATTAAAAAAAGATGGAGGTATAAGAATTTGTTGTGATTATAAGGTTACTATTAATCCATACTTAATTTCAGATAAATATCCTTTACCACGGATCGATGATCTGTTTGCAAAGTTAAGAGGTGGACAACAATTTTCAAAAATTGACCTATCTTCAGCTTATAATCAGATTTGTTTAGACGAATCATCTCGAAAACTAACCACAATATCTACTCATAAGGGCTTGTTTGTTTACAATCGACTTCCTTTTGGAGTTACGTGTGGTCCATCTAAGTTTCAATCTGTTATGGAGCAAATGTTTACAAACTTTTCAGGTGTTTGTGTATTTTTGGATGACATATTAGTGACGGGTCAAAATGAATATGAACATATTCAGAATTTACGGGCAGTTTTACGTTGTTTGCAAGGATGTGGCTTGACATTAAAGAGAGAAAAATGTGTTTTCTTTTCGGAATCAGTTTCTTATTTGGGATTTATTATAGACAAGTTTGGTCTTCATAAATGCCCAGAAAAAATTAGAGCCATTGAAAATATTCCAGAACCTGTAAATGTCACGCAATTAAAATCATTTTTAGGAACTGTCAATTATTACAACAGATTTATTAGAAGCATTCCAGATGTTTTGAATCCGCTATATAAGTTATTAAAAAAAAATTCAATCTGGCATTGGAATGATGATTGTAAAAAATCTTTTGAATGTATTAAAAGTATATTATGTTCTGAAAAAGTATTAGTTCATTATAACCCAAATTTAGAAATAAATTTAACGGTTGATAGTTCAGATTATGGGGTAGGCGCGGTTATTTCACACGTTTTTGAAAATGGTGTTGAGAGGCCTATTTGTTATGCATCTAGGACTCTAACGAAAGCAGAAATAGGCTATTCAGCAATGGATAAAGAAGCCACCGCAATTGTGTGGGGAGTTAAACGGTTTTATCAGTATTTATATGCTAGGAAGTTTAATTTAATTACAGACAATAAAGCCCTAATTTCGATATTTGGACCAAAGAAGGGTGTTCCGGTAATGGCTGCAAATAGGTTACAGAGATTTGCGTATTTCTTAAGTGGATTCGATTTTGATATAAAATACGTACATACAAGCAAAAATATTGCAGATTTCTTAAGTAGGTTGCCTATAAATGACGCATCTAATGATGATGTAGATGAGGTATCAGTAAATATAAATTATTTAAAAAACGATTCTGAGTTGCCAATTGATATAAACAAAATTCGAGATGAAATTCAATCCGATTTTATTCTGTCACAAGTTTATAATTTTGCAAGAAATAATTGGCCGCAAAAAGTGGACAATGAACTTATGCCGTATTTTCGTAAACGTTATGAAATAAGTATTGATGAAAATATTTTACTGTGGGGACACAGAGTTATTATTCCTTCAATATTAAGAGATTCTATGTTAGATGAACTTCATAGCAGTCATTTGGGTATAGTTAAAATGAAATTATTAGCCAGGTCATATTTTTGGTGGCCATCTTTAAATGCTGACATAGAAAAAATTAGTAAAAGTTGTGATGAATGTCAGAAAATGCAGGCTAATCCAGCTAAAGCTCCTTTACAAGGATGGCCTATTCCAGATGATGTTTGGACCAGAATACATATAGATTTTTTTGGACCTATTAAAAATAATTATTTCCTTATTGTAATTGATGCATATTCTAAATGGATTGAGGTGTTTATGATGACTTCTATTACATCATTTATGACAATAGGAAAACTTAGAGAATTATTTGCTAGATATGGTTTACCTAAGGTTCTTGTAAGTGATAATGGACCTCAATTAATATCGGACGAATTTAAACAATTTACCAAAATGAATGGTATTAAACATATAACTATTCCTCCTTATTCCGCTCATTGTAATGGAGCAGCTGAGAACAGTGTAAAAACAGTCAAACATTTTTTGCTAAAAGAGTTAAATTCTGGGAATATTAAGTTGTCTCTGGATAAATTTTTAT
This sequence comes from Rhagium mordax, assembly GCA_963680705.1. Classification (NCBI taxonomy): domain Eukaryota; kingdom Metazoa; phylum Arthropoda; class Insecta; order Coleoptera; family Cerambycidae; genus Rhagium; species Rhagium mordax. The sequence continues at coordinate 45,321,185 of OY796656.1, forward strand.
TAACTTATAGAAATACAGTTCACTGTTCGTCAGGGGAATCTCCTGCTAAAATATTTCTTGGACGTTCCTTACGGACACGATTTGATTTAATTAAGCCGAGTAATGCAGACAAAGAGGAACGTATTACAAATTGTTCAATGTTACAAAAGAATTTAGAAAATGCACAACTTAAAAACAAGAAATATTTTAGGGGGCAAAGGAATATAATATTTTCAGTAGGACAATGTGTTTTAGCCAAAGATTATAGAAATGTTAAAGCAAGTTGGTGTAGAGCGAAAGTAATACGTATTTTAGGCAAACGTGTGTATTTAGTTAAGCCACTAGATAGTAATTTAATTTGGAAGAGACACACTAACCAAATTAAGCAGTTGTATCGTGATAATGTCCTAAATGATTGTATTGCTATTTATGATAATAATTTACAAAATAGTAATGTCGATCAGGTCAAAAATATTGATGATTTTATAAACGGTGCTAATAACGACATATGTTATGACTCTAAGGACGGACCATGTGAAGAACCAGTTAATGATAACATGTTGGAATCTGTCACTACCTGGTCCTTCTTCTGGACGACCGGTTAGAACCAGGAAGGCACCAGACAGGTTGGGATATTAAGATAATATGTTACTTTTAAGGGGTGGATGGTGTAATGTATTAGATATAAGTTATTGATATGAGGGTGGCTTGAATCACTTGTCATATCATGATGTCAAGAATTAATGTTTGTATATTGCAATGTTCAAGTTAATATACTAATTGTTATAAAAGTGAGTGTTATTTCTTATTACCGATATATAAATTAACGTAGTATAGTCATACGTTACAGTTACTAAAATGATCCTCAATTATTTCAAGTTCCAGTTTCTCCGATAATAATTGTGCAATGGTTTGAGGTAATGATTTACTGTTTTTTTCTTTAACGCCAAAGACAAGTAAATTATGTCTTTTTACAATCTTCTGGACTGCTAATAATTGATTTTTTAGTTCTAAGTTTTCTTTTTCTAAGGCATCAATTTTAGATCTAAGTTTTCTTTGTTGTCACTTTTTAGTTGCTGTATGTCTGATTTAATTTCAGATAATAGATTATAGAGGGCTTCATTTGTGTATTCAGGCATATTATTTGATATTTACTATAGTAGAAATCTTTATTTGCAGATAAAAAATAGCTACGTTTTTCAGGATGAACAAGAAAAGAATATCTTGTTTTAACACCTACTTTCTACTTCAAAGAAATATAATTTAATATATTCAGTGAAAGATGTCACTGGTTTGTTAATTATTAAATCTTTGATTTAGACTTATTAATTGTCTAGAAGTACACAAAAAAATTGAGGTTAGCGATATTTGCACTCACCGATTGCGACAAAGTCCACGCAATATTAATCAATTAGAACCAAAAATCACTACATAGCACTAATTAAATACTAAATCATAAAGTTAATCTAATAAATCGTTACTTGGAATCACAACAACACACAACGATGCGATATCGATCAAGTTCAATCAATCAAATGTCATTATACTTCTTGCGCTGTGTGTGTTAAGTCGCAAAACGTAAATTGCAGTGTTCTGGTGTGTTAGTGCGTGGTTAGTGCTTAAAAAATGGCTAAGGGGAAGAAAGCTAACAAAAGGAAACAAAGATGTAGAAAAATTAGGAAATTAGAAGAAAAATTGGGAAAATACGAGTCAAGTAAGTAAAACAAAATAAATATATCTGTTTTAGTAACGAGCACAGAATAGTTATTCTATGGTAACGAGCAACCAAGTAAATCAATAGAGACACTATATTAATCGCATGATTAATATTTCCGGCTTGGGTTAGTCTATTCTGTAGACAAAAATATGGATGATACCATATAATCCGATAGGTGTATAAACCCAGCATAGTCGTTGACTTATGCCAGCCGACAGTCTCGACTCAAATAACAAAAAATACGGGAAAAACACGGAGGGTTGCTCTGCACAGATAAAACGATTCAGTAAAAAACTGGTCTACACCTTTTTTCAGTATATAACAGACCTGTGAAATATACAGGGTCTGGCAAATAATTAATACTCTTTCAAATCATAGCACATATTATAATTATGCTTTTTCATCTCGCATATTAAATATCTATTCAAAACGAATAGAGGGGACACCGGGGAAAATTACCCCGGAAACGAAATAATTGCCCTCTCCCCCCAACCTTTAGCAGCCTATTAAGTAACACAGAGCTTTATTTGACAGGTTCAGATTCAGATACATCATCCACGGACAGCACCAATAGCAGCAGCACTAGCGGGTCTAACAAGTACACCTCAGGTAACGAAATTGGCGATGAGATTAAACACATCCTTGGCGAAGATCCCTCGAACGAAAAACTGTACGGACCTGAAATATCGAGTGAACTGGCAAGCAGGTGGAACAGTTACCTACAGCAAGGGTTAGATAAAGAATCAAAAACCAAACTGTTTGATGACAGGCATGTGCCCAGCAATTGCCCCCTCCTGGAAGCTCCAAAAGTCCAAACAATAATTGTCCTGAAGTCCAAACAATAATTTCACAAACAGACAATAAAAAAGATGGGTTTTTGATGGATTTACAAAATCAACTAGGAAAGGGGATCACGGCACTTGGATCGGTGCTATCACGAATGCTAGAGACAACGGAAACAAACTCGGATGAACCGGACTCAAACCTAACCGGCCTTGTGGAAGCAGGCAAGATGCTATGCGCTGCCCATCACGCTCCAACTACAGAAAGTTCCTTCTGTACCACAACTTTAATAACAAAGTACAAAAAACAGCAGCCGCCCAGCTACGAGATTCGACGCCTTTCGGTGAAGATTTTGGTGAAAAATGCAAATCGGCAAAAAGTCTCGAAACAATAGCGAAAGAACTGAAGTCTTCAACTTCATCATACCCAAAAAACTCCAAGGGCCAGGCCTCCAAAAGTCGGTGGAAACAGCCAGCAAACAGGGGGAGGAAGGCGAGTTACAGCGGCGGGAAACCAGCATACAAGACGTCCTTCAGGACAAACCGCAGCGGGAAGGAGAACCTAAAAAGCAGGAAACAAGAATGGAACAGACGCCACTAAAGGTAAACCCCAAAGCCAAACATGCTGGAAGCTTTTCTACAAGGAGTGAGAGAACATAACCAACAATAGCCTTGTACTAAGTTGGGTAAAGGGATATAAAATACCCTTTAATAAAATTCCTCACCAATATGCACCCCCCAAAATACAAAAAACCGACAAAAACCTAGAAAAGCTCTATTTAGAAAGAATACAAAAACTCATTGATATAGGGGCAGTTCAAAAAGTAAAGAAATGCAGAGGTCAATTTTTAACAAGATATTTTTTAAGGAAAAAGGCTAACGACAAGCATAGGTTTATTTTAAACCTTAAAAACTTAAATAAATTTACAACTCCGCCTCATTTCAAAATAGAGGATACCAGAACAGCAAAAAACCTTATAACGGAAAATTGTTATTTAGCCTCTATAGACTTAAAAGATGCCTACTTCTTAATACCGGTAGCCAATAAATATAAAAAATATCTAACATTTGAATTTAAAAAGAAAACCTTTGAATTTCAGTGTCTCCCCTTTGGGCTGGCTACAACTCCATATGTTTTTACGAAAATACTAAAACCTATCATCAGCTCTCTTAGGGAAAAACATCTAATATCAGTGTTTTACCTAGATGATGCATTACTTATAGGCAAAAATAAAAAAGAATGCTACGAAAATATTAAACAAACCTTCTTGAAAGACTAGGGTTCATAATAAATAAAGAAAAAAGTTGTCTAACGCCAACGCAAGAAATAAAATATTTAGGTGTCATTTTCAACACAAAAACAATGACAATGCGCCCCACAGACGAGAAAAAATTGAAAATTAAAGAAATGACAAACGACATGTTATCCAAACATAAAACAATAATAAGATAGTTCTCTAAATTCATCGGGCATTTAATTTCAGTATGTCCAGCCACACAGTACGGGTGGCTGTATACAAAACAGTTCGAAAGGGAAAAATACTTAGCTTTGGGAAAAACTAAAGGCAACTATGATGGAATTATGGAAATTCCCTGCAGCCTAAAAAACGATTTTCTTTGGTGGTTAAAAAACATAGAGAAATGTGAAAATAATATTAAAAACCCTAATTATGTCTGCACTTTATACACTGATGCCTCCACTTCGGGGTGGGGCGCCTTTTGCAACCAAAAAGAAGCAAAAGGGTTCTGGGATCCACAAAATAGAAAGAAATACATAAATTACTTGGAATTAGAAGCAATTTTTTACGGGTTGAAAACGTTTGCCAAGGAATTATGTAATTGTCACATTCTTCTACGCGTAGACAACATAACAGCAGTTTCATATATAAATAGAATAGGGGACGTTAAATATCAAAATCTAAACAAAATAACCAAAAAAATATGGCAGTGGTGTGAGGAAAAGAAGATTGTAATCTTTACTTCTTACATTAACTCGAAAAACAATTTCAGAGCAGACAAAGCTTCGAGATCCAAAGACATTGAAACAGAATATTCTTTGCATCCCGAAGCTTATAAAGAAATAATTCAAAAGCTAGGAATCCTAGAAATAGATTTCTTTGCCAGCTACCTTAATAAAAAATGTGAAAAATTTGTTTCTTGGCATCCGGATTCAGAAAGTTCTGAGGTAGACGCCTTTACGCTGCCCTGGAGAAACCTCAAAGCTTACATTTTCCCCCCATTTTCACTAATTCCGAAAATTCGCAATAAGATGGGACACAAGGATAAAATTTACCATCCAAATACTCAAGATATTCTCGATTTCTTAAGTCAAGAATTCCAAAATGTTCAAATTACTCCACCATTAATACATACAGATCTGCATTAAATTTATTCACAGAAGCAGAGAGATCCGATATCGTGAAGCGGTTCGTGAAAGGGGTGTTCAAGGCTTGACCATCGTTCCCAAGGTATGACGAAATCTGGGACTCACAACAAGTGTTACTTATGTTAGAAAAACTGTATCCCTTTGACATCCTTGACCTAGGGAAATTGTCAACTAAGCTAATCTTATTGTTAGCGCTATGTACTGCACAGAGTACTCTATCAAAAATAAGAGTAAGCAATATAACAAACTCTGAAGAGGGACTAGAAATTGAGATCTCAGATATCATAAAAACATCAGCACCGAAAAAACCGCAACCTCAACTGAAGTTCTCCTTTTTCAGGGAAAACCAGAACTTTGCACTGCTACCACGATACTTCATTACGTAGAACGCACGAAAACAATAAGAGGAAACGAAGATTTTCTTATTTTAACAGCAAAAAAGCCACACCATCACGCCACAACCCAAATTCTAAGTCGATGGATAAAGAGCGGCTTAAAAATGAGTGGCATAAATACTGACAAATTCAAGGGACACAGCACTAGACACGCTGCATCTTCAGCAGCCTTAAGAACAGGGATAAACATCGAAACTATCAGAAACACGGCAGGCTGGTCCGAGAGGTCAAATACTTTTTGCAAATTTTACAATAAACCTGTGATTGCCAAAGATATGACTTTGGCAAATTATATAGAAACCATAGTGAGTAAAACATAGATTAGGTATAATTATATTATTTTATACCTTGTATTGCGTAAGTTATAAAAATGTCCTGATCGACCCCAGGACGAGAAGTGTGTGTCCCCGTTTTTCCCGGCGCTCCTTTAATTTTTTTTTCATTTTTCAATCTTTGACCTTTTGGTGACTGGCTGCATGGTCAATGACCTAATGCCATTAATAAAAAAAAAAAAAATTATATTATTTATTTTTAAATGACTTTGTTTAGGCTTTATACAACCCACTACAAGTTCTCTTTTGTGGGCTATCTTTTCTCCTTATTTATTTACAGTATCATTATTTCAAAAATGTTTTTTAAATAAGTATTTTTTGTTACATTTAAGTATAATACAATATACTTTCTTTTTCTTTTTTAGTATTGTATCTAGGACCTAATTGTTTATTTTTATATAATGTACCACTTATATTAGACTACACATATATGTGTATATGTATGTATACTACGTAAATAAATATTATTATTATTATTATTATTATTATTATTATTATTATAATATTTATAATCAAAAAACGTTAGTTTGTTGAAGGTCGTTAAAACTCTTTTGTTATTTACTTTACATAAATATATAAAAATATTACTTACATAAGTATATATAAATGTAAGAAAGTTTTGTATGTTTACACATTTTATCCAGACCAAAAAACTGTTATATATAATGTAGGATTAAAATTCATCAGACTGTTCAAAAAAAAAAAATTCCTTTGTTGACATAATAATGCATTCAATAATAAACAAAAACAGTAGTTAGATGTTCCATTATCATAAGATCGCCCCAATATCTTTAAACATCTACTGGGTGATCTAGGAGGACGTGTCCAATAGAAGTATAATTAAGGATTAAACGACTTACCTTAAGGAAGTTCAAATCCTAATTATACGATATTGGACACATCCTCCTACATCAAACCCTCCCAAGGGAAAAGACACGTTGCACACCAAAATCGTGTCTTATCAATAGAGGCCCGGCCCAGAGGCGATCTTAATTCTCCCGGGGAGTATACTTTAACCATGCCACATCACAAAACATCTTTATTCCAACGATCATTTACTTATAATGCTGTAAAATATTTTAATTCACTAAGCAAAGATCTAAAGTCAATGTCAGAAATTGTTTTCAAAAAAACATATAAAGCTTATCTTTTAAGGGCATCGCAGGGTATACATTAACTGTCTATATAATCCAGCTAAAGGATAAAAATAGAATAGGTAGGTAAGTAGGTTAAGTTAGTTATATTTTAGTTGAGTAGTTATAATCATTTAAATCTGTGTGTATAGACTTCTATTCTTGTTCTGTTTCATTTTGTACTTTTTAGGCATTGTATATTATATTGTAATTTTGGGGTTAAGTGGTGGAATAGCACATGTAGCTAAACTTCGCCCCCTCTGTATTCTTTTTATTGTTAAAAAAAATTAAATAAAGGCCTTTTATTATTATTATTATAATGACACATACGGAGATCGGGCTGGGTCAGGCGGACGGTGAGTCAGTGGCGGCTGGTCAGGGGGTCAGGTTGGGCAGGGCCCACCCAGAAAAAAATTAAGAACTGTTTCGCACTCTATGGAAATATTTTTTTTGTTTTCTTTTTGTGATTTAAATTGGTGTACATTTGCTTTCTATTTATATATAGAACAATGAAATGTTGAAAAATATTAAAAATGGAGTTTAGAAACTATTCGAGATAATGCCTAATATCCCCCGCTTTCCAAATTTAAAATCCCGCTTAATATTATACGTTCTATCCGCTATTATATGCATTGGGCTGGCCCATGCTTCTTCATAAACGTCCGTAATAGCTAGGCAGTACGCTCACTTCATTTATGTTAGATTTGCTAGCTATCTAAGTACCCAAGCGTATGTCGCGTGCCTATTCTGCCTCAGCTTGAATCGCCGGGCCGGCCCCGTTGACGCGATCAAACGGAAGCAAGTTTTCGTTCAAGAAACTAAAAATCTAGCCAACACGCGTAATCACTAATGCAAAATGCGAAATTATGGATAATATACTTACTAACTTTAAATATGGAAATGTTAAATCTGTGTGAAACGATAAATAACATAACATTTATTATTAATTCTTAGCCCATAGGTATTGTTATAATTTAAAACAGCGCCAGCTTTTAGAAGGTCTGGGCCGGCCCTCGGGACTCTCCGGAAATTCTCGGCTTCTCTTATCGTTAGAAGGCACAGAAAGGGGTTCTAGTTTAGTTCCCTTACAATCGCATGGTGCAATTTTCATGGTTTTCGACATTAAAACAAATTAGTGTAGTATGTAGATCCTTTTTTTGTACGTATGTTTTAAGAAACTAGGTATTACGACCACTACCCACTTATATAAAACTTTTTTACGTTATCAAAAATCGTACCTATATAGTTCTAATTCTATTTGAATGAAATTACCAAAGGACTGAAAGTGAATTTTTATTATACTGTTCAAATTTAAAAAAAAAACAAGGTAGGTAACAAATATATAAATAAAATGAATAACGTAACAGAATTTTTTCAAAGGATTTAAAAAATTTTAATAAAACAGTTGCGTCAAACGAAAGTGGAAAAAACAAAGTAATCTTGAAAATATTTAAATATCAAGTTTAGTACATAAATTTTGAGGTACTTTTGTAAAACACAATGACCTTGAAAATCCTGAAAAATTTTCGCACCCCCTGCAGCTCTTGCCCCGTGTATACAGCGTTTTGCCCTACCAGTCTTAAACACCACGAGCCGCCACTGCGATGAGTCACTTTCCTTTCAACTTGCGCACACAACAGTGATAAGAGGTATTACTACTGGGTGATCTAGGAGGACGTGTCCAATTTCGTATAATTAGGATTTGAACTTCCTTAAGGTAAGTCGTTTAATCCTTAATAACTCTAGTGATGTACTACTGTCTCTCTGCTACAGAAATTATTATTTCTATGGACTGTCTACTTTGTGCTGCTTCGTGTTTTAATTGTCCGTCAGTGAAATGCAGGTTATGGCCAATTGATAACGTTAACAATGACGAATGGAAGTTCATTGCCGAAGTAAAAAACGATCGCACCTCTGCCTTTTCTAACTTGTGCAATAAATCGTTCTCATTAAGTAATATGGGGAAGAGAGCAATAACAACCATTTTCAAGGCAAAATACATACGTCGAAATTGAGATCTATGAAAGATCGAAGATTTTGTACCAAAGAATAATTATGTTGCAAATACATGGAGTACTACTGTTAACACACCAGCAACAGCAGAATTAACATCAAACCAATCCATTACCACCTCTACTATATTATTAGAGAAATCAAAGGACAATTTTTACAACAAAACTGAGATTCAAAAAGCAGAGATATTATGAGCCCTTGAAATGGTTAGATCATATAGTATGTCTTTCAGAAGTGCTAGTGCATCAATTAATACAATGAAACAAATGTTTCCGGATTCCAGCATTGCACAGCACATGACTTTTGGGAAAACAAAGGCCGCTTACTATGTGGTTTTTGGTTTAGCTTGAAACATTGCAAAAATTAGGTTAATTGCTTTGATGAATCGTTAAACAGAATATCACAAAAGAGTCTATTCGATACTGGGACAACGAATCCCAATAAGTTAAATGTAGTTATTTTACATCTGTATTTATTGAAGGAAGAGCAACTGCTGTCAATTTAGTTGAACATTTCAAAAATGCAATTTTTCCAGTTATAAAAATGTCTAACATTCTACAAATTTGCATGGATGGACCCAATGTTAATTGAAAATTTTTGGAGTTGTTTAGTGAAAACGATGAATGTGATCTTCTTGAATTGAAGTCTTCTCATAGACGTTACTAGGGGGGGGGGGCTACGTCCGCCCAAAAAGATTTGGCCTAACTTGAAAAATAAAAAAAGATCAAGGAAAAATACACTTAAATGCTGTCACTATACTTGCTCAGTAAATATATTCTAAATGTTATTGTTATTCATCATAATATTATTTGTTTATAAAAATGTATTTGAAATGATTTTTACTATTGCTATTTTTTTTTCTATAACATTGCTTAGGCTATTTGGTACATGTTACATTTATGTTTAATTTTATATATGTATGTACTTATATACCTATAAGTATACAGTACCCCCCATATTTTTATATTCAACTTGGAAACAAAGATGAGTTTATAGTACGAAAAGCGTGAATTAAAAAGAGAAAACAAACGGTGAATATGTAACGCCTACACGGAGAGTGACAGCGGTAAAGACCGTAAATTAAAACACCTAAAAACGTGGGCAAAAAATACCGCCAAAGCATCAGTAAAAATATCGTTTTATGTATGCCGGTTACTCATGTGGTCGACTTGCATACATACGGTAAGTGATACCCTATTAAATTCTTTTTGCGGAGTTTTTTTCCCAAGTTTTTAGGTGTTTCAATTTGAAGTAGAATGGAGTGAGAGGCGTGTCTCTAGTGCTCTGGTATCTATCTGGTCTTTATTTTATACTCCTTACTGATATTCTCTGTTCTTGTTTTCAAGTTGAATATAAAAATATGTGGGGTACTGTATATATTTCTTTCTTTTCGTAACATAGTTGTATTACATTAAATTTTATTTCTGTAATTATTTCAAAGTTGTCCTGTAATTGGATTGTAAAATCTGTTGGGCAAATAAACTAAATAAATAAATAAATAAATAAATAAATAAATAAATTAAATAAATAAATAAATAAATAAATAAATAAATAAATAAATAAATAAATAAATAAATAACCTAACAAAAGTAACAATCTCAAGTGTTATTTTGGTTACTTAAAATTATAATGATAAATACAATTATTCTGATTAAAAAAGTGATAGAATCATCAGATAGTTCCACAGATTAGTTTAGCTCTGATTCAGATGAAGAATTAATAATATCAAAAGTTAGAGAGAAACACAGCTGCGTTAAAGAATATGTATCAAAATACGTCCCTCTCTATAGCGATAAGGATTTTCAATCTCATTTTAGACTGACTAAAATACTAGTAGAGGTAAACATATACAGATATATCTGAAAATATCTGTATGTCGAATGAAAACTCATAAATATTTACTATCATTATTTTAGACATTGCTTATTGAATTGGAGTTAAAGCCAATTCAGTTCTCAGAAGGAAGACACCTCATAAATCAGTTAGACACCTTACTTCTAACACTTTGGACTTTGCCTAACCAAGAATGTTTCCGGAGTGTTGCTGATAGGTTTGGTTTTAGTCGAGGGCATGCTCACACAATTTTCATAAAGATAATAAAAAAAATTTGTACCAAAAAAGATACATACATTAAATGGCCCCAAGGGGAAGACTTAATCAAAACAGTAGGAGACTTTAACACATTCATTTAACGTTGTAGGTTGTGTAGATGGGACCCTTATCCCCATACCAGGTCGATGGGACGATAACTCCTTTTATAATAGAAAAGGTAGTCATTCAATGATACTGCAGGTAAGTGGAAAATAATACATGTCCTAATAACCTACAAATTTCAATAAACGGTTATAGGGAATCTGCAGCGCTAAAATGGAATTCATTGATATTTACTGTGGTTGGCCAGGTTCTGCATACGATGCCAGGGTTTGGAGAAATTATCCAATTTACGAAAAATTAGCTACACATGGTTTTTTACCTCCTGATTACCATCTTTTAGGGGATACCGCATATCCATTAAATAATTTCATTCTAGTTTACTTTAAAGACAATGTACATTTAACTCGACAGAAAAAAAAATTAATCAAGCATTAAGCAGCACGAGAGTTCTCATTGAACAATCATTTGGTCGCTTAAAAGGAGAAGGTTGAAGTATTTGAATATAGAAAATTTGTCATATTTTAAATACATCATTACCGCTGCATTTATTCTACATAATGTTTGCATCAGAGGACGCATTTGTGAATATGAAGGCGATGATGATGATGATACTGATAACAGCATTGATGAAACCTACGAAGGACATGTCTCTTTAAACTCACAAAATAAAAGAAATATGATCATGTGTGCTTTATGATGATTACATATAATGAATAAAAAGCATTAATTATAAATCGTAATTTTTATTTACAAACTAAACAGGTGTTTCTCAAATCACTTTATTATAGGTACTTATGATATGTCTTTGTAATAAAAATAAATAAATATCCTATCAAAATAAGACTCTTCCGGCTTTCAAAGCCTATGCCTAATCGGAATCGCTAGTTTCTTGATGCCTTCTTTTCCGAGCTGTTTTCAGTGCATCCGCTAAATTATTTATGGCAGCTATTTCCGCCAGTTTCAGCTCTTCTTTTCTCTCCATCTCTCATCAGCCTTTTCAGCTTTCTTAGACTGCTTCTTTTCTTTTAAATATAAGTATTTACTCACAGACATATGCCCTTTCTCTTTTTCTTTTTTTTGAGATGTCTAAATTTACTTCGCTTTCACTGCCGATATCGGCGCTTTCTTCATTATTAATACCGGTTGAAAGTAAATTAGGGCAAGGTATTACAGATGCTTTAGACCCTAAGACTAAATCAAAAATAGGTATCGAAAAATTCCCACGTTATTTTGGCTTCGCCGGTGGTTTTTAATCTCTCTCTTTATTTTGCTTATAGGTTTGGAGTAAATTCCTATACTTAGCATAACAATCATTTGCAGTTATGTCATAGCCTCTTTCTCTCATTTTGTTGGAAACTATTTCCCAAAGTTCATTTTTTAACATTTTGGATTGATAAAATCACTTCATACCTAAACTTATCTGTAACGTGAGTTTAATTTTATTTACATTCCATTTAGATGAAGTGGGAGAATTTGACTTTTTTGAATACTCGTTACTTCTCTGGAGTTCTCCTAGGTTTCCGTCTGAAATAGGCATATTCTCCGCAAGTGGCTCGGATATTTCGTCTAAACAGTAATCTTTTTCGGCCATCTGGAGTTGTATATTCTCTTTTAGTTTTCTTTCATTTAGAATTTAATGGAATTTTAAATTAAGTCTGTTTCAATTCTTTTATACATTACCTCCAGATATCCCTTCAATTTCGTCTGCCGATACCGTCAAATTGACTACATATTTTTTATCACCATCTACAATTTGTACCTCAAATTTTTCACTTGTGGTTGTTTTAAACATACACATTACTTCAGCCACAAACAAATCTGTGCTTCAACACATAAAAACAAATTCCACCACACACTCACACCACTATCCGAGTATCCGCATAACCTTAAACCACAGATTTCTGTGCTTGTTCTACTTTGCAAATAAACAACTCTAAATTACAAATCCACCAAGCAACCAACTTCATTAGTCGGTGGAATTAGTGAGCTCAACACAAAATTGCATGTTGAATTTAAAAACATGGTTGGTGGATCAACTACAAATTTTAAAACAATACGGTGAATAAGTGGTGCCAACAAACGGGTCCACCTGTGGATATAAAAACATACGTTAACTACCCATTAATTTAAACATTATATAGTTTTCTAAATCTTCCTCTAATTGAAAAAAAAAAGTAAAATACATAACCTAAAATTGTATGATTTCAAAAAGGTACAAAATCGCAGTTTTGAAATGTTCCTCACACCCCTTTAGTGTTTTCTGAGATATCAATTTCACTCCCTCTCATGGTACGTAACCATATTTTTTTTGGTGGAAAGGGCCTTCTTGGTTTTCCAAATCTGAGTGAGATTGGCCAGATTCTTTCTCTTTACCTATTGATGATAAACTTCCTGAAATAAAAAGGGAATGTAAAACTTTTTGCGTTATAAAAAATTATTTAGATATATTTAATAAATTTTCTATTCTATCTAAGTTACAACGTGTTACTTCGTATTGCCTTCGATTCATATTCAATTTAAAGCAACAAAAATGCAATCGATCGTTCGAAAGTTCTTAATCAATTACATAAATTTTTTGAAACTTCTAAAGATGAAATATTAAATGAATGTTGAAAATACAATGTTGAGTGGCAGTTTATTCCACCTACCTCGGAGGTTTATGGGAATCGGGAGTAAAGAGCACTAAGAGTCATTTGTTATGAGGAATTAAATATTATTCTAATTCAAGTAGAGGCAACATTAAACTCTCGTCCTTTATATTCAATGTCCTCTGATCCAAACGATCTATCTCCATTAACACCAGCTCATTTTTTGGTCAGTAAATCATTAGTAACAATGCCTGATCCAAATGTACTTGACATTTCTATTAATAAAATGTCGCGCTATCAATTGCTACAACAAATCAACCAAAGTTTTTGGGAGAGATGGTAAAATGATTACCTATCGTATTTGCAAAATCTAAATAAATGTAAGCAACATTCCGAACCATTAAAAATTGGAACTTTAGTACTGCTTAAAATGAGAACTTACCTCCTTGTCATTGGTTTCTTGGTCGTATTACCCAGCTCCATCCAGGAACCGACGATGTTATCCGACTGGTAACCATCCAGACTTCCCGAGGAATCTACAAAAGAGCAATTCAATTACCAAAATTTGTCCTCTTCTTTTACCCGAACCAGACACTTGTGACTAGTTTTGTAAATTAATGAAGATATAATTGTATCTATATACTTACATTTTTTTTCTATAGGTATTCGTACCTTTTAATGTATGTAGTACAATAGCGTATGTTTACAACCATTTCACATTTGTAAGTTGTTTAAAGGCCTAAGCCTTTCAAGGTGGGCGGCAATGTTAAGGTTTAATAAAGAATATTTTAAACTATGTTATTAAAAATATGATGACGCTAGATAATTGGTTTGTAACTGCCATTGTATGTAAAATTCAGTAAATCATTTTCTTGGAGTTCAATTAATTTATTTCCAAATATACAAAAAGAAACAATATTATACAGTCCACTATATTGTTAACAGGGTGTTAAATTCTAAAATACTTACAAGCGAAAATATTTTGAAGGCAATTTTAATCTCAATTTAATCTGAAAATTTCATTGTAAAACTTAAAAATGCCAACAAATTCATAAAGATAAAATAGTAAATTCAATAATAATAATGATTTATTGTACGAAGATGATTTTGAATTCAACGGTTAATAAGTTGGCTAATATTTCCGATAAAGATAATTTCAGGAATTCTTCTAAAAATAAAGATGATAAGAGTTTTAATTTAAGTAATTTATTCGAAGATAATAATTCAAATGATGGTACACACCATTTTTTTGGCAGTTTAAATTTACCTACATTGTTCAATAAAGAAACGATATTTCCTCGGATATTTCCAATTATACCAGAGTTAGAAAACCTTCTGGATACTTGGATGATTATTAAAAGATATGTTATGTGATATTATTAAAAGGGGCATGTAATATTATGTTAATATTGTCAAGAATGTTATATGGGGTTACTGGACTATGGTTGTAGGCTAGCAACCCCCAAAATAATAAACTGGACTAAAAACACAAAGTATTTTATTAATGTTAAAATAAGGTTTAACAGATATCAACAATCACTATAGTAGGTAGCTTTCACAAACACCAACACACTGCACTCTACACTTATCTGAAGGTGATTAGTCACCGTGGTTGGCAAATGCACATCATGTGCAATATGTTGGGTATTTGGGGAACTGTGTGGAGTCATTAACAAATATTTGTTTAAAATATGGGGATATGTTAATTTTATAGAGAGAATTAATATATTAAGGCTTATAGTATTTCAGTTATTGCCCGCACACACAAAGATCGACTTGATGGATCTTTTAAGAGATGGTCTGAACAAAATGAAGGTAATTATTGTGGATTATTTGTTCCATTTTGTTCTTTAATGCTAAAGAAGAATAATTTATAAAAATACTTAAACAATGTTATTTATTTATTTTACAGGACTCATACCAATAAATATTTCCAAAGAACTTTATTCCTCCTCAGATATACTAGGTATATCACGTTGAAGGACAGTAACGCCGATCGGCGTCCTCTCTAACGTGCTAATTCTGCCAGAACGCCGTCCGGCGTCTAAACCTATACTGTTAAATAAAACGCAGAACGTCTATCGACGTCCCATATCCCATACAAAATATTAATGATGGATGGTTACTGCCACATTTAGCACAGATCGTATCAGAATACTGTCGTTTTTAAAAGCTAAAACTTTGTTATCCTGAGGGCCTCTCCCACTACTAAGGAGAAAGGAGAAAGGGTAAACTTAACAGAACGCCGATCGACGTCTAGCGATCCATGCAAATCTAATTAGTCGTTGTTTTGGTGCTAAAGTTGATGCATTGCTACCGCGATACCGCCCTCTTTTTACGCGGGAAAAGCCACGTGTTAGCTATTTTTCGTGGTTTATTAGTGTAAGTGCAGTTTTGATGGCAAAGTAAGTACCTTTTAATTTTTCTTTGTATGTTTTCGTAATAAGTTCTTCTAGATACTTTATTACTTGCCAATGTTATTTTGTACTTGATCGGTTTATTTGTTTCAGATGAGCAGTGCCAATGATCCCTACGAACAGGAGCAGATGAGATTGCGTAAACTGTACTCCGAATTGTCTAGGAAGATGAGGAATGGATCCATATAATGACAGTGATGGTGGGTCAGATCCAGATTATATGCAAAACGAATCTTCAGACACCGATTCAGTATCTCCAAAAATAAACGAGACAAGGACAAGCAAAATGTGTCACATATTCTTGAGGCGTATATCTATAATACCTAAAAAGATGTATGCCTCTGCGATTCTTGCATCAAAAGATATATGAGTTGAAAGTTGATGCAAATTTTTCTTGCGTCATTTCAATTGTTCGTCAGTGTATATAAACTTTGCTTTAGCCGAAAACTATCGCAGATAACACAACACAACCCTAAATATGCCACACGCTTCTTAAATCTTCCCAAAAGAATATTCCATTTAGAATATTCCTGGCACATGATAAATGTTCCAGTTACATTATTGATACATGTTACAGGAATCTGCAAATAACATGTTCTAGTTATATTTTACATGGAATACTCCATTTAGTAATGATCCAGGTATATTCTTGTATTATTCTTTAAATATGATGTACGTTGTTAAAAAATAACGTCTAGGTAATAAACAATAGCAAAATATATTTGCAGATCACATTTTCTTAAGTAACATGTTTATTTGATTTTCTACCTCTTAATTTAAATTTAGCGCCTCTTTCAGGCCAAATGTGAAAGAAGCATAATACAAGAGACTATTGGTTATAATAAAAATATTTAATAATAGCAATATTTGTACTCTGCATGAGTTTTAATTGTCGTTTTTAAATTGTTTATGAAAATAGTCGGGATTTTTTCGGGTTTTTGCTTTTTTTTGTCAAAGCGCCAATCTAGAGACCTCCCCCCGTTCTCGAGGACAATGAACACGATGGTGGGGGTCCCACTTTTTTTTTCCTCGGCAACCCCTTCAAATTGGCCAAAAACCAACACCAAATCGCGCTCCCGCTTACAAATGACTTTCGAATCCCTTTTTTGGCCTGGTTAAGACTTCCTCGAGTACAGAGGTTCGGTCTTCCAGGCAGATGAGCCAAACCACTCCCACCCCCTGATTTCCACCCCTCCGAAGGGGTGGAAAATGTATGAAAAAACCTTTTTACTAGTAATTATTAGGTAAACCGGCCTCGTGTTTGTACGATTTTTTAAAATTTTTATATATACCGGGTGTAAACGAATAGTGGGCCACCCCCCGGTCTCTTCCTCATTTTTAAAGATATCAGGATAAACTTTGTATGGATTTCCAACTTTGAGACTTATCCGCCATATTTGTCACTTCCGGTTTCACCTTAAATGACCACAATAGTCTTTTCTAAATGGACCACCCTGTATGTTTTTACGTTTTTGAAATAAAGATCACATTTTGGATACATTTATACTATTTTGAACAATTTATACAGGGTTGCACGAAAAACAATTCGTATTTTAGTTGTCAATCTAGATAATAACGTTAATAATGTTTGTTTATTTAACCAATATTAATATTACATAAATGTGCTATGGGATTAGATTTCACGTTTGGCTTACATAAACATAATACACCACAATAAATATCAAAGATATTTGCGCGAGGGAACATGATAAAAAAATATACATATATATATACATATATATACATGTAGACACAGGCATACTACAAATCACAAATCAGAATATATAACACACATTAAAAATTTGCCTACTTTTATAATATATACTACACTTTTGGTTACCTATTATGCAAAATAATGCTTATTAACTTTACACTTAATAAAAATATGGATATGCAACATATAAACATATATACCCTACATCACATATACCCATGTACGCATACGAGTATATACATACATATGTATATATAATGTTATGTATTTTAAATGTCTAAACATATTAAAAAGAATAATCATAAATCAGATAAATAATTTTATAAAAAAAATAATAAATATAGATGTAATAATTTAAGCATTTAGATATAAGCTAGAACTTAAGAAATGTCATAAATATTATATTTGACAAGACTAATGAATTTGAGTGACATATAATTATGTGGACATCGTTGACATGATTAGTAAAAAACAAAGAAGAAAACAAAAGGAGGATAGAAACCGTAACTAAGAAAAGAGGTTGTTGAATGAAAAATTGAGAGAAGCAGAAAGCAAATTTTAATCAAGAAGAAAAGAAATCAATATTTCATAAGAGAGAAATAATTATAATCAATAATAATTATAATAACATTATATATAGGGTTTACCAATAAGAGCGGGTAGACTTTGAAATGTCACTGTGCCTATGTTTGAAAAGTTATCGTTGTCAAATTTGACAGTGGTGTCAAGTAAGTCTTTACATTTAATTATGGAAAGGTACACGACTGAACAACGTTTTATTTCTTCGAAAATGCGAATGGTGCTGCGATTAGAGTCAACGGGGAGAGATACCGGTCAATGATAACCGAGTCCGAGATTCTTTGGCCTGAACTGGAAGAAATGGCATATGGTTCCAACAAGATGGAGCCACTAGCCATACAGCTCACGAAACAATAAACTTATTGCGAGGAAAGTTTGATGGGTTCATCATCTCTCGTAATGGAGACTTCACCTGGCCACCGCGATCATGTGACTTGACCCCTTTAGATTATTTTTTGTGGGGTTACACGAATAAGCCACGCACGGTTGTAACTCGGTTATCATTGACCGGTACCTCTCCCCGTTGACTGTAACCGCAGCACCATTCGCATTTTCGAAGAAATAAAACGTTGTTCAGTCGTGTACCTTTCCATAATTAAATGTAAAGACTTACTTGACACCACTGTCAAATTTGACAACGATAACTTTTCAAACATAGGCGCAGTGACATTTCAAAGTCTACCCGCTCTTATTGGTAAACCCTTTAGAAGCTGTTAACGATTTCTGAGAATATTAATAATAAAATTTAGAAGAAATAATTAAAAACAAATATGAAGATAACTGGATATGGTTATAATAATATGGTATTAAAGTTATAAACGATTCCTGAGAATATTAATAATAAAATTTAAAAGAAGTAATTAAAAACAAATATACGATAACTGGATATGGTTATAATAATATGGTATTAAACAATTCCTGATAATATTAATGATAAAAATTTAAAGAAGTAAATAAATATAACTAATAAGCAGATAATTGGTAATAGTTATAATATTGTAGATATTATATTCAAAGAAGATAAAGAAGTATTGATGATTTGGATGGTAAAGCTTTTATAATATTTTGACAATATAAAGCGTCAAACTTAAATCTAATGTTACATTAATTGATTAAATCATATATAAAAACAAATAGACAGATCATAGTTTTAAGTCAGCTCAGATTAGGTTATTTTTAGGAAACTGTCATAAAAAAAATTGATTTTAAAATTAAATTTGTTATATTGAAATTATCTGATTTATTGAGTTTAAAATCATTAATCATTTGAATATAAATTAAATACATAAAAAATTTGTGTGTTAAAATCATGAATTGTGTTTTTGAACCGACTTGAGACCCTGAGAATAAGATAAAGATATATAAAAGTAAGTATTATTTGAAATAATTAAGTTAAGTGTTTCTATTATTTCATATAAATAAAGAATACATAACAATACATATAAATATAAATAACAATAATAATAATAATAATAATAATAATAATAAATAGAAATAAAATAAAACAAACAAAATAAAAATAAAAATAAAAACAGAAACATTATAATATGCAGTACGTATTCAACTTTTTTTCTTTTTTTTAAGTTGTTAAATCAATTTGTTTAACAATATCTTCTCTAGTCTGTTGTCTAATATAGTTTTCACAGCGAACTTTAAAAGTGTTTAAAAAACTTGATTGCCTTACTTCCTCTGGTAATGTAGATTTTAGGACTTAAATGATTTATATCATATAATATCAGCACAAATATACAGGGTAGATCAAATTAGATATAAGTAGTAAATTTCTTAAGAAAAATTGTCATTCGTGCCGGTAACGATTACACAGTACGGAACTTTTGGTACCGTTTAACCCCTACTAAATAGAGCTTTCTGAATATCCGGTGGCCCATATCATAATATTTAAAAAAAGAGTTATTTTGAAAAATGTGATTTTAATGAGTTTAGAGCACCCTGCATGACGTATTATTGGACATATTAAAGTTTTCGTATTTTTTATATGAATTACATTGGAACAAAAATAATTTTAACATATTCGCAGCCATCTAGATTGACAACTAAAATTCGAATTATTTTTTGTGCAACCCTATATAAATTGTCTAAAAGTTATTTGTGGCATCTTTCTGTATTTTCTTTCTGTTCTTATTTGGGATTAACGGTTTATATAAATTGTTCAAAATAGCATAAGTGTCTACAAAATGATCTTTATTTCAAAAATGTAAAAACATACAGAGTGGTCCATTTAGAAAAGACTATTGGGGTCATCTCCGGTGAAACCGGAAGTGACAAATACGGCGGATAGGTCACAAAAAGTTAGAAATCTTACCTAATAAGTTAGTTGGAAACTCCAAAAACTAAAATTAAAAATAGACATTGATAACCAAATTTTATACAATGAAAACATCCGCATCCATTTCTCTACAGAGACTGTCAGACTCACACAACAGTAGAATTACTCCCATTTCAATCAATAGATCGATTATTTTATGTAACGGAACGTTCAGGTGACATAATATTTCCACAACAGAAACTTTTCAACTTAGACGTCCCAGAAACTACAGCCGATAACTTTAATGCTCGATTTGAGATACAAAATAAAACAGACAAATCGCAATGCATTACAATAAAAACTCCCTTTAAGGTTGCGATTTACTCCTCTGATATTAACCGCGATTTCTTTAGAAGTAAATTTTGCAGAAACTAATACACGGATTTTGAAAATTAATGTATCTAATTTTGCAGAAAAAAGTGTAAATGGCCGTGAGGTATTGAAATTTCCATTCTTATCTATAATTGAGAAGGAAAAAATAAGACTGTAAATATTGGCAATACGTAAGCAACTCATTCAATCGCTTGTATTTACAATTTTGTATTTTTTTTGTAAAAAGAAATTAGCTTACGGCCGAGTACAAAGTGTTACTTAAAAGCTCACCAAATATTGTCGCTCAAATTAACGTATCTTTCGTGAAATTGACTCTCAAAGAATAATTTTCACATTTTTAGGTCAAGTCTTCGCTTTGAGAGCACACCACTTCATTAGAATAAAGATTTATATTTATAAATTGGTATTATTAAAATCTTTACGACAATACTAAATACCTAAAACTATTATAAATATCACACCATATTTGTTTTTTTCATTAATCATAATAAACCAAAATAAATACGTATATTTCTCTCTCACTCTATTAAATCCCAACCTTAAAGCCATACTTTATAAAATGAACACTTTGTGAAACTTATAACATACCAACAGACAGCCTAAGCACATTAATTAGAACCGAACATATGAATGACGAGGAAAGGACCGCTATTCTAAAACTAATCATTTAATTTCCTGATATTTTTCATCATAACGAAGACAAACTGTCATTCACAAACAAAATAAGGCATGAAATAAAAACAACAGACGCAGTCCCAGTCCATGTTAAGTCCCGATTTCTGCACTGTCACAAGGAGGAAGTACGTAATCAGGTCAACAAGATGCTATCAGATGGAATTATTAGACCAAGCCAATCTCCCTGGTCAAGTCCCATTTGGATAGTTCCCAAGAAAGCCGATGCATCTGGAAAAAGGAAATGGCGCATTGTGGTAAATTACCCAAGAATCAACGACAAGACCATTGACGATAGATACTTCATTCCAAATATAGACGACATCGTCGACAAGCTCGGGAAGTGTAGTAAAGACGACAGTCGTTGGCACGGCTACAGTAGCAAGCATGGTAGATTTTCATTTAAATTTGCAATGTTAAACGAGTAACTCATTTGCTGGTAACTTTCTGTTTGTTAAGTTTTGCATTTGCATTACAAATTACAAGTGTTTTCAGTTTTATAATGTTGGTAATACCAAAGATACACAGCTGATATTTGGCGCGTTTCATGATTGTTACCGAGTTCGAGATTCTGAATTGTTCGTTGGTTGGTTTCGATGAATTACAGTGTTTGGCATACATATTTTAAACTTTTGCTATGCCCATAATTTAAATTCTTATTCTGCCTTCTGTGTTAAAAATATATGAGAATTATTTTGAATCATAGAATAATGGCTGAAAGAGAGGAAACAATTAAACAAGCTCTAAATGAAATTGAGGAAAATGGTATGTCCAAAAAAAAGGCTGCCATAAAATTTGGAATACCGAGATCAACATTGCAATTTCGTACGGGAATCAAGTTAAAAAAACCAGGATATGGACCTGCAGCTTATTTAACAACAGACAAAGAGGCTACGTTAGTAAAGTATAAATAAGTTATTCACCAATTTTATTGTGTTCTCGGTTCTTTTTTTTTCAGCTGGATTACTACTTGTCAACGAAGAGGTTTCCCACGGCGCATTGAGGATCTACAGAAGAGCGTACAAAATTTTGTAAAAGAATTTAATAGAAAAACTCCTTTTCCAAATGGCTTACCGTGAGAAGGTTGGTACCGTGCGTTCTGTTCTGCAAGAGACATCTCGTTATGTCTTCGAACAACAGAATCTGTGACACAGGCAAGTTCTTGTATAAGTGAGTCAGATTTTAAAAAGTGGTTCGTAACCGTAAAGAAAGAAATTGATGAGCTTGGGTTTGGCCAAGTTCTTCTTGAGGGTAACAGGGTATTTAATGGTGACGAAACAAATTTTTTGCTGTGCCCGAAAAATAAGAAAGTAGTTGCTGTTCGAGGAACAAAAAATGTTTATGAAGTAGATCAAGTAGTAGCGAAAGCTTCCTTAACTGTAATGTTTACTTTCGAAGCAGACGGGATCCTCACCCCTCCTATGGTAATATATCCGTATAAACGCAAACCTCCAAATGAGATCATAAAGACAGTTCCTGATAAATGGGGTATAGGATTATCAGATAATGGTTGGATGAACGCCTCAGTAATGAATATATAGCGAATGTTTTCAATCGTCACCTCGTTGAAAACAATATAGAAAAACCTGTTATATTGTGTGTGGATGGGCATAAAACCCACCTAACTTTGCAGGTACCTAAATAAATTGTGCAGTTAATGAATTTTGAATGAATTTTACAACCTGCTGACGTTGCGCATTTAAACTATTGAAGACAGGTTGGCAAAAAGGCATTCTGGAGTGGAGGAGGGAACATCCTAATTTACAATTTACCAAAGAAAATTTTGCACCACATTTGAAGACCGTAATAGATAAACATGTTAATGAAATCACGATCAGGAAGGGGTTCAGAGCAACAGGTTTATTTCCCTGGAATAGTGATGCTATTGACTTCTAAATGCCTAGAAAAAATTAAGCAGGATACTGATGTGGAAAATGATACTGAAGTGGAAAATAATACTAAAATAGAAAATTCACAATCAAGGGTTCTTAACTTTGAAACTTTCAAATCAATAATAGGACATAAAATATTGGAAGTTCTTAACAATAAACAGCATATTGATGACAATGGGACATTTGAAATGAATTGCATGCATAAAATCTTTCTTTCTTTCACTGATGACAGCGAACAAGATGTGTTTGATATTATTAACATGCCTGACTGTAGATATTTCAGTCGATGATGTGGTAGAAGAAAGTTTAGATGAAATTATTAACGAAGATAGAAGTAATAATATAGCAGCTGAGGAGAGTGTATATATGGATGTAACTGACGATAATCTAGATAATGCTTTGAATGAATTTGATATTGTTATGGGATCAATAAGAAACGAAAATCTAGTTACGCCAACAACATATGTAATTTTAGATCCTGGGGCGTCATTACGAATTTCATCTGCGCCATTAACGAAAGAAAGTTCGGATGCAGCCCAATCAATACTTTAGATATTGGAACATCATCACCAATTAATCAAATTCTCTTTTATCCAGAGACACCGATGAGAAAAAGCAAAAGAATGCTAGAAAAACTGCCATACGTGATTACGTCAGAATATTTTCAACTATTGGTAAGAGTACCTACCTATTATAGTGTTGTAAAATTAATTGATGTGAAGAGAGAAAATAAAATGTAAACCAAACTTTTCAAAAATTATAATCCTTTTTTTCGTCAAGAAATTAATTAATCTTATTTTACGCCCTATTTAGGCTTTAAAGTTGTTAACAATAATTAATAAATTTGCATTGCTGCTTATATAAGGTTTTAAGGTTTTTACTTCGTGTACTAATCTCTTTGTGAGCCAAGCAGAAGTAAACAAAATATTTTCGTCTAAATTAAATGTTTGCTAAAAATCCATTGAAAAGTATTTTATTTTAGACATTTCTTTAATGGAAAATGGAGAAAATTTGGACAGTTGCTCTGTCTAAAATGGAGGATTCTGTTGAAGCAGTACCTTCAGGATGGTTATACATACAATAACCAGTGTTATTGGCCTCCGTTTTCAAATGAAAAACTATATAGATATATGTATAAGAAACAACGAGGATCCAAACACGTGTTGGACATTACACCATATCAAAATTTTTAGGAATAGTACCTATAGTAAGTACTTAATTTGATGTGTAGATTCCTAGGTTTTCGGTCATGTGGTAAAATAAAAAAACTGTTTTCTAACGTTTCGGTTTTATTAAACCATCTTCAGAGAACTAGATAGAGAACTTACTTTAAAAATTATTTACAATGAATTTACAGTATATACAATTTAGGTGTGGTAAAAATTACATAATGATTAATATTAGATACATTTTTACGTCTATTTTGGTTGAGATCTTAAAAGGAACTAAATGTTAAAATATTTTGTGTCTGATGTTTTGAGATATTTATGTTACCCTTGATAAGGTGTAACTTATGAGATTATTGGTAGGTAGTGAGTGACATAGGTAGTGAGTGACATAAATTTAATGTTTGGACTATTTACAATTAATTTGTTTTGTTGATGGAAAGATGTAAAAATTTTTATTATTAGTTTTAATTGTCAATTACATATTACCCCTTTTTAGTTTACCTTAAATTTTCTATATCAGTGCGGTTGTTTATTGCGTTGTTATGTCTTTTAATTTGTAGCATTTCATGTATAGTTCGTCGGTGGTAGTTTGGTTCTTTATTTAAAATTTATATATTGTTAAAGTTAAAGTTATGGTTTTGTTCCAGAGCGTATTTTGTTAGTGCTGACGAATTTTGGTTGAGTGTTTTTATATTATATTTGTGGGTGTATATTCTTTCTTAGTTCCTTTTAAGATCTCAACTAAAAATTTATCTAATATTAATCATTATGTAATTTTTACCACACCTAAATTGTAAGTATACACTGTGAATTCATTGTAAATAATTTTTAACGTAAGTTCTCTATCTAGTTCTCTGAAGATGGTTTAATAAAACCGAAACGTTAGAAAACAGTTTTTTTATTTTACCACATGACCGAAAACCTAGGAATCTACGTATCAAATTAATTGATATCAACGGTCAAGAAAAGAAAAACACTATATATAGTAAGTATAATGGATTGTTTAACTTTTTTTTTTGACAGATGACTACTTAACTGCTAGAAATAAAGCCCGAAAGGCCGAGGAGACATCCAATTTAAATTCAGATGCCGATAACAAATCACATGGAAAGAAATTGGCGGCAAAAGTTTTGTCATCATCTGAGTCGGATACAGATACCTAACTTATATTCAAGACTGCCTAAAGTGCCTAATCCACCAGTATTTAAAAAAGTTGCATAATTTTAAATTACTATTTTTATATTAATATATTAATATTTTACTTATTACTTTGTACTTGTTCAGCATTAACCTAAAGGCGTATTTACAGCAAATCCAACAAATAAGGATAAAGTCAATAATTCCGAGAGTCTAAAAGCGGTGTCAAAAAAAATTGACAATTTAAGGTTTCAGGAGGAGTTAAGTAGTGCAGTAGTGCAGTTCCAGGTAATTTATACTTTTTATATATTTATTTAATAAACGGATTCTCCTTGGGGCTGAAAAATTATGGATATATCGTATTATCTCGAATATATATGTATGTATATACAGTGAGGTCCATAAGTAACGAATAAATTTATTATCTACGCTATTTACAAGTTATGAGTAAAATCCTGAAACACGTCAATTTTTAATTCTAAAATGACATATTTTCTATACCTCCCCCTTCAACCCCCTTGGAGTGACAGCTACCCCTTTAAAATTTTTAAATGGAACAAGAGTGCGTGTGATGGCTCATTTGAATGGGTTTTTAATTCTCTATCCACTAATATAAGATTTTTCGAATTTTTTCATTGAAAAATGTTACATTTTTAATTCTACCAAGTAAACAAAAGAACATGAAACAATTTAAATCAAATGTTCAAACTGGGTGCCCGTTGCTTCTTGAAATAATGGAGGAATTGCTGGAAGTCTTTTAATACATTTTGGATCGTTTCCGGGGTAATTTGATTAATTTCTTTCCGTATTCTGTCTTTTAAATCATCGACGTTATTTGGTCTGTTGAAGTAGACTTTCGATTTTAAGTAACCCCATAAAAAATAGTCACGCGGGGTGAAATCAGGAGAACAGCGATAAATAACTAAAATCATAAGTTATTAATTCGAAAAGTCAGATTTGACAGATATTTGGTACATCGGCACATTTGATTCTATACATATACATTTTGAAATTTTCAGATTTAATTTTCTTGATGAAGAATATACAAAATTCGAAAAATTTTATATTGCTGGATAGAGAATTAAAAACCTTTTCAAATGAGCTATCACACGCAACCTCATTCCATTTAAAAATTTTAAAGGGGTAGCTGTCACTCCAAGGGGGTTGAAGGGGGAGGCATAGAATTATGCTCAAAAAATGCCAATTTAGAATAAAAAATTGACGTGTTTCAAGGTATTACTCACAACTTGTAAATTACGTAGATAATGAATTTATCCGTTACTTATGGACCTCACTGTATATAGGTTTATCCATATTTCATAATATTAATATCGTTATTCAATACAGTACATACAAAAAAATGCATATTGAAAAAGTATCAATGTGTTGCCCAGATCCCGTTATAACTAAAGATTTATAGATAAGCTGATATAGTATATTAAAGTATAAGTGGATATTAAGATCTTTAAAACACGCGCAATTGTTCGAGCACGACGGCACAGCCGGAGTGCTCGAAATAGAGCAAATGTTTTAAAGACCAGTTATCCACGAATCCTTTACGCTATTTTTTTTTATTGGTACACTTCATAAATAATATTAGTATTAATACTACAAAAAATGGAAATAAGAACTAATAATGTAAAATGATTAAATTCGTGATGTGACATCAGTATACCTTTAGTTGTCATCGAAATGAGAAAAACAAAAATTAATTTGTAATCTGTCATAATTGTTGTCATCACAGTTAGTTGCTACTGGTTGTATTTCGCTTAAAAATGACTTCTAACATTGATTACTTAAATGGTAAAGCAGAATCGCGGTTAATACCGCAAAAATCGGAACTCGCCTATAAAAAAGAGTACGACAAGTTTATCAAATGGATGATAGAGCAAAAGGTAACAGATACAGATGAACGAGTTGTGCTTACCTTCAGAAAATGTCGGAGCAGTACAAGGCCTCGACTATGTGGGCTATTCATTCAAGTTGCAAAGTATGTTGAGGATAAACAAAGGGTCAATATGAAATCATTTGTGAAAGTGCATGCATTCATGAAGCCAATTAGCAAGAATGACGTAGTCAAAAAGGCATATGTATTCAAGGAAGACGATTTGCGGAAGTTTTTCATAGATGCACCGGACATTACGTATTTATTTTTGAAGATGGTAGCCATTTGCGGTATCTTTGGCTCTTGTAGAAGTTGTGAATTGTGCGGCTTACGCTTACATGACATCAAGGAAGAAGGAAGCGTATTACTTATTACTATCTGACCATCTAAGATAGTGAAGACTCGACGTTTTACTGTTGCCGAGAGTGATGGAATTAGTTATGTGCATTTGGTGAAGCAGTAATTATCATTGCGTCCTCAAAATGTATGTACCTACAGATTGAGTTTTCTTACGGTATGATAAGGGGAAGTGCACCAATCAAGTGGTTGGTATTAATACATTTGGATCATGTCCCTTACAAATTGCACGTTATCTTAAATTTGACGATCCTGAGAAATATTCGGGACATGCGACGTACGTCCGTTACCATTATGGCGAATAGTGGCATGACAATGGATCAAATCCAACAAGTAGGATGGAAATCAGCAATGGGATTCCGGAGAGACGATACGATACTGTGACGATTCGAATCGTCCATATTTGTGATTCCGGTTTTAAAATGTCGTAAAATCGTGAGGAAACGAATATTTTAGACGATTCATGTTTAGCTGTCGTGAAATGTAAACGATATATGTATCTCGCTTCAATCTCTGTTGTACCCTTCTAGTCGACGGTTGCACCTCCCACTATCATGGGAAATCTAACTCAAAAATACAATTTAAAATAAAAACAAAAAAAATCAAATTCTGTGGCAATATTGCAATATTAAGGTGACAGACAGTCGCAGAATTTGCGACTTTATGAAACTCCATGGTGATTTAGCAAGGGGAAGATTAAATGTGACCTCAAGTAGAGAAGAAATTATGGACACAACTTGCTTTACAGTTAAATGCTCAGGGCTCGGGAGAGGACAGTGGAAAAATGGCAAAAAGTTTGTATCCATTTAGTAATTGCAGTTGTACAAGTTATATTTTTGTTTTTTAGACATGGAAATATTAATTCAAACTATGTACTCATTAAAGAGGAAAGCAAGTGGCATTAAAAAGGATGTCCATGGAACTGGGGTATCTAAAGATGTCGTATTAACAGATATAGAGATTAATTTATTAGAGAATATTAGGGAATATTGAGATATAAAAAAATAAAGAAACAGTATACACTACTCCGAACTTTTATTTTTTTCAATCATTTATTTTCACATACCGTGAAATATTTTTCAAAAGTTTTTACCATAAGGTCCTATCTTATACGTATTTCACTAATATATTAAATTTAACTACCCCAGAATTCACGGAAGTAAACTATTTTTAAAAAACCACTCATTTTCCATTGTAAACTATTTGTTGTTCACGGTTTCGTCATATTTTGACATTAGCGCCATCTAGCGAGGCGTGATCTTTCCCAATAGGTTATCTTCTTCGTCTTGTAAGAACATTATTCTCATATTTCCTGTTACCATGATTTTTCCCATTTGTTCAAAAGTGTTATCGAATACCGACGGTACAAGTCAGGAATCGTTACTATTGTCAATTTGTATACAATATCGAGTTTGATGTCGTATCGTCGAGCTGTATCGTATCGTCAAACAAGAATCACACTACGGTAGCTGTGGCGACTGATTACCTTGAAGAGAGTATTAGCAATAAGAAGAACGCTTCAAACATTATTGGGAGTGCCATAAGTCGAAGTGAAACCTCACTGACTTCCGAGAATGTTAGCAGTATTAATTTCTTCTGACTTAAAAAACCGAAGATTTAATATTTCAAACAATACCAACTGTACTTTTCATATTAATTTAAATAATTAAGATTGTTGAATATTTGAATAAAGCTTTTGAAACATTTATTAGTAATATTTTATTTGACGTTATAAGGTACTTCTGTCAGATCAATAATTAAAAAGTGGATATTTACACATCTCGTTTCTCGGGTTATTGATGTTGCCATGGTAACTTTAAAACGCGCGTTTTGTAAATATTGGATTTAAACAAGCTGAGGCATAGTTTACAGAAGCAAAATAAAGTACCAATAAAAAAAAATATTAAAAAATTTTTAATACCTCACAACCCTAGTGTTTACTAAGTAAAATGTTCTTTTTTAGATATGTCTGAATTATCCGACAATATGTGTGTATGCTGCAAATAACACCCTGGTAAATTTGCTTTTGACATTTTTCATTCTACAATAATTGTGGCAATTTAAAAATATATATATTTTTCAAATTGTCAAAATCACTTTTCAGCTATAATATCCCTTAAGACATTGACAATGTAAGAGATAATTTTATGACAATCGAAAGCACGTTGCTTGGTAATAGCCCGACGACGAAGGTGGAGGGCTATTACCAAGCAACTTGCTTGAGATTGTCATAAAATTATGAGGCATTTGTCAATGTCTGATAGTACAGCGGATTAGCTAACCTATTGTGCACTTTTTGATAAAAGCACCAAATTTGGCACAGAGGTAGACCGATGTAATATGAACAATTTTGGATGTGGAGCCATCTGCCAACTGCCCCCTGGCGGCCATTTTCCAAGATGGCTGCCAGTGGACACCCGAAAGACAACAGCAGTTAGATAAAATTTGCTGCTGAAGGTTTTAGTGAATGTTTATTGAATGTTTTGAATGACAGATAGTTTGTAAGTTATATACAGGGTGGGTCAATAGTGTGTGCGTGCGAAGATACAGAAGAAATCTGTATCTCCTGTCTCGTTAGAGATAGAGACATGGTTCAAAATTTTAATTAAATTGTGAGAAAAGTATATTTTTCATAATTATTATCAATTATACAGGGCGATCCGTTAAAGTGGTAGATGAAAGAATATATATTTTTTAAATGGAATGACCCAATTTTTTTTTATTATGTTTGATTGGCCTATTCAGCGGTAAAATATTTTTAAAATTTGTTGGATGTTTAATGAAATAAAAAATATATTTATTGAAAACTGCCGTTTGCAGGTATCATTTTGAAAATTGATTTTGGACTCATTTTTGGAGAGTAATTTTTTTTCTTTGACATGGTAGTAGTGTATGCCATACTTTAACTAGGTATTAGCTGATGTAGAAAATATTTTTTTCATACAAGGTGTTCATAAGCGCACTGTTAAATAAATATTCAAACTACCAAAACTCAACTTTTTTAAATGGAACACCCTATATATTTTTGTAAAAATTGTGTAATTTTTATTTCTCTGCAACTTTGATATGATATGTCCCATACCTAAAATGAATAATTTTCTAGATGTAGTTGTTTATGTGTAAATAGGTATGTTTATTCAGAAAAGTCAATGTACCTTTGAAATTATTTCATAGAAACAAAGACATTTAATTTCAGTTATTTTCAATTTTGTTGCCTCCAGAACTTACGCTAAAAAGTATTCTCACAGAACCCATCCACAAGAAGCATCTTCCAAAAGTTTAAAAATAGATTTGAAGAAACAAGTGGCATTTCTTATAAAAAAGTCAATAGTAGAAAAAGGACTACAAATGAAGATAACGACAGTTTTCCATAAAAATATTTTTTATTTCATTAACCATCCAAGAAATTTTAAAAATATTTTACCGCTGAATAGGCCATCATAGTGGTATTCAAACATAATAAAAAAAATTGGGTCATTCTATTTAAAAAATATATATTCTTTCATCTACCACTTTAACGGATCGCCCTGTACAATTGATAATGATTTTGAAAAATATACTTTTTCTCACAATTTAATTAAAATTTTGAACCATGTCTCTATCTCTAACGAGACAGGAGATACAGATTTCTTCTGTATCTCCGCACGCACGCACTATTGACCCACCCTGTATATAACTTACAAACTATCTCTTATTCAAAACATTCAATAAACATTCACTAAAACCTTCAGAAGCAAATTTTATCTAACTTCTGTTGTCTTTCGGGTGTCCATTGGCAGCCATTTTGGAAAATGGCCGCCACAGCCGCCAGGGGGCAGTTGGCCGATGGCTTCACATCCAAAATTGTTCATATTACATCGGTCTACCTCTGTGCCAAATTTGGTGCTTTTATCAAAAAGTGCACAATATGTTGAAATATCCTAGCTAAACTGCCGCACTAGAGGGATATTCGGTCAGAAATTTTTTTGAAAAAATGAAATCAAAATGTCGCAACACAACAAAACAATTATTTATTTATTAAAATTTTATAGATTGAGAATTGGCATTACCAAAACGTGACATTTTGAAATTTATTTGGCAGTTATTATGAAGTCAAAGTTAAGTAATTTTGTTGTCATAGTGATGGTGTTATCAGTGTAATGTTGAAATCATTGGGTAATTTGTGTCACATGACAAGAAATAATGAAATTTAATTGGTTGTTAGAACTGATAAATAGAATTTATAGGAAACAACTACTGGACGGGCAAAGGCCCCTACTCCCATTGAATTATACCTATAAATCCAAATTGGTAGCCAAATTTGTTATCTGTCTTTTCTCCACCAGACACAGACCGGTTTCGAACTCTTTATGTTCTCATCAGTGTGCCACAGGTAGCTGAAAAGACAAATAACAAAGGCAAACCAAACTAGTCTATGGCAGACCCAGCACAAATAGTGAGGGATAAGTGCATCCCTCTGGTGGTCAGTTGCTACTACCAGTCGAGACATCGAAAATGTCTCTGTGACCGATAGCAGCTTGCCAAGCAAGCACCAAGAGCGGCGACCTCTAGCCCTGATGGACTAAAACGTGCATGATAAATAGAATTTATAGGAAACAACTACTGGACGGGCAAAGGCCCCTACTCCCATTGAATTATACCTATAAATCCAAATTGGTAGCCAAATTTGTTATCTATCTTTTCTCCACCAGACACAGACCGGTTTCGAACTCTTTATGTTCTCATCAGTGTGCCACTGTCAAAAAATTTTCTGTATTACTTCCTCACCAAGAGTGAGGACGGTAATGTATTCGTGAAGAAATTTTGAAAATTTTTATTGCATTTCTGGATGAATCTCGACGAGTATCGCGATAGCAGCTACAGTTTTGTTTTTAAGATAAAACAAATTTGGTACACACGTTCTCTAGAACTTCTAAGTCAAAGAAAAGATTGAGTGTTGATGAGCAAAATCTAATAAAAAAAATTTTTAAAAATTTTCACGAATACGTAAAAAAAATACTTTTATTTTAAACTCCACCACACGGTGAGGAAGTTCTGATCCCATAATTGGCAGTGTTTTTTTTAAACAATTTGTTAGATCACTTTACTATTATTTTAGCTTCATTTGCAGTTGCATCTTGGGAACGACTTTTTATTTTTTTACAAAACATATCAAACGCAAAAAAATCAAGAGCTTGCCCATATGTCAGTATTTATTTTCTATAGTACCCACGCCAAATAAATTCACTTTTTATAAATTGACATATCTGTTTTAGGACATTTGATGGGAGATATAATTCGAAAGCAAGGGATTATGCAACAATTTTTGAAACAAATTAATGACAATTTAGTAGATATTAAACTAAAACTTGAAAATATGTCGGTGGGTTCTGATGCATCTGTACAAATTACTACCAGTAAAAGCTTCCTAAAAAAAATTAGTTTTCCCATGAATGATGTAGAGGAGTTAAAAAAATTTAATGAATTTTTAGAAGAGGAGGAAAATTACAGAGACGTGGTAAGTAAAAATTAACGACTTTTTTGTTAACTCCCTACCGTCTACATCCTCGTCAAACTCTGTCTTAGACAAATACAAAAATGAGTCATTATTTCATCAGAGTTTTAAGTTCCGGCATGTAGATGAAGTTACTGTATTAAAAATAATTAGTGAAATTAAAACAAATGCCACGGGTTTTGATGGGTTAAATATAAAAATGATAACTCTATGTTGTCCACATATCGTTTCTTACTTGACCCATATAGTAAACGTTTGTCTGGTAGATAATGTCTTTCTGCGTGGAAAACTGCTGTGGTAAGTGCTTTGCCCAAGAAACCAAATCCAGAGGAAAAGACCTTCGGGCTATTAGCATACTCCCAACACTTTCAAAAATAATCGAAAAAATAATGGAAATGCAAATAAGAACTTATATTTCGGAAGTGTCTATATTACCTCTAACTCAATTTGGATTTAGGTCAGGACATAGTTGCAGCACAGCACTTCTCCATATTGTCCATGATGTTATGATAGCTAATGATCAAGGTCTATGTACGATCTTGATCTTGCTAGATTTTAGTAGGGCTTTCGACACTACAGATCACTAAGTTTTACTATTTTACAATACATAGGACTAACAGCCGGTGCAGTTGCTTTGTTTCAAAACTATCTTGAAAATAGGCAACAAAAAGTTGCAGTACAAAATATGGAAGCAAATTACATAACCTTAAAGTCGGGTGTGCCTCAAGGCTCTATTCTGGGCCCGCTACTGTTTAGTATATACACCAGCCAATTGATTAAATGATTTCGATATTGTAGACATCACCCATATGCCGACGACACCCAACTTTATATTTCATTCAAATCTGCTGATGTGGATAGTGCCTGTCGCCAAATAAATGAAGACCTAAATAAATTTGTTAAATTAGCCAGAGATCATTGCCTAATCCAAGTAAATCTAATATTATCATATTTGGTCCAAAAATTCCTCGGGACAATATAAAAGCCAAAATCAAAATAACGATCGACCAAAATGATATTCAAATAGTTGACGAGGCAAAAAACTTCGGAGTTGTGATTGACAGCGATCTCAGGTTTAAAACACATATGGGAAAACTGATACAAAAGGTACATGCCACCTTAAAACTAATTTGTGGCAACAGGCACTATCTCACTAGGCAAACTAAAATTATGTTATGTGAGAGTTTAGTGTTGTCGTTGTTAAACTTTGCAGACTCACTATATGCACCACATTTAACCTTTCTTTACAAGAATAAAGCTCAAAAAATACAGAATTCGTGTCTACGTCTAATCTATGGAATACGCAAATATGATAGAATATCTCATGAATTAATTGATACGGGTTGGTTAAATATGGAGCAGCGCAGAATTTTACATTCAGCTTGTCTGTATCACACGATTATTATGCGCAAGGTACCTCAATATGTATATTTAGTATATTTAGAACAGATGTTCATAATATTAATGTAAGATTAAAAGATTTATTAACTCCACCTATTCACCATTTTGAACAATTTAAACGCTCCTTCAGTTATCAAATATGTAACTAAGGTGGACATGGACAAAAATTTAAAAGAGGCCATCTCAAGTTGGAGAAGTTGTTTGGAGAAGGTTTGGAAGATCCTATTGCAAACTTCAAGGTCTTACAAAAATCATCGGAAGACCTGAAACAAAAAAACTACCAGTACCTCAGAAACCAGCGAACACCCCTCTGAAACATTCGAGAAATCAGTTAAACTGTCGGAGTCTGCCCCGTCAACCCCCACACAATTTTCGACAGGACAGACAGAATCAACAGTCTGGGAACCGAGCACACAGCAAAAACTCAACAAGCTACACACAGAGGAGACAAGACGCCATTAGTAGCCATACATGCCGGAAGATTGAAATGTTTTCAATCACGATGGCGCCAGATTACGATTGATTTAAATATTATTCAGGGGGTTCAGAGCTATATAATATCCGTTGCCAGGAAAGTTTTACAAACTTCTGTACCCCAGAAAAGAAATTGGTCGGTAAAAGAATCCCTTGAAATTTCCAAATGCGTTGATAACTTTATACCGTTAGGGGTAATTTCTAAATGTAAAGCTGTGCCGGAACAATTTATTTCCCCATATTTTCTTGTAATAAACCGGACGGTTCCAACCGTTTTATATTAAATATAAAAGATCTAAACCAATTCATTGTTCGGACATTTTAAGATGCAAAATTTCAATAATGCATCAAAAATAGTGGGACACAACTTTTATATGGCGTCCATTGATCTCAAAGACGCATAATCCCCATTCATAAGCAAAATTATACTTAAGGTTTATATTCAACAGATGTCTTTTTGAGTTTAATGCCATGCCGTTCGGATTGGCAAAGGCGCCATTTGTGTTCACAAAAATTATGAAACCCGTAGTTGCCCACTTGA
Organism: Rhagium mordax; assembly: GCA_963680705.1. Taxonomy (NCBI): domain Eukaryota; kingdom Metazoa; phylum Arthropoda; class Insecta; order Coleoptera; family Cerambycidae; genus Rhagium; species Rhagium mordax. The sequence goes on from OY796656.1 coordinate 45,357,055, forward strand.
GACAAAATGGTTTCATGTCAGTGGTCTGTTTAGACCATTTCTTATTACTGGGCACATCTTACGATGAATGTATTAAAGCCGTGAAATTTTCAATCAAATTTCTAAATGAACTAGGATTTATAATAAAATTAACTACCAAAAAAGCAACTTACAACCTGTTCAAAGGTGTAGGTTTTTTGTTAGACTCAAATAATATGCAGATTGAATTGCCACAAGGTAGACAGAGCTTCGCTCTGTCTACCTTGGTGCAGAAATTCCAAGAAAAATCCAGTTGTACAATTAAAATCTTTGCAAAATTATTAGGATCATTGGTAGCTAGCAGTCCAGCTATTGAATATGGCTGACTTTATACTAAATTATTAGAATGGGAAAAATATCTAGCCTTGAAGCGAAACAAAAGTTACGAGACAGTCATGCCAATTAATCAAAAAATTAAAAAAGACCTGCATTGGTGGACGCCAAATAATAGAAGTGCAAACTGCAAAATTAAGAATTCTACGTACGCCTTGGAAATTTTTTCTGATTCTTCTTGTAAGGGCTGGGGAATTTTTTGTAACAATAAAAGTTCACAGGGCATATGGTCTAGGGAGGAATTACGACTTCACATTAATTTTTAAGAATTACAAGCAGCATTTTTCGGATTAAAATGTTTTGCAAAGGATTTGCGAGGTTGCCAAATATTGTTGCGTATAGATAATACAACAGCAATTTCCTATATAAACAGAATGGGCGGTATTCAGTTTCCAGTCTTAGCTAATCTGGCTAGAGAAATTTGGCAGTGGTGCGAACAGCACCAAATTTAGCTTTTCGCGTCATACATATCCTCAAAGAACAATGTAGAAGCTGATTTTGCTTCTAGATCACTAAGAATGGAAACTGAATATGAGCTGAAACCTACAGCATTCATGCAAATAACACAGGCGTTTTCAAACCCACAGATTGATTTGTTTGCATCCATAATTAACAATAAATGCAAGAAATATTGTGCCTGCCTAAAATATCCAGGAGCATATGCATGTGACGCATTTGCAATAAATTGGGATATTTTTTCTTTCTATGTATTTCCCACCCAGGGTGGCCTACTCAACCCTGGTACCCAATGTTCACGAGCTTATGCCAACAAAAAATTACAAACCGGATTTAAATTTATTACTCTCTGTCGATAGGAATCCACATCTGCTATGGAAAAGCCTTTCCCTGGAGGCAGGCTTTTTATCCGCCAGGGCTTTCAACACCGAGGTATGCCATTAGAAGCAGCAGAGGTCGCTCTGAATTCACTCTCCGTTTCCTCAATTAAGCAATACTCGAGCTGCTTAAATAGCTGGTGGAGTTTTTGTACTTCACGTCACATAAACCCATTTCAAAAATTTGTATTAAATAATCTGAGTTGTTTGAGTTGCTATTTTAATAAGGGAAGTTCCTATCAGTCACTCAACGCTTTGCATTCTGTGTTATCCCTGATATGGGAAATTGGCTCCGACCCAAAGATAAAAAGACTCCTTAAGGGAGTATACAAAACAAAACCTCCTAAACCAAGATATAGATTTAAATGGGACCCAGCAATTGTCCTTAGCTATGTTGAAACTCTTGGCAAAAATGAACAGCTGTCGTTGATGTTAATGAGTAAAAAATTACTTACCTTGCTGGCTCTCACGACAGCTCATCGAGTACAGACTTTCTCTCTGATCAAAACAACAAATGTTTTACGCAGTCCGGACGAAATACAGATTTCGATACCGGATTTAATAAAGACGTCAAATCCGGATAATTATCAACCTGTTTTAAGACTTCCTTTCTATAAGAGAAATGTCAATATTTACGTAGCTACAACGCTGTTATATTACATAGAAAGAACACAACAGATTAGACATAACAGTACCTTGTTTTTAAGTTACAAGAAACCATTTCAAAAAGTCAATCTCTTAGCCGCTGGATTAAAGAAACACTTCTCAAAAGTGGAATAGATACTCAGATGTTTAAGGCTCACTGAACCGGCAAGCAAGCACATCGGCAGCTAACAAGGCGGGAGTTAGCTTAGATGAAATTCGAAAAACCGCAGGGTGGTCAGAAAGTTCACTAACATTTGCAAAATTTTATAATCGCCAAATAAAACAAAAACAAAATACCAAATGTTTTGCTGAAACTATTTCAAATCTTACCGACTAGGCCTTGTAGCTAATAGGCAAAGATATTGTTATGTATAAAAATACTTGTTAAGATCAGTGTAAAGTAGCAGGATTATTGTTAAGATTAATCAATAATAAAGTTGTTTATCTCTAAATTGTGACATGCTTTAAACATCTACCAATTTGATCATGTAGTAAAAAGCTGGAAATATAATTAATGATTAAACGAACTTACCTAGTGAAGTTCGATCATAATTATATGACCGCCTTTTTACTACATGATCAGTCCCACCCAGGACCCTGAATTAAAAGATAATATAAAAATCCCAACCCTTTTAATTTAGAGATTTCTAACTTACAATCCAAATTTATCGTTCCTACAAGAAACGCGCCGGACGTGAGGACGGATGGACGTGAAGATGGAAATCATTCAGAATTTGATGATTAATGCAATGCAATTTCAAAATATTATTTAAGCAATATTATTATTATTTATTGTTTTTACAATTAGTTAAAATGATTACTATCTAGTATCACAAAAATATGACTGCACTGATATTTTGTGCACTTTGTGCTAATGCTAATTCGGGCGAATTAGTTCGTTTCTTTTTAGAAGTAGGAGTAATGTAGTATTTTAAATTAATTGCATACCAAATATTTATAATCCGATTTATTTTTTAACTTTAATTAATACACAAGAATAATTAATAACATTAACCATTACTTATCGTTATGGTTGTGGTTCTAGTATAGTTCGTAAACTGTTTTTTGAAAAACACGTTCGCCATAAAGGACGCAAATAGACATAGATTAATAAAATAAAATAATTGATTGACTGTCGTTATCATTAAAAAAAAAACTAATTAAAGTGATAAGTGGAAATTATTCAGAATTTGATGATTAATGCAATGCAATTTCTAAATATTTGTTAAGATATATTATGACTGATGGTCGAGATGGTAGAGTACCTGCCTCTCACCCAAAAGTCCCGGGTTCGAATCCCGGTCGTGGCAATGGAAAATACTGTGAGAGGGATTTTTCCATTATACACGGATATTGGATGTGTGTCCCTTGTCTTTAAATGTGTAGCCCCCTCCCGCACAAGGCTCAGCCTTCTGGGATAAAAGGGGTCGTAATTACATGTGGTGTATTTATTTATTTATTTATTTATTTATTGTTTATTATTTTTACAATTAGTTAAAATTATTACTATCTCTAGTATCACAAAGATATGACTGCACTGATATTTTGTGCACTTTGTGTCAATGCTAATTCGGGCAAATCAGGTCGTTAATTTTTAGAAGTAGGAGATAATGTAGTATTTTAAATTAATTGCATACCAAATATATATAATCCGATTTATTTTTAAACTTTAATTAATATACAAGAATAATTAATAACACAAACCATTACTTATCCTTATGGCTGTGGTTCTAGTATAGTTAGTAAACCGTTTTTTGAAAAAGACGTTCGCCATAAAGGACGCAAATAGACATAGATTAATAAAATCAAACAGTTGATTAACTTGTAACGATTTAAGTTGCAATTCGTTACAGCAGATTATAGTTTCTATTTTGCGTATTAAAATATGACTCCTCAATACTGAATAACCCTGTATGCGTATATGATCGGTATGTGGTAGGAAAAAATACAACAAAAACGCCACAGCGGCCGAACGTTGTGAACGAAGCACATTTCAGGCTAGATAGACTATCTTTCGCCTTTTGAATTTCATCGGGGTAAGTTGTGCACTTTTGTACCTAGTCTCTTAAAGATCGTTATTCATAAATTTGCTTATTAGTTATTGCTTTAGTTTATTGTGCTCTCGTAAAAATAATAATTTGTCAGAATAATTACCGTATTTCGTTTTAGTTCCATATTTTGGATTATTTTCAGATAATTACCTAGTAGCACTGTTTTTTTAAACACGTGGATGGGTATTCCCATTTCCGTTTTACCGTATCGTGTCTAAAGTAGACATTTCGTGGTTCAATTATTGTTAATTGACACGTTATACAATATTTAAATTGTATAAATTATCGCTGTAAGTGAAACTTGCAGATTATCGTATTTCGTGCATAGAACAATTTCTGTGTGGATTATTTATTGTTATTAGGTTCTACTACTGTGGTTCATATGAGCTGGAAAAAAGGAAAACTCAACTGTTTTGGTATAGTAAGGATGTCCATCTGAGACTTGGGTTGGGTTGTCCAGGAGCTTCCAAAGCAAACGAGGTAAGTGATCTATAGTATTTTTTTATTCTCTTTGAATTAATCAATTTGTAGTACATTTGATCACTTGCTTCGGATGTGACAGAAGTCCGATTTTCTGGTTTCCTTTTTTTCATCATATTCACGTTATCACAGTTTAATATCGATTTTTTACTTAAACAATGAAATGGTGCCAAAATATTTTTTTATGGGATCTTGTATCTATCTAGATGTAAATTAATATTTCAATATCAAGAATTTCATAAACAGTATACAGAGTGTTATTTTCTAGGAATAATTTAAAAATAATTTTATTCTGGGTCCGGCCCTGATATTTTATTAATATCCCACGCATTTGATGGTGAATGACTACTGTAACAAAAATACAAAATTTCATTGAATTCCGTTTACGCATTACAGATATATGGCGAAAAGAAAATTCTTCCAAAAAATATAAAACACCCTGTATTTCGGAAACGAAGCCGCTATAGCCATTACTATATGGGGATTTAAGATCACCTCAAAGTTCCCTATCTGTTGGTAAAGTACGACCCTCTCCTCACGAATCACCCTGTATATAAAATTTTTGCTATTTTTGCCGTTAAACTATTAATAAAAGATTTACTTGAAATCTTTATTTGTGTTAAAATTTCGAATTTAGTTCAAAATTATTATTGTTACTAATTATTTTGTTATTAATATTAAATATCTAAATTTTTACAGTTATTACTTCATTAACGTTCCTAAGTTTCTATTGTTCTGTAATCTGACATTAAATTATAGTCCTTTAAACAAAAAATTACAGTCTCCTCATCGTTTTCAACCTATAGGATAAATTAAATCAAGTTAGGTTATTTGTTAATGAACTGATAGTGAAGTTTTGCAACCTTACTAAATTCTTGCGTTCAAATTCTAGTATTATTTTGTTAATAATTCATTTTTTTAGTAATTGTTGTCAGATACTGTATGTTTATGTAAATTTGGTCATTTTACAAATTCTAACATTTTGTTGTGTCATTTTGACAATTTTTTATTGTAATATTAAGAACTATTAATTTTGTGAATTGTAGTAATTTAACTATATTGCCAAAACTTTGTAATTTTTCATCTACTCCTAGTTGAAATAATTTTCAACCTAGTTTTATTTCTCTGTTCCTTTTCTCAACTGTTCTGTCTTTATTTCATGATATCTGGCTTTCTGGAAATTTGACTCACTGGAAATCTATACCGAGTTAACAACATCAGAAGTAAGGAGATATTGGGTGTTCCCGAAAAGTCACAAATTTGGTTGGAACCTGAACACTCTGGATTGAGCAGGAGTGTGGAGACAGGATCTCACAACCTTTCCATCACCTCGAGTACTCGCAGGATTCATCGATATCAGGAGAACCCCTTCCGTCTCACTTCATTCCCGTCGAGTAAGCCTTTACAACCGAAAACAGACAGACAGAGAAATTGGTTAAATCATAAATTTTATTCCTATTTTTTTTTGTTCACATTTTCAATATTTCAATTATATTTATTAATTTTTTTATTTGTACAGAATTTGTAAAATTAAACTTGTTAAAATCTAAGCTTTCCTTTCTTTCTGTGTGTTAAGGCGCCTGCGCCAACCAAATGAGAGGGATAAGAAAGTGACTAGTGAGTCTTGGCTTGGCCGTGGTACGAAGTTGTTGTGCGCTCGTGTCAGTCTTATGTTAACGACTGTTTTATGTTTTAAGTATTATAAATGTTTAATGTTTGTTTATACACCTTTGTCATTAAGTAAACCGTTTAGTGGTCGAGTGTGTTTTATTCAAGACTCCCTGCCTGGGTGATATAACATGGTGTCAGATGTAAATTGCTAATTAACTCTAATGAAACAGTGAAAACCACGTGTTGCTCCTCGTTTTTTTTGTCCTTCATATGTGAAAAGAAGAAGAAGAAAGTGGGAACCGGAAAAGGACAAATCATACACGTGTCCACGAACAGTTCAAATCAAATCAAATCAAATCAAATCATTTATTGGTGCTATATACAAAATATGTATTTACACAAGTCAATATCTAACTATAAGTATATCACAATAAGTATAAAAATATTTAAAAAAACATACATGGTATAATACAAACATTTCTTTAAACAGCTTTAACAAACACAAAATATAGCTTCTATCAATAAGTTCTTTATGAAAAGTTATATGACAGAAATTCCTTGTATGAATAAAAAGCTTTATCAATTAAAAATTCTCTTATTCTTTTCTTAAATGCCAGGTCTGGCATCCTTGTTATTTCGGCTGGTAGTTTATTATAAAATTTGGGTGCTAATACTTGAATTCCCTTTTGACTTTTTGTTAGTCTTACAAATGGTTCCTTTATTATGTTCTTGTGTCTTGTATTGTAATGATAGTGAATATTTACACCTGGATCATACAAACTCTCTCTAGCATACAAAAGTAATTCATATATATATATTGATGGAAACGTTAGTATTTTTAATTCACGAAATTGTTCTCTGCATTCTTTCTTATAACTTAAACCAGATAATATGCGTATTGCCCGTCTTTGAAGAGCAAAAATTCTCCCCCATGTAGCCGTTTGTCCCCACGCTAAGACCGCATATGACAGCAAGGAGTGGCATAGTGCAAAGTATGCATTTTTTATAGCATCCTTACCTAATTCATTTGCCAAATTTCTCAATATAAATGTATTTTTTGATAACTTTCTTGATAACTTTTCTATCTGTACTTGCCAGTTTAATTTATCATCTATATGGACGCCCAGAAATTTTGTGGACTTCTGAGGATCAGGAACACTGTGCCCCATTTTGTTTCTCAGTGAGAAAATCATGTGCACTGTTTTATCACGATTTAGTGAGAGTTTATTAGCCTTGAACCATTGTTCCGCGTTTGACTCCGCCTCCCATACTCCTGCTGAGAGTTGTTCAATATTTACATGTTTCACCGATATAGTTGTATCATCCGCAAACAGTATTTTACTTGAAAGCTCCTTTGAATTTGAAAAATCGTTAACATAAATTAAAAAAAGAAGGGGCCCAAGCACAGAGCCCTGTGGCACCCCATGTACTATTTTGGTTTTCCTAGAAAATTCATTATTTATTTTGACTGATTGATATCTATTATTTAAATAAGATTTTATTATTAAAATACTGTTGTGATCAAAATTATACATTTTTAACTTTCTTAGCAGTACTTCGTGTGAGACGCAGTCAAACGCCTTACTTAGGTCGCAGAAAATAGTGCACAGATGTTCCCCATCCTCAAAAGCCCCCAAAACCTGTTCTACCAGCTCAAGAACAGCAGATGTGGTATTTTTTGTTTTCCTGAACCCAAATTGTTTACTATAGAATATGTTATTATTTTCAAAATAATTTGCTATTTGGATTGCAAAACATTTTTCTACTATCTTTGAGAAGATTGGCAGCAGCGACACAGGCCTATAATTATTTACATCATTTACCTCACCTTTTTTATACACGGGTATTATAATAGCCTCTTTCAAGCAATCTGGAAAACAAGCTTCTTTAATGCACATGTTTATCAGTTTGCACAGCGGCGATATAATCCAATTTTTAATACTTTTTATCAAAATTATATTTAGACCATAAATGTCTTTGCTATTTTTGTTTTTTATCGAATTTATGACATCTCGTACATTATTATGAGTTACAGGTTCTAAATGAAATATGTTTGTATTTAAAGGTTCAATGTTGTGCATATTTTCTTTAGTGATCCCTGACCAAGATTCGATCCGTGAACCGCGTATTCGACAATTGACATTGTAATATAACAAAATGGCAGAAGCAGTGATAGCGGCTTTGACGCAGAAAAACCTCGATATCGAACAGCAATTGGAAGAAATGAGACGTTTAGTTTTGCAACAACGCCCAGATTTATTACCTGTACCGGCCTACGAAAAAATTTCATTCAAAAGCGCCGACTGGGAGTTCTGGTATTTAGGGTACGAAAGATATCGTAAAGCTACATATACAGATAAATTATCTCAGGAACAGCAGGTAAACCAGATCCTACTTCATATGGGAAGTGACGTAGATAACATATTTTGTGCCCAAAATGTTAGAATAACTGACCTTGACACTTATGAAAAAGTAAAAAATTTCTTTGACAAATATTATGCCAAAAAATTGAATATAATTCACGAAAGGGCCAAATTTAACAGTAGGAGTCAAAAGGAGAGCGAAACGGCAGACGAATATATTTCTGAAGTAATAAACCTTGCAAAATCTTGTAAATACGGAGAGTTAAACGACGAACTAATACGTGACCGTCTGGTCGTGGGGATAGGGGATAGCGGAATGTCCGAACGTCTCCAGTTAGACGAGGAATTGACCATGCAAAAGGCAATTGAAAAGATTAAGCAAGCAGAAACAACAAAACATCAGAATAGGGCGATACGACAGACCACTGGTGAAACGAAGTCAATTGACAGGATGGTAAGGAAATTCCCAAAGAAGGAGTTTAAAAGGCAACCAAATAATCAGAAGACATTTGAGAGAAGAGAATGTTCTAGATGCGGGGCTAAACTTAACCATCCATTTGAACAATGTCCAGCAAGCAAGGTAAGGTGTAACCAATGTGGCAAAAAAGGCCATTACAGGAAGTGCTGTAGAAGCATAAGGAAAATAAGAGAAACCAGGTACGATGACGAAAATGAAACGGACGGTTTTTCAAGCAACGACGAAAGTCCACACCTGGAAGTAGGCTAATTAATGATTAATGCAATTAATAATATTAACGAAAATGCCCCCTGGTGCGTGGAACTCGAAGTCGCAGGGCAGCCGGTGTATTTTAAAATCGATACTGGTGCCGACGAATCAGTCATAACCGTAGAACAGTATAAAAATTTACAAGGAATTGTGAAGATGTCAAAAACAAAAACAAATTTGACGGGACCCGGACAAGGACAAGGTCACAAACTAGATGTCAAAGGAGTGGTCCAGTTACCAGTAAGATGGAACGATCAAGAATGGGAAATTACTGCATACGTGGTTCAGTGCAGAGAAAATTTACTAGGAAGACCAGCTATAACTAAGCTGAATCTGGTAAGACTTAACGAATCTCAGACTGTTCCATCAAAGGGTAAGAATATTTATCGCTTAAATGTAGCTAGCTTCAAAGATAATGTTATTAAAACATATCCAGATTTATTTAATGGCATTGGAAAAATCATAGATTTTAAATATAAAATTAAAGTTCTAGATGATGCAGAACCGTATGCAGTATCAACGCCTCGACGGGTGCCTCTCCCTTTAATGGAGGAACTGAGAAAAGAGCTCGCCAGGATGGTCAGGGGTGATATTATCGTGGAGGTAACGGACGCTACAGAATGGTGTGCCCCAATTGTTGTCACGACGAGAAAATCGGGGAAGATACGTTTATGTACCGATTTTACTGAACTAAACAAATCAGTTATCAGAGAAAGGTTGCAATTGCCGACAGTAGAGGAAAGTCTAACCTACCTCACGGGAGCTAAATTTTATTCTAAATTAGATTGTAGTTCTGGATTTTGGCAAGTGGAGCTTGACGCAAAATCTATGAAGTTTACAACATTTATAACACCGTTTGGTAGATTCTGTTACAAGAGACTCCCTTTTGGAATAACGTCAGCTCCAGAAGTGTTCCAGCGTATAATCATTAAAATAATTGGCCATTTACCGGGAGTTTCAGTAGATATAGACGATATTACCATAGTAGGGCAATGCGAAGAAACTCACGACGAAAACTTGAATAGATTGCTAAGACTTTTGCTCGAAAAGGGTATTAAGTTAAATATTGATAAATGTTATTTTAAGGTTAAAGAAGTTTTGCACCTTAGACACATCATCGGAGAAGAGGGTATTAGACCAGATCCCCTTAACATCGAAAGTGTAGTCAAATATCCAGTACCAAAAAATGTCCAGGAAGTGCGAAGATTCCTAGGTATGGTTAACTACCTAAGTTTATCAGAGATATGTCAGAAAAAACTAGGCCCCTGAGAGAGCTATTGAAGAAAGAAAATACATTCCTGTGGACTCCAGATCATACCAAATGCTTTAATATTATCAAAGACGAACTGACAAAGGCACCTGTCCTGGCAGTTTACAATCTCCGTTACCCAACTCGTATCAGTGCTGATGCTTCTTCATTTGGGATCGGAGGACTAATGGAACAACAATAACCAGATGGTATGTGGAAACCTAACATATTTATTTCAGCATCTTTAACAGAAACCGAAAGACGATATGCTCAAATCGAGCGTGAGGCAGTAGCTATTTTGAAAACGGTCGAGCGATTGCAGCAGTTCCTAGTGGGAATGCACTTTTTGATCCTCACAGATCACAAACCATTGGTCCCTCTGTTGAAGACTAAGCCGATCAACGAATTAACACCTCGTTTGCAGCGAATCAGAATGAGACTGGTAAGATTTTCATTTGACATTGTCCACGTGCCAGGGAAAGAGCTGTATGCTGCAGATAGCTTATCGAGAGCCCCTTTACCTTGCTTGCAACTCGAAGACGATATTCTCGACACAGAGATTGAAATTATTTCACTTATGACGGAAACAGACGACGAGACGTACCAAGAACTTCAAAGAAAATGCCCAGAAATGAACATATTAAGAAATTTTGTTACGAACGGCTGGCCAGAAACAATGAAAGAGGTCGACCATACAGTAAAACCATATTTCAAACACCGGGCAGACTTAACACTCCATAAGAATATTATAGTGTTCCAGGACAGAATCGTTATACCAGCTGCAGAAAGGAGAAATTATTTAAAAACAATTCATACCGGACATCAAGGACTGACACGCTGCCGTGCACGTGCGAAAATGTCAGTTTGGTGGCCTTCCATTACCCGAGATATCCAAGACCTGCTTCAGAATTGCGAACAGTGTCTTAAAAACCAGAAAGAGAAATTTGAACCGTTTTTGTCACTCTCAATACCGTATCTCCCCTGGTCGACACTAGGAGCGGATCTTTTTGAACATCATAATACCACTTACATAGTAGTACAAGACTATTATAGTAATTTTCCGGAAGTGGCAATTATGGAAAGCAGCACAACAAGAGCAATAGTGGAGAAATTCCAGAAAATATTTGCTACACATGGAATTTCAAGAGTTCTGCGAACAGATAACGCCACATATTTTTGTTCTTACGAATTTAGGAAATTTACTGATCAGTGGAAAATAAGACATATTACAAGTAGTCCGAGATATGCTCCATCAAACGGATTCGCCGAGAGTGCAGTAAAATGGACTAAAGTTATTCTGAAGAAAGGGGAAAACCTGAACAAAGGATTGTTGGCTTATCGCAAACTCCAACAGTATACGGTCCGACACCAGCTCAACTATTGATGGGGAGGCACTTGAGAGGATTTTTGCCTATGCAAGAGTACAAACTTAGGCCTAGGTTGCCAAAACACGAAAAAGTCCTCAAGCAGATGGTGGAAGCAAAAGAAAAACAGGCACAAAACTATAACCACTCCCACAAAGTGAAACCGTTAGAAGTTCTGAAACCTTCAGAGAGAGTCTGGGTCAAAGACCTGAACAGGGAAGGGCAAGTGGAAGCACAGACAGATGAACCCCGTTCCTATGTGGTGCAGACCGAACAAGGGACGGTTCGAAGAAATAGAAAGTTCCTATGCAAGCTTCCTGACCCAAATTTATCAGACTCAATAAATTTATATTTCTCAGACTCGCAGACACTACAACCTAGCCTTCCAGTCAATAACGCAAGTGATGCAGGCCAGAACCCCAATGATGACCCCTTACCAAGTACGTCGAAGGCAGCAACTCCAAAGAAACGAGGACGTCCCCCTGTGCCCAAAAACAAACAACAAACCTGTCCAACAAGGAAGAATGAAGACAGAAAACGTAGTCGCCCTAACAAATTTAAAGATTATGTAATTGAAATCGATTAATGAAAAAATTTTAAAGTTCAATCAGAGCTAATAATGTAAAGTTCATCCCCTCTTTCTTTCGTACATATATAAACATTTCTAATTAGTTAATTCTAGTAATCCGTAATTAAATAATTAACAGAGTAAAAGTAAAATTAAAATATATACTTTTTTTTTGAAAAAGGAAGATGTGTGTTAAGGCGTCTGCGCCAACCATATGAGAGGGATAAGAAAGTGACTAGTGAGTCTTGACTTGGCCGTGGTACGAAGTTGTTGTGCGCTCGTGTCAGTCTCATGTTAACGACTGTTTTATGTTTTAAGTATTATAAATGTTTAATGTTTTGTCATTAAGTAAACCGTTTAGTGGTCGAGTGTGTTTTATTCAAGACTCCCTGCCTGGGTGATATAACACTTTCAAATTTATGTGTAGTAAATACCTAATTGTGTTTAATTAAACTTTTGTGTATTTAGTTAAAAATACTCTGGCGCCCATATATTGCTTTTAATAGAATCTCAGTACTCAAAACAAGGCTTCACCGAATTCACTACCTCGCTGTAGCTAATTGTTAAGTTACACTTTGAATTGGACCAATACAATTCGGAAGTGTCGCTGCAATCTGTCGTTATCATTTAAAAAAACTAATTAAAGTGAAAAGATTTCATAGAAAAATACTAAGAAGAAAGATAAAATAAGTCAAGAGTCACAAGAATTACTAGCTCTCTCGCGCTCTAAATTATAATAACGGAAAATTTGGGTGCGCTCCAGAACACTAACTAACTTACAATCCAAATTTCAAGATATGTTATTATTTATTATTTTTACAATTAGTTAAAATGATTACTATCTAGTATCACAAAAATATGACTGCATTGATATTTTGTGCATTTTGTGCTAATGCTAATTCGGGCGAATTAGTTCGTTTCTTTTTAGAAGTAGGAGTAATGTAGTATTTTAAATTAATTGCATACCAAATATTTATAATCCGATTTATTTTTTAACTTTAATTAACACACAAGAATATTTAATAACATTAACCATTACTTATCGTTATGGTTGTGGTTCTAGTATTGTTCGTAAACCGTTTGTTGAAAAAGACGTTCGCCATAAAGGATGCAAATAGACAGATTAATAAAATAAAATAATTGATTAACTGTCGTTATCATTTAAAAAAAAACTAATTAAAGTGATAAAATTTCATAGAAAAATACTAAGGAGAGAGTTAGAATAAGTCAAGAGTCACATGAATTACTAGCTCTCTCGCGCTCTAAATTATAATAAAGGAAAATTTGGGTGTGCTCCAGAAGACTAACTAACTTACAATCCAAATTTCAATATCTAACTTAACTGTTCTCACTTTATCGGTCCTACAAGAAACGCGCCGGACGTGAGGACGGACGGACGTGAAGATGGAAATCATTCAGAATTTGATGATTAATGCAAAGCAATTTCAAAATATTATTTAAGCAATATTATTATTTATTATTTTTACAATTAGTTAAAATAATTACTATCTAGTATCACAAAAATATGACTGCACTAATATTTTGTGCACTTTGTGTTAATGCTAATTCGGGCGAATTAGTTCGTTTCTTTTTAGAAGTAGGAGTAATGTAGTATTTAAATTAATTGCATACCAAATATTTATAATCCGATTTATTTTTTAACTTTAATTAACACACAAGAATAATTAATAACATTAACCATTACTTATCGTTATGGTTGTGGTTCTAGTATAGTTCGTAAAACTGTTTTTTGAAAAAGACGTTCGCCATAAAGGTTGTGGTTCTAGTATAGTTCGTAAAACTGTTTTTTGAAAAAGACGTTCGCCATAAAGGACGGAAATAGACATAGATTATTAAAATAAAACAATTGATTAACTGTCGTTATCATTAAAAAAAAACTAATTAAAATGATAAAATTTCATAGAAAACACTAAGGAGAAAGTTAGAATAAGTCAAGAGTCACATGAATTACTAGCTCTCTCTCGCGCTCTAAATTTTAATAATGGAAAATTTGGGTATGCTCCATAAGACTAACTAACTTACAATCCAAATTTCAATATCTGACTTAACTGTTCTCACTCTATCGGTCCTACAAGAAACGCGCCGGACGTGAGGACGGACGGACGTGAAGATGGAAATCATTCAGAATTTGATGATTAATGCAAAGCAATTTCAAAATATTATTTAAGCAATATTATTATTTATTATTTTTACAATTAGTTAAAATAATTACTATCTAGTATCACAAAAATATGACTGCACTAATATTTTGTGCACTTTGTGTTAATGCTAATTCGGGCGAATTAGTTCGTTTCTTTTTAGAAGTAGGAGTAATGTAGTATTTAAATTAATTGCATACCAAATATTTATAATCCGATTTATTTTTTAACTTTAATTAACACACAAGAATAATTAATAACATTAACCATTACTTATCGTTATGGTTGTGGTTCTAGTATAGTTCGTAAAACTGTTTTTTTAAAAAGACGTTCGCCATAAAGGTTGTGGTTCTAGTATAGTTCGTAAAACTGTTTTTTGAAAAAGACGTTCGCCATAAAGGACGGAAATAGACATAGATTAATAAAATAAAACAATTGATTAACTGTCGTTATCATTAAAAAAAAACTAATTAAATGATAAAATTTCATAGAAAACACTAAGGAGAAAGTTAGAATAAGTCAAGAGTCACATGAATTACTAGCTCTCTCTCGCGCTCTAAATTTTAATAATGGAAAATTTGGGTATGCTCCATAAGACTAACTAACTTACAATCCAAATTTCAATATCTGACTTAACTGTTCCCACTTTATCGGTCCTACAAGAAACGCGCCGGACGTGAGGACGGACGGACGTGATGACGGAAATTATTCAGAATTTGATGATTAATGCAATGCAATTTCAAAATATTATTTAAGCAATTTTATTATTTGTTTTTTACAATTAGTTAAAATAATTACTATCTAGTATCAGAAAAATATAACTGCACTGATATTTTTTGCACTTTGTGCTAATGCCAATTCGGGCGAATTAGTTCGTTTCTTTTCAGAAATAGGAGTAATGTAGTACCGATTATAAATTAATTGCATACCAAATATTTATAATCCGATTTATTTGTTAACTATAATTAATACACATGAATAATTAATAACATTAACCATTACTTATCGTTATGGTTGTGGTTCTAGTATAGTTCGTAAACTGTTTTTTGAAAAAGACGTTCGCCATAAAGGACGCAAATAGACATAGATTAATAAAATAAAATAATTGATTAACTGTCATTATCATTTTAAAAAACTAATTAAAATGATAAGATTTCATAAAAAAATACTAGGGAGAAAGTTAGAATAGGTCAAGAGTCACAAGAATTACTAGCTCTCTCGCGCTCTAAATTATAATAAAGGAAAATTTGGGTGTGCTCCAGTAGACTGTCTGACTAACAATCCATAATTCAATATCTGACTTACTGTTCTTACTTTATCGTTCCAACAAGAAATGCGCCGGACGTGAGAACAGACGGACGTGAAGACGGAATTTATGCAGAATTTGATGATTAATGCAATGCAATTTCAAAATATTATTTAAGCAATATTATTATTTATTATTTTTAAAATTAGTTGAAATGATTATTATCTAGTATCACAAAAATATGACTGCACTGATATTTTGTGCACTTTGTGTTAATGCTAATTCGGGCGAATTAGTTCGTTTCTTTTTAGAAGTAGGAGTAATGTAGTATTTAAATTAATTGCATACCAAATATTTATAATCCGATTTATTTTTTAACTTTAATTAATACACAAGAATAATTAATAGCATTAACCATTACTTATCGTTATGGTTGTGGTTCTAGTATAGTTCGTAAACCGTCTTTTAAAAAAGACGTTCGCCATAAAGGACGCAAATAGACATAGATTAATAAAATAAAATAATGGATTAACTGTCGTTGTCATTAAAAAAAAAACTAATTAAAGTGATAAGTGAAAATTATTCAGAATTTGATGACTAATGCAATGCAATTTCTAAATATTATTTAAGATATATTATTATTTATTATTTTTACAATTAGTTAAAATGATTACTATCTAGTATCACAAAAATTTGACTGCACTGATATTTTGTGCATTTTGTGCTAATGATAATTCGGGCGAATTAGTTCGTTTCTTTTTAGAAGTAGGAGTAATGTAGTATTTTAAATTAATTGCATACCAAATATTTATAATCCGATTTATTTTTTAACTTTAATTAATACAGAAGAATAATTAATAACATTAACCATTACTTATCGTTATGGTTGTGGTTCTAGTATTGTTCGTAAACCGTTTGTTGAAAAAGACGTTCGCCATAAAGGACGCAAATAGATATAGATTAATAAAATAAAATAATTGAATAACTGTCGTTATCATTTAAAAATACTAATTAAAGCGATAAGATTTCATAGAAAAATACTAAGGAGAAAGTTAGAATAAGTCACAATAAGTCACAAGAATTACTAGCTCTCTCGCGTTCTAAATTATAATAAAAGAAAATTTGGGTGTGCTCCAGAAGACTAACTAACTTATAATCAAAATTTCAATATCTGACTTACTGTTCTAACCTTATCGTTACTACAAGAAACGCGCCGGACGTGAAGATGGAAATCATTCAGAATTTGATGTTTAATGCAATGCAATTTCAAAATATTATTTAAGCAATATTATTATTTATTATTTTTACATTTAGTTAAAATAATTACTATCTAGTATCACAAAAATATGACTGCACTAATATTTTGTGCACTTTGTGTTAATGCTAATTCGGGCGAATTAGTTCGTTTCTTTTTAGAAGTAGGAGTAATGTAGTATTTAAATTAATTGCATACCAAATATTTATAATCCGATTTATTTTTTAACTTTAATTAATACACAAGAATAATTAATAGCATTAACCATTACTTATCGTTATGGTTGTGGTTCTAGTATAGTTCGTAAACCGTCTTTTGAAAAAGACGTTCGCCATAAAGGACGCAAATAGACATAGATTAATAAAATAAAATAATGGATTAACTGTCGTTATCATTAAAAAAACTAATTAAAGTGATAAGTGAAAATTATTCAGAATTTGATGACTAATGCAATGCAATTTCTAAATATTATTTAAGATATATTATTATTTATTATTTTTACAATTAGTTAAAATGATTACTATCTAGTATCACAAAAATTTGACTGCACTGATATTTTGTGCATTTTGTGCTAATGATAATTCGGGCGAATTAGTTCGTTTCTTTTTAGAAGTAGGAGTAATGTAGTATTTTAAATTAATTGCATACCAAATATTTATAATCCGATTTATTTTTTAACTTTAATTAATACAGAAGAATAATTAATAACATTAACCATTACTTATCGTTATGGTTGTGGTTCTAGTATAGTTCGTAAAACTGGTTTTTGAAAAAGACGTTCGCCATAAAGGTTGTGGTTCTAGTATAGTTCGTAAAACTGTTTTTTGAAAAAGACGTTCGCCATAAAGGACGGAAATAGACATAGATTAATAAAATAAAACAATTGATTAACTGTCGTTATCATTAAAAAAAAACTAATTAAAATGATAAAATTTCATAGAAAACACTAAGGAGAAAGTTAGAATAAGTCAAGAGTCACATGAATTACTAGCTCTCTCTCTCGCGCTCTAAATTTTAATAATGGAAAATTTGGGTATGCTCCATAAGACTAACTAACTTACAATCCAAATTTCAATATCTGACTTAACTGTTCTCACTTTATCGGTCCTACAAGAAACGCGCCGGACGTGAGGACGGACGGACGTGAAGATGGAAATCATTCAGAATTTGATGATTAATGCAAAGCAATTTCAAAATATTATTTAAGCAATATTATTATTTATTATTTTTACAATTAGTTAAAATAATTACTATCTAGTATCACAAAAATATGACTGCACTAATATTTTGTGCACTTTGTGTTAATGCTAATTCGGGCGAATTAGTTCGTTTCTTTTCAGAAATAGGAGTAATGTAGTACCGATTATAAATTAATTGCATACCAAATATTTATAATCCGATTTATTTGTTAACTATAATTAATACACATGAATAATTAATAACATTAACCATTACTTATCGTTATGGTTGTGGTTCTAGTATAGTTCGTAAACTGTTTTTTGAAAAAGACGTTCGCCATAAAGGACGCAAATAGACATAGATTAATAAAATAAAATAATTGATTAACTGTCATTATCATTTTAAAAAACTAATTAAAATGATAAGATTTCATAAAAAAATACTAGGGAGAAAGTTAGAATAGGTCAAGAGTCACAAGAATTACTAGCTCTCTCGCGCTCTAAATTATAATAAAGGAAAATTTGGGTGTGCTCCAGTAGACTGTCTGACTAACAATCCATAATTCAATATCTGACTTACTGTTCTTACTTTATCGTTCCAACAAGAAATGCGCCGGACGTGAGAACAGACGGACGTGAAGACGGAATTTATGCAGAATTTGATGATTAATGCAATGCAATTTCAAAATATTATTTAAGCAATATTATTATTTATTATTTTTAAAATTAGTTGAAATGATTATTATCTAGTATCACAAAAATATGACTGCACTGATATTTTGTGCACTTTGTGTTAATGCTAATTCGGGCGAATTAGTTCGTTTCTTTTTAGAAGTAGGAGTAATGTAGTATTTAAATTAATTGCATACCAAATATTTATAATCCGATTTATTTTTTAACTTTAATTAATACACAAGAATAATTAATAGCATTAACCATTACTTATCGTTATGGTTGTGGTTCTAGTATAGTTCGTAAACCGTCTTTTGAAAAAGACGTTCGCCATAAAGGACGCAAATAGACATAGATTAATAAAATAAAATAATTGATTAACTGTCATTATCATTTTAAAAAACTAATTAAAATGATAAGATTTCATAAAAAAATACTAGGGAGAAAGTTAGAATAGGTCAAGAGTCACAAGAATTACTAGCTCTCTCGCGCTCTAAATTATAATAAAGGAAAATTTGGGTGTGCTCCAGTAGACTGTCTGACTAACAATCCATAATTCAATATCTGACTTACTGTTCTTACTTTATCGTTCCAACAAGAAATGCGCCGGACGTGAGAACAGACGGACGTGAAGACGGAATTTATGCAGAATTTGATGATTAATGCAATGCAATTTCAAAATATTATTTAAGCAATATTATTATTTATTATTTTTAAAATTAGTTGAAATGATTATTATCTAGTATCACAAAAATATGACTGCACTGATATTTTGTGCACTTTGTGTTAATGCTAATTCGGGCGAATTAGTTCGTTTCTTTTTAGAAGTAGGAGTAATGTAGTATTTAAATTAATTGCATACCAAATATTTATAATCCGATTTATTTTTTAACTTTAATTAATACACAAGAATAATTAATAGCATTAACCATTACTTATCGTTTATGGTTGTGGTTCTAGTATAGTTCGTAAACCGTCTTTTGAAAAAGACGTTCGCCATAAAGGACGCAAATAGACATAGATTAATAAAATAAAATAATTGATTAACTGTCATTATCATTTTAAAAAACTAAATTAAAATGATAAGATTTCATAAAAAAATACTAGGGAGAAAGTTAGAATAGGTCAAGAGTCACAAGAATTACTAGCTCTCTCGCGCTCTAAATTATAATAAAGGAAAATTTGGGTGTGCTCCAGTAGACTGTCTGACTAACAATCCATAATTCAATATCTGACTTACTGTTCTTACTTTATCGTTCCAACAAGAAATGCGCCGGACGTGAGAACAGACGGACGTGAAGACGGAATTTATGCAGAATTTGATGATTAATGCAATGCAATTTCAAAATATTATTTAAGCAATATTATTATTTATTATTTTTAAAATTAGTTGAAATGATTATTATCTAGTATCACAAAAATATGATTGCACTGATATTTTGTGCACTTTGTGTTAATGCTAATTCGGGCGAATTAGTTCGTTTCTTTTTAGAAGTAGGAGTAATGTAGTATTTAAATTAATTGCATACCAAATATTTATAATCCGATTTATTTTTTAACTTTAATTAATACAGAAGAATAATTAATAACATTAACCATTACTTATCGTTATGGTTGTGGTTCTAGTATTGTTCGTAAACCGTTTGTTGAAAAAGACGTTCGCCATAAAGGACGCAAATAGATATAGATTAATAAAATAAAATAATTGAATAACTGTCGTTATCATTTAAAAATACTAATTAAAGCGATAAGATTTCATAGAAAAATACTAAGGAGAAAGTTAGAATAAGTCACAATAAGTCACAAGAATTACTAGCTCTCTCGCGTTCTAAATTATAATAAAAGAAAATTTGGGTGTGCTCCAGAAGACTAACTAACTTATAATCAAAATTTCAATATCTGACTTACTGTTCTAACCTTATCGTTACTACAAGAAACGCGCCGGACGTGAAGATGGAAATCATTCAGAATTTGATGTTTAATGCAATGCAATTTCAAAATATTATTTAAGCAATATTATTATTTATTATTTTTACATTTAGTTAAAATAATTACTATCTAGTATCACAAAAATATGACTGCACTAATATTTTGTGCACTTTGTGTTAATGCTAATTCGGGCGAATTAGTTCGTTTCTTTTTAGAAGTAGGAGTAATGTAGTATTTAAATTAATTGCATACCAAATATTTATAATCCGATTTATTTTTTAACTTTAATTAATACACAAGAATAATTAACAGCATTAACCATTACTTATCGTTATGGTTGTGGTTCTAGTATAGTTCGTAAACCGTCTTTTGAAAAAGACGTTCGCCATAAAGGACGCAAATAGACATAGATTAATAAAATAAAATAATGGATTAACTGTCGTTATCATTAAAAAAAAACTAATTAAAGTGATAAGTGAAAATTATTCAGAATTTGATGACTAATGCAATGCAATTTCTAAATATTATTTAAGATATATTATTATTTATTATTTTTACAATTAGTTAAAATGATTACTATCTAGTATCACAAAAATTTGACTGCACTGATATTTTGTGCATTTTGTGCTAATGATAATTCGGGCGAATTAGTTCGTTTCTTTTTAGAAGTAGGAGTAATGTAGTATTTTAAATTAATTGCATACCAAATATTTATAATCCGATTTATTTTTTAACTTTAATTAATACAGAAGAATAATTAATAACATTAACCATTACTTATCGTTATGGTTGTGGTTCTAGTATAGTTCGTAAAACTGTTTTTTGAAAAAGACGTTCGCCATAAAGGTTGTGGTTCTAGTATAGTTCGTAAAACTGTTTTTTGAAAAAGACGTTCGCCATAAAGGACGGAAATAGACATAGATTAATAAAATAAAACAATTGATTAACTGTCGTTATCATTAAAAAAAAACTAATTAAAATGATAAAATTTCATAGAAAACACTAAGGAGAAAGTTAGAATAAGTCAAGAGTCACATGAATTACTAGCTCTCTCTCGCGCTCTAAATTTTAATAATGGAAAATTTGGGTATGCTCCATAAGACTAACTAACTTACAATCCAAATTTCAATATCTGACTTAACTGTTCTCACTTTATCGGTCCTACAAGAAACGCGCCGGACGTGAGGACGGACGGACGTGAAGATGGAAATCATTCAGAATTTGATGATTAATGCAAAGCAATTTCAAAATATTATTTAAGCAATATTATTATTTATTATTTTTACAATTAGTTAAAATAATTACTATCTAGTATCACAAAAATATGACTGTACTAATATTTTGTGCACTTTGTGTTAATGCTAATTCGGGCGAATTAGTTCGTTTCTTTTCAGAAATAGGAGTAATGTAGTACCGATTATAAATTAATTGCATAAAAAATATTTATAATCCGATTTATTTGTTAACTATAATTAATACACATGAATAATTAATAACATTAACCATTACTTATCGTTATGGTTGTGGTTCTAGTATAGTTCGTAAACTGTTTTTTGAAAAAGACGTTCGCCATAAAGGACGCAAATAGACATAGATTAATAAAATAAAATAATTGATTAACTGTCATTATCATTTTAAAAAACTAATTAAAATGATAAGATTTCATAAAAAAATACTAGGGAGAAAGTTAGAATAGGTCAAGAGTCACAAGAATTACTAGCTCTCTCGCGCTCTAAATTATAATAAAGGAAAATTTGGGTGTGCTCCAGTAGACTGTCTGACTAACAATCCATAATTCAATATCTGACTTACTGTTCTTACTTTATCGTTCCAACAAGAAATGCGCCGGACGTGAGAACAGACGGACGTGAAGACGGAATTTATGCAGAATTTGATGATTAATGCAATGCAATTTCAAAATATTATTTAAGCAATATTATTATTTATTATTTTTAAAATTAGTTGAAATGATTATTATCTAGTATCACAAAAATATGACTGCACTGATATTTTGTGCACTTTGTGTTAATGCTAATTCGGGCGAATTAGTTCGTTTCTTTTTAGAAGTAGGAGTAATGTAGTATTTAAATTAATTGCATACCAAATATTTATAATCCGATTTATTTTTTAACTTTAATTAATACACAAGAATAATTAATAGCATTAACCATTACTTATCGTTTATGGTTGTGGTTCTAGTATAGTTCGTAAACCGTCTTTTGAAAAAGACGTTCGCCATAAAGGACGCAAATAGACATAGATTAATAAAATAAAATAATTGATTAACTGTCATTATCATTTTAAAAAACTAATTAAAATGATAAGATTTCATAAAAAAATACTAGGGAGAAAGTTAGAATAGGTCAAGAGTCACAAGAATTACTAGCTCTCTCGCGCTCTAAATTATAATAAAGGAAAATTTGGGTGTGCTCCAGTAGACTGTCTGACTAACAATCCATAATTCAATATCTGACTTACTGTTCTTACTTTATCGTTCCAACAAGAAATGCGCCGGACGTGAGAACAGACGGACGTGAAGACGGAATTTATGCAGAATTTGATGATTAATGCAATGCAATTTCAAAATATTATTTAAGCAATATCATTATTTATTATTTTTAAAATTAGTTGAAATGATTATTATCTAGTATCACAAAAATATGACTGCACTGATATTTTGTGCACTTTGTGTTAATGCTAATTCGGGCGAATTAGTTCGTTTCTTTTTAGAAGTAGGAGTAATGTAGTATTTAAATTAATTGCATACCAAATATTTATAATCCGATTTATTTTTTAACTTTAATTAATACAGAAGAATAATTAATAACATTAACCATTACTTATCGTTATGGTTGTGGTTCTAGTATTGTTCGTAAACCGTTTGTTGAAAAAGACGTTCGCCATAAAGGACGCAAATAGACATAGATTAATAAAATAAAATAATGGATTAACTGTCGTTATCATTAAAAAAAAAACTAATTAAAGTGATAAGTGAAAATTATTCAGAATTTGATGACTAATGCAATGCAATTTCTAAATATTATTTAAGATATATTATTATTTATTATTTTTACAATTAGTTAAAATGATTACTATCTAGTATCACAAAAATATGACTGCACTGATATTTTGTGCATTTTGTGCTAATGATAATTCGGGCGAATTAGTTCGTTTCTTTTTAGAAGTAGGAGTAATGTAGTATTTTAAATTAATTGCATACCAAATATTTATAATCCGATTTATTTTTTAACTTTAATTAATACAGAAGAATAATTAATAACATTAACCATTACTTATCGTTATGGTTGTGGTTCTAGTATTGTTCGTAAACCGTTTGTTGAAAAAGACGTTCGCCATAAAGGACGCAAATAGATATAGATTAATAAAATAAAATAATTGAATAACTGTCGTTATCATTTAAAAATACTAATTAAAGCGATAAGATTTCATAGAAAAATACTAAGGAGAAAGTTAGAATAAGTCACAATAAGTCACAAGAATTACTAGCTCTCTCGCGTTCTAAATTATAATAAAAGAAAATTTGGGTGTGCTCCAGAAGACTATCTAACTTATAATCAAAATTTCAATATCTGACTTACTGTTCTAACCTTATCGTTACTACAAGAAACGCGCCGGACGTGAAGATGGAAATCATTCAGAATTTGATGTTTAATGCAATGCAATTTCAAAATATTATTTAAGCAATATTATTATTTATTATTTTTACATTTAGTTAAAATAATTACTATCTAGTATCACAAAAATATGACTGCACTAATATTTTGTGCACTTTGTGTTAATGCTAATTCGGGCGAATTAGTTCGTTTCTTTTTAG
Source organism: Rhagium mordax (assembly GCA_963680705.1). Classification (NCBI taxonomy): domain Eukaryota; kingdom Metazoa; phylum Arthropoda; class Insecta; order Coleoptera; family Cerambycidae; genus Rhagium; species Rhagium mordax. Next base: position 45,381,571 of record OY796656.1, read on the forward strand.
AAGTAGGAGTAATGTAGTATTTAAATTAATTGCATACCAAATATTTATAATCCGATTTATTTTTTAACTTTAATTAATACACAAGAATAATTAATAGCATTAACCATTACTTATCGTTATGGTTGTGGTTCTAGTATAGTTCGTAAACCGTCTTTTGAAAAAGACGTTCGCCATAAAGGACGCAAATAAACACAGATTAATAAAATAAAATAATTGATTAACTGACGTTATCATTAAAAAAAAACTAATTAAAGTGATAAGTGAAAATTATTCAGAATTTGATGACTAATGCAATGCAATTTCTAAATATTATTTAAGATATATTATTATTTATTATTTTTACAATTAGTTAAAATGATTACTATCTAGTATCACAAAAATTTGACTGCACTGATATTTTGTGCATTTTGTGCTAATGATAATTCGGGCGAATTAGTTCGTTTCTTTTTAGAAGTAGGAGTAATGTAGTATTTTAAATTAATTGCATACCAAATATTTATAATCCGATTTATTTTTCAACTTTAATTAATACAGAAGAATAATTAATAACATTAACCATTACTTATCGTTATGGTTGTGGTTCTAGTATAGTTCGTAAAACTGTTTTTTGAAAAAGACGTTCGCCATAAAGGTTGTGGTTCTAGTATAGTTCGTAAAACTGTTTTTTGAAAAAGACGTTCGCCATAAAGGACGGAAATAGACATAGATTAATAAAATAAAACAATTGATTAACTGTCGTTATCATTAAAAAAAAACTAATTAAAATGATAAAATTTCATAGAAAATACTAAGGAGAAAGTTAGAATAAGTCAAGAGTCACATGAATTACTAGCTCTCTCTCGCGCTCTAAATTTTAATAATGGAAAATTTGGGTATGCTCCATAAGACTAACTAACTTACAATCCAAATTTCAATATCTGACTTAACTGTTCTCACTTTATCGGTCCTACAAGAAACGCGCCGGACGTGAGGACGGACGGACGTGAAGATGGAAATCATTCAGAATTTGATGATTAATGCAAAGCAATTTCAAAATATTATTTAAGCAATATTATTATTTATTATTTTTACAATTAGTTAAAATAATTACTATCTAGTATCACAAAAATATGACTGCACTAATATTTTGTGCACTTTGTGTTAATGCTAATTCGGGCGAATTAGTTCGTTTCTTTTCAGAAATAGGAGTAATGTAGTACCGATTATAAATTAATTGCATACCAAATATTTATAATCCGATTTATTTGTTAACTATAATTAATACACATGAATAATTAATAACATTAACCATTACTTATCGTTATGGTTGTGGTTCTAGTATAGTTCGTAAACTATTTTTTGAAAAAGACGTTCGCCATAAAGGACGCAAATAGACATAGATTAATAAAATAAAATAATTGATTAACTGTCGTTATCATTTTAAAAAACTAATTAAAATGATAAGATTTCATAAAAAAATACTAGGGAGAAAGTTAGAATAGGTCAAGAGTCACAAGAATTACTAGCTCTGTCGCGCTCTAAATTATAATAAAGGAATATTTGGGTGTGCTCCAAAAGACTGTCTAACTAACAATCCATAATTCAATATCTGACTTACTGTTCTTACTTTATCGTTCCAACAAGAAATGCGCCGGACGTGAGAACAGACGGACGTGAAGACGGAATTTATGCAGAATTTGATGATTAATGCAATGCAATTTCAAAATATTATTTAAGCAATATTATTATTTATTATTTTTAAAATTAGTTAAAATGATTATTATCTAGTATCACAAAAATATGACTGCACTGATATTTTGTGCACTTTGTGTTAATGCTAATTCAGGCGAATTAGTTCGTTTCTTTTTAGAAGTACGAGTAATGTAGTATTTAAATTAATTGCATACCAAATATTTATAATCCGATTTATTTTTTAACTTTAATTAACACACAAGAATAATTAATAACATTAACCATTACTTATCGTTATGGTTGTGGTTCTAGTAAAGTTCGTAAAACTGTTTTTTTAAAAAGACGTTCGCCATAAAGGTTGTGGTTCTAGTATAGTTCGTAAAACTGTTTTTTGAAAAAGACGTTCGCCATAAAGGACGGAAATAGACATAGATTAATAAAATAAAACAATTGATTAACTGTCGTTATCATTTAAAAAAAACTAATTAAATGATAAAATTTCATAGAAAACACTAAGGAGAAAGTTAGAATAAGTCAAGAGTCACATGAATTACTAGCTCTCTCTCGCGCTCTAAATTTTAATAATGGAAAATTTGGGTATGCTCCATAAGACTAACTAACTTACAATCCAAATTTCAATATCTGACTTAACTGTTCTCACTTTATCGGTCCTACAAGAAACGCGCCGGACGTGAGGACGGACGGACGTGATGACGGAAATTATTCAGAATTTGATGATTAATGCAATGCAATTTCAAAATATTATTTAAGCAATTTTATTATTTGTTATTTTTACAATTAGTTAAAATAATTACTATCTAGTATCACAAAAATATAACTGCACTGATATTTTTTGCACTTTGTGCTAATGCCAATTCGGGCGAATTAGTTCGTTTCTTTTCAGAAATAGGAGTAATGTAGTACCGATTATAAATTAATTGCATACCTCATATTCATAATCCGATTTATTTGTTAACTATAATTAATACACATGAATAATTAATAACATTAACCATTACTTATCGTTATGGTTGTGGTTCTAGTATAGTTCGTAAAACTGTTTTTTGAAAAAGACGTTCGCCATAAAGGTTGTGGTTCTAGTATAGTTCGTAAAACTGTTTTTTGAAAAAGACGTTCGCCATAAAGGACGGAAATAGACATAGATTAATAAAATAAAACAATTGATTAACTGTCGTTATCATTAAAAAAAAACTAATTAAAATGATAAAATTTCATAGAAAACACTAAGGAGAAAGTTAGAATAAGTCAAGAGTCACATGAATTACTAGCTCTCTCTCGCGCTCTAAATTTTAATAATGGAAAATTTGGGTATGCTCCATAAGACTAACTAACTTACAATCCAAATTTCAATATCTGACTTAACTGTTCTCACTTTATCGGTCCTACAAGAAACGCGCCGGACGTGAGGACGGACGGACGTGAAGATGGAAATCATTCAGAATTTGATGATTAATGCAAAGCAATTTCAAAATATTATTTAAGCAATATTATTATTTATTATTTTTACAATTAGTTAAAATAACTACTATCTAGTATCACAAAAATATGACTGCACTAATATTTTGTGCACTTTGTGTTAATGCTAATTCGGGCGAATTAGTTCGTTTCTTTTCAGAAATAGGAGTAATGTAGTACCGATTATAAATTAATTGCATACCAAATATTTATAATCCGATTTATTTGTTAACTATAATTAATACACATGAATAATTAATAACATTAACCATTACTTATCGTTATGGTTGTGGTTCTAGTATAGTTCGTAAACTGTTTTTTGAAAAAGACGTTCGCCATAAAGGACGCAAATAGACATAGATTAATAAAATAAAATAATTGATTAACTGTCATTATCATTTTAAAAAACTAATTAAAATGATAAGATTTCATAAAAAAATACTAGGGAGAAAGTTAGAATAGGTCAAGAGTCACAAGAATTACTAGCTCTCTCGCGCTCTAAATTATAATAAAGGAAAATTTGGGTGTGCTCCAGTAGACTGTCTGACTAACAATCCATAATTCAATATCTGACTTACTGTTCTTACTTTATCGTTCCAACAAGAAATGCGCCGGACGTGAGAACAGACGGACGTGAGAACAGACGGACGTGAAGACGGAATTTATGCAGAATTTGATGATTAATGCAATGCAATTTCAAAATATTATTTAAGCAATATTATTATTTATTATTTTTAAAATTAGTTGAAATGATTATTATCTGGTATCACAAAAATATGACTGCACTGATATTTTGTGCACTTTGTGTTAATGCTAATTCGGGCGAATTAGTTCGTTTCTTTTTAGAAGTAGGAGTAATGTAGTATTTAAATTAATTGCATACCAAATATTTATAATTCGATTTATTTTTTAACTTTAATTAATACACAAGAATAATTAATAGCATTAACCATTACTTATCGTTATGGTTGTGGTTCTAGTATAGTTCGTAAACCGTCTTTTGAAAAAGACGTTCGCCATAAAGGACGCAAATAGACATAGATTAATAAAATAAAATAATGGATTAACTGTCGTTATCATTAAAAAAAAACTAATTAAAGTGATAAGTGAAAATTATTCAGAATTTGATGACTAATGCAATGCAATTTCTAAATATTATTTAAGATATATTATTATTTATTATTTTTACAATTAGTTAAAATGATTACTATCTAGTATCACAAAAATATGACTGCACTGATATTTTGTGCATTTTGTGCTAATGATAATTCGGGCGAATTAGTTCGTTTCTTTTTAGAAGTAGGAGTAATGTAGTATTTTAAATTAATTGCATACCAAATATTTATAATCCGATTTATTTTTTAACTTTAATTAATACAGAAGAATAATTAATAACATTAACCATTACTTATCGTTATGGTTGTGGTTCTAGTATTGTTCGTAAACCGTTTGTTGAAAAAGACGTTCGCCATAAAGGACGCAAATAGATATAGATTAATAAAATAAAATAATTGAATAACTGTCGTTATCATTTAAAAATACTAATTAAAGCGATAAGATTTCATAGAAAAATACTAAGGAGAAAGTTAGAATAAGTCACAATAAGTCACAAGAATTACTAGCTCTCTCGCGTTCTAAATTATAATAAAAGAAAATTTGGGTGTGCTCCAGAAGACTAACTAACTTATAATCAAAATTTCAATATCTGACTTACTGTTCTAACCTTATCGTTACTACAAGAAACGCGCCGGACGTGAAGATGGAAATCATTCAGAATTTGATGTTTAATGCAATGCAATTTCAAAATATTATTTAAGCAATATTATTATTTATTATTTTTACATTTAGTTAAAATAATTACTATCTAGTATCACAAAAATATGACTGCACTAATATTTTGTGCACTTTGTGTTAATGCTAATTCGGGCGAATTAGTTCGTTTCTTTTTAGAAGTAGGAGTAATGTAGTATTTAAATTAATTGCATACCAAATATTTATAATCCGATTTATTTTTTAACTTTAATTAATACACAAGAATAATTAATAGCATTAACCATTACTTATCGTTATGGTTGTAGTTCTAGTATAGTTCGTAAACCGTCTTTTGAAAAAGACGTTCGCCATAAAGGACGCAAATAGACATAGATTAATAAAATAAAATAATGGATTAACTGTCGTTATCATTAAAAAAACTAATTAAAGTGATAAGTGAAAATTATTCAGAATTTGTTGACTAATGCAATGCAATTTCTAAATATTATTTAAGATATATTATTATTTATTATTTTTACAATTAGTTAAAATGATTACTATCTAGTATCACAAAAATTTGACTGCACTGATATTTTGTGCATTTTGTGCTAATGATAATTCGGGCGAATTAGTTCGTTTCTTTTTAGAAGTAGGAGTAATGTAGTATTTTAAATTAATTGCATACCAAATATTTATAATCCGATTTATTTTTTAACTTTAATTAATACAGAAGAATAATTAATAACATTAACCATTACTTATCGTTATGGTTGTGGTTCTAGTATAGTTCGTAAAACTGTTTTTTGAAAAAGACGTTCGCCATAAAGGTTGTGGTTCTAGTATAGTTCGTAAAACTGTTTTTTGAAAAAGACGTTCGCCATAAAGGACGGAAATAGACATAGATTAATAAAATAAAACAATTGATTAACTGTCGTTATCATTAAAAAAAAACTAATTAAAATGATAAAATTTCATAGAAAACACTAAGGAGAAAGTTAGAATAAGTCAAGAGTCACATGAATTACTAGCTCTCTCTCGCGCTCTAAATTTTAATAATGGAAAATTTGGGTATGCTCCATAAGACTAACTAACTTACAATCCAAATTTCAATATCTGACTTAACTGTTCTCACTTTATCGGTCCTACAAGAAACGCGCCGGACGTGAGGACGGACGGACGTGATGACGGAAATTATTCAGAATTTGATGATTAATGCAATGCAATTTCAAAATATTATTTAAGCAATTTTATTATTTGTTATTTTTACAATTAGTTAAAATAATTACTATCTAGTATCACAAAAATATAACTGCACTGATATTTTTTGCACTTTGTGCTAATGCCAATTCGGGCGAATTAGTTCGTTTCTTTTCAGAAATAGGAGTAATGTAGTACCGATTATAAATTAATTGCATACCTCATATTCATAATCCGATTTATTTGTTAACTATAATTAATACACATGAATAATTAATAACATTAACCATTACTTATCGTTATGGTTGTGGTTCTAGTATAGTTCGTAAAACTGTTTTTTGAAAAAGACGTTCGCCATAAAGGTTGTGGTTCTAGTATAGTTCGTAAAACTGTTTTTTGAAAAAGACGTTCGCCATAAAGGACGGAAATAGACATAGATTAATAAAATAAAACAATTGATTAACTGTCGTTATCATTAAAAAAAAACTAATTAAAATGATAAAATTTCATAGAAAACACTAAGGAGAAAGTTAGAATAAGTCAAGAGTCACATGAATTACTAGCTCTCTCTCGCGCTCTAAATTTTAATAATGGAAAATTTGGGTATGCTCCATAAGACTAACTAACTTACAATCCAAATTTCAATATCTGACTTAACTGTTCTCACTTTATCGGTCCTACAAGAAACGCGCCGGACGTGAGGACGGACGGACGTGAAGATGGAAATCATTCAGAATTTGATGATTAATGCAAAGCAATTTCAAAATATTATTTAAGCAATATTATTATTTATTATTTTTACAATTAGTTAAAATAACTACTATCTAGTATCACAAAAATATGACTGCACTAATATTTTGTGCACTTTGTGTTAATGCTAATTCGGGCGAATTAGTTCGTTTCTTTTCAGAAATAGGAGTAATGTAGTACCGATTATAAATTAATTGCATACCAAATATTTATAATCCGATTTATTTGTTAACTATAATTAATACACATGAATAATTAATAACATTAACCATTACTTATCGTTATGGTTGTGGTTCTAGTATAGTTCGTAAACTGTTTTTTGAAAAAGACGTTCGCCATAAAGGACGCAAATAGACATAGATTAATAAAATAAAATAATTGATTAACTGTCATTATCATTTTAAAAAACTAATTAAAATGATAAGATTTCATAAAAAAATACTAGGGAGAAAGTTAGAATAGGTCAAGAGTCACAAGAATTACTAGCTCTCTCGCGCTCTAAATTATAATAAAGGAAAATTTGGGTGTGCTCCAGTAGACTGTCTGACTAACAATCCATAATTCAATATCTGACTTACTGTTCTTACTTTATCGTTCCAACAAGAAATGCGCCGGACGTGAGAACAGACGGACGTGAGAACAGACGGACGTGAAGACGGAATTTATGCAGAATTTGATGATTAATGCAATGCAATTTCAAAATATTATTTAAGCAATATTATTATTTATTATTTTTAAAATTAGTTGAAATGATTATTATCTGGTATCACAAAAATATGACTGCACTGATATTTTGTGCACTTTGTGTTAATGCTAATTCGGGCGAATTAGTTCGTTTCTTTTTAGAAGTAGGAGTAATGTAGTATTTAAATTAATTGCATACCAAATATTTATAATTCGATTTATTTTTTAACTTTAATTAATACACAAGAATAATTAATAGCATTAACCATTACTTATCGTTATGGTTGTGGTTCTAGTATAGTTCGTAAACCGTCTTTTGAAAAAGACGTTCGCCATAAAGGACGCAAATAGACATAGATTAATAAAATAAAATAATGGATTAACTGTCGTTATCATTAAAAAAAAACTAATTAAAGTGATAAGTGAAAATTATTCAGAATTTGATGACTAATGCAATGCAATTTCTAAATATTATTTAAGATATATTATTATTTATTATTTTTACAATTAGTTAAAATGATTACTATCTAGTATCACAAAAATATGACTGCACTGATATTTTGTGCATTTTGTGCTAATGATAATTCGGGCGAATTAGTTCGTTTCTTTTTAGAAGTAGGAGTAATGTAGTATTTTAAATTAATTGCATACCAAATATTTATAATCCGATTTATTTTTTAACTTTAATTAATACAGAAGAATAATTAATAACATTAACCATTACTTATCGTTATGGTTGTGGTTCTAGTATTGTTCGTAAACCGTTTGTTGAAAAAGACGTTCGCCATAAAGGACGCAAATAGATATAGATTAATAAAATAAAATAATTGAATAACTGTCGTTATCATTTAAAAATACTAATTAAAGCGATAAGATTTCATAGAAAAATACTAAGGAGAAAGTTAGAATAAGTCACAATAAGTCACAAGAATTACTAGCTCTCTCGCGTTCTAAATTATAATAAAAGAAAATTTGGGTGTGCTCCAGAAGACTAACTAACTTATAATCAAAATTTCAATATCTGACTTACTGTTCTAACCTTATCGTTACTACAAGAAACGCGCCGGACGTAAAGATGGAAATCATTCAGAATTTGATGTTTAATGCAATGCAATTTCAAAATATTATTTAAGCAATATTATTATTTATTATTTTTACATTTAGTTAAAATAATTACTATCTAGTATCACAAAAATATGACTGCACTAATATTTTGTGCACTTTGTGTTAATGCTAATTCGGGCGAATTAGTTCGTTTCTTTTTAGAAGTAGGAGTAATGTAGTATTTAAATTAATTGCATACCAAATATTTATAATCCGATTTATTTTTTAACTTTAATTAATACACAAGAATAATTAATAGCATTAACCATTACTTATCGTTATGGTTGTAGTTCTAGTATAGTTCGTAAACCGTCTTTTGAAAAAGACGTTCGCCATAAAGGACGCAAATAGACATAGATTAATAAAATAAAATAATGGATTAACTGTCGTTATCATTAAAAAAACTAATTAAAGTGATAAGTGAAAATTATTCAGAATTTGTTGACTAATGCAATGCAATTTCTAAATATTATTTAAGATATATTATTATTTATTATTTTTACAATTAGTTAAAATGATTACTATCTAGTATCACAAAAATTTGACTGCACTGATATTTTGTGCATTTTGTGCTAATGATAATTCGGGCGAATTAGTTCGTTTCTTTTTAGAAGTAGGAGTAATGTAGTATTTTAAATTAATTGCATACCAAATATTTATAATCCGATTTATTTTTTAACTTTAATTAATACAGAAGAATAATTAATAACATTAACCATTACTTATCGTTATGGTTGTGGTTCTAGTATAGTTCGTAAAACTGTTTTTTGAAAAAGACGTTCGCCATAAAGGTTGTGGTTCTAGTATAGTTCGTAAAACTGTTTTTTGAAAAAGACGTTCGCCATAAAGGACGGAAATAGACATAGATTAATAAAATAAAACAATTGATTAACTGTCGTTATCATTAAAAAAAAACTAATTAAAATGATAAAATTTCATAGAAAACACTAAGGAGAAAGTTAGAATAAGTCAAGAGTCACATGAATTACTAGCTCTCTCTCGCGCTCTAAATTTTAATAATGGAAAATTTGGGTATGCTCCATAAGACTAACTAACTTACAATCCAAATTTCAATATCTGACTTAACTGTTCTCACTTTATCGGTCCTACAAGAAACGCGCCGGACGTGAGGACGGACGGACGTGATGACGGAAATTATTCAGAATTTGATGATTAATGCAATGCAATTTCAAAATATTATTTAAGCAATTTTATTATTTGTTATTTTTACAATTAGTTAAAATAATTACTATCTAGTATCACAAAAATATAACTGCACTGATATTTTTTGCACTTTGTGCTAATGCCAATTCGGGCGAATTAGTTCGTTTCTTTTCAGAAATAGGAGTAATGTAGTACCGATTATAAATTAATTGCATACCTCATATTCATAATCCGATTTATTTGTTAACTATAATTAATACACATGAATAATTAATAACATTAACCATTACTTATCGTTATGGTTGTGGTTCTAGTATAGTTCGTAAAACTGTTTTTTGAAAAAGACGTTCGCCATAAAGGTTGTGGTTCTAGTATAGTTCGTAAAACTGTTTTTTGAAAAAGACGTTCGCCATAAAGGACGGAAATAGACATAGATTAATAAAATAAAACAATTGATTAACTGTCGTTATCATTAAAAAAAAACTAATTAAAATGATAAAATTTCATAGAAAACACTAAGGAGAAAGTTAGAATAAGTCAAGAGTCACATGAATTACTAGCTCTCTCTCGCGCTCTAAATTTTAATAATGGAAAATTTGGGTATGCTCCATAAGACTAACTAACTTACAATCCAAATTTCAATATCTGACTTAACTGTTCTCACTTTATCGGTCCTACAAGAAACGCGCCGGACGTGAGGACGGACGGACGTGAAGATGGAAATCATTCAGAATTTGATGATTAATGCAAAGCAATTTCAAAATATTATTTAAGCAATATTATTATTTATTATTTTTACAATTAGTTAAAATAATTACTATCTAGTATCACAAAAATATGACTGCACTAATATTTTGTGCACTTTGTGTTAATGCTAATTCGGGCGAATTAGTTCGTTTCTTTTCAGAAATAGGAGTAATGTAGTACCGATTATAAATTAATTGCATACCAAATATTTATAATCCGATTTATTTGTTAACTATAATTAATACACATGAATAATTAATAACATTAACCATTACTTATCGTTATGGTTGTGGTTCTAGTATAGTTCGTAAACTGTTTTTTGAAAAAGACGTTCGCCATAAAGGACGCAAATAGACATAGATTAATAAAATAAAATAATTGATTAACTGTCATTATCATTTTAAAAAACTAATTAAAATGATAAGATTTCATAAAAAAATACTAGGGAGAAAGTTAGAATAGGTCAAGAGTCACAAGAATTACTAGCTCTCTCGCGCTCTAAATTATAATAAAGGAAAATTTGGGTGTGCTCCAGTAGACTGTCTGACTAACAATCCATAATTCAATATCTGACTTACTGTTCTTACTTTATCGTTCCAACAAGAAATGCGCCGGACGTGAGAACAGACGGACGTGAAGACGGAATTTATGCAGAATTTGATGATTAATGCAATGCAATTTCAAAATATTATTTAAGCAATATTATTATTTATTATTTTTACAATTAGTTAAAATAATTACTATCTAGTATCACAAAAATATGACTGCACTAATATTTTGTGCACTTTGTGTTAATGCTAATTCGGGCGAATTAGTTCGTTTCTTTTCAGAAATAGGAGTAATGTAGTACCGATTATAAATTAATTGCATACCAAATATTTATAATCCGATTTATTTGTTAACTATAATTAATACACATGAATAATTAATAACATTAACCATTACTTATCGTTATGGTTGTGGTTCTAGTATAGTTCGTAAACTGTTTTTTGAAAAAGACGTTCGCCATAAAGGACGCAAATAGACATAGATTAATAAAATAAAATAATTGATTAACTGTCATTATCATTTTAAAAAACTAATTAAAATGATAAGATTTCATAAAAAAATACTAGGGAGAAAGTTAGAATAGGTCAAGAGTCACAAGAATTACTAGCTCTCCCGCGCTCTAAATTATAATAAAGGAAAATTTGGGTGTGCTCCAGTAGACTGTCTGACTAACAATCCATAATTCAATATCTGACTTACTGTTCTTACTTTATCGTTCCAACAAGAAATGCGCCGGACGTGAGAACAGACGGACGTGAAGACGGAATTTATGCAGAATTTGATGATTAATGCAATGCAATTTCAAAATATTATTTAAGCAATATTATTATTTATTATTTTTAAAATTAGTTGAAATGATTATTATCTAGTATCACAAAAATATGACTGCACTGATATTTTGTGCACTTTGTGTTAATTCTAATTCGGGCGAATTAGTTCGTTTCTTTTTAGAAGTAGGAGTAATGTAGTATTTAAATTAATTGCATACCAAATATTTATAATCCGATTTATTTTTTAACTTTAATTAATACACAAGAATAATTAATAGCATTAACCATTACTTATCGTTATGGTTGTGGTTCTAGTATAGTTCGTAAACCGTCTTTTGAAAAAGACGTTCGCCATAAAGGACGCAAATAGACATAGATTAATAAAATAAAATAATGGATTAACTGTCGTTATCATTAAAAAAAAACTAATTAAAGTGATAAGTGAAAATTATTCAGAATTTGATGACTAATGCAATGCAATTTCTAAATATTATTTAAGATATATTATTATTTATTATTTTTACAATTAGTTAAAATGATTACTATCTAGTATCACAAAAATTTGTGTGCACTGATATTTTGTGCATTTTGTGCTAATGATAATTCGGGCGAATTAGTTCGTTTCTTTTTAGAAGTAGGAGTAATGTAGTATTTTAAATTAATTGCATACCAAATATTTATAATCCGATTTATTTTTTAACTTTAATTAATACAGAAGAATAATTAATAACATTAACCATTACTTATCGTTATGGTTGTGGTTCTAGTATTGTTCGTAAACCGTTTGTTGAAAAAGACGTTCGCCATAAAGGACGCAAATAGATATAGATTAATAAAATAAAATAATTGAATAACTGTCGTTATCATTTAAAAATACTAATTAAAGCGATAAGATTTCATAGAAAAATACTAAGGAGAAAGTTAGAATAAGTCACAATAAGTCACAAGAATTACTAGCTCTCTCGCGTTCTAAATTATAATAAAAGAAAATTTGGGTGTGCTCCAGAAGACTAACTAACTTATAATCAAAATTTCAATATCTGACTTACTGTTCTAACCTTATCGTTACTACAAGAAACGCGCCGGACGTGAAGATGGAAATCATTCAGAATTTGATGTTTAATGCAATGCAATTTCAAAATATTATTTAAGCAATATTATTATTTATTATTTTTACATTTAGTTAAAATAATTACTATCTAGTATCACAAAAATATGACTGCACTAATATTTTGTGCACTTTGTGTTAATGCTAATTCGGGCGAATTAGTTCGTTTCTTTTTAGAAGTAGGAGTAATGTAGTATTTAAATTAATTGCATACCAAATATTTATAATCCGATTTATTTTTTAACTTTAATTAATACACAAGAATAATTAACAGCATTAACCATTACTTATCGTTATGGTTGTGGTTCTAGTATAGTTCGTAAACCGTCTTTTGAAAAAGACGTTCGCCATAAAGGACGTAAATAGACATAGATTAATAAAATAAAATAATGGATTAACTGTCGTTATCATTAAAAAAAAACTAATTAAAGTGATAAGTGAAAATTATTCAGAATTTGATGACTAATGCAATGCAATTTCTAAATATTATTTAAGATATATTATTATTTATTATTTTTACAATTAGTTAAAATGATTACTATCTAGTATCACAAAAATTTGACTGCACTGATATTTTGTGCATTTTGTGCTAATGATAATTCGGGCGAATTAGTTCGTTTCTTTTTAGAAGTAGGAGTAATGTAGTATTTTAAATTAATTGCATACCAAATATTTATAATCCGATTTATTTTTTAACTTTAATTAATACAGAAGAATAATTAATAACATTAACCATTACTTATCGTTATGGTTGTGGTTCTAGTATAGTTCGTAAAACTGTTTTTTGAAAAAGACGTTTGCCATAAAGGTTGTGGTTCTAGTATAGTTCGTAAAACTGTTTTTTGAAAAAGATGTTCGCCATAAAGGACGGAAATAGACATAGATTAATAAAATAAAACAATTGATTAACTGTCGTTATCATTAAAAAAAAACTAATTAAAATGATAAAATTTCATAGAAAACACTAAGGAGAAAGTTAGAATAAGTCAAGAGTCACATGAATTACTAGCTCTCTCTCGCGCTCTAAATTTTAATAATGGAAAATTTGGGTATGCTCCATAAGACTAACTAACTTACAATCCAAATTTCAATATCTGACTTAACTGTTCTCACTTTATCGGTCCTACAAGAAACGCGCCGGACGTGAGGACGGACGGACGTGAAGATGGAAATCATTCAGAATTTGATGATTAATGCAAAGCAATTTCAAAATATTATTTAAGCAATATTATTATTTATTATTTTTACAATTAGTTAAAATAATTACTATCTAGTATCACAAAAATATGACTGCACTAATATTTTGTGCACTTTGTGTTAATGCTAATTCGGGCGAATTAGTTCGTTTCTTTTCAGAAATAGGAGTAATGTAGTACCGATTATAAATTAATTGCATACCAAATATTTATAATCCGATTTATTTGTTAACTATAATTAATACACACGAATAATTAATAACATTAACCATTACTTATCGTTATGGTTGTGGTTCTAGTATAGTTCGTAAACTGTTTTTTGAAAAAGACGTTCGCCATAAAGGACGCAAATAGACATAGATTAATAAAATAAAATAATTGATTAACTGTCGTTATCATTTTAAAAAACTAATTAAAATGATAAGATTTCATAAAAAAATACTAGGGAGAAAGTTAGAATAGGTCAAGAGTCACAAGAATTACTAGCTCTGTCGCGCTCTAAATTATAATAAAGGAAAATTTGGGTGTGCTCCAGAAGACTGTCTAACTAACAATCCATAATTTAATATCTGACTTACTGTTCTTACTTTATCGTTCCAACAAGAAATGCGCCGGACGTGAGAACAGACGGACGTGAAGACGGAATTTATGAAGAATTTGATGATTAATGCAATGCAATTTCAAAATATTATTTAAGCAATATTATTATTTATTATTTTTAAAATTAGTTAAAATGATTATTATCTAGTATCACAAAAATATGACTGCACTGATATTTTGTGCACTTTGTGTTAATGCTAATTCGGGCGAATTAGTTCGTTTCTTTTTAGAAGTAGGAGTAATGTAGTATTTAAATTAATTGCATACCAAATATTTATAATCCGATTTATTTTTTAACTTTAATTAATACACAAGAATAATTAATAGCATTAACCATTACTTATCGTTATGGTTGTGGTTCTAGTATAGTTCGTAAACCGTCTTTTGAAAAAGACGTTCGCCATAAAGGACGCAAATAGACACAGATTAATAAAATAAAATAATTGATTAACTGACGTTATCATTAAAAAAAAACTAATTAAAGTGATAAGTGAAAATTATTCAGAATTTGATGACTAATGCAATGCAATTTCTAAATATTATTTAAGATATATTATTATTTATTATTTTTACAATTAGTTAAAATGATTACTATCTAGTATCACAAAAATTTGACTGCACTGAAATTTTGTGCATTTTGTGCTAATGATAATTCGGGCGAATTAGTTCGTTTCTTTTTAGAAGTAGGAGTAATGTAGTATTTTAAATTAATTGCATACCAAATATTTATAATCCGATTTATTTTTTAACTTTAATTAATACAGAAGAATAATTAATAACATTAACCATTACTTATCGTTATGGTTGTGGTTCTAGTATAGTTCGTAAAACTGTTTTTTGAAAAAGACGTTCGCCATAAAGGTTGTGGTTCTAGTATAGTTCGTAAAACTGTTTTTTGAAAAAGACGTTCGCCATAAAGGACGGAAATAGACATAGATTAATAAAATAAAACAATTGATTAACTGTCGTTATCATTAAAAAAAAACTAATTAAAATGATAAAATTTCATAGAAAATATTAAGGAGAAAGTTAGAATAAGTCAAGAGTCACATGAATTACTAGCTCTCTCTCGCGCTCTAAATTTTAATAATGGAAAATTTGGGTATGCTCCATAAGACTAACTAACTTACAATCCAAATTTCAATATCTGACTTAACTGTTCTCACTTTATCGGTCCTACAAGAAACGCGCCGGACGTGAGGACGGACGGACGTGAAGATGGAAATCATTCAGAATTTGATGATTAATGCAAAGCAATTTCAAAATATTATTTAAGCAATATTATTATTTATTATTTTTACAATTAGTTAAAATAATTACTATCTAGTATCACAAAAATATGACTGCACTAATATTTTGTGCACTTTGTGTTAATGCTAATTCGGGCGAATTAGTTCGTTTCTTTTCAGAAATAGGAGTAATGTAGTACCGATTATAAATTAATTGCATACCAAATATTTATAATCCGATTTATTTGTTAACTATAATTAATACACATGAATAATTAATAACATTAACCATTACTTATCGTTATGGTTGTGGTTCTAGTATAGTTCGTAAACTATTTTTTGAAAAAGACGTTCGCCATAAAGGACGCAAATAGACATAGATTAATAAAATAAAATAATTGATTAACTGTCGTTATCATTTTAAAAAACTAATTAAAATGATAAGATTTCATAAAAAAATACTAGGGAGAAAGTTAGAATAGGTCAAGAGTCACAAGAATTACTAGCTCTGTCGCGCTCTAAATTATAATAAAGGAAAATTTGGGTGTGCTCCAGAAGACTGTCTAACTAACAATCCATAATTCAATATCTGACTTACTGTTCTTACTTTATCGTTCCAACAAGAAATGCGCCGGACGTGAGAACAGACGGACGTGAAGACGGAATTTATGCAGAATTTGATGATTAATGCAATGCAATTTCAAAATATTATTTAAGCAATATTATTATTTATTATTTTTAAAATTAGTTAAAATGATTATTATCTAGTATCACAAAAATATGACTGCACTGATATTTTGTGCACTTTGTGTTAATGCTAATTCAGGCGAATTAGTTCGTTTCTTTTTAGAAGTACGAGTAATGTAGTATTTAAATTAATTGCATACCAAATATTTATAATCCGATTTATTTTTTAACTTTAATTAACACACAAGAATAATTAATAACATTAACCATTACTTGTCGTTATGGTTGTGGTTCTAGTATAGTTCGTAAAACTGTTTTTTGAAAAAGACGTTCGCCATAAAGGACGGAAATAGACATAGATTAATAAAATAAAACAATTGATTAACTGTCGTTATCATTAAAAAAAAACTAATTAAAATGATAAAATTTCATAGAAAACACTAAGGAGAAAGTTAGAATAAGTCAAGAGTCACATGAATTACTAGCTCTCTCTCGCGCTCTAAATTTTAATAATGGAAAATTTGGGTATGCTCCATAAGACTAACTAACTTACAATCCAAATTTCAATATCTGACTTAACTGTTCTCATTTTATCGGTCCTACAAGAAACGCGCCGGACGTGAGGACGGACGGACGTGAAGATGGAAATCATTCAGAATTTGATGATTAATGCAAAGCAATTTCAAAATATTATTTAAGCAATATTATTATTTATTATTTTTACAATTAGTTAAAATAATTACTATCTAGTATCACAAAAATATGACTGCACTAATATTTTGTGCACTTTGTGTTAATGCTAATTCGGGCGAATTAGTTCGTTTCTTTTTAGAAGTAGGAGTAATGTAGTATTTAAATTAATTGCATACCAAATATTTATAATCCGATTTATTTTTTAACTTTAATTAACACACAAGAATAATTAATAACATTAACCATTACTTATCGTTATGGTTGTGGTTCTAGTAAAGTTCGTAAAACTGTTTTTTTAAAAAGACGTTCGCCATAAAGGTTGTGGTTCTAGTATAGTTCGTAAAACTGTTTTTTGAAAAAGACGTTCGCCATAAAGGACGGAAATAGACATAGATTAATAAAATAAAACAATTGATTAACTGTCGTTATCATTTAAAAAAAACTAATTAAATGATAAAATTTCATAGAAAACACTAAGGAGAAAGTTAGAATAAGTCAAGAGTCACATGAATTACTAGCTCTCTCTCGCGCTCTAAATTTTAATAATGGAAAATTTGGGTATGCTCCATAAGACTAACTAACTTACAATCCAAATTTCAATATCTGACTTAACTGTTCTCACTTTATCGGTCCTACAAGAAACGCGCCGGACGTGAGGACGGACGGACGTGATGACGGAAATTATTCAGAATTTGATGATTAATGCAATGCAATTTCAAAATATTATTTAAGCAATTTTATTATTTGTTATTTTTACAATTAGTTAAAATAGTTACTATCTAGTATCACAAAAATATAACTGCACTGATATTTTTTGCACTTTGTGCTAATGCCAATTCGGGCGAATTAGTTCGTTTCTTTTCAGAAATAGGAGTAATGTAGTACCGATTATAAATTAATTGCATACCTCATATTCATAATCCGATTTATTTGTTAACTATAATTAATACACATGAATAATTAATAACATGAACCATTACTTATCGTTATGGTTGTGGTTCTAGTATAGTTCGTAAACTGTTTTTTGAAAAAGACGTTCGCCATAAAGGACGCAAATAGACATAGATTAATAAAATAAAATAATTGATTAACTGTCATTATCATTTTAAAAAACTAATTAAAATTATAAGATTTCATAAAAAATACTAGGGAGAAAGTTAGAATAGGTCAAGAGTCACAAGAATTACTAGCTCTCTCGCGCTCTAAATTATAATAAAGGAAAATTTGGGTGTGCTCCAGTAGACTGTCTGACTAACAATCCATAATTCAATATCTGACTTACTGTTCTTACTTTATCGTTCCAACAAGAAATGCGCCGGACGTGAGAACAGACGGACGTGAAGACGGAATTTATGCAGAATTTGATGATTAATGCAATGCAATTTCAAAATATTATTTAAGCAATATTATTATTTATTATTTTTAAAATTAGTTAAAATGATTATTATCTAGTATCACAAAAATATGACTGCACTGATATTTTGTGCACTTTGTGTTAATGCTAATTCGGGCGAATTAGTTCGTTTCTTTTTAGAAGTAGGAGTAATGTAGTATTTAAATTAATTGCATACCAAATATTTATAATCCGATTTATTTTTTAACTTTAATTAATACACAAGAATAATTAATAGCATTAACCATTACTTATCGTTATGGTTGTGGTTCTAGTATAGTTCGTAAACCGTCTTTTGAAAAAGACGTTCGCCATAAAGGACGCAAATAGACATAGATTAATAAAATAAAATAATGGATTAACTGTCGGTATCATTAAAAAAAAACTAATTAAAGTGATAAGTGAAAATTATTCAGAATTTGATGACTAATGCAATGCAATTTCTAAATATTATTTAAGATATATTATTATTTATTATTTTTACAATTAGTTAAAATGATTACTATCTAGTATCACAAAAATTTGACTGCACTGATATTTTGTGCATTTTGTGCTAATGATAATTCGGGCGAATTAGTTCGATTCTTTTTAGAAGTAGGAGTAATGTAGTATTTTAAATTAATTGCATACCAAATATTTATAATCCGATTTATTTTTTAACTTTAATTAATACAGAAGAATAATTAATAACATTAACCATTACTTATCGTTATGGTTGTGGTTCTAGTATAGTTCGTAAAACTGTTTTTTGAAAAAGACGTTCGCCATAAAGGTTGTGGTTCTAGTATAGTTCGTAAAACTGTTTTTTGAAAAAGACGTTCGCCATAAAGGACGGAAATAGACATAGATTAATAAAATAAAACAATTGATTAACTGTCGTTATCATTAAAAAAAAACTAATTAAAATGATAAAATTTCATAGAAAATACTAAGGAGAAAGTTAGAATAAGTCAAGAGTCACATGAATTACTAGCTCTCTCTCGCGCTCTAAATTTTAATAATGGAAAATTTGGGTATGCTCCATAAGACTAACTAACTTACAATCCAAATTTCAATATCTGACTTAACTGTTCTCACTTTATCGGTCCTACAAGAAACGCGCCGGACGTGAGGACGGACGGACGTGAAGATGGAAATCATTCAGAATTTGATGATTAATGCAAAGCAATTTCAAAATATTATTTAAGCAATATTATTATTTATTATTTTTACAATTAGTTAAAATAATTACTATCTAGTATCACAAAAATATGACTGCACTAATATTTTGTGCACTTTGTGTTAATGCTAATTCGGGCGAATTAGTTCGTTTCTTTTCAGAAATAGGAGTAATGTAGTACCGATTGTAAATTAATTGCATACCAAATATTTATAATCCGATTTATTTGTTAACTATAATTAATACACATGAATAATTAATAACATTAACCATTACTTATCGTTATGGTTGTGGTTCTAGTATAGTTCGCAAACTGTTTTTTGAAAAAGACGTTCGCCATAAAGGACGCAAATAGACATAGATTAATAAAATAAAATAATTGATTAACTGTCGTTATCATTAAAAAAAAACTAATTAAAGTGATAAGTGAAAATTATTCAGAATTTGATGACTAATGCAATGCAATTTCTAAATATTATTTAAGATATATTATTATTTATTATTTTTACAATTAGTTAAAATGATTACTATCTAGTATCACAAAAATTTGACTGCACTGATATTTTGTGCATTTTGTGCTAATGATAATTCGGGCGAATTAGTTCGTTTCTTTTTAGAAGTAGGAGTAATGTAGTATTTTAAATTAATTGCATACCAAATATTTATAATCCGATTTATTTTTTAACTTTAATTAATACAGAAGAATAATTAATAACATTAACCATTACTTATCGTTATGGTTGTGGTTCTAGTATTGTTCGTAAACCGTTTGTTGAAAAAGACGTTCGCCATAAAGGACGCAAATAGATATAGATTAATAAAATAAAATAATTGAATAACTGTCGTTATCATTTAAAAATACTAATTAAAGCGATAAGATTTCATAGAAAAATACTAAGGAGAAAGTTAGAATAAGTCACAATAAGTCACAAGAATTACTAGCTCTCTCGCGTTCTAAATTATAATAAAAGAAAATTTGGGTATGCTCCAGAAGACTAACTTACTTATAATCAAAATTTCAATATCTGACTTACTGTTCTAACCTTATCGTTACTACAAGAAACGCGCCGGACGTGAAGATGGAAATCATTCAGAATTTGATGTTTAATGCAATGCAATTTCAAAATATTATTTAAGCAATATTATTATTTATTATTTTTACATTTAGTTAAAATAATTACTATCTAGTATCACAAAAATATAACTGCAATAATATTTTGTGCACTTTGTGTTAATGCTAATTCGGGCGAATTAGTTCGTTTCTTTTTAGAAGTAGGAGTAATGTAGTATTTAAATTAATTGCATACCAAATATTTATAATCCGATTTATTTTTTAACTTAATTAACACACAAGAATAATTAATAACATTAACCATTACTTATCGTTATGGTTGTGGTTCTAGTAGAGTTCGTAAACTGTTTTTTGAAAAAGACGTTCGCCATAAAGGACGCAAATAGACATAGATTAATAAAATAAAATAATTTATTAACTGTCGTTATCATTAAAAAAAAAACTAATTAAAGTGATAAAATTTCATAGAAAACACTAAGGAGAAAGTTAGAATAAGTCAAGAGTCACATGAATTACTAGCTCTCTCGCGCTCTAAATTTTAATAATGGAAAATTAGGGTGTGCTCCAGAAGACTAACTAACTTACAATCCAAATTTCAATATCTGACTTACTGTTCTCACTTTATCGGTCCTACAAGAAACGCGCCGCACGTGAGGACGGACGGACGTGATGATGGAAATTATTCAGAATTTGATGATTAATGCAATGCAATTTCAAAATATTATTTAAGCAATTTTATTATTTGTTATTTTTACAATTAGTTAAAATAATTACTATCTAGTATCATAAAAATATGACTGCACTAATATTTTGTGCACTTTGTGTTAATGCTAATTCGGGCTAATTAGTTCGTTTCATTTTAGAAGTAGGAGTAATGCAGTATTTAAATTAATTGCATACCAAATATTTATAATCCGATTTATTTTTTAACTTAAATTAACACACAAGAATCATTAACAACATTAACCATTACTTATCGTTATGGTTGTGGTTCTAGTATAGTTCGTAAACTGTTTTTTGAACAAGACGTTCGCCATAAAGGACGAAAATAGACATAGATTAATAAAATAAAATAATTGATTAACTGTCGCCATCATTTAAAAAAAACTAATTAAAGTGATAAGATTTCATGGAAAAATACTAAGGAGAAAGATAGAATAAGTCAAGAGGCACAAGAATTACTAGCTCTCTCGCGTTCTAAATTATAATAAGGAAAAATTTGGGTGTGTTCCAGAAGACTAACTAACTAACTTACAATCCAAATTTCAATATCTGACTTACTGTTCTTGCTTTTTAATTCCTACAAGAAACGCGCGCCGAACGTGAGTAGAATATGGGGCACTTGGGCGTGGGAACTTTTTGAAGACCGTGGGAACTTTTCTAATCCTTTGATGTATACCGACAAAGGTATACCGTGGGAACTTTTTCCTTTGACATATGCCGACAAAGGTGTACCCCGGTAATATTGTAGAGACACGCAGAAA
Organism: Rhagium mordax; assembly: GCA_963680705.1. Classification (NCBI taxonomy): domain Eukaryota; kingdom Metazoa; phylum Arthropoda; class Insecta; order Coleoptera; family Cerambycidae; genus Rhagium; species Rhagium mordax. The sequence goes on from OY796656.1 coordinate 45,404,056, forward strand.
TGAGAGGGCGCGGGATTTGAATTTAATAATATTAATAGTAATAATTAGACAATAATAATAATAATAATAACACACATCTATTAACTCTACGGGATGTGAAAACAAGACTCTAGATTTTTATGAGAGCAACACTAATGAAACTCAAAGATGGCGGCAGTACACAATAAAACAAAATAATAATAATAATAATTTTATTAACTTTATAAAATATATAATTTTTATTCAAATAGATGACATACCATCTAACCTTACATAATATAATGTTTACAATAAGCAAAATTAAATATACAGGTGACAATGTTATAAAAGGGTATACATGAACTAAAATTTCAGTCTTTTATATCCGTAAGGTACGGAATTAAATTCTTCGGAAAATACTCTCTTTGTTGAATTCGGCTTAAATATTTTGGTTTCTTCTTTAGTAATAACCTGATGATCCATAGTTCTCCTTATATTCCTGGATGTAATGTAAATGGGTTCATGATTTTCCTCTACTATTTTGTCTTTCATGGTGCCAAAATTGATAAGGTTAGAAGCATTAAAATTAAGACAGAAACCTTTAACTTTACACAGTGTATAGTACGTGTTATATTTGGGACTAAACACGATGTATCCATAACTCTTAGGACCCCCTGAGGCAAATGCTACTATATAACTTCCAGGACCATATTCCTCCAGCTCGTCAGTCATATCTCCGAGGAAGCTACCTGTAGACACATCAGACTCATCTTCCCTTGAAATATAGATAATAGAGTCAGTGTCATAGTACAATACTCTATCTCCAAGTTGTTCCAGATAGCTATATAACTTAAGGCGAGCCTGTGTAGTGACATATGCAGCTATGCACTTGTTTACCGTAGATAAAGGATTTGCAGCTTCTTTCACAAACTCCCATGAGACTATAAGCACCTCATCATTTACTTCTTGGATATTGTTCACATTTTTCGAAGGGTCATTAAGAAGGTTATATAACTCGCAGGGTTGTTTAATGATCGAAGTTTTAGGTAGATTCTGTCGTTGGCCAAATTTACCCCAGAAAGAATTTAACATTAATTTTGCTAGGGATCTTAAACCTGCATTTTTAATGATTTCAGAAAATTCCAACTGAACACCCTCATTATTTAGAAAGTCTTCAATATAGTGGTCTTTCTGTTCTTGAGTACCTCATCATTTACTTCTTGGATATTGTTCACATTTTTCGAAGGGTCATTAAGAAGGTTATATAACTCGCAGGGTTGTTTAATGATCGAAGTTTTAGGTAGATTCTGTCGTTGGCCAAATTTACCCCAGAAAGAATTTAACATTAATTTTGCTAGGGATCTTAAACCTGCATTTTTAATGATTTCAGAAAATTCCAACTGAACACCCTCATTATTTAGAAAGTCTTCAATATAGTGGTCTTTCTGTTCTTGAGTAACGCAACTTAATGGCCATCCCGAAGCATGCGTCTTCATCTTTACAAATTTATTCATCATTTCAGTGAATAAACCCAACGAATTATTAACACCGTCATACTGTGTCACTTCATATGACCAAAACTCGTATATTTCCAATATTTTATAACCTTTCTCTACAGCCTTCTTTACTTCATCCACCACCCACGTACCTATCAGACAACGTTCATCTTCATTATGAGTACATGTACTTTAGTTTGTTGTATTACCACAAGTGCGACAAATTACAAACAACAATTTATCATTCATTTTCGTAGGAAGGACAGGTATCATCAGATTCTGAGGAGGTAGGATTTTACATTTGATAATGCCTTCTGTTTCATTCAAATTAAGTTGTTGACATTCATTCCCTATATATATTTTAGGATGACCCAGGGGGAATTTGCCATATTTACATACCCAAGGATACAGAGAGCAAACGTCGACGTATTTTATCTTTTCACCCTTTGCAACTTGATAAAATGTGCGGATATTTTCTGTACGACCTCCGTAAAATGCATTTTGCGGATTAAGAGGAGTGTGAACCATTAAAGGATGATTTTCTGTTAGGATATTTATCTGTTTATTTAACTGCATTTGCTTTCTAAACTCGCATTCCCATATTTCTACAACTTCGTGTCCAAGCTGTCTCAGTCTATTAATTTTCATTACTGTTCGTTCATATCTATTAGTTAGTGTATCGGAAGGGTCTTCATGAGTGGGCTTGTCTCTGTTACTAGTTATACAAGTATGACCGTGGTAGTAACAACCGAAAAACTCAAAAATTTGGTTAGTTTCAGGACAGTATCCGTCAATTTTAACTCCTGATATAATAACTTCCTTTTGCTTGGCAGCATGCTGAATATTGATACCTCTCTGTAATTCTTCCCATATGAGCCACTGGGTTGCTATCTTAGATTGATTATCTGCACATCGATAACCATTAATAGGTATGATACCTATAGTTTTAGACTTTAAAAAGTTACGACGGTATACCAGGTTACATGCTGATGCAATTGTAACGCTTTCCGTAAAAGGACATACGTTACATTCATCTATAAACATCTTCCTGAATTTTAAACAGGTCTTGGCTAATATATCAACATCGCTTCTACAATATTCAACCAATTCCTTCTGTAAATTAAAAATCTGTAGCTTATTTTCCTCATACCAGTCTAGAAATTTACATCGGGCTTCGTCTTTCATACTGTTGGGGTCATAATATGAAATATCAGGCATAGGCCCCACATAACTGCAATTCTCTAGCGTATTAAACATGTGTGGAAAATACCCCTTTTTGAGCTCCTGCAGATCGAAAGCTTTAGGTAACGCGACGAGAGGCATGGGAAAGTAATTTAGACTGTCGATGAATTTCACGTTATCAAAACCCAGCATAACTATTTTTGTACCTCTCATTATCACATCTATTTGTAAATCAGTACCCTGCATAATATGATGAAGTAAGAATTGATGATCAAAACTTTGGCCATTGTGAGCTACAATCACTACTTTTTTAAATTTTTTACGTATTGTAAGAATATGTTGTATAAAAGAAGGAATAACATTCTCTGTATAGATAATTTCTCTATAACCACACTTCATGCAAAAATATAGATTTTTCTCATCTATACATTTATCACATCTTTTTTGTAAAACACAGAGATTGGGTATATGTTCTCTGGTTCCATTTGCCAATATTTTGTCTTGTCTGGTTTCAAGATCGTAAAAGACAAAAAGTAAATGCTTAGTTTTAGGAGCACGATTATCCACTTGTATGAAACAATAGTGATTAGATGTAGTATACTGATTACATGTTATACAGAAAATTTCACCGCATATATGATCATGATTTTGCTTAATTACCTTTAAACATTTCTCACAACGTTTTATTTGGCTGCAAATAGCCGCATTTTTTACTGAATTTGACGATTTATGTTTGTTATAGCAAATTAAACCACGGAACTTCCTATTACAGTCTTGACAGAGGATCTCTTCTCTTACTTTTACGCAAGGGGGTACTTCTTGACAACATGGACAACAAATGGTGCATCTGTGATCATTTTTGTTATTATGAGGTACATGGCAATATTCACAGTAATAGGCACAGACAAACGCTGCTGTGAGATTGGTTATGACGTTATAATGATTCTTATGATGAAGTAAATTAATTTTATGTATGGCGTCAGGACCTTCATATAGCAGCTCTCTACCCTTTGTACCATACTTATAAACTGTTATTTTAAAGTTCTTTAGATGATTTTGGAGTTGATCTATTTCGTAGACACCGGCACCATCTTCGGGTATATGTATCCCTGTTTCACTCATAAGTTGGGTAACCTTTAGATCTTGCATTTTATGTGTATTTTTCCTAATTTGTATTAAATTTTTATCGTCCAAGGCATAAGCCATAGATACCACAAGAGCACGCAGGAGGCATAGGTTCCCTTTATTATAAATTACGACAATTCCTCGACGGTTTTTACACTCTTCTTCATATGTATTGTACGAGCGTACCCGTCCGGCCCCCCTAATAGGGGTCAATGCAGTCATCGTCATTCTGAACGTGTCAGTATCAAATCCGGAAGCATTACTTTGGTAGATAGATCCCAACAGGTTCCATACATCTTCAAAATTAATTTTCTCGGCTTCTCTAAATGATAGATAGCCTTCCTTGTGGAAATTATCCGATGTAAATGTGAATCCAACTTTATCACCTGGTTGAACGTCTTTCACTATATGCTGTACAATAGAAGCGATACCTTTCTTGATCCATATTTCAGGGTCTATAGAGCTAGGTGATGGACTATTTAGCTTAAAACATACACTTTTCTTAGATAGGTTATATTTGCTGTTCCTTGAACAATTCTCATTCACAATTTGAAAAGCCATTATTAACAGAAGATTCAGAATACATTTTCAGTTCTTAACACTCTGAATATTGAAAGAAAACTGAGAAAGTTTCAGTTGAATCAATTAGTACACATATATGTTCAGAAGGTCTGTGTCGGTGACATGTATACATTTCCTCCTTTCGGTGGCGAGTTGACTAAACACTACGAAGGAAAAAATTATTGAATCAAAAGGATTTTGAAAAAATATAAATAATAAATTCGCGGTTTAGGGGCTTATTTATTCATTTGCATGAAGCATCGGTGAGGTACTTTTTACTTCCCTTCCTCACACAACAAAAAATGAAACTGAACTTTATCAAATGAAACTAATGTTTTCAAGCTAGTATACCAAACAATAATTTCATTGTATACCTCTCAAATATAATTAAATGGGGTGATTACATTTCAAAGTCATATGCTGAAACTGCAGGCTATTAAGTTGATAATATATTTTAAATGAGTAGTACTGTTTAATATTTTTAGCGAATTTCTAATAAATATTGATTAATATCAGACAATAAAATATTTGCGTACAAATTTATTTTTTTTTAATTTGAACTGATGATTTTGTTTTCTCGCACTGGTCAGCCAACAACAACCCTCAAGCTAATATACCTAACTCCTTATGCGGTGACAGCCTCTTTTGTAGGGAGGGCCTACGGACACCAGAGTCAAATACTATCCCCATGTAGAGGAGCGTCGCATGAGTCATATTGTCAACTTTTTACACCACCTCAATCAGATATGGTAACCCGTGTTTGAAACATATTCTGAAGGAATATATGATAAATTATCAGTTCAAATAAGTAGTTACTGCGTATTTTTGGTAATTTTTTTATATCTTAAACTTGCGGAAGCTTCAACCTAATAGACCACCTACCGTGGTATGTAGCATCGAATCGGAACTATGCCATCAGAGTGCCAAGGATAAAGCTTATAGCAATAAAAGAAAATAATAGAATTTTTCCAAAAATTGCAAATATTGTTTCTGCACCCAAACAACAACACTTTTGAATATTTTGTTAAGTGCCTATATTCTAATAATAAGAAAATATAAAAATAATATAGTCTGCAAAGTCCATTGATATTTTTTAAATAGAAACCGAAATACCTACCCTATTCTTACCAATTCCTCGTAGACGGACGAACAGTAAGACGAGGGAAGAAAAACCAAATTTCACTCTTCAACGTCATTCACAACCATAATGTCCATGCATATAATCGACGTTAATAGACCTCCTTAACATATTTGATCCATCTATAAGACTGAGAGGATTGTATTGTGCGCTGCTTTTCATTGAAAATCAAAACGGTCACAACCATGGAGAGCGGGTACCGATCTTGGAACACACGGCATTAATGACGTAGATCAGGCGCCACAATGTCTGGGAAAATAAATTAAGTTAAGTCAGGTAGAGGGCAATAAGCAATCAGAAATATCCAATTTCAATTGATTTAATAAATCCTAACACATTGTATATCAACAGAATATTAATGTGTGAGTTTCATTGTTTATAATAATTGTCTCGAATTATTTAAATAAAAACTAACTGTAACGTCAATACTACTCACGCAAAAATAGCAACAAAAGTCTATTTGATATATCAGCTTATAACTAACTCATTATCTACACACATAGTTACATATAGATAATATACTTTTATTTTACCAATCTATACTGATTTAAGTATTGAGGATATTTTCCATTTCTCTTCTTATTTAAAGTAATTAGGTACCTATATATTATTGTGTGGAAATAATCGTATCCCATGAAATTTGGAAAATATCAGGCGCAACTATTTTATTTAAATTATATTCGCCATTATTCCCTTCCTCTCTCTCTCTTATTAGCAGGATTTTACTTATTATTGCAACGAAAAAATTATTATTTAGCGTTTGCCTACTTTTTAACATATATAAGGTTTGAACAAAAATATTGTATTATATAAACATATCTTCAATCTGTAAATATACATACTATAAAAAGCGAAAAGTAGACATAATTAAATATTGAAAAATGTCAAATGAATGTGATAGTGAGTGCATATAGGTATAAAAGATTCGAAACATCGAAAAAATAATAATTAAAGGCGATAATATCAACTTTGTAGTTTGTGAGTGTACATATAAAGAGCATTATTAGTTCGTCCTTTAGGTGAAAGATAATTAATTGCTGAGTAAATTAGTCAAATAAAGATATAGATGTATCTATCTTATACAAGATTAAGTACTACGTTTATTCCTAATGCTGCTCCATTGAAGTAGATTTTTTATTTTAAAATATTAATTCTTGATTTAAACAACAGTTGACGCTGCTGACTAAATTTTCACAACAAAAAATCAAAACGGAAATATGAACGTTAAATTAAAGAAATTAAAAGAAGGTTTTGTATAAGTAGTTTGTATATAAACAAGTTAATACAATAATAAGGAACATGCATTATTTATCCATTGCTCAGTTAATAGATATATTTAGAAACATCCTCACTTTTCTTTTGTTTTTAAGGAACAAGGCTATACTATTGACGAAACATAATACATTTTGAGAATATCAAAGTACTCTCACTCTTACTTTTATGGAATGACGCTTATACTCTCGCTTAATTCAGATTATTTAAATTAGTCTTTTTAAACTTTCCATGACAAGTAAAATACATAGACACATAGGTAGGTTTTTAACATACTAAAATACAAAACATGACTTTCTGCAAATGTGTGTAATAAAATTAGGTATTAAAATTTAAGGCAGAAGGAATGTACCTGTCAACAGAAATTAATAGGTACCCTAATTATTGTTACTAAAATACAAAAATATCCAATAGTTGATCTTATCAAAAATATGAGTATACTATATATCTATTGCAATGAAAAAAACATTATTTTCACTACATATCTGTTGACTAACTGTGCTTACGTGATGACAATAATAAAATAACCATCACACAGAAAATTAAAACGAGTGTTTATCGTTATTATTGCTGATCCTGTCTAATGAATCTAGCCATACTATACACACACACACACACATTACACAGCTTAAAAATATATAGGAACGGTAATTTAGTTACTTATTAATCAGCACCTTATACGATAAGAACTGCTTTCGCCTTTTTTTATAGGCTGTATACTATGTTGCTATGATATACTTCAATTATTAGATCTAAATTACATGTCTTTGTGAAAAGAAAAATACTGATTTTAACAGCCGGAATTCTTGTATATCAGCTATATCGCAGAAGCAATACAACTGTAGGCGAGAGGTGTATTGAGGATATACCATCCTTCGGAGGGGATGTAAAGCAGTCGGTCCCTTGTCTATTAAATGTTAGGCAAGTAAAAAATCCCTACTCTTAGTAAGATAAGAGGTTCGGCAAAATTTCCAGGTTGGGGGTTGCTCGTCTCCTGGCGTCGGTGATTGGCCTCCGTAGCGGAAATAGGCCGACGTTAAATAAGTGATTAAAAAAAAAAAAAAAAAAACAGCCGGAATTTATGAAAATAATGATAAAAATGCAAATTATGTTATTATTTGGCATTTCCCAGCTACTAGAACAAACTAATTGAGACAGTAATTTGATTTTAAACCACATTGGGTGCTTACGTAATCAATAAAATACACATGAGCCACCATTTTGATCCTATAGCCAAAGATTTACCTAATACTTACATCTCACACCCAACACACAGAATTCATCTAATGTATCTAAATAAACGACAATCGATAGTGATATCATTTTACTTATCTAAATTAACATTTTTACCGTTTATACTTATTTATTAACTACCTTTTTCCTCTAGTAAATCCCAGCAAGACTAAAATACAACCACGCCCAAATCTGTTTCAGCTTTGACTGACTCGTAGAACGATCCAGAATCAATGAAACGGCAGTTGTGGTATTTTAACTAAAGGCTACCTAGCCACCTGTTGGATAACTCTACTACCCTTCACACAAGGGTGCGTCGCTTATTACAGTAGTTTTCTTCGCCCCCTTATACATTATCTTTCTTGGCCCGTGATGAAAACTACTGTAATAAGCGACGCACTCGTGTGTGAAGGGTAGTAGAGTTATCCAACAGGTGGCTAGGTGGCCTTTAGTTAAAATACCACAACTGCCGTTTCATTGATTCTAGATCGTTCTACGAGTCAGTCAAAGCTGAAACAGATTTGGGCGTGGTTGTATTTTAGTCTTGCTGGGATTTACTAGAGGAAAAAGGTAGTTAATAAATAAGTATAAACGGTAAAAATGTTAATTTAGATAAGTAAAATGATATCACTATCGATTGTCGTTTATTTAGATACATTAGATGAATTCTGTGTGTTGGGTGTGAGATGTAAGTATTAGGTAAATCTTTGGCTATAGGATCAAAATGGTGGCTCATGTGTATTTTATTGATTACGTAAGCACCAAATGTGGTTTAAAATCAAATTACTGTCTCAATTAGTTTGTTCTAGTAGCTGGGAAATGCCAAATAATAACATAATTTGCATTTTTATCATTATTTTCATAAATTCCGGCTGTTAAAATCAGTATTTTTCTTTTCACAAAGACATGTAATTTAGATCTAATAATTGAAGTATATCATAGCAACATAGTATACAGCCTATAAAAAAAGGCGAAAGCAGTTCTTATCGTATAAGGTGCTGATTAATAAGTAACTAAATTAACGTTCCTATATATTTTTAAGCTGTGTAATGTGTGTGTGTGTGTATGTATAGTATGGCTAGATTCATTAGACAGGATCAGCAATAATAACGATAAACACTCGTTTTAATTTTCTGTGTGATGGTTATTTTATTATTGTCATCACGTAAGCACAGTTAGTCAACAGATATGTAGTGAAAATAATGTTTTTTTCATTGCAATAGATATATAGTATACTCATATTTTTGATAAGATCAACTATTGGATATTTTTGTATTTTAGTAACAATAATTAGGGTACCTATTAATTTCTGTTGACAGGTACATTCCTTCTGCCTTAAATTTTAATACCTAATTTTATTACACACATTTGCAGAAAGTCATGTTTTGTATTTTAGTATGTTAAAAACCTACCTATGTGTCTATGTATTTTATTTGTCATGGAAAGTTTAAAAAGACTAATTTAAATAGTCTGAATTAAGCGAGAGTATAAGCGTCATTCCATAAAAGTAAGAGTGAGAGTACTTTGATATTCTCAAAATGTATTATGTTTCGTCAATAGTATAGCCTTGTTCCTTAAAAACAAAAGAAAAGTGAGGATGTTTCTAAATATATCTATTAACTGAGCAATGGATAAATAATGCATGTTCCTTATTATTGTATTAACTTGTTTATATACAAACTACTTATACAAAACCTTCTTTTAATTTCTTTAATTTAACGTTCATATTTCCGTTTTGATTTTTTGTTGTGAAAATTTAGTCAGCAGCGTCAACTGTTGTTTAAATCAAGAATTAATATTTTAAAATAAAAAATCTACTTCAATGGAGCAGCATTAGGAATAAACGTAGTACTTAATCTTGTATAAGATAGATACATCTATATCTTTATTTGACTAATTTACTCAGCAATTAATTATCTTTCACCTAAAGGACGAACTAATAATGCTCTTTATATGTACACTCACAAACTACAAAGTTGATATTATCGCCTTTAATTATTATTTTTTCGATGTTTCGAATCTTTTATACCTATATGCACTCACTATCACATTCATTTGACATTTTTCAATATTTAATTATGTCTACTTTTCGCTTTTTATAGTATGTATATTTACAGATTGAAGATATGTTTATATAATACAATATTTTTGTTCAAACCTTATATATGTTAAAAAGTAGGCAAACGCTAAATAATAATTTTTTCGTTGCAATAATAAGTAAAATCCTGCTAATAAGAGAGAGAGAGAGGAAGGGAATAATGGCGAATATAATTTAAATAAAATAGTTGCGCCTGATATTTTCCAAATTTCATGGGATACGATTATTTCCACACAATAATATATAGGTACCTAATTACTTTAAATAAGAAGAGAAATGGAAAATATCCTCAATACTTAAATCAGTATAGATTGGTAAAATAAAAGTATATTATCTATATGTAACTATGTGTGTAGATAATGAGTTAGTTATAAGCTGATATATCAAATAGACTTTTGTTGCTATTTTTGCGTGAGTAGTATTGACGTTACAGTTAGTTTTTATTTAAATAATTCGAGACAATTATTATAAACAATGAAACTCACACATTAATATTCTGTTGATATACAATGTGTTAGGATTTATTAAATCAATTGAAATTGGATATTTCTGATTGCTTATTGCCCTCTACCTGACTTAACTTAATTTATTTTCCCAGACATTGTGGCGCCTGATCTACGTCATTAATGCCGTGTGTTCCAAGATCGGTACCCGCTCTCCATGGTTGTGACCGTTTTGATTTTCAATGAAAAGCAGCGCACAATACAATCCTCTCAGTCTTATAGATGGATCAAATATGTTAAGGAGGTCTATTAACGTCGATTATATGCATGGACATTATGGTTGTGAATGACGTTGAAGAGTGAAATTTGGTTTTTCTTCCCTCGTCTTACTGTTCGTCCGTCTACGAGGAATTGGTAAGAATAGGGTAGGTATTTCGGTTTCTATTTAAAAAATATCAATGGACTTTGCAGACTATATTATTTTTATATTTTCTTATTATTAGAATATAGGCACTTAACAAAATATTCAAAAGTGTTGTTGTTTGGGTGCAGAAACAATATTTGCAATTTTTGGAAAAATTCTATTATTTTCTTTTATTGCTATAAGCTTTATCCTTGGCACTCTGATGGCATAGTTCCGATTCGATGCTACATACCACGGTAGGTGGTCTATTAGGTTGAAGCTTCCGCAAGTTTAAGATATAAAAAAATTACCAAAAATACGCAGTAACTACTTATTTGAACTGATAATTTATCATATATTCCTTCAGAATATGTTTCAAACACGGGTTACCATATCTGATTGAGGTGGTGTAAAAAGTTGACAATATGACTCATGCGACGCTCCTCTACATGGGGATAGTATTTGACTCTGGTGTCCGTAGGCCCTCCCTACAAAAGAGGCTGTCACCGCATAAGGAGTTAGGTATATTAGCTTGAGGGTTGTTGTTGGCTGACCAGTGCGAGAAAACAAAATCATCAGTTCAAATTAAAAAAAAATAAATTTGTACGCAAATATTTTATTGTCTGATATTAATCAATATTTATTAGAAATTCGCTAAAAATATTAAACAGTACTACTCATTTAAAATATATTATCAACTTAATAGCCTGCAGTTTCAGCATATGACTTTGAAATGTAATCACCCCATTTAATTATATTTGAGAGGTATACAATGAAATTATTGTTTGGTATACTAGCTTGAAAACATTAGTTTCATTTGATAAAGTTCAGTTTCATTTTTTGTTGTGTGAGGAAGGGAAGTAAAAAGTACCTCACCGATGCTTCATGCAAATGAATAAATAAGCCCCTAAACCGCGAATTTATTATTTATATTTTTTCAAAATCCTTTTGATTCAATAATTTTTTCCTTCGTAGTGTTTAGTCAACTCGCCACCGAAAGGAGGAAATGTATACATGTCACCGACACAGACCTTCTGAACATATATGTGTACTAATTGATTCAACTGAAACTTTCTCAGTTTTCTTTCAATATTCAGAGTGTTAAGAACTGAAAATGTATTCTGAATCTTCTGTTAATAATGGCTTTTCAAATTGTGAATGAGAATTGTTCAAGGAACAGCAAATATAACCTATCTAAGAAAAGTGTATGTTTTAAGCTAGATAGTCCATCACCTAGCTCTATAGACCCTGAAATATGGATCAAGAAAGGTATCGCTTCTATTGTACAGCATATAGTGAAAGACGTTCAACCAGGTGATAAAGTTGGATTCACATTTACATCGGATAATTTCCACAAGGAAGGCTATCTATCATTTAGAGAAGCCGAGAAAATTAATTTTGAAGATGTATGGAACCTGTTGGGATCTATCTACCAAAGTAATGCTTCCGGATTTGATACTGACACGTTCAGAATGACGATGACTGCATTGACCCCTATTAGGGGGGCCGGACGGGTACGCTCGTACAATACATATGAAGAAGAGTGTAAAAACCGTCGAGGAATTGTCGTAATTTATAATAAAGGGAACCTATGCCTCCTGCGTGCTCTTGTGGTATCTATGGCTTATGCCTTGGACGATAAAAATTTAATACAAATTAGGAAAAATACACATAAAATGCAAGATCTAAAGGTTACCCAACTTATGAGTGAAACAGGGATACATATACCCGAAGATGGTGCCGGTGTCTACGAAATAGATCAACTCCAAAATCATCTAAAGAACTTTAAAATAACAGTTTATAAGTATGGTACAAAGGGTAGAGAGCTGCTATATGAAGGTCCTGACGCCATACATAAAATTAATTTACTTCATCATAAGAATCATTATAACGTCATAACCAATCTCACAGCAGCGTTTGTCTGTGCCTATTACTGTGAATATTGCCATGTACCTCATAATAACAAAAATGATCACAGATGCACCATTTGTTGTCCATGTTGTCAAGAAGTACCCCCTTGCGTAAAAGTAAGAGAAGAGATCCTCTGTCAAGACTGTAATAGGAAGTTCCGTGGTTTAATTTGCTATAACAAACATAAATCGTCAAATTCAGTAAAAAATGCGGCTATTTGCAGCCAAATAAAACGTTGTGAGAAATGTTTAAAGGTAATTAAGCAAAATCATGATCATATATGCGGTGAAATTTTCTGTATAACATGTAATCAGTATACTACATCTAATCACTATTGTTTCATACAAGTGGATAATCGTGCTCCTAAAACTAAGCATTTACTTTTTGTCTTTTACGATCTTGAAACCAGACAAGACAAAATATTGGCAAATGGAACCAGAGAACATATACCCAATCTCTGTGTTTTACAAAAAAGATGTGATAAATGTATAGATGAGAAAAATCTATATTTTTGCATGAAGTGTGGTTATAGAGAAATTATCTATACAGAGAATGTTATTCCTTCTTTTATACAACATATTCTTACAATACGTAAAAAATTTAAAAAAGTAGTGATTGTAGCTCACAATGGCCAAAGTTTTGATCATCAATTCTTACTTCATCATATTATGCAGGGTACTGATTTACAAATAGATGTGATAATGAGAGGTACAAAAATAGTTATGCTGGGTTTTGATAACGTGAAATTCATCGACAGTCTAAATTACTTTCCCATGCCTCTCGTCGCGTTACCTAAAGCTTTCGATCTGCAGGAGCTCAAAAAGGGGTATTTTCCACACATGTTTAATACGCTAGAGAATTGCAGTTATGTGGGGCCTATGCCTGATATTTCATATTATGACCCCAACAGTATGAAAGACGAAGCCCGATGTAAATTTCTAGACTGGTATGAGGAAAATAAGCTACAGATTTTTAATTTACAGAAGGAATTGGTTGAATATTGTAGAAGCGATGTTGATATATTAGCCAAGACCTGTTTAAAATTCAGGAAGATGTTTATAGATGAATGTAACGTATGTCCTTTTACGGAAAGCGTTACAATTGCATCAGCATGTAACCTGGTATACCGTCGTAACTTTTTAAAGTCTAAAACTATAGGTATCATACCTATTAATGGTTATCGATGTGCAGATAATCAATCTAAGATAGCAACCCAGTGGCTCATATGGGAAGAATTACAGAGAGGTATCAATATTCAGCATGCTGCCAAGCAAAAGGAAGTTATTATATCAGGAGTTAAAATTGACGGATACTGTCCTGAAACTAACCAAATTTTTGAGTTTTTCGGTTGTTACTACCACGGTCATACTTGTATAACTAGTAACAGAGACAAGCCCACTCATGAAGACCCTTCCGATACACTAACTAATAGATATGAACGAACAGTAATGAAAATTAATAGACTGAGACAGCTTGGACACGAAGTTGTAGAAATATGGGAATGCGAGTTTAGAAAGCAAATGCAGTTAAATAAACAGATAAATATCCTAACAGAAAATCATCCTTTAATGGTTCACACTCCTCTTAATCCGCAAAATGCATTTTACGGAGGTCGTACAGAAAATATCCGCACATTTTATCAAGTTGCAAAGGGTGAAAAGATAAAATACGTCGACGTTTGCTCTCTGTATCCTTGGGTATGTAAATATGGCAAATTCCCCCTGGGTCATCCTAAAATATATATAGGGAATGAATGTCAACAACTTAATTTGAATGAAACAGAAGGCATTATCAAATGTAAAATCCTACCTCCTCAGAATCTGATGATACCTGTCCTTCCTACGAAAATGAATGATAAATTGTTGTTTGTAATTTGTCGCACTTGTGGTAATACAACAAACCAAAGTAGATGTACTCATAATGAAGATGAACGTTGTCTGATAGGTACGTGGGTGGTGGATGAAGTAAAGAAGGCTGTAGAGAAAGGTTATAAAATATTGGAAATATACGAGTTTTGGTCATATGAAGTGACACAGTATGACGGTGTTAATAATTCGTTGGGTTTATTCACTGAAATGATGAATAAATTTGTAAAGATGAAGACGCATGCTTCGGGATGGCCATTAAGTTGCGTTACTCAAGAACAGAAAGACCACTATATTGAAGACTTTCTAAATAATGAGGGTGTTCAGTTGGAATTTTCTGAAATCATTAAAAATGCAGGTTTAAGATCCCTAGCAAAATTAATGTTAAATTCTTTCTGGGGTAAATTTGGCCAACGACAGAATCTACCTAAAACTTCGATCATTAAACAACCCTGCGAGTTATATAACCTTCTTAATGACCCTTCGAAAAATGTGAACAATATCCAAGAAGTAAATGATGAGGTGCTTATAGTCTCATGGGAGTTTGTGAAAGAAGCTGCAAATCCTTTATCTACGGTAAACAAGTGCATAGCTGCATATGTCACTACACAGGCTCGCCTTAAGTTATATAGCTATCTGGAACAACTTGGAGATAGAGTATTGTACTATGACACTGACTCTATTATCTATATTTCAAGGGAAGATGAGTCTGATGTGTCTACAGGTAGCTTCCTCGGAGATATGACTGACGAGCTGGAGGAATATGGTCCTGGAAGTTATATAGTAGCATTTGCCTCAGGGGGTCCTAAGAGTTATGGATACATCGTGTTTAGTCCCAAATATAACACGTACTATACACTGTGTAAAGTTAAAGGTTTCTGTCTTAATTTTAATGCTTCTAACCTTATCAATTTTGGCACCATGAAAGACAAAATAGTAGAGGAAAATCATGAACCCATTTACATTACATCCAGGAATATAAGAAGAACTATGGATCATCAGGTTATTACTAAAGAAGAAACCAAAATATTTAAGCCGAATTCAACAAAGAGAGTATTTTCCGAAGAATTTAATTCCGTACCTTACGGATATAAAAGACTGAAATTTTAGTTCATGTATACCCTTTTATAACATTGTCACCTGTATATTTAATTTTGCTTATTGTAAACATTATATTATGTAAGGTTAGATGGTATGTCATCTATTTGAATAAAAATTATATATTTTATAAAGTTAATAAAATTATTATTATTATTATTTTGTTTTATTGTGTACTGCCGCCATCTTTGAGTTTCATTAGTGTTGCTCTCATAAAAATCTAGAGTCTTGTTTTCACATCCCGTAGAGTTAATAGATGTGTGTTATTATTATTATTATTATTGTCTAATTATTACTATTAATATTATTAAATTCAAATCCCGCGCCCTCTCATTTCTGCGTGTCTCTACAATATTACCGGGGTACACCTTTGTCGGCATATGTCAAAGGAAAAAGTTCCCACGGTATACCTTTGTCGGTATACGTCAAAGGATTAGAAAAGTTCCCACGGTCTTCAAAAAGTTCCCACGCCCAAGTGCCCCATATTCTACTAACGTGCGGATGGAAATTATTCAGAATTTGATGATTAACGCAATGCAATTTCTAAAGATTATTTAAGCAATATTATTATTTACTATTTTTACATTTAGTTAAAATGATAAATATCTAGTATCACAAAAATATGACTTCACTGATATTTTGTGCACTTTGTGCTAATGCTAATTCGGGCGATTTAGTTCGTTTCTTTTTAGAAGTAGGAGTAATGTAGTATTTTAAATTAATTGCATAAAAAATATTTATAATCCGAATTATTTTTTTGATTTTATTTTATACACAAGAATAATTAATAACAATAACCATTATTTATCGTAATCGTTGTGGTTCTAGTATAGTTCGTAAACTGTTTTTTGAAAAAGAAGTACGCCATAAAGGATGCAAATAGACGTAGATTAATAAAATAATATAATTGATTAACTGTAGTTATCATTTAAAAAAAGACTAATAAAACTAATTGAAGTGGCAAGATTTCACAGAAGAATACCAAGGAGAAAGTTCAAATAAGTCAAGAGGCACAGGAATTGCTAACTCGCTCGCTGTCTAAATTATAATAAATGAAAATTTGGGTGTGCTCCAGAAGACTGTGTAAAAGTGATATAATTAGAAAAGGGCTCGCAACTGCACTCGCAGACAATCTTACAACATGCACATTTTCTAGGTTAGGTGCGAGCGACTTATTTCAATTGCCGTCTAGGCCAGTCAATAAAAACATTATACATCGCAAACGCGCATGTATCTACGATTGTTTTATATGTTATTAGGATCCCTGAGAGTAGTTTATACCCAATATGTTATTAGGATCCCTGAGAGTAGTTTATACCCAAGTTTGCAACCCTGAAAACCCTGTGCTACTCCCGTGGTGCTCGAAAAACTGCGAAATTCTGGCACTTGTTGCATTTGTTTTGAAAATAATAACTTAAGGAAGCGTTTCTCGGGTATTTTCATACTATACTTTTGTAAAGCAGCAAATTTGCTACAATTTAGGCCCAACCAGAGCTCTCTAGGTCCATTGGTTGCGGAGATACAACCAGTGAAAGATGGGCAATTTTTTCTAAAAAGTGAAAATTTATCGGTAGGGTCATTTTCTAAGACACGTGCCGGCTAAACTAATGCTCCTAGTTTAGAAAAGTCATGACAAAGGAATTTGTAGAAAATTGAACTAGCTTTAATTTAATCCCAAAATGGTGCCTCTAGGCCTCATAGTTTCCTCAGAAACTAAAAAATAGTAAAACATCGGATTTTGGGAAAATGATGAAAACATTGTACTGATTAATGTATTTCTTTAAAAAAACTTGCAAGAACTTGAATTTAACATAACGTAAACATAAAATAAAGAACGTAAACATAAATGTAAACTATAAAATACTATTTACACAGTCAAGCACAAATACCTCAGTAGTTTAAAACTTCGCCCTTTTGGAAGGTCGGGGTCTCATCCAGTCTGGATTAGTGGAAGTGGGAGGGGGAGGAGAGATGAGGGTTTCCGGAGGTGGAGGCGAGTCGTCATATGTTGTTGGGTCATCCACATCCTCGTCCTCCCCGTCCAGGACGATAGGGGTGGTGTTGCTGCAACTTCGACCTTGGCAAAAGGAACATAGGATAGAGCACTTAAGCCCTGCCTTTTTGCAAGTGCACGGCCCTAAGCACCCTTTCTTGCATTTGCAAGCCATCATTTTAAGCAGCGTTTGAGGAGCGGGCTCTGCGCACATTGTGACTGGCATGAGACCTTGTTCGCTGGTAGCCCATCCCCAGTCACACGGGTTTTTATCGACCCCCAACCGCTTTTGCACCTGGTGATAGGTCCTCCTTGCAGCTTTTGTGGTGCCAGGGAGGCGGCCAATTTTACAAATGCTGAGTATCGCAGGGTGTTCAGCGTTCCCTCATCTTCTCCGTAGAGGTTCATCAAGATTTTCTCGCCAGCATTTCCTACTTCTTCCTGGTTGGAGTTTGGATCAAGGAAAATGCTGGCGAGGTATATCCAGTGGGGTTTCTTTTGAAGACGTTGCACCACTTCATCTTGCCTTGCCAGAAAAGGGCAGAGGTGGTGTCACACCCACTGATGGCATGCAGGAAAAAAACCGTCTGTGGTACCTGCATTTCTCCACATGTGAAGGAATTTGCTGGATATTGGGCGCACTCTGACCCATCTCTGCCGCCTTTTTGGAAGTACACGTTCGCATGTAGAGAGCTTAAGCCGTTGAGAAGGATCAGTAGGTCGACGTCCTCTCCAATGATGAAAACTTGGTCGAACGATGAGCTCTTGGAGAGGGCAGTCCTCACTATATCAGCATCGGCGTCTTCTTGAGATTGATGTACCTCGATATCCTGCCTCTCAAATTCATGGTGATCAGTCGGCGTTTGGTAGATTCATTTGAGAGCAGTTTTGCTTGGGACAATTTGATGGGTGTTGATTCATAAAAAAAAATGTCACTGCAGGAGAGAGAAGCAGAGCGTCGCAGGCGTTCAGCTGATTTAGTGCTCCTCATAGCTGCATCTTGTGGCTTGTGGGTATCCATCAAAAACCACAGATACGTTTTTGCCAAACCAGTTGACAACGTAGCTGACGTATCGCCACAATGGTTCTGACCGAATCATATATACAGGGTGTTTCATGAGGAACTGTACATAGTCCAATGGTAGATAGGGCCCATCAAGGTTAGTAACAAACCACTATTTAAAATCATTTTAGCCAAGTATTTAGGGTTGTACAGGGTGATTTATGATTTTTTACCAGAATTTGCTTTCGTTGCCTTTTAGAAACTAATTGTCTGATTCAATTTATTTTCGGTACACATTAAGTACTATCAAATACCAACAGTTCGCCATAATTACAAAACCAAAATTCCAGGTCCGTATTAGAAAAAATTTCATTTTATCTATGCCCCCTAAAAAGTTCACCCTGTATATATTTTTTTTAAATCTTATTACTGTAGTTTGAAAGTACATAAACTACTAACAAAAGTGGAGTACTTCGTTTTCTTGTCACACTCACAACAGATACAAAATAAAAACATTAAATTTAAACATTATCTTGTTAAAGTTCAAACTTTCAGTAATTCAATGCTAGTTGTCAAAGTTCCTATCAGTTTAAGTTTCTAAGTAAATATAACTATTATTAGTTAAAAATATTATGAAATACCAACAGTTAGTCGCAATCAACAAGACTCCAGGACCGTATTAGGAAAAATCATCATCTCTTCGATTCCTCCTAAAATTTTCACCCTGTATATCTTATTCTTAACTTTACTTGCTATAATTTAAAAGTACATAAAGTATCAACAAGTGGTGTAGTGTGATCCGTTTTCTTATTACACTTTCAAAAGGTATTAAACCAACAAAATTTATCTCGATAAAATTGACATTTTCAATAAATTGGTTTCAGTTAGAGCAGCTATTCTGTCTGTAAATAATACTCATTGAATTTTAAAACAATTTAATAGTAACAGAACAGAAAGAACAAGCAAAATAAAAAACGCAACATGAATACAAAACATAACAAAACAAAATAATACAACATATTAACATAATAAAAAGTAAAAATCTATAACTTATTTTCCAAATGTAAACCCCCCTCTTCACGGCATTTTATTTGTCTAACTACTAAATGTCCCACAGAATTTCGTATAACGTCTGGGTAGTTTCTCATTACGTTACAATACTGTTCAATTCGGTCTATTAATTGCTGCTCTCAAGTTGGACTAATGGCATTAGGAACGTAGAAACAAAAGTTATACCTCATCAACAATTTTACCTGTCAAACTATTGCCAAAGCCGACTACTCCTTTTGTTAACAGTGTCATTAGATAAAAAATCTATTATATTCCTACTGTAGAAAAAATTGACAAACTTTCGCAGAAATCCTGCACAAATGTCTTTAGCTGCACACTAAATGAAATAGGTTCATTTCTTAAAACTAGAACTGAACATGAAAATATTCTACATTACAAATTAGAACAGAATGTACTAGATTACCCTTTATTTACTACACAACTTATGTGTCGGTAGTTGGACGTTCATAATTATTATTGAAAAGTGTGGATCACACTACAGTACTTGTTGATACTTTATGTACTTTTAAATTATAGCAAGTAAATAAGTAATAAGATATACAGGGTGAAAATTTTAGGAGGAATCGACGAGATGATGATTTTTCCTAATACGTTCCTGGAGTCTTGTTGATTGCGACTAACTGTTGGTATTTCATACTATTTTTAACTAATAATAGTTATAATTACTTAGAAACTTAAATTGACAGTAACTTTGACAACTAGCATTGAATTACTGAAACCATATACGCAGTTCTGGCCTGTTGGAGAAATCCAGTGCCAATAAAACTTAAAAAAAAAAAAAAAAAATTACTGAAAGTTTGAATTTTAACAAGATAATGTTTAAATTTAATGTGTTTATTTTGTATCTGTTGTAAGTGTGACAAGAAAACGAAGTATTCCACTTTTGTTGGTAGTTTATGTACTTTCAAACTTCAGTAATAAGATTTAAAAAAAACATATACAGGGTGAACTTTTTAGGGTGCACAGATAAAATGAAATTTTTCCTAATACGGACCTGGAATTTTGGTTTTGTAATTATGGCGTACTGTTGGTATTTGATCGTACTTAAAGTGTACCGAAAATAAATTGAATCGGACAATTAGTTTCTAAAAGGCAACGAAAGCAAATTTTGGTAAAAATTCATAAATCACCCTGTACAACCCTAAATATTTGGCTAAAATGATTTTAAATCGTGGTTTGTTACTAACCTTGATGGGCCCTATCTACCATTAGACTATGTACAGTTCCTCATGAAACACCCTGTATATTCAACATATTTCATTTTAAATAAAACAAGAAAAACGGTATGTAATTTTGCTTGTTTAATGAATTTTCAGTATTTGTTTAGTGTATGTTTATTTGAAGCCATATGTTACATCTAAAATGTTAAATTCAAATTATTGCACGTTTTTTTAAAGAAATATATACCAACATTATTCAGTACAATGTTTTCCCAAAATCCGATATTATACTATTGTTTCGTTATTGAGGAAACTATGAGGCCTAGAGGCACCATTTTGGGATCAAATTGAGGCCAATTCAATTCCGTACAAATTCATTCATTTTCTCTAGGAGTATTAGTTTAGCCGGTACGTGTCATAGAAAATGACCCTACCGATAAATTTTAACATTTTAGAAAAAATTGTCCATCTTTCACTGGCTGTATCTCCACAACCAATGGACCTAGAGAGCTCTGGTTGGGCTTAAACTGTAGAAAATTTAGTTTGCTTTACAAAAGTATAATGAAGATACCCGAAAAACGCTTCCTTAAGTTATTATTTTCAAAAAAAATGCAACAAGTGTCAGAATTTCGCAGTTTCTCGAGCACCACGGGAGTAGCACAGGGTTTTCAGGGTTGCAAACTTGGATATAAACTACTCTCAGGGGTCCTAATAACATATAAAATAATCGTGGATACATGCGCGTTTGCGATGTTTGTCTTTTCTTGTGTCGATATTGACTGGCCTAGTCATTCCATGTCGAAATAACACACTTACGTTCAAGAACTGTCTCGCACAGTACACATGCAATGTTTAAATATTATACTTTATGAAAAGTGTCTGCAAAACCGCCGTTTTAATGAATTGCTACTGATCCGCTGCGTACTCTACAATAACCTAGAATTATCCGACCGCCACGAAAACTTGACGATCTAAGCCCAAAAATAGATGGTGGTTGATTTGAGCTTTTTTTCCTCAAATGTGTTTTGATTATTTTAAAAAAGGAACATCTTGGAACCTAACTTGATATATGAGGAGCAACAGAACAAAACGTGATAAATCCACTTTTGGCAAAATTTGAGTTAGATGCAGATTACGCGTTTTAGGGATGAGATAAATCCATTGGCGATGTCAGATTTATACAAAACGTAATGTATCCTGTTGAAAATGCATCTTAAAACAGAGAATTCAATCAAACGCAATGTATCCAAATTTATGTATGAAAATTCAAGAATTCATTCAAATCGTTATAAATCCTTATAGTGCTCTGTAAGTATGGGCATTTTCCTGCATTGAAGTTTACTGTTTTATTAACATTTATTTTAAAAGTTTTGATAGCATACAATAGATGGCCGAATATATCGAGGATACTTTATTTTAGTATCAAATGACATCAGTGATATCTGACAACTGGGAAATGTCAAAAGAAACCACGTATGTGTAAATATTCGTGTGAATAGTAGTTCTTAATCAAATACAATGGATGGTGATGTCTTAGTAAAAGAAAAGGGCCTTAAGGTGCATAAACCCAAAAGTAATGCGAGGGAATTACGCCATAAACGAAGTTAAGTCCTACAAATTGAATATATTGTCATTATCAAAAAATTAAGCAATGTAACTTTGCAGATATAGAGATACAGATCCAGAACTTACAAAATTCAAAAGACCCTGCAAACATAATGGCCCCAGCTATTATTGTAATAAATTAAGTTTAACTGACATAAAAATGATAAAAAGAAAACTATATTGTGATTCAAATAAAACAAACCAGGATATGAGGCTTTGCCATTTCATAAGTGTATGTGACATTAATAGGAGAAGAAGTAAAAATCGAAATCCTAAGGGAAGAAATATAACTGCCACTTATTATTTGAAAAGCAGAAATTTTTAAAGTGCACTCCGGGTTTGTGTGAAATTCTTTACATCAGCACTGGGTGTTACAGTACGACGGGCAAACCGGATTGCAAATTTAATATACGAGGGAAAGGTGCCAAAAGAAAATAGGGGTGGTGATAAACAGTCGCAAAAAAGTGTAGAGAAAAAGGCTTGTGTGAGGGAGTTTATAGGGAATTTGAAAGGAAGTGAGAGTCACTATAACCGTAAGAATCATGCAAGATATATTTGGGAGCTAGCTTAAATAGAAAAAAATTATGCGAAATATATAATTCACAATGTGCTACAAATAATTTAAAAGTTAGTCTATCAATGTTTAAAAGAATTTTTGAAAAAGACTTTAATATAGGATTTGCATCACCAGCTTCTGATACGTGTGGCTTATGCACGAGATTGAAGTATAAAATAAAATATGCAATAGATGCCAGGGTTAAAAGCGACTCAATGTTAGACCATAGGATACATATGAAAATAGCTAATGCCTTTTATGAAATATTGAAAGAAACGCCTGCGAACTCATACACACTGTGCTTCGACTTACAACAAGTACAGCCATTACCACGCACACCTATATCTGATGCGTTTTATTCCCATCAGATAAGTTATTACTCCTTTTGTTGTGTACAAGTTAGAAGTTAATACACTGGATCCAACCTTTTATACGTGGACGGAAGACTGAAGACCAGGCGCCTTTCACAGGCGCTGGGAAGTATTTTTCCCACTTATTTGTAAATTGTTTACGGGCATTGGTAATAATTTATCCCATACGCTTTAGTGGCGTCATCTACCATTGAGAAGCCACACTTTGGAAAAAAATTTATAAAGCTGTAGGGGAACTGTAAGATGTCTAGAAATTATTAGAAATCCTGTGATGCAGTTATAGTGAGTGGTTTTGGCGCGCAAGACAGGTGTTTTCGTGAATTTATTTAACTAAACTATTGAAAAAGGTAAGAGCTAAGCTAATTTTTTGGTAATATAATTAGTATGTGGTGTTCTTCATCTCCCTAATTATAATAAAGCCCAAAAACATCACAGGGGGTTGTGTAAGAGGGCAGTTATTCTTCGGGAAGCATAATTCCCATTGCCCACTGTGCATGGTATTTGTGTAATATTTTTTTGGGATAATTCAAATTTATTATAAATGTTGTTTGTAGTTTATTTGTGGCGGATAGTTAATATTCATTGATCTTAATTCTGGGAATCACGCCAAATTCTAAAAAATAAATAGAAATAAGAAAATTGCCAAAATATGTCAAGATAAAAGTGTAGTATCAAAGGCAAACCTCAACAGTTTGCCCCAGAAAACCACTGTATATAGTTCTAAATGAATATAAATACAATATTGTTATCTAAAATTCGTATCAGTGGTTTTCTAGTATTTTACACTAGAAAATATAACAAAATGTATATTATATAATATTTAGATATATATATATATATATATATATATATATATATATATATATATATATATATATATATATATATATATATATATTTATATGATATGTAAAAAACAATTATAAAACAATAACTTATCTTAACAGAACGTTTCGAACCAAAGTCTAGGTCCTTTCTCAACTGTGATTACAAAAAATGACTTGTCAAAAAAGATCACTTTGACACCTGACACTGATTATTAATTAATGCATAGATCACTAGATAAAGAATTCTAATTTATTTTGATATTTCCG
This sequence comes from Rhagium mordax, assembly GCA_963680705.1. Taxonomy (NCBI): domain Eukaryota; kingdom Metazoa; phylum Arthropoda; class Insecta; order Coleoptera; family Cerambycidae; genus Rhagium; species Rhagium mordax. Next base: position 45,428,692 of record OY796656.1, read on the forward strand.
TCACGTATTTCTTTTTGGAGAATCGGTAGCCAGACTTCGTCTAGCAACACTGAACTAGTAGAGACGCAGTTGGTACTATTTAGTTGAATACAGGAACTCTCTTTAAGTTGTCGTTTATTACAATGTGTCTCCGTTTGAATTATTTTTGCCTGTGTCCAACTAAATCTGTGGCCATTACTCCAAGCATGTTGTGCCAGTGTAGATTTATCAACTTGGTAATTTTTAACGTTATTTTTGTGTTCAGATATTCTAACTTCTAATGGTGTAGACGTCTCACCTATATATAGCTTTTCACACTCGCATGGAATGCTATAAATACAATTTTTAGATTTTTGAACACTGTTAAAAGGTTTGGTTTTTGTTAAGAATGATCTGATGGTATTGCAAGTTTTAAAGGCGATTCTTATATTGAACTTATTACCAAGTCGTCTAAGTCTATCAGAAAAACCAAAAATATATGGAATGGTCATTGTGGTTACCGGTTGTTCTCTCAAAATTCTCTGTTGTTGCTGATTTTGTCTATTCTCAATTTCAAGAAATGATTTATAGAAAAAAGACTCATACAAATAGATATTTGAATTTTAACTCCAACCACCACCTAAATGTTAAAAAAGGTGTAATTAAATGTTTGTATGAAAGAGCTAAAATAATCTCTTCAACAAATGAAATTTTTAAATAACGAAATTCTTTTTATAAAAACTGTCTTAAAAGAAAATAATTATCCACAGGATTTTGTTGAGAATAGACAAAATTGAAATTGAAATTGAGAATAGACAAAATCAGCAACAACAGAGAGTTTTGAGAGAACAACCGGTAACCACAATGACCATTCCATATATTTTTGGTTTTTCTGATAGACTTAGACGACTTGGTAATAAGATCAATATAAGAACCACCTTTAAAACTTGCAATACCATCAGATCATTCTTAACAAAAACCAAACCTTTTAACAGTGTTCAAAAATCTAAAAATTGTATTTATAGCATTCCATGCGAGTGTGAAAAGCTATATATAGGTGAGACGTCTAGACCATTAGAAGTTAGAATATCTGAACACAAAAATAACGTTAAAAATTACCAAGTTGATAAATCTACACTGGCACAACAATGCTTGGAGTAATGGCCACAGATTTAGTTGGACAAAGGCAAAAATAATTCAAACGGAGACACATTGTAATAAACGAAAACTTAAAGAGAGTGCCGGTATTCAACTAAATAGTACCGACTGCGTCTCTACTAGTTCAGTGTTGCTAGACGAAGTCTGGCTACCGATTCTCCAAAAAGAAGTACGTGACGGAAATATCAAAATAAATTAGAATTCTTTATCTAGTGATCTATGCATTAATTAATAATCAGTGTCAGGTGTCAAAGTGATCTTTTTTGACAAGTCATTTTTTGTAATCACAGTTGAGAAAGGACCTAGACTTTGGTTCGAAACGTTCTGTTAAGATAAGTTATTGTTTTATAATTGTTTTTTACATATCATATAAATATATATATATATATATATATATATATATATATATATATATATATATATATATATATATATATACATATAAACCGGCATTATCAGGCCCAAAATTGTATGTCTTTAGAGTATACTAAGCCCGACACCTACTTACGAAGCCCGACTCCGGGCTTGGTAAAAACTTACGTGTATATTTAAGTGGTTAAGCTTGGTAGGGCTAATGGAACGTCCTCCCCAAATTTTTGATGGGCTTGGTAAGGTCGGTATTTCTCTCAAAATATACAGAATTAATTCCGAAAATTTCATATAGAGGGCGCACAACTTGATCAGTATATACAATGATAATATATGACCGATTTAGCGAAGCCCAGTATTTTATTCGTATGATGCGTAGCCCGAAAACTTGCCAACATCGCATCAGGTAAAGTAGCTGTCTCTTCTAATGAAACAATTGAAAGTTACCGTGAATAAATTCATTTTATTAAGAAATACACCAATTAAAAAACTGGAAGTAGTAAGTACTATGATAATTTTCACTAATAATAAAATTGTCAAGTACAGTTTTGTTTATAAAAATAAAAGCCAATAAATTTTTAATGGGTTCATTTTAGGTGGATTACTCTATAAATAATCACGAAACTCGAACCGTCATTATTTTTAAATTAGTCGATGTAATTCGATGTCAATTTTAATTCTCTTTTAATTTATCGTTAAATGCAGTTTATTCAACTGTTAAAGCTGTTCATCCATTTAGGTTTTGCATAAGGAAGCAACTGAATCAAATAAGAGAAAATTAAAGTTAGAATTAGAATATTATGTTTTTTTAAAATTATAAAGTGTTTGGAATTTAAGAATACTATTATCTAAAGAGAAAAATATAGTGGGTCCCAGGATCAGGTAACGCACTCTTGTAAACTATTTTATTTTTGATTTGCCGAGAAAGTCATTATTTGTAAAAAGTTTTGCTTGTCTTAGGAAGCCATAAGCAGCCGTCAAACTTGAGATCATTTTACAGGGTATTCTAAAATTGTTTTATGGCATTAGTATTTAGTCACTTAATTCTAAAAATTAGAATATAATTTTTCTTATTAGATTTTATTTAACATTTTCTTCTTTAAATTTATTTATTTTTTATTTATTTTTTGAAATTAGATTGATTTCTACTTTAATTTTGATTATTGGTTGAGGTTATCAACCTGAGCGAATTGAAGCTGGTATTTATTTATTATTTTATACTTTATTAGTTTCTTTACCTATAATAATTTCAATTTTTTTTTTATCATGAAAAATGTAATTCTTTAAGTTTTTATTTTTTTTATTAATAATGTAAATAGAGTTTTTATATATTTATGTATAAATTTAGTATTTTTTGTTAAAATACGTATATTTTTTATTTATTTATGATTACCTAAAGCTCATGTAGAGGCTTCTGTTTCAGGGTCAATAATTCTGGCAGGTATTATATTAAAATTGGGATGTTATGGATTTTTACGTTTAATAATATTATTTATTGAAATTGGAATAAAAATTCATTATTATTTTATTATTATTAGGTTAGTAGGTGGATTTTTGGTTTCTTTGATTTGTATTCGTCAAAGAGATATAAAATCTTTAATTGCTTATTCTTCAGTTGCACATATAGTGATAGTATTAGCAGGTATTATAACGTTAAATATTTGAGGGTTTTGAGGTTCTCTGGTAATGATAAATGCTCATGAATTATGTTCTTCTGGTTTATTTTGTTTAGCTAATATTTCTTGTGAACGAATAGGGAGACGAAGACTTTATTTAAATAAGGGATTTTTAAATTAAATTATACCTAGACTTTCATTGTGACGATTTTTACTTTCTTCTTCTAATATAGCGGCTCCTCCCTCTTTAAATTTAATAGGAGAAATTTTGTTAAGTAATAGTTTAATTTCATTTGTTGAATAAGAATATTTTTATCTTTAATTTCGTTTTTTAGAGCTGTGTATTCGTTATTTTTATATTCTTTTTCTCAGCATGGTAATTTTTATTCAGGGACATTTTCTGTTTATCAAGGAATGTTACGCGAATATTTATTATTATTTTTACATTGAATACCTTTAAATTTATTAATTTTAAAGGGTGAATATTTGGTGTTATGAATTTAATCTAAGTAGTTTATAAAAAATATTGATTTGTGATTTCAAAGATATAGTTTTCTATTTTAGATAATTATTCTATTTGTAAATTTATTTTAATTTATTTTTATTAATTTTTTTATCACTTTTTTTCTCTTAGGCTACATTTTTTAATCCAAAATTTTAATTTAATTATTGAATTAAATTTATTAACAATAAATTCTTTATCTGTAATTATAACTATCTTATTAGATTGAATGTCGTTATTATTTATAAGATATGTTTTATTTATTTCTTCTATAGTAATTTATTATAGTCAAGAATATATGTTTGTTGATGAAAATTTAAATCGATTTATTTATTTGGTGGTTATATTTGTTTTATCAATAATATTATTAATTATTAGACCTAACTTAATTTCAATTTTATTAGGCTGAGATGGATTAGGTTTAGTTTCTTATTGTTTAGTAATTTATTACCAAAATGTTAAATCTTGTAATGCTGGGATATTAACAACATTATCTAATCGTATTGGAGATGTTGTTTTACTTATATCTATTGCTTGAATAATAAATTATGGAAGAAGAAATTTTATTTTTTATTTGGATTTAATAAAAGAAGATTTTTCTATAAAATTAATTTCATATATGGTAGTTTTAGCTACTATAACTAAAAGAGCTCAAATTCCTTTTTCTTCTTGATTACCTGCTGCTATAGCAGCTCCAACTCCAGTTTCTTCTTTAGTTCATTCTTCAACTTTAGTTACAGCTGGGGTTTATTTATTAATTCGTTTTAATTTTTGTTTTTCTTCAAATTTAATATTAATTTTATTGTTAATTTCAAGTTTAACTATATTTATATCAGGTTTAGGGGCTAATTTTGAATTTGATTTAAAAAAAATTATTGCTTTATCAACATTAAGTCAATTAGGTTTAATAATAAGGATTTTAGCTTTAGGAGAGTATAAATTAGCTTTTTTTCATTTATTAACTCATGCTTTATTTAAAGCTTTATTATTTATATGTGCAGGAAATATTATTCATAATTTAAATAATTGTCAAGATATTCGTTTCATAGGAAAATTAAATAAGCATATACTTGCACTTTTTTTAATATCAGAAAATTTTCTTTATGTGGGTTACCTTTTTTATCTGGATTTTATGAATTTAGTTCTGTCCATGTTGGGTCAAATTATTATTATAAAAATTTCATTCAACACTTATGAGTTGAAAATAAGGGTTTCCCAAAATAAGTGTAATATATTAACTCAGTTGGGCTTGGTAAGGTGACGCTATGAAGTGGCTTTACAAGTACTGGAAAATATATGATTAAGTGAATATTAAATAAGGTTACCCCTCTCCTCTAGCAAAATGTATATAAATTGTCCTACGCGCAGTCACGTGAAATACGCACTTCTAAATACAATAGGAAGCCTGGGCTTCTGAGAGCCGGTGATATGTACCAGGCTTGGTATAGGTTGTTGGGTACGTATATGAGGTTGAAGTATTTGCATGAGAGTGTAAACGATGTTTGACAGTCGCACGTCTGATATAACACAAACCACAGCTGTAGCAAAAAGTAATTCCTCATCATAATTTCCTGTTTTTTTTTGTCAAAAATCAACACTCTTGATATACTAACTGTGTAAGGTAGACTGAACGTTAAATGAATACAGCGACGTTCATTTGTGCAAATTTGCATGCACAAATCAGTTGCGCAAATTGCATGAGCATCTAAACAGATTTACAACGACTCAGTACATTTGTGCAAATTTGCATACACAAGCCAACTGGCACAATTTGCATGACTGTCTAAAAGCGCCTTAACCTTGGAACAACGAATTTACTTGATCAAATGCTATGGAATCGGAAATGTTTCTTATAAATACGCTATTGAAGTTTTCAATGAGAAGTATCCAGATGTTACAGTGATTCACAGTATGTAAATTAATTTATAAATTTGATACCCCCGGGGAAGTAAAAAATGTGAAAAAAAAACAAAAACAATTAAATGAAGATGACGCTGCTACCGGTGTAGTTTTAGACTGTAGATTGTAGAACACCCAAGATGGTCGTTAAATAATTTAGGTATTAGCAAATCTCATATTCAGAGGATAGCTTAGGCTAGACTCCTCCTGAAATAAAGTCATTTTATTATTATGATTATTATTATTATTTCGTGCATTCGAACCTAAATTAATTCACAAACTTTTAAGACTAATGGGCCATGGGATAGTTTCCTCTTAAAATTGTAGGTACTGGGCTCAGGAAAATACAATTTTCCGATTTATCACTAACAGTCGAAAGTTTAAAAACGACATATTGCATCATAGAATAAACGGTCCTTATTTTATTGATAGAATTTTGAACCAAGATACTTATTTAGAACTTTTAAATAATTTTGTTTTGGAAATTGGACAATGAAAATTTAAAACGTAGAAGAATAATTTTTCAACAAGACGGATGTCCAGCACATTCTACAATTCGAGTTCGAGTATTTCGGCCGCAACGATTTCGAAGACGACGTAGATTTATTAAAGCAAAAAATTGTAGAAGCTCTTGCAACCATAAATGAAGATGTGACCTCTAATGCATACGAAGAATTTAAAAAAAGATTAGAGAAATGTGTACTTTTTGGAGGTCTACATGTAAAATAGTTCTCAACTTAGTTAAATGAAATGTAATTTTTTTGAAATTAAGTATTTTAAATAATTGGAAACACTTTGCTAAATAAAATGTTCAATAAAGATGTAAAAAAGCAATTCCCTTAAAAGTCCATAAATTTTCAAATTTTTAGAATACCCTGTATAATTTATCTTAAGTTTGACGACTGCTTATGACTTCCTATGGCAAGGAAAACTTTTTATAAAGAATAACTTTTAGTAAATATTAGGGAGTTTACAAAAGTGCGGTACCTCATCCGGAGTCACACCTGGTTTGCCCAAATTAATATGATAATATACAGGAAGTCCCATTAGAATGGGTCATTCGCGATGCCATACTTTTGACTCGTCCTGTATGAAATACAAATTATTGCTTCCGGTAACATCAAAAAATTATATTTTATTCCTAATAGATTTTTGTAATATTTTGTGGTTTGAGCAGAAAAAAATCGATTTTAAAAAATTGCTCTATTTTATTTGTGTCTCGCCCAGTATACAAACACATATTTGTCACAATATATTATTTGAAGTTAAAGAAATAACATTCATGCAAAAAATTGCAATCGAATCCTTAAATTGCTATAAATATATCGGGTGGTCCAAAAATAACCGGAATTTTTATTTTATCCCATAACGTCTTTATTTTTTCATCGATTTTCAACCTGTTGGGCTCGTTTGACAGCTAAAGCCTCCAGCTAAATGATTCTCTATCAGACACTGATATAGTGATCGTAAATGTCAAGGCTGACGTATTTAAACTTGAGCAATTTTTAATAACTTATGGAATTTTGTTGAAATGCCGTATTTACAAACGGTTTGCATTATGATCATGGCTGGTCTTCTGGCAATATTTTGGTGGGCAGTTTTTAAAAATCGGTCAAGGAACTACGGAGCTGCACCAATAAATGTAGAGACGTGTTGTAAACGTCTCGGCAGCCATAGTAAAAATCGAAATTTTCATTTTCCTTTATAACTTTTTGATTCCATTACCGATTTTAATTTTTTTCGGGTCACTTAAAACCCAAAGCCTTCCACTACAATCATGAATGTCCGAAATTGACATGAATTATAAATCCAATATGGCAGAAGTGGTCAAATTTACCTAATATTTAAAAGCCGTAAGAATTTTTTAAAATGACAAATTAAATGACTTTTTTTTAACTTGAAGCCTATTCTAAGAACATTGTGATGCAGAACACGAAAATCGGTTAAGAACTTATAAAGGTGTATAACGTAGTCATGTACACTGTACACCACAACAACAGTATCAAATTAATTCTTAACAGAGTTACCTATGCAGTTATCGTCATGGTTACAAAACAAATGAACATTGATTCATAACTGTTATTTCAGCTGTTTTTAAATAAAAAGTGTCTTGTGGTACCTAGTTTTGTTATAATGGTGCTGTCAAATGAAGACAAGATTTTCATTAGGTATCTGTGGGAATTTGTAGAGGTTTTAAAACTAGCATAATTTTTATTGAACATGGAATACGGCTTAATTTTCAACAGTATTGCGAAGTTGTTCCGAGTCAAATGTTACCTTAAATTAGTGATTTCATACTCATGCAAATTAGTCGGTCTTGGTAACTACAATGAAATTTTAGGATGGACACTTGAATTTTTAAGAGAACATGCAGCAAATTTTATTGAACAAGAACACTGGCCTCCTAATAGTCCAGATCTTAATCCCCGTGACAATTACTTTTACATTTACAAGAACGGTTGTATAAGAATGGTCGTCATTTCAATAATTTAGGCGAATTGCGACAAAGAATTTTAGACTGTTGGGAAGAAACTGACCAGCAAATTATTAAATAAGCAATAGACGGTTGGCACAGGCAGGTTCAGGTCGTTGTGAACGCTAATGGAGGTCATGTTCCATTATTTAAGTATTAATTTTGACAATAAGTTATTGTTATTTAGTTAAATGATTCGTAATTAAATTATGTTTCTGGTTCAGCCCGTTATTTAATTAGATTTCATTTATTATTCATATCTTCGTAAGTCCTTAACCGATTTTCGTGATCTATAATACGTTCCAATGTTCTTAGAAGACAAGGCCTCAAGATAAAAGAAAGCCTAAATTCGCCATTTTAAAAAATTCTAGAGGCTTTTAAATATTAGGTTAATTTGATTACTTCCGCCATATTGGATTTATGATTCATGTCAATTTCTGAGATTTAATATTGTACTGGAAGGCTTTGGGTTTTAAATGACCCAAAAAAATTAAAATCGGCAAAGAATCAAAAAAGTTATAAAGGATAATAAAAAATTCCAGTTTTTACCATTGCTGCCGAAATGTTTACAACACGCTTCTACATTTTCTGGTACAGTTCCGTAGTTCCTTGACCGATTTTTTAAAACTACCCACCAAAATATTGGCAGAAGACCAGTCATGACAAACCGTTTGTAAATGCGGCTTTTCAACAAAATTCCAGCAGTTACTAAAAATTTCTCAAGTTTAAATACGTCTGCCTTGACACTTATGGTGATAATATCAGTTTTCGATAGAGAATCAAATAGCTGGAAAATTTATCTGTCAAACGAATCCAAAAAGTTGAAAATCGGTGAAAAAATAAAGAAGTTATACGATAAAATGAACATTCCGGTTTTTTTGGACCATATTTTATAAAAATAACCACTTTATATCTTTAACACCCTGTACCTTAAAAACTAGTCACAGGATTGAGTTGGGACATTGACAGTTCTGATCAGGAAATTAAAATCTACAACATACTAACACTAACATTTTAGCAAAAATTCACCTAGAGCCATTTTTGCCTATATGTATTTTGTGCGGGCCCTTTAGTTTTCTCCATGTTGAGGAAAAATTATTATTATAATAATTTTGTTGAACAGCTACGAATCTTTCAAAACGTTAATTATTGTAATAAAATACTTGAGAACATGAAAATAAAGGCAACGTTGCTGGGCTTCTCAAAATGCGTAAACTGTATTAACTATATACAGTCGGGCTTAGTAAGGTGGTGATGTGAAGTGGCTTGAGGGGGCTTGGGAAGAACTGGGAAATATATATTTAAGTAAATATTAAATAAGGTTACCCCTCTCCTGTTGCTAAATGTATATAAATTGTCCTATGCGCAGTCACGTGAAATACACACTTCTAACTACAATAGGAAGCCTGGGCTTCTGAGAGCCTGTGATATGTACCGGGCTTGGTATAGGTAGTTGGGTACGTATATATATATATATATTATATAATATACATTTTGTTATATTTTCTAGTGTAAAATACTAGAAAACCACTGATACGAATTTTAGATAACAATATTGTATTTATATTCATTTAGAACTATATACAGTGATTTTCTGGGGCAAACTGTTGAGGTTTGCCTTTGATACTACACTTTTATCTTGACATATTTTGGCAATTTTGTTATTTTGTAATTAGGTTAGAATTTAATATAAAAAAGCTAGAATATAGGAGAAAATGTATACTTCTAACGTTCTTGTACAAATTAATTAATAATAAAATCAATTGTCCATTTTTGCTGTCACGAATAAACTTTAGAATACCTCAAACAAGCACCAGACCTAAAAATATTACTTTTTATGTCAAAAATAACAAAAGTAAACTAGATAGAATGTGTTCATTTTTTAATGAAAATATAGTTAATATTGAATGTGATATATTTAATACAACTTTAAAACATTTTAAACTTAGTCTCAGGAGAATAAATGCTTCTAATTAATTATACTTGTTTAATTATTATTTAACACAAATAATCAGTAATCGTATTTCCTTATCACTATACGGTTATCCTGTAGTAACTACTCTCAACAATCTTATTATTATAATGCCATCACTTAGTAATACGTTAATTTTTTGTAGTATATAGAAACATGTAATTAGGTTAAGTATGAACCTGTTTGTTTCTTAAATAAATAAAATAAATAAATAAATAAATTTCTATTTATTTTTTAGAATTTGGCGTGATTCCCAGAATTAAGTTCAATGAATATTATTATAAATGATTTACACCAAAGTAAATGCATGCAATTGCCCTAAGTGTAAAAATAGCTCACTGAAATATTCTCCAAGAGGATATATGACGTAGCATTTGTTATGACTGAACACTGGGACCTGAATGATCCAAAACAGGCAGAAGCCGCATTGGCTTATTTTTACAGCCTACCAGATGATGAAACCCTCTTTGAACAAGACGAAGATTTTTATGCCATAGAGGAGTTGCAGGAGTTACAGGAGCTGCATGAAGGTGAGAACTAATTTCAAGATGAGCCTGCAAACACAAATAGTGAAACCATAATGATTATATGCGAGGCAGAAGATACAGTAATAGCTGACCCAGTGCCATCTACCTCTTTTACTGAACCAGTAGCTTATAATCAGAAAGGCAAGAAAAGGCCAACTGGGGTCCAAACTAAAAAAGCCGAGAAGGCGGCGGCAGACGCAATAAAATACGACGAGAAACTGAAATAGACCAGTGACAACCTCAAAATAGACTTTACGAAACCGGCGACCTGCAAAATGAATCCTGTGACCCGACCAAAAGAAATTGATTATTTTATGAAGCTTTTCACTGATGTAATTCAATCATTAGTAATCGAAACAAATAAATATGCAGCCCAACACCTGAAAAGAAAAAAAAATAGAAACTCTGATCCAGGACCATCGAAGAATTGGTCTGAAACCAACGCTGATGAAATAAAAGCCCTAATTGGTATGCTGATACTAATGGGTATACATCGGTTACACCGTCTATGCAATTAGGTCAACTGATCCGCTCCTTGGTGTAACCCAAATTTCCTAAATAATGTCATCAAAAAGATACAAAAAATTGATTGAGAACCTACACATCAACGACAATGAAACTGCAATTCCGAAAGGACAACCCGGATATGACAAACTACATAAACTGCGACCATTATTAGAAATAATACGCCAAAACAGTATCGAAGCCTATGAACCGTCCAAGAATTTCTCGGTAGATTAATCAATGATACCCTTCAAAGGTCGCTCTAGCTCTGGCATATGCCGAAAAAAAACATAAAATGGGGGTATAAAGTATGGTGTTTAGCTGATGCAGCTACAGGTTACATTTACAACTTCGAGGTTTATACAGGTAAATCTGACACACCAGAAGAGGAAGGCATGATTGGGGACAAAGTGGTGATAAACTTAGCGTCAGTTATTAGAAATCAGAGTTGTCTGGTTGCATTCGACAATTTTTTCACCACATACCCACTTGTAAAAACACTACTGGAGAAGGAAACTTACGCCATTGGGACAGTAAGATCTAACAGAAAAGGACTACCCGATATGATGAAAATCAAGAAACCACAGCTCAAGAGGGGTGAGTTTATGTTCAGCGCAAAAAACTCTATTGCTGCTGTCAAATGGATGGACAACAACCCTGTATGTTTTTTGAGCAATTACTGTTCCCCCAAAAACACCAGTACGGTACTTCGTAAAACACACGATGGGTCGAAATTAAGAGTCCCATGTCCAGAAGTGGTTTCAAAGTATAATGAAATAATGGGAGGTGTTGATCGCTTCGATCAATTACGGGGATTCTACACAATAGGAAGACGAAGTACAAAATGGTGGCATAGACTATTTTACTATTACTTGGATATGGCAATCATCAATGCATTTATTCTAATGAAAGTTGACAAACAAACTCCAAAGGCTGAACAGCTGTCATTTAGAGTTAATTTAGCCAGGCAACTAATAGGAAACTTTTCATCCCGAAGAAAAAGAAATAAAGCTGTGCCATTTATGGCTGATAAGGGAAGAATACCTGATGAGGTAAGATTGACGGGAGTTGGGGATCACCTGCCAAATAAAACAAAAAGTTACCGTAGATGTAGATTATGCTCTGCAGGACATATTGAAAAAATAACGCGCATTGTATGCTCTGGATGCACTGTACCCCTATGTATCGATCCTTGATTTAAAAAATTTCATGGAAAATAACTACCTTCAAGGACATAGTGCATCCAGCACATAGCATAAGCTATTTTAAATCATTATTCCTTATTATAAGTTAGCATGCAATAAAAGTTGTGAAATCAAATTAATATTTTTTTAATTTTACAAGTGGGCGCTGGGTCAATATCCTCTAAATATTCACCCTGGTAAGAAAAATTTAAAGTCCGGTACATCCCCACATCTTTGGGCCCAAATAAAATTGTTATAGTCAAAATTGTCACTAAAATGTTACCCCTAAGCTCGTGCCCACGCAAGGGATATTCAATAAAAAATACAAGATTGTACGGAATTTGAACCCGGAACCTTCCGCATACAAATCCTGTACGGCTGCCGTGCATCATCGTATGCATTTTAGAAACATGTAAGAACAAGGTAATAAGAACACATCTTGAGAATCTTTGGTAATATATAAAGAGTGTATATACCATAATACGTGTATTATTATATGGAAACATATATATTTTTTGTTTTATACTTGTTATGTTATATTTCGAAATCAAGTAATAATAACTTCTGTTATTTTGTTTATTGTCATTTTGTTATTTATTATATCCATACATGTATAGTTTATTATACAGTGCGTTCACAATGAAAGGAATAAATTCAATATAATCTGAACCACGTGGTTGTGCCAAAAACGCTCGGACACGTCGATTTGTAATTTTGAATAGGCACATTTTGAGTTATACGGCAAGTCAATGTCACTTCCGGTTTTTCCGGAAGTGACATCAACTTGTTATTTTAAATGCAACACCCTGTATTTTTGTACTGATTTGTATAGACGATAAAAAGACGTTTCCAAAAATGTAGTTAACATGTTTTTATTATGAAACGTTTTTGTATTATTTACAAATTTACTGTAGCAACTGTCTTAAAAATTCCTAAATTATTAAATGTTCAATGTGTTGCATATTTTGAGTCACACGGCAAGTCAATGTCACTTCCGGTTTTTCTGGAATGTCACTTCCGGTTTTCCGGAGACAATTTGGTTTCAACAAGACGGGGCACCTCCCCAATATGCGATCGCAGTTCGTCAATTTCTAGGTGCAACCTTTCCCAATAGATGGATTGGTAGAAGGGGACCGATTGAATGGCCGCCGAGGTCACCTGATCTAACTCCCTTGGATTTTTTCTTATGGGGTTATTTAAAATCCAAAGTTTATGTGAACCGACCTAACAATCTTAATGACTTAAAAGAGAGAATACGCCAAGAAATCCGACTAATATCACCAGAAATGTTTCGCAATATCCAAAGAGACATAATTATTCGAATTCAAAAATGCATTCACGTAAACGGGCAACATATTGAACATTTATTAACTTAGGAATTTTTTAGACAGTTAGTGCAGTAAATTTGTAAATAATACAAAAAGTAATTATTCATAATAAAAACGTGTTTACCATATCTTTGGAAACGTCTTTTTATCGTCTATACAAATCAGTACAAAAATACTGGGTGTTACGTTTAAAATAACAAAGTTGATGTCACTTCCGGAAAAACCGGAAGTGACATTCCAGAAAAACCGGAAGTGCCATTGACTTGCCGTGTGACTCAAAATATGCAACATATTGAACATTTAATAATTTAGGAATTTTTAAGACAGTTGCTACAGTAAGTTTGTAAATAATACAAAAACGTTTCATAATAAAAACATGTTAACTACATTTTTGGAAACGTCTTTTTATCGTCTATACAAATCAGTACAAAAATACAGGGTGTTGCATTTAAAATAACAAAGTTGATGTCACTTCCGGAAAAACCGGAAGTGACATTGACTTGCCGTATAACTCAAAATGTGCCAATTCAAAATTAAAAATCGACGTGTCCGAGCGTTTTTGGCACAACCACGTGGTTCAGATTATATTGAATTTATTCCTTTCATTGTGAACGCACTGTATAGTCATTTAGTTACCTTGTTGATTCATAATCAGATCAATTTTTAGTTTCATTCCCTATATTATTTATTGTTATTATTATTTATTACACATGCAATTTATTGTTAATTACACTTATATTATTTAATTATTATTTAATCGTATTATACATATATAGTTGTGTAATAAGGGTTAAGTGGAAGAGTATCGTATAGACAAACTTCGCCCTTAAATAAAGACGTTTATTATTATTATTATTATTAAAACAACTCGCCAAACATTTAACGAGGGAATGTCGACGGGGCTCAAAAAGGGCCAACGCCTAATCATTATGCACATTGGTAATGAAACAGGCTTTGTAGAAAATGGTCTGCTTCCATTTACTTCGAAAGAGGCAAGTGATTAGACGTACTGCCTCGTTTTTTAAAAGTGATTGGAAGCTACTCTTCTCCTATTGGTGGCGAATTCGGTTGTTGTAATGGACAATTCCCTATATCACTCCGTTAAACAGGAAAAAGTGCCAACGACCGCCTGAAGACATAAGGGAATGGCTGGCAGAGAATCACCTATAGCTGAATGAAAATATGTTGAAAGTAGAGCTGCTCGAACTAGTAAAGAATCACTTATCCAGCACCCGGAGCCGTATAATTGGCAAGTTTTAAGGCTACCTCACCTCCATCCACTGCGCTTTAAATCTATTTGAATTGGTAAGGACCCATTGCAAGCATTACGTTGCCTCTCATAATAAAACATTCAAGGAGGAAGCCGATGTCAAGCAACAATTCTTGGATAGCCTAAAAACCGATAAAGAGAAGAAATGGGCCGCTTGTGTGGACTATGTTGTAAATGATGAAGTTAGAATGTAAGCTCTATGAAATTATTGAAAAGATTCAGTCGAGTTCTACTGTCCACACGAGTTCATCGAATGAAGAAGACTTTAATTTTGAGTCCTCGGATGCGAAAAATTAGTTCTTTAATAATGAATCGTTATTTTTGTATCAAGGGTGCGAAATGCTACTTTGGTGATCGAGAACGAAAGTTTTTTAACGAGGCGCAGCCGAGTCAAAAAATCGTTCGAGATTACCAAAGAATTTCGCAGAGTTGCAAACAATATTTTTCTGCAACGACTTTAATTTAATGTACTAAAACCATAAAACGATATCTTCTATTATAATATTAATGCAAATTAATTTAAAATAAAATAGTAGCAGATGTCTCAGGAAACTATGGTAACCAATATGTTTGAAAACAAACTTTTTTCACTGACATTTTCGACATTGTTAGTGTTGAATATTGTTTGTGTAAGTTTTATAAAGTAAAATATCTAATAAATAAAATAATAATGGAAAGTGAGGACGAGTTTTCCTATACCGGCACTCCCACCAGAAATTTCTGATGCAGCTAACATTGTTACGCTAAATCTTCTACCAGAAAAATCCAGACGACAATATGAACGGCAATATGAACAATTTAAAACATAGCGTTTGCGAAAAAACGAGAAAAAAGTATCCGAAAAAATTGGCATATTTTACGGAAAGATCGAAAGTAGTTAAGTCGTCCACATTATGGTCAATATATTCAATGTTGAAGTCAACTCTTAATGTTAGGAAAACTTGGATATTATAAGGCCGTTTCCAAAATTGATTCCGTATTTTAAAAAAACTTTCAGTTGGGCATCATGCTAAGAAGTATATGGTTTTAACTCGAGAGCAAATTAATAATTTTTTTAATTGAGGCAGATGACAACGTTTATTTATTAGTAAAGGTAATTTATTTTATTTTAAATTTTACTGTTGACAATGTTGATATAAAGAATAATTATTGTTTTAGGTTGTTTTGATTATGGGTACATCTCGGGTGCTTGTCGCCGAGAGGAGTTAACAAAAATGACTCTTGATGATATAGCGGATAAGGATTCTATTTTAATAGTAAAAGTTCCCGATACAAAAACAAACGTACAACGCTTGTTCACAATAATTTCAAAACTAGAAAATATCGAGTTTTACAGAAAATACGCATCTCTTCGTCCGAGCTATGTATCGTCACGGCGATTTCTTCTGAAATATTTAAACAATAGATGCTTCAACCAGGTTGTTGGAATTAATTCAATTGGAAAAATGCCATAGTTGCAAAACATCTCAGATTAGCAAATCCTGAATCATATACCGGTCACTTTCGGAGGACGTCTGCAACACTTCTCGCTAACGCAGGTGGTGACATGACTACTTTAAAGCTCCACGGAGGATGGAAATCTTCAACCGTGGCAGAAATGTGGAGGACTCAATAAATAATAAGATTAATATTTAAAATAAAATTCTCGACTGCGAAACTTTAAATTTAAATCCAGTTCCATCTAGCTTAAAAGCGGATAATAATAATTTAACCTTCACTCTTCCAGCATCAGACTCTTCAGGAAAAAATATTATATCTTGTAGTGGTTGCACAATTAACGTTAATATTGTAAATAAAAATTAAAATAACTGTTAAAAAACATACTGTTTTTAAAATAATTTAAAAAATTCTAATTTCAGTTGGCTCATTTGATAAAACAATAAATATTTTTAAACTAGAAGTTTGTTTAATTCTTGACCCAAATTTCAGTGGTGTGTTTATGTTTATGTTTATTTATGTGTATACTTTTAAAATTATAAATAACAGGCAGTAATTAAATTTATAACAGGTATGCGCAAAATATTTTGTAACCTAGTATGCAAAATATTTTGCGCTAGGGGTCATGGTGACGCAATAGTTATTTTTATACCAAGGCTGCGAAATTCTTTTTAGCGTACTGAGAGAAGAATTATCACCGAGGCCGCTAAAAAATTTCGCGGCCATGGTATAAACACTATTTTTTGTGCAGCCATAAATTAAAGTTAGAATTATGGTAAAAATTACACCACCGTTTATGCTATATTTAGAGATGTTACAGCGTTTCTATGAAAATGGTATATTTTGTACGTATACAAAACATTTTGATAGTAAAATGAATTAGTTGCTTCGGCCTCAGGAGTAAATATCAATAATAATAAAAACTGTACAATTTAATGTTAATATTTATCCTAAATAATTAATAATTCTGTTTAATAAAAAATAAAACTTTCCGTTGTCATATTTTAGAAATTCCAAGTTTTGAAGTGACGTAAACGTCACTTATATAAGTGACTTTTGGTTTGGCTGCCGTTACTAAGGGTAAGTTTAAGGAATGTGAATCTCTTGCAACCGCACAGTTCAAAACAAAAATATCAAGGTGACAACGGAGGAGAATACATATCTTTACCATTCGTAAACTTTTGTAAGTCTAAAGGAATTCAAGTAGAATATACGGTGCTGAGGAATCCAGAGCAGAATGGAATCAGTGAACGTTTTAATCGAAAAGTATTGAATATGGCAAGATGTTTACTCATCGATGCAGATATGTCTAAAAGTTTCTGGGGTGAAGCAGTGAGGACAGCCACGTATACAATAAATCGTCATATTTGACGAAATACGAATAAAGAAAACCAGGAACACATTCAGATATTTGGAGAAGAGACAGTGGAAAATGAAACAAAAGCAACAAAAATTGAGCATAAGGAAGAAGAAGAAGATACAAAAATTATTAATTCGGAATCTAGACGAAGTGCTCGAGAAAAGAGAGTGCCAGCACATTTTAATGATTATGAATTACATATGAATGGCTTAATGACAGCATTGTCAGCTGGACTTTTACCATCAGAAGTTCCTAGTGATTATAACGAAGCTGTGAAGGGCAAACAGTGGTTAGAAAGTATTCGGGAAGAACTATCAAATTTGGAGAAAAATAAAACTTGGGAATTAGCTTTACCTCCTGATAAGACAAACATCATAGATTCAAGGTGGGTATTTACTCATAAAGAAATACATGGAAAGAATGTGAAGAAGGTGAGGTTAGTGGCAAGAGGATTAAAACAAGAAATATCGGTAGAAGAAGATCTCTATTCTCCGGTAGTAAGAATGGTTACTTTAAGAGCTCTACTAGTGTTAGCTCTCGAAATGGATGCAGAAATTAATCAAATGGATGTGAAATCGACTTTCCTTAATGGAGAACTGAAAAATCCCGTGTATATGTATTGTGGACTTCAAGACGTTAAATCAGGTTATATATGTAAGCTCAAGAAGGCCCTCTACGGTCTTAAACAAAGTCCAAAATGTTGGCCCGTAGCCAGGGGGGGGTGATATGGGTGTTCAAACACCCCCTATAATTATTATCTCCACGGCACATGTAACCTAACGCGGATTTCAAGATTAGTAAATAAGAAATGTAAGAACCAAATCAGCAGATTTTTAGAAACAGTAAAATGTTTTAAATTTTTACTTTTATCTTTTATCGACATATTTATGCCAGGATTGCCAGGTCAAGGCAGCGTTTTTATAAAGATAAGTCCAGGATGCTTCGAACACGACAGGGATTGGGACGAATATACGAGTGGCCGACAACTCGCCTCTGTTCTAAATTTGGAGAAGGAAGGAGAAGGGCGCGGCAGTGCGCTGTGGCCCCTCACTGCTCAGCAGTCAGCACTCAGCAGACTGTTGTTAGTATCTCATTAACCGTGTTGGGATGTAGAACTTATGTCTGAAAGAAATTTGATTTACGTATTCTGGACCAACGTTTCGAAATTTTTCTAACTTCAATAATTCATCCTAGATAGGATTAATTATTGTAATTTAAAAAAACCTCAAAACACATTTAAATATTTCCATTGTTTGTTTTTTCGCAACAAAAATGTGATTCTACAACATAAAATTAATTGTCGCTGCACCTCGAGGGTCGCAGGTGTAATAAAAATTATTATAAAAGAATCCAAACAAGGAAAAGTAGACGCGAGAGCCATCGGCTACAGCGCGGAGATCCCACTGTGTCCCATGTTCGAACCTCCTCGGATTGTAGGTATTAGGCTACTTTTTTACTAGATGATCTTTCATAAATATTCTAACGGGTTATCACTGAATTTGCACGGTATCCATAGCGATTTTCTTATTGAGTTAACTTATTTTTACATAAAAATTATTGTTGTTAACAGTGAACTGATGTTATACTAAGGTAATTGGTTACATAATTTTGAACAGATATTATGCTCGAAGTAATAGAAATATAACATTGGTCTACATATTCAGGGAAAATGTTGAGGAGCCAGTCTCGAGTAAATTAAAAGCAAATAAAAGTAAGTTAAATGAAATTTACTATTTTAAATCCAGTACAAAATAGTAGGACCGCATAGGGATTTTCGTGGGAATTAAATGATTAAAGCTGGCAAGATATTTTTTATGTTTAATTATTTCATACTAAATATAAAAATGTTTCTTGCCACCCTGAGATACGCGTTGTTCACCCCTACCATCCCCTTAAGGGTGGAATATTTCAAATGGCTATATCTTGTAAACGAATGAAGATATAAATTTCGTTCTTACGCCAAAATGTTTGTCTCTTAACGTAGAATAAAATATTTTATTATAATTTTCTCGAAATTTTGATAATTTCAAGAATTAGACGAAATAACACACGTTTTTTTATATTGTTCTAAATTTTTACAGACATAATGCGTAAACTGCAGCTTTTAGAAAAAAAAGTTCTAAATGATAGTTATAGGCCACACTTTTAGCTTTCGAATGGTATATATACTTCCCATTTTAAAACAATCCTAGGTCGAGAAATCATCGAAAATATTAGCTGGTGTATAGGTTGAGTATGTATATTTACAAAATTGCAACGGAACGGAACTTTACATTTTAAACATAAATAAAATTCCTTTTTGTATTTTGACAAATCACGCACTTGGAATAATTAAAATACAATGAAAGTTCCATCATGTAATGTCCCAGAAATAAAAAAACTGAATTATCGGTCACTATTGTTACACAATAAACAAAGCTTTTCGGATACGACGACGGTGTCTCACGAATTTAGAGCGGTACACGAAACGTTAAATCGTTAAACGAGTTGAAAAAATAATATTCAAAGCGAGAAACTCGGTTGCCTTGCTGAGGTCCGTGGATTACAAATTTTTTGTTTATTAATGGCGATAAACAATTTCCGAAAAAATGTTATTCTTCACGAATAAATTGAACAAGTCGAGCGGCAAATTCCTAGGTAGAAGATGAGTCAAAAAAATAATATTCAAAGCGAGAAACTCGGTTGCCTTGCTCAGTCCGTGGAATCAAAATTTTTTGTTTATTAATGCTATAAACAATTTCTGGAAAAATATTATTCTTCACGAATAAATTGAAAAAGTCGAGCGGTAAATTCCTAGGTAGAAAAATCTATGGGCCTTAGCAAGGCAACCGAGTTCCCCGCTTTGAATATAATTTTTTCGACTCGTTTTCTACCGAAATTGCCGCTCGACTTGTTCAGTTTATTCGTGAAGAGTAAAATGTTTTCGGAAATTGTTTATCGCCATTAATATTTTTACTCAAGTTACTTGCCGCACATGCATTGCCGCATACATATTTTGGTTGATCTAACCAGAATTTAGTTGGATCAACTGATGCGCATGGTTGAATAGTCTTGAACATCACATCACGCATTGACAGAGTTAAGACAATTATTTGAGAGTCGGGTGAACTGAAAATCAAATATTTAAACAAAAATTCAGTCGGACCAACTCCAATTCTGAAGATTCATCGACGAGATGCGTTAGCTTATTTTTTTCAATGTATAAGTTTATCTCAAACCTTCTGTTTTGCTTTTTGGGAATTTACAATCGAGATTATAGATTATAAATCGAGTCCTACAATATTTTGCCTATAGCCATTGTTCTACGGCAAATAAACGGCAAATTTTAAGCTACCTAAATTTTTTTTTAATAATTTTATATATAGATGACCTACTAACTTCATATGAAGTTAGCAGGTCATCTCATACTTTTTAAAAAATAATAGCGACAAAATTTTCCCTTTCACGGGTAATTATGGGCTAAAAAACGGCAAATGTTTATGCTATACTCAGTCCGATTTACAACAGTTGACCTGCTAACTTTATTGTATACATAGTAGGTATGTATAAATTACGAGGGGCCGCCAGCTTGATAAAATTTTGTACAACTAATTCAAATTCCAGTTTAATTCCAAAGAATTCCAGTAATTCCGAAAATTTCAGTAATCCAATATAATACTGCCAATTCCAAAGTAATTCCAAATTACTGAAGGTAATTCTCGAGATAATTTCCCTAATAGAAGCTAATTCCAAATAATTCCGGTAATTCCAAATTGATTACAAGATCAATTCCAATACTAACCCCCTTGACTCTACAATAAGCTAGAAAATACGTAGCCAAATTGTATTCATTTGTAAGGAAAAAACGCCAAAATAAGCACTGATTAAAGAGCAAACGAAATTATAGGAAACTTAGTTTTAATTTGTCGAGATTTATGTCTACATAATTTTTTGATATTGGCTATAGAATTTGAGTTCTTCGCAATAATCGTTTTGTCCCACTTTTCTGCTTTCATCCCCATTTAGGGGTGCAGTGGGAGCATTCAGGCTAAGAGTCAACTCTGCCGCGAATAAGCGGGAAAATTTCCAAGCTTTTTCCCTGTGTGCTCCAGACGCCAAAAGTAATGATGTAACGTCGCGCGAAAAAATTTGAATTGATTTTCAAGCTCATTTTACAGATATTCTTAGTGCATAAGGTAGCCCTTATGGGCCGGTTTTTCAATGTTGAGTTAACTCTAACTAAAGGATAATATCCAAGGAAACAATTATTGTAACAATGGTTTCCTTGGATATTATCCTTTAGTTAGAGTTAACTCAACATTGAAAAACCGGCCCTATGTTGTTATGTTGTGAGTTTAGTAAGTGTCTGTGTGAAGAGAAAATAAGGTTCACTATTAAAATGGTATAGAATCATTGGAGTAGGGATAAAACGTCACACTTTTGGCGTCCATTAGATACATAATGAACGCCAAAAGTGTGACGTTTTATCCCTACTCCAACGTCACACTATTCAATTTAGTCGATTTATTTCTCGAAATATTTGCGATAATTCCATAAATTCCATAATTCCATCAATTCCATGTATAATTCCATCAATTCCCAAACAGTTCCATATAATCCAGTATAATTCCAGTAATTCCTATTAATTCCAATAATTCCAGTAATTCCATGCCAATTCCGATTAAGTTCCAAATATTTGTACAATCAATTCCAACAGTTGGCGGCCCCTCGATAAATTATGACAATAAGACAATGGGCACCCGACAAAGTTTCCTATTAATCGGCTACCTGTCACGCCCGCGCCCTCCCCCAAAAGCGACCGCTACGATCCTTATGCATTTCGCGTGGTCTACTTTCAACCAATTTAGTGAGATTTTAAGGTACACAAGTCCCGTAATGATAAAATTGATTATACCGTTAGATAGGTAAAACTTTAGTGACCAAATTTTATTTAAACAATTTTTGTGATTGAGTGAGTTTTATTAGACAAAATCGACTATAAAATGCAATGGTGTCGACAAATAAAGTTATTTTTTTGAATAACTTTGTTAGGAATAAAAATTGGACAAAAGTGCTAATGACCTTTTCTGTTCCTTAGTAAAAGATTGACAGTCCATTAAAAAAACTAACTTGCTATCTTTAAGGGTTCAAGAGATATAGCCTATTAAAGATTTTACCCCTTAAGGGGCGTCAAGGGTGAGGGACGCGTAATTGGGGGTGGCAAGAATTTTTTTTTTATTGACAAATGCATACACTAACATATAAAATAGATGCCATTCTTTAATCATTTAATTCCCACGAACCCCCTATTTGTGGCCCTATGCGGTCCTACTAAAATGGGAATATTGACAAACACTACAATATTGTTTTTCTCTTCTTAAAACAAAAAATAATAAAATTTATTTCATTCTTTTCTCACCAATACCATCCAGCCCAGCAACAAGACGCAAAAGGGTTGTAAGCGAAAAAATGAACATTACAAAAAAATATGCTAGCTTAAACCACCATCTTATCCAGGAAAAACTAGACCTCGTTTTGGAGTCATAAAATTCATTAGGTTCATGTATTGTAAGATATGGTGCCATTGGTGCCTATATATGTAATGTTCTCACGACTATTCTAATCTACCAAACGACAGATGTCACCTAGGGTCATTTATAATACGGTTTGAAAGAATGTTTGGCATTTATTTCAGTTTATGTTTCCGAGTACAGAGAAAGTTTTTCAAGTGAATTCAAAGTACGAAAGAGGTAGGTTTCAGTAATATTTTATAAAGGTAAAATGTATACACATTTAAATTGTGATCCTGCTTATTATAAATAATAACGTAATTGACGAAACAAGATGAACAAAATATATCAACCCCCTTTCCATGTTTGAATCCATTTGGAGTCAATGGGAGGTAGTAGGTATATTGTTTGCTGTTTTTTCTCAATAAGTGTTCATTTTTAATATGTTTTAGATGACGCGGTGTTCATTTTGAATATGTTTTAGATGACGCGAGTTGGACTATCAGATGACGAGGAGAAGCGTTTACTGATATTATTAGAATGTGATAATTGAACCTGGCAATAATATTGAAGTGGATGAGATAGATTTAGATTCCACACTTGATTTCGATAGAGAAGATGATATTCTTTTAGCGCAATTATGTAGGGGAGAGTCGGGAGAGTCGGGAGGTTTGGGTCGAGGGAGGTTTGAGTCAATGACAAAATTAATTTCCCCAAACGTTTTATGTCCGCGTGACTACGTTCACTGAAGACCTATATGATATCAAAACTGATTTCCATTTCAAACGCGGCTCCGCTGTGATTGAATAGATACCAACGGTGATAGAATCGATTTCCTGATCAGGTAAGTGATGTTTTAAAAATTACTTTAATGTTAGTTTTCTGTCTATCATTAGAAATAGCACCGGAGGTGTTTTTATATTGCAATTTGTGGTTGTTGAAGTAAACATTCCAGTACCATAACCTAACCTAAGTTCACTTTGAGCGGGAAATTCGAGCAGATTTCTATGATTTTGTATCAGTGGGAGGTATGGGTCAGAAAAGTGCGGGATGTTTAAATCATGACCCAAACCTCCCGCATGATAAGGGAGGTTTGGGTAATACATTTATTCAACTAAAAGTATTATGGCGTTATATGAATCATTTACCAATTATTCCCCCTTACATTGTAGGCTAAGTACGATGCCACGCATATACTAAAAAGACTGAGAGATCTCGAAAAACTAAAGAAGAAATTAAATTTGCTGTCACTTGCGTTCTTAAAAATGGAATGAAAATTAGGCGAGTGGCTGACGATTTGGGCTTCAGCTTTTCATCACTACAGCGGCATGTGAAGAAGGCTAAAGGCCTTCCTGAGGAAGAGCAGGACAATTACAAATATGAAGCCAATCCGTCATCTCGACAAGTTTTCAACCCGGAACGGGAAAAACTTCTTTGCGAATACCTGCAAACGTGTAGTAAAGTGCATTATGGCTTAGATAATAATAATAATAATAATACTAATTCATTTATTGGTGTATTATACACGGAGTATTTACACAAGTCAGAAACGGAACAAGGAGAATATGAATACAAATTACCTTAATACTAACACTAATTTGTATAAAAAATAATACTAAGCAAACAAGAGGGTTTGCATACGAATTCGCTAAGCGATTGGGAATTGCTTACCCACGGGAATGGGATGAACACAAATCTGCCGGGCGAGATTGGTTGTTAGGATTCATGGACCGCAATAAAGATCTGTCGCTAAGGCTACTAGTTTGGGAAGATCAACAAGCTTCAACAAACATAATGTTGGCAAGTTCTTCGAAAATCTGAAGTTCATATTGGATCAGCATACATTTTCGGCCGAAAATATCTTCAACCTTGACGAGACGGGCTGCACCACTGTTCATAAACCTCCAAGAGTAATTGCCACGAAAGGACAGAAACAAGTAGGGCAGGTGACAAGTGGAGAAAGAGGAAAATTAATTACGGTATGCTGCTTTATTAACGCTGCAGGAAACACTTTGCCCCCTGCCATAGTCTTCCCTTTAAAGAAATTTAAAGATCACATGATTATGAACGCCCCTGAGAACACTCTAGGCTTAGCATATCGAAGTGCATGGATGACTAAAGAAAATTTTGGGCTAGTAGTGGAGCATTTTATAAAATATTCCGGAGCTACAAAGAAGAATCCCTGTCTGCTGCTGTTGGACAATCACGAAAGTCACGTGAACATTGATGTCGTCTCTTTGGCAAAATTAAATGGGGTTCATCTGCTAACCTTCCCGCCTCATTGCAGCCATCGATTGCAACCTTTAGACATTTCTGTATACGGTCCCGTTCAAGGCATATTACAACAGTGCAGCTTCTGCCTGGATGACCTCTAATCCTGGTAAGACTTTGACCATTTATCACCTACCGAAGTTGATCCAGACTGCTTTCGATAAGGCAATGTCATGACAAAACATCCTGTCAGGATTTCAGAAAGCAGGAATTCATCCATTTGATGCTGATTTCCGGAGGCAGATTTTCTAACGTCATCCGTTACAGATAGAGAAAATCCTGCAACAGAAAATCAAACACTTGTTGAGACAGAGTCTGAAGAAGCAAATAATGATACTCAAGCAAGTGTCGGTCAAGAACATGAAAGAATGTCGTCAAAGGAACTCCACACGCCAGGAGATCAACCGAATATTCGTCGCAGCATGATGCAGTATCAACAACAGCCGTGGCTAAACAGAGGACAATAGTTGTTATAATAAGTGACATAAAACTGACTTCAGAAATGATAAGACCTTTTCCAAAGGCACCAGCAAGAAAACTGACTAACAGAGGGCGCAAGCAAGGCAAGACTAGAATATTAACTGAGACTCCCGAAAAAGAAGAGCTGGAAGACTGGAAAATGAGAGATTGATGAAGACTCGGAAAAGTGCAAAAAGAAAAGTGTTAACTGATATAAACGAAAGCGAGACTGCGAAACAGCAGAAGCAACCATTGAAGACAAAAACTTTAACTAAAAGGAGAAGATCTGAGAGTGAGGATAGCTATATTAGCTGCTCAAATGTGAGCTCTGGTGAATCCAATTACGTCCCTGAAGAGGTAGATAAAGATTTTGACCACTCTGTCAATGAACTGACAACTGGAGACTACATTGTAGTCAAATTTTCAACTGACAGCAATCGAAAAGTGTCGCGTGATATTCACTATGTAGGATTAGTCGAAGGAATACACAGCAATGAAAAATGTTCGGTCAACTTTCTGAGAAGAAGAGGTAATACACTCACTTTCTTTTTCCCGGAAAATGAAGATAAATTGGATGACATCGATTTTGAAAATATTTTGCTGCGATTACCACCCCCAGTTTCGGTTGGAGGTACTAGCGGGTCTGTGCAGCATAAAGCATTCGAAGTTGATTTAAGTCTTATTAAGAATTTGCTATATGTTATTATTATTATCATTCGTTGAGATTACCATTACTTTTATTTACTTTATATTGTTTATCTTAGAGGTCTAAATCTGCATGGAAAACACGTAGGTCTGTTTAATTTTTTATAAGTTTAATATGTTCATTCAAATATCATTTTTATTTATAAAATCTTTATGTTCATTTATCGTAGGCTTTAAGCCCTATTTAGTCTCTATTATTTGTTTTCCTATTTCTGATGCTGTATCATTAAAGACAATTTTTCACATAAATGACTACATACTCAAACATCCCCCACTACCTACCCAAACCTCCCCACATGCGGGACATTTGGGTCAAGTTTACTTGGCCGAAACTTTTTCAAATAACTTTTTCAAACTAATAGTGCTCTATTCCTAATTATTCACAGATGTTCCATAATATATGCTCTACGGGATGCCGTTTTATTGACCTATGAATTCGGTTACAAAAATCAAATAAAAAATCGATATTGAAAATTGACCCAAACCTCCCGACCCTCCCCTATTACCAATGAAAAAGCCAACACAGAAGAAAAAACTATTTAGGAAAAAAAGTGGGTTAAAAAAAGTTAGTTCGTGTAGATTCAAATTATACTGTACAATTTGCAAATTTAAACAGTATGGGTACCCCTTTGGACTGCTTTAGGAAGTTTTTTGATGATGACATCATAAACAATTGGGTCCACCAAACAAATTTATATTCAACTAAAAAGTCTGGGACATCGGTGAATACAAATTTTGGGGAAATTAGAAATTATGTCGAGATTCACATTATAGCTGGGATATGGATAGTACATATGCCCAATTATCGAACTTACTGGGACCATATCAACGATAATTCCAAAATAAAATCACGTACAGATCCGGGTTATGACAAAAAGTCCGTCCATTGATTGATTCTTTGAAGATCAACTTCTTCAAAGTAGAACCGTAAGATTATAACTATGTTGATGAGATCATGACACCATTCAAAGGCCATAACTCGTTCAAGCAATACATAAAGAGTATCAAGGTTTTTGCTAGAGCCGGCGTGAACGACACTATTTATGAATTTGATATTTATGTTGGGAAGGGCACAAACGACATGACATCCGACTTAGGTATAAGTGGGGATATTGTTTTAAAATTTTCAAATAACGTTTCCAAAACAAACATTTTAAAGTGTACTTGGGCAATTTTCTCACATCGTTTGAGTTATTTGTAAAACTCCGAGAACGAGGAATTCTGTGTATGGGCACAGTAAGAACAAATAAATTAAAAGGTTTCAAACCTAAAGAGGATACAGTATTAAAAGCTGGTGGTAGGGGTTCAATTAATTATTTCCTGGAGGAAATATTTTAATGACTTTCAGTGAGTGATATTTAGTTCAATAAGGTTTGTATAGTCCATCTCACTGGTAGTGGTAAGGGATAGAATTGTTCCTCTGGTGGTCAGTTTCTACTACCTGTGAAGACATACAATAGGTACCTTTACACTTACGCTCAATCGTGAGCGACTGGAGCGCCCCGTTCCAATCGCGAGTATTTTCGCGCAACCCTGAGTGTCGCGTTCTAAAACTTTGTTGTTAAAAATTAACACGCTCCAATCGCACGGTATTGCCTGCGCGGTGAAATGTGACATGATAACACGGCTAGTGTAAATTGAAAGTGTCAAGGTTCTCGCGCGATAGTTGTGGCTCGTGGAGTGTTAAAAATTTCAACAGTTTTATAGACGGTTTGTTCTGAAATGGAGCAAATTATAAACAAAAAAAGATTTTTTTTACTACATAAGCCTCGGGATTTATAGTTTTAGAAAACTCAACTAGTTTGTCGTAAGCGGCATTTTTTAAATTTCGATTAGTATAATCTTTAGATTTAATCTTCCATAAACATGGATAGGATTTATATAGCTCAATAAAATTTGTAATTGTTTCTTTTGACCAATATCGTGCATCTGCCATAGTCTCTATAAAAAAATATAAAAACGCTTACAAATATGCGAATCCTATATGTTTATATTAAAAAATTAAAAAAGTACTTAGCGCCTTTTAAGAGTAAACTCCACTCCAATGTTGAGGCTGGAGAAGAAATTATTTTGTACAGCGATGGGTGCACATACCAAAATAGGAACACCACTGTAGCAAACGCTTTATTGGATTTATGTACTAAGAAAAATATAACTATAACACAAAAATATCTGGTTTCAGGTCACACACAAATGAAGTGTGATACTATGCACTCTACAATGGAGAGACAAATTCGGAACCGAGATATGTATGTACCTGCTAATTATTCAACTGCAGCAAAATTAGCACGAACAAGTCCAGCCCCATACGTTCTTGAGTATTTTAATCATAAATTTTTCAAAGACTATTCTAGACTGCATTATTATAGTTCGATTCAACCCGGATACAAAAAGGGAGATCCTACAGTAACTGATGTTTGTGCTTTTCAATATAAATCAGAGGCCAAAATTAGATTCAAATTAAATTTTGATGATGAATGGGCAATGCTTATTAAATGCAAATCAAACAAAAGTATGGATGATGATAATGGCGCGATACTACAATTATATAAAAAACCAAGGCCAATTAAAAAATGCAAGTTCAATCACCTTTAGGATCTGAAGAATATCATACCAGAAGATTATCATCATTTCTATGACAATCTGCCGTTCGAGGGTTATCCTGAACATAATTATAGTATATTTATTTTTGCTCTTAGTATTTTTTAGAATGAAGATGTAAACCTGAATAAATTATATAATTTTAATGTTCTCTTTTTTGTTGTTTGTACCCAATCCCAATTGAATGAAACAATATAAAATTATTTTCAAAACCTACTAAGTCTTTTGAACTTCCTTACCTTCTTAAGCAAAACCTCCTAAGTCTTTTTTAAATGAGATAATTTGCTGGATTTTCGTGAAAATAAGTTTTGATATTACTGAAAGTAAGTTTCGTGTGAAAAGTCAGAAAGCATTTTGAGGGGTTCTCAAGTGTCAATATCGTTTTTTGTCTCTACTGTAAAAAATGCTCAAAAAGACATAGAGGGTTTTGATAGTAAGCCGACTTGTAATTTGATAACTTTTCTTATAACATTACATTGCTTGACAGTCTTCTTGGAAAAAAGTTTTTCGCATGTGGTCCATTACGAACAAAAAGCTCTACCCTAAGAAAATAATGAGAAAAGACTTGGAAATAAAAAAATCAGAGTTTGATTTCGCACAATCAGGCAGATTGGTAGGTATAACAAAATGGAAAGATAGAGAGAAAAATGTGTCTACTGCATCCACAATCCATGACCGACAATGGTATCAAGAAAAAATCAAAAGGGCGAAAAACTTCCTGTAAATTGTCCAAAAATTATTTCATGTTATAATAAGTATATTGGAGGCGTTGATTTTTTTTTTATCAATACATGGCATTTTACAACATACTAGAGAATCTTGTTTGTATCTACTCGGAACATGTGTTGTACTCTTACATTTTACCACAATGAAAGAACAGAACAAAAAACTCATTAGTCATTTGAATTGTATGTATATCCTTGTTAGCTAATGAACTCATAGAAGACTTTTCTAGTAAAAAACGGCCTGGTTTTTATACTGGATTTGTCAAAGCTTGAAAGGAGCCATCCCGATGAACAAAAAACGAAAATCAATAAGATTGTCAAATGTTGGTAAACAGTTACCAGAACTATTAAAAAAAATTTCGCCCTTGTGCAAACCAAAACTAAAACTAAGGAGAAATGACGTAAAATTGTTGTGAAATGTAACGTAGCACTATGTAAAGAATGCTTTTCACTCCATGTGTGTGAAATGTAACGTAGCACTATGTAAAGCCTGCCCTTCACTTCATTTCATAAAACACAATTCATATTTTTTATGCATATATAATTTTTTCCCATACAATTTCAAGGGGTATACATGAACTCTTTGATTCAGAAAACCGGTTAAAATGTTCAGAATTTTAAAAAATGTAAGTAGTATATAGTTTATGAAAAGCGAAACTGAATTAGGCATCTTTTTTTATTTCTAGGTTAACGATTGGTTCGACTCCCTTAGTGTTCAGGTACCAGAAGAAGATAGTATAGAGATCGAATGAAAGCATTTGGCCTGACTCATAATCAGCAAATAAAAATTCTGAATAAAATGAATTTGCTTATGTCTACTATGAAAGTCAAGGGGAAAAAATCACTACTACCATTCCAAAAAGGAATTTTAATCACAAATTTGTCGTTAAAATTATTATTTCAACATACTAAGGATCAGTACAATATTAAGTATCTTCTCACATACAGAATTAACCAAGATATTTTAGAAATTGTCTTTGGAGTTATTAGAGCGAGAGGTCAGAATTTGGAAATCAGCACCTGATGAAACCTCTGATTTGGAATTTGGAAAAAAGCTCCTGAGCAAGTACTGTTTCTCTGGCCTTGTCAATGTTGAGACTTGGCTAAATGAAAAGGTCAATGAAAATACTGAATATGATCCTTTGCTCAGCGAAATTGAGGATTTAACTTGAAATTGAGGATTGGAGAATTTAGCGGGTTTTATCTGTCATAAGCTTCAAGAAGCAGAACCCAATAATCGTAGCTCAACACGGGAAATTATGACGTGGATGGATTATCTATCTGAAGGTGGCTTGTCCATACCGACAGAGGACTTCATGACCAAAATTGAAGTTACAGTAAATTTTACAGTACAGTACATAAATGGTATCAATGGAGAAATAAAAACAGCAAAAATAAAAACATTGTTTTTTAGGTCCAGAATGTTTTTTATAACGCGAAAACTAAATACAGATTTGCAGGATAAAACAAATAAAAAAAAGAAAACTGGCTAAGGTCACATTCTAGTACCTTTAGAACTTAAAAATAAAAAAATTTTACACAAATAAAATATATATTATTTAGTTTTGTAAATGTTTGCTTTGTTTGGTTTGTAGATAATATATTCGTAAGAACCGTTCGACACTAAACTGAATTGCATACGAGCGATGCGCGCGCTTGTTCAGTTCAAGAAAAATGATCGCATGCGAGAATTTAAAGCTCGATTTAGATTATGGTATGAAAGTTCCTGAAACTGTACTAAAATGAAGCAAAAGTATGCGTCGTAGTTTTGTTTTCGTACAGTCAACAACAGTCTCAACCTCCAACACGTGGGATTTATGATTGTTTTCGACCGAGTTTTCGCCTGAGTTTTTGAGTGTTAGGGTTAATGTCTGTTAGGGTTAAAGTGACATGTTCTTTAGATCAAATAAAAGCTTTGATTAAACCTACAAGTAAAATCCGTGCTTGTACCACTTGAAAAATGCTAGAGCGTAATAACTAAATATCACAACAAACATGCAAGAAATGTGGCGTTAGAGCATATTAGAGCTGAAATAATTACTCTGGAAGTTAGTTCTGCAATTTCAACAAAAGAACTCAAATCTAAATTCAATAATTTACTAATAAATTTCACGTCTGATTATCGAAAATATACGGATTCCATTAAAAGTGAAATAGGAAGTAGTGAGTATTAAAATTAACTGTGTTAATACAATATAACAATAATCTGACCTTCCACTCCATACATATGGCAGTAACCTGTCTACAATACTAGATAACTATTTTTTGTAGATGGTAAAACCGAATTTATGGTATTATGAACTTATGACGTTTCTTTAGGACCATACGGTTCAAAGAAATGCGACAAACAGTTTGTCATCGACTGTAATGAGCAGGCAGTGTCACTATCACGAATCACTTTGTTCTGAAGAATATCCCGCAGAAAGCCAAGAAAGTCACCAGGACACAGATGAAGTATATACTCAACCACAAATTGATGGCTTATCAACCATCAGCCAGATAGTAAACAAATACCGACAATTCCTACTAATGTGTAAAGTCTAGGACAAAACTATTGGTCAAGTTAAACAAGAATGATTCGTGATATACACTGGTTACACAGTTCAGCATTAACACTTCACTGCTCATAACACGCTTTTATATACCTCTGCCGAGTGCCGAGTGTTTCGATGCTAGTATTTATTGAGCATTGGACGGAGATGCTTGTAGCTGGAGGAGCACTTAGGTGAACCACAATAGGTTATAAAAGTGATTGCAGTTTTTAATTAGGAGATTTTTGGGATTAGTTCAAAATGGACGATAGTCAGCAAAGTTACTCACAGCCTAAACGACAAAAATTATTAGTAACAAATCCAAAAAGACTTACTGAGGATGAATTGTAATATACAGTAAGGTCCAAAAGTCAGTTACCCCCCTACTAACTTTTGAATGGTTTCAAATATTTTTTGGAGTCTTAGGGGTTATACTCCCAGACAGATTTGCGATTGTTTGACGCTAAGTAAAAAATTTGATTTTCTAAAATGGCGCAGATTTACCGTACCCAAGTCAGAAATTTAGAAGAACTTACTCAAAAAATCTTTGACATATCTAGAAGTGTTAATGGTATAACACTCGGAAGAGTTCGCGAAGAATTCATAAAAAGGGTTCGATGTTGTCGTGAACAAAATGGAAGGCACTTCGAGCATTTATTATAGTAAACAAATGTCCTATTTATTATAATTTAAGATTAAGATAAAAATGTTCGTTTAAAGTTAAAAATTGTTTACCCCACTGTTAGTTAATTTTGAAAAATCCTAATATAAAATTTTATTTCAAACATGATTTTACTTGTTTTATTGACAGAATTTTTATTATGTTCAAAAGTTTACATGGGATTAATAGTTGAGCATCATTATGTCAAAAAACCAGGTAAATAAATGAACACGCTGTGTGAACATCGAATTTGTTTTAATGCTGCCATTTTGTAATACGTCATCGGATTACCTCGAATTTTGGGCAAGTTACTATGGACGAATAGACCTTTAATTTAAAGTGTCACACACCTTGGTCCGACAATAGAGAAATATGCAATACGGCGGCCAGACGCCATTTTGGAATATCAAATTTTTTATTTAGCGTCAAACAATCGCAAATCTATCTGGGATTATAACCCCTAAAATTCCAAAAAATATTTGAAACCATTCAAAAGTTAGTAGGGGGGTAACTGACTTTTGGACCTTACTGTATGCTTACTCATTCAGGTAAGATGAATTTCTACAAATTGAAGACAAATATCAGAAAATGAAATTGAAATAACTCTTTTAAAACCTCACAAGATCCTCATATAACAAAATCGAATTAATAAAAATATAAGCCCGTCAGAGTTAATAATAAACGTCAAAAACCTGCGACCAATTGCACTTATGCGCGTCTAAAGCTTGTGCCACTTTGCCAAATTAAATCAAGCACTGTGTAACACAAATTTAATGAGTTTCAACGATTTGTTGAAGCAGAACCTTATAAAATGTTGAGATTATCTCAAACCAGGTGGCTTTCTTGGTGCGGTCAAACCGAATATTGCACCAATGGGAAGCTTTGACCATTTATTTTCAAAATGAATCGCTGCTAGAAAATATGTATGGAGCAACAGAAATTTTGAATAATTTAAATACAGTAGTTAACTTATATTTCTATATTTTGCAGCACGTACTATCAATTAAGTATACTTAGTAAATTTATAAAAAAGTTATTTTTTAATTTGGGTATTCTGTTAGTTTAGTAATATGTGAGAGAAAATGGAGGGGAAAATCTCAAATAAAGAAAATATTTCTGGGACTGGTCATTTCCATTGGGAATTTTTTGATGCGATACAAGCAATATTGACATCAGATCATGTATACAACACTTCAGTTACTATTGCAGTGGGACGTTGCAGTCAATGTTGATACGGCCCGAGGCACATGGTGTCCAAGCTATCAATAAAAAGGGCAATTATTATAAAAAAAATAATTCTGCTGACGCACAAATTGCATTAAGTAGTTCAAATGCAAGAAATATAAAAGAACTAGCAAAGGAGTTTCGTATCCACAAATATATTAATGAAGATGTTTAGTCGGATTGGAAATAACAATAGTTTGAATAATAGAAATATTGTTACCTCAAATCAACAACAACTGGCTAATAGTAATAAACAATATTTCAAGTTACCGTATGTACAAGGCCTTTCACAACAGATTAAAAGAATTTTAACTAATGAACATTCTAATATTGTTTTCTATCATATTAAAAAAGTTAAAAATTTATACTCAAAAATGAAAGACAAATTAATATTAGATTATAAATCACATGTAGTTTACAGAATACCGTGCAGTTGCGGAGCAGTATATATTGGACAAACTAAACAATTATTAAAAAATCGAATCAATGAACACAAATGCTCGTGTAACATAAGACATATTAACAAAAAAGAAAAAACTGCTCTAGCAACTCATCATTTCGAGTTAAATCATGAGTTTATTTTTGATAACGTTAACATTTTAGACAATGAACAGAACTATAAAAAACGATTGATTAGCGAAATGATACTTATTAACAAACACAATAATACTGTTAATAAAAAACAGATACGTTAATAGCGAACTTTGTTAAATTATAGCCCTTGTATAATTATTACAATAATAGATGTTGTTTATATTTAAATAAGCATACATTTTTACTAACTTTTACATGAAAATAAGAACAATTTGGTATGTCTTTTTGTGATTACTAGTATTTTTTAGTATGTTTCTTTCTTTGTCTCTATGATAAGGGACTAATATTTTCATTTTTAAAATTCGTATCCATTTCTGTTATTACCTTTACACATATCACGTCTTCCTGCAGTATAACTGGTTTCTAACCATAGATTATCCAATAATCATTATTGGACTTAAGAATCCCATTATTATAAGTTATGTTATTTTTATTTCTATTTGACGATTATGATTTTGCTGATTTAAACCAAATACCTCATTGGGTAAGTGTGATTTTCCTATTATTTTATTACTTTAAAGTTTTTAAACATTTCATTTTTTTTAATTTATTTATTCCTCATTTTTATCTAAACTACGCGGCAATTGAACTCAAACACCTTGAATTTTGGACAGTTTTTCAAAGTATGTAACTCAAAAACTAATAGATCGAATTTGCTCAAATTTTGACAGGTGTGTGATTGTTCCTTTGGCCTTTTAATTTTCAGTTAGCGATCCATTTTCACCTACTTGCTCCAAGATACAGGGTCAAGAAAAAGTTCGTGTTTTTTTGACAAAATTTTAAGAGACTCCCATTTTGCATGTAGAGAGGTTAGGTAGATATTCGATGTATAGTAAAGAAGAGTACCTTAGTACCTCGGGACGGTTTTGAGTTTTTGTAGATATCATGGCCCACTACAATGATACAGATATTTTTCTGATTTTCGATAAAATTTTTCAGAAACATACACGTCGCAACAAGGGCGACTGTGTGTTACAACGGAGACCCCATATGATTATTTTTCAATTATACCGAGTGTAATTTTATGGGTGTATGTTATAACATACAACTATATTATTTTATGTTTCAATCGGCATCTAGCATCCCCTCAATCTTATTCGAAAAAAAACCTCAAAATTAACCAGATTCTATGTCAAAAGCGGAAAATGAACAAATTAACAACGCATGTGCAAATTTGGCTGCAATATCCCATTTTCGGTTATACCATCAGTTCTTAATGTTCCATCCGGAGATGTATCACATTCTTTTTATGAAAGGCGCCTCTCATGTTATAACCTCACTGTTTACAATATTGGCTCCAAAAGAGGGTTTTGTTACGTTTGGAATCAAAGCATTGCGAATAGAGGAGCTAATGATATAGGCAGTTGCGTATATTATTTTATTAAAGATCACTGTGCCAATAACATAATATTTTACAGCGACAATTGTAATGGACAAAATAAAAATAAATTTATTTTCGCTATGTATTTTTACTGCGTGAAGAACATGTCAGGTCTGGAGTCGATAACTCATAAATTTCTAATACCGGGTCATACCCAAAACGAAGGAGATACCATGCATTCTTTGATAGTAAGAGAAAAAAAGAGAAAGTTAAAAGCGGGGCGAATCTATGTCCCATCTCAATGGTCGACAATAGTGGAACTAGCAATAAAAGCCAGGCCATCCTTATCATGTCAAAGAAATGTGCACAGATGCTTTTGTAAATCTAAAGAATCTGGCTGCATTACTGGGTAACAATTATTATAACATCAATGAGGAATCCCATAAGGTGCTTTGGAGTGATATTAAGGTAATAATGGTTAAAAAAACTTCACCTGATTTCATGTTTTATAAAACATCTTATTCAGATTCCGACTTTAAAAAATAAATATCAAGAGAAAATCAAGAACCATGAGAGAATAACCAAAATTATCTCAATTATACACTGGACCAGTTACTGTACCTACTGCACTTAAAAAGGGACTAATAGAGTTATGTGACCTTCAAGCGGTAACCAAGGCACACTGGGGATTTTTTAAGTCTGCTTGCAGAAGATAAACAAAAAAGGAATAATAAAACTAAAAATATGGAAGAAGTGGATGACGAATGTTCAGAATGCTCTTTTCACGATTGATACTGTTCAATTGCTTACTAAAAATGTATTTTATTGTTTTTTAAATAAATATGTTTATTTATATTGATTAAACATTTATTTAGTTATTTCTTTTCGGATAAATAAAAAATTCCTCTAAATTAACAAGTAAAATAATGGAGGAGTGCTGGAACATAAAATAAATGTTACAAATAAGTTCATTCAAAACAGCAACAACTTAAAAATTTTTTTTTTAAGTAGTCTTAAATTTGTAAACGACTTGGCTAATTATGATTTTACCAAGACGCTTAATCGATAATTATAATTTTAAAATATTACACAAATCTATACAAAACTGTCAGATATACTGCGATCTAAAGAGATCTAAAATCTTTAATTGCGAGTTTTCTTAAAACTTGAAATTATGATATGTTCCCCTATATGTTCCCCTTTTGAACTAGGGTAACCATATGTGGACAGCCGTGTTTTTGAAATTTTTTGCCTAAGGCAGTTGTCCATCAACCAGAAAAAAAACTGGCCGTTGTCCATTCATGAGTTATAATTATGGACATCCGCCTATTGTAAAGTTGATTTGTAGGTTATGTTTACAAAAACAAGTGAGTGGTCATTGTCTATTTAGCTCACAAGAATGATGTCTGGTAGAGGTTTAAAAATTTTAAATGCACTAAAAGGATTAAAATATGACCGTGAAACTTCCCAATGTGAAGGTAAGTAATAATAAACATTTTTAGTCCCATATTTTAGTATCAAAATAGGCTAATATTTTACTCCCACAATTTGTGGGAGTTTTATGTTATTTTATACTATTTTGAATGAATAAATGTATTCTCTTTAGTATTAGGGTGTTTTCTATGTTGTTTTTCCTAAAAATTTGTTGTAAATATTAATTTTCTCATTTTTTTATATTTGAAATGGGGCTTCATTTATTGTACGAGCCAAAATAATGATGTGATCAAAGAAGCCCCAGTTGACGGTATCTATAGGTTTAAATTAACACACTACTACTTTGCGGCATCAAATGAAACTTTTTCGTATTATTTTTTAAAACATCATGAAACAATGGCGGATATTTGCATAGAAAACCATAATATAGATAAACTGAAACAACAAAAGCCCAAATCATCATCTGCTAATGTGAGAAAAACCCGTGTCAAGAAATTCCATCATCTTCCAATGAATCTAATGGTATACCTACCTACATTTTATTATTTATTGCGTTTCTGAACTTATTTTTGGTAGCACCCTGCATTGCCAGTAAATCAATAGAAATAGAGATAATTTTTGTACGGCTGTAAATCAAGAACAACAAGAACCAGCCAGTTCAGATAAAAATTTGGAAATTGATATAACTCCGTGCTGTTCTAAAGGTAAAAAAGAAATTTTCAAAATTGAATATGTGCTATATTTTAAATTTAGTGTTTACTGTTAATAACAAAATTAGAATGTAAAATTTGTGTCCTTGATCTACAGTTTAAAAAAAAATTGCCCTGTTCCAGACAATTTTTTTAAACTGTAGATGTATAACAAGGAATTTAAAATATTTTGAGTTTCCTATATTTTGGTTATTTTTATTTTAGATGGATCTTGTGAAAATATTTTGGATTCAGAGACCGAAAATGAACCTTTTTCTTCTGATAGTGAAGATGACCTAAACTATTTTCCAAGTGAAAAGGAAGACTACTCTGACGAAAACGGACATACAGAAAGAGTAAAAAATGTAAAAAGAAACCTTGCATTAGCATTAGATGAAATAGATGATAGTGAAAAAAACAGAGTTGTACAAACTAAGGAAGGCAGAAAAAGAAACCGAACACCAAAGTTGTGGAACAAAAATGAAACAAAAATGAAACGGTTAAAAGGAGATGAGTCCGTAAATCGTGGAGGTAAGAAGATTAAAGAAAAGACAATTAGAGATTCTTGTAAGTGCAGGTTAAAATGCTATACAAAAATTTCAGAAGAAAATCGGAAAAAGATTCATGACAAGTTTTGGTCATTAAATAACTGGGACCAACGTAAACAATTTGTGTGTTTGGCAGTTAACCTTAATGATATTGTAAG
The DNA here is from genome assembly GCA_963680705.1 of Rhagium mordax. Taxonomy (NCBI): domain Eukaryota; kingdom Metazoa; phylum Arthropoda; class Insecta; order Coleoptera; family Cerambycidae; genus Rhagium; species Rhagium mordax. The sequence goes on from OY796656.1 coordinate 45,467,659, forward strand.
AAATCGACTCAGGAATAACAAGCAAGAAGGAAGGCGTAAGAATATCTACAAATATTATTTAGATATAAGGTACCTGCAGCTAATATGGCCAGATAGAGTAATATGGCCAACATATGATATATAATAATAATAATAATAATAATAATAATATTCTTTATTTTCATCAGACTCATTTACACAAGTATTGAATAATGTCAAATAGAGCGGAGTAGCCGCCTGAATAACAGTATAACACATAACACATTATAAATTACAGAACATACATATACCTATACCTATACTGCATGTATACAATTATAGACAATTAATATTAATAGTCTACATTCACATCTGTGAGATAAAAAAAAAAAAAAAAACATTAAAAGTTAATTACTAAAATTACTATTAAAATATTCTGTAACAGAATATAGACTAGTCCTAATTAATAAGTTCCTTACCGCAGCTTTGAATTCATTTAATTTATCAAGATTTTTTATATTCATAGGGAGTTTGTTAAAAAGTTTTATACCCATAAGAGTGGGACCGTTTGCAACCAAAGACAGCCGGTGATTAGGTATACTTATATTGTGGTTCTCTCTAAGCCCATAGCAAAGACTTCCATCTCGTGCCTGAATGAAGTTTTCAGGATGAGATTTGACAAATAAGACAGAATTAAATATGTACATCGAGGTTACCGTTAGTATGTTTAATTTTTTGAATAAATCTCTACAAGAACTGGTCATAGGTTTAAACAACATTGTACGAATAATTTTTTTCTGGATTTTCAAGATTTCATTACTCCTGGCACAATTTCCCCAACATAGAATACAATAGTTTAAAGTCGAGTGTATATAAGCAAAATAATACGTCTTTAGGATATCCAAGCCTACTGTATTTCTCAATCGCCAAATTACAAATGAATGAGTTGCTAGTTTTTTTAGTAAAAAATCTACTTGACTGTCCCATGTTAAATGGGCATCTATATATAGACCTAAGAACTTAACTGATGATTTTTGCTGAATGCTTCTATTATTTAGTTTTATTAAGACACTTTGATTCATTTCCTTTGTTGAAAAAGACAATAATTCAGTTTTTGCATTATTTAAAATTAAACCATTATTGGAGCAATATTTTACCATATTATTTACTGCAGAGTTTGCATATATATTGAAGTACTGCGCCTATGTAAAATATTTCACTAGCGGTAGCTATTGGGTAGTTACAGCTGATATATTGGTACATAATTTGAATAATAGAGGACGCCAATTTCGCTGTATTAACAGTAATGGCCGATTTTCTGCTATTGAGTGCATAAATAAAATTTTGTTGCAAATTTGTGCATCAATTTTGGTTACCAAGGTATGTATTAATGCATATTTGTGTTTAGGAAGTTAGGCAAGTGTCACAGCAATATAGTTAATCACAAATATTTTTATAAATAACACAGTTAGTCAGAATTTGAGAAACATGTTGTTGATTTCACAATGTAGACTAATATGGCCATCATTCGTGTCTAGCTATATGGCCATTGGCCATATTGGTCTACATTTCATAATTAAAGTTTATTGATTCAAATATTACTTCTGTTTTAGTTCGATAGCAAGATGCCACGAATAAATAAAGGTCTCAGAGGCAAATGGACTCAAGAAAACATGACTAAAGCCCTGGAAGCCATAAGTAAAGGAATGGCCATTCACAAGGCTAGTATTACTTTTGATATTCCAAGGAGAACTTTGAGGCGTTATTTGGAGCAAAATAAGTAGAACAAAGCAAGTATGGGACGTAAACCAATTCTTACCAAAATACAAGAGTCTGACCTAAGTCACCGGATTATCCGCCTCTCACAAGTTGGTTATTCACTTACTCCAAGAGTACTACGTGCATGTGTATATCGATACACAAAAGCAAATAATATCGTTAATCCATTTAGACATGATAAGGAGATGGCCGCACGTTATTGGCTTAGGGTTTTTTTATCAAGAAATCCACAAGTCAGACCACGAAGGGCACATAATTTAAATCCTGCAAGGGCCCTAAAATTAAACCCATTTATTGTTCAAGATCACTTAGAAAAACTCGAAAGAATAATGAGGGAAATGAACGTTATGGAAAAGCCTGAACGAATTTTTAACATCGATGAGAAGGGTTGTCGATTATGTCTTCACCACCAACAGAAGGTTTTGGCTCAAAAAGGCGCTAGAAGAGTTCATGTCGTTGGGAATTAGCATGGAGAAAATGTTACAATCGTTGCCTGTGCCAATGCGCTCGGCACAGCAGTTCCTCCTATGATACTTTTTAAGGGTAAGTGTATGAAGCCAGAGTGGAAAGATGCGTTACCGCCGGGGTCTGAGGCCCTAATGACTGTAAAAGTCAGTATGACTGTGTCAACATTTTGTACTTGGATTGAACATTTCAGTAAATTTAAGGTAGCGGGGCCGTCCCTTCTTCTGTTTGATGGGACAAAGTGTCACCTTAACCACACTATTGTGGAGACAACCACGCAACATGACATCACATTGTATTGTCTTCCCAGCAATACTACGCACGAGCTACAACCCATGGACAAAGCGGTCTTTAGGGCGTATGAATATTATTGGGACGATGAGGTTCAAAAATATTTGTCCATCCATAAGGGACACTCTATAACTAAGCAGAGATTTGGAAGCATTTTATCTAAAGTCTGGGATAAAACAATGACCCCTGGAAACATTAAATCCGGATTTGCGGCAATGGGAATTTATCCCTTTAATAAAGATGCAATTCATAAAATAGCATTGTAAGATTAAGAGACGACCCAATATCGTTGAAGATAGCAGCGACACAGATGATTCTGATTTTTCGCTGCATGATGAATTAAGCGATGACCCACATGAAGTTAGTTTTACAAAAATGCTAACTACCCCCGACGAAGTTTACACGAAACATAAAAATCCGCGAAAACCTGCCATCAATTGCAGAGCGCAAGTAATTAAGATAGACCTTTTTGAAAGAACCAACAGTGAAGTTAATACCAAGGGCAAGCACAACATAAAAAAAACATCCTACTACCGTTTTATATTTGTTTCACAATATAATCTATCTATTAAACTTTGGACACGTGCTACGATTGTGATAAATATGAACGACTTTTATTAGATGCAAGAGAAGAAGCAGAAAAAGAAACAATTAAAATTGAAAGAGATTTACACAGTTTAAAGAGTCGGACAAAAGGTATCAAATGAAGGAAGAAGATAAACTCAGGTCTAGATTAGAAAACTCTAAAGAAAGAATCTGTACCATAGACCTTCAAAAATGTTCACCAAATGTTTTCCATTCTAATGCACAAAGTTTTTACAAGCTTAAACTGTGCACCTTTAATTCTACCATTTGCGACATGACGAAAAGCCAGGTTTCATGCATGGTGTAGAATGAAACCATAAGGTAAAAGAGGAAGTAATGAAATTGCGTCTTGCCTTTTTAAATGGATTTCTTCTTTGCCCCAAGATGTCGAAGAAATTACGTTTTGGTCTGATAATTGTGCGGGCCAAAATAGAAATATTAATATTCTATTTTCTTATACATGGGTTTTACATAAAATCCCAAATATTAAAACTATGAATCACAAATATTTGTTGAAAGGTCACACTCACATGGAAGTAGATGTGGCACACTCAGTGATCCAACACAAGAGAAGGCGCAACACGCATAACTAGGCTCAATTAATGCGCTTAGCATGTCAAAAAAACCCGTACTATGTTTACGAAATGGAACTAAATGACTTTTTTCAATTTGATTCCTTGGGAGAAACTCATCAGTCCCCTCTGGTTAATAGAAAACAAAAAGATTTCCAATTGTCAAAAGTAGTTCATCTACAATTTCAAAGAGAATCTCTGGGATCCGTATTCCATAAAACATGTTTTGATTCTGAAAATTTTAAAGAATTTAACATAATATGAAATAACAGAAAAACCTTGGTACTTCCTGATATTATCCCAGCAATATCAAATAAGCCTTCAAGAATCTCGACTAAAAAATATCAACACCTATAGGACCTCTTCAAGTGGATTCCAGAAAGTTTGCAAGATTATTATAAAAACCTTCTACATCAAGATCAGGTAGAGAGCGATGAAGACGAATAAAAATAGAATGAAAATAAATAAACCGTATCATTAGGTTAGATTTTCACCTACTTTTCGTTACTTTCATAAAAAAAATAAAAGGCGTATGAATATTATTGTCCTAATTCTAACTTCGAAAACTTTTTGTTGATAATCCTGGTAACTAGGGACTTCAGCCTTTCAGACCAATAATATTTTGGTATACCAAAGTCGGAAGTCCTTCGCAATTTTTTTTTGTCATTATTCATTTTAAATTTAATTTTTTTTTGTAAACTAATAAAATAGTTTTCAAACACGAAAAAGTTGTTATTTAAAAAAAAACTAAATATACTTAGTTGTTTTAAAGCATTAAAATTAGTTTTTCAGTTTCTCCTGAAAATTTATATTTATGTGACATCCGCCCGTTGTGAACCAAACTCCTGATATGTTTCCTAAAACACTATTATAACTTGAATTACAATATTCTTCGTCGCCAAAAAAATAACTTAAAAGTATAGTATGTTGACTTACTATGCTTTTCGTGGATAAAATAGTAGAAAGTGCAGATTCTACCCTGACTTACTATTATATTAATTTGAGGTTAGGTTGCTAAAATAATATAAAGTGTCTCAGTTGTTGTGATGTACAGCGTTGTTTTCTTATAAATAGTAGTGTTATAAAAGTTTAAAAAATGTCGAAAAGAACAGATACAATTTTAAAATTAGCTCTAGCTGCTAATACAAAAGATAATATGGAAATATTAGAAAGTATCTCAGAGAGCCAATATAAAATTTCAGGTAAAATTAATTGTTGTAATAAATACGAGATACGTTTACTGCGTTTTAGATGTAAATCGTGTAAAGAAAAATGTTTTTGCTGAACCAGCCACTGTAAAAGGAAATATTCCTGAAACTGTTGCACATTATAGTGAAATTTTTGACAGTTCTAACAATCAATTAAATTTCGTTATTTCTTGTCATGTGACACAAATCACCCAATCATTTCAACATTACACTGATAATACCATCCAGGGAAATTTTCAATCACTATGATAACAAAATTACTTAACTTTGACGACTTCATAATAACTGCCAAATAAATTTCAAAATGTCACGTTTTGGCAATGCCAATTCTCAATCTATAAACTTTTAATAAATAAATAATTGTTTTATTGGGTTGCGACAGTTTGATTTTATTTTTTCAAAAAATTTTCTGACCCAATATCCCTCAGACATTGGAAGATTAGAAAAAATAATCAGGAAATGGAGTGAAATCTTACAGGAGGAAGATTATTGGGAAATTTTTAATAAAATAGGAAGTACCAAAGTCTTAGGAACGGGATGGAAGTCATACGTCTAGAAATGGAATTCAAGAAGCAAAAAGAATCATTATTAATGGGTAATGTAAGTTGTGTGAGAAAATGTTAACTATGTTCTTTCTAATTACATATTTAATTTATAGTTGGTACATCCTTCAGTTGCAGTGATTAACAAATGGGCTGCAAATAGTATAAAATTGTTAATAGATTTAAAATTCTCATTTGACGGCGAATTTACAAATCCTAAATTTAAGAAAACTAAAATCTGGGACAATATAGCCTTTATATTCTTTACATATGTAAAAGTTATTTTGTTCCCGGAATTGATTGCAGTAATAAATGGGAAAATTTACTAGTTACGTATACAAAAAATGTGGAAGAACAAAGAAAACTGGAAAAGGAAAGGTAACTTGGTAATATTTTCAACAGATGAATGAAATCGTGGGCAATAAAAATGCAATTAATCCGCCAAAAGAACATTTGGTGAATACTTTGACAACAGATCCACAAACTAGTACTGGGGCGGATTACGAATATAGTAATAAAGACAGAGATAACGGCTAAAAGAATGAAACTGTGAGAAAGAATTAAAGGAGAAAGTTAAATGCAAATGACTACATGAAAAGTTTTCTGAAATACACTTTTGAAAAAGAATGCAGTATGACGAAGATGATTTAGTTTTCGAATTAGATATCGCTGGATGGCATTTCCCCTCAAATTCAGTCGTTACTATTAGGAAAATCGAGATTCGCAAGATCGAGAGTCGCTCCCACTAAGATAATAACCTTACTGTTCCATCTCCGCCTAATTTCATTTAATTTGGTTTATTTAATTCTTATTTTTATTTTTCCCGCTAACTTTATTACATTGTTTCACACATGTTTACTCTCTCTCGAAATAGTCGCGATTCATTTTTGTATGACGAGACTTTGATCTGGGATGGTTTTATTGGAGATTATCCTTCCCCTACCCAGTCTAGTATCTACATGTGTGCAGACATTTTATGCCTATCGTAGTACCCGCATTTAAAAATATAACGGGTTGTTAAATTCGCCTATCGCTAATAGAAAGTGCTTCAATTTCTTAACCATTCCGCTATTGTACATTCTTCGTTTGTGCCATTTGTGTGTGTGTATGGTTTACCAGTGGAAATGAACCACGAGCCGTATTGTCTACCTGTCGCCGAGAGGCCTCTCCCAGCTTTTGCCCAAGATAATGCTGCTACTACCAACAGAAGCAGAAACAAACATCATCTAGTCTCGTAACCTCGTCCTGGGGGTAAGTCTCTAGTTAACTATCCCAGTTCCCGCTTTTATTACCGCATCGCTAAGAAATATTACGTAAAGTCCATCCTTCTTAACTCTCGCTAGCTAACCGCTACATTTACTGCTTCCTTTGCAATTCCGGGTGCTAATATTATATTCCGGACGCTTCACTTCCCATGTTTAAAACTATGTGGCGCATTACTATTAGCTAATTTACTTCAAAAAGTTCGATCTTCTATAAAAATAATATTTAATAACAGTTACACAGAACAGTTACTTATGGTGCGACAGTACGCTAAATTGGATCAAGGCGTCACCCACAAAATAGAAAACTTTCGTCACACCGCGTTAGTGAGATACAAAATGTCACAGAAATAAAGGACTGGCATCATGTCAGTTCTAGGGACAATCCTGAAAACTTACTTTCACGTGGTGTACATTCAGTTCAATTAATAAATTAAATTTGTGGTGAAAGGGGCCTGCTTGGGTTTCAAAAATGGAAATTATCACGATTAATCCACGAAGCAGACAATTTACCTAGAAAACAATTATCTAATAATTTTGCAACGTTGCCAAGGACTTTGATTTATTTTCAAAATATTCTAAGCTTGTAAAACCACAAGGATATTTTGCATATTGTAAATTTATTTCAAATCTAAAAAGAGACAAAAACTGCCGTCAAATAAGTACATTGACGACTTCCTTAAAACTTCAAACTTTTTTATTAATATTACGCTAAAATATGTCAAAAACAATGATTTTCGAAAGATTATGAATCTCTATTAAAATAAGGGTTATCAATAACCGAAGCAATATATTTGGCCTTGTACAGACTTGGGTACAATCGGTGGCAACATTGTCGGCTGACTGTATCTTTTTTGTGGCTCTTGAGTCGGCCGATTTGGAGCGGACACAACAGCAACATCGGGCGGCATTTTATCAAAGGAATCGCCGAGTTGATTGTTTTCCATTTTAAGTGGAAAACATCGTCAAGTTTGTACAAGTTTTTCGACTAGATACATCGATTTAATACATTCAAATTTTAAACCTGATATTTTAATTGAGGTTATAGTGTGTGGATCAGTAGTTTTTAAAATCGACAAAAATAAACATTGCAGAATGTGGACAACTGAGAAAACGTTGAATTTAATAGAAAGTTTAAGACAAGTGCCTGCACTATGGAATGTGTCTTGTGTTGAATACAGGGATCGTAATAAAAAAATGGACGCAATAACATGTTTAGGAGAAGAATTTTCGACAAATACGGAAGAAATAACAAAGAAAATTAAATCCTTGAAGACGCAGTTTCGAAGAGAGCACAAAAAACTACTCGACGATAATAGGAGTGGAGCAGGTACATCTTCACCATGTACTTGATTTGGATATGACCCTTTGCTGTTCTTGATCGAAAATACTGAGTCCAAAGGGAGTCGAAGTACAATTGTAAGTAAAAAACTATGGTTTAATTTTTAAATGCGTTTATTCAAAAATTGAAATTTAAGCAAAATTTTCTTGCCACGATACTTTTCCTAACTCTGTACAAAAATATTGCGCAAATTCATTTTTAATCTCTTTCCCAGAATTTGATGATTTCCTTGCAAGTTGTTATAAATTGAAAGGCCCTGACGCGTTATTATATTCATTTCTCCATGAACCATTAATTATAGTACCAGTACCTATGTCTTCCGCATCAAACATTTCAGGGGGTGAATATATGCTTCTGTATTGTGAATTTCGTCGCAAGAAGTTATGCAGGTGAACACAAGCTAAAACAATAGATTGAATCTTTTGTGGTTCCAAAGGTATAGATCGCCTAAATATTCTAAAGACTGTAGATACAAGTCCAAACACATTTTCTACTATTCGCCTGGCTCGCGATAGTCGATAACTAAATATTCTCTCTGGTGACCCTTTCAGATTATGGCCTGGGAACGGCTTCATTATATTTTCACCCAACGCAAATGCGTCATCTGCTACAAGTACGTATGGAATACGTATACCTCTTCCTGGTAAAGGCGCAGGAGTGGGTATATTCAATTGATTTTTTACCATATTCTTATAAAAACTTGTGTTTTGAAAAACCCCACCATCCGATATTCTGCCTGATAACCTACATCTGCATAAATTATATTATAATCAGCATCCACAATAGCCATGAGAATAATACTGTAAGTCCCCTTGTAATTGTAATAAGTGCTTCCACTGTTTGCTAGGGCATCTATAATAATATGCTTGCCATTCATAGCTCCAATGCAATGAAGAAAATTCCATCTTTCATTGAATTCCTTTTCAATTTTTTTCCATTCCGTTTCTATTTTGGGTATCTGGAAAAAATAAAATCTTAAACGCCACCTTCCAACAAAACTTTAAGATACATTTATACGTTTTATTTATTTTCAGGAAAGCGAAACAAATGGTACTGAGAATATTAATAATAAATAGGAGTCAGTTATTGAGGAAGCCATGACAAGTCCTAAGTATGTACTATCGCGGCCGAAAAAAAGTAATCGATTTTTTATCAAGTAGTATGTTTTTTCGTAAAATTTTCCTTTGTAAATGGGAGTTTTTACTTCAGTTATGTCAATTAAATTATTTTGACAAGAAATCATTGGTGGGGTCGTATTAATATGGTTTTGAGAGAAGCAGAAAAAGGCTACATCATCGCCAAACTTGAAGAAGGGTGGTCTTAACAACGCATAGCAAGTGAAATTAATTGCAGCAAAAGCACGATTCAAAAACTAAACTAAAAGACAGAATACCTTCCGGTATTATCTGTTTTGTGCAAATATTCTTCATCAAACTTATGACCCCTGGGACCACTCGCAGTTGACCATTGTAGCAGGACTGAGATATATTTTCACCGGAAAAGACCACTCGCTCCAGTCGCTCCCAGTAACGATCGTTTTCATTAATAAAATTATTTGCAAACTGCATTCTTGCCTCTTCATTAACATCTGTCAGTCGGGGCTTTTTAGCACTGGCACAGATAAATAGATCTTGCTCTCGCAACCATTTTCTTGCTGTCCTAACAGACGCTGGGAAGTTGGTTTGCTCTTTGGCTTCAATAGACTTAGAAAATGAGTTTAAATTCACATAGTTAACCAGGGTATCGTCGTTTTCTAGAGAACTCTTTCCAGAACCCACTGCCCTGCTCAGATCATGAGTTTCTATCCACTTTTTGTTTGGTTTTTGAATCGTGCTTTTGCTGCAATTAATTTCACTTGCTACCTATGTGTTGTTGAAACCACCCTTCTCCAAGTTTGGCGATGATGTAGCCTTTTTCATCTTCACTCAAAACATGATAAGGCATGATTAAGTAATAAAAAATTTATTTTTGCTTAATATGACAATGACGTTGACACTAATAAAAAAAATATTGAGATTGATGCGACACTGAATAGAACCATAGTTACAACGGGAAAATCAGTCGATTACTTTTTTTCGGCCGCGATAGTACCTCCAGCTAGTGAATCTAAAAGGACTTCCCAAGATGCAGAAACGCCTTCATCTTCACGTATGAACCAACAAACTTGCTGGATCATCAAATAACAGAAGATGCCTACCAATTTATGAAAAATGTGGAAAACCAGATGTCTAGTAAGGATGACTTTAGTATCTATGCCGAATATATTGCAAATAGGCTACGCAAGTGCAATCAAAATTATAGAGCACAAAGCATAGCTAAACATCATATTGAAAATATATTATCAACCTTGAGATGGGCTTGTTTGATGAAAATGCAGCTCCAAATTTTCAAAGTCCCATTGAAACTTTTCATTCTACGAGAAGCAACACTCCTGCATCAATAGTATCGTTTCCCCAAACATCTCTTTATCCATTTTCGCCTCCTCAAAATTCTATATGTAGTCCCTCAGAATCTCATTTTACGCAATTTACTATTCATGACCTACAACCATTAAGAAACAATGCAAATATTCAAAACTATGCTCATAGAATTCATCCTTCAAGAAGTGGCATTCCCGTATCGATTCCACAAGCATCTCCGAATCCTATAATAATAATAATAATAGTTTATTTGTCCACTGGATCATATAACATGATATAGGATATGTCAATTTACATGAATATAATAAACGTATTAGATAGAAAAAAGTACATACACAAATAAATAGATATATACATTCACACATTCAAAAAATAAATAGAGATATCACAAACAATTTAATAATAACAAAACAAGGACCTATGAGATAAGTCATTAAAATTTTAATTATATTATAACATACATAACATGTTACACTCACTCCATACTATATATATCTACATAACACAGAACATAATACATATTAAAATAGGTTTATCAAAATAGGATTATCACAGACTATCATCATTAATATATTCTTGTAATGAATAATAACATTTCTTACGCAGTAACTTTTTTATTTCAACCTTATAGTTTTTAATATCAAGCAATTTGTATGAACTTGGTAGCTTATTATAAGTTTGTATAGCAAGATATTGAGGACTTTTTTCAAAAATTGTTAAACTGTGCACAGGTACTTGTAATGTTAATCCATTACGAGTATTATAAGAATGGTTTACGTTCAAAGATGGCAAATTTGATAATTCACTTCTAGCATACAGAAGCAAATCTAATATGAATACACATGGAAGTGTTAAAATTTCCAATTTCTTAAATATGTCTCTACAGCTTTCACGTCTATTGGCCCCTACAATAAAGCGTACTGCTCTTTTTTGCAATTTGAAGAGGCGGACACTTTCTGTTGAGGCACCCCAAGCTATAATATCATATGATATTATTGAATGGAACTGTGCATAATAGTACATCACTAACACAGATCTGCTTACTACCTCCCGCAACTGATTTATACAGTAACAGATTGGAGCAATTTTTTTTGCTTATAACGTCGATATGTACAGTCCATGAAAAATTCTCTGTTATATGCAACCCCAAAAATTTCACATATTTCTCTTGCCTTCTCTAGCCCCACAGAAATATCTCAAACTAATGTCACGCAATCCACCATTTATGAGTCAGTTTCCACAATGTTTCACATTGTTTATATAATGTAATGTATCTGTCAAGTTTAATTTTTGACCATATAATTAAGGTTCTAATTACTTATAAAAATATATTTTCCTAAAAAAATAATACCAATTTTATTGATGTAGTTTACTTACCTTTACAAATTCTGCAAGAGCTTCACAAACCTCTGGTATTATGGATGATATAAGTTGCTTTGATACTTTAAATAAATAAGGGACCTCCTGTGGAAGAAACCGTAATGTCATAGCTAATCTTATTGAAGGTTTTTAAATGACTTTGTTTAGGCTTTATACAAGCATAATAACAACAAACATATCCAAACTGATATACTTATATTGATGTTTCATCTCTAAACACGCTATTATTAAATTCATTGGACTTTCTTTAATAGGTACATGATGAATACTGGATTAAATATCATAAAATTCAAAACGTCTAAAAACAAATTATTAAAAAATTTTTTTCAACTTACCAAAATTAATTTATTATGATCAACAATTAAAAAACGAAGTCCACAAGAAGATGTACATATTCTTTCGCTCTTATTGAAGGTGGAATGGCAGTACGAAATTTTTTATCATTTTTCGATATTTTAGGTGCAACCATTAGCAATAGATTTTCAAAATCAGCGCTTGACATTCTCATAAAATTACGGAAACCATTTCCATCTTCTAATTTTAAGTCGTTCATTAAACCATTGCCATGATTTACTCCTTCTTGTAGAATTTTTCTTTGCCACCATCGTCTTTTTTTTATTTTTATTATTTGTTATAATTAAATATGCAGCGCAAACACCAGCGGCAATTACTACGTCTTTGGATTCCATTTTTTATTTAACAAGTTGCCAACTTCAGATGTGGACAGGATACATTTGTGTCTATAAAAATCGGCTGATATAATCGGCCGACTGTCCGTAAGTAGATTAGAATAAGATACAGTCGGCCGACAATGTTGCCACCGATTGTATCCAAGTCTGTACAAGGCTTTATCTTTAAACCCATTTTTGGATGATTAAAACATTATTCGTGTAGGAGGTAGAATTCAAAATTCGTACTATAATAATTATCACCTGTAATAACCTGATAATACCGAGATAATTTTGTCATAGAAACTGCTGATGTTTATTTCTTCATTTGGTATTAGCGAGAGAATGATTAGAAACTGGTTAATTAAACCGGTAGCGCAAGGTATGCCATTGCTAAAAAACAAACTAAAAACCAAAAAAATAAGTCCAGGAAAGGATTGGATTTTTAAAATATGTCGTTAAGAGATTATATTCCAAACAACGTTCCTTTGAAGAACATTTTAAGAATAGAACGGATACATACAATGTAATGTACGAAAAATGCATAAAAAATATTACAGAGCTACTATCAATTTTCTTAGTACGACTTTAGAGACCAATAAGTCTGAAAACTATTGTCGGAATGAAACTGAGGGAGAGTTAATTTCTTCAGTCTTTGCGCGATATAATAAACTTCCGTTCATTTAAATTTATTCAAATAACTGTGGCCATCAAAATAAAATGTTGGACTTTCAAATCAGTAAATGATTTTGCAGTACGGAATAAGTTGCACTGTAATCCAAAAATACACTTAAATTAAGTGTGACTCTTCTCACGCATTGATCAAAAGAGAGTTAAAGAATAGAGAAATTCACATTTTCAGTCAATATTCAGTTATGATCAAAGAAGCCAAACATACACCTTTTCCGCTGGACGTTCAATATCTTACTCCCGACTTTTTCCTGAAATATGATGAAAAAGATCACTACACATGTCTCTTAATCCACCCTGGCCGAAATGTAAACGATTCAAAAGTAAACGATGCAAAAATATTTTAATATTCTCCAGGAGATACAATATTTTTCAAATTAAACTATGGTGTGTATGACGAATTACCACACCGTACAAGCGCAAAAAATATTGATATTTGATATTAACATTTCTAGATTGTATGACAATAGCATCAAAATAAGTAAAAGGAAATTTAATGATTTACGAGAACTGACTTTAGTATTATCGCAGGAAGTGGAACAATTCTATTCAAATTTACCACATAATGAAGAAGACGTTGTCGTTGAAAATCGCGAATATGAATGAATCCGTTTCTTTAAAGCGGCAGTTTCACACTGCAGTCGACTGCGATATAGGGCGCGTTCTCGCCAAAAGCGACTGGCGATAGCAACGCAATAGCAACCCAACTACGGTTTCTATTGCGTTGGTCTTGTGTACTTACTAGAAGCAACTCATTTAGAAGTCAGTTGTGAGAAAAATGTCTTCCTCATCAGATGAATACTGCATACTTGCTACTAAGAAAGCGTAGAAAGACGACAAATAGAAAATTTTGTGTTAACCCTTCTTATACGGTAAATTTGGGACATAGTTCTTATGTAGTAGCTCAGGAATTAAATCATGATCCTGTTAAATTTCACGGATTCTACCGTATGAGCAAGCGCACATTTCAAATTCTGGTAGAAATATTAAAACCTGGAATAAGCAAGAGAAATTTCCAACCAGGCTTTTTCCTTGATATCCAGACGGATGTAAGAATCGTTCTTTATATCGTATAAACATTGATATGTTTCCACAAGTGCCACAAAATTTAAATTTTTAGTAGTGTTGTCCATTCTAGCCTGTATTTTTAAACAAGTTTGACTGAAACCTGAGGATCACGACGCGGATAACAGCACATCTAGCAACCGGTTTCTCATTGGTTGGGTTGCCGTTGAGTTGAGTTGCGGTCAGTGGAAACATGTGTATCGAAATATTAGCGCTACGTCGCGTTGTTGTTGCGTTGCTGTCGCCGGTCGGTTTTGGTGAGAACACACCCATGAGTGTAAAGCGGCAGTTTCACATAGCAGTCGACTGCTGTAACATCTGAACTGTTTGGTGGGGAATATTTCTACTGCGATAGTTTTATTGCTATGTACTGATGGACAGTACTTTTTAAATGAAATAATATACACTTGTTTAAAATGGCGTCGAATAGAAATTGTGATAAAAGGTGTGATTATTGTTATTGAAAAAAAGTTATTATTACAGAAATAGTTAATATCTAAACGAAGATTAGTAAGAAAGGAAAAAAAATTGTAGGTCATCCGAGAACGCAATACGTTTAACAGATTTCGCCATTTTATTTCTCAAAGCAATCGACTGCGATACCAAAAGTAGAAATATTTCTATTCGATCGCAGTAACTGCCATAACATTCAATTGCGAGTGAAATAGTATGATTCACATAAATAAACACCTGATAGTGTAGACACGTCCACCTAACAGTCGCTGCTATAGCAGTCGACTTCCATGTGAAACTACCGCTAAAGCGGCAGTTTCACATAACAGTCGACTGCTATAACATCTGAACTATTTGGTGGGGAATATTTCTACTGCGATAGTTTTACTGCTATGTACTGATTGACTGTACTTTTTAAATGAAATAATATATACTTGTTTAAAATGGCGTCGAATAAAGAAATAGTGATGAAGGGTGTGATTACCTGTTTATTTCCATTAAATAAGTTGCTCTTATTGAAGCTATCTTTTTTTTGACAATTTCTTTATTTAAATCCATCTTTTCCGCAATGTTTGCAAGTGCGGCTTTTCTTTTCGTGTTATTTTTGTACTGTGGTGACTGTATGTTTCATAAACATTCATTTTTTCGATATTACAATTATATTATTAAATGAAAAATTTGGTCATCCGAGAACGCAATACGTTTAACAGATTCGCCATTTTATTCCTCAAAGCAATCGACTGCGATAACAAAAGTAGAAATATTTCTAGTCGATAGCAGTAACTGCCATACCATTCAATTGCGATCGAAATAGTATGATTCACATAAATAAACACCTGACAGTGTAGAAACGCCCACCTAACAGTCGCTGCTATAGCAGTCGACTGCCATGTGAAACTCCCGCTTAAAGGTAGGCGTACTGTCAACTGTGAAACATACGACTATGATCGCAGTTGAGTGTTATAACAGCTACTACGATAAATAGATTTTTTTAATCTTAGCCTAAAACTATTCTACCACGTAAACAGGACACGACACATACACTCATTCCCTCTGACATTGCCATCTGTAAGAGCTGGAGAGCTGATCTCCTTGTGCCACTCACTATCCTCGTTATTATAATGAGATGCGGTCACTCATCCAAGTGCCGACTCCAACCAGCGTTGCTGCGTTCGCTGATTGAATATCGGCTATTGTACGCATGACTCCATTTCATTACAAATAATTTTACTTTGTTATCGCAGTCACATACTTCAAAACATAATGCCGAAAAATATAAAACGTATTGCGTTCTCGAACAAACGAATTTCTATACTAATCGAATAATATCAAGAATGAATGTTTATGGAACATTGAGTCATCAGAATAGAAAAACAATATTAAAAGAAAATCTGCAGTGTCTAATAATGCGGAAAAAATGGGTTTAGACTTAGATTTGTTTATTGATGTCAGTACATTATACACATGATTACATAAGTCAAAAGAGAAAATTACAACAATTACAAATTTATTTGTGTGTAAAAATAAACAACAGAAAAAAACCGTTTGATACGATGTAACAAACATTTACAATATAAAAAACGAACAACAAAAGAAAGTGTTTACTACTTTGAAACAAACAACAAATAGGTATAATACACATATACACAATACATTATTACATAGGACAATAATAGGTACAATATATTCATATACCGCCATATACAGCACCCTAATTCTACGATATTGAGTAACACAAGTAATTATGGAATTACTTCATGCACGTATTATCTCGTTTATACTATAAAATGCTTTACTTAGTAATTCCTTTTTTATCTTTTGTGCATATAGTGTAACGAAGTGATTTTTATCTGTCAAGGATTGCCTGTTTTATTTCACTATCTCCGTCACTTGGGTACACCCTGTAACTCTGTTAACATTTAAGTTTTAATTAAGGTATCAATTTATTGTAAAATCAGCTGGTAAATTAATTGATTAATTTTCGATAGTCCCCTGTATAGCTAAAATCCGTTAATTATTTAAAAAATAATGTTCAAGCCGGAAGTAAAAATCATTAGTTACGAAAACTTGCTAAAATATTAATACGTGTCCGTTTCAAGCCGGTTCTTTTTGGAATATAGTTTAAAAATTATTAGCAATGCATTTCCGTTTTCCGTTAGTCCGGTTGAATGAGATAAGTTGCGTAACCCGCGCGGACTTAGTAAATCGAGTTCTACATGCAAGCCACCTGTCCGAGTTCTACATATTGTATGAGCGCGCCGACCGCCTACGTCACCGAAAAAGATAATAAATTCACCGGGAACGGTCAAATCGAGATCAGTCGAATTATCGACACCTTCGCATCAGAAAGCAAAGTCCGACTAGCAATTTATCCGTTTTTTATAAAAACCGTCGTGGTAAGAACAATAGTAGTTGACCGTAATCCAGCCGTTCCGTATCTTGAATAATCACCGAGATTCACCGTTGATTTCATTGCGTAAATATCGCCGCATTGTAAATCTGCTTAATCAAATCAGAGTTCGGTTTAAAGTTTCCGTTTAGTTGTATTTAATGTTATATCACACATTCGTCGGTTGTACCTTCCGATAATCAGTCTGGTAGTTGGGTACAGCCACCAACGAGTGTATTTTCAAAACGTGGATTTATCGTACACTGGCAAAATAATTCGATAATCAGTCTGGTAGTTTTATGGCCCCAGTGTATGGTTTAAATCTTTATTTTCCGGTAAGGAAATATAATTCCTGGTTAACAAAACTCTGTATTTGAGGCCGAAGAAACCCGCGTGTAGTAAGTAGTTTTCAAATCTGAAATAAAAGTCAAAGAATCTCTGTGCCTTGTTCACCGCACTCCGTTAATTTGGATGTCTATCACTTGCTTCCCGTCCACGCCGGCCGATTCATTCAATAGCGTGTTTATATTTCGATTCTCTCGCACTGCGAGCCCGCGTTGTCCGAAATTTCATTGTACTTCCTTTACCAGCTGAAAATTAGTTGTCATATTTTTGTATATAGCCGACTGTGTAGTCAACCGAGGCTTTGCTGCATTTTATTTTATGTTATTTTGTTTCACCATAAACCTGTGTATTAAATGGCCGAATTATACATTGAATAAATCTGTTATAATACCTTTCAGAAATTCCGAGTTATCATTTCTGTTAAATTTCTAATTAACCCGTTTGAGAAATTATTCAAGTCGTCCTGACATAATAGTCATCTCAAGACCCTCTGGCAAAAAAACCGTTTCTTCACTGTTAGCTATTTAGGGTTTTCCTGGACACCGCCAGGAAACAAAAGTGTTGTTCTTTACACTTCAAAAAGGGAAAGAACTGGCGCCCGAGTTTTCCGTATAAAAAAATAAAGGTTACGTAAGTATCTGTGCAACGAAAGGAAGATGCGTTACAATAGGTTAGGTGACAGATCACGTATGTGGTTTGGTAATTTATTGAAAAATACAGGCCCGTAGTAATTTTCAGCATTTTTAGTTTTCGTAATCTTAAGAATTTGATGGAAATATTTTGTTTGTACAGGGTGATTGTTTTATCAGGGGAAATGCGTTTTTCTCCTAAACGGCTAAAGCAAACTATTTTCTGTAAAAAGGATTATATTCTTACCTACTGTTACTAAAAACTAGGATAAAAATATATCATAAATGCGCAGGACTCTAGGCGTCGCGACGCTACCGTCGTTTGGGGTGAGATTGATAACCGGGGGTGAGATTGATCACCAAGTCGAA
Source organism: Rhagium mordax (assembly GCA_963680705.1). Lineage (NCBI taxonomy): Eukaryota > Metazoa > Arthropoda > Insecta > Coleoptera > Cerambycidae > Rhagium > Rhagium mordax. The sequence continues at coordinate 45,486,071 of OY796656.1, forward strand.
TTTTCTTAAATTTAAATCTAGCGCGCAAACTCCCGGTTAGATTCGCCTTTCGCCACCAGGTTTGTGTAGTGAAAACATGGCGTGTCGACTTGCTAATACGTTGTGTTGTGTAAAAAATTCCATTTAAAGTTTTTAGCTGTTTTAACTGACATTCATAATTTCTAGAACTTTGATTGGTAAGTCGAATTATGATCTAGTATTGAATAAATTGACGGTATGGCACTATTTGTTGATGTTTCTGGACGCTATATTCTAAAATTCAGTTATTTCGAGTAACACATTGCGAGTCTTTTCTGAAAATGGAGAAAAAGCTTTCATCAAGTCTGCCAGTTTGTGTGGACAATGGGGATTCCCGTTAAGTATTGTGGACATACGGAACCTAGCCAAAAACTATTTAGATAACAAAGGCCGCACCATAACGAGATTCAACAACAACATGCCAGGTAAATATTGGGTCTATAGCTTATTGGAAAGGCATAAAAATAGAATTAGTCAACAAATTAACACGAATATAAAAAAATGTCCTGTAAATGTCTCACGAGAAACTATAGTTGAATATTTTGAAAATTTACGAGAAACACTGAAAGACGTTCCTGCTTGTAACGTATTCAACTATGACGAGACGAATTTACAGGATGACCCCGGCAAAAAGAAGATGCTCTTTCGCCGGGGCACCAAGTATCCAGAACGTGTTTGTAATTTTACGAAGACTGCCATAACTGTTATGATGTGCGGTTCCGCATCTGGGGTGCTTATTACCCCCATAAGTCGTTTATGGGGGTAATGGATAGAAATGGGACCAAAAGGAGAGCCATGTTGCAAGGAGAGGTGCTGCAGTTCCGGAACGCGTTACAACAGGACACATCATGGGTGGATGGATGCACATACATTTACAGAATGGTTTGAATCATCTGTAATGGTGTAAAATAACCTACAGTATATTTAATTAATTGATAATTATTGTTTTATTAGTACACGCGTGTGCCGGGGTCGTAGAACTTATTTATTTAATTTTAAGTTATGTAGGTTAAGTAAGTTGCTGCTTTAGCTATTTTTGGAATACCACTAAGGTGGCAATTATTAAGAATTGTATTGTGAATTAGACAGTGTGTGAATAAAGATATGATTTAAAACACAAGTCGTTTAACTAAAATCTCAACGAATATAATAAGAGTTATCACATGGCGATCCTGCCACTGGAACTAAGATGGAACAGTCCTGTATATATTGGAATAATATTTAATGTACCTATATAAAATGGAATAATATTTAAATTTAATGGCTTATGGTGAAATTGTGATGGGTCATGTTGGTTAATGGTATGGTGATTTGAACATGACATAAAATGGGAAGTAGCCAGAGTAAAGAAGAGGTTATTGTGGCTGGTAATAGCGGGGGACAGTCGAGTCAAATAAATGGTATGTTCCCAGCTGATCTTACAGGAAAAACTATTGTGGAAATTGTGGTTTTAATTTTGGCGGCAATAGTTATACTAGGGTATTGCTATCAAAGATGTAAAAAAAGATTGGAAAAGAAGATTCGAGAAGAAATAAGAGCCAGTCAAGAGATTGCATAGGATGGATGCAAGTTCCTCCCTGTCAGTTTATTTTTAGGTTTTTAGGTCCACAAGATTGATGGTAGTCTGCATGGAATGAATATTGTTAAAGAATTTAGATATCTGACAGAAGAATTAACCGTATTTTACAGAAATTTAAATAAGGACAGTAGTGTAAGAAGAAAAGACAATGAAGTGACCAATCGTAAGTTTAAGAAATTATTAAAGTGTAGAAATGAGTATGAACGATTAAAAGATGTGTATAATAAGTCAACTGTAGATGTTAAGCTTAGGGAAGAAATTAGGGAATATGCAAATACTGTTAGTAAAATTTTAAATGGGATTGAGTCGATTTTGAATGAAAGGTTACAGTTATCGGGTACTGAAAAATCTGAAACCGATGAGAAATTAATTCCGGTAGATTCCGATTCATCAGTTTCAGATACCGAAGAAAAAATGTCGGAAAAATTTAATTTGAAAACAGCAGCAAGTCTGCTTCCGGTCATGAACGGTACCGAAACTGTAACTAAGCAACTAATCGACGCTATTGAATTATATGATTCAATGTTAGATGCCACTGGAAAAAGTTTGCTGACAACCTTTATTTTAAAAAAAAGTTTAACAGAAAGCGCGAAAATTAGACTTAATAAGACATACAATTCAAATGCGGAACTAATTGTCGATTTGAAAAATTATTTTATAACAAAAAAATCGGTGTCCTATTTGTCAACGCAGTTAAATAATGCTAAGCAAGGGGGAAAATCTATTGATCTATTTGGCAAATCAATAGAGGAATTATTGACGGATCTTACAATTACTCAGAGTGAGGGTAACGAAACTGCATTGAAAATTTTAGGAGAAGTAAATGAAAAAATTGCTATTAATTCGTTTGCAAATGGGTTGCGAAATAATGATTTAAGAACCATAATTAAAGCGCGCAACTATTCCAAATTAGCTGACGCAATACAAGGAGCGAAAGATGAAGAAATGCCGAGTAATATTAACGGTCAGATTTTTCATACTCGCGGAAATGCAAATTTTAGACGTGGTTCCACAAATAACAGATTTGTAAGAGGTAATAATAACTTTTCGAGAAACCAAACTAGAGGTATTAGTTACAATTCAAATTATAATAGGGGTCGTAATAGTAGAGGTAATTTTAATAACAATCGCCCTAAAGGTAACAATTTTTGTTATGGAAACAATACTACCCAAAGATTATATTACACGACAAACTCAAATGGACAATCTAATAATGTAACTAGTGATCGAAATTGTTCAGGTATCCCGTCGGAGCCATTTTTTCGAGGCCCAACGAGGAATTACTAATTTTAAAGTTTTAACATTAAATGGGATGAACCTTGTAGAATTTTTCTATGGAGGTAAAAAATTAAAATTTTTATTAGATACGGGAGCAACAGTTAGCATTATTTTTAGCAAATATGTAGGTAAACATGAAATAATTGACTCATCAAAGAAAATTAGTTTAAATGGTATTTCTGGGTCAACAGTATCAAAAGGTTCAGTTTCTGTTTCATTGCAAGTAAACAATACACAGCTCTGTCATCGGTTTTTAATATTACATGACCTTGACCATAACATGCATGGTATATTAGGTTCAGATTTCTTTAATAAATATTCAGCTATAATAGATTATGAACGATTTTTATTTTCTTTTTGGTTTAATAATAAAAAAATTGTCGTTCCTGTTCAATCGGCACATGCATTGCATACCTCAATTCCGGCAAGATGTGAAGTAATAAAATATTTTAGCGTTGATATGGCTGAGGATTGTGTTGTTTTACCGAGTGAACTATGTGAAGGAGTTTTCGTAGCTGGAACTTTAGCTAGACCTAATCGAAATATGATACCCATTAAAATACTAAATGTTAGAGATCAAGAAGTTATTCTTAAAAATTTTAGCCCAAACGTAGAAAAATTAGAAGATTATAATTTAGGTGAATTTGAAAGTAATAGGAATTTTTCAGTTGATAGAGCAAGCGAATTATTAAATATTATTAAGAAAGACCATCTAAATAGTGAAGAAAAAAGCACTTTAGAAAAAATTTGTGTTAAATATTCTGACGTATTTCAATTAGGCAATGATCCATTAACAACAACTAATATTTATAAAGAAAATATACGATTAAATAAATCTGCTAAACCTGCTTACATAAAGCCTTACCGGATTCCTCATGCGCAAAAGGCAGAAATTCATAAACAAATTGATAATATGTTAAAAGAGGGAATAATTGAAGAAACAAGGTCAAAATGGTCAGCGCCTTTGCTGATTGTTCCAAAAAAGGTTGATCAGAATGGAAATAAAAAATGGAGGGTTGTTATAGATTATAGGCAATTGAATAAACAAATACAAGATGACAAGTTCCCATTGCCCTGCATCACAGAAATCTTAGACTCATTACAGGGGGCTATGTACTTTTCTCATCTTGATTTGTCTCAAGGCTATTATCAGGTCGAACTAGGTCATTCCAGTAGACAATATACAGCGTTTACAACAGATCGAGGTCAGTACCAAATGACAAGACTTCCAATGGGGTTGAAAATTAGCCCTAGTGCTTTTTCTCGTGCAATGACAATTGCAATGTCTGGGTTGAACTATGAATGTTGTTTTGTTTATTTAGATGATCTAATTGTTTTTGGAAATAATTTATTAAATCACAATAGAAACCTAGTCAAAATTTTTCAAAGGCTGAGGGAGGTAAATTTGAAATTAAATCCAAATAAATGTGAATTTTTAAAAAAAGAAATTCTATATCTAGGTCATACAATTTCATCTGAAGGGGTGTCACCTGATCCTTCGAAGATTGAAGTAATTCAAAAATTTCCAATTCCGAAAGATTCTAATGAGGTGAAAAGATTTGTTGCCTTTGCTAATTATTATAGAAAATATATTCAAAATTTCGCAAACATTGCTGCACCTCTTAATTATTTAACAAGAAAAAACATTCCATTTGTTTGGACCAAGGAATGTCAAAAATCTTTTGAAAATCTTAAACAGGCCTTAATTACCTCCCCAGTATTACAATATCCAAATTTTTCACCAGATAATTGTTTTCAAGTGAAAACAGATGCATCGGGATACGCACTGGGAGCTGTATTGGCAAATGGGGATGACAGACCTGTTGCATTTGCTAGTCGATCTCTTAATAAAGCCGAGAGAAATTACAGTGTGAGCGAAAAGGAATTAGCAAGTATCGTGTTTGCAGTAAAGCATTTTAGGCCTTATTTATTTGGTAGAAAATTTGTAATATTAACTGATCATAGACCATTAATTTATTTGTTTGGAATGACTAATCCTTCAAGTAGATTAACGAAATTTAGGTTAGCTCTCGAAGAATACGACTTTGAGGTTAAGTATGTCAAAGGCAAAAATAACGTTGTGGCTGATGCTTTGTCACGAGTCGTTATATCTTCTGACGAATTAAAAAATATGAACAAAAGTATATGTAATACAGTGTATATTACAACACGAGCACAAGCTAGAAATTCTGGAAATAATATTCAAGGTGGTTTTGATGCATCCAGTTCCGATGAAAGGATTGATCACCCTGGCATCGTGGAAGTATTAAAGATGCCTAAAGATTCTTTCCAGTTATGTCCAATTTCATGTTCTGAATTCGAAAAAATAATGAAAAGTAAACAATATGATTGCAAATTAGGAAACTTATTATATATTAAAAATTCGCGAATAATTTATTTAAAACAGGATCCTCGATCGGCATTAGACCTAGGTACTATGTTGAGAGACCTGAAAAATATTTATGATACATATCAAATTCCGGAATTAATAATTATAAAGAATAGAAAGTGCGCACAAATACTTGAAAGTATTTTAAAGTTTCCAAATAAAATAAAAGATATTGGTATAAATATATCTATATTAAAAGATGTTCAAAATATCGTAGATTATGAAACGAGACAAATTATAATGAATGATTATCATATACTACCAACTGGTGGACACGCAGGCATAAATCGTATGTATAATAATATAAAAAAGCTTTATTTTTGGGGAGGTTTGCGTAAAGATGTAGAGAAGTTTGTAAAGAAATGTGACGATTGCCAACGTTATAAACATTCCAATCCAAACAAAGAACCTATGACAGTTACTAGTACCGCTTCTTCAGGGTTTCAAAAAATTTATATAGATTTAGTAGGACCTTTGGAGGCAGATTCAGAAGAAAACCAATATATTCTAACCTTGCAATGCGAACTTACTAAATTTGTAGAGGCTTACCCATTAAAAAATAAAGAGGCTTATACAGTAGCAAAGTCTTTCGTAGATAATTTTATTTTGCGCTACGGTATACCGAATGCAATTGTATCAGATCAAGGTACGGAATTTATGGCTTCTATTTTTAAAGAAGTATGTGAACTTTTAGGCATTACCAAGCTAAATTCTACGGCATATCATCACGAGACTCTAGGTTCTCTTGAAAATTCTCATAAAAACTTAGGAGCCTATTTACGAATTCAAGTAGCAAATCATACAAATTCTTGGAGTTCATGGGTGCCGTACTGGTGTTTTGCTTACAATACAACGGTTCATACCGAAACTAAGTACACACCCTACGAACTAATTTTTGGGCAAACAGTGAGGTTGCCTTCTAATCTGAGTGAAGGTACAGATCCTCTATATAATTTTAATGATTATCCTTTAGAATTAAAATACCGCTTACAGAAAGCTTGCAGTGATGCAAAAAATAATTTAGTTGCTTCAAAACTCAAACGAAAATCGACTCATGACCAGTACCAGAAAATTGTACATTATAAAGTAGGAGATAAGGTTTTGTTGAAAAATAATATCTCAAGCAAATTAGAACCCATTTATAAAGGACCTTATTGTGTGGTTGAGGATAAACCTCCAAACGTAATGATAAAAATGGGTGATAAATTACTTGAGGTACACAAAAATAGGACTAAATTGTACCATGATTAGAAAAAAAAAATACATGTCATTGAGCTCAACATATATTTTTTTATCTTCTCCGAGGGAGATGTAATGGTGTAAAATAACCTACAGTATATTTAATTAATTGATAATTATTGTTTTATTAGTACACGCGTGTGCCGGGGTCGTAGAACTTATTTATTTAATTTTAAGTTATGTAGGTTAAGTAAGTTGCTGCTTTAGCTATTTTTGGAATACCACTAAGGTGGCAATTATTAAGAATTGTATTGTGAATTAGACAGTGTGTGAATAAAGATATGATTTAAAACACAAGTCGTTTAACTAAAATCTCAACGAATATAATAAGAGTTATCACACATCCTTTTTGCCACATGCAAAATGGTTACCAGGACGTAAAGTGTTGCTGGGAGACAACCTTTCGTCGCATTTTACTGCCACTGTTTTAACGCAATGTCAAGAAAACGACATTGCTTTCGTCTGCTTACCCAAGAATTCAACCCATCTGACCCAACCATTAGACGTGGGATTTTTCCGCCCATTTAAGATTGCATGGAGGAATGTATTGACAAATTGGAACACAAACAGCAAACTTTAATAGATAAGAAGGATTTTCCACATTTGCTTGCCTCCACTCTTAATGCCACTAAGAATGATCTCATCGTTCCAATGGATCCTGAACGGGTTTTACGCAAAATTCCAGTTAGTCATAATGATACTGTGGCCGATGTCAACGATACCCTTTTAAATTATTTACAACAACAACGATTCTCAGCAGCACCAACAAGAAGAAATATAAAGCGCCAGAAACTTACGGTGGAGCCTGGAAAAAGCGTTACAGCAAACAATGATAGTTATAGCGATTCAGAGGTCCATAAACCAGTAACTAACGACAATTCAGATGATGAACCTTTTGAAGATATTCAAGATGATGTGCGACAAGAAACTGAATACTTTGAACCACGATTTGAAGATATTGAAGTTGGAAAGTTTATATTAGTAAAGATCCTAGGAGGATCTAGAAAGAAGACGGTTTACCGCTACACGGCCTTAGTACAAGGTGTAAATTCTGACGAAGGAAAACAAGAGATTGAACTCTTAGGGATGAAATCTTCTAATAAGACACGAAAATTATTTGCACCCCAACCCGATGATATAGATGACGTGATAGCCATTTTACCAGTTCCTACTGATAATAACCTTAACGATAATGTTACTTATTTATTTGAAAAGGAAATCGATGTTTACGAAATGTAACAATCCTCCGCTTTGTTATATTAGAACATGATATTTAGTTGTATTTACCAGTTCTTTTTTTGTATTTGAACCAGAAAATAAATGTTTATTTTGAGAGTCTAACCATAGCATATTTATTTTGTTGTTGCATCACTAATTTGCCATTGATCAATCTCACCCGCAGTGAACAATCTCACCCTAAACAATGAAAACTCGTATAACTTTTAAACTGTAAGTCCGAAACAGACTAGGGTCAGATTGATCAGTTTGTATGGCGCTCCCTGCTTATTCTATACACGTCTGGCCACTTAGTAATTTCGGATATAGTACAGTAAGTTGCATACATCTCCCCTATCAATTTCGAATTAGAACCTGTAAAAGGTAGACGCTCCGCCTAGGACTGCCGTGATTGGTTGAATGATGCTTTGGGGCACAATACTCAACTGGGCACACGTGTCTCGTCGTGTTTTTTGTCAAACGACAGAATACCTAAAAAAGCGCATTGCTGTTTTATTATTTATTCCACTTTAACCTTTGCTATTAACTAGCATAAAACTAGGGCGGAGTCGAAATTGTTAGGGGAGATTGGTACAACATTTGTGAAATTTACAGAATCCTATCAGAAATTTGTAAGTGACCAGACGTGTATATTAGATTTCTCGTGACCAATCACACCCTATATGTAATGTGAGATTGTTCACGACATTTTTCCTCTTTGCAGTCTTTACTTAATTTTTTTTATATTTCTTTTATTATTGGATATTGTTCCTGACACTAATATCTATTGAAACAACTTACCTAAAAAAAATATTTTTTACACAGGAAAATTAACGCGAAATACTTTTTTTTATTATCAATCTCACCCCAAACGACGGTACAAAAATTTCTTTTCCAGCAATTTGTTACACCATTGGAAAGGTCTTTTGCTTTCGAGTGTTTTTCCTATATTCTATTTTTCTCGATATTTATTCGTTAAAATGTTAAGATGTAATATTTGCTCCCTAAAACGGGTTTTTCGCTCTCTTTAAGGGGTTGTAGCGCCCTTAGGGAGCATATTTGGACATATGTTTGTATGAACTTTTATTCTTATTTTCACATATAGAATTAGCTCCAGAATTTCTGAATAGCAATTTAGAAATATGGATACATAATCCATAATAATATATTACCCATACAGGGTGTTTCTAAATTACTGTCCACAAATTCTGGATCTAATTCTACATGTAAAAGAAAGTATAAAAGTTCATACAAACATGTCCAAATATGCTTCCTAAGGGAGCTACAGCCCCATAAAGAGAGCGAAAAACCCGTTTCAGGGAGCAAATATTACATCATAACTTTTTTACGAATAAATATCGAGAAAAATAGAATATAGAAAAAACACTCGAAATCAAAAGACCTCTCCAATGGTGTAACAAAAGTGGTATTTTGCTGGACTCTCTAAAATGTAAAGTGATGTTACAGTTAATATTTGCAGTTCAATAAATTTTTGTTTAACATTGTAATGGCGTCTACTTACGTAACCTGTACTGTTTGTAACTGGCTACCTACAAACAGGACTCTCCGGCTTTGTAACACTTTTTAGACGGAAACTCGGGCTCCAGTTCCTTATTTTTAAGTGCAAGGATCAGCACTTGTGTGGCTCACCGGGGTGAGAACGTTTACGGAGTAGCTAACAGTGGAGATACGGTTGTTTGTCCAGAGCGTGGAAAGATGATTGTCTTGTCAACTGGACTGGACAATTTCTCAAACGGGTTAATTAGAAATAAACCAAATAATAAATAATAAAAAATAATAACTTTACATAGCATACCAACGTATTTATTTATGAGAAACAATCATGATAAGTAAGGTAAAATTAGACAGGATAATGCAGCGATTTACTTTGCTGTCGGTTATGTACAATTTTTATAACGATAATATGCAAGCTGGCAAACAAGAGTACGCGTGGATATAATTTAATTGCGGTAGGTGGAGGACTCGAGGTGCGGACGAATCGAGATATACCCACGAGGGGAAGTCAAACGGCTAGGGCGAGCAAATACGACTCCAACGAGACACCAAAATATCGGAGCCCGGTCAATAAGCCACAGAGATTCTTTTTGTTTCGGTTATTACTTAACAAACGTGGATTCCTACTGCCTCAAATACAGAGCTATGCTAACAAGGAAGTTATTTTCTTCCTTACCGGAAAATAACGATTTAAATCATACGCTGGGGCCACAAATCTACCATGAGCAGGTTAACGAAATGTTTTGCCTGTGTATGATAAATCCACGTTTTGAAATACATTCACTGATGGCTAGGCTCTACCATCTGAACAGAACACTGTGAGGGTCAACCGGTGAATGTGTGATAATCCTTAAATACGGATAAACGGAAACTTTATATCGAACTCTGACTTAATTAAGTAGTTCTATAAAACGTCGGTACTTACACGATGAAATCAACGCCGAATATCTGTGCTTATTTGAAGGCGGTACGGCTGGATAACTGCCGGACTACTATTGTTCTTATCAAGATGGTTCACGATAAAGAAAATATTTTACGGATCGGTTATTCTTCAGACGGCTGTACTGGTTGAGGACAGGTTGACAGTTTGACTGCTGAATCAGAGAGAGCCTTTTTGGATGCTAATAGCGAGTTTTATTCCTTGCTGTCGTGACGTATCTCGGATGCGCGTTAAAGCTGCGGATTGAATTGAAAATTATGGCTCGTACTACAGACGTTACTTAGCAAGTTCGAGCGCATTATACAATTTTCAACAGTTACTCGGAACATCAATATCCGGAAATGGGTTGCTTGAAATTTCTAGACTATCTTGCAAAAAGAAAGGGATTAAAACAGACACGGATTAATATATTAACCAGTTTTAGTAACTAATGATTTTAGTTATACCGGGGATTATCGAAAATGAATCAATTAAGTTACTACTTGGTTATCAGCGGCTTTTACAACTTAAACTTAACTTAACTAAAACAGGGCGCTTAAATACTAACAGAGGCTACAGGGTGTACCCAAGTGACGGAAATATTACAAAAAAACAGGCAATCCTTGACGGAAAAAATCACTTCGTTACACCATCTGCTCTGTAATTTAATTTTAACATATATCTTATCGCTCTTCTCTGAATTGAGGACACTCGTTTAACGTGACAGGAATATACCAGCATAAAATAGCGTATACAACAGTAGACTGAAAAAAAGCATAGTATGCCGTCAGCATCACGCTTATAGTTACATTAGTAGCTAGGTTTTGTAGTAGATATGTATTTCTACACAGCTTAGTGGATATATATTCAATGTGAGATTCCCATGTCAAAGTTTTGTTTAGAACCACTTCGAGAAATTTAACCGTTTCACTGCTCTCCAGTGCGTGCGTTCTCAAACTGAAGATTATGTTTTCATTTCGTTCAAATCCATCATTTATTATAGATATTAATTTATTTAATCCCTGTGTGATCAACTCGTTATTTGGGAACCCAAACTGGGCAGCAGAGAACAGATTATTTTCCTTAAAGTGTTCATATAGCATATTCTTCAAAATTTTTTCGTAAATCTTAGAGATAATTGGGACCGGGGATATAGGCTGATAGTTTTTTGCCTTATACAACTCACATAGCTCATTAGTCTATGCCTGGTTGCCGTGTTTCTTAACCTTGCGCGAGGAAAAGACGAAAAGAGAGTCGTTTTGTCAGTTCAGAGTGCTAGTACGTTCCGTCGTTGAGAAAAGTTTCTTTGTAGAAAAATTCAGATTTATTGTAAGTCCAATGGTTTGGAGTTGATTTCTCGTCGGAGATAATTTATAGAGGAGTGTTATCCGTGGATTTTGGTGACTCCCTATAGAGTTCCTTGCCTAAAAGGTTCTGCTACTTTCAGCATAGGCGACGACATTTTGTGGTTTCGTTTCGAGGTACGCGTTCCTTTGTTATGTTATCGCTAGTAGGTACATTCGGTCAAGATTTAAACGACATAATTAATTTTAGGGTTCACCCAGGATTCATACCTAATGTACTTACTGGTTAGGAGGTATATCTGGTTCACCCGACAGGCTGTACCTCGAGCTAGAAGTCCCTTGAGGCTTGCTCATTACATCCAGTAGACTCGCTGTTCAGAGGATTTTTCTCCAGTGTGTGGGTTTGATGGATATGCGTCAGGAGGGTTGGTTCTACCTAGGATACGACAGGACAAGATAAGACAAACCATTATTTCTTTATTTATATATATTTTTTTACTGTTCATTTGTCTCCTATATTTAATTTATTATTAGAGTATCCCCATCAGGGTAGTGTTGATATCCTCTTCAAATTTAATTTATAGTTATATTATTCTCCCCATAAGGGTTTATTGTTAATAACCGCCCGCGTTGATTCATTTCTTCTTTCTACAAATTTAATTGCGCCATACGGTTTTTGTACACAAAAAGCGGAAGCGGCCGGTCAAAGAGTGTTCATATTTTCATCCCGGGTGGTTACACCTTGCTTAGTGATACTTTATTAATTCAAAAATATTTCATTAGTAATTAATTCATTGTAAATTTGTGATATATTTAAAAATAATAGTGTATTGGTTTACCTGAGTTACCTACATTTTATTCCAACCCTTGAACTGCACACAACCTTTAACGATCAGCAGAAAACCCACCCCATCTTGCGACACGGCTACACCGGAGAGCTAGCTAGTGTGCTATTCCCACATCAGATTAGGGGTCGCGAGTAGCACAGGATAACCATCTTTTAGTTACCACGCTTTGCTAGGGATGAACATCACCTCTCTACATTCAATACCTTGTGATGATATTGCACCCCCCGGATAGCGTAACAAAAGTGGCGCCCAACGTTTTGTCTCTGGTGTTTTTTCAACGTATTTTTGCTAGTTAAGGGTTGTTTGGACGCTTAGAGTTGAAATTTTTTTTGCATAAAAATCGCATTTTTTAATATTTTCATGCGGTTCTTAATTAATAAATTTTTAGTTGATACGTTTTTTTACCACGCTGTGCATGAAATCACATTTAACAAACAAAAGTATTTCTGAGTAGTTGTTTAAAAATTTTATTATTTGAACACTTCAAATTTTCAACGGAAATTTTAGGTTTTCGTATATTAATTTCCAAGGTGTTTACTATCGACCTGTTAGAAAAACTTTATTTTACGAATTTATATATTTTATTATCTTGTCTCGGCGCCTAACATATGTTTCGTTGTTGTTTTGATTTTATGTTGGCAATAATGTGTGTTGGTTACTAGAAACACATATGTGCGGACTGTATGATAGCTTTTTAACAAATATCTAGTCGCTATTGCCTTACAACGATATTTTGCGGATATGCTGTTTGCTATACATTTATTATGGTGTTTATTTATTGTAGGGCAAATTAGTATTTTTTTTGTGCATAGTTGGTTTAGCTAATAGGTTGTTCTCTGACTACTTTATTTGTTTGAATTTTTTTTGCATATAGGTAATATTATTTCTGTTTTTGTCGGAATTTGGTGCGTTAGTTTTACCGTTTATATTTTTACTCTTTTACTTTCGGGAGGGGGTGATTTCGGTTCATATATTTTCATTATGGACATTTACATACTGTTGAGCGATGAGTTAACTTACGAATTACTTAGTAGAAGCTCAGGCGTGGGTGATGGCATGGTACTAGATAAACGTAATTTATTACGGGAAATTTTGCGAGGCGAACACGTGGGTCTAGTAATGTTGTTACTATGCAATTTGATCCAATTACCGAGTTAGATATTTGTGCAGCCAAACTGGAAGAGGGTCTAGTCGCATTGCAAGACTTTGATTTTTCTAACAAAGTAAATGAATACAAAAGGTTAAATTCTAGATTACTTCATGTTCAGCGTCGTTCAGATAATATAATAATTTCTAACCCGGCTCAGCAAGATAGGAAAACTGCTTTAAAGGACATAGTTACTTGCAAGTTTAGAGGAGAAAATTATTAAAAGTACCAGCATTACATGAAACAACAATAATAAAGAAAAAGAAAAACACTGGCCAAGAATATGTCACGTTAAAAGGAAAACAAAATAAATGAAAGAACAATGGGACCGGGTTGCGCCCCAACATGTCAGAAACAATTTGACAATGAACACAGGAAAGAAATATTTAAAAAAATTTGGTCTTTAAACAATTATACTAGACAATCGGCTTTTATAGGACATGTTGAACGTGTCCCCAAAAAAAAAATAATTATTAAAGAAAATAACAATGAGCCTTCTAGAAAGAAATCATCGCACAGTTATAATTTGCCAAGTTAAAATAACGGAGAATTTGTCTGTATGTAAAAAAATGTTCTTAGATACACTTGGTATAACTGACATGTGGGTCACAACTGCCCTTAAAAAAATAGATAAGTCTGTTGCACATATGGTAACTACAGACAAACGTGGTACTCACAGCAATAGGACAAATATCATCCCTGAAGAAATCAAACAGAGCATTGGAGAACACATAAATTTATTTCCTCGTGTTCCCAGTCATTACACAAGAGAGAGAACAAATAAAGAATATTTGGAAGAAACTCTAAGCATGCAAAAACGTATAGAATGTACATTGAATGGGCCAATGAAAATTCTTTACAGTACTTAGCAACTGAAATACAATATAGAGATTTGTTTAATAAAGAATTTAACATAGGATTTTTTAAAACGAAAAACGATTGCTGTGACATTTGTAATAACTTTAATTTAATCACTGAAAAATCAGAGGCCGACGTGGAGAGTCATCAAAATCACTTACCGTCGTATGCACCGTTTTCACACTTAATGGCAATTAATTAATCTGGATTTACACATGAGTTCATGTTTCTTATGCACCGCTCAAGGATTAACTGATCTTAGAAGAATATGTGGCAACATTGCAATACAGGGTGAATCTTAGAGTATTTATATTTATTGGAGGCGACACCGTTCAACTATGGGAACACAGAACTACAAATTTTTTTTTTAACGCGCTATGAAAAATGAATATTGTTTAAACCCGTTTTATTTGAATTTGGGTACCCCGCCAGTGGAATGCGCTAGCGAGAGTAACGTCTAATGGTGGTTCCTCACGAGCGTAACTGGCGTAGCAGCGTATCGGCGCTTTGCAATATGATTGGCTGTAGCGGGCATGTTTAATATTTTGACATTTACGTCGGGATTGCGTCGTGATACGCCGAATTGTTGGTTTGGGTTCAACTTGGAAGGCGTAAACACGGCGTAAGAGGGTGTAACGTAACCTAAAATTTACTTAGTTTTGTGGTGTTCTGTGGTTTTGTGCTTCCTTATGGTAAGAAAATGGACCAGGTGAGCATTATCTATTTATTATTGCACTATACTGTCTTCACGATACACTTTGTATCGTGTTATGTCTCTAATTTTAAATTCATTCAATGGTGCTGTTATTTTTCAGTTGTACAAGTGCGGGTACTGCGTATTTTTACTAAATTCACAGTGTGAAGATCTACTGGAACATGAATGTTTGAAGGATATGTTTATAGAAGGAGTTCACGAGTTAGTAGTGGATGATAAATTGGTGCTAACTATTGGTAAGAAATATGATCTCTAAATACTTGCAAACCTTGATTCTATGGGTCTCGATTTGTAAAATCGTATTTTCGACCATAAAATTGCGTTTACGAACCTAGATACATAAATAACCGTTACTGGTTCATATACTGCTACGGACGCACATCCGGTAGGCTCTATATTAAATTGCCAAAGAACGGGCTTTCTCGTTGCGGCAGTAACAAAATTAAAATAATATATATCTGGCAGTGTGCATGCCCGGCAGTGATGCACACCAACCAGACCAGCTAGACTTACTACTGTATTCTCAGGGTCGTTCTTAGAGCCTCAAGAGATTGACTTAATAAAAGACGTAGTACGCTGCACTTGTACTTACTAATGTCAGAGCTGAGACAAAATAAATAAAATTAATGAGGATATTCCTTTCGGTGATGGTCGGGGCAATACAAACAAAATTTTCACTAACTAATTTATTTCACGGGGCAACACTGAGAGGGCTTATATATACTTTAAACACATAACATTTACAATATATACATAAACAAGTATAACGTAATTCAGAGCGCAAGGGAAATTAGGACAGTTATCGTAAGTTAGCATAAGGCGTGGCTGCAGCAGTAGACGTTACCCAGATGTAGCTACAACGGAGTTTACACGGTAGTCGCTGCCTTTAGAATGAATATGAACGTAATTACTAAGTTATAATACACAAAATTAGTCCTTAAAGCCCACTAGGTGCGCTAGTTAAACAATAACGTAGGAGGCTGAAGGCCATAAAGCACTATTACTAATTATACCAATGCTTATCCAGTCGAGTGGATGTCGATACCAGGTTAACCAGGGTACACCAGGTCTCTGTAGAGTAAACGGACTATAGAACGAACTTCCTCCCTTCGTCCTCCAAAAACACCGCTGGATTCCTTCTTAACACTCCGCTGGGCTTTGTCTATGAAAACACCGCTGGAAACACCGCTGAGCTTCTTCGTAACACACCGCTGGAACTTTGTCTTAAAAACACCGCTGCAGACAGATAATCCACCATACAGGGAACTTCCGTCCAACCCAGGGAAAGAAACAACAATCCTCCGGGACAATAAAATCGTCCAGAACACAAGATCCTCCAGGGCCAAACAAAATCGTCCAGAGTAAAAAAAACCCTACATAGAAATACTGTTATAGCATTTATACTGTACTTTTAGTTCTGCCAAAGCAACGAAACGTACCTGTGATCGAAATCACTAAAGTAAAATACAGAATAAAATAACCATTACCTTTTTTTTCCTATGGGTTTTCTCAGAACACAACTTAATTCTCGAACTGGCTATTAAGCGAGGACTCCTAACTCATTCCAACGCCAAAGAATTACTGCATACTTGTCTTCAACACACACACAAAGCACCTAAAATATAAGAAAACAATAAGATACTGTCTCAGCCGATTCGCAGTAGAAATGTGCTTAAGATGGAGCAAGCCTTTCTTACCTCAACGCTGTTTTAATTCCCCCGAAAGGTATTAATTTCTCCCAAAACAAAAATACGGCTATACCATAAATCCATAAACATCACAAATGGAGAAATTACTATTTGCGGCTGATAAAGTATATCCCATAAACGGATGATTCCAAAAATCAAAATTTCATCAGCCACCACAGCGAGCACGAGTTTCACCTCATAGAACCCGAAACGATAAAAATGTCAAAAGTCAAGAGTGCCGCAGAAAATATTCTGTGAGGTATTCCCATTATATCGAATCCTACCTGGCAATTTCGCGTTACTTCGAATGGCGAATGGCATTGAAGAATTGATTGGCCTCAAGGATAGGCAACTACTAATGCGCCATGTAGGTTTGGAGATCACAGATATCAGAGGACATTTTGAGCCCGTAACAATACAAAAAATACTCTTTTATATTCTAGTGACAAAAAACACTGTCACTGTAGTAGGTCACGGACCAGATATAGATGAGGGAAGCATATGGGAAGAGTGTTTTATAAAGTACGTACAAGACAGGCCCCCTCTATATAATTAAATTTACCACTGGCACAAAGAACCAATGTCAAAAAAGCTCAGCTATGGGCTGAAATATCAAATTTATTTGGAGGAAAAATTGCCCCAGAAGATCTTCAAAAAAAATGGAAGTATTTAAGGGATTGTTATAATCGAGCCAAAAAAAAAATAACTCAATATAAGCCGAGCGGTTCAGAGGCGCAAGCACCACCTGATCCGGGATTTAGGCATTATGAAATTCTCAAATTTGTGGATGATGGATCAACCCAACAAAAAATGTAGGTAACATTTATCTTTGGAACAAATTCATTATTTGAATGGATGTATTATTGTTTATCGTTGCAGAACCATATGCTCAATTGTTCCAAAAACTGGTACAATAACAAATCCCTTATCATCAACAAGTACCTCAGGAACTCACGTCACGACTCCTTTAACCCCTCCTGATGTCTTACAAACGTAAATGTTTAAAATTCGTAAATAATTTTATATGCCTAATCCAACAGTTTTATCAATAACTAAGTTATAGAGGAGTGTTGAAAGTTATTTTTTTTAATATCTGAACAAGGTTATAAAGTAAAAAAAATTATGGAAACAAAAAACGTTTGTATAAAACATTTAAAATTTCAATATCTATTTTATTGACTAAAAAAATGCTAACGAAATTTTAATCTATTTACTGTAGGGAAAAAAACAGACAGAAAAAAAGAATTGGAACAGGGCATAATGGATGCCTTGTCTAATAATCAATCCATGGATGGGGTTGATGGATTTTTAATAAGGCTGGGCGAAAGTCTGAGGAAGCTACCATATAAAGAGCATGCCCTATTAGAAATTAATATTCTGAAGCAAGTTTTTGACATAGAGAATTCTAATATAGAATAGTTTGCTATATTAGCTTAAATATCTTTATTTTTTTTAATAAGTTAGGTTTTGTATAAATTTAAGTTTATTATAAAGTATAATAATGCCGATGTCCATTAAATAAAAATACCTTTTAATAGTCGCTAAAATAGAATTTATTTTATAATACCTTTTTACTTACCTTACTAATTAAATCAAAGAACACTTTTGATAACAAAGTTTTTATTGACCAAGCATTAATAGTATTAATATAAATATTCTTTCTTAAGCCCGTAATTTACTGAGACTGGTGCTGCCTCCGTGAAATGCGAGCTTTAATATCATAGAACTTTTATGAGGTGAAAAAGTAAATTATACAAAAAAATTAACCTATCACTAATATAAAAAATATGAAGAAATCGTATCTTAACATCGAATCAGATTTTTATACAAAGTTATAGTATTTTGCATTGCTAACAAGGTAAAACTGTTTTGACCGTCTCGAGGAGGTGACAGACTTGCCCAACAGTTCACCAGTCATTCCCACCTATCGCCAGTAAAAACAGATTTACGTTGCTAGTAAATTAATATAAGAATAAACCTATGAAAATTGTATTTTTAAATGCCATAAGCAAAAGGTATAGCATCAGATCTTGGCATTTAAAAATCATTATCCAGAGCTTTTTGCCATTGCCACTGTACTGCTCCAGCACCAAAAAAAATAATCTGCAAACATTTCTCTTAGATTTGCCGCATTTCTAGTAAATGTATTAGATCCAGCCCTTGTGATGTCCCTTAAACCATCAGTGGCTGTGACCAATTCATTTATCGTCTCACGACTGACTCTAGTTTCCGATTCAGATTTCGTCAACAATAAAAAATTATGCAAACATACACTATCCTGCACAATTTTTCGCACGGTACTTTCACTGGCAAGTATTGGCTTTCGAAATATTCTCCATTTCGCTACCAACAATCCAAACGCATTTTCAACAATTCTCCTAGATCTACTGAGTCTATAATTAAAAACCTTTTTGCGTAAATCAAGGTTGTCCCTGCGTGGATATGGACGCATTAGATAATTTGTTAGTGGAAATGCTTCATCTCCTACTAGTACATATGGTAAGTTTTCGTCTATTGCTGGCATATTGAATAAACTTTGTTGAAACCCTTGACCCATCTGACTTGCTCGAAATACACCACTGTCACTAAGTCTACCTGCAGCTCCAATATCAACCATAAGGAATTTGTAGTTGGCATCAGCAATTGCAAGTAAATGGATGGAATGTAAACCTTTGTAATTATAATAATTTGATCCAGATTTTGGAAGAGCCTAAAAGTGCATTCAATTTAATATGCATATTAAACTATGAATAAATATGCTACATTTTACCTATATTGTAATGTGCTTCCCATCTATGGCCCTAATACAGTTTTTAAAATTCTATTTTTGGTTAAATTCTTGAGCTACTTTCTTCCAATTTTCAGAAGTAAGTTCAATAAACACTGTATCCTTTAAACATTGCCATATTTCTTCACAGGTTTCAGCAATTATAGAAGAAACTGTTTGTTTCCCTACTCTATAATTATAAGATAACGATACCATGCTATCTCCTGATGCTAGGTACTGTAAGGTAATTTCTAATCGAACTTTGGGCTCTATAGATTATCTTAAAACATTTTGTTTCCTAATATAAGGTTCTACTATTCATAGTAGTATGTCGAAAGTTTCTGGCAACATTCGTAAATAGTTAAAAAATTTATTTCTATCAGTATTTCTTATTTCTGTTATTAAATTGTTACTGGCACCTTGTGAGAGTCGCTATTAGTCCGTAAATATGTCCCGTACCCAACATTCACTTTTTTTGCCTTCTCCAATTCAACTAACCTTAGGTAAATTTGATAAAGTTTGACAACTTTTTGCCAATTTGAATTCTTATACTTTAGAGAATATCGTTTATATTGGACAACCAGAGCTCCTATTGTACTGAAAAGCGTTTCACTATCTATGTTTTCCATTTTTTTCACAAGTTAATGAATCAGAAAAACAACTAAAATTATAGGTTAGGTTTCTAAAATCTAAATATATCAACATGCCTTTTTACGTTTACCTACGTTAGGACGGAACGCGAAAATGTGCGTAACTACGCCTATACGCTTTTCCGCTTTGATTACGCCCAGGACTCACCATAATAACTGAGACGCACACGTGTGTCGTGAACAGTGCGTTGTTGCCAAACTTCACGATTGAAATAAAATACGGGGAATTTAATAGTAAAGCAAATTTCCACATCATCCACGAGGTTCTGCTTTTTGGCGCGTTACTTTTTTAAGTGGGTGCGTATTTCAATAAACCTGTTTATCCAATTAAATTAATTTTTCATTTTCACTAGGTACCCTTATCTCTCTCTCGTGATTGGGTATCTCTGGATTATTAATGAAAAGTGAATATGTAAATGTCATTTATTGGTTTTATATCATCTACACTTGGCAACACTGTCGACCGGCACACGTAATGCAGTAAGTGCTTGCCCAGCGGCGCCGGAATTACAGGAATTATACTTGAATCGCGAATTTTTAAAAAAAATTCATAACTCGGCCATTTTACAACCTACAAAAAAAAATTTGGATCCATGTTCATGACGCCTAGTACTATTAACCCCAAAAATATGGCCGCCACTCTAAGATTCACCCTGTATATGAGAAAATCTGACATATTTACTGTCAGCTGTCAAATCGTAAAGCGTCTAACCTTTATCCTTTATGTATTTGTATTATCACAGTATAAAAGACTGTGGTATTATTGTAGTATTAATCGAAGATTAACACCAATTTGCTGGTTATTATCCCAATAAAAGGATGAACAACGTCTACAAGCTGAAGCTGGCGTTGGGGGGCAGAAAAGGATTCCAAATTTTACACCCCAAGAAAAGCAGCATTTGATAAGTTTGATTTCTCAAAAATATTAAAATAAAATTGAACACAAAAAACAAATAGAACAACTGTGGAAGAGAAAAATACGTGGAAACAAATCGCACATGATTTCAATTCAGTTGCTCCTGGCGCACACCGTCGAAGTGCAGAATCATTGAAGAGATTGCATGAAAATAAAAAAAAGAGCTTCGAAGAAAATTAGCAGAGGAAAAGAAACAACGTTTTTGGACTGGAGGAGGGCAAATGCCACCCGTAGTTAAAACTGACGAAACAGACGAGATTCTCTTGGCAATGGTGAATGAAAAAACAGTGTCCGGAATGGAGAATCAATGTGATTCAGATAATATATCTGAATTTATAAATAATGAAAATGAACACTTTGAGTTAGTTGTAGAAAATGTTGACCAAGTTGATTTTTATGATAATAATAAGGTAAGATAATATTTTCTTAAAATATTTTTATTTAAATCATGGAATTCTTTTGTACTCCTTATTTCAAATTCTTATTGTTTAGTTATGTTTCTCAAAGATAGTATTTGGCTTTAACAAAAATATGACCCATAATGTTTACAATAGAAATGTATTTGTAATTAATTTATTTTTATAGGAGACACAAAATTGCAGCAGTTCAAACACATTTACAGAAGTAGCCAGGTCTTCCCAAAATATAAGTTAACTAAAAATCTATAAAAATAACATAAGTGCCAGAAACTTGAAATGTTATGTAAAATTTGGTCCTACATAATTTTCCTGCAGAAATGTCAAAGTTTATCTTCATTTTTGTATCGAGTTTGCAATGTGAATTTAATTAAAATTCCACAAAAGTTTTTGGTAGTTAATTAAGTTCTCTATCAATAAAATTCTCAAGTAGAACGTTCTTGTACCACCACTTTATAATAATAAAAACTAAATATATTGTAACATAATTTTTAATTTCACTGTAGGAAACTGGGGAAGCATGAGAAAAAAGCAAGGGGATTATAAAACCAATTCCGGGTTGTAGTAAATCACCTCGAATGGCGTGGAAAAGAAAAGCACAAATAACCCCAAATAGACGACGACCTACAACCATGGTTCGAACGCTGACATCATCAGATGTGGCCACAAAATATGAAATTTTATTAAATAAAAGAATAAATTTAATTGATAGTCAAATTACATATTTAGATGAGGAACAAGACTATAAAAGACGAGAGCAAAAAATGAAATTAGAATTATTAGAGTTAGAGATAAATTTTGGCTCAAACAAATTTATAATTTTGTTCTTTTTTCTAGTTTATTAACATTCCTCGTTTTTCACAAAAAAATATTTTTTCAGTTAGTTTAGTTTGTTCCTAATGTGCCATTTTGTTCAAAATAAACAGATTTTTGCAGATATGTATTGAGTTTTCATTTGCCACGTGTTGTTCATTGAGGTCTGTATTGGTGTTTATTCATACCTACCATGTAATTTGTAATGAATTTTACTTTTTTTGGTGTCGAAGTTGCCCTGAAGCAACTTCGTATATGTATCAATATACCAGCGAAATACATAAGATATCAAAGTTAGCTCATATGCGGGGTAACTTCGACACAAAAAAAAAGTGAGAAATATTATGATGGCATATCAAACAACTAATTTCCCAGCTATATGCCACGATATGTAATAGTAATCGTTACATCAAGGAAAAAGAATTTTAGTGAGAAATATTCTCAAAACCTCTCGAAGTTCGCCTATTTCACGTTATTAAATTTGGCCTCACACCAATAACATTAAATTTGAATTTTCTTCTAAATTTTATAAATTTACATTCCATAAAACACATTCCACAAAATTTATGATGATGTTAATTTATTTATAGTTTTATACTATAAATTAAATAATTGTAGTTCAATTCACCTTTTTACATAATAACAAACTTCTCTTAAAACTTCACAAAAAGGTTTCTAAATTCCTAAACTTTACAATGTTTATTTTATTTGTTAATTTAAACTCTTGAAAAATAATTATTTATTAACGTTCGCCTATAATCTAACCCATTAGCGGGAACATTGTGACCTACATTATGTGGAACATCAGGAATATTTCCCATTTCTATTAAAAATTCTAGTTGCTGTAGATTAAATTTTCTAGTGGTGGAGGATTTGCTTTACGTCTGTCTATAGCGATGTTATGCAACACTGCAGTTGCCACTCTTATTTGAAGGTTTCTATCAATGTTGCATCGAAGTCCATAAGCAAGTACCGGAAAGCGTCTCTTCCAAACCCCAATCTGCCTCTCTACAACATTGATAGTGATAGTTAATAGGAAGAAAGAAATATTTGGAGAAAAAATTAGTTGGCTGAAAAGCCGAGTAATAAGAATTGAAAAAGACAAGCCCTTAATTATTTATCTCAAAGAATCACACAGACACACACAGAGTGTATTCATTTCCGCATTAATATACAGGGTGTATATTTTTTTCTTTTTCAGTTTTTCGGTCATAACTTTTTTCTTTGACATTCAATTGTTTTTATCTTTTCGGAATCGGATTCCTCGGAAAAAGTACACAAGTATGGTTTTTGAATTTTTGTTCCTAGGTGAAGAGTAAAGCAGGAAAATCGAGTGAGGCACTTAAAATGATCACCCTGTACCTATTAGAAATAAGAATTTAATAAATCGTTTCCAATTATAACGTAAGGTATTGTAGCTTTTGGGCTTTGTGAACAAGTATTAGCAATAACATTTTTCAAAATTGGGGTCAGCAAATAACAGATAATTATAAATAAAGGGATTCGAGAAGATCACATCAAGATTATTATGAATCGTGGATAGAGAAGTACATATCTTTTGATTTTTATACTAATTTTAGAATGGAAAGAAATACTTTTTTAAAACTGATTGAATATATTTTCCATTAAAGTAATAGAAGTCCTATAAGTCCAGTTCAAAATGAAAATGCTCGAATCACGATACACTTAAAATAAAAATGCCATTAAAAACAGAAATGACAAAACTGGTATTTCTTTAAAAAGTACATAACCTGTCAAAATACGAAACATGTGAATTCCCACGCTTTCTAAAAACACAATCTATAATAACCTACGTAGAGTGTTGGGTAATAAAAAGTTACAACACACAGATAACCTGTGACGTCATATTTACAATCCAAAACGAATAGTTATAACTTTTTACTACCAGGTTAAAAAATGTGATTCAAAAGAAAAGCCCTATTATGACCCTTTGCGGTACGAATTGTTTTTAGATACTGAAAGTAATAAACTAAGTTTATTTAAAAAGAGTTGTTTTTTATTTCTACAATTACCGCGAATTTAAATGCATGGTCATAGACTTGAGTATAGATACAGAAGAGTTTAATACTCGAGCTCCTTCGTATCTGTTCCGCTTACTACTTAGTTGTTTGGTTTGTCTTTGCGGCAAGTTCGTTATTATCTGTCTATTATTTATTATTTAAAAAATGAATAGAAAGCGTAGTGACATTTGGAACCTGTACATTGTAGTGAATAAAAGTAGTGCAAAATGTACATTCTGCAGTGGTACCTTTTCATACAGAGGTGGAGCAACAGTTAATTTACCCTAGCATATAAAGAGGAAACATTCAACATCATTGGTAGCTCTAGGATCTACTACTACGTCCGAGACTACTTCTCAGACCTGTACGTCTAGTACTTTTGTCAATACCGATGCCGAAACTGAACCAGTTGATGGGGATGGGGATTCAACACTAGTACGTCTTCAGGTACGAGTTTTAATAGAAATACCAACAGTAGTGATAGTCCAAAACTAACACGGAAATACCAATCAACGCTAACCAACTTTACGAAGAGGCCCTTACCATTGCAAATTTAAAAAAAATTGGATGAACAGTGAGCAATTATGATTGCAGCGGAATATCAACATTTTAGTTTAGTTGAAGATAAACAATTTCGCATATTTGTAATCATGTTAAATCAAGTTATTCTCTGCCATCGCGGAAAACGGTGTCAAATGTGCATCTGCCGCAGTTATATATTAAAATAAGGGAAGCCGTAGATGAACGTCTTTTAAGAGCAAATTAAACATAAAACATAAAAAAACATAAAACACACCACAGAATTAGACAACCCCCAATTACGTTGCTTTCACTACAGATGGGTGGACATCATTGAATAATGAGTCTTATCAGTCATTATCGGTTCATTTCAATGATTCGGATGGTAAACTAGCATCTTTCGTATTAGACTGTTATAAAACTGATGAAACACATACGGCAGTAAACTTAGCCGCATCAATTAAAAAACTACTAATTGATAGTCACATTTTAGGGAAGATATGCGGGTTGTTACTTGATAATGCTGCAATATATAAGCAGCTATTCGTAACATATCTTCCACATAGTGCCACAATGGGTGCTTTGCCCACAGCCTAAATTTAATAGTACAAGCTAGTCTAAAAGAAATTAACGTATCCCGGAATAAAGCTAAATCTGCGGTAGAATTTTTTAAACGAAGTCATGTCGCATCTGCAAAATTGCAAAATCTACAAAAACAAATAGAATATCCAGAATTAAACCTCAAAAATGACGTAGAAACAAGGTGGAATTCCACTTACGATATGTTGGAAGTAGGTAGTTAAGTTACAAACTGTGCTGTAACTCTAACTGCCGCAGATTTTGAAATTTTTACAATGTAAAATTTTAAAATCTTTTAAAGACTTCACCGAAGAATTAAGCGCTGAATATGGAGTAACTGTTACAAAGGTTATATTATTGAGCAGATTATTACTGAATCATATTTCTAAGCTACAGTCAAATTTGAAAGAAGGAAATTCACATCCGAGTGAGAAAGAAAAAGAAATTTACAATATGTGTGCGACAATTTCGAAAGAATTGCAGATGCCGAGGATAACATAATCTGGGCCGTATCATCCCCGCTTCAAAAAATACGGGTTTAAAAAGGACACCGCTGACAAAAATGCATATGACCGAATTATAAGGAAGGTGTCCGCTGTAGTTTCACGAAAACAGAGAGAAAACCAATCAAAGTTTTCTGTTTATTGTATTAAAAACACGTCGATTTTATTTCACTATTTTTACACTTTAAAAAATATTTGTTGATATTTAAAATTCTATAAACGTGTATCCATTATTTACATTTGCACTGTATACATGTAAATATACATATTTATATTTATATACATCTAGAATAAAGAGCGTTGCGTTTACATTTTTGAAACCTAAAATAAGAACTAGAAAGCACGTTGAGGTGCTGCTGTGCAATTTCATTCCGAGGAGCGAAAACGAATCTGTCAGGTCAGCCATATATGGCATCCATACCGCTAAGCTAACCATTAACGAACCGCGCTGCATATACGAATTTCGTTCCAAGGAACGAATCCGGTGGACTCGTTCCACTTATATAAAAAAAAACAAAGAATATGCACTAAAAAAATGCTAAATGCGCCTATTGAATAGTGCGAGCTCGGTTTAAGTAACATATAAGGAATTTTGAGGTTAGATTTGTTTCCAAAAGTTTTAGATATTATGGCCCAGTTACCCCGTGCAATATGACCAATAGGGGTAACTGGATCCTATTGCGTCGGGGAAATGGGACATAAGGCTCCAGTAACCCCAAAATTTCATAATTTGATGGATAAATATATCCAGGACATTTTGATTTTCGTAAATATGGTTCGAAACTCTAAGAAGCGGACAAACAAAGGGGCAGATCGTGGAAATTACAGTAAAAATTTTTTGAAATAAAGAAACAGGAAAAACAGAAGAAGATGAAAGAAGGAAAGAAACACGCAAATATCTCGAAATAAAATGAAAAAGGACAAGACTCTAGCTCCAATGCGTGGAACAAAACAAAAAAGATGTGAGAATAACTCTGATTCTGAAGAGAGTATTTCGGACACCGACGAAATGGAACTAGAGTCGGAAGATGAAACAACTAACACTGTGACTGTGATAGACGGCGATTCTGTGTTGGTAACGTATGCAAATGAGCTATATCCAGGTCCAAGAGTATTGTCAGTGCAGAATGAAAAAGTAGAAATTTCTCATATGGAACCAAGTGGGAAATTTGCCTGGCGTTGGCCTACAAAGCTTGATATTCTAAGTTATGAGGAATGAGAAATCATCCAGGAACCACAGGTTCAAAATAAAAGAGGATGTTTCGTGGTACCTGAAATGAAAAAGTATGGTGCATATCTTATTTAAAAAAAAAAAACTATTTTTAGTTGATAATACCATATTATTATATTTTTGAAAAGTGTTTTAAGTTATAAAATTCATATTTCAATGTATTTATTAATAAGTATATCTTGTGAAGTCTGATTACTCTTCCATTGCATCTATCATATTTCCCACTACCATCATTTTAAAAGATTTTTGGGCGAATTTTTCAAATTTCATGCTATGGTCCTGTTGCCCCAAGATATTTACAAAGCTCTTCAATAGTAAAATCAGGGCTGATGTTCTAGTTGCCCCAGAATACTGGGTAACTGGGACACTTGACGAAAATTATAATTTTTTTTCCTAACAAATCAATTATACAGGGTGTCCCAAAATTACCGGAGGGGCTCGTATTGACAGATTCTTTACAACATTCTGAGACGAAAACCTTAATCAATTATGTCGAGGCTCCAACCGTTTTCGAGCGGGAATCCATTGAAGTTTCTCAAAAAAAGTGTGAGGCTAACGATTTATTTCATTTAAAGGTAGGCGCTGGTAACAGAATAAATAATGACAACCGTACTGCATTTAATAATATCTGTCACTTGTGTACCTACTTTTGTCATCCTTAATTTATTTTAATATCAAAATGAGTTACCCTTCAGCAGAGTATTGCGAAATGATAATAATTTACGGTGAATGTGAACGTAATTCGAAGCTGCTGCACGAGAATATGCGATTCGGTTTCCAGAAAGAAGACATGTCTTTTTAAGACTGATAAATCGTGCAAGAAACAGGAAATTTGGTTCCTTCGTATAGAAATGCAGCTGGTCACCCATGAACGGCACGAACCCCGGCAAATGAAGATGCTGTGATTCATGCAATTGAAGTAGAGCCACCTTGCCTGGCAGGGAAAAAGAGATCCCATTTTTTTTGTAGCGAATGAGGTATTTGCATTATCGGATTATGGGATGAAATCATACTCTGGAATTCACCCTATATGTTCTAGAGAACGAATTTCCAATTATCGTCTAAGTAGAGCGCGTCTAGTGGTTAAAAACGCTTTTGGCATTATTTCACGGTGGAACTTGTAAAAATGGATATCATTTGCCTATATAATTTTTTAAAGAGAATACATCGAAATATATTTATACGCCTGATGGGACTTTTGATAGAGAACGAAATGGAAAGATCGTTCGAAGTACTTGGAGGACAGACAATGAAAATAATATTACATCTTTAACACCTTCAAGAAATGTTCCGCGAAAATCGTCATCGGTTGCAACTAATATTCGTGCTGACTTAAGGTGGAATTTCCTAGCTGCGTCTGCGACTGAGATTGACGCATGCAACTAGATGCATGTGTCTGAACGCTACGATTATAAATTGCAGATGTTTTCTAACATGCGGTCAACATGTGCGTAACACGTCAGTATACATTGCGATTCGTGGGGAATAAGTACCTCCAAAATGAGAAAATTGTTGTCATTCTTAGTCTTAGAAGAGCACGATGATGACGATATGTTGGTATTATTAATGTCAATAAAAAAAGATAAATGTGATAAGAAACTTATATAAAGAATCTGATTTTTAAAATCCCCAACACATTCAATAAGTTTTTCACTTTCTACCGTGTTAAAACTCAGTTTCGAAGTCATGGTGTGATTGATATATTTGAATGCATTCACTGAAAACTGATGAGATGCACGTCTATGCTGGTCTAGAAGTAGGCGATTCAGAATCGCATGCGTCCACCGCATCTCGGTGCGTCTGATCGCAATTGTCGGAAATCTAAGGTATTCATAAACACACTCCTAGACCAGTCTAGACGTCTCATGAGTTTCCAGTGAATGCATTCAAACATACCAATCATACCATGACTTCGAAACTTAGTTTCAACACGGTAGAAGATGAAAAAATTATTGAGTGTGTTGGAAACTGTCCTACTTTGTATGACACATGTAATAAGGATTATAAAAATCAGGTTCCTTATATAAATTTCTTGCCACATTTCTCTTTCTTCTTGACATTAATAATAACAACATATCATCATCATCGTGCTCTTGTAAGACTAAGAATGACAACAATTTACTCATTTCGGATGTGCCTGTTCTCCATGAATCGCAATGTATACTGACGCGTTACGCACATGTTAGCCGCATGTTGGAAAACATCTGCAATTTATAATCGTGGCGTTCAGACGCATGCGTCAATCGCAATCGCAGACGCAGCTAGGAAATTCCATCTTAAGCAGTTTCGATGCGTCTAGTCACATGCGTCAATGGGCTCATTTAGGAAATTTTTTTTAATTCGTATTTCGAAATGTGCAAAATATTACATTTTTTTTTCAACTGCTTCTCCCTCAAAATAAATAATGAAAATAGAGCGCTGTGACGTCACACCACTCGTAGCGGTCGGCCTCTCGCTTGTTTCCTATAGTTTCATATCGGCGGCAGTTACTACACACACGGCGGAAGTGGTAATTTCGTTCATTTTTTAAGTGCTTCGTCCTTGGTACAGCGAAATTTAAATACCATATATCCGCATAACTCATAGAACCAGTGGAGTCGGGTGGTGTGACGTCATAGCCTTTTCAAATATGTTACGAATTTGAAATCAAGTATTAGGGTCAATATTAACGCTAGCGATCTAATTTTTTCACTATATACTTAGAGAATGAAATACTTACGGAAAATGCCAAAATAAATTAAAAAGCAAATATCACTAAATGAGCCCATTGCAATTGCAAACGTAGCTAGGAAATTACATATTTAGACAAATTCCAAGAGATTATGGAAAACAGTGCAGGAAACCAGTAAAACAAATTTGAGTAAAAACATCTTTAGTTCTGTGGAAAATAATAATAACGAATTAATAAAAAATACAAAAGCTATAGCAAATGATTTTAATTTTACTTTTGCAAAAATGGGGGAAAATTTAGCGGAAAAAATAAACAAAGATTCGAAATATAAGATGACTAAGAATAAAACATAAAATTCTATAGTGCTCTTACTCACAAATGCTAATGAACTAAAGCAATTATTAAAAGAATTTTAAAAAAAATCTCCTTGGCTAAATAATATAAGAGCAGAAGTGTTAAAATAAGTCTCAGACCACATAATCTTGGTAAATGACCAACAATTTTCAAAGAATCCATTATTATACCTGTTTATAAAAAAGGAAATAAAGAAACCTTAACAAACCATAGACCGATAGCTCTCTCATAACCTGTCCAAGCTACTTGAAAAATTAGTACAAATTGCTGTCAAACAGCCAGTTTGGTTTAGAGAAAATGTATCCACACAAGATGCAATACTTGCACTAACTAACAAGATCTACTTAGCTCTGGAAGAGGGGCAACCACTTTCTGGTTATTTATAATTTATTCACACTATAGCCTTATTTGTACATTTATGCCCGATATATTTTAATATGTTATTAATGTAAAATGTACGTATGTAACTGTAAACTAATTACCAAAGCGAATAAAAATATTATTATATATTATTACGTAAAGACATACTTCATGTATTTCAACTTTGTATTAATAAAATAAATACCTTTAACCACGAAAACCTACCCTCGTTGATATAAAAGGTCCCTCGATAACAAAGATCAGATAAAATTACTAACAAATCGAACCAAATCATTAAACTTAAGTGGTCCTGAATCCCGTCAATCCTGAGGAACTAATCACCCAAGTTTTCTTTTATTTAGTGGAACAGCAATGTGAGTCTTCATAGATGAAGCGTTTTCTATCCTAGAAAAAAAATTCAGTACCTGCCATAAAACACATGCTAAATTCTTTCTTCTTCAAAATTAACTCATAACAACTGTGAATAATATTGTCTAAACAATGACAATCTAAAATAGAAACTATTCATACAACAAACAGGTCAGGTTCGGTAATGTAAAATCAATAAATTTGAATAAGAACGTTAAAACTATTGTAAAATTAATAATTAAAGTCCAGAGACAGACAATAATGTAAAATTAGATCTTAAGAACTAGGTTTTTGGTAGAATTAAAAATTCAGTGGGCGTGTCGGTGAAATCTCGGGAGTGATAAATCGCTGTTAACCAAGCATGTCGATACGCATACCCAGGGAAAGGAAATTAATTGACAAAGAACCTGACAATTACTATGATTGAACAGAAAAGTATTAAATAACTTTAAATACTAACCAAATTTAAAGATTAAAATTAAAATTAAACCTCGTCAGTTTTGCAATTTGAACTTTGCAAGATGTAACCTAGCAGCGATGGATACAAACAATTGGGAGAACGATAAACTTGAAGAAAAGCAATAGCTGGTATTCTCGTCGCTCCTGAAATAATTAATAATAATAATAATATTTTAAGAAAATTTCTTTATAAAATAATTTAAAAATGTAAACGAAACCGAGATAAGGTTATTCCTCGTTTTTTGACCAAGTTTTATACTTCAGGTATGCAAAATTTTACCAGAATTAAGAACATAAAATCAGGTACTTACCTAGCATAATATATAGCGTAATTTCCATGGTTGGTTAAAATCACCATTTTAAGTGGAGAACATAAAATAATCCAGAACAAAGCCTCATAGTTTTGCGACCTCTAAGAAGGTAGCGAAAACTAATCAATTAAATAACTATCGGTTTAAATCATAATCAATATCAAAGAACTATTTCAATTTAACATTAAAATAAATTGTTAGATATAAGTAAGATGGTAAGTTAACGCAGGCTATTAAATTACTATAAAAGATAAAATAACCGCAACATCTGAAGAAAACCGTGCTAATGTGAACACATTAAAATGGTTCCTAGTGTAATGTCGTGACTACTCGAGAAACAAGAACCTCCATCGCCAATACCTATCTCCTTTGCTATCTATTAACAAATGTATGTTTTTTATATAGAACACTGTAGTAATCATTCTTGGAAACCTAAATTTAAGGGTATGTATAGATATATATTTATGTCAGAATTTAACCTCGGATTTGGTACACCAAGGACAGATACTTACAAAGTATGCGATGCTGGAGAAGGAAATCATAGGCATACACGAAAATTTAAAAAGACGAACAAAAAGCGGACCGAACATTGGCGAAAGAAAATGAAAATGTTATATAGTACATAACATTCGATTTACAAAAGACATTGTCTCTATCGAAGATATCAACAAGTATTGCTTTTTGCCTGAGGCAAGTTTGGTTTACCTGTGACAGATGAAGCTGCCGTATTTGGCAGTTGTCAGCTATACACTACGAGATAATTAGAAATGGATCAATATTCCTTTGAGCAATGCAAAAACTCACTACAAGTATGGTAAAAATTTCTCAGAGAGAGTAATCAATATCCGTACCAGGTTTAGGTCTCAGAAACACGCCGTACAGTAATTGTGAATTTAGTGCCTAAATTTGAATATACAGGGAAGATTACTGATGTTAAGAACTTAACTCGTGCTCGGCCAGTCTGTTGTGTCTCCGCGTATCATGAAAATCTTGATCTATCCACTGTTAAGACGTACACAGCAATGTGATATTTTACAAACCAGCGTGCATCGCATTTTGCACAAAGATCTAGGTCTGCATACTTACAAGGTCCAACTGACGCAAGATTTAAAGCTTTATATATTTAACTCCATAGAGTTACCATCCGAAAATAGAGATAACATAAAAAAGTTGAAATAATTCCACTTGCAAAATATGTTGCCTAACAAAGTTTATAGGTACCTTAGTTTCAGCCTGCTCTGCTGTCAAATTTGGGTGGTTGTATACCAAGACCCTGGAAAGGCAAAATTTTTAGCTCTATCAGAAAGTAACAACGAGGCAACTATAACATTTTTAGAAAATATAGGGTGTTTCATAAAAAGGAAATATTAATAAAATTTTCAAAAGGATATGTTTACCCGTCCTCCAGATACGCCTAACACTCCATCCACCATCCATGAATCACTATGTTTATACATATATTTATTTTTATAAACAAAAAGGACAAATTATGATCTCGCTTCACATTCGGAGAACACAAAAACTGTTGTCCGCTTGCATTGAAATATACACCGTTGTTTTACTTGTGAATGCTCTTTTCTATTACAAATCTAATACTTCCTAACAGGGTGGGAGCTTATTGTGGGAAAGAAAAAACACACGGTTATTGGTCAGAATTCAAGAAAGAGATACATATTAATGAGCTGGAATTAGAAGCTATCTTTTGTAGTTTGAGATGCCATGACAAGAAATCATCTAACTTCCCCATATTGTTGCAATGCGATAACACTACCGCCACCCCATCTTATGGAAAGCATTGGATTCTCAGTCCTTAATGCTATAGCAAAAGTCATATCGCAGTGGTGCGAAAAGAGAAATATATGGCTGTTCGTATCATACATAAGCCAACATAGAAGCAGATCAACAATTTCGCTGTTCTAACTCTGAAACAGAGGTATTTCAATCAGTATTCAGTATTTAATTTTCGTCATTTATAAACCATAAAAAATGTTCCAGTTACGTTTCTTCGAACAGAGATCGATGTTCTTTTGCAATTGATGCAGATATTACGAACTACCAAAAGAATCATTGCTGATAGGGCAGAAGGAATTCTGCCCCCTCACTTCTCAGCCGTGGTATCCACTATTTTTAAGCTAAAAGTAGGACACGAGATAACTTTAGTGCCCTCTTTTAATTTGTTCTAATTCGTTTCACAGGAAACATCCTCTGGAGAGGAGACATCCTGGTAGCTGGGAAATTGACAGGAAAAGTGTGACGTTTCATCCCCACCTTAATGTTTCCATACCCTATTAATAGTGGCCCTTATTGTATCTTCACATAGGGACACACAAATTTTCATTTTAAATTTTCTAATTCAAAAAACATTATTTAGCCATTGAGCTATTTTTTTATTTATTACCAATACAATCTGCTTTTTTCCATAATAACATTTTACTAGAAAGAGTCTCAGAAAATGATTTAGAATATTATAAATTTTACTACGCTTGCGTCTCAGAATTCGGACGTGCGACGTAGCTTGTGTTTCTCTGAGACAGATGTCATAAGGAAATAATAGATAGATAGATTTATAGATAGATTTATTCAAATAGGAAATCCTAATTTACAAAACTACTGTACAATATACAGTGCGTTCACAATGAAAGGAATAAATACAATATAATCTGAACCACGTGGTTGTGCCAAAAACGCTCGGACACGTCGATTTGTAATTTTGAATTGGCACATTTTGAGTTATACGGCAAGTCAATGTCACTTCCGGTTTTTCCGGAAGTGACATCAACTTTGTTATTTTAAACGTAACACCCAGTATTTTTGTACTGATTTGTATAGACGATAAAAAGACGTTTCCAAAGATGTGGTAAACACGTTTTTATTATGAATAATTACTTTTTGTATTACATATTTACAAATTTACTGCACTAACTGTCTAAAAAATTCCTAAGTTAATAAATATTCAATATGTTGCCCGTTTACGTGAATGCATTTTTGAATTCGAATAATTATGTCTCTTTGGATATTGCGAAACATTTCTGGTGATATTAGTCGGATTTCTTGGCGTATTCTCTCTTTTAAGTCATTAAGATTGTTAGGTCGGTTCACATAAACTTTGGATTTTAAATAACCCCATAAGAAAAAATCCAAGGGAGTTAGATCAGGTGACCTCGGCGGCCACTCAATCGGTCCCCTTCTACCAATCCATCTATTGGGAAAGGTTGCACCTAGAAATTGACGAACTGCGATCGCATAGTGGGGAGGTGCCCCGTCTTGTTACGGTCAGGATGATTTTCACTAAATAATTTACATAGCTGCGGATGAATACGAACTCAATTACCAAAACCAATCATTATAAGCACCTCAATTCGATCTTTTTCCGTTAAATTCATTTTTTAGGTAAATAAATGTCACTTGAACTTATAGCACTAAAAATCTTATAGTAAGCGTTGAATAAATTTTTAAGTTGTCAAAAAATAATTGTGAAGTGACATTTATTTACCGAAAAAATGAATTTAACAGAAAAAGATCGAATTGAGGTGCTTATGATGATTGGTTTTGGTGATAGAGTTCGTACTCAACAGCAGGTATGTAACTTATTTAATGAAAATCATCCTGACCATCCACCGATTAGTCAATCTGTCGTGAGTAAAATTGAAAAAAAATTTAGAGAGTTTGGCCACGTTAGAGATTTACCTAAAAGCCGAGCAAAAAAGGTACTTGAAGATGTTAAGTTAAATGTCCTTCTACACGTTCAAGAAAATCCCCATGTGACGGTTAGAGAACTCTCAAGAGAATATGAATTGTCAACGGGATCAGTATCAAAAATTCTTCGAGCAGCTAAGTACCATCCTTATAAAGTACACCTGGTGCATGAATTGTCGGAAGACGACTTTGATCGAAGAATGCAATTCTGCGAGCAAATACAAGAAATGCACAATGAAAATTTGAATTTAATAGAGCAAATTCTTTTTTCTGATGAAGCCACTTTCTGTTTAAGTGGTCATGTAAATAGATAGAATTGCAGATACTGGGCGACAGAAAATCCCCATTGGATGCAAGAGGTTCACACACAATATCCTCAGAAAATTAATGTATGGGCAGGAATTATTGGCAATCGAATTATTGGGCCTTATTTCTTTGAAGGAACACTAAACGGAGAACGCTATTTAGAGTTTCTTCAATTTGAACTTATTCCTGCTTTAGCTGTTCTTTTTCCCAACCCACAAGACCCTGACTACCAAGTGAGACAATTTGGTTTCAACAAGACGGGGCACCTCCCCACTCACTATGCGATCGCACTTCGTCAATTTCTAGGTGCAACCTTTCCCAAGATGTATTGGTAGAAGGGGACCGATTGAGTGGCCGCCGAGGTCACCTGATCTATTTCCCTTGGATTTTTTCTTATGGGGTTGTTTAAAATCCAGAGTTTATGTGAACCGACCTAACAATCTTAATGACTTAAAAGAGAGAATACGCCAAGAAATCCGACTAATATCACCAGAAATGTTTCGCAATATCCAAAGAGACATACTTATTCGAATTCAAAAATGCATTCACATAAACGGGCAACATATTGAACATTTATTAACTTAGGAATTTTTTAGACATTTAGTGCAGTAAATTTGTAAATAATACAAAAAGTAATTATTCATAATAAAAACGTGTTTACCACATCTTTGGAAACGTCTTTTTATCGTCTATACAAATCAGTACAAAAATACTGGGTGTTACGTTTAAAATAACAAAGTTGATGTCACTTCCGGAAAAACCGGAAGTGACATTCCAGAAAAACCGGAAGTGACATTGACTTGCCGTGTGACTCAAAATATGCAACACATTGAACATTTAATAATTTAGGAATTTTTAAGACAGTTGCTACAGTAAGTTTGTAAATAATACAAAAACGTTTCATAATATAAACGTATTAACTACATTTTTGGAAACGTCTTTTTCGTCTATACAAATCAGTACAAAAATACAGGGTGTTGCATTTAAAATAACAAAGTTGATGTCACTTCCGGAAAAACCGGAAGTGACATTGACTTGCCGTATAACTCAAAATGTGCCAATTCAAAATTACAAATCGACGTGTCCGAGCGTTTTTGGCACAACCACGTGGTTCAGATTATATTGAATTTATTCCTTTCATTGTGAACGCACTGTATATAAACTTCAATATTAGCATAAACAAAGCTATAGTAGTATAAGAATAAACAACAAAATCAAAAACAAACGTAGAAGTCAAGATTATTATAAATAGCATAAATATGAATATTTGTATACACCAAAAATAAAATATCAAATATTAGTATATTACATAAAATACTGGTAACATTAATAAATATACGGCAGTATTCAAATAGAACCTCAAGAATTATAAATACCTGTTTTTATATGCAATTTTAATAATTTTTTAAAACTTTCTGAATTTTTTGCATTTACAACATTACCTGGTAATGTGTTATATTCGGATAGACCATTTATTATTATAGATTTTTGTCCAAAAGATGTTTTTCTAATCTCTATATAACCATAATTTTTGTTTCGTGTATTATGTGAATGTATGTCCCTAACAAACTTTATTAATTTTGCTAAATACTTTGGTACTAGATTGTTTACGATTTTATATAAAAATACCATTGTCTGAATAAATATAATATTATTTACAGAGAGAATCTCTAACGTATTTAGCATTAATTGTACCGATGTATACCGATCACATTTCAGTATGGTTCTCATACATTTGTTTTGGACTACTTGTAATTGTTGTCTTTCACTGTCATTAATTGAATAAAAAATTGTAGAGCAGTACATAAAATACGGCAATATTATTGTTTTATATATAGTCAATTTGGTATATGTAGATAATTCCTTACCAATTCTTTTTAAGAAATAATTTTTCTTGCTAACCTTTTTACATATATAATCAACATGTTCTTTAAATGATAATACACTATCAATTATAATACCTAAATATTTGTATTTATTAACCATTTCAATGGGTACACCATCTAACTGTATTATATTACCCGATTTTCTGTACTGTTCTACTCTCGTCCTTGTCGATATTACCATACATTTGCATTTCATTGCATTAACCTTTAATTTATTGTTTTTAAAATAATTATCTAAATTATGTAGATCTTTATTGATTTTATCAGTTAATACTATGTGGTCGACTCCGCTAACTGTTAATAATGCATCGTCTGCAAACAAGTATAATGTACAATATTCTAATACTTGTGGCATACTATTTACATAAATTAGAAACAGTAATGGCCCTAAAACACTGCCTTGCGGTACACCAAAATCATTATCAATTTTGTCTGATACAATATTATTAAATTTAACTGTTTGTTTTCTATTCGTCAGAAACGATTCAAACCACTTAATTACCACCCCTTTTACACCACATAATTTTAACTTGTCAATAAGAATATCTCTGCTCACAGTTTCAAATGCTCGTTTAAGGTCTAGATAAGCCACTAATACTGTTTCACCTTTATCAACTTGCTTCCTCCATGACGTAATTATAGCTTGAACCGCTGTTTCACAAGAATGTTGTCTTCTAAAGCCGGATTGATTTTCATATAAAATGTTGTTATCTTCAAAATATGGAGTTACCTGGTTATACACAACACATTCAAGAATTTTACTCATTATCACTGGAACATTTAAAGGACGATACTCACTGGCATTCAACGTATTTTTAATCTTCGGCACCGGATTAACAGTACTAATTTTAAATTTATCAGGAACTTCACCTCTCTCTAACGATGTATTTATTATGTTAAGAATAACTTGGCCTGAGACTTCAAATATACCCTTAAAAAGTTTTACATTTATCACTTCGTCTGCACTTGATTTATTTTTTAATGAGATAACTATTTTTCTCAACTCACTCATCGTTAACAACTTGAAGACCTCCATGCCAGGATATTGTGTTACATTATTTATTGAGGGTACTATATTAGCATCCGGTATACTTTTAATAATGTCCTTTATACTATTTACAAAATATATATTAAATGTTTGGGAAATGTTTTCATCTCCAGATATTACACCTTCAGGAAAATGTATTTCTGTTGATATTTCATTTACATTTTTATTATTAATTAGTGTTTTTAGTACGGCCCACATCCTCTTAGTATTCCCTTTTTCATCATCTATCCTTTTTTCATAATATTGTCTTTTCTTTAAACTTATCAGTCTTGTAACTTCATTTCTATACCTTTTGTATAATATCCAATTCTCTTCACTTTTTGTTCTTACATAGCTATTATACGCTGAATCACGAATTGTACGTTTATCTTTAATATCATTATCCCACCATTCATTATTTTTGTTAAATTTTACATTTTTTAGGGGTATTACATCGTCTATAATTCTGGTAGTTACCTCAATAAATTCATTATATATATAATTAATATCAGTTTTGTTTAAGTCCCAGGAGATGTCAATTAATTTTTGTTGCATTTCATTTATTTTATCATCATTTATAGTCCGGATCGTATGAAACTTATCTGTCTCATTCAACATTTTTTTGGTTTTCAGTCTAATATCAATAATATCATGGTCGCTAATTTTAATTGAATTTAATACTTCAGCACTCAAATTATGTTGTTTATTTGTTATCACTAAGTCAATAATAGTAGCACTATGTAAATTAGTCCGCGTTGGTTGTTTAATTAATTGCACCTTTTGACAATTTTTTATTATAGTTGATATTTTATTACTATAGAATGTATTTCTGCTAATATTATAGTCGCCTGCTATGAAAAATTCTGTATTCATAAATTCCGCCCTGTCCAATAAATTTTCAATATATTCAAGAAATTCATTCATGGGAGATTTAGGTGATCTGTAAATTACACCGCTATATACAATACCGTTGTTCAAATGCAGTTTCAATACTAAAATCCACCATTTCTTATCTACATACTCATTAATATGCACATTACATTTTATGTTATTTTGTACATACGCCATTACTCCACCAGTATATCTGTTTTCAGACTTGACAGTATATGTTCTATAACCATTTATTTTGTACTCATTTTCGTAAATATCATCTGTAATTCTAGTCTCTGATAGTAATAGTATATTTGGTTTCTCCTGATACGCAAAATTTACAATTTCGTCTACATGTGCTAAATAGCTTTGACAATTAAAATAATAGATTTTGTATGCCTGATCCTTCGTTAGTTGCTACTTCTTTTCTTTGCTTATAATAACATTCTCTACTCTTATCAATGATTCACATATTACATCACCACATTTGTGATTAATATTCAAATTTAATTTAAATTTATTATTCGCATTTATACAATTTATACATCTAAATTCAATATCTTCTTTTTTACAATTTTTTCCTTCATGATTTTCTGCGCACTTATAACATGTCATTTGTTTTTTGCAAAATTGTTTTATGTGTCCATAATAACCTAACCTTTTTTATTATTGTTAAAATTAAAGTACCAAAAGTGCGTATGTTTTACAGTTATTGTGTTTTGTGTTGTTTATTGTCTAAAAAGATGTCTGAGAAGCATGTCTCTTGGAAACTTTAAAGAGTTTATAACTTTGTTTATGACTATGTTTATGTTTACAGTCTGGTATCTAGCACATCAACATATTTGAGTCTTTTTCTTAATTAACACACTTCATATCTTACAAAGTAAAATTTTCACAAATTTTTCAACATTATGAAAATACAAAAACAGACGCCAAATCAAGTAAGGATGAAATTATATTGAAATATTTTTTATATCACGAAATCTAACCTCAACTAACAACTTCAGCAGCCGAGTCAGCCGTCACAGTAATTAATCCAAGAGCGACGTTCCAGCCTTTCATTCTCGTGCGCATGCGTAGTCTTCTACAATAAACATTTTATCGTTTTTCTAATTTAATTGAGAAATAAAACACTTTTTACTTATAGAAGATTTATACAGATTAATTATAGTTCCCGAAGAAGACGGTTACAATTGTTAAATATGGAAAATAACACCAAAATATCGATATATAGAAAAGCACCTTTGATTTTGACCCTTATGTTACGACTATATAAGGGTCATGCAAATATGAGCTTGGAAACCTAATCATATTTACCGCGTAAGAATGACGTCACAACTTTTGTAGTCTATTATAAAACAAGCATTCCCAACGAGAAACGTACCCGTGCCATTAGGCAGTATAAGTCAACGGATCGTGTATGGTGGAAATATTGTGACGACAACAAGGATTCTCTATACGAAGCTACCCCTAAAGAAGTAATTTTTTTGATATAATCTATCGTCAATCAATGCGCATGCAAATATGACACTATTAACTCTCATCGATCAGCGCTTTTTGTAAACTAGATTTGGGAGACAATCCCATGATTAAATGCTAATGAAAGGAGTTTCGCAGCCTAGATCGTCCCAAGTATGACAACACTTAGATTCATAAATAAATTTATTTAGTCTTTATACAAGCATAATAATAACAAACATCCAAATTGATTTACTTATATTGATGTTTCATATCTAAACATTCAATTATTAAATTTATTGGACTTTTCTTTTAATACAAATTGGATTAAAAATTACAAAATTGAAAACGTCTAAGAATAAATTAATGAAAAAAAATTTTTTTTACATGAGATTCATTCCCACTGTTGTCATATATAACCTAAAATAATAATAATAATAATAATAATTGCATAAAATGCCAGCTGAACTTAACAGCGCAGTATGCGAAGCTCAGTTATTGAAAATTCCTGAAAACTGTGAAAGTTCCCTCGTCTATGGACAAGGGTATAACGTTCAGAAACTACAAGGCAATGCGTGGTTAATAATTGTCTCTGAACCCATTCATATCACCATAAATTGTAATTAAATGGCCACAAATATTACCAGTGTTAATAGGAATTCGATATTAAAACTCCACCCGGACTGTTACGCGTTTCTCGGTATAACAAAAGTGCAAGCAGAAGGTCGCAATACTCTCAATATCACGGACAATTCGCATCCAGTGGTTATACCCTATGACTGCTGTAGCAACATCCCCGAAAAGGTTCAATTACCCAAGTTAGAACCTCTACAATTCGATCATTTAAATGTAGAAAATTTGGACATCCACACACAAACTCGAACAGTACTCCAGAAACTTGGACAAATTAATAAACGAGCCATTTATAACTAAACATTTTTCCTTAAGTATGTACATAGTTATTGGCCTCGCAATCAGTCTCCTTACCTCCTACATCGCCTGGAAATGCAAGAAAAGATGCTGTTGCTGTAAGAAACCCAAAGACGCAACCCCCAATGAGTTGCTGCAAAGAATTAACAGCCTCCTGAGAAGAAAACCTCATCTACATACAGAAGAAGAAACGTCTGATTTTTCATAAAAGTAAAAGGGAGTTGTTATAATATGCTAAAATAACTGGACTTGTTATATATTAAAAATAACTACAATTCATTCAAACGTATAAGTACCTACATATCAGGTAATCCGATATCCATCGTTTGGTTACGTGACTTATCTAAAGCGATAACAGCTTTCTCGACAAAACCATTCTCATGCGAGACGCTGGCATAACATTAATTTCCAAGAATGCTTATGCCCGCGTCAACGATACCACGATGTTATAAATATGACCAACAGATGCACCAGCAGTCAGTCTATATTTTATCATCGTAGTACTCGAAGCAAAAATATATTTTATTCTTATTATAATCATAACAAATCATATATAAAATTGTATAAGTGAAAATAAATGTTTTAAAAAGTGAATTTAATTTTGAGTGATATAAAATATATATGTTAATATATGTTTTGTTTCTATATCACATGATTTTTTTTCATTGCCTAAACCAAAAAGCCTTTACCACCCCGAAGAAAAAAATGTATCGACGCCCCTGCCTCTGAGCTGCCACATGTTGTGGAGACACGAAATTAGACCTCTGAGCTGCCTTCTGTAGACACGTTTAATACCTCTGAGCTGCCATTTGTTTGATTGTTTTAGAAATAAAAAGAAGTTTGTGCAGTGAGAAGCTCCGCGCTTCACAGTTGAGTTGATAGAAGCTCTAAGCTTCCCAGTGGAGTAGAGATTTGAGTTGTTCGAAGCTCCACGCTTCGCAGTTGGATATTGATTTGCATTGTTTAAAATGCCGCGTTTCGTAGTGTTTTTCTGAACTGAAAGCAAAATGCTTTCCCATTTGCGGTTATTACCTAAGCTGCCTTGCATTATCATTTTACAGGTTCGAAAGGAGCCAGCAGAGCCATAATCTTGCCTATGGAGCCAAGGAAGAAGAATAATTCGAGAACGAATTATAGGTCAGGTTGGTCGTGTGAGCGTTTTATTTTACGGTTTACATTTAGTTATTGAGTCATGATCAATGCCTCTCTTATTCATAGTTTGTTTTATAAAAATATAATTTATTACTTTAAAAATATAGTTTTTCCAAGCAATGTAATCTTGAGAAGTCACAAAGCAGTTTTGTAAGCGAGTTTGTTCATTCTCATTTTACCATTGAGAACAACAAGGTGTACTAATTTTGTTAATATACGGCGTGTTCTACAGACAAGTTTCTTGTTTTATTTTGGGATTTTGGGTATTTTTCTAACATAGACTTAACTTCACTAAAACACCATAGATGGTTCTCACGTTGCCTGTCACGTGTTAATCTCAATACTTATTTGTTGTTCAGTTTGAGTTTTGGTGGGTGACAAAGTATTTTATGTTTTCCGGAAGATTTTCCAGAATATCAAGTAAAAAGTGTCCTAGTTGAAGCATAATATATACCACTACTGTTAATAATCATTAACAGGTAAGCAATTAGGTAAAGTCGAGTATATTTTAACTTGTCATCTGTATGAGTGGATGTAGCACGTACGATTTAATTTTCTCTCGCACTCAAAGTTAAAGCAATAGCATAACACTCATTGTTCCAGTATGTCGACTGAGCTTCTCTGTCCCTTTTTTTGAGACGGAAATATAAAATATACACTGAAGAGAGAGATACATAATCTAGGATTTCAATAAGTTCAGCGGCTGTCAAACTCTCAAGATTTGCCAATCGTTACAATGAAATATTATTTATTTGGGGTTAACAATCGTCTCAAATTAAAATTAAATTCGTCTTTATATGAATTATTTGTTATTTGTAGTGGTAAAGTGGGTATTTATCCGACAAACGGACATTGTCAAACCACTATAACTCTTACAAGTTTATGTTACCTATATATTGCACGTTTCACAACGTAAGTAATATAGTTGAGTGGCTCATTGTGTAAGATACTCGACTGTCGAAATAGTAGTGGAATACTTTCCGAGTTCAAATCCTGTTCACGGCGGAACTGCTTTTTTCAATTTTTTTTTTAGTAAATATTAAAGGTTCAAATTTTTCTCTATAAAATTTC
Source organism: Rhagium mordax (assembly GCA_963680705.1). NCBI lineage: Eukaryota > Metazoa > Arthropoda > Insecta > Coleoptera > Cerambycidae > Rhagium > Rhagium mordax. Next base: position 45,530,118 of record OY796656.1, read on the forward strand.
ATTTTATTAATCCGCGCAGCGAGTTTTGTTAAAACTGTATTTTTACTAAACAATTTTATTTTATTATTCCGCCCGAGTTTATCTCTAACAAAATCGTCTTTCGGACTTATTTTATTTATTTGAATATCCAGGGCCTTTATTTTTTATTTATTATACATTACATAAGGACTTCAATTTTTCGTATTTTATTTCTTCCTAAATAAACAGTTAGGCCACAAAATTTTATGTTGGCGTTGTGTTAAACAAAGCCGGACTTGTGGAGTATTTTTTAAGGAACGTTCCATTTCTATAAGATGATAATATGTGCGTGATGTATTTAACCAATAACACGTTTTCACAAACAACAGTTTGCGAATTCAAGGTGTAGCCTAGCGCCGATAATTCAATTTAAAAAAACTATTCCGGATATTGTTTTAATGGTAAATAAGTAAGTAGATGCTTGTGTTCTTGACTGAATGGTATATTTGGAGTATTGTAGTAATAATTTCAATTACAATGTTTATAGTTTTAATATACGAATGGCGAAATTTTCTTCCAATATTAGTTTTCGATTACTTTTTTTAATATTCTTATTGAACGAATATTGGGCAATTCATTTTTTATTATTAGTTTCATTTGTGTCCGAGGCGTCCGAGCCTATATATAAATGCAGAATTCCACTAAAACGACAAATTTAGTAAATTAATACTTCTTAACATTTTTTGTGAAATCCCTTTAATACTTTTATACAATAAATTATTATTTAGAGATCACATCACAGTTTCAAGTGTCAAAGTGTTTGAGATCCACTGGCATTTCTGACACATCGAATACATTCTTACTTCATACGACGTAGCGACCTTTGGACCGGCCAACTTAGACTATACTCGACTATATTAATGAGTATATTATATTGTCAGGAAGCCAGAACTTTATAAACAGTAGAAATGTCTTTGGCGGAAGATTGGAATTAAAACCTCACATCCGTTAATCCCACTGCTGTTAAATCATTTCATCACGGAAGTGAGAAATGTTAACGTATGTGAGGTTTATAGTATTCTGCTTACAATATTACGATAATTTTTTAGTGATATATAATATGGCGAAAATAAAAAGTAGAAGATCTGACAATGAAAGGAACGCCCAAAACATAAAATCCTAAATTTGCATGAGAAAATTAAGGGAAATGAGAAAAAATAATTCAGCTTTATACGAAGAACAAAAGCGAAAGGGAGAAAATGAATATTAGAAGGAAATGGAGAGAACGAAGTAAACGATGTTACCATGCAAAAAACCAGAAAGAAATCATGGCGAGGCGGCTTGAAGAAAACACACCACCGAGCAGCCCTGTTTTTGATCAAACTGTCATTGAGCATGCAAGTAGTCCATCTAGACAGTCCGTAAAAGGTAAACACATTTAAAGAGGAAACAGGGAGCACGTGAAAAATGAAATAAAAATGCTGAAAGGAAAACTGGAAAAATGTAAACGAAGGGCTGAAAAATATAAAAAGAAGCTTACAGAAAGCAAGAAAAAATGTCTTATACACAAAAAAAAAAAAGATTACAGAAATGCTTCAGGGCCAACAAGTAACTCCAGAGTGAAACGAAAGTTGGTTTTAAGTGAAGTTCTCCAAGTGCAAATAAAAACTAATTACGCTGAGAGACAAATCTTTAGTGAAAGAAGAAATTTTGTCCAATGCATTTCTGTAAAAATTAATAAAAAATACTTTTTTAGGTCGTTGTTAGGATCTCTTACCTCAAAAAGATTACTTGAAAAAGGGACATACGAAGATTATGTAGACAATAAAAGAAGAGCATTATTGTATCGTGTCAAGAAAACTGTACATAATTTTTTTTAAGACGACAAAGTAGGCCGCATGTGTCCTGGCAAAAAGTGTAAAATTTGCTGTGAAATTATTGAGAGACGTTCTTTAAAAAGTGCAATAACTTGCAACTCTACAAAATGTAATGCATCAAAAGTGTTTTGATGCAATATTAAAAATTATTTTATGTGAAGAAGAGAAACTGGCGTTGTAGAAGCTGTATCGACGATTTTAAAAGTAGTGGAATGTGTAGTGGTGACTGTGTTAACTCAGATATTGTGGTTTTGCAGAAGGAAAAGGATTGCTTAGTTAGGGAAAAGAATTTGTTAAATAAATGATTTATAGAACTAGAATATACAGCAGAACCAAAAATATTATTTAATGATAAATTTCACATGGAATTAAAGAGAACGCCATCTGATAATAAATTTAAAGGTAACTTAGTAGTAAAAACAGACAGATAAGTTCAAGTTCAAATGTTTTAATTGCTATGAATTGGGCCACAAAAGCTGCCAAAAATTAAAAATGTGTTCATATTGTAAAAAACTCGGCCATGAAGAAACTGTCTGTAGGAAGAAAAAATTTAAAGAAAACAAACAAATTCCTTATTTGGGTCACCAAGTTAATAATAAATATTACAAGCGGGCAAAAGTTACCTACATCGGTTAGATGTTACGTTGACCTTGGTAGTGAATGTACACTTATTCAGGACTCGGTTGCTCGAAAATTAAACTTAACTCTGGCTAAAGTTGATAAACATATTGAATTACATGGATTTAGCGACAGTTCTTTGGTGCCTCAATATCAATGCCAAGGCCTGATAACGATTGACGGACTGTAGCCGTAATATTGTACGTTGTCCAAGATCACAATTTATTTGTTGACTTACTTGTTGGACATACTTTTACGGAAGACCCTTCAATTATAATAATTTAAACAAATCAGCAATTGTTTATTTCTCAACTGCCAAGAGAAATAAATAATGACGGTGTTATGAGTAAGAAATTTTCTGTAAATAATTCAAAAATATATCGATCTCCGTTTAAAAATAGAAAACATCGATGCCCTGACCTTAGTCAATTTCAAAAACAAACTTTATTTGAGTTATTTCAGTGTTGGGAAAGACAAGTAGTATTGAAATATAAAGTCAGAAATTGCTTCGTCAAGAATCGCGAGAGCCTCTAGCTCTAGAGTCAATTCTCTTTGTGATAATTTGGCTGCCGACTTTTGTATTAAAAAGATTCAAGACCAGATAGTGAACTGTTTAGTGAATACTGGATCAAAATGTAGTTTGCTTGCAAAAAATATTGCGAACTTTTTAAATTGTCATTTTGAGCCTGCCATAATTACCTTAAAAGGTCTGGGAAACAGCACGACCTTTACAAACACTAAAATCACTTTAAAAATTGAACGAGACGGTACGGCATTCGAAATTTATTTTTATATAGTTGATGGTTCAGTAGTTTTTGATTTAGTGGCATTTATTTTTTGTTATCAATATCAACAATCGTGCGTATGCTCCTCGTAACGGACAGCAGCTCAGTCATCGATGAGGTCATTGTTTATGCTAAGTTGACGAGGACACGAATAACGGGCCATTGATTATTAGTCGCTCTTACATGAAACATCACCTATGAACTTTATATTTTTCAGTGTTCAAGTATTTTTGTACTTTATTTTAATAAAAATTGTTAACATCAGAAGTGGGATATAATTAGGGTGTTTACGTGAAAAGTGAAGTGAAATATGCCAAGACACGATGCCCACAAAAGTACCACAAAACGGCACTCGTCAGAGCACCGACGTGAATGTAATAAACGCCGAAGGAAAAATTCTGGTGAAACGACAAGATGTTATACACCTCCACGTCAGACAGTGGTAGCAACGTCCAGTAGACAGCAGGAAACTATCAGTATTCCATTCAATTAATGTTAAAGAGTAGAATCAACAAAACTATAGAGGTTTCGCCAAGTGAATTTTTAATGGGGTTCATAGTAACTGGTCAAATGGCATTCAACCCTCCAGAAATTGACGGAAACGTTCATGCCTTCGGCAACATCTAACTAACAATATTGACGTTGTAAAGTGATGTATTTCTATCCATTATCAAATAGGTGATTTTGTTAAAAATCATCTGCTACGGGAGTAACCAAAAACTGTTGCCGAAATGGAGGTCCTTTCAGAGTGATAAAATTGTTTGAAACTGATAGATATGAGGTTCGTGAGATACCTGGAATGACAAGGTCATAGCTTTCATATGTCGGGGTAGCTAGAGTTGAAAATATGAAACCTTAAGGTTAATGACACTGTTGAGGTGAGTAGGGTGACTCGGTTCTTAAGAGTAAGGTTCCTAACCTGGAACTCTGAGTGTATATTAGGTTAGTCTTAGTACTACTAGGATGTTGTTGGGACCGCTCAGAGTTACTTAATAGTGTGGCGAAGGAAGATACGGTGGGTGGTCCAGCATGTTCTTCATGTGGGATTAACCCATAATTGCTTTGTAAGTAATGTCTAGACACAACGAAAAACACTAGTGTATCTATACACCATTTAATCACATGATAACTGTCCCTACCTTATTTATACAGGGTGTCCCTAAACTACGTTCGGAAAATTCGGGAGGTGATTGCATGCGCGAAAATATGAAGAAATGTTCCTATGAACATGGGTTCGCAAATGGCTCCTAAGGGAGCTACGGCCCCCTGAAGTTGGCGCCCCAAATATGTTTTTTTTTAAATATCTCAGGAACTCTTTGAGCTACTGACATAAAATATGGCATGCTATCTACCGTTAGTAAGGGTTATGAATCTGCATTATCAACAATAGAAAATATTAACCAGAGGCGTACTAAACTGGAGGGGGCTCCTATATTTTTCCCACCAATTTTTTTGTTTGTCATTTTCTTGCATTTTTGATATCGGAAATGAATTTCCTGAACAATTTTACGTAAGAAAGATCCCCTTGTTGGAGAGCCGTAGGACGCACTGTTTTCGAGAAAAATGGGATTATGTAAAACGGTGTTTAACTTACGTGCAGGTAGATTTTGAAGATAGGTAATTAATTAGAATCTAGTGGGCACCTGTCAAAATCTGATAGACTTCTGTCAATTTTATTATTAATAATTCAAAACAGTAGTTAGTTGTTGATGGTGCTTCTTCTGTTGAATTTGAATTAAAACTCAAAAATGGAGGCGTCAACTTCAGGGGGCCGTAGCTCACTTAGGAGCCATTTGCGGACCCATGTCCATAGGAACATTTCTTCATATTTTCGCGCATGCAATCACCTCCCGAATTTTCCGAACGTAGTTTAGGGACACCCTGTATAGGCCGACTGGCCTAACTCTTGCAAATGATAATACTTAAATACTGTTGTTTTCTTTAAACATACCGATTGTATTGGATGGTCCCTTATTAGAGTGTGGACACTCCAGAAGTCAGGAAGGGATGAATGTTATCAATATCAACAATCGAGCGTGTGCTCCTCGTAAGGGATAGCAGCTTAGTCATCAAATAGATCATTGTTTATGTCTGCTGTCTACAGAATTGCCAAGTTGACGAGGAGACGAATAACGGGCCATTGATTGATTGATATTAGTCGCTCTTACATAAAACTTAACTTCTCCCATGAATTTTATATTTTTAAGTTTTTAAGTATTTCTGTGTACCTGCTTCGGCGGTACATATACTAAAATTGGAACGATACAGAGAAGATTGAATATGTCGATAAACTGGCCAAGGAACTCAACGGAGACAGGTAACATCATTCCTAATTTTAAAATACCCAGCACGGATATTAATAGATGCATAAAGGAACAACTCAGAAACAATTGGCATTATTATTATTATAATTATCCAGCAGGAGAAAAAAAAATCAACCAGAAATTGAAAAAACCCCTTGGTTTAAGGAAGAAATTAACCGAACCGAATTAACCTCAGATACACGGCATAAAAAGAGGCAACTTAAAATCACAGGTATTTCCAATAGCTTTTATTATGCCAAATGACAATATTTTAAGAACTATATTTCAATGTCTACTTGATTTAGGAAGTAATATGACTGATATTGCAGTATGCCTCGATTTTCCAAGATACCTGTATTAGGATATTTGACTACTTGATTCCTTTTGTAATCTTCTACCCGCCCGGTCTTTCTCTAGGCAGACAGGGCCTACTATATGGTTACCATAATTCAATAAAGTTTACTGAAGTTAATTAATCTTATTATTATACGATTCACCTGTTATTCCATTTATATCTATGGTAGAGGGGGAAATGTCCATTGAGAAAATAAGGCCAAAACATTTTTTCTTCCCCAAAGGATTCAGAAACAAGTTTACGGAACATGGCCTACGCTATAAGAAGGAAGCTCTGGATACCTCCGGCGCCGTCGCCTATAATAGCACATTCTTCGCTTTGGTTGGTTTTCCCCAGATGGTGTAAAATTTAAGGAGGGGGTACCTACGAGTTTATTGGAAATCAAATGTCTTTATATAGGTTATTTCAAATCAACCAATGAAAAGTACTTTATAAATTGTTTTATGTTTTTCTTCTACAGGTAAAGAACAGTCCAGCATCATTTTTGGAACATTGTGATTATTTGGAAATGGTTAATTCACAAATAAAATTAAAAGTTCATCATAAACATCATGGTCAGGTACAACTTGGTATGGCACTCATTAATTTAAGAAAAATCTATTTTATTGTTTATTCCTCATTTACAAAAAGGTATTTAGAGGTAAGTAATTGTAAATTTTGATAAAGATTTTGCTCAAGAATTAATAAAAAAATACTTTGAAAGTATGTTGCACTGATGGTCGAGATGGTAGCGTACCTGCCTCTCACCCAAAACTCCCGGGTTCGATTCCCAGTCGTGGCAATGGAAAATGCCGTGAGAGGGATTTTTCCATTATACACGGATATTGGATGTGTGTCCCTTGTCTTTAAATGTGTAGCCCCCTCCCGCACAAGGCTCCTAGAGCCGTCTGGGACAAAGGGGGTCGTAATTACATGTGGTGTATTTATTTATTTATTTATATTATTATTGCTTAAATAAATAAAAGGTAAATGTTTATAATATGTGAATTGTGAGCAAAATGAATAAAAATTATCTAATTATCCGTTCTTTGCAAGATCTGGTTTTGGAAAACCACCCTCTGACTGTTCCTTTGACATAGTCACAGGCACAGAAGGATTATTTTTCCGGTCTTTAACTGGGTAACCGTCTATGTTTTAGATAGATACCAATATCAGAAGAGATGGTAGAAAAATGAATTTCCTACATCTTTGAATTTTATCACTAGTCAGTTTAAAACAAAATAATGTATAATGAATTTGATTCATTTACATCCCATTTAATCAATTTCCAATAATTACATTACAAAAAAGAAAGAACTGAAGTAAAATATATTTTAAAGTTACTACTATTTATAATAGTAAGTAATAAAATATTGCTATTAAACGATTAAACGAAGACCGAAAGTCCTCTAACCTCGAGGTATATACAGGGTGTTCCAATATTCCGTGTAAATGCAGTTATCACGGGTTCCTGGGATCAAAATAAATAGATTTAACTAAACTTACCTCTATTCCAAATTACCTCGTTTCGCCGCTAGAGGGCATCAAAGTTAAATTTTTTCCAAGTAAGTTCAAAACTAGATTTAAAAAACAAACGCTTATTTGATAATAAAACTTATTTATCTATTAATGGACTACATTAGTTGTGACGTCACGACCCCCACTTCTAGTGGCATACAAGTTTACGGCCGAAATTGTGATATTGGAATTTGACCCGTATTGCGTTGTCCATAAGGACCATAATATATAGTACTAAAACATTGTCGGGAATCTTATAGTATTTCTGTATGTTGAAAGATTATTTAAGGACTTCCAATACCTATTTCACATTTAAGAAATATGTTAAAATATATGTGTCCACGTATGATTTATAAAAACTTCATTTAAGTTTTATAAATTAATATGTAAAGCGGCGGAAACTTCCTCCAATAGGAATAAAGAATGCAAAAATTCAAATTATGAGTTTGCAGCTAACTTCAAACACTTAATTCATTTTCTTTCATTTTGACATTGAACTTTAGTTTTCTCCCAGTTTCAAATCTATTCTCCTATTTTTTCTAATACACTAGTCTTTGTGCTTAATTTCAAATATGGGTTTGTGCTTTGCACCTGAGTGTGATCATATCAATAAAACTGGATGTAAAATGTTTAGTTTCCCAAAGGATTCCAAATTAAAATAAAGAGGTAAAGCAATAATGTGTATGTTAGTTTGATTATCGTTTCTTAAATATGGGTATGTGTAAATTGTAAAGACAAAATAGTGCTTAAATACCTACCTGTGCTTTCTTTAATATTCTATATTTTTTTAAATAGGTTTAATTGATTTTTATTGTATTATTGACACCAAGGTAAGAGATTATAAAATTTGCGTCAGCGACACTGACACTAACGACAGCTGTAACAACTCAGAAGTATAATGAAGTTAGCAGCAGTGTAAACTTTATGTCTGTCATGATATTAGTACGTACGGTTGCATAATTATGTGACGTCACACTAATGTGGTCCATTGTATTTTTTATCGTACATATACTTCGACTGTTATTCCTAAATTGTTTTCGATAACTAACTAATACACTAATTTACTGCTGCTTCAATTTCCTAGTTTAATTAGTTCCCCAAATTATTCATTACTGGTCAAACATTCTGTTGAACATCACATCGTGACAGAAGGACGTTTACCATTTTGTCGGCCACGTAGACTCGATGCTTTCAAATTAAACGTTGCTAAAAATGAGTTCAAACAAATTCGAATTAGGGATTTGCATACCTTCTTCTTTATCTTCAAAAATAGATCTAATTCGTGCATACCACCAGATACCGGTTGCAAAAATGATATTTATAAGACCGCAATCATTACTGCGTTTGGTCCTTTCGAATATCTTAGAATGCCGAATGCCGTTTGGTTTGCGAAACGCTGGACAGACTTTTCAAAGATTTATGAAGGAAGTTTTAAAAGATCTGTCATTCGTTTTCGTATATTTAGATGACATTTTAATAGCTAATAAAGACCATAATGAACATTTAGTTCATTTACGAACCGTTTTTGAGCGCCTCGATGATTTTGGCATAAATATCAAACTTTCAAAATGCATATTCGGTACGCTATCTTTAGATTTTTTAGGCCATAAGATTTCTTCTAATGGAATATCACCGGCCACTGATCGAATTGACGTTATTAATAATTTACCAAAACTGTAAACAATTGCAACGTTTCATAGGAATGGTAAATTATTACCACCAATTTGTTCCTCGTTTTGCAGAAACATTAGCTCCACTTAATATTTTCAGCACTAAACTAGCTAAAGATAAAATTTAGGATATTGATCTATGACCAGCAGAGTGTATCAATAGTTTTCTTTTAGCTAAACAAAGCATAGTTAATATGACTGTTCTTTCATATCCAAATTATAATGTTGACATTATACTTACTAACTGTAGATTGTTCAAACCTGTCTATGGGTGCGGTTTTGGAACAACGATCAGTTGATCTTACCACCCCTTTGGCATTTTTTTCTAAAAAGTTAAATGACACAAAAACATTATTCTGTTTCCGATAGGGAACTTTTATCCCTTTATTCATGAATTAAACATTTTAGATATTTATTGGAAGGACGTCCTTTTATTTGTTATACGGATCATAAGCCTTTAGTTAGGACTTTTTAACAAAAACGGAGAGAACTCCTCGGCAAACTACGTATCTAGAATTTATTGCTCAGTTTACTAATGACATACGTCATTTATCAGGAACAGAATGTTGTTGATACTTTATCACGTATAGATGATATGTCAGCAATTCAATTGCTTTCTTTTCCATCCACTTTCATATCTACAATAATAGAACATTCCGACTTAAAAACACTTGTTAATGCGCAATTAATAGATAGTGATCTTTAATGCCCGTATATGTTGCTGAGACGGGATTAGATTTAAATCTAGGATTAATTGCGTAAATATGTTTGCACCGCAAAGTTAGTCATCCGAAAGTCGGGATGTCATAAAGCTTCGAAAATTTGCGGCTTTAGACAGACTTTAAGACAACTTAAAATTGACTTGTCTTGTCGCTGTCACAAAACAGAAATTAAACTTCGTAATGGATGTTTTTGAATGGGACGATATTTTTTATGACGATTTTGATTTGATGGAAATAATTGACTTTGGTTTTCCACGTCGACTAAGTAGCTATAGCCACCTCATGGGAAATATAGCCACCTCATGGGAAAATATATGTTTTGAAATCGAGTTTGAAATGAAGTAAAATTTGTTATTTTCAGAAATCAAAGTGTATCTCCGATGAATCAGTTATTAACATGTTACAAACACAACTCACAATAATCGTTGCAACTGCTGTGTTACACAACATTGCTTTGGAAATGAATGAAGAACAACCTCCTCTTCCTGAAGATATAAATTTGGTTGAACTAGAGCATTTAATCGAAGAAGGTCAAATACCTCCTCCCATTGATAATGAGGAAAACATGGTTATAAATGTGAGAGAATACTTAATAAATGCATATTTTGCACATTTACCGTAACTACTGTTTATTAAAATAATTATATAAATATATATGATTTACATTTTGGGTATCTACTTTTAATTGCGGTGGACATGATTTGTAACAAATATACGAATAAAACTAAACAATAAACTCAAAGAATAACAGATAAAAGAGAACAGACAACAGTCAATGCAAAAGCGTCAATTTGAAAATTTCACTGATCTAAGGAATAAAATCCCTAAAAATTTGCGGCATTGCCAAATAATGTGTGACTTTAGCACAACTTAATAAAGTTTGGTTTCTTTAAGTGCCGTGCAAATCAATTTTATTTAAGGTCGACTTTAAATTAAATCTAAGATTTATAAAGTCGAGATTTAGGTTATAAACGGTGCAATCGGGCATAATTAATAAACAATCTAATTCAAGTAAACAATCAAAATATTATTTACAACAAATATTAATTCCCAATTCTACTGACAAAATTTGGCGCGACACTTTTAATTCCAAATGTCGGCCATACATCCCGGGATCTTTACGACGTCAAATATTTGATAATTTTCATAATTTGACTCATGCAGGAATCCGTACTACCAGGAAGCTTGTTGCATCTCTACTTCTGGCCTAACATGAATTCAAACTGTAGCTTGTGGACTAAAACTTGCCTTAATTGTCAAACTTCAAAAATAAATAGACATACTAAAACTCCGTTATCAGATTTCTCAGTTCCTCAAGCTCGTTTTGAACATATACATATGGATTTAATTGGCCCTTTTTCAGTTTCCCATTGCTGTTCTTATATTCTTACAGTTGTACAACGATTCACTCGTCAAATAATATTTCTGCAGAGACCGTAGCTAGAACATGGTTTCAGAATTACATATGTCGTTTTGGCATTCCATTGACAGTTACTACCGACCAAGGAACGCAATTTGAATCAAATCTATTTCACGAATTTTCAAAATTTTTAGGTTTTCATCGAATTCATACAACCACGTATCACAAAGTGATGGCATGGTTGAACGGTTTCATCGAACTCTTAAAACAGCAGTATTAGCCAGATCAAATTCACATCATTGGTATGATAAATTACCGATCATTTTGTTAGGTTTACGTGCAATGCCTAAAGATGATTTGCTTTGTTCATCTGCTGAACTAGTTTACGGTCAAACCTTACGTCTTCCTGGTAATTTTTTTATTAAACTGCATGTAGATACTCAAGTTTCTACATTCATTTCAAAATTACATACATATTTTGACAATTTAATCTTCACAAAACCTAAACAAGCGTCTTCACAAAGATGTTTCGTCAGTCCTGATTTAGCAACTTGTAAGTATGTTTTTATTCGACAAAACAGACTTAAATCCCTTTGTACGAAGAGCCGTTTAGTGTTATATCTCGTACAAACAAAATTATTTCAGTTCTTAAAGGCGGTAAAAACGTTGCTCTCAGTTTAGAAAAAGTTAAGCCTGCGTACTTGTTAGATGACATTGTGGATCACGTTTCCAATACTGGTTCTAAGCGTGTTAGATTTAATATCGATTTTTTTTACAGTTTAATTTCTTTTTTTGTGGAGAGATGTAGCGTCCTCATACTACATCTAAGCTACCAAATAGATGGCCATTTTATTAATATGGCGCTCATGGAACTGTAACTAAAAAACAATAATAAATAATATCGATTTTTATTGTATAGATACACATTTTTATATATATCTCTAATTTAATAAAAATTTTTTAACTATATACAACTTAATTATACCATACCACATGTCGGTAAGGGCACTTCTGGATTAAACCGCCTGGCTTCAATACTGAAATATAGAAACAAAATATTAATATTCCTACTAGGAAGTGATGAAAATTTAGATAAGTTACGTATTTTCCGCCGCCGCCTCCCTCTGCATTCGCCTCCCACTCTGCCGCCGCGCCCTTCTCTGCTATTGCCTTCCTCTCTGCCGCCGACTCCCTCTCTGCCACCGCCTCCCTCTCTACCGCCGCTGCCTCCCTCTCTGCTCGCATGCTTCTGAAACTAATAAAATAAAAAAGTTATAAATAAAAATAAGTAGACATTTAGGTACTAAGTAACTACTTACCGACTCAAAATATAAAGGCAGGCATCTGCAGCCAGCTGTGTGAAGTTGATCCATCTTTTACAGTGGATTTCACATTTTACACTTTTATATGTACCACCACTTCTTTTTGTGGAGGAAGTATATGTAGCGTCCTTACACTACATCTAAGCTACCCCAAATAGATGGCCATTTTATTAATATGGCGCTCCTGGAAACAATAATAAATAATATCAATTACTATTATATTGATAAAACATTTTTAATAACTTAAAAATATTATGTATTAATAATGTAATAAAACACTTTTAAATATATACAATTTAATTATACCTTACCACATATCGGTATAATATTCTAATTAATTTCATTAAGTTCACGGAAGAACGAAAACTACCCCAACTCTTAGGCTAATCTGCTTATAACTTTTTTTAAGGGTGATACGGTTTATTTAATCACTATGTAACTGAGTCTGCGAAAACTATAATAAAGGTAATGTACGTTAACCACATCTGTGCTATGCAAAGAATAAGTGATTAGAGGGGAGCTTGGCTCGCACGCTGGAAACAGACTATAAACAAATATTTCTTTTAGGCCTCACTTCCTGGAGTAGCCGCAGACATCATGAAGCGAGTTTTGAAGGGTCCTTCTCATCAAAAGTATGACCATAATTTGAGATCATTTGCTATGACGTTACATTTCTACTCACCTAAAGCTTATAACTTTGTGAAAGAAAAAATTAATAAATCTTCACCACACCCCAGCATGATCAGTGAATGATATTAGTCAGTCGATGGAACACCTGGGTTTACAGGAGAAGCCATTCGCGCAATTAAAGCCAAAATGAGAGAAGCGGAAGCTAAGGGCAAAAAGATGTTGGGAAATTTAGTTATGGACGAAATTGAAAGGACAGGTCAAAAGTTCACTGGATTTGTTGATGTTGGGACTAACTTACTGAAGATATACCAGAAGCGACTGAAATCCATGGTAGTTGCTTTAATGAATCTTGGAAAATAACTGTCGGATATTTTTTTATATATGGGCTCTCTGGATTGGAGAAAGCTAATCTAGAGAATAGTTGTTTAGAATTTGTAAGCGATAGTGGAGTGCAAATAACTTCTATAACTTTTGACGGGGCTGTAGTAAATTTCAGTATGGCACAGCATTTAGGAGCAAAATTTGACAATACAGCCTGTTTAAAAACGAATTTTCCTCATCCCATTAGTAATAATAGTATATACATTTATTTAGATCCCAGTCATATGCTGAAACTTATTAGCGATTTTCTGGCCAATCAATATGATATACTTAATGGAGATAAGCAACAAATTAATTGGAAATATTTAGAAATGTTGGTTATGTCATGGACAATAATAGAGCAATAAGGTAAACACTCATAACACGGGAGAACCAAATTTTAATTGATTTCCCAATAGACTAACCACAGTACACAACAATTTATTTCCTTGCATAAGTACCAAAGGAGAACCACGACGACTGACAACAGTAAAATTTCAGGCAGTAGATTTTGACGTACTGCTACGGCTCTCATACAGATTTTTCCTCGTGACAGTTCCGAGACATTCTACAGTCATCTCATCATTCATACATTCATCCGACATTCATTACTTCGTTACATTCGTTACTTCAGACATTCGTTGCTTCATGCCAGTGTATTTCTTAGTGTATATACTTACCTGTGTTTAACTAATGATTAATTTGCTTACCTAACTTTCGTGATCCGGGTTGTAATTCCTTGTGTTGTGCAGTGCTGGACCAAACAAAGGGTTGCTTGAAGAATGGCTGCCCGATCTCTTGGGGGGTAAGAGTCGTTTAGGCCTGGCGTGTGAGACTGTGCCATTCTGTGGTCCATTAACTATAGAAGAAACAATTGTATTAACGTGTGCGCCTCACTGACTGCTATATTGACTTTTCAGATGGCCTATACTCTGTCTGATGAGAGATTGCAGTGGTGGGCGTGGCTTGGGCGGAGTGCTGTTTTCTCAGCTCTTAAAATATTTGACAATGTGACAATGAAATTCAAATTATTTTAACTGCCGCAGTTGAAGTCTCAACTTCTACGTGTTGCGCTATTGTTGAGGGGCTACTACTATTGGATTTATTATCATCTATTTGCTAAAAGTTGAAGGGAATACTACAATACCTTTTATATTATTTGTAATTGATAATTCGTAATGTTATATTTAAGGATAATACACATTTATTACTTAATAGTCACAAGTTTGACAGTCGATACACGTAAACTTCAATGCCCTGTCAACTTGTATTCGTAAACACCATTGTAAACCTATCTGACTGTGTAACCAATAAGATCAAAGCGCGCGCTTTTGTCGTCCCTTCCACCACTGCAATCTCTCATCAGACAGACTTTAGCGTCAAATGACTCGGTTAAATGAATGCAGGGCTATAAATATAATTCTAGTAAGACTTTAATTTCTTTTATTTACAAGTGTTGTTGTGTTGCACACATTTCATTGTAAATCAGCTTAACTATTTCAATTCATCACTCCAGTGGTCGGTTAATAAGCACCATTGAGCAGTGAATTTGCTATAACTATTTTTAAATTAATATGAGCCAGAAAGCCCAGTCTCTCCTGAAACAGTAACCTACTTATATCGTCAGTGAACTAGAAGCTAATAAGTATTTTATGGTAAGTGCACGAACCCTCATTATCCTTTTTGCTCTGCCTGTTATTTATGCGACCCTGAGAAACATTCGTCTGTCAGTTACACTGCAGGATGAAGAAGCAGCAACAAAGTTAAGGAAGTGCCATATAGAGTGGCCACGAGAAAAGATAAAGGTTAAAATAGCACCTTAAGTAAAAGTGTGTCTGATGCATTACTGTATCTCTCTTGCGATTTAAAGCTTGAGTCATTTAAACGCGCAGAAGCTACAGCCGAATTTGTTCTTCTGTTAAATAATCTCTTTGCTATTTTCAACTTTAAAATTAAATATCCAAAATATGATTTTAAAAAGGCGTTAACACCAGAAAATGAGGAGAATACCTTTAAATACTTAGATTATTGTAAGACTTATATATCCGGACTCACAGTTAAAGGTCAATCAGTTTTAAATTGAAGTAGAAAGCCAGGCTTTTTAGGATTTTTAATTTCTATAGAGAATTTAAAGTCCATGTATCACAATTTAGTAAAAGTAGAAATGCCCCTAATGAAATTTGTGACAACTTATAGATTATCTCAGGATCATTTAGAAATCTACTTAGTGCCATGAGAAGTAGGTGTAGACCAACAACAATCCCATTGCAAGCATTTCTGAGGCAATTTATGAAAAGCTCTTGGTTCACACTGAAATCAAAGGAGGCGATCATGCAAATGTGATAGCTTTAGATTCTACCTTTGTTTTATTTTGTAGTAGCAGCAAAATACAAAAAATTAATCTTGTGAAAACTTATTAGAATCTACAGATTATTTCAAATATTCAGAAGAACTAAACGATCACGATTATATTTCCTTCAGAATCTGGCATTTGACGGATTATAGCAAAGATGTTATCATATATATCGCTGGGTTTGTAGTACGAAAATTTAAAAAATGCGTAGTTTGTGTTAAATGTTTACAAATAATCGAAACTGCAAATCCATTAAACACATTTGTTGCAAAAAAGAAAAATGAGAATTTAGTATTTGCGTCAAATTTCCCAAGTTGCAGAACAATGTGTGAGACTACTCTCGGTGAAGTCATCTCAATTTAGTTCTGTTAATAAGAACGTGAAAAAGTATTTAATCAATTCTTCAGTGTTTGACGCATTTGGAGATCACAAATATGATTGTGCACCTTTGGATGATCATGCAGTAGACATGGTGAAACTCGTATTAGAAAAATACCTTGACATTGGGATTCATCATGAGACTGCCAAAATGAAACCCGAAAATAGAGTCAGAAGTATATTGACTAAAACAATTTTGTTTAAAAATCAATAAGATGGCGACGTTTAGGTATAGTTCCTAGTAAAAGTCAGTGCAACACATTTGACCTTTATTTTTATCTTACCTAGTGCAAATATCTCTATTTTTTTACTTTTGTGGCAACATAAAGACCTTGAGTGTTTGTAAAGCCTTAAATTTTTCCACTCATATCCCCTTACAGGTTTTTTTTGATAATTTGACTTCCTGACGATTTCCTACAAGTTTTACGATGTCAAGAATTAAAACAAATAAAGTATTAGCGATAGCGTTCATAGAATTACAGCCACGGTACCATTATAAAAGTTGTATGAACAATCAATACCACTTGTATAATGTATCATTTTTATTTCATTTTGCCAAATAAAAGTTACTACGGATTGCTTAAACCAGATAATCAAGGCGACTGTTTTGTCAACTAACTGGCTGTGCCCATTGCTCAAGTTTTATTAAATTCTTATAACCGTTAGTGATTTTTCTAATTTAGTTAAAGCTAACTATCGACTGATGGAGCCTTATCCTTGAATTTCGACAGTCAATATCGTACTCGATAAATCATATATATTCTCTTATCACTGCAAATAAAAAATGTAAATCTCCAGTTTTCAGAAATTTGCAAGAAATGCGTATTTATTTCAGTTATTAGCAGGCACCTTGAGTAAGAAATATATTTGTGCAGACCTCTAAATCCATTATCAATTATTAATTAAGTTTATGTACAAATCTGCCTTTGCTGTTATTACTTATTTCCACATCTGTCGTTTCCAGAAGTTCAACAATTTAGATTTTGCAGGTATTGGTACAATTATGGTTTCTGCTAGCAAAAAATAATGAAATTGTTAGCATGGAAAATAGTTTTACTAATAATATATAACATCTACCCCATTTCAAATTTTATTTGCGCACGCCTATGATTCTTCAATTCTATCATTCCCCTCAACCGATAATCGTTGTGTATGTTGGTTTCAAACAGTTTCTTTATTCGTCTCATTATCTCTTATTACCGACTCGGTGGCGCAGTGGGCTAGAGCATGAGTGACAGTCATGGCTCTGGCTACACTGTCTATCGCGTCCGGGTTCGAAGCCCGGCACCGGCAGATAGCAATGTCGGTGGGTATGGATGTTTGTCTACGTTTTTTCTAATGTGTAGCCCCCTTCCGGACAGCCTTTGGCTTTGGAATTGGGGGTTGTCTAATTTCTGTGGTGTGTTTTATGTTTTTATGTTTATCTAGTTAGCAGTGTTGCCAGTGCTGGTACCATTGTACCAGATTTGGTACATTTCAATGTGAAAAGTACATCTGTACAACTATCCCAAATTTTGGTACAAAACCACGTATTAATACCAATACGAGACTAAAAAAAAAGAATCGTGGTTTCGTTTTTAAAACAAAAAATCATTTTTAAAGAATAAACGCGCCCAGACGTCTCGTAGAACGTAGAGGTTAAGGTCGAGTCCTTCTATTATATACATATTTCTATGGTCCAAGGACATCTGAAAATTGAAAATCATTTTTCTGTTCTGTGATGTGAATCATTAACCTGAACTCTAAAGTCTAAATGTCTTAAACAAACTTAGAATTTGCAATTTGCTGTTTTCTGTTTTATTTAGCATCAAAATGCAGAAGTAAATAAATATAGTTACCCATGTGACACGATATTGAATAGGAATTTGTAATTTGCCAATGTAAGGTAATATTATAATTTACTAAAAGGATGTTGAGTGCATTGCAAATATAGTTTGACGTTTTGTAGCCTGAAAATCGCTCAGGAAATTAGCGACAGTGATTCTGAAGGTGAATGTACTGATTAATAAGTATTCAGAAAAGAACAAAAATTGACATCCTCACAAATTCAAAGAGGATTGGATTTCCCAATACACATGAATTGGCTGCAGGGACGGAAAATCTTTTTGCAAAGTTTGCAATGGATTTGTTGCTGGAGGTTTCACACATATGAAAAGGCATGACGAGTCAAATGGACACAATGAGAGGGTCAAAGCAGCCATATCAACACCAAGCATGAAGTCGTATTGCAATATTAACGATGAAAACGGTATAAGGCACGCAAAAACAGTGTTTTCTAGTGAACTAAAGTTGGTTGTGTTTCTCCATGAACATAACCTTCCATTTTTTTTAATGGAGCATTTTCCCCAATGTATTAAGTCTTTGGGTCCAGACTCCCAAATAGCAAAGGACATAAAATGTAGCTGAACGAAGGCAACGCTTATTACTAATGATTGCATGACTAAAGAAAGTTTGCTAACTCTGCAGAAGCAACTGCATGAATGTGATGGTTTATATTCCTTGATTATCGATGAATCAACTGATGTATTGCTAAAAAGAGCTTTAACTGTTGTTATAAGATATTATTCCAATAATATTGTAAGAGACAGGTTTTTTGCCTTGCTGAAAAATAATGAGGCAACTGCTGAAGCAATTTTTAAGCGATTCTACTTTTATTACGGGAGAATAATGTGGATGTAATGGACATGACATGCTCGGATTCGCAGCGGATAATGCGAGTGTGATGATGGGGCAAATATCTGGTGTTCGAGCTGGGTTGAACCAACTAAACTCCAGCATTTTCACACTTGGGTGTACCTGCCATTCGTTACACCTATGTTCCAGTGCTGCATGTGGAAAGTTACCTTCTTGGGTGGAAGTATTTGTAAGATCCCTATACAATCATTTCTCAAATAGTCCGAAAAGGACAGAACAATTTGAGGAGTTTGAGAAGTTTTTAGATTTGAAACCGTACAAGTTACTAAGACTTACTCAAACGAGATGGTTATCACTGCAGGTAGAAGAGATCATTTATTTATTATTTTCATATATTTTGTTACTTTCTAGGCAGTAGTTGACAGAGTCCTGCTTTTATGGAACTCTCTCAACCTATATTTTACTGATTTTATATTTGAAAAGAGAGAGAGCAACACTGTTCTTGACTGTGAAGTCAAAATTTTGGAAAATTTAAGAAACCCCATTTGTAAGCTGTACCTCCTCTTCCTATCATACATATTGTACATTGTGAATCAAATGAACTTACAATTACAGAGTGAAGGGACACAAATCCACCTCTTACATGATAAGTTTACATCACTTTACATGACAATTTTAAGAAATTACATAAAAAGGGATGTAATTAAAAAGACTGAATTATGAAAAATTGCTCCAGCAAATCCTAACTTATGTGGAAATTGAGGCAGTCTATGTTGGGGCAAATGTTGAACTATTCATCAGAGAAAAATACATTAATTAGAGTGAGCTCATGGCTTTCCGAGTCAATGTTTTAGAATTTTATATTGAATTATGCTCACAAATTCGAAAAAGGTTCAATTTTGAGGATGAACTATTGATATTTGTTTCGAGTTCTCAATAATAAAATGCGTGGAGAAATACCATAATTTCTAATGCTTCCTAAGAAGGTAGTACGTAATCTTGAACAACTGAATAATGAGTGGAGACTTTGGCCTGATGTTGATATTTTAAAGAAATTTGAAAACTGCAATATCAATGAATCTTGGGAACAAGTTGTTCTGTTACAGAATGAATTGAACCATCCAATGTTTCTACATTTAACTAAACTTATCCAGATCCAGGCAGTCATGTGCCTTCCGCACTCCTCAGCAGCCGCTGAGCGGGTTTTTTTCAAAACTCAACTTGATTAAAACAGATTTGATAAACAGACTAAATGTAGAAACTTGCAACTCAATTATTTTATCTACTGAATTATTGGATGGAGATAAATGTTACGATTGGGAACCTACTGAAACTGTATTAAATAGAAAACTCAATCATAAGGATATGTCGTAATAAGTGATGAGAAAAGGATTAAAGTTTATTTCATTTATTGTACCTATTTTATTTTTATTTATTATTTATTTATTAAAGACATTTGTGCATTATCCCGTAGACGGCATTTTTAATAACACAAATTTACTAAAACAAATCACAACTTTATTGATTATAATACAAAACTGACATTATCTATACAACTTGTAAATACATGCACATGTGTGTGTTTTGTATTGCAGACAGCAGAACAAAAAAAATTGATATATTAATCATTTATTTGAAATTGTATAGTGCATATGGTTTACTTTGTGTGTAAAAACCATATATTTAAAGTATGTACAAAAACATTTTTTTAAATCTGGTACAATTGTGTGAAATCTAGTACATTTATCTGCAGGAATTGGTACAACATTTTCTGAAGCGCTGGCAACACTGCTAGTTAGTATATGATCAAAGGCCATATGACTCATGGAATAATTGAAACTTACTCAAAATGTGCAATAAATTTTGCCTATTTCAACAATATTGGGATTGAAGATCTCGAGCTTTATTTAATATTAATGTTGTGTAAACTCAAGGCTAATATGTCATTTGTGTGCTTATCTGTTTTGTTTGGAATACGCCCTTCTACTTGCACTCGGGTCTTTATAAATTTATCAGTCTTGTTGCGACTAGTATTCGACCTGCAATTTATTGGTCTACAAAACAAGAAATTCTACAGAGAATGCCCCGATGTTTTAAAAATTTAAAGAAACGAGAATTGTTCTTGATGCCACAGAAATAAAAGTGTAAAAATTAAAATGCGTTCACATTACAAATGCGTCTTACCATGAAATTTTTTATTGGAATTACTCTTTTTGGTTTGATATCGTTTGTTAGTAAGGGCTATGGGGGTCGTGCCAGTGATAAGGCAATTTTGTGTAATGAAAATCTTATAGACAAATTAGATTCATATGCTGCTATTATGGTTGATAAGGGCATACTTACTGAGAAAGAGCGCGACGATCATTTTATTCAGTTGATTCGGCCACCATTCTTAAGGAAAAAGAAACAGTTATCAAAAGATGATGTCACTATTACGGCAGATATTGCTCTAGCAAGAGTACACATAGAGAGAGTAATTCAGCGCGTTACAACTTTTAGTATGTTAAATGATCAAATTGACTGGTACATAAGAGGACATTTTAAAAGTTATTGTAGCTACTGTCAATATGTCACCTCCAATTTTAGCATACGATAAATTTTAAATTGAAGAATGGAAATTAGAGAGCCTAAGTGCCATTTTTTGGGGCGAATGTAGATTCAATTTAACGTACTCGTATTTCGATACGAAAAGTTAAGCAATGGCAATCGCAGTCTTCTAGCTGCTTGTATATCAATGTATACGGAGAAGATATACAATCTTAGGCGGGGATTGTATAGCGGATATACCATCCTTCGGAGAGGATGTAAAGCAGTCGGTCCCTTGTCTATATGATATAGGCAAGTAAAAATCTTACTCTTCGACAAAGAAGAGGTTCGGCAAGATTTCATATTGGGAGTAGCTCATTTTCTGACGTTGCGTTGGTGCAATCCCTAACGTCAGAAAACGCCTTATATGCGGGTTTGAAATACGAACATGTTTTCTTTTCCAAATATAACCTTACTATCTCAACTCTTTGTTCTTGGCACTTAGGCCCTTTCTAATTTCCACTCTGCAATTTATGTGGTTTTAAACTGTTACAATATTTTAAAAGATTTATTAATGTCATGTTTTTAATGTGGTTGTCCCTCTTAATCAGTTTAATTACAAAAAATATTATATTATATCTAACTAACTTGTAATTGCCTTCAGTTAAATAACCAATGAAGTTGCACAGTAAATACACCTGATTACTTCCCAAATTAGCCCAATATTATTTTTGTACTATATCAGATGTTTCATTTTAATCTGCAATCAATATAAAAGGTTTTTTATACTCAGGGTTTTATTAGTCTTGGTTTAAATATAAAAGGATAACTTGTAAACGGCAATTTGTAATTTGCAACTTGACCTTTCGCATGTGCTCAAAATTTAAGGAAACGTAAGTTACAATATAATTCAAATCGAATTTCATTCTTAAGGATCATTACAATCAGGTGAAGGTTAAAAATAAATGTGTATGCTTATAATCAAATAATTTGTCGATATCTTAACATAACCACAGTATAACCAGTAGAATCTCTTCGTATAGAATGGTCTGTTGGCGCATCGCATTAGGCGCATTGGTCTTAGCTCGCGATGACCCATATATTGTAGAATAAACACCGTAAGACACAGGCACGTACAGGTACGTACTTACTGAAATTATTGAAATTACATTTGTCTTGGTGTTTTATTGTGCAATGTAGCAGTAACAAGTCCAAAAACAGTAATGTTATTTTCTTTGGATTTCCCAAGGATATCAATAGGTATAATATAATAATAATAATAATTAAGTAGGATAAAATAGCAAAATAAATTTTACTATTCAGTCTTAATCCTCTAATGTCTTAAAAAGACATAAATACTCTTTTCAGAGCTTATTTGCAAACTATCTACATTTAACTGATAAAATGGTCAGTACTACGAATGTAGAAAGCAAATAATTTAATATTTGCAATAAGCCTCCCCAGACGGATTAATCCAAATAAGGACTCCTTCTGTTTACCAGGCAGTACAAGTCACCATCCCATGGACCGGTTTCTGGCTTATTAGCCTTCATCAGCATGGTATAGGCAACCCATACTGCATGATATCAGAAGGACTCCAGATCTTGTCAACATCGATCGACATGAAGTCGGTAAGATGTAAGTGGGGCCCTCTGGTGAAACTTATTGCAATGTGGATTTTGCTCAGACTAAGCTCGTATGATAGAAATGAAATCCATACAGGTATATTTTAAGTAGGATAAAATAGCCTATACCATGCTGATGAAGGCTAATAAGCCAGAAACCGGTCCATGGGATGGTGACTTGTACTGCCTGGTAAACAGAAGGAATCCTTATTTGGATTAATCCGTCTGGGGAGGCTTATTGCAAATATTAAATTATTTGCTTTCTACATTCGTAGTACTGACCATTTTATCAGTTAAATGTAGATAGTTTGCAAATAAGCTCTGAAAAGAGTATTTATGTCTTTTAAGACATTAGAGGATTAAGACTGAATAGTAAAATTTATTTTGCTATTTTATCCTACTTAAAATATACCTCTATGGATTTCTGACTTCTTTGGATTTCATTTCTATAATAATAATAATGTTTATTTCCTCAAAACAAAATTTTTGTAGTACAATACAAATTTTACATTATACCTATGACTCACTCAAGTATATAAATATTAAAATATAAATAATTATTAGGCACAATATGTATATGTTTTTTTAAAAAAGGTATATTGAAATATTCAATCGACTTAATAATAATTATTCACCATAAATAATATTACACAGAAAACATGTTTATTGTATTGCAGTCGGGTAACGAAATAAGTATAGCCCATAAGAATCTACCTACCCGAATATATTTTTTTTTTTTGACATTACACGTATATACAGAAATTACATCAGCACGTATGTTTAGGTAGTTAAATCCATAGTAACAATGGCTTAAAGGCCTTGTCATACGCTTTACATGTTTTAATTTATGATTTCTGTTGTGGCTCTTCGCAGAATCGGGTCTTCAGTCGCACACGACAAGGGGAACACCTGTGTTCGAGGTCATGAAAAGCCCACTTGCTACATGAAAGACGCCGACGTTAAGTCGGACTACTGGGTTATACTGTGACATAACCAAGACAACTAGAGACAGGAGACCGAGATTGGTTCAAGCAGTGGGTGATTTTCTGTCGGCAAATGTCACCCTAGTGCGGGTGCCCAGAAATGCATTGCGCATCTGCGCTTCTTCTTTGTTTTTCGCTAGTCTTCTCGAATATGCATGGCATACTCTTTGGTTGCAATTTAACTCGTTGGCGTGGTATTCCATGAGCTATTATAGTAGTGAGAGTGTTCAGGTCATCATAAGGCGTGAAATGCAAAGTACAGACAAATATGTTTGCGACTTGACCAGCAGGGGGATTCTGACTGACGATAGATCGCTTTATTCGATACCAACTGATTCTGAGAGACGATTTAGATCGATATTTGACGTTTAGACGATTCGTTTTATTCGACTGCTTATAGGCAATCGATATGCTACTATCTTGTTCTAAAATTGCATCTATCTTCTTTTAACCGTCTATTTTTTATACCACAGAACAACCGAGTAGGGTGCATAAACTTTGTGTTTTAGAAAGATAACCTAAGTTAGGCTCGAATTTTAAATTGAAAATGCTTCCTATACTAGCTGAAAATCTGCGGCGTCAAATCAGAGATGGAAATCGAAGGCACGTATTGTACCATCAGCGAATTAGGTTCGGAAGTAATGCATTTGATATGCCAGAGAGGAGATTTGTAGAACTCTTTCGGTTGAATAAAAACTTAATAAGAGGATTAATACATACATTAACTCCTCATTTAGAACAACCCAGAATAAGAAGAGGAATTTCTATAGAGCATAAAGTACTGGGCGCTCTGCGTTTCTATACGACTGGATCTTATCAAAGATGTGTGGGCGAAGAATTGAATCTTGGACTGAGCCAAACGTCGATGCATAGAGTCATTCATGAAGTGACAACAGCCATTGTTGATGTGATGGCAAATGAAATCATACAATTTCCTACAACTGTACAGGAAAGAAATTTAATTAAAACACAGTTTATGGAGCGATGGGGATTTCCAGGAGCTGTAGGTGCTATTGATGGCACCCACGTAGCAATATTAAAACCGAGAGACGATGAGCACAATTTTATAAACCGAAAAGGGTTTCATTCAATAAATACTCAAATTATTTGTGATGCGGTTTTAAAAATCAGGAATATTTTTGCCAGTTATGGTGGTGCAACTCATGATTCCTTTATATGGAACCAATCTGCAATAAAAGAATTCATGGTGGGTGTACATGCAAATGGAGAAAGGCCATGGCTAGTAGGGGATTCGGGTTACCCATTATCACCTTTTTTAATGACTCCAGTGAGAGAAGCACAGGAAGATAGCCCTGAATCACGCTTTAATAAAGCTCATGTAAGAGCTAGAAATTGTATCGAGAGGTGCATTGGACTCTTGAAGATGAGGTTTCGATGTATCCTTAAAGAGAGAACGGCACGCTATACTCCAGATTTTGTAGTTAAGCTAATAAAAGTCTGTGCAGTACTGCATATGTGCATTAATGAAAGAGTTCCCATATACGATGAAGAAATACATGAGCAAGATGAAAATTTTGAAAACAACAATCAAGTTCATGCACCTGGGGTTTTGCTTAATGAGGGGCGCAGAGTGCAGCAAGCAATTATCGAGAACTATTATCAGTGAGGCTTGTTTTTACTATTGAACAACTTTCAAGAGAATATACAGTATTATGGCCACGAGACTATTTTGGTCCTGTTTATAATGTGTAAGATAAGAACAGATCTATTTTGAATGTGTTAGACGGAGAAGGTACATCTTCACTGTTGCCAGAGTTTATTTACTTAAACGGAGTCCACGTCCTACAGAACAGCAGGTTATACGGCATCAGCACAAATTCGGTCTTTGTTTATCTCAACGACTTGAATTAGCCTATACCGTTCTTTCCCATTAAAGCTATGACCGAAATAGTCTCGTGGCCAATACTGTATATATAATACCTACTAGTTTATTAATGTTTTTTAGTCAATTTTCCCCACGACTCCAACGTGGTATACACTTAAGTTTGTAGTATTTTATCCTGTTATTTTTTGTTCATACTCTGGTAGTTTTACACGTTAGATTTAGGAATATGTTATCACTATATTAATACCTAATACAATTTAACGATTATAAAGTGAAAGTGATAAATAAATTATTACTATTATTTTTATAGAACTTCTCATGTTTTTATATGAAGTCGTCAGAATGATTGAAAATGCAAAATTATGTATTTATCTCATTTCAACAATAACCCACATTCCCTATTTTTGCTGGGAATAAATTTGTTCAGTAACAAAGAAAACAAACACAAATTTGGTTTAACTATATAATATAATAAATAAAATTAGATTCTAATAACGCTTTAAACTTAACATTTAAAAAATAATAATTTCTGTTAATCTAATTATAAATTTTCTAGAGCATCAGCTATTCTATCTGCAGCACTTGCTACCTGAAAAACAAAAATGGATTCTTGAAAAGCATTATTTCAATTCACATGGAAGCAAGACTAGCGATATAATAGGTTTGTTCCAACACAGCAGCCGGACGAGTTTGAAACCGTCAGAAATATTCGCCCAGCTTTTTATCACAACTAGAAATGTATAATATTCGTGCGAACACATAAATGACTTGTCTGTCTCTGAAATGACTTTTTAATTTAAATTAAACTCACAATTGCCTGAGTAACCGTGATTTATAACAATCTAGCATCTGTCACCTGTTACAAACTGTTTGCAATATATCGAATTTCCTTTGAAACGCAATTGAGCCAAAACGACGTAGTTTCAGAATCGCTCCTCATCGAGATCGGAAACGACATCGGTTATACATGACATCGTTTTAGACGATCTCGATTCATTTTCAGAATCCCACTGCTGATATGAGGTGACAATGCGTCCAATCATACAATTCGCATTTCCTCATTCTGCAAAACAATATCCAATTAATGTAGGAAAATATAATCTATTTTCAATAATAATATTTAAAAAATAAAAAAAAATTCAATAAGAATTATTTTCAGTTTAACTTTACATACTTTTGGAACTTCAAATAACGTAAGACCCGGACTTTTGTTTAGGCAATTTGCTACACAGCAAAATCGAGACATATTGAAGAATGTATTTAAATTAAATGATTTAATTCACTGACAACACTTCACTGACAATACAAGT
Source organism: Rhagium mordax (assembly GCA_963680705.1). Taxonomy (NCBI): domain Eukaryota; kingdom Metazoa; phylum Arthropoda; class Insecta; order Coleoptera; family Cerambycidae; genus Rhagium; species Rhagium mordax. Next base: position 45,557,230 of record OY796656.1, read on the forward strand.
ATCAACAATATAAAACAAAATCGACCTATAGTGACATACAGTTGAAATAGTATAACATAAATAATTCAGAACGCCCGAACGAACCGCAGTAGGGACTAGCAGCGCCGTCTCGTGACCAAGAAAACTGACGACGTATAACGTCCCTCATATGCAACTGAATTAAACTGATAAAAAACCTATTTCCAGTTTGCACTGGGTAATTTTCAGTTTTTACAAACTTAATATAGGACTTTTCTGATTTTTTAAATTTGAAGAAATAATGGCTTTCCATCAAACGGAGAAAATGGTTTGTACAGAAAAATTCATATTGCACTTGTAACAAGCTTTTCTATTAAGTGAGACTTATAGTGACTTTTTTTTTTAACACATTATGTATCAGCACCCAAGTTGTTAAAACGGTTTTTAACAATAAATTATCAAGTGGCTCAGTCGTAGAAGACAAGAGAGGAAAGTTATTAAAAAATTGTCTAATAGATAAAACATTTAAACAACATGTGCGTGATCATATCAATTCCTTCGAACCTTCGGAGAGCCCACTACTGTCGAAAGCGTTTGTATTTGCCATCTAGTCTTAATATTACTAAAATATATGGTCTTTATCAAGAATATTGCGATGAAAATAAAATATCTAAAGTAGTCTTTCAAAGTATGTATAGAGAATTCTTTAACTCCGAATTTAATTTTTCCTTTTTTATTCCTCAAAAGAATTTATGTGACATCTGCAATAAATATGATAACTCCAACGTTGAACAAAAGCGACACCCTCAAAGTGAACATGATGTTCATTTGCGTAAAAATTTTTTGCCAGAGATGCCAAAAATTCCGATAAGGAAAAGGCAGTTCACAATACTACATTTTGCGCCGTTTTTGATCTTCAATAGATTTTACCGGTTCTTAAATCTGAGGCAGGCCTTTGTTATTATAATCTCAAGTTAAGCAGTATTAAGCACATACAGTTTCACTATCTATAGTTTGGGAAACAAGGACTGTTTTTGTTACATGTGGAATGGAAAGTGTATAGCAAAGAGGGATTCTTCAGAGATAGGTAGTTGCATTCTGTTGTTTATACAGGACCACATTTACAAAGGAGTAAAGGAATTTGCATTTTACTCTGATAATTGTGCAGGGCATAATCGCAATAAATTTCTGTTCTCACCGAACAACTATTTATCACAAAAATACAATATCACCATCCACCACACTTTCACGGAACGAGGTCATACCATTGAGTAAAAATAATAAAGAGACGCAACTGTCAAGGTTTCGAGATTTTAGTGTTGTATTTTTTCATCAATAGCTTCATGATTGTCTTCAATTTTAAGGGCTATACAGCCACATTACAAATACCTTTCCGTAGCACTAAAAATTGATGACAATCATGAAGTTATTGGCAAAGAAATACAATACTAAAATCTCGAAACCTTGACAGTTGCAACTCTTTATTATTTTTTACTCAATGGTCATACACAAAATGAAGCTGACTCGATTCACAATACCGTAAAAAATGCATCAAAACATATTCCCATTTTATCACCTAACCAATGAATCACCCTTGTATGAACTACCAGAAGAAGTTAACCTTACGTTGAAATGAAGAAATGAATAGAATGAATAGAATATAATGAAGAAATCTCTCAGGAAAATATTTTCAACCTGAAAAAATTACAAGAGGGCAATATTCTCAATTGGGATAAAAATGTTGAAAATGAAAAGGTGTCTTGGCTCAAAATAAAGATCAAAGAGAGCGATCCCAAATTGTAAACGCAGGGACTGTGTTTTTCTCTAGCAAAACCAACTCTGGCTCTGGCTACGGAGACCAAAGTTTACTAAAATGTAATAGATAGTTAAAACTCAGTCAGCGCGCTAAGTTATGTACAGGGTACATACATTTTGACACCTACCTACAGCCTTTATTTTTAGAGATATGAAAAAAAAAGTGTTAGAATAAAAACTATATTTTACTGTGAACTATATATTAGTGAAGAAAAGTAAAACACAATGGCGTCAGAAAGTAGAGAAAACGACAAAACTTTTTTTTAATTAAACATCCTTTTTCCTCCAATTCCAAAAATATATAATATGTTGTCATTTGCCCTATCCATTCTGGAAATATTATAAAAAAGTAGTACTATATGGAACATATCATGCCATGAGAAAAAATTACAAAATATTTCTAATAATTACTAACAGTTTACGTTCTAATGTTCATTTGTTTTATTTCTTATTACCAAAATATATTTCACATCAAAATCTATAACTTTTGTTTGTACACTTTTTTCTATAAATAAAAGGGATTTACGGAAACTTAACTCGATTAGTGATCTGCTATAAAAGTTGCTCTTATTTGCTCAGACCAACGGTTTTCGAACACCAGCCGTCTGAGTTCATGAACGTTTCACTCCAATTCTTATTCCATATCTTGTTCAATAGACGCTTTCCAGGAAAACGGGTGGTTGGATCTATGTTAGCTCGTTTAATTATAAAACACAGTTGTAGATAGTTGTAGATACTCTGTTAGTGCGTGATAACTGTTTTCCTAAAAAAAAAATTCGCAGAAAATTAATTATTGTTTGTCCATTATAAATGGTACAATTCAATCCAAGCGTTGCTTTTTCGTGTGGTATGTTGCTCTGGAGAGGGGGATCTATCATGGACTGATGCTCCAGCCACAGAAGTTGAGATATATCTTATCTGCACACTGCACACTCATCTTTGTTCATTGTCGGAAGTATCTTCGTCGTCTCCATATCACACTTCAAAACGTTCTAATTGCACATAGAGTGGCTCATCATAGTTTATATTAGCTTCGTTAATGTCAACGTTAGTACAGGATTGACCTCGACAATTCCGACAAATCGGTGAACATCTCAATCCTAATTTCCGACAGTCACAGGCTGATTTGAAGCCTTTAGTACATTTGCAGGACATCGACATAAGCAGCTCTTGCGGAGCAGCGTCTTCCAAGGTAGTAAAGTAAAGTAAAGTAAAGTACTTAAAGGTTATATCTGCCCGCAGCCAACTCAGCAGATGTTTGCAATTTGAAAGAAAATTTCTAAAACCGTTGCCAATTATGGGACCAGAACTTCCTCACTACGTATAAATTCTTTTATAAAGTTAGAAATAGAAATGTTGGGGTCCAGTAGACCCCGTTCTAGGGGAGATTTTGCTCATCAACGAACTGAATTTCTTCCCTGGCCTCTAGAATGTGTACCAAATTTGAAAGCTTTATCTCAGAAACTGTGGCTGCTATCGCGATACACACACACACTTACAGACAAATTTTTTTGTCTAAAATTTTGTGTATCGTCAAAATTCGTCGAGATTTGTCCGCAAATGCAAAAAAAAATTTTCAAAAATTTTTTCGCCAATATAATACCTTCCTGACTGTGATGACGTAAAATTACAAAATACAATTATTTATAATTAATAGTTGAAATTGATAAAAAAAATTATTGTAATTCATCTTATATAGATAATCGCATTATTTACATTACATTGCTTATGCAGTTAGCTGTTCTCAAGTAGGGTGAATAGGATACAAGTTATCGTTAAAAAATGGATTTTAGTACCTAAATTGCAAAATTAAGGGTAGTCGCCGACCTCGGAGTTAATCAAACTTTTGATATGTTTTCTAACGATTGGATGCTAAGAATGAAATTTTACATTGTGCTATAACAGCGACACAGTTTTTCCTGCAAAATGAAGAGGAGGACGATGAAGAAGAAATAGTGAAAAAAATTTTACTTCATAAAAGTAAAAGGAAAAGACGGTGCATTAAAGATTATGTACTATCGCGGCCGAAAAATTTTCAACGATTTTTTATCTGTGGTTTGATTTTCGTAAAATTCTAAATGTGTATAGTCAATTTCAAGCAACCTACCGGTAAATATCAGTATTTATCAAAGCATTCAAGCTTCATGATGTCATCATCGCGGAGAATTATAACCGGTATTTACCTGAGCTGTTTTATCTGTGGTTATTTGAATGCATGTTCCTAACATTATTTATTCTGTATATCAAAGGCCAATTAGTTGAAAGTGGATGGTTTTGCATTAAGATGTCTTTCGAAACGTATCGTCTGAGTATAAACTACTTAGGGGAAGACTATATGAGGTCGAAGTATCAGACTTACAAACTGCAAATTTACTACTGAACGGTAAGAACTAATATTCTAATTAATTATTAGGGATTGATAATATTGATATTAAATATTTGTACCGGTATTCTGTTGTGATTTGATTTACAACGTTTTTCTACCAAATTAATATTAATATTAATTATATATATAATAATAGCAAATAATACCTCAACTCCTACAAATTGCACTTCTCTTGAGGCTCGTCAACAATCAGACATGATATAGGTGAGAAAGAAACCAACCGAAAGAGACATTGAGACCGCAAATTTATTCTTGTCTTTGAGGCAAAAATATGACAGTTTAACGATAAGAAGTCAAGAAAGTCCAAATTATGGAACGATATTTACAAAATATTAGAAGACAACAAGCTTTACTTAGGTGAAAATGAGGGTGAGCGATATCGCCAAAAAAATTGCAAACTTGTAACAATCGTATATGGCCTATATAAAACATCAAAACCACTAGTTCAGAGTTTGGATTTTAATACAACTCTAATTTCAACGTACTTATAGTTTGTTATAATCGAATTGTCTGCTTTACCTTGTATTGGCTATAATAAGACTATAGAGTATAGGGATATTAATGGCTTCATAAGAAATTTTAACATGAGATTTTTAAGGAATTTTAAATTTTAATTTTGGAAAGATGTCTGATAGGTATGTACCATTATGTGTATGTTTTGCTAGAAGGTTTTTGTTACCTGAATACAAATGCTGATATATATTTATAAATGTGTTTAACCGTGATCAACTCTTGAAATACTAAAATATCTTAATAATCATTTCAGGTTCAAATCATGAAACTAATCCTGCTCTTCTGGAAAATTCTTTTAATGATTTGTCTGAGGAAAACCAAGAATCGCATTGTAGTGAAGAATTAGTAGAAAATGAAACCACTAACACAAAATGATAAAGAAAATACTCCTCAGAATGCATAATTTATTTTCGGCACTTCGAGACAAACCAGTGACCATGCAAGTACTTCTATAGTGTAGCCAAATTACAAACGTTTTTCAGCGGGAATATACGGAGAACATAGCCCCAAATGACATACTAAAAGTCCCAAGGGATCTGACATTGGCAAGTTGCAAAAAATGGACGCTATTTTGAAATGCAAAAGCATATTTTGCAATCCAAATCTTTTTACAAGCTTTTATTTAACTTGCAATGTTTGTATGTATGTATGGTTGTTTGTTTAGGTCAAATCTTGCAACTGAATTTTAAAATAGTTATCCCCAACCGATTGAGCTGAAATTTTGCATACGCGTTTAGTATGGATGACAATGCATGTTTAGCTAAGTGACGTCATTCTAAATCCAATATGGCGGACGCCGCAAGATGGCGGACTAGCTATTTTTTATGCACCCCCCATAATATGGGTATCAATTAAAAGGGTTTGCTGAGAAGAATACGAAAAATAAACTGACGTCACACTAAATTCAATATGGTGGACGCCCCAAGATGGCGGATAAAATTTTCTTATCTACCATCATAATATGGGTATCAAATGAAAGGGTTTGCTGAGAAGAATACGAAAAGAATACGAAAAAAACTAAAAAATAAAAAATAAATTAATAGTAAAAAACAGTTTTAAAAACAAGCTTTTATTTAAATGCTCTAAAAAGAAGAAAATAAACTTTAAATTAATTCAAACCCATCAATCTATTACATTATACAATTTACATAATATAAAAGCTTGTCGCGAGATTTGCCTGTGTAAATAAACTCAAGAATACAATATTAAACTCTCGCGACAAGCTTTTATATCATATAAATTGTATAATGTAATAGATTGATGGGTTTGATTTAATTTAAAGTTTATTTTCTTCTATTTAGAGCATTTAAATAAAAACTTGTTTTAAAAATGTTTTTTTACTATTGATTTTGTCCACAGTCTGACATAAAGTACAACATTTTTGTGTCTGTTAAACGTAGGTAACATCACTAACATCAAAATAAAATACTACAAAGTTGTATTGTTATATCTAGGTTTTGTGTTACACCGAAATTTTTTGTTGGATTATTCATATAAATTCCTCAAAATTTCACAATAATTGAAGATTAATTTTAGAGACGGGAAAATGAATTGAATTAAAATATTTTTATTTCTAATACTTACAGTTGTAAATATTTTCCTATATTTTTTTTATTGGAGGGTAAATTTAATTGCTCATAATTATGATTTATAAACTTTTTTACAATCAACGTTAAGATTATGATATGAATAAATTTCTTATGGTCTCCAAAGTTCAAACCATATGTGCCAGTGGTACTATTTTTTCTACTGTTATTAGTTAATGCAGTTTTATTTTTGTCTTGTACAGGGTGTTCAACGTAACTTGCTACCCCCCATAATACTTAAAAAGTATGTGAAAAATGCAATAAGATGAAATTTTTAATTTTTTTATTACCTTATAAATAAGGAAATTATGGGGGTAGCAAGTTACGTTGAACACCCCGTACAGTATCCTGTCACATATTTTTTGTCACTTAAATCCAGTATAAGTTTAGCTGACTATAACTGAAATAGAAATATTAATTAGCTGTCAGTTTTTACTTTGAATACTAATCATTTTCATTTTCTAGGAGTAACTATTAAAAAAGAATTTGCTAAGGAATCATCACAAAATTTTTTTTAAACGAAAAAGTAGAAGGTAAATACTTTATACTTTTGATTCTTTAAATTTTTTAAGTATGCCTTTGTGAATAATTTGTATAATAGAAGAAACCAACAAACAAGTGAAAACACGAAAGAAATACTGATATAATTTAGTTTGAGACAAAAATCATAATAATTATGTATTTAGTTGAAAAAGCAAAGGTCTATTTCTCTTAAATTCTTTATTATTTTCTAACGGTTACGATTTTCGGATTTTTGTGCTACAAAAGGCAATACCTATATGGGTGAAAACACGGTACTGGGAATAGTAAGGTCGCCACGAAATTTTCGTCACATAATACACTTATGTTAATAAACAGAGGTGGTTATTGATAAAAGAAGGTCGCTTGCTCCAAAATTTAACATTAAAATCTGTAAATCTAAAAGAAATCTGTTAAAACAGTTTCATTGAAGCGTCAAAATGTCCGATCTGTGACGTGTCGCCAAGACGCATTTCATAATTCAGGGGTATTTTTTTAAGAGATAAATAATAATTAGCGTTACCCCTTGACATTTTATTTATAATCAATATAAAACGTCACTTAAAAAATACATCTTAAACGATAAAATTAATAACATCAATGAAATTTGTCCGCGGAATTACTAGGTTCGCGATGTATTGTCCGATCCGAGACAGCCGCGTTAATTTGAAATATTTTACGCTAGAGTTCGCTACTGTGGTGTTTACTTGTGTTTTGAGATTCACTCAAGTGTGCCGGTTAGTGAAAACCAGGGGACGTTAATGTTATTATTATATTGTTTATTTAATTAATCAATGAAACCTGGAAAATGTGTGTGTAGTATTAATTACCTGTCCTATCTGAGACATACCTAATAATTACTAGCAATAAATCTATTTAATTAAGTCAATGTATTAGTTAGCATTAAGGTGCGTAGAAGCCATAACCTAGAAGTCGTCAAATCAGTGACGTTGTGCTGTCTCAGATTAAAATATTTGGCTCTATTTATCCGATCCGTGACCGTCCAGTCCGTGACGTTTCGGAAAATTTTGGTACGATGAGGAAGAGATTATGGAGAAAACAGCACCTCCAACTCTTTTAAATGCTCGAGGCATTTATAATTGTCCAGAGATGTTAAAGTATAGGAGCAAACAGGTTTAAGGTTTAAGGTTTAAGACCTGAATTACATCACAAAATGTCCATTCCATGACATTAGTGTCTATTCCGTAACGTTTTTGGCTGTCCGTGACACTGCAAAATGCTAGATTATTTTAAATAAGTGTTGCAAATGCTGTATATTTTTGTTTAAGTACATTATGTAAATAATAATCGACAGGAAATATATCATTTAAAAGGTAACTTTTAAAGAATTATTCTTCCTAGCTGAAAAATAATTATTAAAAATGATATTTTTGGGAGACACGACAGAATTTAATAACATTTAATGCAAATGAGTACCTTATATATCATTTTTAAACTATTATCTGCAAAGTATGGGCCTGCTTGACATAATACCTGCGTTATAAGCGACTCCAAAGCACTTGTCTTTCAATAATCTCAGATTTAAAACCATCACAGAATGGACAAATCGATTACTGTTAAGTGACATTTTTCCTCATAAAACATAAAGCACTCAATATTTTTCGTGCCCAAATCAGAAATGTAAAGAAGGAACATTGCTGAATAAAATAACAACAGTGGAACATTATTTAAACACTTTTTTTTATTTCAAAAATAAAATCGAATTATTCCCATTACCGTGTTTTCACCCATATCATAAATAGAATGAAAAAACATTAAAGCAATGTACTGATATGAGTCACCGAAATTTTCTACAAAACAATTATGGAAAAATCGAAATTTTACAGGAAGGAAGAATCAGTATTTCCAGAATAAATCATTTGAATTTTCCGTCATTAAATTTCTCACAAGTTACCACAACCTCAAATTGTTTGGTTTCTATGAGAAAAATAATTGTAAAATAATATAGGTAGACTGATTTTTAATTTAAGAATGAATGGCTCCAAAAATGTCAACAAGTTAGATATATGTTAAAATCCTTAAAAACAACAAAACTTTAAATGTTAACAACAATAGTCATAGTAAACAGTTGATTTTTTGTAATAATATTACGAAAAATCAGCAGTTAAATTTCCCTCCACATATTAGGAAATTTCAAATCTATTAACTATAATTGATTAGACATCGGATATTATTCATTTTGTTTCTATTTTCCAAGAAGCTCGTTTTAATGTCAAAATTTTTTAGGTATTAATTATTCGCTTGGTGGATATTTAAAAAATATACATTCAACTTTAAGAATAATACAAGAAAAAATTACTGATATACAAGCTCGACTGAAAGTACAGCATATTACTCCGCCAAAAACTAATAAGTTACCAAACCTTCCTGTCAACTCCTTGGAAGACATAACTTTGCTCGAAGACCTGTTGCATGAGGACGACTGTAAAGAAGAATTTGTAAGTTGTGTTCATTTCCTGCAAGATTACTAAAAACTTGATTTCATGACATGACTTCATTGGGCACTGTATAAAGCCCCACTAACATTTTTCCTTGGAACACTTCAAATTTTGTGTGTATACAGACTTGGTATTATAGAAGTTGTTTCAAATACAGGGTGAATCTTAGAGTGGGGGCCATATTTATAGGAGGCGACACCGTTCACTATGGGAACACAAAAATACAATTTTTTTTTTTAACGCGAGTTATTATCGTCGTCGAGCGGTTTGACTTTTTAAAAAGTGACTTTAAGATTTAAGAGGTACACTTTTTATTTCGAAAATAACAAATGAGTAAATATAACAATATAAATTTAAACTACAAAGATATGTAGAAGTGAACTAAATGAACATTATTATAAGAACTGAGTAAAAATGTCTGTATGGGGTATATTTATAATATTATCGTTGCACTGTCAGCAGTGTCAGCGTTTACACGTCCGGCGTCTTTGACCGTTGGAATGCTGTACAGGGCCGTCCATAACTCCTCCACCCTTAGAAGAGAACTCGGGGTTTCGTCAGAAAGAACCGACGTTCGTTGTTTCCATTTCTTGGGGTTTTTCCTCTGATTTTGTTTCGGATGAAAATATATTAAATATTGAAACTCTTTTATTCCTGTATTTGGCATAAATGCTCCATACTATAATCAGAACAGCAATAGTTACAATGGTGATGAGGGTATAAGTAAGCCATGACTTTGGTTGATTTAGATCTGATTCTAGTATTTGGTTTTTAATTTCTTCTTGTAGGTTTTCTGTACGTCTGGATAATTCCGAAAATTCGTCTAGATTAAGGTGATCCATTATGGGATTGTTTGTAGATATTTTAAAAATGATGAGTCGTTTTGAATATTTAACATTGGAATATCTATTGGTTCTAATTTTCTTCGAAAATTGGCATTTGGAGTGAGTTTATATTTGTCGATAATGCTGTAACATCTATTTGGGATTGTTAGTAGATAGTTCTTTAATTGGATGTTGTCGGCTGCTGCAAGGGTTGTCCATCTGTAAGAGTAGATCTTAGATCAGACAAATGAACTCTGCGTTCTTTATTATTTTTTAGTTTAATTGAGCATGTATTATCATTATTAATAGAAATTATGGGAAATGGTCCGTTAAATTTGGGAACTGTTTTAGAACCTCTTTTCTTGGGTGCTCTAACGTAAACATTTTGTCCTATTTTATATTTTTCTTGTGGATTTGTTATTTCTTTATTAGCTCTGTCAACAATTGTTGCTTTTCTCGTTTCAGTTCTTTCATAAATTTTGTCGTAAAGTTGAGAAAGTGTCTTTCTATGTTCGTCTAGCGAATAATCAAATATTATTTGGTTTGTTTTCGTATCAAACAAGTTTTTGCTGGATGATTTTCCAAATATGACCTCAAATGGTGTATGTCCGGTGGTAGAGTGGTTGGTATGATTGTACGCAATAATGGCTAATTTCATAAGTTCTTCATCAGGTTTTTTATTTAGTTGTGGGTCTAATCGAAATATTCGGAAATGTTCAATTATAGTGGAGTGAAATCGTTCCACTATGCCATTTGACTCTGGATGAAATGGCGTTGTAAAATGAATGTCAATTTTGTGGTATGCTAATAGATTTTTTATCTGGTTGTTGATAAATTCACGACCATTGTCTGTTGTGATTGCAATTGGGGTTCCATAATGTTCGAAGTACTCGGTGAGGGCTCTAGCTACTTCGCATGCTTCTTTACATTTGATAGGGATTGCTTGTCCAAATTTTGAAAATGCGTCTACTAGGGTCAGGTAGATTTTTTGTTCAATTGTAAATGTATCCATAAAAATTATCTCGAAGGGTTTTTGTTGTGTGGGTGTTAAGTTCATCGGTATTTTGGGTGGATGTCGATCATATTTGCCTTTTTGACATACATTGCATTTATTAATATAATCCTGTATCGTAGGTAACATGTTATTCCAATAGTATCTTTGTTTCAGTTTGTCGTATGTTTCTTGTGAACCTCTGTGATTCGTTTTTCCTTCATGGTATATTTGGATTACTTCGTTAATTTCTTCCTTTTTTCTTAAAAATGTTCTTTCTTGTGTACATCTTATCAGTTTCGGTCCGTTGTTGTTAAAATGTCGATCGTATATTCGACAAAAGTCTTCGTATGTTTTATCTTTATCGAAGTACATGTAGAACGTGGACTTTTCTATTGTGTGGTCTCTGATTAGTTCAATAATTTGATCTTCGTTGTCTTCTTTAGTTATTTCGGCGTATAGGATGGTTTTATTGTCTACATTTAATGTTCTGCATTTTCTGGGGTTCATAAGAACCGTCTTTATGAATATTTGTTTGGGTTTTGCGTTTATTATGTCGTCTATGATTGGAATTGTGTTTCGTGGTTCATCATCTTCGTTGGAATGAATAGTAGAAATTTCGGGGATATCTAGGTCATTGGTTTCGACATCTCTGTTTTGTATATTTTCGGTTGGATTAAGTGTTCGATCAACTTCTTCTGGTGTTGGTGTTGTTAATGCATTTTCTCTGTTTAATTCTTGTATTATTTCGTCAAGTTCTGGATCGTCTAAGTTTACCTGCATAGATTCGGTGTCGATAGGGTGAATTTCAATTCGTGATAGTGCATCGGCATTTGTATTTAGTTTGCCTTTTTTATATTCTATGTCGAAGTCATAATCTTGTAATTTGGTGCGCCATCTGACAAACTTGGAATTTTGGGGATCTTTTAACGAGAATAACCATCGAAGTGGTCTATGATCTGTGTATATAGTGAAACGTCTGCCGTATAGATAAGGTCTGAAATACTGGGTGGCACAAATTACGCCTAGTAATTCTTTTTCGATAACTGAGTAGTTTTTTTCCGATTCGTTTAGCGTTCTGGATGCATATGCAATGGGTTTGTCGTTTCCTACACTTCCTTGTGATAAAACACAACCTAACGCAAATTGGGATGCATCTGTGGTGAGGATGAATGGTTTTGAAAAGTCTGGGTGTTGTAAGAGTGGGCTGTTTGTTAAAATTTTCTTGCAAGTTTCGAATGATTCTATGAATTGTTTTGTGTGTTCTATCTTTGCACCTTTCTTTAAGCAAGCTGTTAAGGGTTTCGTGAGTTTCGAACAATCTTTTATAAATTTTCTGTAATATCCGATTAGTCCAAGGAATGATTGTATTTCCTTTTTTGATTTTGGTATCGGGAATTTTACAATGGCATCTATTTTGTCTGGATTTGGTAATACACCTTCTGGAGTAATGACATGTCCAAGGAATTTTACAGTTTGTTTCAGGAATTCTGATTTGTCCAACTGAATTTTAAAGTTTGTATTTCTGAACCTATCAAACACTAATCGTATACTTTCTATGTGTTCTTGTAGTGATGTGGAGAATATTAGTACGTCATCCATATAAACTAAACATTTGTGTTGGAGGCCTGATAATACGTGGTTCATTGCTCTCTGAAAAGTCGAGGGTGCATTTCGGAGTCCAAAGGGCATACGTAAGAACTCAAAGTGACCTTCGTCTGTTGAGAATGCTGTTTTCTCGATATCTTTTTGTTCCATCTCGATTTGGTGGAATCCACTTGCCAAATCTAGGGTTGTGAAATATTGGCTGCGGCCTAATTTGTCTAAAACGTCCGTAATATTTGGGATTGGAAATTTGTCTGGTACAGTTTTTTCGTTAAGTTTTCGATAATCTATAACAATTCGGAATTTTCTTTTGCCACTATTGTCCATTTTCTTTGGAACAATCCAAATGGGTGAGGACCATGGTGATGTCGAATGTTTAATTATGTTTTGGTCTAACATTGAGTCGATTTGTTTCTTAACTTCTGATTTATAAATTTGCGGGAATCTATATGATTTCGTGTAAACTGGAATGTTGTCTGTAGTTCGAATTTCATGTTTAATTTGGTTTGTGAAGGTAAGAGGAAGATCTTCGCAATAGAATATGTCTCTATATTCGTAACAAAGTTTTCTTATAGCATCGTATTCTTCCTTATTACAATGTCCTAAATCAAGATTTTCTAAGTTTTTCTTTCGTAAGTTATCGTAGTTTATATTTGTATTATGAGAGCTGTCTGTGTCGATGTCCATTGGTTCTGTTGTAAAGTTATTTAATTCGCAACCGGGTATACATGGAATTGGTTCAGTTATTATAAGGTTTTTCTCTTCATCCGTGTTGTTGATAAGTAGTACTGTTGCTTCGTTATTCTCGATGTTGACGAGTCCTGTTGGAATTTCTACTTGGTTTTTGAATATTATGGAATTTATTAAGGCTTCTCCGGATTGTTGCGTCGTTGGTATTTTTGCAACAACTTCTGTTTTGGGTTGAATGTTGTATTCGTATTTAATTTGTCTCTTATTTGTTTTATCTTCTACAAGTCTTCTTCCTTCAATGAACAAAGGGATTTTTGCTTTGTCGGTTAATAAATAACCATTTTTGAAGTCGAGGGTAGCTCCTATTTCTTGCAAAAGGTCTAGTCCGATGAGTCCGTCGTAAGTTTCGCTGAAGTTAAAGATGTAATGTGTATGTAACATTCCGGGTTTCTTAAAAATTTTCGAGATTGGAATTTCAGCTGAATAGTAATGTAGTGAAATGCTATGAGGTGTTTTAATTTGAAAGGGATCTTCTTTAATTTTGTTCAGGAAAAATGTTTCAGCAATTTTTTCAGTTATTAACGTTTTTGTAGATCCTGTATCTATCATAAATTTGGCTTCTATTTCCGGAATAATAATATATGGAAGTTTTGTATTAGCTGCGACGTTTATTTCTAGTTGTTTTGTTGGTTCTTCGTATTCATAGGATTCATGATATCCGTCTCCGAGGCTGGTATAGGAAAATTTTCGTTTTCATTAAAATTTTGACAGTCTTCTGAAAATTGTTCTTCGGGGTAATAATAGTTTTCTGGGTTTTCTGGATTAAATGTAGTTTGTTGATAAAAGTCTGGTTCGTATTCGTAGTTTTCTGAAGACGTGCTGGGTATTTCTTGTAAGTGCAATTCTTGCGCTGTCCATCTTGGTGTGTTTGTCGTTTGTGGAAATTTCGTTCTTGTGTTTCCTGATGAGGTGTCCATAGGTTGGGGATATGTTTGTTGTGGTTTAGGTTGGAAATTATAACGTTGGGGGTTTTGGAAGTTTTGATTGGTTTGGAAGTTTTGCGGAGTTTGGAAATTTTGTCTTTGGAAATTTTGGAAGGTTTGAAATGGTTTTTGTTGAAATGATTGTTGCGGGTATCTGGAGTTGAAATAATTTGGTAGACGATGGGAATTATTTGTCATAGGACGAAACATTGTGGGATTTGTTTTAGGTTGGAACTGTTGTGAATAAGAGGTAGGGTTATTTTTTTGTTGTCCATAATTATTTGACGTTGTCCTTAGTTGTGATTGATTATTTTTCTGGAAGTTGTTTTTTGTGCCTAACTTTTGTTGACGATTGTAGTTCATATTTTCTTCTTCGACTACCATGTTTATGGCATCTTCTAAACTTCTTGGTTCTTTACATCTTAGTAAATGACTCAGATGTGCATTAAGTCCAGATAAAAAGGTTCTTAGTGCCATTTTGTTGTAGAGCATTATTTTTTCTTGTCTTAGTTCGACTGATATGTCTGCCATTTGTACTTTAGAGAGTAAAAGGCTCCTTAGCGATATGCATCTGTCTGCAAATTGGCTATGAGATTCGTTGTGATTTTGTGTTAACATCATTAGGTCATTTAGTAGAGATTCTTCGTTGCGTTGATCACCGAAAGTATTTAGTAATAAAAATTTTAATTCAGGGAAAGTATGAATTTCTCTGGCTGCTAAAATTTGAGCTGCTTTGCCTATTATTTTATTTCTAAAATGTAGCATTAAAAATTGAATTCTCGCGGCATTATTATCAGTTACTAACATACCGAGGACTTGCTCGCACGTGTCCAAAAATATCGGTAATTTAGAAGCATCTCCGTCAAATTGCGGAATGAGATCTAAATAATCTTTAACACTAATATCGATTTTAGCCATTGTATCTAAATTTGATTCTACGGTTTCAATAGGTGGGGTATTTGTTAATAAAAATTGGTTAGGACCAAGTACTTGTAAAACAAGATTAGCTAATGTTTCGTCGTCGTTATTATTGTCTGTCATAAGGTACTTACAGGAATAATAATTTGATGGCAGAAAACATGAAGGCTCTGGTATATATAATCGATTACAATGTTATAACGAGGGAGGCCAAGAGTACTCGAAAGTATATTCTCAGGGCGTGCTCTATTACACTTTGATTGATTATATATTTTTCTCGAGCTGGAGGGCAGTTATTGTCACGTTGGTATTTAGTCTGTATTTGTCAGTTCCCTAAGTAGCGCGAGGCTACGTGCTTTTAAAGATGTTTTCTTTAGAGATGGTTTCTTGCTTGGGCCAATCTTTCCTGTACACGATTTAGGGTCACATGTAGTCTTAGGAAAGAGAGTGCACGATCTTGGTTTCTTCAAGGGCTTATGTAAAATTGCTTTTACAAGTGCAAAGCCTCACGGCGCTTCCGATGAGAGGTTACTGAGCGCCTGGTGGTCTAGCTTATTGGTTTAGTTGGGATTTGCTTAACCAAAGTACACCAGTTTTATATCTCAGGGAATTAGGATATTTTAGAGGGGATGGTATGTCTAGGTATGCAGAGGGCTTCTTGCTTGAGTTTTCTTACTTGCTAAATTTCGTTTCTTGAATCTTCTTGCTTGAGTTTTCTTACTTGCTAGGCTTCTTAAAATTACGTTGATTTACCAAAGGTATGGTAACTTGATTCGCAGGTTTTCTCTGATTTATCGAAGGGACGATGAGTTTTCCGATATTCGTTCGAAAAACTTCAAAGAAAATCCGTTCCGACTGCGCCAGTTATTATCGTCGTCGAGCGGTTTGACTTTTTAAAAAGTGACTTTAAGATTTAAGAGGTACACTTTTTATTTCGAAAATAACAAATGAGTAAATATAACAATATAAATTTAAACTACAAAGATATGTAGAAGTGAACTAAATGAACATTATTATAAGAACTGAGTAAAAATGTCTGTATGGGGTATATTTATAATATTATCGTTGCACTGTCAGCAGTGTCAGCGTTTACACGTCCGGCGTCTTTGACCGTTGGAATGCTGTACAGGGCCGTCCATAACTCGCGCCATGAAAAATGATTATTGTTTAAACCCTTTTTATTTGAATTTGGGTACCCCGCCAGTGGAATGCGCTAGCGAGAGTTTTATATCATCTACACTTGGCAACACTGTCGACCGGTAACACGTAATGCAGTAAGTGCTTGCCCAGCGGCGCCGGAATTAGAGGAAACTTGAATCTCGAATTTTTTTTAAAAATTCATAACTCGGCCATTTTACAACCTACAAAAAAAAATTCGGATTCATGTTCATGACGACTAGTACTATTAACCCCAAAAATATGGCCGCCACTCTAAGATTCACCCTGTATAATAGTCCATATAATATTTTGTGATTTTAGTACCAGTGATGAATAATGAAATAATTTAATATTAAATTAACTTGTGCATAATAATATACGCGGTGATTCAGATTTTATCCGAAAAAATTTTAAGGTGTACCTATACAACGGATCCATACAAATATGATAGCGCAAAAAAAATGGAAAAAACCTTTTAAAATTATTTAAAAATATTTACTTGCGAGCCATTGATATCTGGTTGACTGTATTGAAATAAGAAGAAAAAGAAAAATTTTCGTTTTAATTTTTGTTAAAATTTAAAATTAATAATTCATACATACTGCTACTGCTATAAACACAAACTTTGTCAGCTAACCTGCAAGCACATTTGGGCATGTCGCATCCAATATTGTTTTTTTAAATATATCTCCACCAAAAAATCAAGAAAGAACGATCTCTTGATACATACATACAAGCGAGAAGCTGCTAATGCATTTTGCATTGCTTCATTATAATTTAAAACCATGTCCATCAACTAACTCTGCGGAACTATTTGTACACATGTACCATTTTGAAAATAGTCTGAAAGTAAAGAACAGTAACACCGAACAACACTAATAGGACAAGTAGATAAGAGGTTAGCAATAAACTACAGTCATCTAAGTAAAGTACACTAATACCAAAACTCAAGTTTTTACGCACGTTCTATTAGACTTTTATTATAATAATTTATTATTTATTTAGTAATATCGACTCCAATTTTAAAGGTGCATAGATCTTTAAAGTTTTACGGATAAGTTCTGAATCATTCTATATTTTAAGAATATTTATATTGTAATTTCAAACCCTTCCATATATAATTCATGTTTCTATTCTATGTGATAAATATTCTCTTCATAAAACTTCGTTAAACAGTAATAATAGAAATGAAATAATATGTTTTTGGTACTGAATTATTTAAGCATTTTATATTCCACTCGATATAGTAATTTTCGTCACAAGTCCGGAAGGTGACTTGTTACAGTCGAGTAGATATTATGGACGAGGCGACGTCAGGAGCCGAGTCTAGAATACCTAAACGAGGCTGGAACAACACCTTACGGACGTGTGTCGGATATTTTATTTCATCCATTTCTTGAATATTAGTATATTTGTATAATTTGACACTTGGTTATTTTCTTATGTCATTTCACATTTGACATTATTTTTTAATTTACGGTTGATTTTTATGTCAAACAACTGTCAAAAGGTATAATAACAGTTTGTGATTGGTTCATAATAAGTTTCCGGTGATTTCCGGTACTTTACCGGCTCTGATACCGTAATAGGTATCTCATTTTCCGGCCGCATATGAATACTGTAATGTTGCGCTTTCCGGACGGGATGAAATAAAATAAATGTTGGCTTAAAGTCTGTCTGATGAGAGATTGCGGTGGTGGAATGGACGACAAAAGCGCGCGCTTTGATCTTATTGGTTACAGTGTCAGGCAGGTTTACAACTGCGTTTACGAATACGAGTTGACAGGTCATTGAAGTTTGCGTGTATCGACTGTCAAACTTGTGACTATTAAGTAATAAATGTGTATTATCCTAAATTTAACATTACGAATTATCAATTACAAATAATATAAAAGGTATTATAGTATTCCCTTCAACTTTTAGCAAATAGATGAATAATATATCCAATAGGAGCCCCTCAACTATGATGCAGCACGTAGAAGTTGAGACTTAAACTGCGGCAGTTAAAATAATTTGAATTTCATTGCCACGCTTTATAAAAATTTTCATAGCTGAGTTAACCGCTCTCCGCCCAAGCCACGCCCACCACTGCAATCTCTCATCAGACAGAGTACAGTTATTAGATAATACTTTATATAATTTAAAGTTTATTTAGATATTTCATTTTCAGTTTAGAAAAATGCTATACATTGGAGGTTACAATACTCGACACTGCATAAAGCGGTGTTTAGAAGCTTTAATCACCAATTATGTGGGGATATTTTGTTCGTGGACGGGACAAAAACATAGTTTTGAAATCAGGAACAAAAAGTTCATAGAAGTAATAAAATGTAATATTACTTATAATATGTAATTGTACATTTTCAAACATCTTTGATTTGCAGTGGCAGTAAGAAAAAATTTTGTATATTCTACGGACCACGAGATTGAACTAGGAATTATGGAATGGCTAAGACATGCAAAACAACGATATAACGGAGAACACGATAAAAATCAACAGTAGGGCAATAATAATAAGTAAATAAATCCTAAGTAGACATTTTTTATGTAGAGTTTTTGATTTGGTTTTGTTTGATATATAGTTTTTAATATATTTTTATGCACTTAATATATTTGTTTTATTAAAAATTTTGAACCATCTTCAACATCTTTATTGTTTTTGAAAATGTATCAGGTATTGTATTAATACGGGTAGAAAATAACAAATGTTTGTCTATTGTATTGTATATACATGTCCAGAAAATCTTGCCTGCCTTGGTCTGGTTTTACGGGCAAAAATAGTAAAGTTATTTTAAACGTGTCCGGAAATGCTTCCTAGCCGCAGTTCTCCGAGGATGGCGCCTAAATGGTAGTTTTTACCGATTTATCTAGGAAACGCTTTAAGAGAACTTTATGAGACTTAGTTCTGATAAGTCGTAAAGTGTTTCCGAGAAAATCTTTTTCTTTTTTTTTTCACTTATTTAACGTCGGCCTATTTCCGCTACCGAGGCCAATCACCGACGCCAAGAGACGAGCAACCCCCAACCTGGAAATTTTGCCGAACCTCTTATCTTACTAAGAGTAGGGATTTTTTACTTGCCTAACATTTAATAGACAAGGGACCGAGACTCCTTTACATCCTCTCCGAAGGATGGTATATCCTCAATACACCTCTCGCCTACAGTTGTATTGCTTCTACGATATAGCTGATATACAAGCCGCTAGAAGTAGGGAAGCGAGACCACGTCTTTCCGTGGAGCCCATCCACGTACTAAACGCTAATGTTGCTTTACGTTCATATCGCTATGAAGTGAGTGAAGTCAGTCCTCCGCTCGCTGCCCGAGAAAATCTTTAAAAGCCATATTATTTAGAAGCTATCCTCAAAAGGCCCGTAGCTCCATTAGGAAGCATTTCAACACATATTTTTAGGAACTTTCTTACTATTTTTAAGTGTAGAATAGGCTCCTAAACGGACGGTCGCGAATTTTGGAATGCCCTGCACATAAACAGGAATTATATTTTTGTGAAAATTTTATTAATTGTGATGTGATACTGATAAAATGAACTTTCTGTAGTATATGTTCAATTCTGGCAATGAAGGTTTATGTGAGGTAAATGGTAATTATTAAACTAGTGCGGCGGTAAAAAATTATACAATGTGGTCAGATTTCTCTGTTAACATGTCTGTCTGCATTTTTTCGATATACTATGGAAAAAATTCATACTTGTTTGTAAAATATCGGTCATTATTCATTCAATCACTTTTTTAGGGGATGATTGACAGATGTCACGTGGAATGTCACAATTCTCTTGCAACTTTTGTGATATATATTGGTAAAAGTAACAAAAGTTGCAAATAGTCAGTTTGAACAATTGTGACATTTCACATGACTTCTTGTCAATTATTCCCCATAAATCGATTGAATGACTAGTATTTTATAAACATTAGACATGCATTTTTTCCATGATATATGAAAGAAACACAAACTGACATGCAACAAAAAGTCTCATCGCCCTGTATAATTTTGTACTACTGTTAATTTAATATGTACTTCGCATAAACCTCCATTGCTAGAATTGAAGGAACATACACTATAGGAAGTTCACTTAACTCCTTATGAGTTCTGTTATGTTAACATAGATTGAATTACATCACTAAAACTGATGGTGTGTTATGTGCATCAGATGGATAATGGCTCTAATTGGAAGTCTTTAGACTTTATTAGATGCACCAGTACAGTACATTGAACGCGCATGCGCGCTATTGTTACCAGCTGTGAGGTTATTTTAACTTTAATACTGAGACATTAAAGGTACAGAACGAATAAGAGATTGTTAGAGATGCAATTTGAGAGGTTATTTTAACTTTAATACTGAGACATTAAAAGGACAGAATGAACAAGAGATTGTTTAAATTTTTTTGAAACAACGTTCAGGTGAAGACCTCGCTTACCCTTTAGAGCTTTAGACTACCTTAAGGCGACATCGATTTGAGTATTAAACAGACGTTACATTGTTACAGAAAGTCGGTTAAACGTTCATAGGAGGATAGTTTGCATAGTGGAAATAAGTTTATTAATCAGAACATAAAAATACAATACTTATTTGCCATAGATAGACTGGAGCAAGGATTGTCGCTGAAACTTGTCGCATATGCTATTAATTGCAACAAAGGCGCAATTTTTCATTTAAAAAGTAAGTGAATAGAGACGCATGATATTATAAGAAGACGACTCGGGAGATGAGAACTCATAAATATAATTAACACAAAATATATTATAATATATTTTAATATATAGTTGTTGCAGCTTTGAATTAATATTTAGTAGAACCTCCATTAACATTACAGCACTTACTCATAGTAGTAAATTTAAAAGATCACCACACTACTCCTGTATAAAAATATATAATAAGGTGCCAAACGAACTAAAAACCATTAAAAATAAATATCGTTTCCCAAAACATTTAAAGAATTACCTGGCTACACATGTGTTTTATAGTCTAGAAGAGTTCTTAAATTCCTAATATTATACTTCTCCGCAACTTATCTTTTTTTTTTTTTGATAAACTGATATGAATATATTCTGTGCTCTGTGTAATCTATACTATATATAATATGTATTCTATTTATTTATGCGTGTATCATATTATGTGTATATGTATAGTTATATTGTAGTATGACAAATTTCTAAAATAAATAATATTTGAACAGATTTTAATAAATAAAAAAAATAAAATTAACCAGCAAATAGCATGATAAAATTCAAATAATGGTCATAAGTAATACTTCGTATGAATATTGAAAGGAACGATGACTCGAAGTTAAGTTTATAGTGTCACCGAGCATAATAAATGAAAGTATTTTGGATAAATTAAAAATTAAAAAGTAAGTTTAGCTCTAGTGTAAAATAATTAAACATAAAAACAGACCTCAGAGGTATTCCTATATGTACGGACCTGGTAGTCAGGGGCACAATGAGGTATTGACGCCAGGTAATGAGTCATCCCTCGTATGTTGTCAAAACTCATACACTTTGTGACGGTCTGCATCATAATCATGGCTCAGGACTTAGCATGGTCTGGATTCTGTTTCCACAGAGGTTGAAAATAAGTAGAGACAGTTTCCTTGCCTAAAAATATAAAATCATTTACCACACAGCGAGTGCAGGATTTGATTGAAAAAAAGTCAAATGCATTGAAATGATACTTTTAGTGAATAAATGTAAGTTAAAGGGGAGGAAAGGAAGGCTTTAGAATGTAAGATTTATTAATTAAGGTTTAGATTTGATTTAAAATTGTAAATAAAGTAGTATAAGAAATGTTGACAAAATTTAACGTAACCTAACAAATGGCATATCAAAATGTTCACAACTGAAAAAGAAACAAGCAAAAGCAAAGCAGCAAAGTTACAAAAGAAGCATCAAAATTGCATCACAAAAGAGTATTTTTAAAAAGAAAATTTAATTGAAGAAGAAAAACACAAAGGTCTTGTTCCCACAAAATTCTTTTTTATTGCAACCGGTTTCGTGATCAATATATTACATCACATCCTCAAGCTACAAGACTACAAATAGAAAAAAAAATTTATGTAAAAAACTTTAACAATACTATTAATACATTTTATATAATAAGTTAAGATTTTCATAAAATATGTAGGTAGTTAAATCTAAATAAACAAGTAAAACTATTATGATGATATCAGATATTGTTTTTATATATAAAAAATGTGTTTGTAAATAAGATAAAAAATTATTAACAAAAGATACTAAAGAAATTAAAGTCAAATGAAATAGCAAATAATTAATAAGTTAAATATAGAAACAATATACTTACATTTCTATAAATGCCAAAGGTTTGTCAAAATTAACATTTTTCATTAATGTTTACACCAATAGTATACAGGGTGCCTTATAAAGGCGGCACAAAGCAAACATTTATTTTTTTAAATGGAACACCCTATGTATTTTTGCATATTATGAAAGTCCTCGTCTTCCTGATTTCAAAAATGTATAATACATTGACGATTACTATTATATCTATGCATAAATATTATTAGTTAGATCAATAATATTTCAGTTTTGCAATAAACGAAAACAGTACGAAATTTGTATCAATAACAAGATTCTATACACTCTAAACATTAAAAAATTATTCTAATAAATTTTCAACATGTCCCCCATTTTCATCAATACATTTTCTATAACCTCTTGCTTTTGGAAATCATGGCGTACTCTTTTTCATTCGATTTTTATGTAAATAGAAGCCGGTATATATCGAAAATGGTCACAGTAAATGTCAACATATACATTTTTGAAATCAAGAAAACGAGGACATTTATAATATTCAAAAATATAGAGGGTGTTCAATTTAAAAAAAACATACATTTGATTTGTCCGGCTTTTATGCTATTGAATATGGTAGCAAGAAAATTCATAGAATGCCCTAAAACTTTTGTTTGAAAATTTCTTTTTATCTCAAAAAATAACGAAGTTAAGGGGGCTTCCATTTATAATTAATAACCCTGTACGATCGAAAAAATTGCATATAAATGGCATAGAAATAAGCATTTTAGAAATGACATAATATAACTTCTGTAATTAAAAACAATATTTATGACTGATGGTCGGGATGGTAGAGTACCTGCCTCTCACCCAAAAGTCCCGGGTTCGAATCCCGGTCGTGGCAATGGAAAATACTGTGAGAGGGATTTTTCCATTATACACGGATATTGGATGTGTGTCCCTTGTCTTTAAATGTGTAGCCCCCTCCCGCACAAGGCTCAGCCTTCTGGGATAAAGGGGGTCGTAATTACATGTGGTGTATTTATTTATTGTATTTATTTTAAGATGCATTAATTTCAGCTATTTAGATATCTTATTATTGCATCATTTTATGTACGATCGAAAAACTTGCAATTAATTGACATTGAAATAAGCATTCCAGAAATGACATAATCTATAACTTCCTTAATTAAAAACAAAATTTTAAGGTGCATTCATTTCAGCTATGTAAATATGTTATAATTGCGTCATTTTAAAATCGAAAAAATTGCATATAATTGACAGAAATAAGCATTCTAGAAATGACATAATATAACTTCCGTAATTAAAAACAAAATTTTAAGATGCATTAATTTTAGCTATTTAGATATGTTATTATTGAGTCATTTTATGTACGACCGGGGGTTCCACTATTCGTGTTGTGTAAATGGTAACTTTCACTTTCATTATGTTAGAGACAGCAAATTTCAAACTACTCGGTGTCAAAACACATCAGAAAAGTCAATATATCTCGAGTAGGGTTAGATTTAGGAATAGGGTAGTATGATCAAAGTCCTATTAAAATGACTAGTAGAATTCAAAAATGCAGTAAAAATTATATCACTCCATTTAAAATAACAAAGTTGATGGTAACTTCCGATATAAGCGGAAGTGCAATGACCTTGAAAATATTTTTATTGAAAACAGCATAAAAAACTATGTAAGTAGCCAAATTTTCAGAATTAAATTATCGCTAGAAGTCCCTATACTTCTAATGAACGGTTTGCGTGAATCACCCTGTATAGGTATATTATTATTATTATTATTAAATACACCACCACCACATGTAATTATGACCCCCTTTATCCCGGAAGGCTCTAGATGAGCTTTGTGTTATTATTATTATTATTATAACTAATTTTCACAATAATATATCTCTACTTTTGCGTACTCATCGGACAAGCTATAGGGTACCTAGATCCAGAATAAAGAAGAAAAAAAAGCTAGAAGCTATCATTCTATTTGGCTATGCCTAATAGGTGCCATTGTGTAAAGAGATTTTAGTAGGTATGTATTGTATTTTTTGCCAATAGCTTCAGGATTGTTATTAATTTTTAGTGGTACCTACATGAAGGTATTTTTAATTCGGCTGTATAGCCCTATATATTGAAGATAATTCTGTAGTTGAGCCTCTTTATTAGGTATTATTTTTTACTCAATGCTAATATTGCTAATACAAATTTGGCGGTTATTTCTTGACCAATAAAACTGAAAACTGGAAATATCCAGTTAGCAAAGTCTGGGAATAGTAAGCAACGAAAACAAACACCCATATTTGAGAATCGTACGGAACTAGCATTTTCATTGGTTTAGAAATCATAAGCGCAGTTTCCTGCACGCAATACGCATGCGCTCTGTGAACTGAGTTCTAGATTTAGTTCTCAGGTTCTCACTTTTCACGTGTTGAGCGGCAGCCGGCAGCTATAATGCTCGCTATAATGTAATGACACCGTTGTCTGGCATTTGTTTTGTAGTTGTGTTTTTGTTGTGGCTACTGGCTAGCGTGTTGAATAAATATTTTTAAATATTTCTGTGGTGATTGGTGAAATAATAGGTATGTATTAATTGTATTATTTATATGTAGGTGTATTTATTGAAGTTATGAATAATTATACAGTTTCATTTCATTTAATAAACGTAAAAGGAGCGATAGGGAAATAATAATAAAACGCATTTGTCATTAACAAAGAGAAAAACAACAGCCTTCTTTGCAAATACAGAGAAATAATACGTTTTTACATTCTTTACAAATAAAAATAAAATAATGGAACTTAGTAGGTATGTGCTAAAATATAGTATAACGTAGGTTACGTAGGTATACCTATTTTTGTTGAATTTTGTATGTGTTTGGTTTTCAATGTTTTCGTATTTTTCTTTTTTGTTTATATATAATAATAAATACCTAGTATATTGTATACTTAGCGTGGTTGAGATATAAGATATATGGTTGATGGTTTGTCGCCACATTTTAACTACCGCTAAGGACTACGTCATCAAGTAGAAATTTTGGCGCGAATTTTAAATAATAAAGTAGAATAATTGGATAGATATTGCTGTTTCTAAATAGGATTTGGTCTTGAAATTAAGTACCTACCACAAATTGAAAATCAACTGATTTGTACAGGGTGTTCCAGAACTGTGCGGCCAAACTCTCAGAGTGTGTAGAGGGCTCAAAACAAAACGAAAATTATCTATAAACATTTGGTCGGAGTTTGGCCGCATAATTTTGGAACACCCTGTATATATAGCTCGTGCTTATTATCGTGGTGTTTACCTGTATTTTTAATTAGAACCCGGGGTACAATTCTCGAGCTTCTACGAAGAGATTCGTATACGGAAAATACCGAAGTTCCGCACAATTTCGTGACTTGTTAAATTTAATTTTATTAAATATATTTTTATTTATTTTTTATTAACAAATGTTGGTCAAAATGAACTTGTATTTCGTATGCATTTCGAATACATGCACGACAACTTTTTCTCATTCCTGCGGTTGTTGTACGAAGTACATGGTAGGCTCTTGCAAACAAGTAGGTATCTCTAATTTTGACCGCATAATGAATTATTTGTATATTACACGTGGTATGCCGTTGAAAAGGGCATCAATAAACTAGAGAACTTTTAAAAAGAAAACGAAGATCTCAGTTGTGTCAGTTTTTTTTATATGAATTTAGAAATTAAGATATTTCATATTTTTACCCATTCTCAGGACTTTGGAAGCTCATAAATCTTTTTTTTTTGTATTAAATGCGTCAAATAATAATTTATTTAGAAAACGGGTACATTACAGAATAAAATAAAAATTATTTTGTGCTATTACAATCGTAAACAGAAAAGTCATCAATGTTTGAGGGCGAGATATTGGATAATTTTCAAAAATAATCAACAAAAATTGTTATTCTCAATAACCGTGAGGACTTGGGGCAGCAGTTCCTCAAAAACTCGCAAATGACCCCACCTATCCACCAAAAATTGTTGTCGGTAGTAGTTTTATTCAGTTTCATGAGACATTCTACAACAGTATATTATGTATAGAACTGGTTATTTCATTACAGATATTAACAGACTAAAAGAAAATAGTAATTATAGGTACAATATTGTAAAACATTAAGGACAATTTATTTGACATTAAGTTTACCGTAGTAAATGTAATGTTAAATTATAAATAATATTATATTATATTATAAGGTATTGAAATTTTTTAAAAGCTCGCTTAGAAATACTGTCCTTAAGAAAATTAGGAAGTACATTAAAAAATGTAATCGCTGAGTAAAATGGTCTTCTCTCAGTAAGAGCTAGGCCATGTATATTAGAGACAAAAAATTGAAAAATACATTTACGATATGTACATGGATATCCAACGAAAATGGCCACCCCCTAATAACTTCTTTATTTTTGATGCTATAAAAAAATTCTTCTCTTTCCGCTCTACGGCGCGCCAAAGGTGGGGGTTGATTTGCAATTTCAACAAAATTAGAATTTCATCGCGGATTAAGACGAAGATCGCTTTCAAACAATTCTGTAATATTTTTTTTCTGAAAGAGTAATGTTTTCTGAGTCTGCTGATGCCCGATTTGATACATTTTGGTCATGTATAACAAAAGATATGATTTTTTGAAGCGCACCCCTACATACTCCGATATGGGCATTTTTTAATTATCATTATCTACGGTCAATTTTTCCTTATTATTGTTGACCTAGGCGCCAAATTTTTTTATTTTTGTGAATTAGTGGTCATGAATATCCTGATAACAATATTGTGTCCTCTAGGACAATGGGTATGGTATATTTGTATAATATTTGCAATTAAATTGAAGACTTT
The DNA here is from genome assembly GCA_963680705.1 of Rhagium mordax. Classification (NCBI taxonomy): domain Eukaryota; kingdom Metazoa; phylum Arthropoda; class Insecta; order Coleoptera; family Cerambycidae; genus Rhagium; species Rhagium mordax. The sequence goes on from OY796656.1 coordinate 45,584,756, forward strand.
TGTTGTGTATCCATGCATAGCACAGATCAGCATGTAGACATGGACCATCACGTATCTTGCGCGACACACGAGGTCTAACCAAACTCGATGACTGGCTATCACTACACAATCCTTTCCCAGAAGTTGATGTTCTCATGTCAATTAATACGGGAGTTGTTGGAGAGGTCGAGGTGAATTGCCACCAGGTGTACGAAATCGGGTCACTTGCGATGACACAAATGCTTGGTCATACTTTTGAGTCGGTGAAATTTAAACGTAATGAGAGAGTTCTCTCTCTAGCCGCTGGTAAATGTAGTGTGAAGATTGCGTCGGTTCCTGTTATTATCAATCCGCTTTTGTTGTTTCAACGCATATGCATTGCGAAAAAATCTGACAATGAACTGAAAGAATACTTTCAGTACGAACTTGCTCCTTTTCCGCTTTCAATGTTCACTGAGGAAGGTATGCGCAAAGGGGCAAAATCTTCACTGTACAAAGCTTATGTGCCCGTAACACCAGTCATAGAAGTTGACACGATCATGCACGTTGTTGGTCACAATTCATTTGCAATGATTTGTGAGAATTACATTCACTATATTACAAGGTATTATGGGCCGAATACAATTGTTGTTTTTGATGGATATTCCGAAAGTGGGACAGAAACAAGTACGAAATAATAATAATAATAATAATAATAATAATAATAATAATAATAATAATATATGTCTTTATTTTTTCATATTTAAATTAAATTACTTAACAAAATATCATACGTAGGAGGCGACGTTCAACCAATGTGCTGAAAGGAACCGCCGCTCGAAGCATCACTGCAGCACTGATGTACTCTTCGATGAATCCATGATTCCAACTGTGTCGCACATAATTACACGGTTAAGCAGGCGGTCGAAGACATAGATTTGCTTGTGTTGTTGACTACTAAAGCCAGAGAAGTTTATTTGCGCAAGCCGGGTACAGGGAACAAGGAGGATGTGTTCTATTCACCTCAGAGTTTGCAATATAGCGATACTATTGCGAAATATATCTTATTTGTGTATGCCTTCAGTAGATGTGACACTACATCGGCGTTGTTCAACCAAGGCAAGATTCGATTCCTCAAAACTTTAGTAAAAAACACAACATTAACAGACGCGATTAAGGCATTTGACGACCCTAATGCAGAATTAACAGAAGTCGTTGCCGCTGGCGAACTGTTTATGTTCAGGCAGTATGGTGCAGGAAGCGAACATCGTAAGTTGGACTATCTGCGGTATACGAACTTTGTACGGGCCGTCTCCAAAAATTCATTCAATCTCGCGGCGCTGCCGCCTGCCACCAACATCAGATGCGTGCCGTAATTGCGTACATATTGTCAAGTACAGAGCTGGCGGGGAATTCAGAAACCTCCAGAAGATCATGGATGGCGAAGAACAACCACACGACTGGACGCAATACGGATCGCAAAGGAACCAGCTCCAGAGGTTTTACTTAAGAGCGTCTCGTGCAGATGCCAGAAAGGTTGTGGACCTGCTTGTGGTTGCCTTAAAGCAGGATTAAAATGTTCGGTACTGTGTTTACACTACTGGGACGTCCTACGAAAACATTCCCGACCAGATTGTGTTACACGACGACGATGCAGAAGATGCCGAAAACGTTCCCGATCAGATACAGGAAGATGAGGATCAAACAGACAACACGGAGTTTGCCGATTCTGGCTCGGAATTGATGTCTGAGGATGATAACAATGAGGCGAATCAGTTTTACAACGTCGCAAGCGACTCAAAGTGAAATAAACCCCTATATCGACCGTGGATTAGGCCTCGTGGGATACCACATAAAAAAAACGCACCGATCAACTCTACCTCAAGGGTGGTGTGGAAATGAGTTGAAAATGATATTTCCTTGTATCATGTATGCACAAAAATAATAAATTTGGCGCCTAGGTCAACAATAATAAGGAAATATTGACCATAGATAATGATAATTAAAAAATGCCCATATCGGAGTATGTAGGGGCGCGCTTCAAAAAAATCATACCTTTTGTTATACACGACCAAATGTATCAAATCTGGCATCAGCGGACTCAGAAAACATTACTCTTTCAGAAAAAAAATATTACAGAATTGTTTGATAGCGATCTTCGTCTTAATCCGCGATGAAATTCTAATTTTGTTGAAAATTGCAAATCAACCCCCACTTTTGGCGCGCTGTAGAGCGGAAACTATTGGTCGCAGACGAAAAATGTAAGGACCAAAATTGTGCACAATTTTGTTCTCTACATATTTCATTTGAACTTTTTTTCGATAGCACTTACCACAACGGCGCTATTTCCCAAAAAGCATCGCGACGCAGAGTTTTCATCCCCCCACCCCTCGAGCGGCAACACCCCCGAGGTCGCAAACTGAGGTATACTATCAGGGGACCTATGTCTACCATCCCACCAAATTTCATTTCTTTCCGACCTTTTGCGAATAGAAAACCCCCATTGCTTGGACTATACCTGCTATTGAAGATAATATAAATGCTACCATACATGGGACTACGGGTTTCGCACCTACTATACTCCAGTTTGGAACAAATCCAAGACTACCTGCAACGCAATCATTTTTGGAAGGAGCTATACAAACTGATCACTTTGTTGACCCCGAAAAAGCAGTTCTTCAGGCACAAACAAAGATAATACAAAGTGGACATGAGCGAGCTAGACATTTTGATATCACTCGCTACTCTGCACGTCTTTACGCTGTCGGAGATATAGTTGCGGTCGAAGATACCCAGTTGGCTGGTGGAGGAAAACTAAAAGAAAGATACAAAGGACCGTATACTATTCGTGCTATTCTGCCTAATGAACGATATGCTCTTTGCAAAAAGGGGAAACACACTACTGTTGCGGCCCATGAGCAACTCCGACTCTGGCCAAAGTCTAATGAGTAAACAAACAAACAATGTTGTGTAAACGGGAGTACCGTATTTATGACTGTTTCTGCATTTATGTGATATGTGGGAGTACCACAGCTCAATAAAAGCTAAATGTGCGAGTACCATAGCTCAATAAACTCACGAAACTCTTTAAAAGGTTCAGTCAGTAAAATCTGTTGATGGACAAAGCAAGCGGGAGCACCGCTAGTGAAAACTCAGGCTGCGGGAGAACCGCAAAATCAGCAAATATCCATTACGGCAAGTGGGAGTACCCTTGAACTCTGAATAATACTATAATTATTTGTTTTGAATAATGTCACGAAGCAGGAGAACTGCAGCCTCTTTATAATATTGTGGTAGTCCCACAAAACTAATAATGTAAGCTACTCACTCATCTAGTGATTTGACGAGAATTAAAAACAAATACAAGTTTGTTTTGTTACACGATCTGTTTAGAAATCGATCTTACATTAAAATGAAAATGAAACTGAAATAACTGTTGTCTAACCTCTGCGCTGTAGTCAGTGCTTGTTTGTGTTCTTTTTGTTTCAGTTTGGTACAAAATACTGGTGCGAGGCCGCCCCAAATTTCAGGATGGTCGTGTTAGCGGCTCTCATTACAAACAAACATCCCCGCCCAGGGTCAGGAGCAGCGCATGTATAGCTCGATCCTCAGCGAAGATGTCCGAGCCCCAACTTAAGCCGAGGATGCGTGCGCACCAAAATATAATATATTGACGCAGTTGAATTGTAATGATCCAAGCTGAAGGTTATCAATTTGTTATTAAAAAGTGTAAATTGATTAAAGTGGTTTTATTTTGGGGTAACAACCCTCCTTTTGTTAACATATATGATACCAATTGTCGTTCTATTACAGAATCTGTTTGTATGACAATTAAATGCAGAGGCAGAGGTGGAGGGGAACATAAAAAAATTTTTACGGACATCGAAAGATCGACTACGGATCAGGACGAAGAAAGCTAAAAAGAAGGTAATTTTCAAAATAAAATTTATTTCTGTTTTAAATTATAGTTTTTTCCATAGAATTTGGATGATACTATATATCAAAGAGCAGAAGAATCAACAAATTATGATGATTTATTAAAAGAGGTGAACAATGATTTAGTGGAAGATGTGAATAATATGAATAAAAAAATTTAGTAATTATTAGTTTCACTTAATTCTCCCACAATTTACCTTCTCACTACAAAATTCTGACACATTCTTATTTTCTTTTAAATTTTTTTTTGTCATTTCGCTTACATACCTTTTTTAAGAAGGCAACAATATTGTCCTCTTAAAATAAATATATCGCACCCCCAGTTCAATAGGGACGTAACTGCAAAAAATCAAAATTTTCAGTTATGGCTGTAAGCAAATGTAATATATTAGACCTACATAATGCAATAACGCCAGAAGTGCAAAGTGATTTAATTTATTTTTAAAGTAACATATTTCAGTATTGCGCTAGAAAAAAAAATATCTGCAATATAGCCATATCATACACTTGCGGCACAATGTGCCTGAATATATCATGCGAATATAAAGCAACACCGCAGCATAGTACAGTTGAGGATTAATGACTCTAAAATATGTGTGCAATACCGAAATATAATACAGTTGCGGCCCTATGCTTCTTAAAATTAATGCGTTGAAGTATCTATCAGCGATCTTATTGCAATTGTGGCATTATTTTAGTACGAAATAGTTTTGTTGTTGAAAGGTGTTGTTGCTTTGGCGGTAGGTTATATAGTGTTTTCCTTTAATTTGATAAAATAGTGAGTGCTTAGGAGTGGATACTATATTATAAACAGTTCCAGTGCTTGTTTAAAATGTCTAGATCAAAACTATTAGTTGAAAGGGCGTTACAAGTTATTGAGGAGGAAGTAGTAGTAAATTGTTAGGTTATGTTTTTTATAAACTTAATATTTATTTCTTACGAAAATGAAGATATTTTTAAAGACTGTGGTAGTACATGCTACGAAAATCAATCAACGTTTCACACATTGGAGAAATCTGCAATTTTGCTTGACAAACCCCTACAAATAGTAGATCTGGTAAGTCTATGTTGAAATGTTGTATGCGTATTTTCAAATGGTTTTTTTATATCTATTATAGGAAAATAGAGATTTGGTGGAAAAGAACACGCAATTGATCAACATTATGCCAGTCCATCCGGTTGATACCTTTGAGCGAGCCTTTGAGGTAGATAAAAAATATAAAAATAATACACTTTACTTATAAATTTCTTTAAAGTTAAGGGGTCCAATGGATTTATATGAAGTGTATTTTTTAAGTGGGTTTAGGGGTCATAAAAATTATAACAAAATCTCTTTCTAACTTGCCGACGCGACGTTTCGTTAAATTTATCAACTTCTTCAGGACATATTAGGTACGTAACTTCCTTGAGTTTATTACACAGAAACAACATAAATAGGTATAAACACAAACAGGCACATCTTGTTTTGACGATTGAAAAGCAACGAAACGTCGGCAAGTTAGAAAAATAAATTTTGTTTTAATTTTTATGATCCCTAAAGCCACCTAAAAAATACTCTTCATATTTATTTATAAATTCGGCCTCATGATAATAAGTTTTTAAATATTTGAATTATTTTCAGTGGCGGACCGAACCACAGCAAGAAATTGAAAAATATACAATTGGAAATACAGACGAGGATTTTTCACTACACTTTGATCCTGAAAATTCGACGAAAGATTTGGATTATTATCCTGTTAGCGATGTAGTTTCCTTAAATGAAGAGAGCTCATCTGATTATCCGTTAGGCGTTCTTATAGAAAAAAATCAAAATTTATTAGCAGTAAATGAAGAAATTAGAAACGTGGACAATGTGGACATTGTTGTGGAAGAAGTCACAGCAAGACATTTTGAAGAAATTATTATGGAAGGTGAGAACGAGATAGCAGAGGAGATGACAAATTCTAAAAAAAATCTCGAAAAAGAATAAGAAATACGGAAAAATGGAAACGGAATGTCAAAAAATTAAAAGTAAATTCTGGGCTAGCGTATGTCTCTGAAGGCTAAAGAGAGATACCAGCTAAAAGTTTAAAACTTCCATGCACAGAAAAATGCAGGTTAAAATGTACTACTAATATTACATTAGATAAAAGACAATCTATTCATTCAAGTTTCTGGAAATTAGCTGATAATGCGTTACAAAGACAATTTGTAGCTGCCAACATGGAAGTCCTTAAACCAAAGTACAGAAGGGTGAAAGAAGGAAGTACCAGAAGTGACAACATGTCTTATCATTTTACAGTGAATGGACTCAAGTTAAAAGTTTGCAAAACATTTTTTATGCATACATTGGATATAAGCGACAAATTTATAAGAACAACTTGGTCAAAGGCAAAAGAAAATAATTCAATGGTTGAAAAAGATCTTAGAGGAAATTATAGAAGAAAGGAAAGCATAGGTTCTGAAATTAAAGATGAAATAAGAAATCACATAAACTCTTTCAAAAGAATTGAATCTCACTACCTAAGGGCGCAAACCACCAGAGAATTTCTAGATGGCTCATTAACACTTGCACAGATGTATAGATTTTACAAGGAGGATCAAATATCAAAAAGTTTACCAGTAGCCAAGAAATGCAATTATGATCATATATTTCGAACTGAATTTAATTTGTCCTTTTTTACGCCAAAAAAAGATCAATGCGCTGTGTGTGAAGCATTTAAGAATTCAACCGATGAAGAAAAAAATCATTTAAAAGAGTCTTATAAAAAACACCTAACAAATAAAACTAGAAGCAGGGAAGAAAAACAAAATGACATAATAAGATCGAGAGAAAATCCAGAAGTCGTTGTAGCTGTATTTGACTTGCAAGCAGTATTACCGACCCCAAGTGGAGAAATTTCCACCTTTTATTACAAACGCCGCCTTAATTGCTTCAACTTTACAATATTTAACATTTCAACAAAATCTGGACACTGCTACTTTTGGCACGAGGCAATAGCTCACAGAGGTGCTAATGAAATAGGCTCATGTTTGCTTAATTACCTACAGTTGTATTGCGATAAAAAGGATGTCATTCTTTATTCTGACAATTGTGTAGGACAGAATAAAAATAAATTTATTATATCGATGTACCTATATGCCGTCAGTAATTTTCAGATAAATAGTATCTCTCATAAATTTTTAACGGTTAGCCATACCCAAAATGAAGGCGACTCGATGCATTCATGCATCGAACGCCAAAAGAAAAAGACATTGAAATCGGGTCCGATTTACGTACCTTCACAGTGGCCTCCAATTTTGAGAATGGCGAAAAAAGAGGGTACACCTTATACAGTTAAGGAAATGGATACAGAAGAATTTTTAGATCTGAAAGAATTGACCAACAAAATTGCTAAAAACTTCTCAATAAATAAGGAAGGTGAGAAAGTAATTTGGAATGAAATTCAAGAATTTAAGGTAGAAAAAAGTAACCCATCTGTGCTGTACTACAAAGTAAATTTTGATGACACCCACAAGGAAATAGACATAAATTGGAAACTACGAGGACGACCTCCAAAAATTGAAGGCATAGAATTAAAAAATGCATATCAAACACCTCCTTCAGTTTCTGAAAAAACAAAACGTCATCTGCTCGAGTTATGTAACAAGAATTTAATTGATAAAGTGCATCATTCATTTTATAACAACCTACTTAGTGCTAAAGATAACTAGCAAAAAATGTTATCCTATCCTTTGTTTAAAAATATTTTCATGGATATTATAGAAACATTCTTATACTTACTAATAATAATAAATAAAGCTTTTTAATATGAAATTGTGCGTTTTATTTAATACAATATGGCCGTATCTTGTATGTTACCAAAATATGAATAATTTATAAATACAAAATTTTCTTAATTCAATACCGCCTTATATAACAAAACTCGTTTTCAGAGTCACGTATTTAATTTTGCATATAGGCTTATCCTAAAGTAGGTCATTTTGAATGGTGAAACCAAATTACAAACTTATTGAGAAAATATTACTATTTTTTTTTTATGTAATAAAGATTGTTTTCTTCCGCTACGCACATTTTACACTTACGGCTCTATTGAACTGGCAGTGCGATATATCTACAGCATTTAAACAACATATTTACCTCTGGTTTCTGTAGTGGATAGAATAATTTAGAAAAATTGAATATGGCATAAAAATTATGAAAGGTGTAATTGATTAACTCAGTTTCCATTGAAAATGTGAAAATGAATAGAGATCGTATTGACAATTTCACATTTCAGGAAAAAGAAAAGTATCTAAATGTAAGTATTTATTTTGTATTCTCAAAAGGAAATCCAAAAATTCGTTAATAGTGTCAAAAATGGGTCGTTACTGAGCAGTGAGCACTGTAAGCAGTCCTTCAAGATCAGTATAATTCAATTTTTTACAATATCTGATGGTATATGCCCAATTAATATACAGGGTCATCACGCGAAAATGTCCTTTTTTGAAATAACTCAGCCATTTTTCATGTTATGACATAAATGTAAAGACATTCTGAACTAGTTTTTTCCACAGAATCTAAATTTTCAGTCAGAAAAACAATAACGAATCGCATTTCAGAAATACGACATAATAATTTCTCTTTTAAATAGAATACTCTGTATATTTTGAGATATTTCGATTCTGCTTCTCTTTCTGAAATCAAAAATGTCAACATATCTTATGTTACCTCAAATGGTTTTTTTAGATATTTAGATTTAATGATATTAAAATCTGATATATAAATCTGGCGATATTAAAATAACATAACCGATTTTGTTAAATAAATTTTGAAAACAAAGAAAACATTAGCCATAATGAGAAAATGATGTCTGAGAAACATAGATTGTTGATTTCATACATTTAATTAACAAAGAAAATATTAATAAACATTAAAAAAATTAAAAAAATATTAACAAAGAATTAACAATGTTAAATATTACAAGGTTAAATATAATAAATAATTTTAGATACATTAATGCATATATTCAATTTAGTAATTGCTCAATATGCGATTTTCATAACAAAGTCTAAATCGCCGTCGATAAATCACCCAAACAATCACAATTATATGATCAGGAATTCTCTAAACAATTTAAAACGGCGGTATAGACTTTGTTATGAAAATTGAGCAATTCTTTCTTTTTAAAAGACTTTTCGTACCATCAAATTTGGTGAAATTCTGAGCGACTTCAAGTTTGTCTAAAATTCGTCCAGATGCGTGCATCAAATGATTAAATGTAAATTTTCTGGAAAACGGCTTGTCATATCAAAAAGTGCCAAGAGACATTAAATTTTTGTTTTTTCTTGCTTTATTGAATTAAACTGAAAACATGGGAAAATAACAGTGGCGTACTACTTTTTTGTAAAAAAGAGCCTTAGTAAATCCATATATCTACGCCCATGGTTAAGTAAAGTAGTAGTTTGTTATTCTAAAATAGGCCTCTAAATTATAAGTAAAGAATTGGCAAGTTTGGATTCGATACTTCTTAGCATTCTGGAAATATTAATATAAATCCGTATTTATTTTCAAACTTTAACACCCTGTATCTCGAAAACTAAGCATTTTTCAACCTATGTTTATAGGAACTTTTTTTAATAATTTTCAATTGTCTATCGACTGTTAAAGTCCTGCTACAAAAAACTGGAACACCCTGTATATAGCCTCGCAGAGATAGGTTAGGCAAGCCAGACCCGTATATAAAAAAAAAAATACAAAATACAAAAAATGTAAAATATATAAAGTATATAAGAATTAAATTGTGAAACATAATATACAAAGTGCCGACAAAATACAAAATACCAAATACAAAAATAAGATATAAGGTAACAATTAAATAATAAAATAACACTGGTAATAGTTATTTGTATCACAGACAAAGAGAAACAAGTAACGCGTACACAATATACAGCTGTATGGTTGTTATAAATAAAGGGCGAGTTTTTTTATAAGTTATAATCTAGTATTTTGACTGATTTGAATTAGCATATTTTACAGCACTAGTGCGGTAAACTAGTAACACTACAGCACGTTTACTATTGTTGACGTGCGAGAATGTAATTTTACTGCACGTTAAAATTGAAATCGTAAATATTTTTGCCAAACACTAGTAGAAAAAAATCATGTGTGCAATACGCCGAAAAAGTGAATGTTTCTTCGTAAACGGCGTATTTTTGAACTCGGCTATATCCCCAAATAAAAAATTTCTTGGCTGATTACGGAGAAATTTCACTTTTCCTAACTTACGTAATAATTCATTGAAACCTAGTTATTAAAATTTAGTAAGTAAATGTGGGATGGAGCCATTTAATATTTTTTTAAAACGGAGAAATGCAAATTTATATGAGAAATGGTCAAAAAACATGTTTTATATATATTATTTATATTAATTTTCATTACCTTACACTTACTAATCATTTTAAATACGTGAATGACAGAATTTAGCTTTCAACTTATCTATTGTTGAAAATGACGCCCACTTTGACCATTGCACATTTGAAATATTCTGTTAGATATGTGCACTTTCTAAGAATTAGATATATTTCAGAGAAAAGTAATGAGAAAAGATATTGTGCCAGAACCAAATACTGAAATTCCATGTTGTTCCAAAGAAACCGAGAGTTCTCCAGTACATGATGAAATTGATTCCAGAAGTACTAACCTCGAAATACCATTATCGGATGTAACATCTTCAAGTGGTTCTATAATAATTGAGGTTTGTCCGATATGCATGTTATTATTTGAGCAAGAGCTATGACAATTATTACATACAGGGTGATTCATGATGGATGGAGTATTAAACGTATATGGAGAACGGGTAAACATACCCTTTTAAAAATTTGGATATTAAGGTAACAGAGTCAGCCTAAAATATTGTAGGTAAAACTATCAACATATTCGTTATTTTAAATGAAACATCCTGTATGTTTTTTTAATTTTAGAATCTACACCCGATTCTATGTAACTTTTGTTAATATATTCGTCTTTCTATCTCAAGCCGTTTTAGGGGTATTAATTTGGAAATTAATTAATATCTCTGAAACGGTTTGAGATAGGAAGAGGAATATATTAACAAAAGTTATTCAGAATTGGGTGTAGATTCTACAAATAGGAAGATATATTGGTTGTTTCATTTAAAATAACGAAGATGTTGCCAGTTTTACCTACAATTGACAACACCGCGCTGTCGATAATATTTTATGCTGATAGAGAGTACTCCTGTTATCTTGGTATCCTAATTTTCAAAAGGATATGTTTGCCCGTTCTTCATATACTTCTAATACTCCATCCACCATGAATCATCCTGTATATATGTGCACTTTAAAATGTTCCATTGATTGATAGACCCGATTTGAACCATGTGACCAATTTTTTATTTATTTTTTTTTAAAACACCTTCATCGAGACCTTCATTGATGTTTAATAGAACAGAGTAATACAACTTTGGTGATACAGATGTGTGCACATGGAATGATAACTTACAGTACCTTAGTACTAGAGTGCTTTTAGTAAAAAAATTGAAAATTTTAAAGTGTTCGAAATTTTCTCAAAAATACTCTGCAGTAATATAACATTCGATATTCTGTTGATTGAATTATTGTTATAGGGTAATTTAGCTGACACTTCTGATAACCCCCCAGAAATTGTTTTGGAGGGAAGAAGGGTTGTGGATATTAAATATTTCATCGACTCGCTTATCGAAATGAGTGAACATTGTAAGTATCTTGATTGCTCTCTCCATACTATGTATGTTGTTGGTGAAACCAGAAACGGATTACATTCCACAATCTCTTTCAAGTGCAAAATGTGTAATGTCGTACGACAAATAAATACAGACAATCAAAAGGTTGACATCAATAAAAGTGCAGTGGTAGGTGCACTGAATGTTGGTTCCGGTTACTCCCACTTGGAGCAGATTTGTTCTTCGCTGAATATGCCTGCAATGTCCAAATCACTGTATCAGAAAATACAAGACAACATTATTGATTCTTATGAAGAATCTGCACTTGAAGTGATGAAAGAAGCGGCATTGGAAGAGAAGACATTGGCAATTGAAGCGGGAGAAGTTGATAGTAAAGGAATTCCAATGATAACTGTTGTTTGTGATGGCAGTTGGGCGAAACGCTCCAATAAGTCCAACTATTCCTCACTCTCGGGAGCTGCTGCTATTGTTGGATATAGAACGAAAAAAATTCTCTACTTAGGAGTAAGAAATAAATATTGTATGGTTTGCAATAACGCCAAATCGAAAGATACTGAGCCAAAAGAACACAAATGTTACAGAAATTGGTCTGGGTCAGCCACTAGTATGGAGGCAGATATAATTGCTGAAGGATTTTCTAGGAGCTTAGAAATGTATGGTCTAATTTATAAAAACATGATTGCAGATGGAGACAGCAGCACTTACAAAAAAATATTGGAATTGAATCCATATGACAACACTGTGGTAAAAAAATTGAATGCAAAAATCATCTCTTACGGAATTACTTAAATAAAATGAGGGATTTAGTGAAAAATTCATCTTTGGGTCCACCAAGATTGAGAAAGGAAATTGAAGTAAGTATTTTGTATTGTACTCGCCAATTTCTAAGTGGATATTTTTATTCCAGAAAAAACTGTTGAGATTGAGATACGCTGTCACTAGGGCAATAGCCTACAGAAAAAGTGAAGATTGCACATTCGCGGAGAAAGTGGCGAATTTAAAAAAGGACATTCTAAGTGGTCCTAGTCATGTTTTTGGTGAACACAAGAACTGCCAAAATCTTGGTTACTTTTGTAATGAGCCGCACCAGACACAAGGATCCCTAATGCACGATCTCAAATTATCAGGTAATTGGAGGTTCACTCAGTTAATATAAACAATAAACATGTCATACATGTTATGTTGTGAATTTATGAAAAATTATTTTTAAATTCCAGATCTTCACGACAAAATTGACTCCTATGTCAACCAATTGGCACGACATTCAAGTAGCCTGATTCATGATGTTGATAGCAACATTGTTGAGCAATTCAACGCTGTGATTGCTAAACACATAGGTGGAAAAAGAATAAATTTTACTCAAAGAAGATCTTACCAGGGAAGATGTTCAGCGGCTGTTGTCGCATTTAACACCAGCAAACTCATGAGTAAAATACATACTAAACTGTCAGGCAAGAGTCCTAGTGCTTTGGTAAAAAAATACGACAACAAAACAATTCGTGAAAAATTGAGGAGACAAAGTAAACAAAAAGTAAGCAGAGTGAAAAAAAGAATAGATTTCGGAAAGCTTGACAAGAATTATGGGGATACTTGCCAGAAACCAGATATGACACTAGAGGATTATAAAGAAGCTAAAGGCAAATTTTTAAAAACACTTATTCTATCGCAACAAGAAATAGAGGAGTTAGAAAAACTCACAAGGGAACAAAGCAATTCAGATTTGTGGTTTTTAGAAAGAAGGAAACGATTGACGGCTTCATGGTTTGGCAAAGTTTGTAAAAGGCGGCCTTACACAAGCTGTCAGTCCATCGTTAAAAATATTTTAAAACCTACAGATATGGAAATTCATGCTGACAGTTTGGAATGGGGTAAAAAATACGAGAGTGAAGGGCTAAAAGAACTCTCTGTACTACTTAGGAAAAATATAAACCCTTGTGGCTTGTTTGTGGCCAGAAAGTACCAATTCCTAGCAGCCACTCCGGATGGTCTGATAGAGGAAGAAGGGATCGTTGAAATAAAATGTCCTTTTACCGCCCGAGATCTTACTCCCGAAGAGGCCATCCTCCAAAAAAGAGTAACATTTTGGAAAAATGGTGAAGTCAATACCAACCATGATTGGTATTATCAGATTCAGGGGCAATTATTCGTAACCAATAGGAAATACTGCATATTTGCTGTTTGGACACCAAAAGGCATAAAATATGAAATAATCCTCAGAGATGAGGATTTCTACGAGAAAAAAATGCTTCCCCAGCTAACAAAATTTTATGTTAACTGTCTTTTACCGGAGATTATTGATAGCCGTATTCAGCGAAATATGCCAGTAAAGAATCCAGACTATATAATTCAGGCAATGGCTGAACTAGATCGTAAAAATAAGTTGAAAAAGTAGTTTTCTGAATTTATTTCTAGCAAAAAAATTTTATGTTATAACATTATTTCATGCTTTTTTGTGGCATGTTTACATAGTACGTTTTTGATGGTTGATGTTTATAATTATTATAAATGTATGTAACTATGCTTTTTTAAGCTCCTGTAACATTTACTGGGCAGTTAATATCTTTGAATACGACCTTATCAATAATTGATGCTATTTATCTATCAAGTAAATTTAACGAGAGGTGAAAAAAACGACCCTAAACAAGTCGCAAATTTGCATATGTTAATTATTGTTTTATTTTTCGCAAAATTGTACTAATTTTATGATAAAATCATTCTATTTAAACTGTTTTTTATAGAATAGACGGTATTTTAGTCACAAATTGAATATTTGACATTCCTGTGTCCTGTGTTTTATCTTCATTAAGTTTTAGAATTTTTGGATATGGCCGAAATCTAAAATACTAATGTGTTTTTTTTTCTAAATAAGTATATGGATTGCCTATTTCTGTTTCATAAGGAACACTTTCACAAAGATAAATTTGTGGTAGTAATAGAATCATTTCATTCACTTGACGTTATTCAATTTCAAAAGGAATATCGGTAGTAAGCGGGCCGGAAATTACCCTGAATACGCGAAAAGCTGACGACGCGAAGTATCTGGATATATTGTAGAGGCCGCCTGCTCCCTATATAACAAAATCGGAAAAAGAGCCATACAATTAAAAATACTTGGGAGTTGAGATAATAAAAACATTTTTTTTTTGGAGACCAATGTCATCATATTCTATGTCACTGCGTTTTTATTTTTTCAATTTTACTATTTTATAATTTCGAAAATTCGTAGAAAAAAATCTAATTTTATTTTTTAAAAAAATCACATGCAGTAACACAGATTGAACTTTTACCTATATCCTCTCCAAATTTCAAATTCATATCGTCTTTAATAACTTCACAGTTATGTGGCTACGATTTCATGTTTTTCACGGTCGCAGACGGAACTCTTAACACTTGGTTACAGTAGGCTGAGTAAAAAAGTAAAGTAGACCTTGTCGAGTATGACAGTTTGAAACATTGTCAGCTATAATATCCCTAAGACATTGATAATGTACGAGATAATTTTATGACAATCGAAAGCACGTTGCTTGGTATAGACCGACGCCGAAGGCGGAGGGCTATTACCAAGTAACTTCCTTGAGGTTGTCATAAAATTGAAAATTTTTTTAAAACAATTATTTATATATTAAAAGTTTATAGATTGAGAATCGGCATTGCCAAAACGTGACATTTTGAAATTTATTTGGCAGTTATTATGAAGTCGTCAAAGTTACATAATTTTGTTGTCATAGTGATTGAAAATTTCCCTGGATGGTGTTATCAGTCTAATGTTGAAATGATTGCATGATTTGTGTCACATGACAAGAAATAATGAAACTTAATTAGTTGTTAGAACTGTCAAAATATTTTCACAATAATTAAATTCTTTTCTGAAAATACCAAAAAAATTCAAAAAACTAAATTTTTCATTTCTATGCTAAACCAAAACCAGATAATTAATAGTTTTTGTTGTTAATTTGACTGTTTTTTTTTATATTATATTTATCGTTTTTATCTTATTTTAAATAAAAATAATTAATTTGTGCGGGCTTTAATTAGTTTACATTTAAGTTATTAAAAGGTAGTATTTTTTCTGGTTTCCAAAAAATTAAAAAAACTCTTCACTACAAAACTTTTTGATAGAAATGTAAAATATGTTTAGTATAAATATGTTTTCTGTTTTTGCTGCTTTTTTGGGTGCAACAAAAATGGAAAATCATATATTGGTGGTTACATTGCATCTACAGTGTATTGCACTTAAGAGTGAAACACCCTTATAACTTTTTTTCATTTTTTTCCGATTTAAACCGAATTTCACTCAAAGATAGTGCTCATTAGGATCAACTTATGGCCCAAAAGCCATTTGGCCCTTACTAATGCAAAGCCACCGATATCAAAATAAACGGAAAATCAAAAAAACATATTAGGTATTTTTTTATCGAAAAATTTTATTAACGAAAATTGTTCAGAATTGTTCAAAAACCTTGGGTCCAAAATTTAATCAAAATTAAAAAATATTAATATTTTGTTTCAAAAAATTTTTTAGTCTGAAAATATAATTTTAATGGGTTTATAATTTAATTTTTTATAAAAAAAAACTAAAGAAATACTCTGCACCTAAATACGAATGATAATTATTGATATTGTAAAATTATATTTTCGGACTTAAAATTTTTTTAAATCAAAATATCAATATTTTTTAATTTTGATGAGATTTTGGATTTAAGGTTTGTAGACAATTCTAAACAACTTTCATTGGTAAAATTTTCTGATAAAAAATGTCCAATATGTTTTTTTGATCTTTTGCGTTTATTTTGGGATTGCAGGTGGCTTTGCATTAGTAGGGGCGAATGGTTTTTTGGCCATGAGTTCATCTTAATGGGATCTATCATTGAGTAAAATTTGATTCAAATTGAATAAAAATGAAAAAAGTTATAAGGCTGTTTAACTCTTAAGTGCGATACACTGTATCTATCACTATTGAACATATTTTACAAGACGTCAATTATATGCTTTTATTGGATACGTAATTTGTGATGCATATAATTAGCGATCTAAAACTGTCGTTGTTTTTCCATCATTTAACTGATGTATTAATAAGAAGAAATAAAGACGCTGTGCAAAATATCATGTAGATACGTAAGGATGTTTGAAACTTATTTAAAAAATAAGGATTTGAAATAGGAACATATTGAATGTTACGTCATTATTAAAGCGTATTATATAATATAATCGACGCATTATTGACAACGGTAGAAGAAACGTTAGATGATATTGGTCTCGATATTGGTATATATATACGTCTTTAAAAATACATTAGTATATTTAAAAATAATTTCCGAAAAATGACGGATTCTCGACTAAAAAAATACGTTCATTTAAACTGATGAAGAAACGTAATATTTTCGTTCTCTAAATAAATAAAATATACCATCGATATTATACTAATGATAACATATTATTATTACATCCGTCATTACTAGAGTAATAAATACGTAATTAAAAATACATCAATATGACCGGTACCAAGGTTCGTCAAAATAACGAAGTCTTGAGACGGGTGTACCTCAGAAATTTCGTTTCTTAAATACGGATCCGAAACGTTTTCAGAAACGGTCCTTATCATAGTAAATGACGGACATTATAATAATAATATAAATAAAACGCAACTTATGGCCCCAATAAATACATTTTTAAGAATACGTAAATATGACCGATTACAATTTTAGTTAAACTAACGCTGAAATCTGGGACATTATCGCATCAGAAAATACGTTAGCCACATACGTATTAATAACGTTATTAGTCAAAATAATTATGTATTATTGATGTATTCATGATGGATAATTCCAAAAAATGTTTACCGGGTTATAATAGTTTTACTTGTTTATTTAGATTTAACTACCTACATATTTTATGAAAATCTTAACTTATTATATAAAATGTATTAATCGTATTGTTAAAGTTTTTTACATAAAAAATGTTTTCTATTTGTAGTCTTGTAGCCTGAGGATGTGATGTAATACATTGATCACGAAACCTGTTGCAATAAAAAAGAATTTTGTGGGAACAACACCTTTGTGTTTTTCTTCTTCAATATGAACAACCCACATAGGATTAATACTACGTTAGAAAATTTAATATTTCAAGCTTCGCTTATAACTAACATGTTACTATGGAAATTTTGTTTTGTTTGGCAAAAAAGTATAAAAGAAATGTCAAAATCCAGAGCAGTTAGTCTCATTTTAGCCTTACAAGGTAGATGTGCTCAATTAAGGCAGAAAAACAATTGCAATAAATACAAAAGGGAAACAGATCTAAAAGAAAAAGTTGACAGAAGTGATAAATGTCAACAAAAAAGTGACATTTGGCTAAAATAATTAAAATTATTAATTAAAACTTACTTTCAATAATTATTTGAGCATTTAACTGATGAACAAATCCAGAAATAAAGGGAAATCGGTTCTAACCTTCAAGCATTTAAAGACACCTAAAATAAACAGCAGTAAATAACAAAATAAAAGTGCTAAGGAATGCGAACTTACCCAGTGGTTTAATAAGTAAATAAACATTCCAAAAGTTCCTGTGGTACGTAAATATCCCCATAATCTTTTTAAATAAAGGGAAAAACTTGTGCACAAAAGCGAAGTGGTAAACCGGCAAGGGCCATAATGCAGTAACAGCTGATCACTAAATTGTGAGTTTCTGGAGCTGTAGGAGGAGCCTCAAATCAAACCATAGCCACGTTCACCGTTCAAGAATTCGGAGACCAAAGAACGTTCGGAATACGCGCATAATATTAAAAGGTATTTAGGACTAATTAAAGATCTAGTTGTATTCAAATAAAAATTTAATAAATCATTTACAAATTTAACGTAACTTATGCTAGGTAGTTTTTAAGTTATCGTAGGGAGTTTTCAATTCTTTGTAATTTAAGAGTTCTTTAATCCTCTCTAATTTCAAAGTTGAGAATTGTTAAAATAAATATTCAATCAGTTTTGCAATTATTTTATATCAAGCCTCGAAGAATTTTGTGACTGTCTTTTTGTTAATAAATTGAGATTTTTAAACAAATTTCATTATCTGACAATAAATGTGTTATCATAAAAGCTTTTGTTTCAATAAGTCTCGCTAATATGCTGTTCTCAAGAAACCAAGAACCCTAATCATAAAGAATAAGTAAGTACCCTGAGAAGAGAGAAATAACATCACAAAGTAAATTTAGCACCCACAACGTGGGGCAAACAATTCATAATAATATATAAGTTTGTTTTGTATATAGTTCTGTTATGTTTTATATACAAAATTACCTGTTTTACATTTCTTTGATCATTAGAAAACACTAAATTATTATGTAACCATTACCTAAATTAGATTGAAGACTCGTCTTATATTATGTATATGATCAAAAAAACCAATAAATATTATTATTATTATTACTAATCTTATACTCATGGAGTTTATTATATTTTGAATATTATAGATTTCCTCCAAGAATTCCACTGGTTTTGAATAGCGTCAACTAGTTCTTCTCTATTTTCAGGTCTGAACTGACGCGGTTAGGCATTCCTTATAAATATTAATTGAATATGAAGTAAAATATGACAATTCAAACCAAACCACCTTGTTTTTGACGTTTTTGACAGTTGGTCGCTGGGTCACGTTGTGCGGTCGGATATCACAAGAACCTAATAATAACCCAACACTTAATTTAAGGAACTCTGGAGCGCTATGCTCAACATTACTCGTGAAAATGCGCACACACATTAATGCGAACAACCGATTGCGAAGGATCTCCTCTAACTTAATTCTCGACAAAGTATTGCGAACCATCGCCATATCACATGAGAAACGCGAATGGTCGATATGACAACACTGTTCTAGCTACGATTTAAACGTAATTTTGACAGTTGGTTTTGAGGTTATTATTATTTACATCCAAAAGTTGGTGTGTCATTGAGGAAAAATGAATAAACTACCACTGAGAAAAGCATTAGCCAAAAAAATTAGTGGGAGTCAGAAAAAAACTATAATGGAATTTATGAAAAAAAATCCAGATTTGTGTAGTGGAAAACATACCAAGAATTTCACACAGAAACATTCTCAGATGCTGTGGCAAACCCTAACAACTGAGGTAAATAGCATGGCTTGCTACGGGGGCCCCATTAAAGACGGGAAAGGTTGGAGAAAGGTAGGGTAGTGCGAAGTTAAAATACAGTACTTAATTAAAATCTCTTTTTAGACTTGGCAGGACTTAAAATCACGAACAAAAATCAAAATCAGCACCGAAAGGCGTGAAATGCGGGCTACGGGCGGCGGTAGTTTTAAAAAAGACCCGCTCACTAATGAGGAAGGAGACATGCTGTCTATAATTAAAAAAGTTTGTAGTGATGGAAATGAGAATATAGCAGAATCCAATTGTACAAAAAATTTTCCTGGTAGAATTTATATTTAAGTATTTTTATTGTAGTATTGATTTTCTGAAAATTACCCGAGTCAAGATAGTTCAAATTTTGGGTAAACCTAGACAAAAATAATATAAAGCTAATTTTTGGTACAGATCATAATTGAGGGCTAAATAGTAATATACTAAAAGTCCTGGAGAATCCTCCTTCCGCAACCCCCTTTTTTCACCCCCCAAACCTCCCCCTTTTAATATTTTGGTGATTTACTCGAGAACTATCCACTTTAAGGAAGAATGTCAAGTGAGCATTTTTGAAGCTGACAAAATTTCCCTTCCAAAGACGTATCGCGAGCCCATATAGTACCACGTGGTACACGCCAGTGGCGTATCAAAAGAAAGTCTGCCTCGAGATTAATTGAAATTTCTTAAAGGACACGTCGAATTTACTGATTTTAACCAAAAACTATAAGCTTGACGAAAAATATCGTTACCAATTTTTTTGTAGGTGATAAAATTGCAAATCCATTGATGTATAGAACGACCCCCCAGAACCAAAAATATTGAAACTGCTGTTTAATTTATACGTACATAACGTAAACATAAAATAAACAATTGAATTTAACGTAACGTAAACATAAAAAAATAAACAACGTAAACATAAATGTAAACTATAAAACACTATTTACACAGTTAAGTACAAACACCTCAGTAGTTTAAAACTTCGGCCCTTTCGGAAGGTCCGGGTCTCGCATCCAGTCTGGATTAGTGGGAGAGGGAGGGGGAGGAGAGACGAGGGTTTCTGTAGGTGGAAGCGAGTCGTCATATGTTGTTGGGTCATCCACATCCTCGTCCTCCTCGTCCAGGACGATAGGGGTGGCGTTGCTGCAACTTCACCCTTGGTAAAAGGATAGGATAGAGCACTTGAGCCCTGCCCTTCTGCAAGTGCACGGCCCTAATCACCCTTTCTTGCATTTGCAAGCCACCATTTTAAGCAGGGTTTGAGGAGCGGGCTCTGCGCACATTGTGACTGGCATGAGACCTTGTTCGCTGGTAGCCCATCCCCAGTCACACGGGTTTTTGTCGACCCCCAACCATATTTGCACCCGGCGATAGGTCCTCCAAGAATGATATTTTGCAGCCTCTGTGGTGGGTGGGAGGCGGCCAATTTTACAAATGCTGAATATCGCAGAGTGTTCAGCGTTCCCTCGTCTTCTTCGTAGAGGATCATCAAGTTTTTCTCGCCAGCATTTCCTACTTCTTCCTGGTTGGAGTTTGGATCGAGGAATATGCTGGCGAGGGTCTATCCAGTGGGTTTTCTTTTGAAGACGTTGCACCACTTCATCTTGCCTTGCCAGAAAAGGGTAGAGGTGGTGTCACACCCACTGATGGCATTCAGGAACAAAACCGTCTGTGGTACTTGCATTTCTCCACATGTGAAGGAATTTGCTGGATATTGGGCGCACTCTGACCCATCTCTGCCGCCTTTCTGAAAGTACACGTTCGTATGTAGAGAGCTTAAGCCGTTGAGAAGGACCAGTAGGTCGACGTCCTCTCCAATGATGAAAACTTGGTCGAACGATGAGTTCTTGGAGAGGGCAGTCCTCACTATATCAGCATCGCCGTCTTCTTGAGTTTGATGTACCTCGATACCATGCCTCTCAAATTCAGTACCTACGCATCATGGTGATCAGTTAGATTCATTTGAGAGCCAGTTTTGCTTGGGACACTTGATGGGTGTTGATTCATCAAACAAAATGTCACTGCAGGAGAGAGTAGCAGAACGTCGCAGACGTTCAGCTGATTTAGTGCATCTTGTGGGTATCCATCAAAAACCACAGCTACGTTTTTACCAAAGCGGTTGACAACGTAGCTGACGTATCTCGCCACAATGGCTCTGACTGAATCATATATATGTATATTCGCCACATTTCATTGTAAATAAAACAAGAAAAACGGTACCTATGTAATTTTGTTTGTTTAATGAATTTTCGGTATTTGTTTAGTATTTGTTTAGTGTATGTTTATTTGAAGCCATATGTTACATCTAAAATGTTAAATTCAAATTCTTGCACGTTTTTTTAAAGAAATATGTACCAACATTACTCAGTACAATGTTTTCCCAAAATCCGATGTTATACTATTGTTTCGTTATTGAGGAAACTATGAGGCCTAGAGGCACCATTTTGGGATCAAATTGAAGCTAATTCAATTATCTACAAATTCATTTTAATTACTTTTCTCTAGGAGCATTAGTTTAGTCGGTACGTGTCTTAGAAAATGACCCTACCGATAAATTTTCACTTTTTAGAAAAAATTGCCCATCTTTCACTGGCTGTATCTCCGCAACCAATGGACCTAGAGAGCTGTGGTTGGGCTAAAATTGCAGCAAATTTAATTTTCTTTACAAAAGAATAGAATGAATATACCCGAAAAACGCTTTCTTAAGTTATTTAAAAAAAAAAAAATGCAAAAAGTGTCAGAATTTCGCAGTTTTTCGAGCACCACGGGAGTAGCACAGGGTTTTCAGGGTTGCAACTTGGGTCCTAATAATATATAAAACAATCGTAGATACATGCGCGTTTGCGATGTTTGCCTTTTCTTGTGTCGATATTGACTGGCCTAATATTGGTAGCAAAAATTAATTTGCTCCTGATTTACGTAAAGCTGAGAAGTCTCGGATAAACTTTTAATTTTTTTTGGCTGAAGTAATTGCGATGAACTTCTAAAAGATTCGCAAGTAAACCACCTTTTAATGGTCGTTTTAGAGAAAAATATGTTTTTTCTAAAAAAATGATGCTCAGATCAAAAAAACTGAGAATAAATAGCAAAAAGTATATTTTTTAAAAGTAACCCTTCATTTGATACGCCACTGGTGGGTGCCATGTGCTACTGAATATGGATTGCGATACGTCATTGGAAAGGGATTTTTATCAGCTTCAAAAATGCTCACTTGACATTTTTACGTAAAGTTGATAGTTTTCGAGAAAGTCACCAAAATACTAAAAGGGGGGGGTTTGGGGGGCAAAAAAAGGAGGTTGCGGAAGGAGGATTCTCCAGGACTTTTAGTATGTTGCAATTTAGCCCTCAGGCATGATCTCTACCAAAAATCAGCTTTATATTATTTTTGTCTAGGTCAAATGCTATCTTGACTCGGGTAAATGTTCTGTTTATTATTCAGCACTAGATGACAATGCTTACGAGCGCGATTCATGCATCAAAGGAGACAATGGCACACAACTTGATCAAGACATAATATGTCTTGCTATTATCAGAGGAAGTATTAGATGAAAATATACCCATGATCGAACCACTTGAAAAAATCCAAACGCCAAGAAGGACCATTCCCAAAAGAAAAACAACTAAATTGAGAAACTCTGTAGCTGCTACAGCCAATTATGCAGAAAACTTAAAAGAAAAAATTAATGGAATCATATTATTCAAAAAAACTTGAGATTATGGGTGAGATAGTTATCATAAAGAAAGCAAAAGTGGCTGCACTGGAAAGAATCGCCGACACTCTGCAAGAATTTTTCTAAATCCTTGCGGAAAAGTGACTGTGTTCCTTCAATATAATAATAATCAATGTTGTATTTCAAGTTACTTTTCTGTTCTGTTTCTCGTTTAATTATTTTATAATGTTAATTCCTAAGGGAAATAAGTTTCATATTCGTTTTCATAATAGAAATATATTATAATTTTTATGCACATGTGTAATTAATATACAATCTAGTTGCAAAAACATTATGTACTAATCTTCTTCGAGCTCTGCGGCCATGAAGAAGTTCTGGATTCACACGCCTCATAACACCATCCTCAATATTATCTTCTACGTTTACATTACCGGCATCTCTGTACATACCTTAAATTTCCAAGGGTACAAATTTTTTATAATTCACTTACCAAGGTCAATATCCATGTCTCTTAATGCATCATCACCTTCATCATCTCCGAAAAGAACTTCAGGCAAGTTGTGCTCAATGCATAGATTATGTAAAACCACACAAGCGTTTATGATATTGCTGGCAGTCTCTGGATCATAATGCAAGACTCTATGTTTAAGCAGACATCTGAATCGCATTTTCAAAACCCCGTTACATCGTTCTATGATATAGATTTATGGGATGCTTGTTACAGGTGTTCCGCAGTTCCAGCAGCAGGCTCATCTTCAAATAGTTTCATAAGCCATGTCCTTAGGGGGTATCCAGAATCTCCTTAAAATGTAATTAGGTATTAATTATAATAATGTTGGATATGGAATAAAAGTTACTGGAGATTTACCCAACAAAAAGTAATCGTTATATCCATTTCTATGTAAATTCCTGAGCGAATCTTGCGAATTCGAATTAGCCCATATAAATGAATCATGGGTACTCCCCGGGTACTAACGTTCAAAATCTTGAGATTACTATCACAAATCTAGAAGCACATGGATAACACAATTATTTATATACAAATCTATGTACAAACTTACCAGTTGTGTTTATGGAATGGTACTGCTTGCGATTTACATATACATGCACTGGATGCAGAGGGTCTTCACTATGAGGAGGGAAAATCGCTACATGAGTGCATCCGATAACACCAGACATGTTATGTTTTCTATAAAATCTAAAATAGTGACCAATTAGTTATAATTTATGAGCTTATACTCGAGCCTAACTGCATCTAGTTCCCCCAAATTTCGTGGAAACTCAACGAATCTATTCAATATTTCAGGTTGATTGAGCGCATTCACAACTTCATGAATACTTCGGCTAACTGAAGACTGAGACATACCCAAAAACCAACTGGAACCAATATCATTTTGATAACTACCAGGGGACGTATACTCAGAACGCGCATTTTTCCATTCGCATATAGAATATGCGTTGGGTTAAATGCGCCTTCGCATTAAATACCTTATTCTTCACACTTCGAAAGCGGCTGTCGCATTTTATATTCGAAGGTCGAGTTGGCAACAACGCAAATTCAACAGCTGATTAGTTTGTTTGTGTGACATGTCATGTCAATCTTGTTTTTAATTTGTTGGCGGTTCTGAAAATTTTATATTCATTCCGGTATGTACCACGCTTATAAATTATTTTAAATGTAGTAGTATAGTCGAGTAAACTTTAACTTGGCGTGTGGATGAGTTGATATTGTGCATACTATTTCATTTTCTCTTGCACACAAAGTTAAAGCAATAACCCAAAAACATTGTTCACGTATGTTTATACGTAAACAATGGTTTTGGGCCATTGCTTTAATTTTGTGTGCAAGAGAAAATACAATAACACGCACAATATCAACTCATCCACACGCCAAGTTAAAGTTTACTCGACTATAACTATGTAAATTAATTTTAGTTTTTTAAAATGGATGGTAACCGAAAAAAGGGCCCTCATAAAAGTCAACATCAAACTACTCTCCTTACAGAATTTATAAAAATAAATCCTGCAATGTTATGTCACAAATTTACACAAAAATGGACACACCAACATTATGTACAAAAATGGTGTGAAATTGCAGAAATATTGAATGCCATTCCTGGAGGAGCAAATAAAGTGTGGAAATCGTGGAGAAAGGCGAGTAACTCTCTTATTATTTAGTTTTTTTTCTAAAGTCTATGATTAATTACAAATTAATAATTGCAGACTTGGCAGGACACTAGTAGCCGAGCTAAAAAAAAATTTTCGCAAAATAAACAGCATGCGAGAGGAACTGGTGGTGGCAAACCATTACCATCAGATGACTACACAGAAAATGAAATTGGTGTTCTTAGTATTATTAAAACTGTATCAATTGAAGGACATAAGGAAGTTGCTGAATCAACTGTTAAGATAAATTTGGATTCCCCATTATTCATAATGGCTGATAATAACAATGAAGATGAAAATTATGGTCAGAATATAGAGGAACTTTATGAAGTTTTACCATTAGCGACAAATCCTAGAGAAGAGAGTGAAGCTAGAGAAGCATATGAAGAAATAGACCTAATCCCAACAACTGCCGACCAATCCGATAGAAGTGTACCAAAAAAACTTTCCAAGGCGAAAGAGTTAGCAAGTGCTATTGCTCATTTTAAGGATGTGACAGCAGAAAAAAATAATATAAAGAAAGCTTATTATGCAGAAAAGATCAATATAGTAAAAAAATATTATGAACAAAAAATTGTCATTATGCAGCAGATTTCGGACACCAATATTAGAAGCTGCGAAGCTATGAAAAAATTGGCTGATAGTGTACAGATCATTTCGGAGATTATTGCATGACTTTCTTTTCTTGATACAGGGGCTCCCAAAAAGTGTGCAGCACCCCTATAAAATGAAATTTTTCTTTAAGTGAATAGTTCACTTTAAAAAAAATTATAGAAAAGAAAACGTCTATTCTGGCTTGTTCCCAATTTTCTATGTCCTTATATTTAATTCAGGCGTACGGGGTGCGCAATAATTAAGAAAAGTGGCTTTTTGTCTAGGTAAATTGTATTTTTCATTCGTCCTATCAAAAATTGTCAAAGAAAAAGCTTCTTAGAATTCAATTTTATAGCAGAGTACTGAAAATTGGATCGTTGTTGGTATGTAAATTATTTTTCAAAACTGTCACACTTTACAAAAAAATGTATAGAAAAGAAAATGTTTATGCTGACTTGTTCTTGGTGTTCCTATTTTTAATTACTTTTCCTTTGACAATTTTTGATAGGACGTATGAAAAATATAATTTACCTAGACAAAAAACCACTTTTAATATGAAAAGTAGTTTACCTAAACAAAAACAACACTTTTCTGAATTATTGCACACTCTGCATGCCTGATTTGAGTATAAGAGCATGGAAAAGCAAGAACAAGTCACCATAAACATTTTATGTTCTATAACTTTTTTCTGAAGTGAATAGTTGTCATTTTATAAGAGTGTTGCACACATTTTGGAATATCCTGTATAATATAGAATAGAGCATCATAAAGATTATAGAATATAAAAGTGTTTGTTTTCCAAAGATTTTTTCCATTATGATTGAGGTAAAATTTATTAACTGAAACTGATAAAATAAAAGAATTGTTTAGTTTCTCAACTGTTTTTTTTATTTCGTAATTAGAATTCAAAAAAATATGAATTTTAAATGTTAAAAATTTTGATGTTTTAAATATCACAAAATCAAATAATCATTCAATCAATCAAATATGTTAACGAGTCAAAAGATGGCAGACAGCTTTTTAATAGCAAACAAAATGAAAATGTCAATTCAATGTTCTTATTAAATGAGCTCTAACTCGACGCCCTTCTGCAAGCTCTGCATTTACTCGAGCAACTGCTACAAGGTTTTCCTCTTCATTATTTTTGTGATCCTCAAACATTCCAAAATCAAGGTGATCAGGTAAATCATCGACAAGTTCTGGAATATTGTGCTCTATACAAAGATTGTGCAAAACCACACAAGCATTAATGATATGCCCAGCAAAAGCTGGACTATAATTTAGAACACGATCCTTCAAGAGACATCTAAATCGTTTTTTCAAAACACCATTGCATCTTTCTATTTTACTTCGAATGATTTTTATTTTTGACTGAAAATGGTGCTCTGGTGTACCTTGTAGTGGTATATAGTTTAATGGCGTTATGAGCCAAGGCCTCAACGGGTATCCCGAATCTCCTACAAAATGGAATAATAATTATTACTTAGCTTATCATAATGTAATTATGGTCTAAATGTTATTCAGTATACGTAAATAAATAGTTCAACAGGGACATTACCTAAAAAATAATAACCCTGATGATGTCCAGCTGTGTGAAGACGACGAATTTCAGCTTGTACCATGGAGTTGTTCCAAATGTACGCATCATGGATGCTTCCTGGAAACATCGCATTTACGTTTAATATTTTAAGATTATGGTCGCAAATCTACAATTTGTTTGCACAATAATTATTATAAACAGCTGCTATTGATTTTAAAACTTACAAGCTGAACATTTAAGGAGTGACAATGTTTCCGATTCACATAAATATGTTCAGGATGTACTTCATCATTATTATTGGGTGGTACAATTGCAACATGGGTACAATCAATTATACCAATAATGCCAGGAAAATTATATTGGCGATAAAAGCTGCAGTAAAAAAAAATAATTATTGTCATAACAAGACATTAGAGTAATAATACCTATACCTAGTACGAATGCTGTTTAATTCATCTATAGTAGAGGGAAACTTTACAAAGCGATTAAACACCTCTGGATTATTCAAAGCGTTTGAGACTTCATGTAAGCTTCGACTAACAGTTGGTTGAGTTACACAAAAAACTTTTTTGTCCCAACATCCATTTGATAGCTACCACTAGCATAAAATCGTAAAGCCAGCAGTACCTAGAAATAAATAGCCTATGAATGGAAAGAAAATTTTTGTGTGTGTAGGAATATATACCCACCTAGACAACACAAGTACATTCAATAAATGTCCAGTGGACATATATACCTATATATTACCTTGGTTTTGACATCAATATCTCTTTCTCTTCTTACAGGTATCAAATAGGGCGTCAAAACATCTATTAAATAATTTGTTAATTCCTTGGACAAACGAAACATTTTTATAAAAGCTCTTTCAGATAACTCTTCAAATGGATCTCTTCGTTTATCATAAACGCGAGCTGCACGATTTCCAGCCTCTTCTAGTTCATCTAAAAGTAACAAATGCAGGAATTCTTCTGCCATTCTAGAAAAGAATCGGAAAAAGGAATCACCTGTATATCAATGTGACATTATCCTAAAGTGTCATTAATTATTACTTATACAGGGAGCGGCAAAATAGACTTTACAATTTGAAATTGCTCTAAAATCAATATGCATTTTTTAAGCGTGCAATGTTTCTATCCATTAAATAAAGCATTCTTTGGAGTTTTTTGAACAGGTGTCAAAATATTAGGTCGGCAGAATTTACTTTATAATTTCAACTAGAAATAAATATTTTATTTGTGAAGTAACAAGATTTAATAAAGAATTTTACCAAGAAAATTCGAGTTATTTTCCATCTCCATACACTCTTCTAACCGATGAACGAAATTACTCATTACGGCTCGTAACACCGCGCCAGGAATTCCATGAATTTCATCGCTAAGCTCTTCCTTTAATTTTTCGAAGTTTCGTGGCTCTCGTCGAAATACCCGACTTTTGAGAAAACCCCACAAAAAATAATCGGGTGCAGTCAAATCGGGTGATCTGGCGGGCCAGTTTATGTCATCACGGCGTGAGATTAGACGTAAAGGGAAAAGTTCTCTAGAGACAGTTAAACTTACATCTTTTGATTTTTTGCGTGTTTACTGATCGCAGACGATCTGAATGTTTAGAGTTGACAACGG
The DNA here is from genome assembly GCA_963680705.1 of Rhagium mordax. Classification (NCBI taxonomy): domain Eukaryota; kingdom Metazoa; phylum Arthropoda; class Insecta; order Coleoptera; family Cerambycidae; genus Rhagium; species Rhagium mordax. The sequence goes on from OY796656.1 coordinate 45,614,062, forward strand.
ATCGTCCAGTTTACCATTTTTTGACCCAACACATAATTGTTGGACGCGACGGAACATTTCTCACGCCAAAAGTTCTTCTAAAATCACGTTACACTTGAATAATACTATTATTTTTTATAAAATTTTCAACACAAAAAATTCGTTTGTCTATACGCCAGTCATTCATTTTGACACATGTCAAAGAAACTTCAAAGCATGCTTTATTTAATGGATAGAAACATCACAGGTTTAAAAAATACATATTGATTTTAGAGCAATTTTAAATTGTAAAGTCTATTCTGCCGCTCCCTGTATTATACTTACATTAGGGTAAAATTCTCGATCATACATATGGTCAAATGGTAAAATGAAATATTTTGCCACAAAAGTAGGGTTAAGATAACACATTACTATCGTTCTTTTCAGCATTCACCTGAAATTTAGCATTCGCTACACTTTCGCCCGAGTGAAAATTAAACGAAGGGCTGAGAATGCAACCATTCGCATTTTAATAAGATGCACGTGCGCATTTAAAAATGCACGTTCTGAGTATACGTCCCCAGTTGCAAATAATCTTAGTGTCGCCAGCACTCTACAAAGACAATCATATTTATATAGGTTTCAAGATTAAAATAATACAACAATATTTACTTTTCATGAACGCCCAAATATGTGTTTCTCACCTTTGGAGATAAAAATGGTTCTACTGCCTCCACGAAAAAATAAAAAAGTTCTTTTGTTAACCTATAAATTTTACGAAATTCTTCATTGGTCGGCTCATCTACAGGATTTCTGATTTGCCAAAACCCTGAGCCACTCTTCCAGCTTAATTATATTCAACTATTTCCAATTCTTCTACTAGCTCCAGGAAAACTAATTCATCCATTTTCACTAATCATAAAATTTTCATATATTTGAAATTAGCATGTTTGCGAAACAACTGTCACAACTATACACGCAAACTCGTCACGATTACCCGACCCCGCTCGCTGTTTCTGCGAGTGGCAAAAGCGTGTGCGCTTAGTAAACGAGTGGTCAAGAATGCCGAAATGTCAGATTTCGTTCGTTTCGCATACTTTGCGATTAACCTTGGAAATTACGAGTGCCCGAGAATAGGGCCCCTGGAGGGTGATTTTTGAGAACGTTCACTTAAAAGGGTGTTCGTCTAAAAACGTGACCTTCCGAACGAGTGTAAATTATAATGCCAATTTTCGAGCGTACTCACTTCGTTTTCTTGCTCGTTTATTAGTGAGGAGTGAACCTGGCAACGTCGCGAATTTACAGCTGATCTGTAACATAACCACGATTTATGATTTATGTCATTTGCTTTGGTGTCATCTTGCAGTTTTGTACGTCCACGTGTTTCCTTGTAGTTTGCAATTTTTATTATAAACAATATCGTCGGCAACAGAAAAAAATGCAAATATATCCGAGAGGCAGAAAAAGCTCCTTGAAGAATTTATGAAAAAAAAAATCCGGAGTTATTAAGCGGAAAATTTAGAAATACTTTCCCTAATGCCCAAAATAAATGGAAGGAGGTTGCAGCCCTTTTGAATAGCATTCCCGGGTCAATTAATATTACTCATCTACCATTAAGTTGCCCAGTGCAAAAAGCTGCATGAGATCTTCCATGTTAGAGAATATTTGGTATTGTGTTTCCTGATAAAAGCCACAGAACTGTGTCTCTGTACCAAAAACATTTTTTTTAAATTTAAATCTACACAAATAAAGAAATAAGTAAACATAACCTGTACCATTTGACAGGACGAGCGGTTCGCTAATGACATGCGAGTTGTTTTAGACCGCTACCTCAAAAACGATTGCGAATAAGAGCATTCGTTTAAAAGCGAAGGGTCAAAAATTGTATTTTAATAATATTCGTCAATTATAGTGTTCGATTTCAAAAACGAGCGCTCAAAAATAGGAGGGCGAGTTTTGAGAACGTTCACTTAAAAGGGTGTTCATCTAAAAACGTGACCTTCCGAACGAGTGTAAATTATAATGCCAATTTTCGAGCGTACTCGCTTTGCTTTGGTGACATCTTGCAGTTTTTTACGTCCACGTGTTTCATTGTAGTGTGCAATTTTTATAATAAACAATGTTGTCGGCAACAGGAAAAAATGTAAATATGTCCGGAAGCAGAAAAAGCTCCTTGTGGAATTCATGAGTTATTAAGCGGAAAATTTAAAAATACTTTTACTAAAATTGATGCCAAAAATAAATGGAAGGAGGTTGCAGCCCGTTGGAATAGTATTCCCTGGTCAATTAAGGAATGGAAGGCATGGAGGACGGTAAGATATTTATAGTATAATATTAAAAAAACAATTTAATAATTTAATTGCTCTTTTTCAGAGTTGACAACATTTGAAAAGTAGAACAAAAGTAAAAGAGAGCAACAATAACAAAAGTGCTAGAAAAACCGGAGGAGGCTCATATGAAGGAGACGTTATTACGACTGTAGAGGAGGAGGTCCTCAGTATTTTAAAAAAAGTTTCGATAGAGGGCCACGATAACGAGTCAGTGGCTCATTTTAATGACAATTTAACCTTCTTGGTCAGTGAGGAGGTGGTGACGGAGGAACCGTCGGAAGAAGGTGTAGAAGATGTATAGAACAGATGCTGTGGTAAAGGCCACGGAGGAACCATCATTTAATTTAAACTATGTGGAAAATGTGAAATCCCCTATTGCCGGTTCGAGTCATGAAGTTCTTCGAAACGTGTTCACTATTCCAGAAGGGGATCCGAAACCAAATGAAGACAGTGGAAACTCTTCTGGTGGAAAAATTGCACTAAAGAACTTACCAAAGAAAACATTGAACCTAATTAATGCTGCAACGGCAGCTACATCATTTAAGGATAATTTAGATATAAAATTAACCATAAAGGAAAGTTATTATAAGAGAAAATTAGAAATAATGGACGTGGCGCTGGTACTTAAAAGAAGAAACGCTGTAGCATTGGAAAACATTTCAAAACACTTACAAAACTTGCACAATGCCACTATGTAGTTAAGTTAGTAGCTTAATTTAGTTGAGATTGGTTAGTAGTTTCTTAGTTAGTTCTGTTCAATATTAAGGCTTTTGTCCTTCCCTTTTGACTATAAGTTGTTTAATTTTAGTATTTTGATAATTTAGTGTTTTGTCAAAGAATCGCTGTGCAATTCTAATTGGCACCTCATTAAATATGAGACTGTAAATAAATTCTAAATAATTGTAATTACATTTATTATTAAAATGTAAACTTGATCTTCTTACTATTTTTACATAAACTGTATGCATTATTTTCTTTACGGGCATTTAAATTTCTGGCCATTGCATTTCTAGATTTTCTTCCTGCAAGTAATTCTGGATTCACTTTCCTTACTGCGGCATTTTCTTGGTCTTGATCACGGTTTTTTTCTGGAAGAAAGTTTTGCATAATTATTCCCAAGTGTAAATCATCAATATCATCATCACCTTCGGGCACTTTGTATTCAATACACATATGTGCAGTACCACACACGCATTTATAATGTTGCAGGCCACTGCGGGTTTGTAATGAAGCACTCTGTCTTTTAACAAACATCGAAATCTTGCTTTCAAAACCCCATTGCAACATTCTATTTTGACTCTAGTGGACTCTTAGAACACGATTAAACTTCCCTTGGTCGTCATTTTGTACCTCATCGAAAGGTGTAAGTAACCGTGGGCGCAGAGGATATCCAGAATCGTCAATCAGAAAGTAATCGACATGTCCAGCTTCATGTCGATTACTTTCTCAACAATGTCTGAACATTCGACCTACCCCAGATGTAGGCATCATGTGTACTTCCTGGATACTTCGCATTTGAATTAATTATACGAGGATTCGCGTCACAAATCAACTGTACATTAACTGAATGATATTGTTTTCTGTTCACGTTCTGTTCTGTTCTGGATAGTTTGGATCATCAATTTTCGGGGAAACAATGGCCACATGTGTACAATCGATACACCCAACTACACCAGCCTAATTTTATTTAGCTTTTCGAAAGAATCTGGGAAACACACCCCCTCACTAAATATGTCTCGATTAGTTAATGCTGCAGTGACTTCCTTCACCACTCGACTAACTGTGGACTGACAAACATCTAAAAATTTGTTGCCACCAACATCCAGCTGATAACTACCAGTTGCATAGAATTTGAGAGCAATTAAAATATAAAACACAAAATTGCACATTGGATAGGTTACTGTAGACAGAGAGTATCGAAAGAAATATAAATATTTACCTTTGTCTGAACATCCAAGTCGGTGGCTCTCTGTTTAGGTACTATGTATGGCTGCAGTCTTTCAACCAAATACAGACACAAATCTCTTGATACTCCAAACATCTTAATAAACATTTTCTCGCTCAATTCCGCAAAACGGTCTCGGAAGACACGAATGTTGTTAGGGTAATATTCTTCATCTGCCATTTCTGAGTTGCCCAGTGCAAAAAGCTGCATGAGATCTTCCATGTTAGAGAATATATAGAGAATAAAGGAAATAAGTAAACATAACCACCATTTGACAGGACGAGCCGTTCGCTAATGACATGCGAGTTGTTTTCGACAGCTACCTCAAAAACGATTGCAAATAAAAGCATTCGTTTAAAAGCGGAAAGTCAAAAATTGCATTTTAATAATATTCGTCTATGAGTGTTCGCTTTTAAAAACGAACGCTCAAAAATCGCCCTCCTGGGTCACTAACTTCGGTTACGTTTTCGTAAATCCCTAAATTCTATAGGTAGGTCTCAAAACTGATGAATGACAAATTAAATTAACTTAGAACTATGAGATACTAACTACCAATTACTAAAACCAAAGCTGAATTTATACGTTCCACCGTGAGCTAACAGTTTACTTGTACAACAAATCACAGGACAGGAAATTAGTATTCAACCAATCAGCATTAGTTGTTAATAAACATGTTCTGGTTGCAACGACGCGAAAATATGTTTTAAATCACATTTGTTTATTCGTTGGGACAATAGAAAGAATAAAATGTCGGATCGTAAGCAGGTAAAATTCTTACGTTCAAGGTCATATTTACACCGCTTTACTATTACAGCGCACTATTGCCAAATTGGTTGAAGTAATTATCGTTTCCACATTACACATTCCAAAAAATTCCTTTTTGTGGTGCTTTTAGTAATATTTCCTTTTCTTTCTAATTACACATTGTGGAGGGTAATTAATTTATTATGTGAACAGTTAGTTGTAAATAAATTAAGCATATTTGATGTTTTCTAATAACAAATCTTATTTTAGAGATTCATGAATTTATAAAGATACAAAATCAAGACATATCAACGGACTCATAACATGGCAAAGCGTTCTTTTTGGCAGTTTTAAAAATAATAGAAACAAAGTAGGCACACTTGAAATTAGAAATATGAAAACGTTGTGGGAATTGGTCGCAGTTGATGCCAACATAATATGCGGTACAAGAGTAACGCGAGCACATTATGAGAATAGATGGAAAGTGATTGATCGGAATTACAAGAAGGCAATAAATATTAACAGTAATACTGGAAGAGGTTGTAAAACTTTTGAATAGCAATCGGAATTGGATGATATTTTTCAACATAAAAAGAATATTCATCCAGAAATATTGTTATCTTCTGATACAATTTATGTATTCAGAATTAAATAAGAGAAATGCTCCTATTGAAACCTATTCTGTAAAAAATGCTCCCTCATCTAGTTCAAAAGAAAATCCAACACAAAAAAACATTTCCATTAAAAAGGAACAGATTGGTGAATAAAGTTTCAACCCTAGAACTAATAAGAGAGGATAAAAAAACATGAGAAAATATTGGCAATACAAAAAGAAAAGTTGAAGATCGAAAAATTAAATATTAGCGGAAAAAAAAATTTAAAAAGGAAACAGAATGTTCTTGTAAAAGAAAAAAATAAAATACTAAAAACATATTTGACTTATACTACGCAATATGTATCTGACCCTTACCTCTTTGAATGATTATGTTAATCATTAAGACTGGTTGTATGGTATTGGAGTCCATTATAAAAATTAGCAGAAATAGTCGTCTAGCCTCATTTTTAGCGTCATAAGCAAAAGGTATTAAAAATTAGCTAGGTGACTATTTTTGCAAACAAAGCTATTATTTATTTATAGTGACAATAGTTGCATTTGCTGTATCCAAGGTAGTTATCTATCTAGTAAATATAACAAAAGGTAGATATATATACTGGCACTTATTGTTTTTTGAGATTTTTTATTATTTATTTCTATTGAAACTGTTTATGTTTTGTTAAAGCTGTACTTATATTACTTTTGTTTTTCGGTTCATAAATTAAAGTCTCGTAAAACTGTATATTTGTATATATTTCATCCTGATTAGGATATTTCTGACACATACAAATATATCTTCTAATATAGGTATTTATCTAAAAAATATAGTTACCCAGTTGAATACTGGAAAATAAATATCTGCGCCCCTGACTTTACGTAAAAAAAATAGTAGGAGGGTTTTGCAACAAATGGAATAATATAATAAAATATTAATTGTTTGTTCTCAAGTTATACTCTTTAATTTAAGATGGAGAATAAATGCGTAGCCCTTAGGTTTTAGATACATATCAATATAAGAAATAAGATTAGTTTTTAGATACATATCATTTATTAGTTGATTGAAAATATTTCTTAGTAATTTTTAGTTGCACAGATTCGTTCTTACACTTTATCATTTTACATATTGGCCTAGTAGGGTCAGGTGGGGTTATTGTAAATTAGGGGTAAATGTAAACGGTTCAAATTAAAAATGTTTTATAACTAGTATCACTATTCTCGAATAGATGGCACCAATGTCGGTTTCAACGAGTAGTTAAATTCCGAAATGTATTCCAGCGAGTGCGCATGCGCGAATGAACTGTCAACATCTGTTGGTTCTGTGATCAACAGATAATGAGGTTATGTTATGTTATTTGATTTGTTCGCTTTGTTTTCGTTGTGTGGTTTTCGTCCCGAAACTATAAAAAAATGCCGGTTACGTGCAAAATTTACAATAAAACATATAGCACTCAGTTTAATTTATACAAACATTGTCGCAGTAAGCACGGAGAAAACCATGAATATTCTTACGACGAATCTGTCTTTAATTTTAAATGCCTAGAGTGTAAGTGCTCCTACCCAAAAAATGTTAATGTTAATCTTTGTGACCATTTGAGAAAGGAACACAATCAGAAAATAGAAGAAGAAAAATTGGAATTTGGAAGCTTAGAAGGTATCTAACATTCACATTCAAACTTCGAGGTACCTACCAATACCCACATATCTCAATTACACCCTTTGTAAAACTAGTGTTTTTAACAACAGTTCTTTTACCTATAATTTGTAGTACTCCGGTTATTTTTATAGATTTTCTATCATGGAAATGTGACTTAGAGCAACGGGAACTCGTTAACTATGTTGTCCTCGCTGGAGAAAAAAAGTTGAATCCCTCTTTTGAAAAGCAGTATTTTGTGTGCAATAGAAGTGGTAAATAAATTATGAATTATACTAAAGCGTTTCCCTCTTCCGATGAAAACAATGTAGTATGTCTATTTCGCGCTAGATGTCCACAAGTTTAAAGCAACTCAAAGAAATTACTCTTACTTACCGACTGTATGTCCCCTGCTTTATCGACTATTCGAGACGCATCACTTTTCTTTCTTGTGTTTGATGTTCACGACGTCTGAAAATCGGTGTTTATTAGAAATGGGAAAGCACAAGCGAAAATTAAGCACATCTTCGTCGTTTTCGAGTAGTGACGACTCGGAAGCAATGTATTGGCGCTTAAAGTGCCGTAAGTTAAAAAGGAAAATAAAGAGATGCCCCAAGCAAGTTCAGGATTACAGGGTGGACAGCGAAAGCGAAAGCGACAAGGAAAATGGCGGTATTGGTGCGAAGGTAGCTAATATGGATACCCGTGATAATGAGGTGGTTTTGTTATCTGACGACCACGTTACTAATGACCGTATAAGTAAACTTTGTTGCTACAATGCGTTTTTCTACCGTTAATAACGGTTGCTTCATGGTTTTGGAGCAGGTGGTTTATAGTCTCAATGTAGACTGGAAAAGCCATTGTGCTTGTGAGAAAAGTTTGCCCACAGGGTCAATGTACCCTTAAGTTATGATCAATGTATCATAGCGAATTAAAGTGAAAAATGGACTGGTTGCAGACTCAATGTAGTCATTAAGAGCCAATGTGCTTGTGTAAGTAAATTAGGCCCGCATGGTCAAAGGCACTCTTAAGTTGAGAGGGCAGTCTCGGCTGATAGAGCCGAGCATCGAGACCTTGATGATAATTTAAGGGCAAAGTTGTTTGTTTTCTAGCACATATTATGCTTGGTGGTACATTGGCATATTTATCTCTGGATTATTTTCTAGGCGATGAGGATATTCAAGACCCCCTGGACTGTAGCCCTCCTCTAAGTAAAGAGATTTTAGAGCTTTTAGGAAATGAAGCAGCCCGTATTCCTAATAAAGGGGATATAATCCACACGGAATTGGCAGCTCAGTGGTCTCAAATACTGTCATCTGAAATAGTGAAAGATATCCGTTTGAAGATGATCAGTAAGCATCCCCCCACAAGAATTGTTCGAAGCTGGGCGTACCGAAGATAAATCCGGAAGCTAAGGAAGCTAAGAGAGACGAGAAATTACAGGCAGTGCAGGTCCAGCTCGGGGCCACTTTATCCGCAAGAAAAGGGGGGGGGCACATATCAAAAGTAAACTTACAGTTAATAGAATTGATTAGTGATGCAGGCAGACTCATTGCAGACCTTCATCACCAGGAATCAGAAGTTAGACGAAACTTGCTGCTAGATAATTTCAATAAAGACCTTAAGGACGTACTATTGGATGCCCCACTAGATAACTGGTTGTTTGGCGAAAATTTATCCGACAGAATTAAGACAGCAAAGGCTATGGAACGGTCAGGTGAGGATTTGCGACCAAAAAAGGTCCCATTGCCTAAACTCTCAACATCTCGTGGTTTTTTAAATGCCAGAGGCCCGTCCAAGCGCCCACTGAGTTCCAGGCAGGGCGGGCTGAGGCCAGTCAGGAACGCAAGACACCCGGAACGTCAGCGGGTAGAATGGAAACATCAGAAGAAGCCATTGGTCGGGACCAAGAGAAGATGGCAGTGAAGGTCAGTTTCCAAGCAGGAAATTTAGCGAATTGCTTAGGGGCATGGACTCAAATTACGTGTGACCCTCTAATTATATCAGTGATAAAGGGCTACAGTATCCCTCTTTCTCGAATAGTTGTTCAAACTTCTATCCCTACGGAGAAAAACTGGTCACCAGAAGAAAAATCCAAAATACAGCAGGAAATAAACCATTTCCTAGAGATCGAGGCTATTGCTCCATGTTCTCCATCTCCTGGGCAATTCGTTTCGTGCATATTTTTAGTTCCTAAAAGTAATGATAAAAATCGTTTAGTTTGTAACTTAAAAAGCCTCAACACTTTTATGGTAACAAGTCATTTTAAAATGGAAGGGAGAAATACAGTTTGCAAGTTGATCACACCTAATGCATATATGACAAAAATTGATTTAAAGGAGGCATATTTGCTAGTCAAAATAGCAAAACATTCAAGAAAGTATTTTAGATTTTATTTTGATAAAACGTTATTTAAGTGTTACCATTTGGCCTTTGTATGTACAGCTCCATTCATATTTACTAAAGTTATGAAACCAGTACTGGCATTATTAAGATCAAAGGGCCTTTTATTAGTGGTTTACTTAGATGACTGGTTACTGTTGGGTGATACTATAGATAGTTATCATAAGAACGTTAGGAAAACCATTCATGTCCTGCAAAGATTAGGCTTTATTGTTAATTATGAAGAAAGTAATCTGGTACCCGCAAAAATTTGTACCTATTTAGGTTTTGAGTTTAATTCCCATTGTATGACTATTTCATTACCCAATGAAAAGCGTCTTAAAATTCATAAATTGCTGAAAGAATTTTCTTATCTTTCGGTCTGTTCTATAAGACATTTTGCCCATTTGGTGGGAGTACTTGTGTCAGCCTGTCCGAGGAATGGCTGGTTGTACATAAAAAAATTGGAAAGAGCAAAGTTTTTAGCTCTTCGACAAGCTTCGGGGAACTATAATAGAAATATGCAGATTCCACCTTATATTACAGATGATCTCAATTGGTGGAACAAGAATATTCTTACAGCAATGGATGAAATAGATAAAAATTCCTTTGATATAATAATTTGTTCAGATGTCAGCCTCCTAGGTTGGGGCATCGTCTGCGGGGATGAAAATGCCTCTGGCCAATGGTCGGAAGCAGAACAAAAATTGCATATTAATGCTCTGTACTTAAAGGCAGCTCTTTTTGGACTAAAAATTTTTGCTAAGGTAGTTAATAAAAAAATATTGTTAAAAATAGATAACACCACAGCGATTGCGTACATTAATAAAATGGGAAGCACTCGTTTCCCTGTTTTACATGAAATAGCAAAAGAAATATGGCAGGTATGTCAAAATCTTAATTTGTGGATATTTGCTACATATATAAAGTCCACAGAAAATGTAGAGGCTGATAGACAGTCGAGACGAATACATACAGAAATAGAATGGGAATTGAACTCAAACGTTTTCAAAAATGTGGTTTCCCAGTTTGGGAAACACATATTCCCACTTCCATGGTAGACAACCTTCTTGGGACACAAAGTAGTTTGCAAGCTGATCTCGCATTTCCTGGGTCGATCTGCTTGGATTGTTAGACCCCACAGCCTACCTACCGACTGAAGATTACATGGTATGTTGCTCCAGGAACCAGCATGAAGTAAGTACTCCATTTTCGTCCACATAATCAGAAAGCCCTGTACCACAATATTTTCGTTCTGCTGCAGACATATCTAACTCACTTTTTTGGGTAAAATTGTGCAATACAATTGTTCCCTTAATAATGTGTTCACATAAATCAATGCTAGGTATTATTGGCTTTCGAAGAATACGCCACCTCTGTACCAAAATCCTAAACGTGTTTTCTATGGTACGTCTCGCTCTTGAAAGTCGATAATTAAAGATTTTTTATTTTTCTCCTAGATACTGTCCAGGATATGGCCTCATTATATTCTTGTGAAGGAGAAATGCTTGATCTGCAGCTAAAAAGTGGTTTATACCCAAACAGGAATTCGGTAGATTCTTAGGCCCAGGCAAATCCAAATTTTCGCTTAAAAAAGCTGTACCGAAACCGCTAGTTTTAAATATTACACTATCATGTTCAGAACCAGCACCACCAACGTCTACTAAAATGAAGCGATAATAAGCATCGCACACAGCCATCAATACAACGCTAAAATTATTCTTGCAGTTAAAAAACTCCGAACCAGTGAAATTTGGAGACTGTATTTGCATATGTTTGCCGTCTATAGCTCCAATGCAGTTTGGCATATTCCACCTACGAAAGAATCCTTTCTCTATGTCCTGCCACATATTTAAAGTATGTCCTGGTAAAACCAACGGCATTAATACTTTCCATAACACTTGTGTTGTCTCGGTAATAATTACGTGTACTGTTGCTTTTCCTACTCTAAACCCTCTTGCAATTTCTTGCATGGAGTATCCTTCAGCTAAGTAACTACAAAACAAAATTTTGGGATATTTTATAAAAATCCGAAACTTAAAACTTACTGTAATGTCATTGTAAGCCTATGAGCAGGCGAAAGAGAGCCTCCTCTGCTGTCTTTTTTATTTATTTATTTATTTATTTTACAATACCCAACAGATAACCAATTACAGGGTAAGGTACAGGATGCCAACAACATATAAAATTACAAGGTAACTTACAAACTAAAATATTACAAAAATTATAATATTTACAAGACAAATACTACAGATTATATGTATTAATTTTACCTTAAATTGATATTTCTGATTAGTCTAAATTCAAATTTTCTAATTTAGAGATAAATGTATTTAAAGTACAATTGAAAATGTCTATTTCCTTGCATAATTGATTTCCAAAAGAACAGAATTGATTTATAGGTGATAAGTGAAACATATTTGTTCTAGACCTTGGCAGATAAAACATATCTCCACTGCGACTATTTAATCTCGGTACCTTAAATGGTAATAAAGAAAGCAAGTACATATTGTCAACAAGGTTGTTTAACATTTTAAATAGAAATATAGCACTTGATCGAAATCTTCTATTATCTAGGGTTTTGTATGAATAAAAACTTAATAAATACGTATACTGGACAAAATTATCATATATACCAGTTTCCTTGAATTTCAAATATTTTAAAAATTTTTTCTGAACTCTCTCCACACTATCGATGTGTGCACTGTAATAAGGTGCCCAGACTATACTGCAATATTCAAGATTAGATCTGACCATACTATTATATAATATCTTAATGGCAGTAATGTCAACAAATTCTTGGGTATTTCTGACTAGAAATCCAAATTTCTTTAAACTATTTTTTATCATCACATCAATATGGTAAGTAAATGATAAGTGACCGTCAATATAGACGCCCAAATCCTTAATTTTTTCGACTCTATTTATGATATCGCCATTCATATTATAATCAAAGTTTATACGATTTTTTTTCTGTGATATGGTTAAGATTGCACATTTAGAAAAATTAAGCTGCAATTTGTTTTCACTACACCATTTCACTACACTATCAATATCAGCCTGTAAACTGACACAATCTTGAAGACAAGTAATTTCCATAAAGAATTTTAAGTCATCCGCAAAAAGCAATTTTTTGGCATGTTCGATAACTTCAGATAAGTCATTCACAAATAGCAAAAACAACAGAGGACCCTTTTTGGAGCTGTGGTCCAACTAATTCCAACAAATAATCAAACATTTGAGGAGTCATCCTGGTATACTTAAAATATTGTTCAATATCGACTTCTTCATTAAGCATACTCTTCAGTAAGGTGTAATACTGCCTTTCTCTGTCTTTCTCCTACGATTCATAGGACGAGTCTTGAATCGACGTTTACGCCTAATGTCTTGATGAAAATCAACACATACTGCTGCGGATGTAATCAGCAAAGTTAATAGAAGCATAACTTTAACACACCTAGCACGATTCATTTTAATAGTGTACAGAAACTATGACCACAACTAAATAAAGCACAAGAAGAATTCAAATTCAAAATCACAATTGACAGTTAAACCACAGGTTTAACACAACCACAGATGTTTATTAATTCTGTGACACATCAACAAAGCCATAGAGCTACTTACTATACATCACAGAGAAATTGTTTTATCTCGTCGACTGGGATTGGTGCGTCTCAACTTTGATTTCGGGTCAAAATATGTTATATAAGGTAAGTTTTAGTATTAAGACAAATTTAAGACTAAGGTAAAGGCTAATGCTAAGGATATTTTTATAAACCCACCATAAGGCAATATTATTTACTTTGAAATGTTTCTCACGTAATTGTAAAGATTGCAATATTTTGATTAGGACAGACAACACAACCGCTTTAGCATACCTACGTAAATCGTATGGCTAGCGTACAGCATAAATAATTACACACGACCTAGTTAGTAGAATTTGGAAATTTTGCGAGCGGAGAAACATATTTTTGGTTGCTTCATATATAAGTTCACAGAACAACTGGGAGGCGGATTATGAATCACGCATCCTCCCGGCCAAGACGGAATGAAGTCTAGCCGAATTCGCCTTTGACAAATTGTTAAGATTTTCGGTATCCCCGAAGTAGACTTATTTGCGTCCAAAATAAATCATAAATGTAAAATGTATGAGTCCTGGATGCCTGATCCCGGTTTAGTCGCAGTCGATGCTTTTACGGTAGACTGGAGTAGTATATTCTTTTATGTTTTTGCCCGGTTCAGTATGATACTCCGGGTAATCTAAAAAATCGTGCAAGATAAGGCTGAGGGAATCATAGTGGTACCCTGGTGGCCAACACAACCGTGGTTTCCTTTGTTTCTGAAACATAGAAAAGGCAACTACATAACATTCCATTTTAACTCACACCTTATCTCTTGTCCTTCTAGGGGGGAACATCCGATGTCCAGGAGCCTTACCCTGGTTGCCGCAATATTATCGGCCAGGCGTATAAACTGAAGAACCTTCCAGAAGGGGCTATTGATACAGTTTTACAATCCATATCGAAATCAACTATGGCACAGTATGATACAACGTATAAATTGTGGTGGGTTTGTTGTAAAGCTAATGGTTAGGTCACTGCCACGGTAACAGAGCTTATAAAATTTTTACAAAATATTTTAGAAAGCAAAAGTTTTAATGCGGCATCTTTAATTCCTTTAAGTCTGCTTTAGCCTTAATACTACCGGGAAGCTAAAAAGGTATCTGAAGGGCAAATTTAAGACCTGCAACTCCAAGATATAACTTTACATGGAACATTGAACCAGTTTTGAATTACTTGAAAAATCTTTTTCCCTTGGAAGACTTGTCTTTTAAACACATCCGCTACGTTAGCAACATTACTTTTGCTTATTACTGGTCATCGGATGCAAACCCTCCTCCTCATTACCCTGGACAACATATAAGTGAGCCCACAGGTTTTAAAATATTAATAAATACCGGGAAAAATCAAAACCAATGCAATACAGCCCTGTTTATATATCCCTTACTTCATGGACAATCATTCCCTTTGATTCGCAACAATCCTAAAATTCTACGTAAACAAAACACAAAACCTAATAATTAATTTGAAAAGTATTCAAACGCATTTCTTGCTCTGCGCACGTATGATGGTATATACATTTTCTAAGCGAATAAACTCTACATATGGTGGTCCAGGTTAAACGTCATTAATTTTGATAGGTGATAGAACGACTAAAAAAAAGTAGACTTTCATAAGAAAACTTTGTTCAAAAATGTTTCCTAACAAAAATACAGGGTGTATAAGTTGTAAAAAAAATCGTTCTATCGTACCGAGGTTAGAACGAGATAAAACACATCTGGTGGATCAACCGGTGAATAAAGCAACTCGCCCTATCTAGAATTGTATGCTATAATTTCATGGTTCTCATATATCCTGTATAACAAATTTTATAACAATCTTTTATATAGGATGAGTCATCTTGCAAAGTTATACAATTTTATAGAGTGTTTTTTGTAACTGACGGAAGAACCATTAGCATAAATATGAAATAACATGCAGGTTGCCCGTTATTACGATCCCCTGTTTGATGAACAAGGGGTTCCAGCCGTAAATATATAAGCAATTAGGGCTGTCGAGATCCTCATTCATTGTAGTGCTGTGTCCACCGTATTAATGGGCAGCCTATATCCGTAGCTGTGAATCTTCTGGATTGTTAATGGCTATTGTGTTGTTGGCTAGATCTGGGATATAATACTGAGCCATCAGTGGATCGGTGAAAATTAGTTTGATAAAATCTAATGGCCTGAGGTATGTAGGCCAATAAGTGACGGCCCATTACAGAATCATTGAACGTAAGTAAGGCTAAGTAACTTCTGGCCATAAGCATGTTGGATCTTCATCAAGCCGTCACGTAAAATGATGGCAAACCACAACTGGATCTACTGACGGCCAAGGTGGCCTATAGGCAGGGATGGGAAAGTGACGCAAGAATTGTGCTTACTACATTTTCTACATTTACTACATTTACTACGTAGTAAATGCATTATGTAGTGAAATATTGTGTAGTAAATGTAGTAAATTACGTGATTGGTCTTTTAGTTGGTCACGCGAGTGTAAATGAGATTGGAATGAGATGAAATGACAAACACAATACTATGACCTAACTTTTTACTCCAAAAGGCGTGGGTTTGTGTGTAGAATATTTTAAAATGACGATTGACGATGACAACATAATTTATTATTGCTTAACCTTTACATCATATCTCATATCTCATCCTCATCAAATCAGTTTCCTTTTCTTTGAATGCAGTTTGCATTGAAGAAATATTGTTTATAATTTAAATTTAAAGCAATTAGTATTAAAAATACAATGACTAACAAGAAAAAAATTATTTGTAGTAAATGTAGTAAACGTAGTATAAAATTGGCAATGTAGTAAATTACATTTACTACGGTAGTAAATAAGGTAGTAAATGTATAATTTAGCACCTTATCAACCCTGTCTATAGATGCTGGCTACTAGGTACCGTATTGGTAAAGAACCGACCAAAATTGTTTGTTGGGAAGTTTATGAAAACTAATAAACCAACTCGACACAAAAATAAAACATGTATGCCAAGTGCATTTTCTTCATTTACAAACTGTATAATGGTGATAGATTGCACAGTATATGCAGCCGTTCCGACCATATTAGACAAACAAAGAAGTACTTACAGTAATTACAAACACCGTAACACTTTAAAAAGAGTAGTTGGAGTAGCACCTAATGGAACTGTAACCTATTTAAGTAATTTATATCGCTCACGCTCACGCTCCATCGAGACCAGACCGCCAGTCCAGAAGTAGTCCGCACCGAACCAGAAGGGAGCTCCGCTGCTAGAAAGAGTAAGACAATATATTGCCATCCGAGCTTTTGTTAGTAACTTTTGTAGACAGAGCTTTTACCTGCCGCACGCTTTCCGTTTAACCACTTTACCGTAGATTTGCTTTCTCGTTGCCACCGTATTATTTGCTTGCTGTTTTTTCGCTTTTTAACCGTAGTTTGCCGCTTTTAGTTTTGCCTAGCCTGCCTGCTTTAAGTTTTGCTTGTGTTTATATTTGTGCTTTATTTTCCGTAATATATTGTATTGTATTAAATCTTGAATAAAGCTTGTTCTGTTTTTAATCCGAAATTCTGAGTTTACTTTATAGGTTAATTAGATCCCTGGCTTAACCGTGTCTTCACTGTAGTTACCTGAAGCCTCTATTATCCTGCTAATAGAGTAAAGTGGTTTTTCTGCACTCTAAACAGAAAGTGGCGCCCGAGACGCCGCCCTAAAAAGCACCGCCGCCCCTCAGGCGTCAAGGTAACCTCTTTCGAACTTCCGACATAACGAAAGAAGGTTACAAAATGTATATATACATATATGTATGTCAAGTGCATTTTCTTCATTTACAAACTGTATAATGGTGATAGATTGCACAGTATATGCAACCGCTTCGACCATATTAGACAAACAAAGAAGTACTTACAGTAATTACAAACACCGTAACACTTTAAAAAGATTAGTCGGAGTAGCACCTAATAGAACTGTAACCTATTTAAGTAATTTATATGTGGGAAATACATCGGACAAAAAAATCATACAACTCTGGACTTTTATCAAATTTTGTAGCTGGTGATTTGATTTTCCTTTTTCAGTAATTGTACAGTTTTCTCCAGAGGAAGTAAATCAAACCACAGTTATTGCTAAAGCACGTATACATGTAGAAGAAGAGCGATAGCAAGAATTAAAAATGTTCGCATATTATCCTGCATTCCTTCCAGTTTAAGACCATATTCTTCGAAAAGTCTTTCAAGTTTGTCTGTCTCCTAAGGGATTTAAATCTTACCAAGATGTATAACTTATATCTGCCAACGATTAAAGATCCAGTAACTTTTAAAACATATTCTGACATTCAATTATGAGTACAATATAAGCTTCTTGAAACCAAAGAAAGATCTTTGTGACAGATGTGAAGAGCATAGACTTATAAAAGAACCAACTGCAAAACCAAATCTTGGAACACGAGGAGCATCTCAAAAGAAAGGGTGTCAGAAAAGCTGAGGGAGACCGAGATCGAACGAGATACAAGGATAATGTTGAGAAAAATACTTGCGTTATAACATATGACTTGCAGAATTTATTTTCCTTACCCAAAGCATATGTAGGAAATTACTACTATAAATCTGAACTCAATACTTATAACCTTACAGGACACTGTAGCGTTGACAATTCCATATACAACGTTATTTGGCATGAGTACATCTGTGGGCGTGAAGGCACCCACTTCCTAGCTAGCGCTCTTATCAAAATGTTGAAGAAGATTTTAAGCGATCATCCTAATTTAACGAAAATTGTTCTCTGGACCGACAGCTGCGTTCCGCAAAATCGAAATCCTATATTATCATTCGGTTTGCAACATTTCTTAAATTCAAATAAGTCTCATAGTTTGGACATTATAGAACAAAAATACTCGGAACTTGGACACGGAAGTCGACAGTGCCCACAGTTCTATTGAGAAATATACTATAAATTTAGAAATATGGTCCCCACTAACATTGATTAGGATTTTAACATGCCTTCTCATTGGAACAGGCGATTTAAAGTACTACAGATGACCATTGACTACCAACGATTATTTAGATTACAAGAAATGGTCATCTACTTTCATATATCAAGCACATTGTGTATGAGAAACAGTTAATTTTGAACATAAAATACAGAGGCAACTTTGAAGGTCAGTTTAAGGAAATTAAACTCTCATACAAGAACACCCGGGAAGCAAAGAAAGAAACAAGTAAGCAAGTGGTATCCTTTCCTAAAACAATTGAAAAGTTAGCAGAGTTAAATGTTGGAATAACAGAGATTAAGAAAAAGGCACTAAAAGAAATGATGGCAACAAAAACAACAACAAAGAAACTTCTATAATGTTTTAATAAACAAGATAAGCAAAACTACTGTAAACAAAACAACAAAAACCTTGAAAATTTTGAACAAAATGAAAATCAAGCCAATTTCAGGATTAAGAAACAAACCATTATCATCAGAAAAGTCAAATAATAGAGAGATATTGCAACTTCGATTTACAGATCCTTTAATAAAAGCTTCCCTTAATTTGACATGTACGCATGCGCTTTTACAATATTGTAAAGCATTTTCTTTTAATAAAATACAGGCATACACAATAGGATTTTGAACTTTTTGCCAATTTAACGTCGAAACTTGCATCAGATGAAAATTCCCTAGGGAATATTCTAATTTCTAACCCAAATAGATATTCTGTGTTTCTAACCTATACAACCGCGGTCAGTGTATGCAATGTGCATTTGGTATTGATGTACTTATTCAACGTGTAAATTATTGTTTTTGTTGGCGATAATGGCGCAAGAAAAAGATAAAAAAACGTGTAAGATTCAAATATGAGGACGACGTAATTCTACTCCGAGAGGTAATTTCACGAAATCCGTTTGTAAACGGACCTAATGTTTGGAAGGAAATAAAAAACACTGTACTGCAATTAACGCAGAAAATGTTTTCTATCAAAACTATTAGACAGCATCTCCAACTGCTGTTCGAGCAGTGGAAGAACAAAGAAGAAAAAAGTCGAAAAACGTAAGAGGTTGTGTGGTATTTTTTTTGTCGATTTCTAATTAGTCAAAAACTTTTAGGTCTGGTGTAGAAGAACCGTATTCAGAAAAAGATATCCTGCTTCAGGAACTAAGTGATCTCTTAGGAGATATAGAAAACAAGAAAGAAAGGAGAAAAAAAATTATCGAAAAGAAAAAAGCCGAAACCGAATTGGCAAAGGAAGTTAAAGAGTGCGCTGCTTTGGACTTTATGCGTTCAGAACAAACCATCTATTATTTAAATAGTGAACATGATTATTCAACAGAATCTCATGTAACAATTAAGAGCTGTGGTAAGTTGTTTATTCTTCACGTAACATTTTGATTTTTGAAGAAATGTTTAGAAGAAATGCCTGAAGGTTCTCAATTAGAAGAGGATGTGCCAATTGAAAACGAGGAGAATGGATATCGAGCGCCACCAATAGAACCGGTGGAAGAACGTGATCATCCTAGTAGTTCTGAAAAAGGTCATGAGAAATGTAAAGTTTCTGGCATTAAGAAATTAAACAGCCCCAGAAACATCTTAGGTACGTGGATCTATTTTTGTCAAATTTAAATGATAATACCGGCAATGCCCACAGACTTTATGTTATTTAAAAATATGATCTCTGCTATGGCAATGCCCAACTTGGATTTTTAAGTTAGGGACAATTGTCAAAATAAAGTATCAACAAAGTATTTCGCAATCGTAATACATCCCCTCTTTGAAAACGAAAATTAACTTTTATTTAATCATCAGTCACATTATTTAAATCGAAGTTCACGGGGTCTACGGCGTTAATTTGTTCATTACCGTTATCAATACCAATTATGTTATGTAGAAGTAACATTTCAATTTCTTTATCATTCACACCAGCTAGGATATACCCGAGTCAAGATAGCATTTGACCTAGACAAAAATAATATAAAGCTGATTTTTGGTAGAGATCATGCCTGAGGGCTAAATTGCAACATACTAAAAGTCCTGGAGAATCCTCCTTCCGCAACCCCTTTTTTTCGCCCCCCAAACCACCCCCTTTTAATATTTTGGTGATTTTCTCGAAAACTATCAACTTTACGTAAAAATGTCAAGTAAGCATTTTTGAAGCTGATAAAAATCCCCTTCCAATGACGTATCGCAATCCATATTCAGTAGCACATGGCACCCACCAGTGGCGTATCAAATGAAGGGTTACTTTTAAAAAATATACTTTTTGATATTTATTCTGTTTTTTTTATCTAAGCATAATTTTTTTAGAAGAAACATATTTTTCTCTAAAACGACCATTAAAAGGTGGTCTACTTGCGAATCTTTTAGAAGTTCATCGCAATTACTTCAGCCAAAAAAAAATTAAAAGTTTATCCGAGACTTCTCAGCTTTACGTAAATCTGGAGCAAATTAATTTTTACTACCAATATTAGGCCAGTCAATATCGACACAAGAAAGGCAAACATCGCAAACGCGCATGTATCTACGATTGTTTTATATATTATTAGGACCCCTGAGAGTAGTTTATGTTTATACCCAAGTTTGCAACCCTGAAAACCCTGTGCTACTCCCGTGGTGCTCGAAAAACTGCGAAATTCTGACACTTGTTGCATTTTTTTTTTTTAATAATATCTTAAGGAAGCGTTTTTCGGGTATCTTCATTCTATACTTTTGTAAAGAAAACTAAATTTGCTACAATTTTAGCCCAAGCACAGCTCTCTAGGTCCATTGGTTGCGGAGATACAGCCAGTGAAAGATGGGCAATTTTTTCTAAAAAGTGAAAATTTATCGGTAGGGTCATTTTCTACACGTACCGTCTAAACTAATGCTCCTAGAGAAAAGTCATGAAAATGAATTTGTAGATTATTGAATTAGCTTCAATTTGATCCCCAAAATGGTGCCTCTGGGCCTCATAGTTTCCTCAATAACGAAACAATAGTATAACATCGGATTTTGGGAAAACATTGTACTGAATAATGTTGGTATATATTTCTTTAAAAAAACGTGCAAGATTTTAAATTTAACATTTTAGATGTAACATATGGCTTCAAATAAACATACACTAAACAAATACTAAACAAATACCGAAAATTCATTAAACAAATAAAATTACATAGGTACCGTTTTTCTTGTTTTATTTACAATGAAATATGTTGAATATACATATATATGATTCAGTCAGAGCCATTGTGGCGGGATACGTCAGCTACGTTGTCAACCGCTTTGGTAAAAACGTATCTGTGGTTTTTGATGGATACCCACAAGATGCAGTTATGAGGAGCACTAAATCAGCTGAACGCCTGCGACGTTCTGCTTCTCTCTCCTGCAGTGACATTTTGTTTGATGAATCAACACCCATCAAGTGTCCCAAGCAAAACTGCTCTCAAAGGAATCTAACAAACGCCGACTGATCACCATGATGCGTACTGAATTTGAGAGGCATGGTATCGAGGTACATCAAACTCAAGAAGACGGTGATGCTCATATAGTGAGGACTGCCCTCTCCAAGAACTCATCGTTCGACTAAGTTTTCATCATTGGAGAGGACGTCAACCTACTGGTCCTTCTCAACGGCTTAAGCTCTCTACATACGAACGTGTACTTTCAGAAAGGCGGCAGAGATGGGTCAGAGTGCGCCCAATATTCAGCAAATTCCTTCACATGTGGAGAAATTCAAGTACCACAGACGGTTTTGTTCCTGCAAGCCATCAGTGGGTGTGTCACCACCTTTACCCCTTTCTGACAAGGCAAGATGAAGTGGTGCAACGTCTTCAAAAGAAAACCCACTGGATAGACCTCGCCAGCATTTTCCTTGACCCAAATTCCAACCAGGAAGAAGTAGGAAATGCTGGCGAGAAAATCTTGATGAACCTCTACGGAGAAGACGAGGGAACGCTAAACACCCTGCGATACTCAGCATTTGTAAAATTGGACCTTCCAAAAGGGCGAAGTTTTAAACTACTGAGGTGTTTGTGCTTGACTGTGTAAATAGTATTTTACAGTTTACATTTATGTTTACGTTGTTTATTTTATGTTTACGTTATGTTAAATTCAATTGTTTATTTTATGTTTACGTTATGTACGTATAAATTAAACAGCAGTTTCAATATTTTTGGTTCGGGGGGTCGTTCTATACATCAATGGATTTGCAATTTTTTCACCTACAAAAAAATTGGTAATGATATTTTTCGCCAAGCTTATAGTTTTTGGTTAAAATCAGTAAATTTGACGAAGAAATTTCAATTAATCTCGGGGCAGACTTTCTTTTGATACGCCACTGGTGTGTACCATGTGGTACTATATGGGCTCGCAATGCGTCGTTGGAAGGGAAATTTTGTCAGCTTCAAAAATGCTCACTTGACATTTTTCCTTAAAGTGGATAGTTTTCGAGAAAATCACCAAAATATTAAAAGGGGTGGGTTTGGGGGGCGAAAAAAGGGGGTTGCGGAAGGAGGATTCTCCAGGACTTTTAGTATATTACTATTTAGCCCTCAATTATGATCTGTACCAAAAATTAGCTTTATATTATTTTTGTCTAGGTTTACCCAAAATTTGAACTATCTTGACTCGGGTAATAGCTACTTCTAATTGTTCTTCCATATTCATTTTAAACTCGAACAAATGATAATACCGGCAACGCCCACAGACTTTATGTTATTTAAAAATATGATCTCTATGGCAATGCCCAACTTGGATTTTTAGGTTAGGGATAATTGTCAAAATAAAGTATCAACAAAGTATGAGGACACCGTTGCAATAACTCACTTAAAAAATGGATGATAAATTGGAATACAGCATACTTTATAAAGTTTTTTTAATACAGTCAACTTTTTTCGTTTTGCAATTACTCTATAATAACACAATACCTACCCTTTTGTTGGATGAACCAAGCACTTCCCAACCACAAAAAAAAAGAAACAAAAACAAAGGGCAAAAACCCCAAAGTATCAACTGAATTGATGCAAAACACAAGGAAGAAGCGCACAATAAGTAACATGGTTGAAAAATCAAATAACGCAAGCCATACCCTTTCGTCTGATAAGCCAAGCACGTCCAAAACACAAAAAAAATTAAACAAAGAGCAAAACCCAAAACTAACAACTGAATCGTTGCAAATGAAAAAAACAAATACCTACAAGGAGGAAGTGCACAATAAGTAACATGTGTGAATAATCAAATTTTTCATGCGGGAATAGGATGAAAAAATCTAAATAAGAATTTCCAATACCTTAATTTTTGAAGATTTTTACGTTTTTTATGTTAATTTTTTAATTTCAATTCTTTTAGCTATAAGAATGCGTATCTCTGTGTATTTTTTAACTTTTGCAATAAAAAAATTACATTACTTGTGGATATAGATTGATAATAAATAAAATCTGAGTTTATATTACAATGTTCTATATCCTAATTTGTTGTTCTATATCCGCACTGCTGCAGAGAAAACGTATTTTTGTTCTATATCCAATTTTCACCAAATTTGAATGTTTTTTTAAATACTAAGTCGCTCAAGTATTATTAAAAACAAACATCGCCCTAAGTTCAGAAAATTAGTTCAAACGAAATACATTAACAATCCCCAGTAGCACAAAATATTGGCCCTATATTGCACAGATCTGGGCCCAATATTGTATCCGGGGCCAATATTGGACTGATTTAGCCAACGTTGGCCCAATGTTGGCTTAAAGTAGTTTTTCAATATGTTTTTGTCGATGTTGGTCCAATATTGGTCCAATATGTAACATTTCTTACCAATATGGGTAACACATGTAGTTCAAATATCATGCCAATATATACTTGCCTATGTTTGTCAAATATTGGTCCAATATGTGACATTTTTTACCAATATTGGTAGCATATGTAGTGACAATAACATGCCAATATATCTTGCCTGTGTTTGTCCAATATGTAAAATTTTTTGCCAATATGGGTAGCATATGTAGTGAAAATAACAAGCCAATATATCCTTGCCGATGTTTGCCCAATATGGGTAGCATATGTAGTGACAATAACATGCCAATATATCTTTGCCAATGTTTATCCAATATGTAACATTTTTTACCAATATGGGTAGTATATGTAGTGAAAATAACAAGCCAATATATACTTGCAGATGTTTGCCCAATATGGGTAGCATATGTAGTGACAATAACATGCCAATATATCTTTGCCTATGTTTATAAAATATGTAACATTTTTTACCAATATGGGTAGCATATGTAGTGAAAATAACAAGCCAATATATCCTTGCCGATGTTTGCCCAATATGGGTAGCATATGTAGTGACAATAACATGCCAATATATCCTTGCCTATGTTTATCTAATATGTAACATTTTTTACCAATATGGGTAGCATATGTAGTGAAAATAACATGCCAATATGTCCTTGCCGATGTTTGCCCAATATTGGTTCAATATGTAACATTTTTACCAATATTGGCAGCATATGTAGTGACAATAACATGCCAATTTACCTTGCCTGTGTTTGTCCAATATGTAACATTCTTTACCAATATGGGTAGCATATGTAGTGAAAATAACAAGCCAATATATGCTTGCCGATGTTTGCCCAATATGGGTAGCATATGTAGGGTCGAATTTATTAACAAAAAAAGCTAATAAAGTAATAATTTGGTAATTTAACAATTAAGTCTTATTGCTATGCGTTGTTGAGAACCCCCTTCTACAAGTTTGACGTTACCCTTTTTCTGCTTCAGTTAAAACGTGGTGAGACATAATAAAGTTTTTTCGGCCGCAATGTAGTCCCACATTATTTAAAAGTTTCCTATCTTTTCATTAACATCGCTGGAATTACTTTTTTCTTTTTGATAAGTCAAAAAGAACGTTTTGCTATTGATATAAGTATTTTAATTTATTTATTGACAAATGATTACAGCTGACATTGCTTAAAAAATATTGCTGCTTTTAATATTAACATTGTTGTTCGAGCTAGTTTGAATTTGCCGCGTACGATATTACGGATAACGAATGTCATGTGACCAATAACCGGTATTGAAGATGGCGCGTATCTGTTGCATCTATTCTGGCATTGTTAGTATTTGTTCAGTGTTTTTAACTGTGTGTTAAGTGTTTAATTTGATTTGATTGTTGGTAAGTACTTTTATATATTTTTAAGCTGCAGTTGATCATAGAGATGAAGCGAATAGGTTAGAACAAAAGATAATAACCTCTATAAATAATGGCCTTTATTGCAAAAAACAATAGGGTGTTATTGACACATAGTTTAATACGACTCTTCTCGCGGTCACCTAAAATTTCACAATAATTTTTGGATCATGGTTAAACAAATATTTATTCCGAGATTTATTCCATCTTTAATAAAATCAACTGACCTATAAACCGCCATCACAGACAAAAATATAAGCCATATGCCGGCTTTTTAAACTTATTTTCTCAAAGTATAGAAAATAAATATATTTTTTTTCAATAATATTTTGCTTGATCTTACAAAAAAACTTATAAGCATCATGATCTTTAAGCAATATATATGCTCAGTGTCCAAACATTTGTCTTCGACCGGTAAACTCCTTACCGTTCTTGATACTTAATATACTATTTTAGGTCGCTTCGCTTTACCTTTGCGGAGGATCCACTGTTCAAAGCAATTTATGCCTAGATGAAAAAGCTGCTTTCAAAAGAAGTTTCTTTATCTTATTCAGAAGAAGGAAAAAAGAACAAGAAATCTTTCAAGGATTTGAAAATATATGATGCTGTAGTCAGTAAGTAAATTATTAAACGTAGCTTCTCAATTATACATTTTCAATAATTTTAAGGGGCAGTTCGGCAACGTTTTAATACAGTTACTGACGTTGAGATAAAGAAATCAGTATCTGCAATCCTAGCAGGCGCAAAAGATAGAGATGGTGGTCGCCGTAGTCGCCTCAGGGATGAAGTCGTCACCGTATAAAATAAGATTTAAGAATACCGGGTGTCACAGGATACTGGCTCACCCCTATGTTTCCTTTATTTTTTAACTTATCCATTTGAAATTTGGGGGGCATAAACTACTGTTTAAAATGTATTTCTGCACATTACAAACACTATGGTACCACTTCCGGTTTATCCAGAAATTACCGCAACTTTCGATTTTCAAATGGAACACCCTGTATATTTTTACATATTTGGATGCAGGGCAACATTCTGCATACACCATGTAAGTTTCGCGAATTTTTGAGCCGATGTTCAATTTTTTCAAGAGTCTTAAGAATCCGTCTAGAGTGCTTTGGAATTCCAAAATTCGTTATACGGTAGGTAAACTTCAAAGGAAAAATATAATTTTTCTTTTCGTTTCACTAACAACTGTTTGCGAAGCCTCCAAAGTTGAACATATCACTTTTTTATCGAAAACTTTTTTTTTTTCAAATGGGAAGGTGGTGTTTGGAAAAATTATAATTTTCTTTCTGATTTCATTGATATCTTTTTCATATCTGTGCTATTTATTTTCAATTTTATTTCATTCGTTTAAAAGTATAAAATCCACTTTCACGGATTTCTGAAAATGCTTGAAAAAATTGAACATCGGCTCAAAAATTCGCGAAACTTACATAGTTTATACAGAATATTGCCCTGCATCCAAATATGTAAAAATATACAGGGTGTTCCAATTTGAAAATCGAAAGTTGAGGTAATTTCCGGATAAACCGGAAGTGGTACCATAGTGTTTGTAATGTGCAGAAATACATTTTAAACTGTAGTTTATGCCCCCCAAATTTCAAATGGATAAGTTAAAAAATAAAGGAAATATAGGGGTGAGCCAGTATCCTGTGGCACCCGGTATAAAAATTCACTTTACCTCGATTTATAATAAGTTTATACTTTTTCTTTTCACGTAGATGGGATTAAAATGATTAAAACAACAAATTGTTTTTTATTAAAATCTACGTTTCGAAATTATACAGTGTGTCCACAGATGGACTTAGGTAAGTATACTTATAAAAATTTTTATTTTCAGTTTTTCGAAAAAAGTCATTCTTCATAATTTCTTCATAAAGAAGTAAAAAATAAATTTTTCTGATGACATGTAAAATGACACTTTTCAAAACTGACGTAGTGTCAAAACGTCCAATTTTTCATCACCAGTTAAAAGTTTAACTTTTCCTAACTGATGATGAAAAATTGGACGTTTTGACTGGTGAGGAAAAGTTCTTAAAATTAGAAAAAATTTTGTTTGTAACACGTTACGAAAGACCATTTTGTGTAACTCGTGTCATTGCGGAACATCCACTCGTTACACAAAATAAAGTCTTTCGTAACTGGTTACATAAATAGCTATTAATGATTGTCTAAGAGAGAAAGAGAGGTCCGATGGGGAAATATTCACTATTTTTGATCAACTTTTTTCTTAATCCAAATATTACCAAAAAGTATATAAGATTACCTATAAGTAAGACTATGGGAAGATTGCTGGGTTCAATATTGTAACTTATACTGTAGGGCAAATATATTGTTGGGCCATACAGCACCAATAATAAGGGCAAAGGGTATAGGACCTACATCAAATTCCTACGCTGGTCGTATATAGGGTAGGGCACATAAAAGTTCACCCATTATTTTGGTTATTTTGACATTTTAAAAAATTTCAAAATATTGTTCCACATACTTTTTCCCGAAATTTTCAATTTTTCTATGAAAAGTGTGGGTATTTTGACCTAATATCTATATATTATACAGTGGACAATGTTTTGAAATTTTTGAAAATATCAAAAATAACTAAAATAATGGGTGGACTATTACGTGCCCCACCCTGTATACGACCAGCGTAGGAATTTGATGTAGGTCCTATGCACTTTGCCCTTATTGGTGCTGTATAGCCTAACAATATTTGTCCTACAGTATGTTACAATATTAGACCCAGCTAGATATGCAATGTCGGTGGTATAATGTAGAACAACATTGGTCCTATATGTGACGTTAATACGTGCCCAATGTTAACTTACAATAATGGCCCAATATCGCTTGTGCTATATGTGCCCAATGTTAACTTACAATAATGGGCCATGCTAGAAAAAAGCTGACGAAAGATATCTCGGCCCAATATCACCAAACCAATATTGGGCCAATAATCTTGTGCTATATGTGCCCAATGTTAACTTACAATAATGGGCCATGCTAGAAAAAATCTGACGAAAGATATCTCGGCCCAATATCACCAAACCAATATTGGGCCAATAATCTTGTGCTACTGGGGATGTAGTCAAAGATACCTTTGGCGTCAAAGATACCTCAATTTAAACATTTACTGCCAGTTTTCTCAAAACTAGGTTATGTGGAGATAGAACAGTATAATTCTCAGCCGACGACGAGTAGTACGTATGGTTGCATAATAATGTAACATCACACTAATACGGTCCATTGGAAAACCGTTTATATTGTTTTACTTCTAAGTAGAAAAAAAGACCATTAGTTTTTACTTTGTTTACTTAAAAAATAGAGACATGGGGGCGTCCAAAAATTGAAAATGTTCAAAATATCGCCCTGTATCTCAAAAACCAAAAGGGCTATGAAAAATTTGTTTACTGTATTTTTCGTTTAAAAAATTTTGTGAGAAGGCATTTCTCTTTCTTTACTGGAGCTACCCTGTACAATCAACGAAAACTGGACAGCCTGTACTTACTCTTCAGGAAATCGTGGTAATAATAATTTAAAATGATCTTCAAAGGTGTGAAAAGGAGGTGGGTTGTGATTGGAATAGGATTGCTACTGAATACGCACGTAACAATATACGACAATATTTTCATCCTTTTCTTATTTGGGATTTATTATTATTATTCTGAACATTTCCTAGACAATCTAAAAAATACCTAGATATTTTTGTGTTATTTTACGAATTACACAAATCAACAAGATTCTAAGCATTGAAAAAGGAAACAGAATAAGTTTCCGAAACATCTGCGAAACATATTTGTTTTTAGTTTAGTTTATTCATATTTTATGTCAAAACAACCAACCTTTAACTGTTCCTTTGACGTAGTCACAGGCGTAAAGGTTATTTTTTAGATTGTCTGGGAAATGTTCAGAAGTGTGGCAATAAATCCCAAATAAGAAAAGTAACTGAATTGAGCCAGTCGATTTAAACTCATCTGATTAATTGCATTCAGAAAGACATTCAAGTGTAACAAATCTCAAAATAATATATTATCTAATTTTTGAAAAAAATTCAAAAACTACAAATAAAAAGAATTTAAAAAAACCTTGTAGCTTGGTTAGGAAGCATTTTCGGAAAACATTTATTTTCGTCTTCCCTTTGGATCACAAAATCTCCAGTTTCCGTTTGTCGGTGCTTTTAAAATACACCCTGTAGAAATAATTACTACAAAATTTTAGGTTAACTATCAAATAAATAGTCCCGATTGTAAAGAAGCTGCTTTTTCTTCGGGGTCATATGAAGTGGTAGAACTTTCAGATCATAGATCAGACTCCGAAAGTTCTGAAACAAATTTTAATCAAGATATTATTCAAGAACAGTTTAAATCTGCTGGAGCAAAAAATTCAAACAAAACGGATAATATGTATGGAACAAAAAGAAATTATTCCTTTACTCAAGAAAATGACAATAAAGAAAGCGAATCTTCTAAATTATTGGAACAAACCTTATCTAAACATGATGTATGAATTATTTCTCTTCCTTTTCTTTTTTGGGATTTATTACCACATTCCTTGAGATTCCTATCCAAGAAAATTCGCTCTTTGTCTACACCAAAAAAAAAGTATTTTGTTTGCGAGCAGCTCGACGATTTTTTTGCATAAGTTTGTCAAAAGTTCGTGTCTTTCTTGAAGTATGTATCAATCGCACCAAATATGGTGGAACAAATTTACTAAATGCCATTTAAATTGTTGTTGTTAAATTCACTATTTCCTCTTCTGACTAGCCCTTCTTAACAAAATTTTGCCTCAAAATAAACACAAACAAGTCGTGGCAATTTTCGCCGCATCCAGACCGGCTAGAAGTTCGACACATGTTCGCTAACAAACTCTTTAGCCGTGAATAGACCAAAATTAGGTGTTCGCGAGCTATTCGCGAGTAGCTAGCGAGCAGCTCGCGACCTCTTTTTCCACACCAAAACAAAGTATTTTGTTTGCGAACAGCTCGACGATTTTTTTGCACGTTCGTCAAAAGTTCGTGTCTTTCTTGAAGTGTGTATCAAAATCGCACCAAATATGGTGGAACAAATTTACTAAATGACATATAAATTGTTGTTGTTAAAAGAGTGATGTTTGGCGGGGCTAAATAAATACAAGAAAAATGAATAGTGCCATATACCCCAAAAAAGAAACATGATGCAGCTACGGACACGTGTTTCGGAGTTATTGCTTCTCATTAGCGTAGCGTAGCTTAATGGATCCGTGTGAATAGGATCAGATTCATATTTCTTGTATTTATTTAGCCCCGCCAAACATCACTCTTTTACTTATATTTGCCTAGGTAGAAATTGAGCAGTGCGCATAGAGCTCTCTGTGCTGACTGTTATCATTGGAGGCCATAAATTGGCACATGGTGCACGATAGCATAAATTTGAGTACTGTGTGCTGCTATTTTCTAACCGTTGTAATGATTTAAGTTGTAGTTCGTTACAGCAGATTATAATTTCTATTTTGCGTATTAAAATATGATTCCTCAATACTGAATAACCCTGTATGCATATATGATCGGTATGTGGTAGGAAAAAATGCAACAAAAACGCCACAGCGGGCGAACGTGGTGAACGAAGCACATTTCAGGCTAGATAGAATATCTTTCGCTTTTTTCTCTTCGAGGTAAATTATGCACTTTTGTACCTAGTCGCTTAAATATCGTTAGTCATAAATTTGCTTATTAGTTATTGCTTTAGTGTATTGTGCAATAATAAAAATAATAATTTGTCAGAATAATTACTGTATTTCGTATTAGTTACGTATTTTGGATTAATTTCAGATAATTACCTAGTAGCACTGTTTTTTAAACACGTGGATGGATTCCCATTTCCGTTTTACCGTATCTTGTCTAAAGTAGACTTTTCGTGGCTCAATTATTGTTAATTGACACGTTATACAATATTTAAATTGTATAAATTATCGCTGTAAGTGAAACTTGCAGATTATCGTATTTCGTGCATAGAGCAATTTCTGTGTGGATTTTTATTGTTATTAGGTTCTACTGTGATTCATATGAGCTGGAAAAAGGGAGATTAAACAGTTTTGTATAGTAAGGAAGTCCATCTGAGACTTAGGTTTTTGCCGAATTTATTTACTGTCCAGAGCTACAGATTTCTGTCCAGGAACTTTCAAAGCAAACGAGGTAAGTGATCTATAGTATTTTTTATTCTCTTTGAATTAATCAATTTGTAGTACATTTGATCACTTGCTTCGGATGTGACAGAAGTCCGATTTTCTGGTTTCCTTTTTTTCATCATATTCACGCCATATACAATTTATTATTGACAAATTATTATTATAAGTTTGATACGTGCCTCTTACGAGTGTACCATAAGCAACTGTCAGTTGTACAGTTGGTGTTTGCCGGCCGACTGCATTGAAGATGGTCGGGGTTCTCGATAGATGTAAAAAAAAATATGATTGGGCGCCAAGTAAATTTACTAACCTCAAACACCAGTCTTGGTTCAGTAACCCCCAACTTACTAAAAGAGTTACTAGACTTGACATTAAATGATACTAACTGGTTACCCTCATAAAAAAATTTTAATATGAAATTACTGTATTGACACACAAACGTTTGACAACCCTGGTATATATATAAAAAAATATATTAACATACACGATCAACAAGTGAGAGCATAAAATACTTATCAGCTAACAAACAGTCAAGTGACGGAATGTACTTTTTACACACAACAATTAAATATTTATAGACACCTATAATAATAATATCGATTCGGTAAGAGTATGATATATGTAACAGCTGATTTACACAATGGTTCAATATCTATAAGGTGAAATAAAACATAAAAAAAAATAATAAGCGAGTTTCTCGCTGTTCTTACTTACAACTATAGTTTTATACGACGTAGCTTACGTAAGCGACCGTTAAAACGTAGATGTCACATTCATTATTTCAATCTAACCAATAAACCAGATTAATTTCCGCTGTACAATGCAAATTGTATTTATAATGACCAGGTGAAAGTTTTTACCTATCGATATGATAATCTAATAAATATTGTTTAAACTAAATCAGCTCATTAATGACATTATATACGGAAAATAATATATAGCACGTATGCTTCAGTACACATAAAATCAACTAAATATTATATAATAAAATTTACACCAAGACACAATCAAATTTTTAACTTGCGTGCTCCTATTGATGTTCCTCTGTCTGAATGGCTCAAACTCGGCAGTTCCCTGCAACAGCTTTCAACCGAACCAAACCTCGTGACATTCCTAGAAGCGTCTCGACGGTACAGCTACACCCATGGACAGCAACCACGCAAGAAATGAATTTGAATTTCTCAACGGCTCCAAGATACGTTGTTACCAGGTATCCATAAAATAATCCAGTACAAGTAAATCCCCAATCCAGTACCAAAAATCCAGTACCAAAAATCTAGTACAAACAGCTGATACCAAGATATTCTTGTATCCTATACTGAAACCGAGACTGAAACCCTAAAAGACAATTTTTCGTTTAGAAGAAAAATTCCACAAAATCGATTCTTAATTAGTATTAACAAAAGACTTAATTACCTCTTTCTGGAGGGTCTCCAAGTTCCTACGATGTTATGAACTTCTGTATTCACGTGCTCAACGAACCATGCAAATGGCGTCTGAGGAAAATAGCAAATATCCTTCGAAGAAGAAATCGACTCCTTAATAACACAATATGCACCTCTGTGCCTCTCTAAACAACCAAAGAGACCGATGAAATCACTTTTCAGATAAAATCCCCCGCGATGGGTTTGATAAAACCAAATATGTATCTGAACAGCGCACTATGCCCTTGTCAGCCCTTCTCACGTGAACTACTCACTCGAATATTCTAGAATCCGCGCAACATCGGCGGTCAGATCGAAAACTTAATCGATATCGGACCCAGTCAGTCAGGCAACCACCCATACATTGACATGTAAGGTCGGTTGAATAACAGTGACCTCCATAAATTACAGCGACTAACAAAATTCGTAATTTGACCCGTTACAAGTTCATTCCGTAATTATCGTGTAAGTTACACGAGTGTATAATTAATTACCTTGGTATTTCCTGCCATTTTGAATTAGACATAAGTCATTTTTTTCCCGTCGAAAAGCGAAAGACCTTTGCTATCTTAATTGTCGATTATTTCATATATTAATTTTTGCAATTTTTGCAGTTAAACTATTAATAAAAGATTAACTTGAAATCTTTATTTGTGTTAAAATTTCGAATTTAGTCCAATATTATTATTGTCACTAATTATTTTGTTATTAATATTAAATATCTGAATTTTTACAATTATTACTTCATTAACGTTCCTAAGTTTCTATTGTTCTGTAATCTGGCATTAAATTATAGTCTTTTAAAAAAAATTACAGTCTCCTCATGGTTTTCAACCTATAGGATAAATTAAGTCAAGTTAGGTTGTTTGTTAATGAACTGATAGTGAAGTTTTGCAACCTTACTAAATACTTGCGTTCAAATTTTAGTATTATTTTGTTAATAATGAATTTTTTTAGTAATTGGTGTCAGATACTGTATGTTTATGTAAATTTGGTCATTTTATAAATTCTAATATTCGTTGTGTCATTTTGACAATTTTTTATTGTAATATTAAGAAATATTAATTTTGTGAATATTATCTAGTAATTTACCTATATTGCCGAAACTTTGTTATTTTTTTTTTCATCTACCACTAGTTGAAATAATTTTTAACCTATTTTTATTTCTCTGTTTCTTGTCTCAACTGTTCTGTTTTTATTTCATGACATCTGGCTTTCTGGAAATTTGACTCACTGGAAATCTATACCGAGTTAACAACATCAGAAGTTTGGGTGTTCCCGAAAAGTAACTAATTTGGTTGGAACCTGGACACTCTGGATTGAGCAGGAGTGTGAAGACAGGATCTCACAACCTCTACATCACCTCAAGTACTCGCAGGACTCATCGATACCTGGAGAACCCCTTCCGTCTCACTTCATTCCGTTGAGTAAGCCTTTCCCAAAAGAAAACAGACAGACAGAGAAATTAGTTAATAGTAAATTTTATTCCAATTTTTTCATTGCTCATAGTTTCAATATTTCAATTACATTTATTAATTTTTTATTTGTACAGAATTTGTAAAATTAAACTTGTTAAAATCTAAGCTTTCCTTTCTTTCAAATTTATGTGTAGTAAATACCTAATTGTGTTTTAAGTAAACTTTTGTGTATTTAGTTAAAAATACTCTGACGCCCATATATTGTCTTCAATAGAATCTCAGTACTCAAAACAAGGCTTCACCGAATTCACTACCTCGCTGTAGCTAGCTGGAGCTAATTGTTAGGTTACACTTTGAATTGGGCCAATACAATTCGAAAGTGTCGCTGCACCGTTCATAGTTATAGTTTCTGATCCTATCCACACGGATCCATTAAGCTACGCTACGCTGATGAGGAGCAATAGCTCCGAAACACGTGTCCGTAGCTGCATCATGTTTCTTTTTTGGGGTATATGGCACTATTCATTTTTCTTGTTGTTAAATTCACTATTTCCTCTTCTGACTAGCCCATCTTAACAAAATTTGCCTCTAAAATAAACACAAACAAGTCGTGGCAATTTTCGCCGCGTCCAGACCAGCTAGAAGTTCGACACATGTTCGCTAACAAACTCTTTGATGTACCGTTTCAACACCGAACCCGATACGAGTTTGCGAGCTGCTCTGGAACTACTACCGAACTCACGTCTACACTGAGTTCACGAGATATTCGAGAACTGTTCTAGAACAGCCCGCGAACTTGGTATGTACCCTGCTTTTGATGTACTGCTTCAACACCGAACCCGATACGAGTTTGCGAGCTGCTCTGGAACTACTACAGAACTCACGTCTACACTGAGTTCACGAGCTATTCGAGAACTGTTCTAGAACAGCTCGCAAACTTGGTCTGTACCCGGCTTTAGAAAAAAACGTAGACAAACATCAATACCCACCGACATTGCTATCTGCCGGTGCCGGGCTTCGAACCCGGACGTGATAGGCAGTGTAGCCAGAGCCACGACTGTCACTCATGCTCTAGCCCACTGCGCCACCGAAGATAAAAAAGAAGATATAAAAAAAACAACTTATAACGCACCAAAAAGAAGCAGAGGATGCTTATGCAGCAAAACGCCTAGATAAAGAACGTTCATTACAAGACTCATCTAAAGAGGTTGTGGCATTCGACTTACAACAATATCTTCCCACTCCAGATATTCAGACGTCGATAGCATTTTACAAACGACAGTTATGGACGTATAATTTAACACTGCACAAATGCTGCGATGAACAATCTTTTTGTTTCATGTGGCATGAAGCCATTGCACGAAGAGGAGCAAATCAGATAGCATCCTGCCTGTTCAAGCATCTGACCCAGACATCTGAAGACGTTAAAGAAATCACGTTATATTCAGACACGCGTGCTGGACAGAACAAGAACTCATTCCTGTGTATAATGTTCATGCTGGCTATGAAGAACAACCCAAATTTGCAGTACATTAATCATAAATTTCTGGTTCCCGGTCATACTCATAAAGAGTGTGACGGGGACCATTTAATTATTGAAAAAAAGAAGAAAACCCACTGCCGATAGAACAGGGTTCATCGTCTCGTCTTTATGGATCAAAAAATCATTCCAAGTGACGGAAATGAAAAGACTTGATTTTTTGAATTTTCTGCGCTCTTAATGGCAATTACAACAACGCAAAATTATGTAGATGAGGAGATAATCTGCTGGAAAACCATAAAATGGTTGCGATATTCCCAACAACCGGGTATTGTCGAATATAAAACGAGCCTAAAAGAAGAAGATATATTCAAAAAAATTAATTTTCTTCGTAAGGGTAGTGCATGGCCTAAAGTAAAAATACAGCTTTTCAGCAAATCCTATTAATGCTGACAAAAAAAAAAATCTTTTAGATCTTATACCTTACATTAATGACAACTTTCATGTTTTTTACAAAAATCTATCAACTAAGGACGACATCCGTAATAAAATTACCAGATGCTGACTCGGATGAAGAGGAAGTTGAAGAAGAAGAAGAAAAACATGAAAAATAAAGATGAGATGGATAGGAAAATCACATTATTTTGATATCTTATGAAAGCAAATTATTCTTTCTATTAAAGGCTTTGTTTTAAAGTTTTTGAGTTGCATATATTTTGTGTGAAAGGACATAATGTAGGTTCTCTGAGTAAATTTTTGTGAAAACTGGTACAAGTTTTTAATTTTTTTCTTATATAAAAAAGCAAATTCCAAATATACAAAAGGTTTAACGTCATAACATATACACCAAATGAGCAGACTTAATTCGAATTCATACAAAATTGTTCGCTTAAGAGCACTTTAAATTTTCAAATCTTTAACACAGTTTTTCTCAAAACCTCTTTTTTGGAGTTATATCTCTTTTCCCAAACACCTGCCAAATATACAGGGTGTTAAGAAAAAGTAGGTCAAGCAGTTAACCACATATTCTTTGGACAAAAATAATACGACTTTCATAATGTGATTTTTTATTTTGGCACGTAGTTTTCTTTATACAGGTTGTTAAAATTAAATTTTGAAAATTATTTTTATTAATAATTCTGTTATTTTGAAAGATTTTTACCTGAAGTTTTGTAGACTTTTACCTTATGCAGATACACTTTTTGTGTAATTTTGGTAAAAAAGTCAAAGCGCAAACGGGGAAAAGGGGGGGGGCTGTGATACCCATTAACCCCCCCAACTTTTTCATGCATACGCCTTTGGTCTCTAGATATTTATTTTTAGATTAAATACTTATTTTCCTAATTTTTCTTACTGCTATTAAGTTTTGATTTAGGACTTGGTTAACGAGATATTCCAATAAATTCATATGTATGAATTTACCCAAGAGGTTTTCACTACCGACAGTCGGTTACAAATTTTTGCTAGTAATACGAATATCACAAAAACGACTTTGGAATGATTTTAGTTGCAGTGATTATGGTTCTCCATAACATTACATTAGCAATTCAAGTTAAAAAAAATATTTTTTATTTTTAGTTTTTGGGGAGTGAACGGTTTTGTTTATTCGGTACCAATTTTAAATTACGAGAATGAATTGTGCAAGGTGCAGGGCAATTTAAGCAAAAATATTTTCTATAAATAAGTATTTTTAATTGCTTCTTTTGCCTCGCCAGTAGCATAGTTAAATGAGAAATAAGAAATAATAAGAAACTTAATAATTTCTAAGCAAAATTGTGTACACCACTAGTTTTTTTATAATTTTTATTTTATCGAATTCTAACTATGCACTACAAAAAAGGTCTTGCGTAAAAGTAATCAATTTAAATAAAATCAATGATTACTACAAACAACAATAATAAAAATAAAATTCCGAAAGTAAGATTGAAAATGAATCTGAATTTATTGAAATATCTCGTGGCTCAAGTCTTAAATGAAAATTTTATAAGAGTAGGAAAGTTAGGGAAATAAGTATTTAATCTAAAAGTAAATATCTAGAGACCATAGGCGTACGCATGAAAAAGTTGTGGGGTTAATGGGTACCACAACCCCCATTTTTTCCGTTCGCGCTTGAACTATTTTTACCTAAATTATACAAAAAGTGTATATACATGAGATAAACCTCTGTACAAAATTTCAGGTAAAAATCTCAAAACATAACAGAATTATTAGTAAAAATATTAAATAAAAAACCACACCATAAAAGTCGCATTATTTTTGTCCAAAGAATCTGTGGTTAACGGCTTGACCTAATTTTTCTTAACACCCTGTAATACAGAGAATTCTATACAGGGCCTGCAGTGGAACTCTGTGCTTTGTAGAATACGACTTTCGCCTGGAAACGACATGAGTCGAGTCGAGTCGAGTCGAGAAAATCCTATATTATTCATACATTCGTTCTAAATTAGAATATGGATCTTTAATTTGGTATCCTTTCTATAATTGTCATAAAGAGGCAATAGAGCGAGTTCAGAGGAAATTTCTAAAATATTTAGCATTTAAAATTGATGGAGAATATCCTCCAAGAGGCATAGACTATAACCAATTAACAGTAAGGTTTGATATTGTCAGCTTAGACATAAGGAGGAAATGTGACTCAGTAACTGTATTGTATAAGTTATTACATGAAGAAATTGACTGTTCTGATTTGTTGGCTCAAATTAACTTTTATGTACCCAGACTGCAATCCAGGCAAAATGTTGTTTTTTATAATAGTAGAGCTAGGACAAACATATTGCTAAAGTCTCCAGTCTATGTAATGTGTTACAATTTTAATCATATTTGTCATTTATGCGATATTAATACTTGTACTTTAAAAGAGTTGACCAAACAAGCTGTAATTTTTTATTTTTTTTTTGAATGATCCAAATAACTAAATTAAAACCTGTCTGTCATTTCTGTTAATAATACATTAAGTAATATAATATTTATCTACAGTTTATGTATCTATAATCTTTCTACTTATCATGTTATATATTTCATAAGTTATTTATAAGTTAATTTTTATTTGTATTGCTCTGTAAATGGTTCTACTGTTGGGCAATAAAGCTATTATTATTATTATTATTATTATGAGTCGTACTCTGTGTTCAATTTTGAGTCGCGTGGTTTCCATATTTTACGTCTCTTTGATCGCTTCTAGACGAAACCTCAAGACATGTCGTATTTGAAAAGAGATAAAGAAAGCTTTATATGAAACAATGAGATAGAATAAGAGGACCACTTTAATGCGAATGTAGAATGTAGCCGTAGTGCAAAAATTGTGTTATTGTGTTCGGATTTAAGTGTTCTATTTATTATATTAAATATAAAAATTATAATGAGGGTACGAGTGGAGCACTGGAGTTTTTTATTATTATATTCTCTAATCTTTCCTCTTCATCCAGGACAAGGATATTAAAAATATTTACAGCCAGCATGCTTGGAAAATGCACAATGTTATTTTCATGTGATGATTGATATGAAAATTTATGCTTATTAATTTTCCTCTAACTAAATTATTTTTTAAAAACATCTGATCACACAAAACACAATAAAGTTAAACTTCCGAAAATCCCGCTTCTAACCTCGATTTGGGGAATTCACAGAATAACCTATATTCCCACGATACACTGCTATATTCCTACCATGGAGCCTCCATGATTCCTACTAAATTTAGTCTCAAATATATGGTTCGATGCACAGAACTAAGAAGTCTGTGGTTCTATGCTGTGTAATTATGTAGGACGGATAATACAAATACGAAAATGTCCGAAGTTCAGGCGATGTTGAGACAGAGTACCGAAAATAAGACATGTGGAATTTTCAAATAGAATTCTATTGTAGAAATCGAGATGTGGAAAGCGATAATACACAGAGTTCCACTGCTGTATAGCATTTCACGATAGAATACATATTATTTATGATCTGTGTTGTAAATTTGTCAGCAAAAACCTCGATTTTCAAAATAATAAAAATAACAACAGTTGGATAACTACTGGTATCAAAAATTTCTTCAATTCACGTAAAAGAGTTATTTAGGTCACAAAAACATGGATTTATCACCTCTGATTGTTATAGAAACTACAAAAAAATCTACAAGCAAGTTATAAGACAGGCCAAAAAGTTATATTTTGACAACATTATTAAGAATTCTTCATATAAATCAAGATCGGTATGGCAAATAATAAACCGCTCAATAAAAAATTATTAAAAAAACCATAATGTAAACGAAACTATCGAATATGAAATAAATGATCAACTAATCACAGACAAATAAAAAATAGTAAATGAAATTAATTCTTATTTTGTAAACCTACCACACTTTCTTAATATAAGGCCACAATGTTAACAATGTAACATTATTGAAACTGTACAAACTGCTAATGAAAATTCTATTTACCTTGAATCGGTTACGATTGCTGAAATTATTGACATCAATAATTTAAAAGTTTCAAA
This sequence comes from Rhagium mordax, assembly GCA_963680705.1. NCBI lineage: Eukaryota > Metazoa > Arthropoda > Insecta > Coleoptera > Cerambycidae > Rhagium > Rhagium mordax. The sequence goes on from OY796656.1 coordinate 45,654,328, forward strand.
TTCTGTGGTATCCGATAATATTTCAATAAAAGTAATTAAGCAGTGTGTACATCAAATATCTGAACCATTAACTCATATTATCAATGAATGTTTCAAGGAGAGTATTTTCCCAGTTTTTTTTTAAATATCCAAAATTATTCCTTTATTTAAAAAAGGGAATCTCAAAAAATATGCAATTACCGCTCGATAGCAATATTGTCGGTGTTTTCTAAAATATTAGAAAACATATTAGCTAGGCGCATAAACATATTTCCAGAATCTTGCAATATTTTATCCCCAAATCAGCATGCCTTTAGAGAACAACATTTAACAATAACAGCACTCACAGATATTTTGGATTTTATTTACAAAAATTTAGACCAAGGGCAAAAGGCAGTTGGATTATTCATCGATCTCTCCAAGGCATTTGACCTTGTAGATCATGATATCCTTTTAAAAAATATCGAGCACATGTATAACAAACGCAGCCGCCTGCCAGTCAGTATAATAACCGTTGCCACTAGTATAACAACTATGGGGTGGCGGCGTATGTTTATTTAATTTGGTGCGAAAATAGCTAGCACTTGCTTTTGGCGAGTCTATTTTTTTCTAATGCACACCAAAGAGAAAAGCCGCTATTAGCTTTATAAAGGGTAGCGTTTTTGCTGCCACCAGGTCAAGACACTTATATTCCGCTTGACCTCGGAATTTTTGTGCTGAAAAATATACCTAAATCTGCAAGCAAGAAAATAGATATTTCTTCGGCTACTGGTTGAGAAAACTCTTCGGACGCCTGAATTCGGCCGCGGCTTAATGTGATATGCACGGTCTTTATGTGGATATAATAGGAGATAATAAACAAAATCAACAAACTACTCCGTGAATAAAATCAGATTTTATTACCACGAAAACAAAACTTACAAAACAATTATCTATATCAAAAAATTTTGTCGATGACATAATGAAACAAATAACTCAAATAATAAATCTGTAGTGATCTCAATTTTTAAATCTAAGATGGGGTGGCTCTTTTCGCTTTACTATCAAAATACAACGCCCGCCAAGATAGACGTTACTTTTTCTTTATTTACGACAATTATTTACGTTGCCTAAAACTACGGTGAACTAAATTTAGATGAAGTCGCCCCCGACCTCAGATTTGTTTGTATCTCTTACAAACACTATGGTTAGGACCTTTAAGCCTTAAATTATATAATATATGAAACTAAACACCACAAAACATACGAAATGTCAACACGAATATTTTTAACCTCAACCAGTGGCTATTTCAAATTTACTCAATGCGCCTTTTTTAATAGGGGTTAGTGTAAATGTTTTTCAAACTACACTTACCACGTCCCTGGACTTTGTAACTGAATTACTCCCAAACGTAATTATTACACTTGTGCACTTTATTTCTTTTCACCTAGAACCCAATTTTGTCAACTAATTTATACTCGCCGTCATGAGATTCGCCCGTCAACCCGACTTAACTCTATCTTTATTTTCCCCCTTGAGAAACTCAAACTATCGTTCCCGTTTCCTTCTCCCAAGAAGAAACACAATTTAGACGTTAAACGACAGCCCTGCTGTACGTCTATAAGTAAGGCCCTTCACGCCCAATTAAAGTTAAAAAAAAAACGGTCTCCAAGAGCCCCAACAATATGTCACAACACAAATTATTCGTCAACGCCCCGACACTACACCGTGTACTTGCGCTTTTTCGCCGACGCCGATGTGCGCCTCTGGCTAGTTACCGACCCGAAGTCAACTCTTCACTCCTCGCGACGTCGAAGTGCCGTCTCTCTGCACGACGCCGAAGTGCAGCTTTATTTCTCGCTGACCGAAACTACCCGTTCCGTGAGTCTAATCGTGACTCTTGCCCGGCCCGAAGTCAAGTGAAGTCTCTGCGCTCCCACTTAGTGGTTCGTCTCACGTCTGCCACGGTACCCCCTGGTAAATCGCTGACCGTGCCCTATTTTTGCCCAATATATGGTCAGGCGAGTCCATCTCACAATTTCGCGTAGCTAGCAATTTCCCTGGGAATCGACTCATGTAATTCTTTCCCATCGAATTTCAACTCCCTGATAAGCCAAATCTATACAAACATGAATTTCCTGTTGCTGCAGACATAAACAAAAACTCAACCATTTACTTCTGATATACCCCGTGGCACAAATTAACATTTTTAAATTAGTAATAGCTATTTTCTTCGTTTATAAAATTTCTATACCCCCGACTTGCTACAATACTTCCCCCTTTAAAAAAGTTCGTGGCCTTATCCTGGCCCTAACTTTTAAACTTCATGTTGACATTTTTATATTACCCTGTAATTTCAATTCAAGATATTTCGTTAACCTCTACCCTAAATAACATCTTTCCCTAGAAAGCTGCAAGTCCCCTTATGGACAAGTGAAAGAAGGGTTTATCCTTAAACTAGGTCAGAGCCCTACGAAAATCTTTAAAATAATCTACATATTACACGCAACAGACAATGTCCAATTGCAATATCCTTAAAATTAAGCATACAAAAGTTCCCGACATTCTAAATTTCGCACTTCACACCACGCACAATCACTACGCGTTGTTGTGAGAGCTAGTCTCTGTCACCTCCGGTCCTCCTCATGGCCTATCGTTGTTGTGGTTCTGAGGTGTGTAGGGTATAATTACATGGAACTATGCGAATGTTTTTAACTCTGACTGACGTTAACACTGTCCTTACGTTTTTCGTTCTCGGTCCAATGACCGACCGGTTGTAGACTCGGATAGATATTCGGAGCCACGTCTCCTAAATTGTTTATAGGCGCGTTACTTGGATTGGTTTTGATAGTTCCTAACTGTTCATCGTGCCCAGCACTACACATCTCATTGTCTTTTGACTTAGTCAACTCGTTCACATAATAACGATGTATCACCCACATCGTTAGCTGGTTCCGCAAACATGCCAACATAGCAATTCCACCTCCTATGGTGCGGTACAAATGGAAGGCATTTATAATTACTCCGAAAGCATATTTGATGATTCTGAATATGAAAAAGAATCCAATTAGTCCACTCATGAAAATGCCCAAGTCGGAAAACCATCCCCACATCTGTCTCATAGTAGAATGGGCTAGGTCTTTTAATTCCTCGGGATTAAACATACCCAAAGTGGAAAATCCTTGTCCCCCGGCTTCCATGCCAACTACTCGTCTGGTTAAAATATTTTCAACGACCTTTCGCTCTACTCCGAATGTGAATAGGTTTTGTACCTTTCCGATTTCTTCTTGCGTATACAATCCTTTGGACCCTACTGGTTGGATCGGATGAAATTCGATACTGGGGCTTTCTTTTACTTCTAACTCTGTGGGTGCTGTCCTAACCGTAGGATAAGGTATAAGTCCCATCCATTCTCCCTCAATATGAAATAACGGTGGTGTTAGACTATTACAATCAATCTCCTGACCATACTCCTGGATTATTCTCGTAATTGGTGCCATAAATTTGGTCTGATTATCCACGTCTATCGGGAGTTCTTGATAACATTTACTGGTTCTTCTAATTTTAACTGATCTTGGAGTGCATCTGAGTATGTATAACACTTCTCCTAGTACTTGTCCTAGATGACCTTCGTGGTTTTGGATAATTTGACTGGCTGCGTCTGGGACCAGTGGAGCTAATAGTAGCCTATTCTTCAAAATTTCTCTTTTCGCCTGACATCTTCGGTGTATGGTATCTATATACATTGTCTCCAAACCTCGTTTTTAAGATTGTTCTATATATAAAAACTTGCTATTTATGTAACTCAGGAGGTCAACGTCTTGCGCTGAAAGGATCGTAGCCGGTTGTATTATCTGATGATGTCCTTCACACACCAACAATTTTGGATGCTCTGTTTGCCATAATTCTAAATTACAAAAGGCGGCTCTTTTTATAAGGGCCACTGCAAAAATCTTCGTATCACTCTCTACGACTATGAAATTTTCTTGTGTTCTATTATATGTTACTTTTTCGGCGGATCCAACATATAATAAATTAAAACGTTCTTCGCATGACGACGTCTGGGGAATCACTTCCCAAGTGGTTTCTCCTAAAGACGCATCGAAACAATATCCCTTTAGAAATGGACAGGTTATGCTTCCTCTCAAACTAACCTCATTGTCCTTCAACTTAACCATCGCATAATAGTCTGATATGGTGATTTTTACGGCCGCTGTCACTATGACATCGTTCCAAGATTTTCCATCTTCCTGGTAACTTGTCCCATCACATTTTCCCGTGTCGTCTAGACTTCCATGCAGAATAATTGCCGCCGTAGTGGTTCCGTTTGCTGTAATTTGTCCTATTGCATTCTTGTATAGTTTCAAAGTTTTATATCGATGAATCGATCGGCACTCCTCACTTCCAACTTGATGAACATAATTTAAAAGTCCTCCTGCCACCACCGAACTGTGACTATGCATTCCGCAATGTGTGATTAAACGCGTAACCTCGATTAAACAAGTCCATACGTGTTGTAGTCCTATCTCTCTCCTTTGTAACACCCGCACAAATACTGTCTTACTTTGATAAGCTGAACTCGGTTCAGGGCACTTAGCTACGTCTCTTAATGATACGGCCGAAATGTCTGTCTTTTCACTCTCGCAATCATATGCAATTAACCCTTCCACCTCTAACCTCAGTAATGTCCATACCATTAACGCCACTATGACCATTGTTTGCCATCTCTGCAGATTCCCCATTTTGCTATCGTTCTCCAAAATCGTACGCACTATACCTAGTATAAAAAAAACATTTACAATCAATCCACATTCTGCTTTAACAAAATCAAAGTTTCCCTCAACTAACACACTACAAGCACACAATCCTTTATATCGATAAGTACATTCACCTACCCTTCCTATTGCCTGCATTGGGTCCTAATTCAGTGCAGCCATTAGGTTAAATGATAAATCTCAAATTTATCTCGAAAATCCCGTTCCTAATGAGTTAAGCCAAACTTCTATTATACAGAAGTAGTTACGCTTATTGATATTTAATAATTCTAACTACATTCTAAATTGATAAACCTCATCAATATAAAAAAAAAATCCTCGATACCAAAACGCTTAGATCCTTAATGATCCCCATTTAAACTTTCCCTTAACTTACTCCCACTTCCTCTAGAAAATACTTACTGGTTCTCTTCAGTAATTAAGGCGTATCAGCCAGATATTTTCTAATTATCTTAAAACTAAATAATTGAAATGACACCCCCTTGCTCTAATTAAAGAAACAAGTGGTGCCCGTGTAGCGACGGTTCCATTTAAAAGGACGGTCTATATAAAAACCTTCTCCACTATTAAAAATTGACTGTTAAAAGATTAAGCACAATATCCCCATCGGTGAAGCCGTGAGGTGGAGAAGTAAACGCGTGTGTACAACAATTAATGTCTTCTTCTATCGAACGAGCTGTAGTCATAAGTATTTCATTGCTCGACCGATGTGTTTAGGTGTTATGTACAACTTATAAATCCAGTCTCACTGGAGGTCGCCGTAGCCTTGTTGATCGTCTCAATATCACAGGTTCTTCTGGCTCTTCGTCACTTCCACTATCATCCTCGATTTCTTCCTCTTCCGACATCTCATCACTACTATCATCACACTGAGAATCTTCAAAAACCGTGTCCTCGTTGTCATCATCCTCTTCTTCCGACATATCATCACTGTCTTCATACTGAAATTTTTCAAAAGTATTTTTCTCATAATATCCCTGTGAACTCTTTAATTTTTTCTGATTCTTGCATTCTTGCTTTTGAGCGCGAATCATTCTTGTCTTCTTGGTCCAATCGTCATTACGTATATCGATTACTCCAACACCCAATTTATTTCTATCTCCTTTTGTTACTGTCCCTAGTTTCAGCCCTGTTTTCATTGTGACTTTCGATTGTCCATTGTCCTTTGTTTTATATTCGCGTCTACGTTCCCTTTCCGTTAATTTACTTAGCTTTTCTTCCAATCCAGCAATTAATGTTTCTAAAATCTCCATTTTATCTGAAATATCCGTTTTATCCAGGCCTTCTTGGCTTCTTACATCAAGTTTGATGTCAGCTGTAGCTTGATCCTCATTATCCTTTACTGGTGATGTGTCTTTTTCATTTTTCTCACAAGTAATATTAACCTCCTTTTTCCCTGAAAACTGTTCTTCATATTCCCTTATTTTACTCTTTAAAATTCCTTGTTCATCATGCAGTTTATAGAATCGTTGTTCCCATTGTTCTGCCAAAAGTATCCACTCACTCTTTATTCTTTCTTCGGGAGCTAACCTACCCCCTAAGCTGCATTTTGGTTCTTCGTCTTGGACTAAACTATCTTCTTTGTTTTTGGTAACCATAACCATTGGTTCATATATCTTCACCTGTTCTTTTTCGTTTGACCTTGTAAAATCTTGTTTTCTCCCCTCCTTTGGACTGTGTTTCTCCATTTCCTTAGTGATACTGCTATTGGTTCTTCCTTCCGCTACTTCATCCCCTCGTTGTGGACTCCTTTCGCCCCTTGTTTGCACCCTAGAATTTTTGTAAAATTTCTTTACAGCCTTTAACCATTTCTTCCAATCTTCTTCCGGTTCGACCACTGATGCCGGCCTTTGTTTTCTTTTCCATTCCGTTTTCTTATACACTCCCCGAGGTTTCTTACAACCCCATTCTTTACCATGGGAACCTACTTCCCCCTTTAAAGAATGATGCTTATCTTCTTGCATCTTCCTAAAGTTTGTTTGATACACTTCGTTTTCATTTGTTTCCATAATTTCTTCCTTCTCTTCTGCAACTCTTTGTTGCCAGGGAAATACACGCTCCCCCAGTACTGTCATTGTCGGAAACTACCTACAAAAAATATTCACATGGTGAGCTGCCAGAAAATCTCTACCTAGCAGTATTTCAAATTCATTGCCTTCAAAAGCTCCATCCCCACAAGCTACAAAAGCACCTCGTAAGCGTCTCCTAGACGCTGGTAAAATGAGATCTGTATATACTGTACCATAATTCCGTATCACGTGACCGGTAACGCCTACCAACGTTAAATTCGGTCGCCTCTCTCGTCGAAATCTCTCTTCCCGGACGATACGATCCTTTATTAAAGACACTGCGGCTCCTGTGTCCACTAAGCATCTACAGAGTCTTCCATTTAACTCTAGCTCCATCAGATACGGTTGCAATTCTTGAAAGCCTCTTGGGTCAAAATATGGTATTACGGTTAATCTTCCTCTTTCATCATTAACCTTTTCTTTATTAGCGCTGTTCCAAATTTTCGGTGGTTCCCTGTTATTTCGCATATTTACTTGGTTTCCCTTTTTCATATATCTTCCACCTTCCAATCGGGAAACATTGGAAGGGCGAATTAGTTTAAATTCCTCTGGTTTTCCGTTTCTTTCTCTCTGTCTTCCCTTGGCGAAGATTGACGACCATATTCTCGGTTTGCTGTGCGTACATCTTTTGGTACGGCCCCTGTATAACTTCTTCTATACTCCTTCCTTTCCGATCCTGTTGATCGACTAAATCTTCCATTGTTCAATCTCTGTTCTCCAGAAGAACTTCCTCTATTTGCTCCTTTATAAGGTCCATAATTTGGCCGAGATGCGTTTTCGTTTTCATCTCTTCTATCTTCATGCTGGCGTCTATTTGAGGACACTCCATAGTCCTTGTTCTTTCCTTCGAACTTCTTCTTCGGGCAGTCCCTTGCCCAATGTCCACTCTGTTGACAATTAAAACACACTTCTTCTCTAGAAGTCCCCATTTTCGTTTCTCTCTTCTTGCAGTCTCTTGCAATATGTCCCAAACCATCACATACGTAACATCGTACCTGCTTGATACCTCGTTGATCCGTATTCTTCCCATGGATCATTCGTAAATTTATTTCGTAAAGCTTTACCAGTTCTTCTGCTTTTTCTAGTGTTAGCTGCGCTTCTCTGAGCAGCATTACACCTACTTCCTTCATGATATCCTTCTTCAGTCCCATTTTAAATTGATTCAGTACCAAATCTTGATTTTTCTTCTTTAATCCCGGTACTTCCTCCGGCGTAGCGTTTTCTAAATCTTCCTGCAATACTTTTGCCCCTGCCGTTCTTAACCTTGTGCAAAAATCCGTAACCGTTTCGTCGTGCCTCTGATAGCATTTACTCAAATTTAATTGACCCTCCCCGGGTAACCTAGTTGTTACAAAATTTGAAATAAACCTGGCTTTAAGAGCCCTATAATCTAAAGTATCTAAACCCTGATCCGATTTTAAGAAATCATAGGCCGCGCCTAAACATTTGAATTTAAATAAAGCTAAAGTTTCTGATTCTGACCAATTATCTAATCTCGCCCTCTGTTCTAACTTTTCCAAATATTTGGTTACATCTTTGCCGCTAAAATTGTCCAAAGTTGATGCAATCATCCCCAACGAATACATCATGGGCATACGTAAGGCACCTGCACCTTGTATACCTCCACTAGGCATACTTCCAGTCGGTATACTTCCACTTGGTATACCTGTACCTGTTCCGCTAGATCCTGGTGTAATTATCGGCGTAATTACCGAAGTCGTTGTAACGGTGGTGGTGGTAATAGTTAGAGGGTTAGTAAGTGACATAATGAGTACATTTGAACAATATCAAAGCTATATAAGCAATACCTGTTTATCAACCTCGGCGAAATCCTCTTGTAGAATGGGAAAATCTTTCCCCCTGTATAAAATTATCTATTCAACGTGAATAGCTAGGTAAGCCTTTCTATCTACCCCTGTATATTTAATCAAATTTCTTTTAATTCCGACTAAGTTTCAAACTACCCCTGTATATTTATTCCACAATACTTTCGGACCTATCCTTGTATACTGTATCTCAAATTAAATTATTCCCAAAATTCAAGCAATCTCTTCCAACTACCCTGTATGTAGTGAGCAAAAAAAATTAGGCAAACTTTTCAAACTCCCCCTGTATATAGAAAAAAAAATTAATCGAAAAAAAAAAATTTTTTTTTTGTAACTATACCCTCGTATACGCTGAACTCAAAAAAAAAAATTAATCAAACTTTTTAAAGTGCCCTGGTATCAGTAAACTCAAAAGAAATTAATCAAACTTTTCGAACTACCCTCGTATGTGGTAAACAAAAAAAAATTAATCAAACTTTTCAAACTACCCTCGTATGTGGTAAACTAAAAAAAATTAATCAAACTTTTCAAACTACCCTCGTATGCGGCAAACTAAAAAAAAAATTAATCAAACTTTTCAAACTACCCTCGTATGTGGTAAACTAAAAAAAATTAATCAAACTTTTCAAACTACCCTCGTATGCGGCAAACTAAAAAAAAATTAATCAAACTTTTCAAACTACCCTCGTATGCGGCAAACTAAAAAAAAATTAATCAAACTTTTCAAACTACCCTCGTATGTGGTAAGCTAAAAAAAAATTAATCAAACTTTTTAAAGTGCCCCCGTATAAACACTTATATCCAATACACTAGAAATTCTATTTCTAAACTTTCGCGAACTACCTTGTATATCAAATGAAAAATATATATATTTATTTTGGAACACTTCGAAATACCCCTGTAATTCGAGAGAAAAAAATATTTCAAAATTTCTCCTTTAAAAGTTCTTAACTTTTTGATTCCTCCCTGTATACTATCTATTCCGTGAAATGCAACTCACTTTTAACTTGCCCCTGTATATCGTAAAATTCTACAAATTTAAAAGGACCTAACTTAATCCCTGTGATATTTCAAAATATACACTTTCTTCGCCTATTGTACTCCTATTAACTTGGTTTCATCTATTTGACCCTTGACTATTATTTTATCCTGTCTATCTTAATCTCTACCAAACTCAAATGAATTCCGCGGGGTAAACCTCCCCTAGCACAATTTAATCCCACTTTAGTACACCTTTAATCTATATTAATCCCAGGGTAAACCTCCCCTAACATAGGTTAATCCCTATTATCCCACAGGGTGAACTACCCCTAATTTAAAATTTAAAATCCCATCGCTGCCGCCAGTATAACAAACGCAGCCGCCTGCCAGTCAGTATAATAACCGTTGCCACTAGTATAACAACTATGGGGTGGCGGCGTATGTTTATTTAATTTGGTGCGAAAATAGCTAGCACTTGCTTTTGGCGAGTCTATTTTTTTCTAATGCACACCAAAGAGAAAAGCCGCTATTAGCTTTATAAAGGGTAGCGTTTTTGCTGCCACCAGGTCAAGACACTTATATTCCGCTTGACCTCGGAATTTTTGTGCTGAAAAATATACCTAAATCTGCAAGCAAGAAAATAGATATTTCTTCGGCTACTGGTTGAGAAAACTCTTCGGACGCCTGAATTCGGCCGCGGCTTAATGTGATATGCACGGTCTTTATGTGGATATAATAGGAGATAATAAACAAAATCAACAAACTACTCCGTGAATAAAATCAGATTTTATTACCACGAAAACAAAACTTACAAAACAATTATCTATATCAAAAAATTTTGTCGATGACATAATGAAACAAATAACTCAAATAATATGATCTCAATTTTTAAATCTAAGATGGGGTGGCTCTTTTCGCTTTACTATCAAAATACAACACCCGCCAAGATAGACGTTACTTTTTCTTTATTTACGACAATTATTTACGTTGCCTAAAACTACGGTGAACTAAATTTAGATGAAGTCGCCCCCGACCTCAGATTTGTTTGTATCTCTTACAAACACTATGGTTAGGACCTTTAAGCCTTAAATTATATAATATATGAAACTAAACACCACAAAACATACGAAATGTCAACACGAATATTTTTAACCTCAACCAGTGGCTATTTCAAATTTACTCAATGCGCCTTTTTTAATAGGGGTTAGTGTAAATGTTTTTCAAACTACACTTACCACGTCCCTGGACTTTGTAACTGAATTACTCCCAAACGTAATTATTACACTTGTGCACTTTATTTCTTTTCACCTAGAACCCAATTTTGTCAACTAATTTATACTCGCCGTCATGAGATTCGCCCGTCAACCCGACTTAACTCTATCTTTATTTTCCCCCTTGAGAAACTCAAACTATCGTTCCCGTTTCCTTCTCCCAAGAAGAAACACAATTTAGACGTTAAACGACAGCCCTGCTGTACGTCTATAAGTAAGGCCCTTCACGCCCAATTAAAGTTAAAAAAAAAAACGGTCTCCAAGAGCCCCAACAATATGTCACAACACAAATTATTCGTCAACGCCCCGACACTACACCGTGTACTTGTGCTTTTTCGCCGACGCCGATGTGCGCCTCTGGCTAATTACCGACCCGAAGTCAACTCTTCACTCCTCGCGACGTCGAAGTGCCGTCTCTCTGCACGACGCCGAAGTGCAGCTTTATTTCTCGCTGACCGAAACTACCCGTTCCGTGAGTCTAATCGTGACTCTTGCCCGGCCCGAAGTCAAGTGAAGTCTCTGCGCTCCCACTTAGTGGTTCGTCTCACGTCTGCCACGGTACCCCTGGTAAATCGCTGACCGTGCCCTATTTTTGCCCAATATATGGTCAGGCGAGTCCATCTCACAATTTCGCGTAGCTAGCAATTTCCCTGGGAATCGACTCATGTAATTCTTTCCCATCGAATTTCAACTCCCTGATAAGCCAAATCTATACAAACATGAATTTCCTGTTGCTGCAGACATAAACAAAAACTCAACCATTTACTTCTGATATACCCCGTGGCACAAATTAACATTTTTAAATTAGTAATAGCTATTTTCTTCGTTTATAAAATTTCTATACCCCCGACTTGCTACACATGTTCATAACAGGAACAATTTAATAATGTTTGTAATATGTTTCCTTGTGCGACTCAGAAGCAGCAAACTGTTATGCGATTTCTGTTGATATCTCTATACAAAGATAAACATGTGCATGCAGCTTGTTTCAGCATTGCTTTGTTATGGAACCATAAATAATGGCCAGTAGAATTAGACGGGAATCTGTAACTAATTCGTTTCAGATAGCCGTAGGTAAAAACAGGTGTATTTAGTTATAAGGAATATACTGCCGTCCTAAGCAAAAGTGCCGTATCTACAAAAAATATGAATATTGAGATATGGTGTCTATAAGGTTTAAAACCCTATAAATTTGACCTTTAACTAAGTAATAATGCAGTATATTCGGTTTAAGTAGCCAAACTTGGTAAATCAATTTGCCGTATGTACAAAATTTTAAGAGTTTCCTACGTAAAAGAGCCGGATCTACAGAATCCTAAGCAAGAACGCCGCGTCTGCCGTGTACATACGGCGTTTCTTCTAAGCGAAGTGCACATACAGCTCTCTTGCCTAGGAATACCTCATGCGCGCTGTTTTGTTATGTACGTACTGCAGTTTTGCTAAGTAATCATTCTATTATTCAGGCGGTTACAAATTCGGAGCGAGAATGACGGAGTTAAAATTCTAAGGCAACTAATAATAATAATTAATATAGAAGTGTTTATATTGTGCAACTTTAATATAAATTGTGCTGGTACTTAAAAACAATGTCGAAACGAACGAGACTTATTGTTGATATGGCAAAAAAACAAAATACAGAGGATATGTTACCAATTGAGGAAATTCCTATACAAACTGATGATGGAATTATTATACCCAATCATAATATTTCTTCAGTTAGTTGTCAAAATGAAACCTCTTTTAGTGGACAGGAATATGGACAATTTATAAAATTAAATTCATCTTGTCAAATACATAGGGCAATAATAATATCACAAGAAAACTGCATCGAAAATGATCCGGTTTACGAAAATTTGTGTAACTTTCATGATGATAGTGAATATAATTTGGAACCATCTGAAAACATTGCAGAATCTAAACAAACACAAGGAGACTTCGAGTTTCTTATAACAAGAACTACGAATGACGAAGAAGTTGTTACAGGTAATACAATGCTGTTAAAGTGAGAATGATTTTTGAAAAGTAAGTAACATTTTTTTCTCTAATTTTTAGATACACTTAGAAAATGCATTCAGGACTGGGAAATACCAAAGAAAAATATACAAGAACATGGAAATGATAAAGAGCAATCGGGGATTAACGTACAAGAAGACAATAGTAACGGAGTGCAACAACAAACTCTTTGTCCGGAAGAAATTAATAGTAATCTATTACAAGAACAAGACAATGTTATCCAAGTACAGGAAAATATAAATTTGGAACAAGGTATACACAAAATATCATTGTTTGAAATATTAATATTAAAAGACAGATTCTGTGTTAGGTCCAGTGATTCAATACACAAAAAAGGGAAATCCAAGGAAACGTAAGAAAATTGTATCAAGCTTGAAAGAAAGGAAGGAATTAAAAATGCAAAATCTTATAAATAGCCATAATGTGCTGCCTGGATGTAGTGAGGGATGCAAAAAGAAGTGTTCTTCTAAACTATCAGGGGACAGGCGTAAGGAAATAAATTGCCAGTTTTGGAAGTTGCCCTGGATTGATCGAAGAACATTTATTCTACATTCTTGTAAACGGTTTGATGTAAACAGAAGAACCACAGAAAGTGAAAGAAAAAAGAATACAATTAAATATACTCTAAAAGACCAAAATTCGTATGATCAAGATGTTTGTAAAATATTTTTCCTCACAACTCTTGGTTACAAAAAAACAAACGATAGATTTGTACACGATGTGCTTACCAATACTCCTAAAGGACAAATTACTGCCAATCGGGATCAAAGAGGGGTACAACCATCGGCGAATAAAATTAAAGAAGAAGGAGCAATCAATAACCATATAGAATCATTTAATCCGCAAATATCCCATTATAGACGGGAACATGCCCCAAACCGAAGGTACCTCCCTAGCGATGTAAACATATCTGTAATGTACACCGATTTCGTAGAAAAATATCCTAACATCAAGGTGTCATATGAATACTATCGCTTGAGAGTTAATTCTAAAAATATTTCTTTTGCCAAACTGGGCCAAGAGGAGTGCGAAGAGTGCGAACATTTTAAGCTACATGGTCATTCCGAAAGTGCTATGGAAGACCAATGTGAAATTTGCGTAAACTGGAAAGGCCACATTAACCTGGCAAAGCAATCGAGGAAACTGTATCAGGAACATGGTTCCAATAATTTTGAAATGAACACAGGCTGCTTCTCCGCAGATTTACAAAAAATTATAACGCTACCGCGCATAGATCAATTCAAAAAAGTAATATTCACAAAACGGATTATAGCTTATCACGAAAGTTTTGTAGCAGTTGGAGGAAATACAAAAGCAAAACCCTTTGCAGTGTTGTGGCATGAGGGTATCAGTGGCCGCAACAAAGAAGATATTATAAGCACCTTCTACGCATTTTTTATAAAACAAAGAGATTTGGAGAATATTATTATATGGCTTGACAATTGTTCAAGCCAGAACAAGAATTGGTGCTTTTTTACATTTTTGATTTACATTGTAAATTCAAATATTATATCAGCAAAACAAATAACAATTTGTTACTTTGAACCCGGACATACGTTTATGTCAGCAGATAGTTTCCACCACCAGGTGGAACTATCCCTTAAGAAACAGCGAAAAACGTATGATTTTGCTGATTTTACTGAGGCCGTCCAAAAATCAAATAAAGGGAAAGTTGACGTCAAAATCATGGAATACAATGACTTTCTCCTATGGGAAGATCACACTTCGCAACAAAAACTGAAGAAAACTCTGAATAGGCCCTACATATGTAATATTATCCAAGTTCAATTTAACAGAGGAAATTACAATTTATTATATAAACAGGATTATAATGATGATTACAAAACATTTGACTTTTTGCGAAAAACATCGGCGAGGAATGGTGGTATTTCATTGCCCAAAACTTTAGAAAAACCTAAAGGTGTAAGTAGAGAGAAAAAGGAAAATATACTGACGACGCTTTCTTCTGTAATTCCAGAGAACAGAAAACAATTTTGGCAGAATTTGTCAACAGCTGATTAATTTGTAATATTTAGATACTTTCGTAATCATATTTTCAATGTATACCTTCTAACTAACTAGGCTTTCTAATATTTTCTTTATATTTGAAATTTAAAATGAATATATTTTTGTAATAAATGGCCTTAAATAAAACTATACATAACTTCGACTCTTTGTTTTATTGACATAATGTTTGTTATTATTTACATGAGGAAAATTTAGGGTTTTTTTATAATATTTAATTATGGATATTTTACAGTTACGGCGTTTTTGTGAAAAATAGCGACGTTATAATATCAGAATTTTTTAATGAAAAATGCCGTATCTGCATTTTTTGTGTGAATAAATTGAAAGAAGATGAAAATAATGACATCAATAGATTTCTGAGGTGTCGTTTACACTAAATATATTTATTTTTCCAAAAAACATGTGTTATATTGAAAAGGAGAATAAGTTGAACTTAGTTTGCTATTTTCACAGCTTAAGAGTTTTTGCAGATACTGCACTTTTGCTTATGACGGCAGTATACCTCTGGGATTCCTCCCAAATCAAATATACAGAACATTGTTTATAAGTCACTTGTATGTGAAAAAATCATGAAATTTGGAGTTTTTTTTTTAAATTGCAGTAAGACTGCAGTAGATTAATTTTTTTGAATGCTTCTGTTTACTAGGTAATTCCAAACCGGTTAATTTAAGCCCCGGTTGATTTCATTTCATTGATTATTTATTTAAATAATTGCCGAAAACCATCGAAATTTTCGAAAATTTCAAGCATTTTTTACTCTGAAAGGAAAAATGCTAGACTCTTGAAACTTTGGTGGAATATGTCTCATTAACCTCAACTTACAAAAAAAATTTCGTTTTAAAATGTTTATTAGTTTTCGAGAAATCCTATTTGTTTATTAAAAACGTCCCAAATGTTTAATGAAAAATTGACCTATTAACGTTATCAAAAATAATTCAACCACACCTCATTTTTTTCGTCAAGACGTCAATTTTACGAATCTGTTATGGGCGTATCGATTTTCAATAATTTTGACCGTCAAAATGGCGTTAACAACATTGCTACTTTTCGGAGCAGCGTTTTTTGCAAATAACTTTACAACAAATGAACGTATCTGCACAAATCTTTCATATTTGAGTTGCTGGTATTTTTCTACAAATTTATAAAAAAAACTGGTGCTCTGGGACATGTAGGAGCCGAGATAATTTTTTAAATTGTTTAATGCGCCAAACGTTTATTTATTAATATTTATGGCCAAAATTGAAACTGGTTGTTAATAAGATCTTGAATTTTGTGAATTCATCAAGTCCTATTGAAAACGGGCCCTTTTTGAGGTCAAAATATAATTTTTAATAATCAGTGATTTTAGAGCGTCTTCAATTTGTTTGGCTCAAGGGACAGGTGAATTTTTGATCAAACTAGTTTCAAATTGGGGTAGCGAGAAAAATTCGTCATATCTCCGTTATTTTCCGGCCAATTTCGACGTTTTTTTTTTATTTGGGGTACCTCACGAAAATAATAACAATGGGCACATTTGCAATATCCAAATAATAAACAAATAATTGTTATAAACAATTTATTTTTTATTTTTTTAAATTTTTTCTTTTTTGGGCTTATGCAACTTATAATGTGCTAATGTATTAAATATAAATTTATAAAGATTATACAATAGTAACAATTTATGCACACACTATTTCTCCATCAAACAATATACGATGTTACAGCATTGTTACCATTATATAATCTTTATAAATTTATATTTAATACATTAGCACATTATAAGTTGCATAAGCCCAAAAAAGAAAAAATAAAAAAAAAATTATAATAAATTGTTTATAACAATTATTTGTTTATTATTTGGATATTGCAAATGTGCCCATTGTTATTATTTTCGTGAGGTACCCCAAATTAAAAAAAAAAACGTCGAAATTTGCCGGAAAATAACGGAGATATGACGAATTTTTCTCGCGACCCCAATTTGAAAATCGTTTAATAAAAAATTCACCTGTCCTTTGAGCCAAACAAATTGAAGACGCTCTAAAATCACTAATTATTAAAAATTATATTTTGACCTCAAAAAGGGCCCGTTTTCAATAGGACATGATGAATTCACAAAATTCAAGATCTTATTAACAACCAGTTTCAATTTTGGCCATAAATATTAATAAATAAACGTTTGGCGCATTAAACAATTTAAAAAATTATCTCGGCTCCTACATGTCCCAGAGCAACAGTTTTTTTTATAAATTTGTAGAAAAATACCAGCAACTCAAATATGAAAGATTTGTGCAGATATGTTCATTTGTTGTAAAGTTATTTGCAAAAAACGCTGCTCCGAAAAGTAGCAATGTTGTTAACGCCATTTTGACGGTCAAAATTATTGAAAATCGATACGCCCATAACAGATTCGTAAAATTGACGTCTTGACGAAAAAAATGAGCTGTGGTTGAATTATTTTTGATAACGTTAATAGGTCAATTTTTCATTAAACATTTGGGACGTTTTTAATAAACAAATAGAATTTCTCGAAAACTAATAAACATTTTAAAACGAAATTTTTTTTGTAAGTTGAGGGTAATGAGACACATATTCCACCAAAGTTTCAAGAGTCTAGCATTTTTCCTTTCAGAGTAAAAAATGCTTGAAATTTTCGAAAATTTAGATGGTTTTCGGCAATTATTTAAATAAATAATCAATGAAATGAAATCAACCGGGGCTTAAATTAACCGGTTTGGAATTACCTAGTAAACAGAAGCATTCAAAAAAATTAATCTACTGCAGTCTTACTGCAATTTTTAAAAAACTCCAAATTTCATGATTTTTTCACATACAAGTGACTTATAAACAATGTTCTGTATATTTGATTTGGGAGGAATCGCAGAGGTATATTCCTTATAACTAAATACACCTGTTTTTACCTACGGCTATCTGAAACGAATTAGTTACAGATTCCCGTTCACATCGTCTAATTCTACTGGCCTAATGGGTAAGCGTTCACAAACACAGATGAGAAAAAGAAATTAATAAATTAGTGTCAGTTAAGTTTTAATCATATAAATAATTTTTACTAGTAAGGAAATCGGTAGAAAAAAACGCGAAGGGCCTGACGGGGGGGGGGGGCATTCCATCGACGGTCCGACCGATTCACTCACACAACAGCACTGTCATTGGACCGAGAATTTTATCGGATAATTTCGGTATTTTTTTGGTAAATTAAATTCAGTAATTAAAATTTTTAGCCTAAATTTCATGTGGAAAAATAATTTTTCATGCTTTCACTTCGCTCCTTATTTCCAGATTCCCGCGGTCGCGGTTAAACAATATCAAAATTAATTGACTGAATATCCAAGTATTCAAATCCGGCATTAACTGAAGAAGCCAATAAGTAAATTTAAATATAAGCAGATATAAATAAATGCAAATAAATACAAGTAAATTCTGGTAATAACTGAATTACAAAATAAAGATTAAAAAAAAATAGATAGATATTGTTAATATAATATTATAATTTAGATAAAAAAATTACAAGAAAACATGAACTTGAATCCTACTGCTACTACATTAACATAAAGTTATTATTAATAAACATAATTACCTCTGAAAAATATTCGCCCTTTACACAACTAACAAAAGTAAATTAATCAATTCGATTAAGTTGTTCTGAGGAGCTATAAGTAGTAACCCAGAACAAAGTTTGTAGTCAAACGGACAGAGTCCAGCATTGTTAGGCACAAGGTAAACTTTAGTATACATAACAAATTGGCTGTTTAGCCAACCTAAATAATAGCAGCAATAAAGTTGAGATTTATTTATACACAAATGAATTGACGGAGTCCCACAAAATAAAAACGTTTACTTACTAAACCCAGTTTTTTCTTTAGTATACAGGGGTCCTACACACAGAAGTGTATAAATGACCGTTGCACATGCAACAATGATCTAAATCGGAAGTTTGTTAAAATAAATAGTTTTCGTTCCCTTCATAGAGGTAGAGAAACTTTGACAAAAATAGCGGCCTTGTTCTGGATTTTTCGGTGTTACCAGTTTAAAATGGTAAATCTAACCAACCCTGGAAATTACGATGCTATACAGATTGCGAAAGTACTCATGTTGACATAGTAGGAAACCTCAAAATATACACGATGTGAAATGTCGCTGCCTAGAAACAAGTGCTTCACTACTCGTACATTTCCGTCTTTGGTCGCCGTATGCTTGTCTGCATAAATCGTTCATCAATTATCGACTGCGCACGCAATGTAGCTAAACAAAACCAAGCGGCAAATTTAGATCCTATGTCAAGATGAGCACTTTTGCCATTTGTATATATAGATAAGTACCTGACTTTATTTTCTTCATTCTGGTAAAATTTGGCATACCAGGGGGTCTATTCTCGAATCTCTACTAGAATTGTCGACTACGACAAATGTCACTCATAATTGTCGCATGCTTTTATAAAATAGTATTCTCGAGCAGTGATAGTCACTGTTCATAACGTTCGCCAATAATGTCGCATGACTAAATTTGTCAACACTGGATAATGGCTCTACTTTATCGATAAAGCAACTGTTTTGATTTTGACAGCTTTTCTGCTTTAGGTTAGGTTGGTCAACTTTGTTTACTGAAAGTTAAGTGCACAGAGTTATTCAGTTATTCAGTCTGAACAATACCTGAAAAATTAATTATATTGGCCTAACGTGACGGATAAAAAAAATTATTGCAGTCAAGCCCAAAAAGACATGTTAGTTAAACTTGTAACAAATGATCAACAGCCTTTATCCGGTAAATTTACAGCAAAATTTTCTTTTAAAGATGGTCAAAAAAGGTGGGAGGCTATTTCGAATATGCTAAATGCTATTCTAGGGGTATCAAAAGATTGGAAACAGTGGAGTAAGGTAGGTGAATAAACCGGTGAATAAACCTTCGTACAAAGTAGTAATCTCAAATTTATTTTTATAACGTCTAGTAGACACATGTAAAGCTAAAAAATATGTCCTTTTTGTTTAAGACCTGGCAAGATATAAAAAGCAAAGTGAAGAACAAAACAGCCCAGATAAATAAATATCATATCACTACTGGCGGAGGACCTCCGCCATCACCAACAGATGTACTGTCGGAATGTGATGAACAAATTCTAAGCATCATTAGGCGTTTTCGAAAAAAGGAACGGTATATACCAGTATGTATCACTGTCGTTCGATAATGTGATCGGTGAATTTATTCTATGTTCGTAAATTACGTTACACCTACCGGTACCTACCGAATCTATGCACCGCCTGGATCGTCGATTTGAGTTGATCATTGCGGTAAGCAATTAATTTACGCGTCAAATTTAGACATATAAGTGAAGGTCACATCGAAACCATGAATATCAAAATTTATGACTGTAGTGTTTGTGGCATTAAAGGTGACATGAAATTTATAAAAAAACATGCTGAAACCTTTCACGTTTTTTATGAAAGCATGGATAAAATGTTGCCGAACACGAGTCTGAGGAAATTATCTTTGTCATCCTCTGGATTACAAAATCATGATTCTAATTCTCCTCAATTTTTTTATAGAATATTCACTTGATTTGGCTAATAGCGAAGAGCCGATAAACAATTCATAGCAATTACAGCCGGAACCATGCTCATCTAAATAGGCTCATGAGGTTATAAAACTATTGCTCACATCCTACGAAGAGCAATTAAACAATTTTAAATCTCCTCATAAATCAAATAAGTCGATATGGACGAACATTGCTCGAAATATGAACCAACTGGGATACAACTTCCTTGGAAGCGACTGCGACTCAAAATTCCGCAATTTAAAGAAAACATATAAGCGAATAAAAGACAGTAACAATTTAACAGGTCGAGGAGCCATATCGTGGCCATATTTTGATATATTTGATAAGTTATATGGTAAAGATGCTGCTGTTGTCCCATTGAGTGTATGCAGCAACGTATCTAATTACCAAATACTGGAGCAAGCTGGAACTAGTAGGGATACTTCAACAGTGGTAACTATAAAAAAAATTTATCGGTACCTTTGATCTTATACCGTAATTTGAAATTTAACAAATACACAACAACTTCTTTTTATTTCAGAGTGATGAACCTGATGAAAATGAGATAATATCTACACCCACCTCAAGTTTTACAAAGGTAAAGAGAAAGAGAAAACCACAGGTGTAAGTTGAAGAACCTATATGGGTAAAAGAAGCTCGACTTGAAGCTGCAGCTCGTCATACCGAAAAAATGGCGCTCTTCAGAGAGAGTTAGTCGACGCCGTAAAATGCAATAACAAAAACTGAGGTTTTCATTATGTATAATACTATGTTTATTGTTTAATTCTTTTCACTTATAAGTTAGGTTCATCTTTTGCGGTTTATTATTTATGTCGTACTCTTTATTTTTACTTATTTTAAATACATTTTTCATTTTTTTGTCTATAAGAATTCAGTTTTGTCCGTTTACTGTCATGCCTCAGTTTTGTAATGGGTTCAGTTTTAATCATGTTATACTTATTATTTGCTTGATATATATTTTCTTATGGAATAAAATAATTAAATGCATTAAAAGTGTTTAAGTTTTAAATGTTTTAATTGATGCGAATATCTGTAAAAAGAATATCACAAATGTAGTTACGTTTATTCATGCCAGCACTATTGGAATTATCGCCATAGTATTCCACGACTTCGACTCTCTCCTCTTCGATAATTTATTTTCCTAATTCAATATAATCATGCTTTTGCATACATATATTGTGTAGCACACAACATGCGACTATAATTTGAGGAATTAATTTCGTTTTGTAGAAATTAACATGCCTCAGTATCCGGAAGCGTCCTTTTAACAAAGCAAATGCTTGTTCTATGCAGACTCTTGTAGCAGAATGTTTGTAATTGTAATTTTTTTTGTTTTCTTGACAAATGTCCATTATCTCTATAAGGAGTCAGTAAATACTGTGTATTTCCATAAGCTGAGTCACCAGCACTATTGGAATTATCGCCATAGTATTCCACGACTTCGACTCTCTCCTCTTCGATAATTTCTTTTTCTAATTCAATATAATCATGCTTTTGCATACATATATTGTGTAGCACACAACATGCGACTATAATTTGAGGAATTAATTTCGTTTTGTAGAAATTAACATGCCTCAGTATCCGGAAGCGTTCTTTTAACAAAGCAAATGCTTGATCTATGCAGACTCTTGTAGCAGAATGTTTGTAATTGTAATTTTTTTGTTTTCTTGACAAATGTCCATTATCTCTATAAGTAGTCAGTAAATACTGTGTATTTCCATAAGCTGAGTCACCAATAAGATGGGTATTATTTGGTAAAAGTTCACCCCTGTTTCTCTCCACTGCAATTCCTAAACAAGAGTTTCGAAACACACGAGCATCATGTACACTTCCAGGGTAACCCGTAAAACATCTGTAAATATATAGGTAGCGTCGCAAACCGCTTGTAGTATTATAGAATGGAATTTCTTTCGATTGCAATATAGTAGACTAGCTATAATTTATTTTTACTTCTGTGGGCGTCATGGGGTTACAAGTTGAATAGTGTATAAAATTGAAGCTTATACCTTAGTGAATAAGAATCCGGAAGTAATAAAAAAATAACGCGGGCAGAAGGGCAGTAAAATCAAAAAACGAGTTATTACCATGGTCGGATAGTGCAGCACATATACTACAATTTCACATAAAAATCAATTTATATTTTGTACAGAAAGTATTTTTTATTAATTTTTAAAATACCATCAATTTAGAAAACAACAACGTTTAATTTAAAATTTTTACTTCAAGTGTAAACAAAATATGAATAAAAATACAAAATAAGTCATTTTTCAACCGGCTGTCGAACCGCTGGCTGCTCACGTCCCCACTACACCACAGTCGCATCCGTCTCACAAATCGCCATAGCTCCATCTCGTACTGTTATGTTCTGATATTTATTATTAAATTTATCATCTGATCTCCAGAATTTTAAGTGGGTTTTCTTATATATACATACCATTTACCTACTTACGTAAATGTACCCTTGTGTGTGAGTGCATGCGAAGTCGTACCCTAATACTTAATAAAACTTAATATTTCCCTTTTAAAAAAATTTAAATAGTGGTTAGTGTATAGTGTTAACAAGGATAATCTAGGTGAGAACTTTTACTGTAGGGAACTATAAATTCGAATAATTTCCTTTATCAAAATTTAGTACTGCAAGAGAAATGGAAAGTTCTACAACTGATAGCACTAGTTCTGAGAGCGAAATCGGCTCTTTCGTAAAATTTAAAACGCAAAAACAGCAACAATGTATAATATGTAAAAAAATTGGAGGTACTATAATCGAATCAACCGATAAAACTTTCTTTACTTTTATGAATGCTACTAAGATTCGGGATGATATAAACAAAGAGTCAGATGAGGATATACAAAAAGTGATTGCTGATGGCAAAACAGGAAATCTTTCTAATCTTGTCTGGCATAAAATGTGTTATATTGCCTATACGAGTAAACAAAATATTGAAAGTTTAAGGAAAAGAGTAGAGAGACTGAAAGAGTACAGGGCAGCTAGTATTGAACCTGCACCACTTCCTGGTAGATCGCTTCGTAAGGATGGATTTGACATAAACAAGTGTGTATTTTGTCAGAAGCGATCTGCCGGGAAAAGATTGTCCCAAGTTATGTCTAAAAATATAGAAGGTAAAATAAAAAATATTGCGTTGATCTCTTCAGAGGTTTTAGAAAGAATAGGTTCAAATGACTTAATAGCAATGGAGGTAAAATATCACGTGAACTGCCTAATGATAGAATCAAAAAAATTGGGCAAACAATTTGATAAACCACAGTCTATAGTAGAAGAAAGTACTAAGGAAAGTGCCAGCAAAAAATTTCGCCAAGCCGAAGACAAGCCTTTGCAAAATATAATAAAATTTGTTGAAGTTGGTACTGGAAAAGGAAAAGGTTTCACTACCACAGCAATTTTCAACCGGTGCAAAGAACTCGGGGGCGAGAAATCGAAAAAAAGGCTTATAGATATATTGAAACATAATTTTGGATCTAAGGTAGAAATTTTAAAATCAGGAAAAGCAAATGTTTCATCGTTAATGACACCACCCATTAAAAAGTCCGAAACGCTATAGAGGCTGCGTCTTCTCCCAGTTATTCTCCAATATTAACAAGTGGTTCCGAATCTTCTCAACTTCACAAAATATGTAGTGATATAAAGCGTGAAAAGGACAAAATACCAGATTTTACAGATTATTCAAATCTAAATGTCTGTGAATATAAAAAACACATACCAAATAATTTGTTATGGACTATTAGTTTACTGATATCAGACGAAGATAATACTTAAAATATTGCTGTAATCAACATATGTCAAGATATAATTTATAACTATTTTAAAGGTAAAAAATTTACACCAAAACATATAGGACTCGGAATTTTTGTTCACCAAGAAACGAGATCAAAAAAAATAGTAGAAACGTTGCATTCATGTGGGCATTCGATTTCTTATAAAGACGTATTACGATTAAGAAACAGTATAGCACAAGAAGAACTTATGAGCTTTGTTAATGAAGATAATTGTTACATTCCACGACAACTTCTTCCTGATAGATTTGTACAGTTTGCCGCAGATAACATAGACATTTTAGAAGAAACTCTTGACAAATCCCCTACATTTCATGGAACTCAAATAATTTCATTTCAAAAAGGACCACCTAATAAAGAAATATCAAAGCCTTTCAAATTGTTACCGTATCATGTACAACTTCAAATTCCAAGTAATTTTCATCAACTACATAACATTTCCAACGTTCCCAAGAAAATTACTTCAAACATAACAAATAAGTTAGTAGTTTTAGAAAAGAATAATGAAGAAAGCTTTATGTTTTCTTACAACCTTTCTTGGATTTTATGTAGAACAGAAGAAGAGGAAGTAATGGTACCTCAATGGACAGGTTTCGGCAAACTAATTCAACAAGATGATATGTACGTAACTACATACGGGTATTTGCCCCTGTTGCCGTATGTTGCCTCGGAATATGATACAGTATTCACAACCATAAAAAGGTGTAGCCAAATTGCTAAAAAACTGAATATGACTTATACCGTTATTACTTTCGACCAAGCAATTTATTATAAAGCAAAACAAATACTATGGGTGAAACCTGAAGACTGTGACAAATTTATAATTCGTTTGGATGGTTTCCACATAATGCTTAATTTTCTTAAGGTAATTGGCCAACACATGAGTAATTCCGGATTAAGCGATGTATGGCTGGAATCAGGCCTGTATGGCGAATCAACTGTTACTGGAATATTAAGTGGGAAAAAATGGAATAAAGGTATCCGAGCACATAAACTTACTTATGAAAGTCTTATGAGAATCTTAGTTCCTATTTTTGAAAAATGGATAACTGAATCCAATAGTGATTTGATTCACACATTAAATCATTCAAGATTGATGGCAAGAGAAATATATTTATCAATACGAAACAAAGAACAGCCAAAAAGATTCTTTGCATATGTAAAAAATGTGGAAGAGTTAAAGAGCATTTTTAATGAATTCGTTGAAAGCCAATCTGTGAATTTTAAAATGTGGTGCAGTTACTTAGAGTTAGTGGAAATTTTGCTAGAATTTCTTTATAGTGAAAGAGTTGGAAATTGGTCATTACATTTACAAAGTTTTAGAAAAATGCTTCTGTGGTTTATCGCATATGATCACACTAATTACTCTAGATGGGGTTCTATTTACCTTTGTGACATGCTGGACCTCCCAAACGTAGCTCCAGAAGTACACAAAGAGTTTTTAGAGGGAAACTACGTAATTAAAAAATTAGCTGGAGGATTTAACAGGTTGTCAGTTGATCAGGCTCTTGAACATGTAAATAAAACATCTAAAGATGCGGGAGGTATAATTGGCTTAACGAAAAATAGTACAAGATTAGATGAATGGTACCTCAGTTTTAATGAAATTGGTACAATGACGAGCACATTTTTAACTTCCTTGAAATTAAGTGAATTAAATTAAATATTGAAATTGGGAAGCAAAGAATTCTTGTGGACGAAAAAACAGTGTTAAATTTATTGGAACAGTTTACTAAGTATGAAGTGTTTACTTACAACTCTGGGAATAATTTAATGTCTATAGCTACAAAAGAACTGTATGACAAAGAAACAGAAACGTTACGCATGACGGCAAAAGAGAGAGGCGAAAATGCTTTACAAAACTTTGCGGAGATTATTTATTTATTTATTTATTTATTTATTTATTTATTTATTTATTTTCTTACAAACCCAACAGAATTTACATTCCAATTACAGGGTAGGAGTACATAGTCAGTAGAAATTATCTTAGAAATACATATATAAGAAATACATATATATATAAAATAATTATAAATAATATAGTATATTAGAAGCACTAAATTAACAAAGAAAAAAAAATTACAAAATATTCCACTTAGACTTAATTTCCTTGATAGTACAAGAAAAAATATCAATATTATTTTCTATTCTATTAAAATTACTGCACATAACATATAAAGGTGAAAATTTTAAAACATTTGTTCTGGGTTCTTTCAAATAGAACAGTGATGTGGATCGAGTTGGTACAGAAGGAACATGAAATCTAATTTTTGCTAATATTGCGGAACTGTTAATTTTGTTATTTAGTAATTTAAATAAAAATATTATACTGTTAATATCTCTTCGATTTTGTAAACTTGTAAAATGAAAACGATTTAACAATAAATTGTGATCTATGCCAATAGGAGGATAAATATGATCTTCCGAAAAAGCTAAGTATTTTAAAAACTTTCTTTGTACACTTTCAATATTGGCAACATGAGTTTCATAGCATGGACTCCAAATTAGACTAGCATATTCTAATTTTGATCTCACGAAGGTGTTAAATAATAGGGTGTAGGAAGAAATCTCAGAAAAACCACGAGAATTTCTAATAATGAAACCTAGTGATCGATATGAGGAGGAAATTAGTGATTCTATGTGTTCAATAAAGGTGAGTCTACTGTCGAAAATAACACCAAGATCTTTTACTGATAATAAGCGACTTAATGTTGTGCTGTGTAGTTTATAATCGAATGTAATTGTAGTTTTTTTTCTAGTAAATGAAACGATATTACATTTATCAATATTTAATGGCAATTTATTTACTAGGCACCAAGTTTCAATTTTAATAAGGTCAGATTGAAGAATAAGGCAGTCGGAAGTTGAATTAATATTACAGAATATTTTCAAGTCATCAGCGTACAATAATGAGGAACAACTGAGATTAGTGTTGATGTCATTTATAAAGATAATAAAAAATATAGGTCCAAGAACAGATCCCTGTGGAACTCCGGAATATGATGTAAACATGGCAAACTGGAAACCTTGTTATTGTACAAATTGGCGTCTGTGGAATAAGTAACTTGCCAAGAAATTAATAAAAATATTTGAAAAACCGAATTTTCTCAGTTTGTTTAGAAGTATCCCATGGTCCAGTCTGTCAAAGGCTTTAGAAAAGTCCGTATAAACGACATCAACCTGCTCACCAGAATCAAGAAATTCAGATATATGCTGAGTTACGTAGGTTAAATTAGTAACAGTAGATCGTCCCGATACGAATCCATGTTGACTTTCCGATATGTGTTGTGAGATTTGAGGGTAAATAAAATCTAACAAAACAATTTCAAAGAGTTTGCTAAAATTGTTCAAGTTATTGCTCGATAGTTTGCAACTTCCGATTTATGTCCTTTTTTATGAACAGGACAGATCTTTGAAGTTTTCCATTTTTCAGGAAAAACATTATTTTTTAAAGCTAAATTAAATATGTACGCTAGCGGGGCTGCAAGTACCTTTGAACAGTCTTTAATGAAAAAGGCTGGCAGCCCATCCGGTCCGCTAGTAAATTTTGGCCTAATACGCTTGAAAGCTTGCAAGACATCATCCTCTGTTATTTTCGGTAATGTAATATGATTGTTGTTATCCTGATCATCATCTGTGAAACAGTTAGAGGATTCGGTAAAACCTGAAGCAAAGTGGCTAGCAAATGTATTAACAATAGATTCTGGACTCTCGAGGGTGACACCATTGTATACCATTGAATTAGGAATTGATGTAGATTGCTTTTTAGAGTTTACAAAAGACCAAAAGCTTTTGGGATTATTTTTTAGATCGTTTTCTATTTCCTTTTGATAATTTCGATAAGAGGAATTAATATCTACTTTTATTCTGCTACGAATTAATTTATAACTTTCAAATATATTTTGATTCTTAGTTTTTTTATATTTTAATAGGAGAGATTCTTTGGTTTTGATATCTTTAATAATTATTGTTGAGTTGAACCAAGCTGGATAAGATTTATTTGATGGAATTTTTTTTGGAACATATTCAGATATAAGGCCGTTTAAGATGTCGTACAATTTGTCAACTGTCAACTCTACCTCATCAATGTTATATATAATTCTTCCCAATTTACATTACACATTGAATCATAAAGCTCAAAGAAGTTTGTATTTCTAAAATTATAGGTCGGTAGTCTATTCCTCGGAAATTTTAGTGTATTAGGCTGAGCTGAATTTATTTGTACATGTAATGGTGGATGATGAAGATCTTCACGGAGCATACACTCAACAGATCGTTCAACACAGCAGTCATTATTATAAAGTACTAAATCTAATACTTTATTGTTAATATTTTTTACAAAGTTAAATTGCTTTAAGTTGAGAAAATCGCAGAAATAATTTAATTCTTTAATCTTATTAGATGTGTGAACGCCCGGTATGCTGCAAGAATATTCACTTATATTAAAATCTCCTACAATAAGAACATTACAACCATTAGTACCATTATGTAGATTTATTAGACAGTCATAAAGTAATTTGTATGTCTCATCGTCTGTGTTTGGAGGTACATAAACAACATAATTATGGATACAACTGATTTTTACAATCCATTAAAAAAATTGAACAAATCCGGGGCAATCAAACGAAAATCTGATACACATTCACAAAAGTCTCAAACGCTACAGGGTCAATAGTTTTTACAGCGTATTTTGGCTGCAAAGGAAATGGGAAGAAATGTCGATTATAATAAAGTGTTTCAATTCGAGTTAACAACATTTCCCATGTCCTTAACTGTGAATGGATATTTGGGTACTCCCTCAAATAAAAGTGCTCTGGGGAGTATAATCGAAAGTAATGGAACATTCTACAAAACTTTGGCGAATTTTGAAGATAATGGTAGACTTTGTCATATTTTTGATGGAATGGCGACAGTTCAAGCTTTAGGGAAACCTCCAAAATGTAATACATTTGGCGAATATGGTAACATTTTTTGCAATGTTATATTCCGGAACAAACACGATGCTCAACGAATCGACGTAGTATTTGACCACTACAAAGAAAATTCTATTAAAAATATTACACGTCAAAAACGAGGATCGCAAACGTCAATTCACAGGATAATAGAGAATACCGAAGTTCCACTCCCGCAACAATGGAATTTGTATATTCATTCGATTTTCAATAAGAAGCTATTAACAAATTTTTTGTCACAGCAACTTATCAGACATTCTGATTCTAAAGCTCCTCTACAATTTGCTACTAGCGGAGGATTTAACAATTATTTAGAATATAAAACTAATTTTGATATAGTCAGTGGTGATTTGTTGACTTCCAGCCATGAAGAAGCTGACACGAGAATATTATTACATGTACTGTCCGCCAAAATTTCAGGTTTTACTAGATGTGTAATAGAATGCAACGACACAGATGTGCTCATTTTGCTAGTGTACTTCAGAAAATACCTTACGCCAGAAATTTGGTTAAAAGTTGGGAGAGGAAATACAATTTGCTATATAGCAGTGCATGAGTTAAAATTGGAGGAAAAGCTTATTCAAAATTTACCTGCATTTCATGCTCTTACGGGATGTGACACTACTAGTCACTTTTCAGGATACGGAAAAAAAATATGTTCAAACACTTAGATGGCATTGGCACGGATGATTTTTCAGAAAATATGTTCAAGAATATTCAGACCTTTGTTGTAAAACTATATTCTAAAAATTCTAATATTAAGTCGGTAAATACTTTAAGGGGATTGCTAGCATCGTCTGCAACAATTGCAAAACTACCTCCGACTGAAGATTCTTTGCGATTCCATAGTTTGAGAGCCTATTATCAGACGAAAGTGTGGCTCAAGTCCTTAGAACCCTGTCCAAAATTACCTAGCATTGCCGATTACGGATGGAAAATTGATGAGAAGGGTAATGTAAATCCGATTCTAACTTCCTTGCCGTCTTTTCCTGAGAACTTGGACGTTCTAGCCTCATGTGGATGCAAAAAAGGTAAGGCATAGGTAGGAACTGCCTTTTTCAGTAATAATATTAAAATTTTCTGTAGATTGTGGAAGAAGAATAATATGGGTTGTATTTGGTCCTGTAAATGCATGGCTCAGAAAACCTGCAAAAATAAATTAACCAAGACCACGGATTTTCTCCAGTTTGATGAGGAAAGTGACTTGGATGAATAAATATTATTGATTTTTATGAGTAAATCATGTTCCTAATGATTAATAAAATACGTCTTTTAGATGTTAGTATGAAGGAGTAATACATAATTTTTTTTTATTAAGTATGTAAGTATGTGTTTTTCTACCTAGTGGTAAACTTGTACACTCATATTATGCGTATGGAAACAGTACGAGATGGAGCTACGGGACTTTGTGAGACAGATGTGACTGTGGCGGAGTGGGGACGCGAAACAGTCAGAGGTCCGGCAGCCGGTCGAAAAATGACTTATTTTCTATTTTTATTTATATCTTGTTAACTATTGAAACAAAAATTTTTAATTGAAAGCTGTTGCCTTCCAAATTGATGATAGAAACTTTTTATAAGAGTAAGTTTTACCCATTAAGGTCTTCGTTTTCGAGTAAATGGCGTGTAAACATAATAATTGTTGAATTTCAGTCAGATTTTCGACGTGTTCGAACCGAGATATTCGAGTTTAAAAATTTATTTTCCCGTAAGACTCAATGCTGTGAGCAACTTTCAAAAATTAATAAAAAAATGCTTTCTGTACAAAATATAAATTGATTTTCAAGTGAAATTGTAGTATATGTGCTGCACTATCCGACCATAGTAATAACTCGTTTTTTGATTTTACTGCCCTTCTGCCAGCGTTATTTTTTTATTACTTTCGGATTCTGATTCACTAATGTATAAACTTCAGTTTTATGCACAATTTAGCTTGTAACCCCGGGGCGCCCACAGAATCTATTTTCAAGCATATTTAACGCTCCGTGGCACTCTACTAATATGATGCCTGTTGATTTGCTGGTGGTGTAATACGAATGTGACTGCCATCTATGGCCCCAATTACGCCACCAAAATTTTGCCTTTCTTTAAATTTAGTCACCGTTTTATGTATATCCCTACCAGTAGGCCACACCATAAATTTACCAGATAATGCAACTAACTGTTTACAAATGTTGTTAACGTACTCCCAGGCGGTTGACTTTGAAATATCAAACTTTTCAACTACCAATCTGTAGACTTCTTGGTTTGAAAGCATATATAAGGCCACCAATAATTGTTTTTCTGGTTTATGCTTTGGTCTACCAACGCCGCGTGTTCCCTTTTTAATTAAATTTGGTGCTAACAATTCCAATAACTTCGAGTTAATCTAAAATGGCATTTGAAATCTACAAAACGATTAAAATAATTTCAATTTGATTAATAAATAAATATTTTTACCGTCTAAGTTGTACATGGTTAATACATTATCTGTGTAGTTTTTCATTACTGTTGATCTCCCATTTTTAACAATTTTTTGGACGTCGCCGCTTTCACAATTAAACTAATTAAAAGTTCGTCTTCATCACTGTCAATTAATTCTATTGCAGTTGACAATATTAATGTTTCACAATTATTATCCATTTTCCAATTTCAAATACCTATTTATCTTTCATTATCTGTCACATGTCATGTCACATTTCAAGCAGTGAAATGAGGTTAACTGATCGTAGTCCAAGATCCCAGGGCCCCCAGACGTTACTTATATTCTGATTAAGTTTAGTTTGGGGAATGAGTAGTTCTATAGTGTGCTTAAAATATATGTATACCGGCTAACTTAGGTAGGCGGCCCTATTACAGGTAAAAGATGGGAAAGGTACGTCAAAATATTACTCACTTTTCTTAAATTCTAATTGCTGGTTTTTACATATTTTCTACAGAATATTGTTATTAATCAATTTTCAATATTGCCAGACGCTTCCCTTTGGCGGTAACTACCGCCAGACGCTTTAAAGTCAGCAAAAAAATATCAGAACTTTTATTATATTCTAAGTCTCAAATTTTATATACGATGACTTAAGGGACTATTTCAATACCTTTTGTAAACAGCCAGACCAATCCGAAGGGCCAAACATACCCCCAGACACAATAAAAGTTCCGCTGCTAGTATGAGCGTGAGGACATTCTGTGAGTCGGATGAACCCCCAGGTACTTGGGGAGTCAACCAAGCTACCTCCTCTCCTGTTTTCGAGGATGCTGAACATGATGGTGATGTTGGTTCGGCTCCCCGAGTTAACCCTATCCCCTAAACGGTCAAAAACCACACCCAAAGGGGGATCCCGTATTCGTCGTCTTCCACCGGCAAAACTTATGTTACCCCCCGTTTTTGAGGATGCTGAACACAAGGATGATGTTAGTTCTGCTCCCCGAGGCGAACCAACCCCTCGAACGGCCAAAACCACCCTCCCAGGGGATGAAAAATGTGTTTCGTGCTACAAACGAGAACACCCGCGTTATCTTTCGTTTTTAAGTATGCTGGACAAGAGAAAAATATTCTAGTCATCTCAACCCCCGCAAGCCCCTCGAATGGGACACAAACTACCCCTTTGACGCGTGGTTTTATAAAGTAAGTGCATGGGTGAATACGTACCGGATGATGATGATGATGACAGGTCTCTTGATTGACTGTTTAGCTGAAAAAGAAAATGGACGCATACTTTGTGGCTAGGTGGGAAAATCAGGTAGGTATATGGAATCACTCGCACTATTTCATTTTTTTATTGTGTTAAATCATAAACATTTTTATTGAGGCATAAAATAACTTATTTACTATGTAAAATATAAAACATACTCGTAATATAATTACTTTCCAGTGAAGCATTGATTCAATCAATATAATCGACGTAACTTACAAGTGGAATTTATACAGATAAGTCCAGGATGCTTCGAACACGACAGGGATTGGGACGAATATACGAGTGGCCGACAACTCGTCTCAGTTCGAAATTTGTACATTAGGAGGAGGACGCGGCAGTGCGCTGCGGCCACTCACTGCTCGCTCAGCAGTCAGCAGAGTAGACTGTTTTTAGTATTTTATTAAAGGCTTAAACACAATGAAAAAAATTAGAGATAAGAAAATGGAATAAGAAATAAGAAATAATTATTCCAAGTTTTAAATACACAATACTATGGAGTTCTTATTCAATTTAAAATTCAACTGTTCAAATTCTTCTTTGATTTTCGAATATCATTATTTGTTAATTCTATTTCATATTCTTTATTTCTTATTTCTTATCTCTTATTTTTTTCATTGGGTTTAAGCCTTAACTCATGTCTGAAAGAAATTTGACTTACGTTTCGAAATTTTTCTAACTTCAATAATTCATCCTAGATAGGATTAATTATTGTAATTTTTAAAAAATCTCAAACATATTTAAATATTTCCATTGTTTGTTTTTTAGCAACAAAAATGTGATTTTACAACATTTAATTAAAATTAATTGTCGCTGCACCTCGAGTGTTGCAGGTGTAATAAAAACGTCAATAAAAATTATTAGGTATAAAAGAATCAAACAAGGAACAGTAGACGCGAGAGCCATCGGCTACAGCGCGGAGATCCACGAATCCCACCACTGTGTCCGCTTGCCTACAACAGGCACAAGTAAATCGCGCAAATTAATACTCATGTTCGAACCTCCTCGGTCTTTACTGTATAATAATAATAATAATTTATACTCTCATCCGTTGCAGTTAATTAAAAAATTATGCAAAGCAAGTGTAGTTTTTGGCCGTTGAAGGGGCTCGCGGGATCGAGGTGACTTGGTAATATTTTTCTCTTGTCCAGCATACTCAAAAACGAGAGATAATGCGGGATTTCTCGTTTGTAGCACGAAACATATTTTTCACCCATTTGGAGGGTGGTTTTGGCCGTTCGAGGGGTTGGTCCGTCTCGGTGAGCAGAAGCAACATCATCTTCGTGTTCATCATCCTCAAAAACGGGGGGTGACATAAGTATTGTCGGTGGAAGACGTCGAATACGCATTTCCCCCCTTTGGGGGTGGTTTTTAGCCATTTGAGGGGTTGGTTCGCCTCGGTGAGCAGAACCAACAACACCCTCATGTTCAGCATTCTCAAAATCGAGGAGATACATCAGTTTTGCTGGTGGAAGACGTCGAATACGCGATTCCGCCCCCTTTGGGGGTGGAATTTGGTCGTTTGAGGGGTTGGTTCGCCTCGGGGAGCCGAACCAACATCACCATCATGTTCAGCATCCTCGAAAACAGGTGGGGAGGTAATTTGGTTGACTCCCCAAGTACTTGGGTGTTCATCCGACTCACAGAATGTCCTCACGCTCATACTAACAGCGGAACTTTTATTGTGTCTGGGGGTATGTTTGGCCCTTCGGATTGGTCTGTCTGTTTACAAAAGGTATTGAAATAGTCCCTTAAGTCATCGTATATAAAATTTGAGACTTAGAATATAAGAAAAGTTCTGATATTTTTTTGCTGACTTTAAAGCGTCTGGCGGTAGTTACCGCCAAAGGGAAGC
Source organism: Rhagium mordax (assembly GCA_963680705.1). NCBI lineage: Eukaryota > Metazoa > Arthropoda > Insecta > Coleoptera > Cerambycidae > Rhagium > Rhagium mordax. Next base: position 45,689,066 of record OY796656.1, read on the forward strand.
GTCTGGCAATATTGAAAATTGATTAATAACAATATTCTGTAGAAAATATGTAAAAACCAGCAATTAGAATTTAAGAAAAGTGAGTAATATTTTGACGTACCTTTCCCATCTATTACCTGTAATAGGGCCGCCTACCTAAGCTAACCGGTATACATATATTTTAAGCACACTACAGAACTACTCATTCCCCAAACTAAACTTAATCAGAATATAAGTAACGTCTGGGGGCCCTGGGATCTTACTCTATCGGATTCGTTCTAAAATAACAACTCTACCGGTTAATGAACTGCTTAACCGCAATTTACCGGCGTGGATCCACTAGTATCTACCGTTCCAATTTTCGAAAACGCCTATTGAAACGCAGTGAAACGGTTGCGGAGACATCATTAATGGAATTTGATTTTGAGCATAATAATGATAAAACAGAAGAAACTTATGATGATTATATTATTGATAACCATGAGGACTACGAGGATCATTTGTACACCAAGAATATTGATGATGCAAAAAATAAAGAGAATGTATGTAATTTGTCAATCCCTAGTACTTCAAAGGATACTGCAAAACCAAAACCTCCCAGTAAACCACAGACAGTTGGCAAACGTTCGGCCGCAGCCTGGCACTTACGGGAAACCTGCGGCTCATTTTGACGTTTTCGGAAATCAAGTGGGCCGTATAATACCACCCCATAGAGGAATTGCCGGATTCGTGCCGAAAGCGGCCCTGATGTGTTAAATCCGTGAAGGAAGTTTGGCTTCTGAACCGAACGCATCTGCAAACTCGGCAAACCAGTCACTATAAATCACCTTTTCGCCAGACGCGGTTCTTAGGCAAGAGGGCTGAATCTATAGTATAGTAACGTTTAGCTCCCGGGCCGCATTCGCATATTGCCCAGTACACCGATAAGGCTTATATATTTAAATTTGGTGTATATTGCATCTTTCCACAAACGCTATATTGTGATTGCGCCGCAAACCCGGCAAACCAGTCACTATAAACCATCTTTTCGCCAGACGCGGTTCTTAGACAGGAGGGCAGAATCTATAGTATAATAACGTTTAGCTCCCGGGCCACATTTGCAGATCGCCCAGTACACCGATAAGGCCTATATATTTAAATTTGGCGTATATTCCATCTTTCCACAAACGCTGTATTGCGATTGCGCCGATTGCCGTCATACGTCATTTTATTTTATTGTGGATGACGTGGCGTCGTCTCATTGTTTCTTATATTGTTTCATTGTGTTCGTGGATTTGTGCATTGGCTACTTAGATGTTTTGACTTTTATCATAGACATCATAATTATAAAGTCCGTGACTTTTAAACCTAAAAACATAAAACACACCACAGAAATTAGACAACCCGCAAATCCAAATCCAAAGGCTGTCCGGAAGGGGACTACATATTTGAAAAAACGCAGACAAACATCCATACCCACCGACATTGCCATTTGCCGGTGCCCGGTCTCGAACCGGGACTCGATAGGCAGTGTAGCCAGAGCCATGTCTGTCACTCACGCTTTAGCCCACTGCGCCACCGAGTCGGTAAACTACAAGAAAATGTCTGAACAGTAAGTGTGTTATTGATCATTTTTTTAATTAACATGACTTTTACATCAACAAAAATAAGTAAACGTCATGAATGGCGACGACTTACTGCACTGATAAAGTGTTTGCTTGACGATTGTTCACCGTTAGGAAAACAATACGATACATTATGTACCCAGATCTTGTGTTACCGATAAGCCTTCTTGTTCTCGTTCTGCCAGCAATATTACTGCAATTTTACTGACATACCAGGAAATAGTAATAATGAGGTTTCGAGCGAGACATTTGGAGCCTTTCATGAAAGAGTTGGATTTATTGATATGCCTGAAACTGAAGTACCAGATATAGACTACGAATCAGAGTCAGAATATATCTCGGAATATATGTTTATTAGCTCTGATTCTGACTCTGAGATTAGTATGAACGACACTGTACCTAGAAGCGTCGACCTAGATAAGACAGAATTTCCCAAACTTGTTGAAAATTCAAGCATAATTTTTTTTGAGGCAGTGGGCCCTTAAAAATAATTTAACCCATACTGCTGTAAGTGAATTACTTTAGTAGTTTAAAACAAATCCAAATATTCAAAACCCTCCAAAAGATGCCCGTATTGCCCGTACTCTGTTAAATACGCCAAGACAAATTGTTTTAAGGTCTATGGGCAATTGTTCCTTTTATTATTTTGGGTTTTGTAAAGAAATAAAAAAAATCTGTAAGAAGTATGAAATAAAAACCGTTACCATTCAATTTTTATATTATTTGGATTTTAATGTAGACGGGTTGCCAATCTATAAAAGCACAAAACTATCTTTTTGGCCAATATTACGTCGGATAGCAAACTAACCTGAAGAACCTCCTTTTATTGTTGCCATTTATTGCGGACCAAATAAACCACCTCTCAAAGAAATTTTTTTTGATTTTATTAATGAAATTAAAGAGTTGTATCCAGAATACAATTAGGGTTGACAATAAAATTATTGAAATAAAATGTAGGTGATTCTGCTGCGATAGTAGATATACTAGGTGCGTTCAACGCCACTTTCAAGGTCACGCACTCCGGATGGCATCTAGTCCATCAGCCTTTTAAATTTTAAAAGGCCGAGAGCTCTGGAGGTCGTGCAGAGGTCATCCTTCGTCTTCAGATGACGTCTGCTGCTGCTGCTTTAGCGGGGGTGCTAGGGGGGTGGTGGGGTTAACGCTTAAGAGCTCTTCGGAATCCAGCACCCCAGGTCTGATGCATTAGCTGGAGGATGGCGTTTCTTCAGACCTAACGCAAGAGGTGCAATGCACTAACGCATCCTGCATCCTGGTCCCTGGCCCTGGAACCTCTTGCATTAGCCGAAGAACGCCGTCTCCAGAAGCTTTTTTTAGTTTCTAAGTTGGTACTCCTGAGCAAAGAGTATTGTATACGAAGAGAGCATAGGCGTACCTGCTTTAAAAGGGGATATAATTATATTAATTTTGCTAGAGTACGCCTATGGTAGAGAAAATAATCAATGCCGCTATTTAGGTATTCTGAGATACGTGTCTTTTAAGTAAACAAACCCGACTTCCGAGAATGCTAATATAAACATCACCTTCACTCAGTTTGAATGCATCACTTATTATCGGCTAATATATTTAGGTTAATTAAATTAAAAAAAATAAATGTTCTTTAGTTAGAATTAAAAATTTGAACTTGCAAATACATTTTAGAGTGATAAAATAATGCACACCTAGTATAATACATTATTAAGTTATTATTTAATGAAGTTCGAAATTAACGTTTTAAAAACCAGATGAAATCAAGACGTATTTATTACACGTATAATTAGGTTAGGTTATTTTTAACTCAATTGAAGCTACATGACATTGAATTTTTATCGCTGACTAAAACGATACGTGCTTTTATACCAAATTACGTTATAGAATCCACTTTACACTGTGTACCAAATAAAAATTTTATTTTCTTATTAATTAATAATTTAAGTTACACTCTTTAGCTAATTTTGAATAATTTTGTGGAAATAAAACAATTGATATAACAATAAGCGGATATATTAATTTTAAAAAACAGAGTTTTTTAAAAATTCTATTTTTTATGCGCCCAACAAATCACTGTCTGCCGGGGTTTTTCTTCTTCTATGAAGTCACCCAGGTTAGCGACATCCTCATCGCAAGCGTCACTGTGAATAATTACAACTGTGGAGGTTTCTTCTTCTTTTTCGAGGGAGGGCACCTGAGGTGGAGGCTCCATGAACGAACTTAGCGGAATCAGCTTCGGAGGTCGTGGTTCGAAATCTCTGCAACAATAAGAAATACATATAAGTATATATTATTACTTAGCGGAGAAAAAAAAGCGGGAAAAATGAACGCTAAAAAAAAAACTTACGTTATTCTTAAAGGAGTATCTTCAGACATGCAGAATAAATCTGGTGACTGGCTGGGGGAGTAGATATTTGTATCGCTGTAACAATAAGAAATAAATATAAGTATATAGTATTACTTAGAGAGAGAAAAAAGAAGCATAAAAAATTTACGTTATTATTTTAAACTTACGTCATTCTTAAATCTGGTACAGTGGTAGACGAGAAATGAGCGTTTTCTGATGTACGAAATAAATTTGGTGACGGAAATCGATGGAGGTAGACATTTGTATCACTGTAACAATAAGAAAAAATATAATTATATATTATTACTTAGAGAAAAAAAGCAGCGGGAAAAATTAACGTTATTATTTTTACTTACGGCATTCTTAAATCTGGCAAGCTAGACCAATCAAGCTCAACTTCTGATGGTGACATGCTGAAGAAATCGGACGTAGACGAAGTCGATGGACTTGGTGGTAAATCGACAACATCATTTAAGCTCAATTCGCTAAACATGATAAAAAAAATATATTGTAAGTACAGAAATGTAAAAAAGAACAAATATAAACTTACTTTTCAAATAGATATTCCTCCAGGTTCCTAGGTGGAGTATATCTATTAATAAGAGAACTTAGACGATAAAACTCTTCGCTACACATTTTAAACTTAGGTACGTGCGCACATACAGTAACAATGATGAAACAAAACTGAATGAACTACGATTAGAAAACCGGTAAAGAAACGGTGTGTGAGGAGGGACATTTATGCCGAATAAGCTAAATAAAAAGTTTCTAGAACGAAATCGCAATATCTCAGAGACGCAAAACAAAATACGAAACACGTGTCAAATAAATGATTTAATTCAGGGTCAACCGAACCATGAGAGAAAATTTTAAATGCGCATTTAGCAAAAACAGCAGTAGACGATATTCCGGGAATTTTAGTACGAGTGTAATTCAAATTTAGGTTAATATAAACAATTTAAGTCATTAATCTTAATGCATGTCAATATTAAACAAATCAGCGCCTTTATGCTTTAAATGCCGACCCATGGGAAATAAGTAATTAGCACGTATTTTTCTTAGAAAAAAGCGTGACGTAAGCCCCGCAGCTGCAATTGTAGAACAAAGCCCCTCGTATGATAGGTATACGTAATAAAGATGACGTCACAGATAATATAAATAAGCCGAACGTGTCACCGCAAGCGTAATTCGTCATATAACTACGTACCAGTTATCTCATCGCGTGCTTTTGTGTGTTTATTAATATTAACTGACTGAAGTTAATTTTACAGACATTTAAAAAAATACGTTTTTATAAATCTACATTGGTGTGCTTTGCCAATTTTAAATAATATTCAAACGTGCTGTGCTCCAGCAGATAAAAATGTAAGTTATTTTTTTTATTATTTCTTTAAAGTATGACTTAGTAATGTGTGATATTTTTAGAAAAATGGACTTAACTCAATTGAATCAAGTATCCCTTTTAGAGACCAAAGAATTCGTTAAAATTTACGAATTACCAATTAATGTGGCTCACCCGATATATCGAGCACAAATTATCAAAACCAAATACGGTGATAGTGTATTATTGGAATTACATGATAAAAATTTATTTTTACCCAAACGTATGGTAGCCGTAATGAAAGACAATCTGGAAGAATTTATTGACGGGAAATACAGTCTAATATTCGAAGGCCTAATTGAGGAAGGAAACCCCGCATTAGGATCCAGATTTAGATTCTTAGAATCTGAATAAAATGTAAGTAAAAATCATTTTTTAATTTAATATTTTAAAATTAATAAGTTTTTTATCTTTTTAGTGGTGAAAAATTTTTTATAAAATATAATAGACGGAGCAGCAAATCCTACTTCATTTAACAGACGTCTTTCGTGCAGACAAAACGTACACCAGCATGGCGATCAACTCAAGTGAATTAGCAGTCCTTAGCACCCAAATTACGTCTAAATTTCAAGAAGTGGAGGCTCTCTTAGAAGAAGGATGCACTCCAACGCAACGTCTCATTTGGGTAAGACAAATAAATTGTCACATTAGACTGTTCAATAAAGCCATTCATGCAGCAGCTTTACCTGTAGGTGTACTGCGAAAATTGCAAACCAATTTAGGTCATTTAAAAAGATTTAAACATATCATTCGAAATTATACCGTGGGTGCTGGAAATGTAATGAAAACTCATATACGAGGGAATCGCGTAAAGTGGGAGGATTTAACCACTGCTTTTAAAAGTCGCGTTCGTACTGGGGTGATAATTAATTTAACTCATAAACATATCGAGGAATTTTTTAATGATGCTTCACATCTGTTTAGTGCTAGAGTTAAAAATGCCTTAAAGAAATTACCAATGCTGAAAATTAACGCTTGCTTTTGTGCTGAATTTATCAGGAAATCAGGAGAAATCGAAATAACAGAGCGGAAATATTTCAGTACGAAAAACAAACAGGTGGACATTTCTACAAATTTATCTGAATGGTTTGACAGTAACATAAAAGCCGATATTTTTCACGCTATTTCAGAATTTTCCGAATCAGGTTCGGGCTGGGCTCTTTCACGTATATTATGTTTAGAAATAAATTAAAATAAATATGAGGTGGGAAATGGTGTTTCATCTTACATTAGATTACCGGGACAAATTTTAAAAAAGCATGCGTGTGTTAACGTAAAAAATATGTACGATGAAGCGTGCTTCGCCTGGAGCATCGTCAGCGCTTTATATCCTGTAGATATGAAAAACCATCCTGAAAGAATCTCTTCGTATCCGTTTTACGTAGATGTGCTAAATTTAAAAGACATTCAGTTCCCCATGACTATACCTCAAATAGCTAAATTTGAAAAACAAAATAACATCTCGGTTAATGTGTTTGCGCTGGAAATGGATTATAGGGCGAATTTTTCAGTAGTTCCCATACGTTTAACTAAAAATAAACAGGTTCAGCATGCAAATTTATTAATAGTGCAAGATAAATATCATCCTAAACTAAAAGAATTCGAGACTATTCCAGAAGATGATGAACCTGAGGAAATAAAATATCATTATGTTTTAATTAAAGATTTATCTAGACTGTTAAGTGGTCAACTGTCTACAAAACATCAAAAAAAATTTTTCTGCGATAGATGCTTGAATTGTTTTAGTTCGGATGATAAATTAAAAGAACATTCCATCATGTGCGAAAAATGTAACGATTGTAAAGTAGAGTTTTCGCGTGAGCCTTTTGTTAAGTTTAAAAATTTCGTTTACAAGGAAAATGTACCTTTTATAATGTACGCGGACTTTGAATCTCTGCTAGAGCCCCTCAATGAAGATAGTAGTCATTGTAAAACAAACCGATATCAGAAGCATACTGCATACAGTGCAGGATATTATTTTAAATGTAATTATAATGATGAGTGGTCATATTATAAAAGTGAACGGAGTTTGGACTGCATGTCTTGGTTCGCGGATCAATTAAGTAATATTGCAAAATTTGTCTTTTCAAAATTGAAACATGTGGAACCTCTGAATACTATAGTTAGTTTACGGGATGCCAGTAAAACGTGTCATATATGTGAGGATGACTTCAACGAAAAAGATAAAATTGTTCGCGATCATTGCCATCTTACTGGAAATTTCAGAGGTTTTGCACACAATAGATGTAATTTAAATTATAAAAATGCCTTTGTAATTCCGCTGGTATTCCATAACCTAGGAGGTTATGACGCTCATTTTGCAATTAGAGAGCTCGCCGAGAGATATCAAGTTACTTTACTACCGGAAAATAAAGAAAAATATATTAGTTTCACAGTTTACGATAACAAAACTAATTTAAAATTCAGATTTATAGACTCATTCCGATTCATGGGCTGCTCATTAGAGGAGCTTGCCTCCACGTTAAAGGAAGCTAATTTCAGTAATTTAAAACGCGAATTTCCAAATTTAATTGATGAAAAATTAAAATTATTAAAAAAGAAGGGGATCTTTCCGTACGACTACATTAACAAAATTGAACGACTTGACGAACCACAATTACCAGACAAGACAAATTTTTACAATAAATTAAATGACTCAGACATTAACGAAAATGATTATCAACACGCGCAAACAGTTTGGGATAAATTTAACTGTCAAAATTTAGGTGATTACAGCGATCTGTACATGAAAACAGACATCATGCTATTAACTTGTGTGTTTGAGACTTTTCGCTGTACTTGTCACAAGACGTACGGCCTAGACCCCGCTCACTATTACACCATTCCAGGTTACACTTGGGATTGTATGCTTAAATATACAGGGTGTAAACTAGAAACCATCCAAGACGTGGATATGTTAATGTTCATTGAACGAGGCATCCGAGGGGGCATCAGTCAATGTAGCAATAGACATGCCGAGGCTAATAATAAACATTTAGACAGCTATGATAGCACCAAACCCTCGACATACTTGCTTTATTTTGATGTAAATAACCTTTACGGATGGGCCATGAATCAACCTCTTCCATATGAAGGGTTTCAATGGGTAGATGATACCAATATTGACGTCACCTCAGTACCTGATGATGCCGAAATTGGGTACATTCTTGACGTTGATCTTGAGTATCCCGAAAATCTTCACGATCTTCATAAAGATTTACCTTTTTGCGCTGAGCATCGAGCTCCTCCAAATTCTAAATTTGAAAAATTAATGACCACTCTGTACCCTAAGCAAAATTATGTTTTACATTACAGAAGTTTAAAACAGGTCTTGCAGCACGGATTACGCTTAGTTCGTATCCATAAAGTGCTGAAATTTAAACAATCTGCCTGGCTTAAACCTTACATAGAATTAAACACTAGACTAAGGACTCTAGCAGAGTCTAATTTCGAGAAAAATAATTATAAAATCATGAATAACGGTACATTCGGCAAGACTAAGCAGAATGTTCGTAAGCATAGAATCGTTAAATTAGTCAAAAAATGGGAGGGGCGTTACGGGGCTAAAAATTTAATTGCAAGTCCAAATTTCCAAAATAGATCCATTTTCAGCGAAACACTTATGGCTATAGAAATGAAAAAATCTCGCATTATATTCGATAAACCCTTGTATATAGGAATGGCTATATTAGATATTTCTAAAACATGTGTTTACGAATTTCACTATGATTACATGCTGGAAAAATTTCCCGTAGAAAATTGTAAACTTTTATATACCGATACTGACAGTCTAACATATGAAGTACAGTGTAATGACGCGTATGAAGAGGTTATCAAGAAAGACATTCATAGATTTGACACCAGTGACTATCCTTCAGATAATCGCTGGAATATACCTCAAATGAATAAAAAAATTCCCGGCCTAATGAAAGATGAAAATAACGGAGTACTGATGACTCACTTTGTTGGTTTGCGATCGAAGCAGTACACGTATAAGCTTGCGCAAGGCAAAGTTGTGAAGAAGGCTAAAGGCGTAAAAACTAATGTGGTGAGAAACAAAATCACTTACGAGGATTACTTTAATTGTCTTAAGAAAGCTTCAAATAAACAGTCTCAAGGAGAGTGTTTACTCCACAAAACACAGCGCTGTATACAATCAAAATTACATAATGTGTACGGCGTTGAGCAGACGAAAATAGCTCTTAATCCATTCGACGATAAACGTTACACTCTACCTAACTCATATGACACTTTGCCTTGGGGTCACTATTCAATTATGGATGATGATGATGCCCACTAAAAGAATCTCTCTGTCTATTATATTTTATTGTAAAAATTGAATTAATTTTATTATTATATTTAATCACATACTATTATTGCATATTGTATTTACCTATATATTATTATTGTAAAATTGTATTTATCATATATACTCTGTTTTTAGGTCAATATATATTATTTAAAACATCATATTTTTATTCCATATACCTAACCTAGAAATAAAAAACACACACATAAAGGTTTAATTAATTTTTTCTTTATTCAAGCTTTTAATAAAAACATTTTTCTATCTAAATCATTCAGTATTTTATCTAAATTATAAGTTAAGCATTCACGTATACAGTATGTGTGAATGTTACAAGGATATATTTCACTTAATTTAAATAGTACATTATTAGGAGATAACTCGTATTGCGATTCGCTTAATATGTTATTTGTGACATTTAAAAAGTTATCATAGAATTCAGTAAAACTTAAACTATGCAGTAAATCCATGTGTGATGATACAAGTTTGCTAATATTTATAATCTCGTAAACAGTGTTTCTTGAAAAATAAAATAAACTTGAAACTCCAGCGGCAGACAATTTTAGCATCTTGTTTCCGATAAAAGGAGCCTTCATTAGTGCATATTCAGAGAAATGAATTTCCTCCTCCACTTCTTCTTCTTCATCCGCTTCTTTAATCTCACTATTAAAATAATCTGAGGTAAATTGCTGAAGGTAAGTAATCAAATCATCCCAATCTTCTCTTATGAATGAAATATTATCTGGTTTCGTGAATACAGGATGTGACACGTTCAGCAATATTCTTACAGCAGGAACATAACCTCTTGCAGGAGAAAGTCCAGTAATTATTTTATAATTAGAATCTTTAATGTAAAATACATTTTCACAAATATATCGTTCTTCAGCGAGTATAGCCTCTTGATAAATATCATTAACTCGATCAATTTCACTCCAATAACCTGAATCTTCAGAGGAAAATGATGCACTAGCAGCAGGTGATTCCATTATTGATTCTATCACACTCAAAGACTAACAGACAACTAAGCTGTCTAAGGTAAAATCTATTTAGTTTATGTAATTAGACAGAGGGAGGGAGGGAGGGTACTAATTTTATTTTTTTCTAAAAAGGCCTCCAAGTTTCATAAATGTGTGCTATTCTCACATAAGATATAATGTAAATTCGCATATCTCATGGGGGTATGACACATTTTCTCATAAGAACGCATGTAAATCGATGAACACATATGCAGGTTAAATAATGTTATCTGAATCAATCCAGCTGTTGTGCGCAGAATCAAAACCCAGCCATTTAACGTAAGACTTATTACCTTGCTTACGTAACACCTTTTCCACGAGGTACACATCGGGTGTCTTCGTTTTTTGTAGCTCCTCTTCGTAGAACCCTCCTCTAATTGGTCTACCCTGCATATCTTCAAGTAAATAGGTGGTAGGATTGGTGATTCGAACCTCAGATATTTTAAATAACTCTGTACTCCAGTTTGGCGTGTATCCTTTGCTAAACACATGCTTACTCTTACTAACTCGCACTATATCGCCCGCCTTGTAGCGTCGTGATGCTGCTATCTTTATGTGATTGTAAGCTGAGAGTAAAATTTGTTTTTCATTCTTAGCGTTAACATCTACCGGTTTTACCTGGGTGGTCCTATGTTTTCGGTTATTATACTCTTTAACAATGTCCGGAAGCACCTCCAGCCATCGGTATGAGCCGTTTAAACTGAAATACTTGTATAAACGCTCCTTTAACGTTCTAATAACACGATGGCGGCTTTCTTAACAGTAAATGTACTGTAGTGGTTAACCTTAAATTGCTTCATCAAGCGTTGAAAGTGAACATTATAAAATTCCGTACCCTGATCTGTATTTAAATTATTACAAGATCTCTTGCTCCCCTTGAAGACGTTCTCCATAGCCTGGGTGACTTCAGGTCCGCTCTTATTTTTTATCGCTTTAGCCCATACGAATTTAGAAAAACAATCTATCACCACTAGAATGTATCTAAAATTATTGTTATCCTTGGACTAGTTTCTCATCTCAGCTAAATCTGCCTGCCATAAGTCATCTATTCCTTTTATTACTATGCGCCTGCGCCGCTTAATATTTCTACGAGCAGGTTTATGCAGCTCATTAACCAATTGAATTTTTTCTTTAGAATGCGACATCGTACAGCTAAGATGATGATGGAAATAGCACGGTATCAAATTAAATGAACATACATGTCGAAATTTTATAATTTATACTCTTTTGCCTGCTTTAATTTTATTAACTTCCATCTTGATATTTTTCACTGTGTTAGACAGAGAGGTGAGATTCGCTTGCATTAGAACAATTACTTCGTCATTTAATTTTTTTATAGATTTTCGGAGGTCTTGTATGGAACCTCTCTGTTTATCTAAACGAGTAGACGCGTCCTTTTGGTAATTGTTAAAGTTTGTCGCTAGAGTCGTAGCAATAGCAGTCATATTATCGTCCACGTACTTTTTATTGACAGCATCGCCATCTTCAGTGGGCGGTTGAACATTACACAATTTCAATTTTTCCACATCAATGTTTCCATCTTTGGTGAAATTAAAACCTCGCCCTTGCGGTAATAGACTGATGTTCTTGCTAACGCTGCCACCTAGGGCTGAACGACCGAACTTATCGAGACTCATTGCGAATATGATGGGTGTAGGGAGCTGTAACACACTAATATATTATTCCCGCTTCTTTCAGTTCATTTAAAATGGCTAAGATTTCGTTATCATGTGAATCCGTATTTCCTGCAGCTTTGGAGGCATTTAAAAGTCTTAACCTGTCAACTAATTCATTGATATCGTCCCAGAAGAGGTATTCTATCGGTTTTTCATTGTAAACCATATTCATACCCTGTCCACTGCTATGAGGCTGAATATGTTTTATTTTAGGAGTACCATCACCACTATTGTTTTTAAATAATGGTTTTATTACTTTAGTATATTTATAAGATCGAGTGCCATTTAATTGACTTGCAGGATCATAATTTCGTTTATGTGCGTTAGAGGTTTCTAGAATTTCCTTGTAATCAGCCAAGTCCTGTTCGCTGTAACCTTGAGGCTTCTTCATAAATAGCAGTTCATATAAGCCTTGTCTTCCGGTAAACATTTTATTGCCAATACTCAAGCCGGCATTAGAACCGATATTTAGTTCCATAGATCCGATGTATAATTTATTCATTTCAGCATTAAATCTCACGCCATAGGTTTCATCGTAATCCTTACTACTTTTATCATAGAGACCTGTTAAATATTGCTTAGCTAACGTAGGATACTGTTCAGCGGCAGCATCAGGGTCAATCGTACTACTTGAATCTTCAAACATTTCATCATCATCATCTTCTTCTTCTTCTTCTTCTTCTTCCACTTCTTCTTTCACTTTTATTTTTTTCTTTATATCAGATTTAATGATATTCTCTACTTTTGGAGTCTGCTGCCAGGGGAAATTCTTAACCGCACCGAGTTCTCGTATTGGATCAATGACCGGTTTCAATAAACGTCTAATTGTTTCATCTTGTTCAGCTCGACCTAATTTTAAAGCCAAGTACTTTCTTCGAATGGAATCTGAAGCTTTTTTTATCCTCTCTTTAAGTGCGAAATCTCGGTCAAAGCTGTACACCTTCTCCCTAGGTGGTTTATATTCCGCGAGAGTAAATTTTTTATTACCCTTCATTGTTAAACAGGTAAACAGGTATGTTAAACAGGTAACAGGTATTTTAAACAGGTCTGTAAACAGGTAACAGGTATTTTAAACAGGTCTGTAAACAGATAACAGGTATTTTAAACAGGTCTGTAAACAGATAACAGGTATTTTAAACAGGTCTGTAAACAGATAACAGGTATTTTAAACAGGTCTGTAAACAGATAACAGGTATTTTAAACAGGTCTGTAAACAGGTAACAGGTATTTTAAACAGGTCTGTAAACAGATAACAGGTATTTTAAACAGGTCTGTAAACAGATAACAGGTATTTTAAACAGGTCTGTAAACAGGTAACAGGTATTTTAAACAGGTCTGTAAACAGATAACAGGGTTTTTCAAAACAGGTCTGTACAGTCTGAGCGTCTATTTTATAATACTTGATGTTATTGAAATCTCATATACTTATATACTGATCAAAGCCTTTTCTATAACGTCCTTTATGTAATTCGAAATCTTTTACGATAACCAGCACTCCGAATTTATCGTTCCAGCATTCTCTGCATAAATGTTCAAATTGTTCAAAGCTCATATCAGGTGTTACGTGATCATCAAACGCGTGACGTAAATTCATTTTATCCTGTTTAAATAATATTAGACAGTTACAGTTATCTCGAATGAGATGTTTCGGTATATGGGTATATGTCTGACAGAGATAGAAACAATCTACAAGCTTATGTCTCCCCATGGAGAAAAAAGCACGTATCTTATCCTGCTTGTCGCATGCTACGTCATCAAATATAAATATGGAATTCGTTTTAGCTTCGGATGGATCGATGATATTTTCGTTAGAGGTGTATGGAAAGTAGCCTACACCTTTTACCTTCTTCAGCACATCTTCCAATAATTTATATTTAGGTTGATACAGAGACTTGGAGTACACGTATACATTCTCGAACCACAGACCGTTAGAGTCGAATAATAGACTTAGTAGAATATTTGTCTTCCCCGCTCCGCTAGGTCCGCATACAATCGTTCTTAAAGCGTTAGGAAATAACTTTCCATGTTTATCACATTCTTCTACAGAACCATCAGAAGTTAATAAATCTAAATTCTCTACAGGGAGAGACGTCTTTTGTCTTTGAATGCGCATCATGAACTCTATACTTTTCACTCTGTACATTCCTATATATAGAAGTTTCGATCTCGTACATCATCAGTTCTAGTTTAGATGACGTCGAGGAAACATCGTCGTGTAACAGGCAGAGGTGTAGTTAACACTCTTATCAATAAGCTACCTTTCGAACTGCATTTACCTGGTTATCAGTACTGCGGCCCAGGTACAAAGTTACGTAAACGTTTAGCTCGAGGGGATCCAGGTGTTAACATTTTAGATCAAGCGTGCCGCGAACACGATATTGCTTATAGTGAAAACGCAAACTTGGAAGACAGACATAAAGCTGATTACTTACTAGAACAGAGGGCTTGGGAACGCGTTAAATCTAAAGACGCCAAATTAGGCGAAAAAGCAGCAGCTTGGGCTGTCACTAACGCTATGAAGGTTAAACGTAAATTAGGTATGGGTGCTGCAGGAGGCTGTAATAATAAGAGAAAAAAGAAAATTCCCTTTTCCTCAAGGCCATCATATCGAACATTGCTAAAGCGCTGAAAAAGCATGCAAGTCATGATGTGAAAAAGGATATGGCTATGAGTGTTAAAACGGCGCGAATTGCCATCAAGAAAGCAGGTGGAAGGAAAAAAATCAATGTCCCCCGGATTCTACCGCTGCCAAAGACTGGAGGCTTTTTACCTCTGATACCGATCTTTGCAGGTCTCTCAGCTCTTGGAGCTCTGTCGGGTGGCGCTGCGGCTATCGCTAAAACTGTTATAGACGCTAAGAATGCGAGGAAAACTTTGGAAGAAGCTCACCGCCACAATAGAGCCGTGGAGGATGTAGCTTTGGGTAAAAAAGGTTCCGGGCTATACATGAAACCATATAAGAAAGGATACGGATTATACTTGAAAAAAAACTACCATTGAAGCTACCCAATAGAGCACTCTCTGACCTAGACATCTTAAAGTATGCTAAAAAGTTAAAAATCCCCCATTTCAGAGGTGTCTATATGCGAGACTCTTTACCTTCACGTCCGCCATCACCTAAAGGAAACGAGAGCGCCATCATTAACTTGGACAGCATAAAGGGGCCTGGAACTCATTGGGTAGCATATAAGAAAACAGGCAATTCCGTAGTCTATTTTGATAGCTTTGGATCTCTGAAACCGCCAATAGAATTAGTTCGATACTTTGGCGCGAAATTTAAAATTAAATATAATCCTACCGCATATAACTCTGTAAATTGTGGTCATTTATGTTTACAATTTCTCTATAAAAATAATAAACACACGTGATATGTAATCAGTATGTCATCGAACACTCCGTGACTTTTCCTAATCCTATAGAACTAGATCCGCGATACAATTATTCAATAGCGTTAATTGGTCTGGACACCTATAATACCATACCTAACATCGAGGACGGTGTGAATAACAAGTTTTATTATTGGGAGCTGGGTGATAGAAGCTTCAAAGAAAACGTCATAACTATACCTACAGGATCTTATGAAATAACTGATATTGAATCCTATCTGCAAAAGAGAGGCTGACGAATACTTCTCTCTGAAACCTAACAATAATACGCTCAAGTGTGAAATTAAAAGTAAACACGAAATTAACTTTAATCACAAGGATAGCTTGGCCACCCTATTGGGTTACAGTGCTAGCAGAACATTAAAGCCAGATATATTATATGAGTCTGATTTACCTGTTAATATAGTCAGAGTTATAACGATTCAAGTGGATTGTAACATTACTGTAGGAGCATATTCCAATAATACTCCTACGCATACGATTTTTGAATGCGGTTTGAATGTTGATCCTGGATACGCTATAAACATTGTACCTGGAAATTTAACTTATCTACCTGTAAACCCTAGCATTCGAGAGATACGGAATATCACTTTGAGACTACTAGATCAAGATTCTGAGCTTGTTAATCTTCAAGGTGAGGAGATGAGTGTGAGGTTAGAACTTAAAAAACATGCGATTAATATTTAACCATAGTAAACCTAATATATACGGAGGAAGCTTACATCATCCTCATTCTGCATCTAATCGTACAAGTGCAAGGTCATCACCACCACCACCACCACGATCATCAGGACCTGCCAAGTTAACGTATTCAAATTATTTATATTTATCGTCTTTGGGCTATCATGTTAGAAGAGCTACAGCTATTTCAAGACCCTCACTTCGATGATTCAATTGAACGAGTTGAAGTTCGAACGTACCATCCATTCGTTAAAGCCTATGAGAATAATGATGAAATCGAAATTGCTATTTATCAGCATGATGCTTTGATTGATATAAGTGAGGGGGCGCTATCAATCGAGGGAACTTTAAAGAAAAATGCAGCTGGTACGGGCACCATTGAATTCACCAATAACGCTGGCGCCTTTTTATTTGATTCCGTAAGTTATGAATTAAATGGCTCGGAAATAGATAAAGTACGCGACCCTGGAATTGTGAGCACAATAAAAAGTTATATATGTTATAAAAAAGATGATATTTCTCATAGCATCGCAGGTTGGAATTATCCTGCTGGCAGCCTAATTACATATGACGCTACAAATTCCACCTTTTTCTTAAGAATACCCTTGAAACATTTACTGGGATTCTTTTACGATTATAAGAAATACGTTTTCGGTAAACAGGTTCTACGTTTGATACGAGCTCGTAGCGATAATAATTGTTTTAAAGCGTCAAAAGAGGATACAGATGGCGAACTAACCATCACCAATATTGAATTAAAAGTGAAACATGTCCATTTGAATGATATCCCAAAAATGAATTTTCTAGCTCAAGTTAATGCTGATACGCCAATCCTACTAGCATTTAGACAGTTTGAAATTCATGAGATACCCACCCTGGTGGCAGGTGCTACAAAAGAAATTTCAGTTCTTAAAAATGGCACTCAAAGTCTTCAAGCTGCCATCCTTGCTCTTCAAAGCAATAAGAAAGATTCCAAGACGAAAGACTGCACGCAATTCGATAATATTGATATATTTAATGTAAAATTATTGTTAAACAATGATCGTTATCCTTATGAAGATATGAGGTTAAACTTTAAGGCTAAAAAATACTCTGAGGCCTATCATATGTATACCGACTTTAGCAAGTCGTTTGCTTTAAATAATAAACCTATACTAGATTTTGACGCTTTTAAGAATCACACGCTATTCGTTATAGACTGCTCGAAGAGAAGAGCTCCTATTAAACCATCGATTGTAGACATAAAAATTGAAATTGAAAGTTTGACCCCCTTCCCCCCAAATACCAAGGCCTACTGCATTCTCGTACACGACCGCGTTTTAGAGTATTTGCCTCTCAGTGGAGTCATAAGAACCATTATGTAAAAGAGAGAGAGACAGAAGGGATAACTTAGTATGTGAAGAACTGTCGAAGAGTAAACATGAAATTGATGGTCGTAGATATTCAAGGTTTTAACCTGCCTGATTTCTATCCTAAGGAAATCTCGTTTATTAGTGGAGATCAGCATGCCCATTATTTACTTAAACCTCTCTTACCGTACGATTCGTTAAGTTATGATTTGAAGAAACAAATAAATTACTTGGAATTACATCATCATGGGTTGAGGTACAGCAGTGGTTACGTCGACGATAATGACCTAAATGAAATATTACGTAATCATCTACTTAATGGCGCTACTAACCTTGTGTACGTAAAAGGTCATCAGAAAAAGGAATTTCTGGAAAAAAGATTACATGCTTTGACGCAAACTTCGGCAGCGGTGCCATCTATCATTAATGTCGAACAGCTTAGTGTTGATGTCGAGGTTCCAAAGTTCGATAAAGATTTACCGTATTGTTTAAATCATTTTACTATTAATAATAAAAAAATTGTATGTAGCTTAAGAAATGTCTTCACTCTTTATTATTGGTTATATTCTAATTTACCTAAATAAATGTGTATTTTATTAATGATTTTTAATTTCATTACCCTCCCCACTCCCTCTCCACCATCACCTCTTTGATATTATCCTATATGCAAGCATTATGTACTGTTAGTATCTAGTTGAACGTAATATGAGCAATATGTCATCCTTTAACTGCTTGTTAGAAAATCATTTACATAAATTACAAAAGTTAAAAGAAATGATTGAGTTTTATCAGGAGAAACAGCGTATGTTTTCGCAGTTTCAAAAATTAAGTGTTATCACTAACAGTGGTGTATTCAGCGATAGAAGACGATGTGGTAAACAATTACATGCTACTGCAGCACGAAGAATTGCTCTCTAAAAAATGCAGTCTCCAGTATTTTTATCTTGCGGCCATATCGCCAATTCTATAAACAGTCTTTGTAAAGTTTGTGAGATTCGTAAAAAGTGTAAAGTTTGCTATAAAAATGATCGCGATATGATATTCATACCGTGTGGACATATTGCAATATGTGCAGACTGTAGTTTTTCTCAGAAAACATGTGTAACCTGTGGAATACGTTTGCATGCTACAGTTCGTATAAAATAATCCTTAAATTTCATTAACTATTACCATTATAAATAAACATTATTTGAGGTTAAATCATTAGTGTTTATGTGAACGTCATGATGTATAGTTCGCAATTTATTCTGCTACATGCGATATTCCAAAATATACTCTACGTACATAGACCATATAATTCTACGGACGCTTTTGTGTGCTTCGATAATCCACAAAATGATTCATGTCCTTCATAGTGGATAAAAATGACTCCTAGTCGTATTAACGGTAATAAATTGGCTACTTATTCCTCGTTTATATTTAATAATACGGCTGGTTTTAAGATAAAAATAAAATTTAAAGATGACATCATCGAAGAAGAAGAATTTAACTGGATCTCACTTTTCCCCCCTTCACCCCCACCTGAACCTTCGGTATATTCAAGCCCTCCACCATCGCCTTCAGACGTCTCAGTTGAAGTCTTGCTTTACTACCTAGCAGTTTGCTCGTCAATTTTACTGCTCAAGTGCATAATTAGAATTGTTCAGCGCAGAAAGTGTCTATTTATGCTAAATTAAGAAATACGTAAAAACATCATGTGTGACTCATCAGCACCTGCATCGCTAAAAGAAGCTGTTGATTTGCTGCTTACTTCATTAAGATGTAGTCTAAGTGAAGGAAGTCATAAAGAAAAATATAGTCTGGGCATATATTATTGTGAACTTTATATCGGTGATAATATTACGCTGAATAACTTTTGTGAATCGATGGTAAAATGCGGTCTTCATGAACAATTAAAACAATCTGTTTCCAAGTTTATAACTGATGAGGTGCTCTATAATAAATATATTGGTGACGATGAGGTTGACTTAATAGAAAAAGAAAGCTCTCCAGATCCTATTGCAGAAGCAATTGGTACTCCGTTTTATTTTGATGTGTAATCTGAAACTATATTCTAACCGCCACCTTGAAAAAGAAGATCGCACTACCTGGCGCAATAAAATGGGAATAAAATATTGTGATTTTTATATCTGGGGCTATATTACATTGGATAAATTTTGTGCTACAATGAACCAATTGGAACTGCATGATTTATTATATGAACACCTGTCTGGACTTGTAAGTGATGAACTTCTCGATCTACTTCCCGATTACGAAGGAGCAATTTAATATATTTAATAAAAATGTTGTATTTTATATATGAATAAATATCTTGTAACAATATCCGTTTTTTTATTTAAAAAAATGTCATAAAGAACTTTGTTTTATAACCAAGCATCTAAAATACTTAACCTTGAAACATATCTATCCATCTCTGTCTTACTCATTGAGATTGAATAAAAAATAATTAAATAACTGTTCAATTTGCCTTACAAGCTGTGAAGCCTACATGTGAACACGTGCAAATGTTTATAAATAAAATTCCAAGAAATCGAGTTTGTTTACCTTATCAGCACGTAGGTATATATAAATTTTTCTACCATAGACGTACTCTAGTAAAATTAATATAATTATACCCCCTTTTCAAGCTGGTACGCCTATGCTCTCTCTTTGTTTACATTAGCCTCAAGCTTATCGCTATGACGTCATCGTCTGCAGCGCCATCACGGTAAAATGCGGAGGTTAATTTTGGAACTAAAGCTTCTGGTCGTTGAACTACTCCTTCAGGGTTCCAGGGCCAGGGACCAGGGTGCAGGATGCAGGATGCGTTAGTGCATTGCACCTCTTGCGTTAGGTCTGAAGAAACGCCATCCTCCAGCTAATGCATCAGACCTGGGGTGCTGGATTCCGAAGAGCTCTTAAGCGTTAACTCCACCACCCCCCTAGCACCCCCGCTAAAGCAGCAGCAGCAGACGTCATCTGAAGACGAAGGATGACCTCTGCACGACCTCCAGAGCTCTCGGCCTTTTAAAATTTAAAAGGCTGATGGACTAGATGCCATCCGGAGTGCGTGACCTTGAAAGTGGCGTTGAACGCACCTAGTATATCTACTTGCGATACACCAGCCCGTGCATATATAAAGGCAATAATGTTACACAACTCTTATCAAGGTTGTGACAAGTGTGAGGTTAAAGATGTTTATGTAAATAAAAGGTTGGTCTTTTTGGATTCAAATGCTGCTCCCAGGGCAAACATTAAGTTTATTAATCAGGAATATGTTAAGTACCATAAGGAAGTAGGTCCATTATGTAATATAAATATCAGGTATCAGGTTTTCCAATTGATTATATGCATTCAGTTTGTCTTGGAGTTATGAGAAAGCTTTTATTTTTGTGGAGGGATGGCAGCAGACTTTTCCGATTTACGCCTGAAAAATTAGATATTTTGTAAATTTAATTTAATTGAAAACCTAGGTCTCTTAAAGAATTGAAGCATTAGAAGGCAATTGAATATCGTCAGTTTTTATTGTATCTAACACCCCTTCTAGGTAATATTTTGCAATCACACGTGTTTGGAAATGTTATGTTGCTTAAATATGCTTGATCAATTTTGGTAAGTAAAAGTTTAAATTCTTTTTACAATGAATATGCTGATAAACTGCTTCGATTATTTGTGACTAATTCTATTCAAATCTGTGGAAAAGATAATAATAATAATAAATACACCACATGTAATTACGACCCCCCTTTATCCCAGAAGGTTCTAGAACAGCCTTGTGCGGGAGGGGGCTACACATTTAAAGACCAGGGACACACATCCAATATCCGTGTATAATGGAAAAATCCCTCTCACGGTATTTTCCATTGCCACGACCCGGGTTCGAACCCGGGACCTAACCTAACCTAACCTAACCTACCATCTCGACCATCAGCCATACATTTCGTATATATAATGTGAATGTATTGTCTAGCACAGGAGGCAATACAATTTGATACACTAAACTCTATAAATTGTTTTTTTTTTAAATTACCTTGGTTTTTAAAAAAAATCACTAAGAAAATCCCATCAAAGTAGACAGCAGGTTGTGAATAGAATTTCCGACGGTAGACATATTATTGTGCAGGCTTGTGATAAAATTAGCATTTCTACACTCCCCGGCACAAAATTCCGCCACCCTAAAATTTTGGTCAATTTTGATGTTTTATAACTTTTTTATTTTTCATCTGATTTTCATGAATTTTTCACCAGTTTGTAGATTCATTTATTGTTTGTCTTTTTAATTATTTTAATAAGTCACATTTTTCGTTTAGGCAATATTATACGGGGGTAAATCAAAATGTTGTTTTTTGTCGTAAACTCAAAACACCCTGTGGGAAAATTGAGGCGAATAATTTTGTTTACAAACTGTTTGATGTAATCTTAGACGTATACATCTGCGAGCAGCAAAATTTTAAATGAAACACTGTTAATTTTACTGTATTTTTAGTTAAAAATTATCGACGTTGGCTAAGTACGCGGTTATTGTAACAAAATGTTTGACAGTACAGATGAATCCAGGATTTGTGTAAGGTCGCCGGATGGTCGTGAACGGGTATACAGACGTAGAAATGAAAGATATGCAGACTGTACCATATCAGAGCGAATGCAATATTACGGCGGTTCAGTCATGGTTTGGGCGGGTATTTCTACCGATGCACGTACCGATCTTGTTTTTGTTGAAAATGGTGCACTAACCGCCCACCGTTACATAGAGGAAATCCTCCAAGAAGTTGTCGTTCCTTTTGCTCCTTTCATTGGGAACCAATTTACATTAATGCATGATAATGCTCTAGACCTCACGTTGCACGGGTAGTGAGCGAATATCTGGATGAGATTGAAATTCCAAGATTGGAATGGCCCGCATGTAGCCCGGATCTCAACCCAATCGAACATCTTTGGGATCTTCTTAAAAGAGCAGTTCGTCGTCGTCCTGTGCAACCACTAACCTTGCAAGACTTACGACTGGCGCTGACAGAAGAATATCAGGCTATTCCTCAAGAAAGAATAAATAATCTTATTCACTCGATGCCACGAAGAATGCAAGCTGTCATTGCTGCGAGAGGAGGAAATTACGTTACTAAAATGTTTGTTTTTGTTGGTTAATTTTATGACATAGGTACCTAGAGTTTGTTTTTGTTAATAAAAATAAGCTTCAAATCAGCGTTTCATTTAAAATGTTGCTGCTCGCAAATGAAATGAGATAATGGGATGAATCAAAAAACAAAATGTTCGAAATACGTCTAAGATTACATCAAACAGTTTGTAAACAAAATTACTCGCCTCAGTTTGCCCACAGGGTGTTTTGAATTTACAACAAAAAACAACATTTTGATTTACCCCTGTATAACATAGCCTAAACGAAAAATGTGACTTATTAAAATAACTAAGAAGACAAACAATAAATGGATCTACAAACTGGTGAAAAATTCATGAAAATCAGATGAAAAATAAAAAAGTTATAAAACATCAAAATTGTCCATAATTTTAGGGTGGCGGAATTTTGTGCCGGGGGGGAGTGTATATTATAGATAACAATAGAATATCCTATCCCAAGCTATTGAATAAAGGCTGAAAATGTTCAAATAGTGGTAATAACTGTACGATCCTTAAGGATGATACAATAATAATGTATATCGACTGCATTTTTGTGGAATTTAATAAAATTTTTATTCGAGGCAAAATACTAGATATTATAAAACCTCTTCTAAAATACCTTACTGAAAGCATATTTATTCGTCTGTTTGTAGTTAAACTTAGCGACCCCACATTATTATAATAGATACGGGCGGCGGCTGCAAGAACACTCACGTTTATTACAATAACAAAAATAATATTTTTTAAACAAATTATAATAATTTTTTTATCATATGGGTTAGTTACTGAGTTAAGTAATTATTAAAAGGGCCCATTCACGATGAGACGTATCTCGCCGCATGCGGCGATACACAGGTCTCAGAGGCAGATCTCATTGTGAATGTTGTTGTATCAGCTCACTCATGCATCGCTGAGACGGTATCATTGAGACCGACTTCCGCGGTAGGCGGAAACCTACGGTGAGACAAGTCTCAACATGTTTTATTGTGAATGGCTCGGTATCATCGCCACATAGAATAGAGCCGGTTAATATTATTGTAAAAGAGTGATTAAACAGGAAACGATAAAGGTTAGTAGCCACGTTAATTTGTTTTGTTCTATTAAATACAATGAAACAGATAATTAGTTTAACAAGTAATATTTATTATATTGATAAAATACTGTTTTAGATGGATGGAAACAAATTATTTTGGGAGGAATTCATAAATATGTATAGAAATTTCCCATGTTTATGGGATACAAAATCAAAAAACTACTCTGATAGAAATTTACGGAATACAGCATTAGAGGAATTAGTACAAAAGTGCAAAGAAGTAAATCCTACAGCGAATAAAGAGTATGTTACAAAAAAAATACACAATTTTCGCAGTGGTTTTCGACGAGAACTAAAAAAGATTAAAGAATCAAAAACTACTGGATGTTCAGCGGATGACCGATATGTACGAAACTTATGGTATTTCGATATAATCAGCTTCATCACAGACACAGAAGTTCCTAGGCAAGGTACAGAAATGGTTGAAACTGAAACTGAATTAAATGAAATCGTTCCATCAGATGATGTAAGTAAAAAAAGTTTGAACATATTTAGTTTCTTCCAAATACCATTTTATCTTGAAATGATGTACGGCCTTCGTTATTAAAGAATTTTTTATATGTTTCTCGAGCTTCTTTCGCGTTGAGATTTGTTGGTCGAGGGATTTGCTGTAAAGGCATTAGAGCTCTGATATCACGCCATTGGCCTGGTACAACTACACCATTGTCTGTATCCTCCCAATCAGCAGATGGTGAAGGTATATATATTTATTTGCTGCATTGCGTCTTAAATAATTGTGTAGTGCACAAGCTGCCAATACTACGGCATCCACATTTTTGATATCAATGGTGATTGTTGTGAGAAAAACACGAAACCTTGATGCTAAAATTCCAAAACTGTTTTCCACCACACGACGTGCACGACTTAGTCTGTAATTGAATATTTTTTCCTCCCTTGTTATGTGCTTGTCCGGATAAGGCTTCATTAGATTTACCATAAGAGGAAATGCTTGATCACCAAT
Organism: Rhagium mordax; assembly: GCA_963680705.1. Classification (NCBI taxonomy): domain Eukaryota; kingdom Metazoa; phylum Arthropoda; class Insecta; order Coleoptera; family Cerambycidae; genus Rhagium; species Rhagium mordax. The sequence goes on from OY796656.1 coordinate 45,713,945, forward strand.
AAATGTATATGGTAATACATATTCCGTTTCACTATGAACAGTTGCTTTTGGTAGATTTAAATTCTTATTCATTAATCTTCTATAAAAAGTTGTTTCATGTAAAACACCACCATCTGAAACTCTTCCATTGGTCTCCACGTGTATCATTATAAATTCATAGTTTGCATTTACAACTGCCATTAATACAACACTGAATGTTCCTTTGTAGTTGAAATAGTATGATCCGCTATTTGCAGGTTTTACTATTTGTATATGCTTTCCGTCTATTGCTCCAACACAGTTATCAAATTGCCACATAAAAATAAAAGATTCTGCTGTTATTGCAGCCTCTAAAGATTATTCGGAAAAGTTAGACATGCAAATCGGCCGATATTTGTATGCAACAAGTACACCGTTTAACCATGCAGATCACCCAGAATTTAAAAAAACATGTTCACTTTTGCGACCAGGGTATAAAGGTCCATCTGCATATCAAATTGGGAAACCTATCTTGAACAAGGGGTATGCAGAAATTATGACGGAGTGCAGGGAAAAAATTAAAAATGAAACAGTTTGCATGTCGCTTGATGGCTGGAGTAATGTACATAACGAGCCAATTGTGTGTTGTAGTATTGTGACTTCAAATGGGGATACTGTTTTAGTGGATAGCGTTGACACGGGTGCTAATCCCCATACTGCCACAAATTTGAAAGAGGTCGCTCAGGGAGCAATTGAACGTGCAGTAAAAGACTTCGAAGTAAAAGTGAGGAGCTTTGTAACAGATAATGCTGCGAATGTTAAAAAAATGAGAAGTGATCTCAGTTTGTCTGATGAAGTTGAGATAATTCAATATGGATGTTCAGCGCACTTGCTTAATTTATTAGCTGAACGCTCCAGTAAATTCGTCAAAAGAGTGGTTAAAACCTTGCCCAATATGATTAAAATTAAGTGACGTGTAGCTTAAGAGTTCCCGCTCCGATCTGTATATATAAAACTTGTTAAAATTAATTTAAAGTAACTATAAAGTGATTACTATCAGTGATTCGTATGTGAACGGTGATTAAACAAATAACTAGAAACTGCATTTTGCAAGAACGAGTGTTAAACACGTGTTGAACAGAAAAGGGTCAGGTAAGGTTTACAACTTGTGCCTTCACATCTACTTACGGCTCTAGAAAACTTTAACATTTACTGCCTATAAGTTATAATAAAGATAGGAAATAAATGGTATTTCCGAATTATGGTGTTCATCTATAAACCGGAATCTTAACCAAAAAAGGAATTAAGATGCCTGCGGATTTGAACGATGACCCCGATTCATCCGACAAAAAATGTAAAATTTGTAATGAAATTACTGTCAGAAATCGAAGTGCTTTAAAATGCAATTCTACAAACTGTAATGTACTCGTACATAATAAATGTTTTGATTTAGTGACAAAAGTATTCCACGCAGATAAGAAAACCTGGAGATGTAAGAGTTGTTGTGAAGATATAAAGGCTCAGTGCTGCAATTCGAATCTAGAGCTGAAAATAATTCTAAAAGAAAATGAATGGCTTATTCGCGAAAAAGATATTTTAAATAAACGTGTAAGTGATTTAGAATACATTGTGGACTTACAAAAAAACAACATGCAAATTGAGGAAACCAAGCGCGCATCAGCCAGCGATAATGTGAAAACTAACATGTCTTATAGCCAAGTCGTAAAAAACACTGTAAATAAAACATCATCTGTGTTACTAATCAAGTGTAACGACAAATCTGTATTAAACACCAAAATTGAGAAGGACGTGAAAACTGCAATTAACCCCGGATCTCTGAATATAAATATTAATAGTGCTAAATTTAAAAAAAATGGATTGCTTATTAACTGTGAAGATAAATCCTCTCTTGACAAGTTAAGGGAAAACTTGAATGAAAAAGTAGGTACTCGCTACGACGTATGCGAACCGAAAAAACTAAACCCTAGGATATCGGTGTCTAGCGTAAACCAAGAGGATTCAGAAAATTGTAATTTAATTAACAACATTATTAGTGATAACAATTTAAATACTAATATTGAAGACATCAAACTTGTAACCAAATTAAAATATAAATCTGTGTACAATATTATTCTCGAGGTCACACCTGATATGTTTAAATTTATATTAGCTCGAGGTTATCTGTATATAGGGTGGCAAAAACATGGTGTAAGGGAACATTTAAATCTACCACGTTGTTATAAATGTTGTAAATTTGGACACCTAAAAAATGAGTGTAAAAGTAATTCAGATACATGTGTTAAATGTTCAGGACCTCACGAATCGAAATCATGCAATTCAGAAAACAGCTGCTGTGCAAATTGTACAAATTTAAATAATAAGTTCAAATATAATTTTTCAACTGATCACACTGCGAATGACCCACTTTGTGCATTTTATAAATACAAATTAGAGCAGTTAAAAAATAAAATTAATTATGAATAATTCTGCATTACGGTACTTTAAAATTGGTCATTTAACTACTGGGTTCGATCACATCTGGTTTTGGAAAATAATTTTGATATTTTCTGTATCTCCGAAACATGGTTAAACGATAACATTCCCACACATATAATAAATATTCCCGGGTATAACTTTGTAAGAAAAGATAGGAATAGTAGAGGTGGTGGTATAGGAGTATACGTTAAAAATGAGATACAATACAGAGACGTTTTTGCTGACTTTAGTACCGTAGATGGAACGGAATATCTGTGTATAGAAATTAAAGCAGGCAACTCAAATCTCCTTTTATGTACAATATATAGAGCTCCATGCAATAATTGTAATGTGTTTACAGAATTTTTAGACGACTTCCTGTCATATGTAGCTCCACAATATGAAAATATAATGTTATTAGGAGATATAAATGTCGATCACAATTTTGAAAATCCCGTTAACGAATGCATGGTATCGTACGATTTTACACAAGTTATAACAGAACCAACTCGCATCACTCAGACATCACAAAATATATTAGACGTCATCTATTTTAATAATCTAAACCGTAGCCATCGTAAATACTAGAGGCCTTCAACAAGGAACTGTGACGTCACGAAACCCGTCCGCGCGATAGAACAGTGTATATGGACATTTCCATGTTTTTACAAGTAAAAATGAGTAACACCTAGTATTTTCACTTACTTACGATAAACTAAATGGAAAAAGGTTTCCACACCACCCATGGAGGTACTCTAATCGATGCGTTGGCTCTTATAGCAGGCCTCGCCAGTAGCCCTATCTCCATTAAAATAGATATAAATTGATTAATGCTTTACTAGACATAAAATTTCATTAATTTTCTATTTGATTTGGCTTTATTTTGAGTATCAATTTTATTATTCATTAATTTTGAGTAGATATTAAGAAATATATTTGAAAGAATATGACTGGTTTTAAATAGTATTGATCTTAATGTTTTGTTACATGTAATACATTTTTCGTTTATGTCCCCTATATATTTTTCTAGTTTTAAAATTATCAACTCTCGCAAAATAATTCTTTGTTTACCCCTCTTTAAAAACTCAGCTTCATACTTATCTGATACCCACAAAAACATTTCTGTTGAATTTTGTGGACGACGTGTAAATACTAAATTTAACTGATCTTTAATAAAGTACAATTTTCTTAAAGGAATCGTTTCATCATTCACATCACTATCTAACAAACTATTAATTGATTTTTCTAATGCTTTGCATGCTAATTTTACATCCTCAACTTTGTCAAAAACTTTACTTATGTCATTTGAATTTATATGGCTTAATAAACAATCAAATTGTGACCATTTTGAACAAATTGACTCATTTCCTAATATCCACGAAAATTTTGTCGAAGGAATAACTTTATTATTACAAAAGAATACAACCTTTAAGTCCCTAAATATTTTAAAACCAAGAGCAATGGTAGGATATGCATTTGAATCGCAATCGACTTTAAAAAAGTAATAAAATCCTCAGATATTTTAAACAGGAAGTCGAATAAATTTTTCTCTTTAAATTTAAGTAAAAAATTGTCTAAATTTAAAACGTCATCCTCCCTGGCCCATCCTTCAAAAATGGCATCATCCCGCTTTTCTAACTCATGTCGCCTTTGATCTGGATGTTTACGTTTAATTGGTGACTTTTTGGTCATATAGGATGGTTGATTTGGAAATATTGTAGGTACAGCGTTTTTGGTAAGTTTTGGTCTCTTTCTAGGTACCTCTAAAATGGACCCATCATCCCTTGTCATTTTATCAATTTTTACAACGCATGACTCTGAAAAATGGTTTATGCAGACAACCGAATATTTTGAAGGGTTAAATGACTCCCTGTGAATGGTCTTAATCCATTTCTGTTTATTTTCCTCATCTTTAGGAAATGAAAATACGGATACGTAACCGGTATCTTTGGTATTGTCATAATTGCTTGAGCAATCAGGTACACAACATTTATCGGGCATAATGAAATATAAATTAAAAGAAATTATGATTTAGCTACCTAGTTCTTAACACTTACCTAGTATTGACTGATAAATAATATCCTTCTAAAATATTACCTTAGTTATGACACCTATACAAATTTTTAACTATAACAGCTCTTTTTACAAGTTTTTATTTATTATAAAACAAGGAAACACGCCGTAATCGTAAGTCACAAATAAAACAATGGCGGTGCACTGTAACCTGTAACACTCATTTACCTATTCCGTTTTCACTAATATATTACGTATTAAATATGAAATTGGATACACAGAAGGATTTCTTCATATTAAGATATGATATTAACTACTTATTAACTTCTTCAAACACATAAATTAAACACTATTCTTACAAAATATGAGTAAAAATGCACTAACAACAAACGCCGGTTTACATCACGTCAGTTAACTAAATAAAACCACGCGTAGATCGGATTGTGTCGGTTCACGTAGTCACGATATGATGCTTTGAAAACAACCAATAGGAATTGAATATTTTCAAATACTTCATTTCCATTGGTGCTCGAATGAACACGGCCGTAACCGACGCAAATCGGTTTTGATATAGCATTTGTTCCAGAGCTTAGCCTCCCTTAGAGGTGGCACTATGGCAGCTAGTCTCCAACTAGGTGCTAGCCGGGTAAAGTGACGTCACGTCAAGGTCATATTCGATTTTAGGGGCCTGTAATTGCGAAGGCTACGTCTAAACTTATTGCCTACCTCTGGTACACTGAATGCAGATTTAATATCCGACCATCGAGTGATATTTTGTGAATTAAATTTAGCAGTGCAAAAATCAAAGCCAAAAATGATAACATATCGGGATTTTAGAAATTTTAATCATACTAATTTTCTACATGACTTGAACCATACTCAATGGGATAATATATTTTATATGAATGATATAGACCTTAAACTTAAACTTTGGCAAGTTTTAAAAAATTAAACGTAAAACAAAACAATGTTACTGACATTCCGCATAATTAAAAAAATGTGAACGAAATTAACACTTATTTTACATCTGTTTATAGTCCCCCTGACAATTGTCCTGCAACTGTAAATCAATATTTGGTAAATAAATTCAATGAGGAAATATCTTTTGACTTTCAGCTAGCCACCGTGCCATGTCGGTATTTACTCACCGTATTCTGCTCACTTCCTCACCAACATATCTTCGCAGTAAATTTGTATTTAGGAATAATATTCACAATGTAAATTTGAGACACGCAAGTAAATTGTCAGTACCATCTTATCGTCTTACCCTGTTTCGCAGATCCTTCTCTTATAACTGTATAATAATTTACAACAATATAAATTATATTCTAAAAGGTCTTACCATAGACAATTTTCGCAAAAAAGTAAAAACTAACTTTTTTCACTGCAGTAATTTCCTAACGATATTTATTAACTGGTCCTTCACTGCTTGATATTTTTATTGATTTATCTTATTATTATAAGTACATTATGTCTTTTATGTCTTTATCATATTACTTATGCCATTTTATTTAAATCATTTTTCTTTTTTCGCATATCCATTCACCATGTGCACTACTTATTATCTTCTGTTTTTAGTGAAATAATTATTATGTTAGATTAGGTTAAGTAGAATAGCTGTAGCAAGACTTCGCCTTTGTGAATGCATGTATTGTATGTACATTATTGTACATCTTTCCCAATAAAGACTTTTTTTTTTTTTTTCCGTTTCCGGAAGAAATTGCTGGACAGTCTCCCTGTGGCCTCCGACACCACACAGAGAGAGCGCCAGCGAATAATCTACAGCAACTCCCCACATCCCGCAGGGTTAGTCACTGTAGATTCCAGACTCATGTGCCCTAAGTAGACGAAGGGATCCCAGGATGACCGCTTTCTGCATTTGACCAGCCAACCATTCTGCCGATGTTTGGCAGGCAGGCATGGTCTTCAATGCGGAGAGCAGCGTGGGCTTCATACCTCCGAGTACACCGATTATCAGGACGACCATTTTGACAGAGTAGCCTGGGTATAGCACTTGGAGCTCGTACCGGAGATCTCTGTATTTAGTCCGTTTCTCCTCCTCCTTCAAGGCGATGTTTGTCTCAGCAGGTGCTGAGAACTCGATGACATACATCACCTTGGTCTGATGGTCGAGGAGGACTATGTCAGGCTTATTGGCGTGAATTCGCCTGACGGTCGGGAACGAGTAGTTCCAGTAAATCCGGCATTTCTCGTTCTCGACAACGGACTTGATATCTCCGGGGACGTAAGGCAGCACTGGTGTTTGGTCTATCTGATACGAGTGCCGTAGACCCCAATAAAGACTTATTATTATTATTATTATTATTATTATTATTATTATTATTTAGAAATGCGAACTATAACACAATCAACTGGGTTCCCCATATTAAACTACCCATTTTATTATTCGAATAAAATCCTTTTAAGTCGAGTAAAAAAATCTTTTATTACACTAATGTACAGCTAATTGTATGGGATTTATTACGTACTCAAGATTAGTTCAACTTTTAAAAATCACGTCTTCTAAATGCCCTCCATCCACTTGAACTTTCAATTCTGAATGCAAAATTATTGTTCATCACCTGGCGAAGAAAATCTCCAACTATCCCTGTTATTTCTTCTCGAATGCGGTCTTTCAAGTGCTCAATTGTTACAGGGCGACTTGCAAAGACGAAGATGATATTCCGTTAATTAATCTGTTAGACCATTAATTTTGTTTGTTTTCGTTTATTATAATATAAAATAAAAATATGCTTTTAGTTGGCAATTTTGTTGATCAGAATAAAAAAAAACGAAAAAAAAAAAAATATCAAAATTTTGATACTTATACATATCGGATATATATCGGATATATATCAAAGTTTTGATATTTATATAAATATCATGATATTTTCGAACCCTGATAAAAATTAATTCTACTCAAAGGAACTACATAAAATTAAATACTCAAAAGATAACTCTCAAGCGGAGGTGTGTGTAAGCAAAGTGGATGCAAAACTCACTACAAGCGGCAGGTTCTAGTTTTGAAGAAACTAAACGACTATCAGAGTTATGGAAAGTATTAAAGCGGGTAAACGGATGTGCAATTACGGTATTAATCTGGAATTAATCGGATGCAGGTATCTAAAAAGCGGTAGCGGTAGTAAGCAAGCGGCAGGATGGTTAAAAAGCGGTGACGGATCTAAGCAAGACTTGAAGTAAGCTTTGGAATAATTACGGTACGTGTTTTCAAAACTACCTTTGATAACATGAATGAATTTGATTTCAAAACGGTAAACGTGTGTTGAAAGGTGATAGTCCAGTAAAAGAAACGGCAATAAAAACTTCCAGCGGTAACAAAAGAAATTACTAAAAAAACCTAATCAGTATTATCGTACTAGCAAGTCGGATTTTCAGACTAAATATTTAATTTAAATAATTCTACAATTAATTTCTACAATCGGGTTGTTCGTGTTAACCATGTCATCCAGACGCTGGACAGCGCACTCACGACAGGATGTTTTAGGTTTCTACCCTTGGCAACCTGATTGTCTATTTTAGCTAATCCCTATACAACCACCTCAGGAATAATTTTCAAACCAGGTTTATTCGTGATATGACTGATGGTCGAGACGGTAGAGTACCTGCCTCTCACCCAAAAGTCCCGGGTTCGAATCCCGGTCGTGGCAATGGAAAATACTGTGAGAGGGATTTTTCCATTATACACGGATATTGGATGTGTGTCCCTTGTCTTTAAATGTGTAGCCCCCTCCCGCACAAGGCTCAGCCTTCTGGGTAAAGGGGGTCGTAATTACATGTGGTGTATTTATTATATTTATTATTATTAATCTAATCACCCAGACGCTGGCTAGCGCACTCACGACAGGGTGTTTTTAGATTCGTACGCCGGCAACCTGATTCGTTTATGTCAAAACCCAACTTGTTAGACACTGGCTAATTCGCGCTCGTCTCCACAAGGTTTTGGGGTTTTTACCACAAACTATTATTCTGAGTAGTTACGAACAGATCTGATTAATAAAACACAACTGTACTGGCACCCCAAGACAAACCTCTGAACCTGAGGGGATGATTGTGTTAACCCTTGCACTATCAGTTGTTGGCAAGTTCGCTCTCTCAACGGATAAATGCGTTGGTATTTACACACCTTCTTCGTCTCGTATTCTATCGGGCCACCATACAGACAGACGGACTAATAAATTTATTTAATTAAATAAATTACGGAAATGACTAGCTCTAATACCTTCTATCACGTTTCAAAACCAATAAAATATTTTATTCCTCACTTAAACTTAATACACAGTGATTTATTATAAATCCACTGTAACGCACGGACTGAATTCATAATTAATTCTTTCTAATAATTGACTATAAATTTCTCTATCAAAATATTGAAATAATTTGCAAGTCGAAAAGCAAATAATTAACGCGGTTTTATCTTTTACTTCAAGTACCATAAATATGCCGAGTGCTTAATATTTACCTAAACAGAACTGGAACGTTTCGATCGTCGATATAGACTGATTTTCAAATTCAATTCGCAGACCCTGCTAATGTCGAGGCAGCCCGGCCGCCGCGTCTCTCTTCATGCGCTGATAAAGCGAACCACGTATGTTTCTCATGGCTATCTATTTAAGTCGCGCTCTGGCTCATTTATTTATCAATCCCGAACGGAAATTGTTATTAACAATTCTAGTTCGGACTCCTGTATCGGCGGAATAGCTTCTACTCATTTTTCTGAGTATCATAGTGAAATAAACGGAATTAATAACGTACGGATTACTTAAATAGAAAAATAAATAAGTTTATTTATTTATAACACGTTTAAATAAATCGAACAACTGTACACGGACCGGTTTTATAAGACAGGTGATTACCTGAATACTTACTGATATTACTCTACCCCTTTATACAAGGTGTACCCGAATTTAACTATAAATAAACAATAAATAAATTTATTAACTGCAAATTAACAAAACGCGGAATTCTAGGTTCAATAATTCGCACGATACATAAATTTAAAGATAAGATATTGCGCATGGTGGGCGGAGCGATTACGTCAGCAATTGAGTAAGTTCAAACGTCATGCGCCATATTTGATTTTGAAAAAGTGTCAAAGTGTAAAATCTAAATTATTACCACTAATAAATATGCGTTGTGCGGTATATTCGTGTAATTCTGACAATCAGTCAAAGAATAATCTTTCCGAGGTAAAGTTTTTTCATTTCCCTAAGAATGAACTATTGTGTAAAAAGTGGATCTACGCCACGAAGCGAAAAGACAAATTAAACGTACAAACGGCCTGTGTGTGTTCAAAACATTTCGTGGAAACTGACTATAAAGTAAATCTACAACATAAATTGTTAAACTGCGTACCAAAAAATCTAAATTGTGTTTTATTAGTCATTAATATTATGTATACCCTCAAATTTGTTTGACCGTGATGGATGCATTCATTACCTAAAAGATTTTACACAATGTGTTTTAATATCGGAATATATTAAGTTAAATACTCTTACACTGCCATGTGTATTTATCTTGCAGTGAGTATTATATGTTTAAGAGAATGAGCAAAATTTCACTACACACAATCAACTTCACAATCATCAAATACGAAATCGAGATAAAATAAATATAAATTTTTTAAGGTTAATATAAACGCGTAATGGTGTAAATTATTATGGTATATTGTTTTATACCTAATGCCCTGCCAACGCATGTGAAGCAACTTAACTTGAACAAGTTCAAAAACATCGAGAAGAGTGTTTTGCTTAGAAATGCATTTTACTAATTTGAGGAGTTCTTGTATACTGATTTTAATAATTGGTAATTGTTAAGGTTGTATTTAATAGGTATATTTGTTTATATCATTGGTAGTTGTATGTTAATATTTTAGTATCTGATGTCTTCTCAATTTTAATATTATTTATTTATTATTTTAACAATCTATGTTTACATAATGTATTTTTCTAGACATTCTGCTCGTATAGATACATCATATATTTTATCTAGTCATATTTCTTACACAAATTAGTGTTACTTGTATTCATATTTTCCTTGTTCCGTTTCTGACTTGTGTAAATACTCCGTCTATAATGCACCAATAAATGAATTATTATTATTATTATTAGTATTATTATTATTATTATTATGAATTTTTGAAGTAACGAATTTCTTTGGCTTTGCGGTTAAATAACTTAGCAGGGAAGAATCTTAGCTGAATGTTATCGCAAACAAAAAATGATGGCAATAAATGCTACTATTTTTATTGTTTTGATAAAGGCAATTGTTTTGATAAAGGCAATAGCTTATTAGGAGGTAGAAGTGTTTGAAGTTAACTCTTAATGTTTTTATTTTTTTAAATTGAGGCATTTAAGATGAATATAGAAACATTTTCAAGCTTATTTGTACTATTTTGATCTACCTGACCTTAAAGAGCATTAAAAGACCTTCTAAACGCTTTTTTTAGATGATTTTTGGCGTTAATTGCAAAGGAGATATGACCGAAATAAGCAGGAGCGCGCCTCGTTTTAGCAAATTACGATATTGCTCGTTTAGCGGCAAAATAATCTCAGAATTTCGTTAATTATTGATTTTTTTTACTAAAGGGGTGGTTTTTACCCTCTTAGGGGTAAAAGCTCATCTATTCCTTTTTAATATTTGAAGTTAAGACCCTAAAGTTTAAGAATCCGCAAAAAAAAGAAATTTACAATCAGCTATAGAATTAGCTTTTGGCATCAAGTGACTGTATTAACTACGATCACTCAATTGCTGACGTCATGCGCAAAGCGAACGAGTTTTGTATACGGGAATATCAGGTCCTGAATAATTCGTATATTTTTACTAAACCGGTTATACAGGGTGAACTCAAAAATACTAGCGGATAAAATAATAATAGTAACGAGTAAATTATTCAACTACCAGCTGAATCTGTAGGCTTAAAAATTTGCTTCGTTACAATATTACTTGAGTGGTTTTTCTGGTTTCTGATCTTATTTCTTATCCGCAATTTTGCGATTCCAAAAACCAAGATGGCGGATCCAATGTGGTGGCCAATGTTTTTTTTTTAAATAAGATCTGCATGCGCAAATTATTAAAAATTGTTACTTGGGGGTTTTAGTGCTGATCATGAATCTGAAGTCTAAATTACGTAAACTTTTCCTGGATGTTCGTGAATTTAATGAAAAACTACTAGATTGTAAAAAATTACATTTAATTAAATTTTTTACCATTAGTATTTTATTACCGAAAACGAGAAACAAAAACTCTAAATGAAAACGGCCCTTAACGGAAGTAAATGTAACCTTAGTTATTCAACAGTTTACTTTTTTCGCTATCTACTTAAAAGTAACTGGCATAAAAACAATTGTGATACATCCCTTATAAGTAAATCTTACTTTATTATGTAAGTACAATGATTGACAGTAAAATACGTGAAGTTCTTACAGAAACCTAATCTTCTCAGTACGGTCTGCGGGGCCCTTCCTAAAGAAACTAATGAACTAGAAATCGTACGAAAAAAGAAAATAAATTCAGACGCGAATCAATATGGTTTTTCAACTCTCCATGGATGGATTAGATTCCTATAATGGGTGTTTCATATAGCATATAAATTAGCAGTAGGACAACATTACCAAAAATTGACCGAAGATCCGAGATCCAATCAGGGATGAATTGGGAATGCTAGTGGACTGTGTCAAACAAAGAGCAGGAAATACTAATGATGGAAATGTAGTGAGAAATTTTTTTGCAGAATATCGTAAAGTCTCCATAATTACTTCATAAGGATTTTATTAAGAGGCTGTACGTAATAATGCAAGTAATAACTTCTAAACAATCTATTAGTGCACAAAATTTAAAGAAATACTGTGACGATACAGCTGAAATGTATGTTGATGATGTTACAATTTATTTCCACACTAAGATATTTTCTCGTGGTGCTTCGTAGGTTAACGGTTCAGTGGCAAATTTACTAGCAAATAAACTAAGCGGTAAGGTCAATTCTTAGTTTATTGTATAACTATACGTAACGAAAAGGTATATTGTAAATAAATAGCCTTCGGCAGGGTCGAAATCATTGTCACGCTGCTTCCAATCTTGGGAAAATGAAAGTATCACTCTTCAGTCCGTAGCTCTTATCTACAAAAATAGGTTCAACTATTAGTATTGAAAAATCATCTTGCAAAAATAGAGGGCTCACCTGATTAAGATAATGGAAGTTCGATAGTGGTTAAAAAGGGCATTTATTTACAGTCGTTCCTGGATATTTCGTTGGTCAAGTCTTCTTCTGCGGTGTTTCTGCGATATCAGGGTGATAATTGTCTTGTACTGGGTAATTATTTTCCACTTTTGGCTGGTAACACCACTAGACATCGTCTGGAGTACTGCAAGATAGGATATTTAATGAATAATTTCATCTGTCAGCGAGCTTTAGGGCATGCAAAATAGATACGAACATAATGCTCAACTGTACTAGCAATAACTATGTAGACTTACCTCACTTTGGCCACAGGAACAGTATTTATTATACACTTTAGGCTTGCTTGTAGCTGAAGTAAACAAACAGGTTACCTGTCATGTTTCATGTTGGTAGTGTATCCAGAGACATAGAGAGGGGAGAATGATCTTAGAACCTGCGCGAATGGCAAATCACAATGGTCGCCATTTTGAACACCATGGCAGGCAACCTAAATGTTATTTGGGGATTTTTGATAGGACATTTGGGGATTTTTAATGCAATACAGGGCAGATGATTTAAAATGACGGAAACATTCTTAAATATTTCTTTATTATAGTAAAATAATATAGGTATATACATATTAAATTGGATGCTAAGGTCGATAAAAAAGACAACTGGATATATCGCTTATAATAAAAAATATAAAAAACCATTTATTTTAGGAATAAATTTGATACGTAAAATATAATTTAATCTTATTAATATTGCTTTGAGCATAAGCGCCAAGTGCATATCACTTTAAATATTTGCTTATATTCAAATACCTGTAGTTTGAATATACTTTACACGTTTCCTCTTTGTGCTGCTTTTAGTACTTGCCGAAGTATCTTGCCTAGACGATCCGTTGAAATTATAGTTATTTATCAAACTTCAAACAAAACAATTGTTATCTCAAGATTTATTTAAAAAAATATTATTAACTAGTAACATTACCCACAGTGTCGTTTCATTTTAGCATCTCTTGACAACGCTATCGTATCATCTGAAGAGAACATCGAAGACCATCGAAGACGTAAATGAGGCCATATTCTGAACTGAAGTTACAGATCTAACTAAGCTTGTAGATGGGGTGTCTACTGCCTCGGCCCGATACATCTCTAATCTTGGTACAGCATTAAGTTTTAGGCGAATTTGATAATCACTTTTTATAAATTTAAATCTGTTGCTTTAAAATTATCAAAGCAAACAAATTTATTCTCAGACCAAGTGTATTCATCATTCAACTCTCCAACCACTTCTTAAACATGTCATCTCTTGAGAAACTAGAATCACAGACTAATACTAGAATGTTATACTGTTATAAACGGCTGCAAAAAAAACTCATGAAAAACCTTACTGGTGAAATGTAATTCCTTCAGGCTTAAATCGCATTGCGTTAGAACATCCCCTTACAACACAGGACATAATTAAAAACAAGCATTTTCAGTTGTAAAAGCAATACAATAATGATAAACAAAAACGTCCACCGCGATAACAAAGTCTAGAAAATAACAATAAAAAAGTCCACACCACAGCGTTAAATGTTAAATTAGTTTATAGAATAAAATAGAAACATATATCCAGTCCGTAGGGTTTATAAATAAATATAATTAAACGCACACCAAAAAATTTAAATAACTGTAACCTCACTTTACTCAACACTTTTTAACAGTTGCACGACAACAAACTTGAACAAACCACGTGATCATGTTCAAAATGTCTGCCCCCGTGGTGTCTTAGGAAAATTGGATGCGCAAAGGTCTAAGAGCGTTCTCCCCTCTCTATTTCTCTGAGTGTATCTCGACCGCGGTACGTTCGCTGGTTCGATATGCAGGGACTGTCAAACCGTGGAGTCGTAGAGATGTATTGTGAAGGGTTGACAGGGAAGCACATGTCGTGATTTTGGTGGTTTTAGTTGGGTTTGTGTGTCAGGGTTATGTAAATCACGTTTTCTGTGAGATTCATATCATTGGTTAAAATAAAACAGTACCGAATTGCTCTGGAGGTACTCTCAGGTAACTCTGAGTGGACGGCAGAACGAAACCAACGCAGTTCCCCGAATTCCTGGAATCTCTTTCTTTTTGGCTTGGCTTGGAAAACCGTGAACACGTGCGACTCGTGGTTTGTAAAATTTAGCAATTTTGGTGAAGTAATTGCCCTTTGGGGATTTGTTACAAATCATTCGAGATAATCGAAATTAGTGGGACCTTTTGGTGAAGCATCCTGTAAATTCGACGGTTAATCCGGATATTTTCACATGTTCAAAGCGGTGAGTACATAAGCTGGTATTTTTTGGTGTCTTCTTGGGGCATAAAGCTGAAATTGACCCTCGTTTTCTTCTTCCTAGGTGTTCTTTCATATTCGAAATAGATAATCAAGCCACTGACGACGACAACGTCAGACACTTTTAGCCCACCCGAAACCTAAGGTATGTTCGACCTCTGTTATGTCACATTGCAAATTAGGCAAGGTAGGAAGTTACTAGAGTAATAATTATTTGTAGGGCTGCTAGACGCTATTAAGACGCTATTAAGACGCTGCTAGACACTGCAAGACGCTGCTACGTGACTGTTACAACGCTGCTATACTCTGGCTAACGAATGTTAGTCGTTGCGTCACGACTGATTGAATGTATCACAGACATTGCAATCTAAATGCTGTCTTTATTCAACGCGCACTGTTTATCAAACTGAAATAGGCCCGAACGTCGCCGGCATAACGCCACCTACTGAACAGAAATGCGTCTCTCGCACGCTATGCGTTAGACAAAGGTGGATGCAAGTTTGTCTGAGCGTTTACGACGCGGTACTGGTTTCACTCATAGACGTTCCTTTGTGTTAAGAATAAGCAGGCTATATTTTTACAGTATACAAACAAATTTGAGGTCCATATAAAATAAATTGTTATTTTCAACATCTATAAGATTAATTTTGCAGTTTTGGACAATAATATTTTTTTTTACTAATATGAGATTGTAAAGGTATAATGAAATATTTTGTAAGTGGAGGATGACAATCATATCATCAACTTTTCATCGCCGGCACTGGTATAATCGGCCGCCTTGGCCCGTACGATCACCAGTGATGACGCAACGACTAACATTCATTAGCCAGAGTATATACGCTATTAAGACGCTGTTACGACGCTGCTACAGCATTACTACGATCTTGCTACTGCGTTACTTCTATGTCATCGTTCCTATTCCTGTTATTATTGTTGCTCTGGGGCTCTTGTGTTGCTGTTAGGATTGCTTTGGGCCTGGCTGTGTATTATACTGATTGCCTTGCGGTGGCCACTGGGATTTTTTGAGTACTGTTGCTGCGCTTGCCTTCACTCTTACCTGTCAGCTGACGTTGAACTCAACATCGTTACCTGGATTGGAACTCCGTGGTGCGAAGCTGGTTAAGAAAAAGAATCAAACCAGAATAGTAATTGTGTGGTATTTATGTAGATAATAAGTTTGTTAGGAATTTATTAATTAAGAATTTTGGGGAAACTTAGGGGATATTAATTAAGTGGAGATTTTAATTACTTAGGGCAACGTAAAATATCTATAAACTAAATAATACATGTGAAACCAGGCGTGTGATCACACTAACGGTCCATTTATTGAGCCCTCAGCTCGTGTAAATATCCTGCACAAATAGATGTGCATCTATATGTTTCGACCATTTTATGTGCCCATAAATTATTAAATTGTGCTCGTAGTTGATTTATTGCATTATTTTATTGCCTCCAAATCACCCCATTTTTAGGAAAACCCACCCCACGGACCTGACTAGTCGGCCGTGTGAGGTCTCCCTTCAATTTAAAGTGCGCTCGGAGACACTGCACGAAAAACACGAAAATTTTGTTTTGGGGTTGTACAGGGTTAAAACCTGAGACCCGATATTTAGGTGGGGATTGAACCCTGCCTAGCGCACGTGGCCTATTTAGGTAAGCCGCCCCCTTAACAATGAATATAAATGGTATCCTATGGCCCCCTCGTGTCATATGATTTTGATCCTATTGGACAATTATCAGAAGAGGCACAAGGGGCTAAAAATAAGGACTTTAAAAGAGTTCGTGAGAGTAACACGCGTAAATCACATGTTAGAAGTACAAATAAATATTTAATGTGTTATTTAGAAGTATCGTCACATCCATACATTGCCCATCTTAGGTGGATATCCAAGAAAAAGCAAAAATTAGTCCTACTAGAAACATCTGATTTATTTTTGGAAGAAGAAAATGTAGTAGATCTTGAGAATTCAAATAAGATTCATGTAAAAGGCAAAGAGACTTACATGATTGATTCAGAGTATTAAATACTTGTTTCTATAGATTGTTCTTAAAAAAAATGATAAATTTCACATTGTAAAGTGCAGCTGGTGAAAATTTATCTGTTGCTAAAGGTATTTTAGATATTTTGTACTCTTAGAAAAATAATACAATCAAAACACTTGTGATATTAAAAGGACTACAATTACAACTTAAGATAATAAATAAGTGAAAAAAGTTGCTGTGTATAGAATTTTAAAAAAATTTAAATTAAACTTAAAATAAGTTTCACAAATAAAGATATAAAAACATACAAATTCTATTTTTATATAAAATAAGTTTCAATCACATTTGCAACATATAATGTGCACAATTTTATGAGTTAATGATAAAACAGCAATTCCATTAATACGGTTTTTGGTTACCTATAATATAAGGTCAGTTGGGGTATCTGGGACCAGGGGGTAACTGGGCCATGGTGTTTTTCCATAAAACGTGTGTGGGTAATTTCACTTCAACCAGTTGGTAGCACTGAAGGACAATGGCATCTCCCTACAACAATTAGTCGCATGTCTCTGAGTGTTGTTATTTTCATGTAGTAATTTTTTTAATTTTGTAGTGCATAATTGTCATAGCAGCGTGGTGTAATCTTGATTTTACGAAATATCTACAGGTTTATTGTAAGTATTATCAGCGTCGCAGTTAATTTAGCATAAATTAGATGCATAATATAACCTTAAAATGTTATTGCCAGCGCGTGTTCTCCGTTAGGTTATAAGCTTAAGTGGGTGGCCCAATTACCCCCATAATTTTTTTAAAATGGGGTAATTGGGCCAGGTAATTGGGGCATCTGGGTACACCTGGGATCCAGTTACCCCAGGCATGACCCAGTTACCCCAAGCACATTAGTATATTTTTGTTTTTATTCATTAGGTACCTAGTGAAGTTATTTAGGTTATTTTTTCCTTGTGAATTACTGTGTTAAATTAATTTTACCTATAGTGTCTAATATTTGAATTGAAACTGTGAATGTCAAATCTAAACTTACTTTAATCTAACCTAAACTTTTTTCAAATATTATTATTTGGTCCTAGACGATGGTGAGAACATATGTCAGAAAAACTCAGCGGGGAGCTGGCGTAAGGTACTCTGAAGATGATTTGGAAAAAGCCATCGAAGATGTTAGGAATGGCAATAAGACCACCAGAGGAGCAGCTATACTCTACAATATTCCTAGGTCTACACTAAAACACCGTATTCTGGGTACACGTGGTAAAGGATTCACTACAAGAGATGGTAAGGGCGGTGGCGGTGTACAATCATTCTTGTCTGCTGCTGAAGAAAAAGAGATAGTTGACTGTTTAATAGTAATGGACAAAAATGGATTTGGCTTGTCTCGGCACGAAGTTTTGGATCTCGTTCAACTTTACATTAGACAAAACAACATCCCATGTAGATTCAAAGATCAGAGGCCTGGTGTAGACTGGTTTATATCCTTTAGAACTAGACATCGGTTGTCAATCAAGAAAGCACAAAGCATTGAACATGTGAGGTGCGATCAGATCAACCCGTGGGTAGTGTACAACTTCTTTGAAGTTTTAGATAAAACTTTAAAAGAACTAAATCTTGAAGGAAAACCAGATAGAATCTTTAATTGTGATGAGACTTCATTTTGTCATGATCCGTCAAAAACCAAAGTTGTTGGGGCCATTGGTGCCAAAAGTAAGCGCAAGACGAGTACATCTGGCCGTGAAAACACATCAGTGCTGTTATGTTGTTCTGCGGCAGGACAAATGCTTCCACTTCTGTGTGTATTTAAAGGGAAATATGTCATGGAGAACTGGATTGATGAAGATGTTGCATCACAAACTGCGGTTTCAGCAAGTTCACGGGGATGGATGGAAACTACTTTATTTTTCAATTGGTTTCGTGATGTGTTTTTACCAAATATAGGTGAAGACAGACCAGTAATACTAATTTATGATGGTCATACTACCCATATTTCAACTCAATTAATTAGATTAGCCCAGCAAAATGAGGTTACCATTATGAAGCTACCCCCCCATACCACTCACCTACTGCAGCCCCTGGATGTGGCGGTTTTCAAAAGCCTCAAGACCAATTGGGACAGCGAATTGTGTAAATGGCAAAGAGTAAATCCACGCAAAAAAATCCCTAAAAAAGAATTTGTCTTACTTTTATCCAGGCTGGCCCAAGATATGCCCCGAACAAATATAATCAATGGATTTAAAACTACTGGAATTTATGATTGGGAAGTACAGGGTGTCAACAAGGAATCAATCCCAACTTCCGTATTCAAAACAACTGACCTGGAGAGGTACAAAAAAAATTGCCCAAATCCTAATGCTGTGCCGCCAGAAACAGCCACAGTGCCACAAAATATTCCAGCAGTAGCCACAGTGCCACAAAACATGGCAGAAGTAGTCATAGTGCCACAGGACACTCCAGAAGTAGCCACAATGCCACAAGACATGTCAGAAGTAGCCACAGTGTCACAAGACACGCCAAAAGTAACAGCAGTGCCACAAGACATGGCAGAAGTAGCCACAATGCCACAAGATACGTCAGAAGTAGCCACAGTGCCTTCAGAAATATGGCCGCATATAGAACAAGCTAATACGTCCACAGCTGTAAACCCACCGGCAATACCCAGTACATCTACAAGAGTATGTCGCAAAAGCTTTGAGGAACTCTTGTTAGACATGCTTAAGAAAGAAAAAAAAACTGAAACATCTGATAAAAAGCGTAAAAGACTTGTGACCAACTGTGAAATTATTACATCAAAAGCATATCTATTAATGAAAGAAAATGAAGAAAAACAAAAGCAGGAGGAAGCGAACAGAAAGAAACTTAAACAAGCAGCAAAAGAAAAGAGAAAGGAGTTGGACGAGGTGAACGTTTCTAAGCCCAACCCAAGGAACAAAATGAAAAAGAAGAAACCTGATATTACTGATGACGAGACAAGTGAAGAAAGTGATCAGTTATCTGTACGTGACAGTGATGACGATTACGATTTTATGAGTCATTCTGACGAAGAAGTAGACGAGCATGATGTGAACTCAATACAAAAGGGTGAATATTGTGTTGTAAAAATTTACGGAAAATCAAAAGACAATTTCAGACTGTACATAGCAAAAGTAATAGACGAAATGCAAGATGGATATGATGTCATCTTTTGTAAACGTCATATCCAAACAATGAAGTTTACGGAAACAGAAGAAGAGTCCTTTGTTGCCAAAAAAGATGTAATAAGAAAGCTGTCAAAACCTCTTAAAAGCAGCTCTGCTAGATTCAAAGATATGATCAGCTTCACTGATGATTTGAGTAACTTATCGAACCTTTATTAACATTCTGTTAACTACCTGAATATATACTACTTAAGTACTTAATATGCTTAATTAATAATACTTACCTGAAATAGAATGTTTTTTTATGTTTAATTTTGCCTTTTGCACCTTAACAGAAGTTGTGTTATTCCCATATTTGAATAAATTTCATTTCTAATTGTTATGTAGTTCTCTTACATCATCGATAACTCGACTATGGTGTGGTTTAAATAACTTGTGGTAATTTTTGTATGAAGTTTACATATTTGCCAACAGGCCCATTTACCCCAGTTCAATTAACAATCGTTTGTATGAAACCAAGACCCGTATGGTCCAGTTGCCCCAATTTCTAGGGGTAACTGGGCCCATCAGATTTTTTTTTAATTTATTTATAAATATAAGGAAAATTGAAATCGACTCGGGATTTGACTACTATATATTTAAAGACTATATATTGTATTATATATAAAAAATATTTTAGGTATTAATATAACTTATTAGTAATTCTCAGGCAAGTACAAAGTATAATCAACTCGCTCACGTTGTAAAATCATGGCCCAAATACCCCAACTGACCTTAGCTAAATAGTATTTAAAGTTTTTTGCAATACTGATGATTAATAAATAATTAATGTAAATAAAATGAATTATTTCTGTATTTCCTTCTCAATCTCTATTAATGTCCCAAAAATATCCCTTGTCAATATAATCAAATTAAAACTTTATTAATTTATATTTATTTTGTTATTTGTTATTAGTAAGTAGGTATCCTTATTATCGACTCGGTGTTGCTGATTCTCTCGCTCGAAACTGGACAACATTGTCCTGGCTGATGAGGATGAAATTCATCAAATCCCATTTAGTCCGATGGAATCTGTCATGTCTATTCTTCATCACTTTCCTAGTGATGTGGCAGATTGGGAGAATCATTGTCCTCTAGATAATCCTTGCAAGGTCTCTAGGCAAGTTCAAACACTCAAAACGGTAGCTACTAACAGTAAATAAAATTATAAGACCTCTAATTTACTGACATTTCCAACAGTCATTTCTATGTTATTTTGAATTCAATTAAAAAACATATTTAACGCTTTTATTTTATTAAATTTCAAAAATAAGGAATAATTAGTTAATAATAATAATAAGAATATTAGTTAAGTTCCGTTATTCCTCAACATTTCTTCTTGGCTCCTCTCTTATCTTGGCTCCAGTACTGCAGCTGCTTGTCCAGAGTTTGTAATATTCTCTATGAACCCTGCTATATCTTGTCTTGCCAGATTTCTATTAAAGTTAGGTGGTATGGCTTGTATTCCATGAATTAAAACCTCTAAGGTATCTCGACTTAGCTGATTTAAAGCTAGTCTAAAATGTGTGTCGCACAAATTTAGCATGTGGTCTCTAACAAGGTCTCTGTCGATAGACATTTTGACAGTTGTTAAATAATTGCACGTAACACACAAAATAACAACAATTAAAATAATGTACGGTAGAGATGTCAAAATCAAGGCCTACTTTAATTACCGTTTATTATCATTTAAGGCAAGCAAAGGCAAAGGTGCTAGATGCATTTGACTTTTTTAAATTTTTATTATTAGCTTCTATATTTAATTTTCATTCACATTCTTGGCATTTTCTGTACTTATATTCTTATGGAAATAAATCACTTGCAATTTACGTAATTTTTTAAATAAGGAAAACTATAAACAAAAGTTGTTCGAAAACTTAAACCCCCAAATCACAAGTTTCAATAAAATTTTCATATTTATTTATTTTTTAATGCAAAAAATCCAGATTTGTGGAATATCAAACTTGCTCCAATTCTAATCAAAATTTGGATTTGAGGGTGCCACAGGGTTTTGAACAACTTTTATTATAATGTTATAATACAATAAAATGGAATCTTATACAGGGTGAATCTTAGAGTGGCGGCCATATTTTTGGGGTTAATAGTACTAGTCGTCATGAACATGAATCCGAACTTTTTTTTTTGTAGGTTGTAAAATGGCCGAGTTATGAATTTTTTAAAAAAATTCGCGATTCATGTATAATTCCTGTAATTCCGGTGCCGCTGGGCAAGCACTTGCTGCATTACGTGTGCCCGGTCGACAGTGTTGCCAAGTGTAGATGATATAAAACCAATCGATTACATTTTACATTTTCACTTTTCATTAATAATTCAGAGATACCCAATCACGAGAGAGAGATAATGGTACCTAGTGAAAATGAAAAATTAATTAATTCAATTGGATAAACAGGTTTATTGAAATACGCAGTTTTAACTTCCATAATGAAAATTGTAATACAAAACAAAATGAAAAAGCCGGCTGCATAGTCTGCATAATTATTATGACACAAAATGAAAAAGATTTTAAAAACAGAATTAGTTTATAGGATAGGACATTTAAAACCACCTATCAGCTGTTAGAGTCGCTGAACTGTTTACAAACTATGACACTGACCTAGTTACTAAGCAGGTGCATTAACAAAAAAGGGTGATAAAAAAAAAGGTTCTCCTGAAATGCAAAAGCCTCGCACGGCGGCGTGCCAGTTGTTTTTCTATGTTTTAGTTTTAGTTTTTAGTGTTAGTGACCAGTCAGACAGCAGCTAGTGTAGTTTATTATGGTTATAAAATTAAATTGTTTCAGTTTTTAGTGAAAGAAATTTATAAAAGTTTTGCGTTTGTGTTTAATAATTGAGTGAGGTGTACCTTCTACGTGTGTGTAGTTTTATTTTAGTGGTGTTTTAGAGGCGACTTTTATCTGTGGGGGCACATGAAAAGTTTGGTGCACCGTACAATGTACGGTGGTTTGGGGTACACGACTCCTGTCAACAACGTTGAAGAATTACGGGAAATAGTAGAAAACGCTGCGAATCACATAAGGCAGAATACGGACTACAATAAAGTTAGATTCTATGATGCGGCGAGCTACAGCGTGTTTGGAAAATAACGGAGGACAGTTTCAACACCTGCTATGAGAAATGCCGATCCAAGATAAGTAAAGATTTATTGCTATTAGAAAAAATAATTTTCTGTTCATTATTTGTTACTAAGTATTAAGTTTTTTAGGTATTATTTTTTTTATTGTTACACTCACGGAGAATAGTTTTTACTTTGTTATTGTTTAGATAGTTCATTTTATTTAGTTTCTTGTTTGCTTTACAATAAATTCCCCGTATTTTATTTCAGTCGTGAAGTTTGGCAACAACGCACTGTTCTAGACAGGCGTGTGCGTCTCAGTTATTAGACGTTACTCTCGCTAGCGCATTCCACTGGCGGGGTACCCAAATTCAAATAAAAAGGGTTTAAACAATATTCATTTTTCATAGCGCGTTAAAAAAAAAAAAAATTTGTAGTTTTGTGTTCCCATAGTTGAACGGTGTCGCCTCATATAAATATGGCCGCCACTCTAAGATTCACCCTGTATAACAATATTATACATATAACTAATATTAGTTATTAATTAACTAAAATAGTTTCATAGTTATTTGACCGTGTCCAGACTTTTGCCTAACTCTATCATAAATTTATATGTATACCTACAATTATATTTTATGGCGTTTTGGAGATTTTTGTAGTTATTACAAAATAAAACGGGAAATATTCAACCAATTTTGCTTTTGACCACCCATTTTTGATACACCCTATATAGATAATTTGATATTTTTTATTTAGGAAATCATTAATATACTTACATAACCGCTTTTAACAAGATTCACTTTAAAAAAATATATAATTTCAAAAATGATATTTTGCCGCTATTAGACGTTTTGGCGTCACTGTCCGCCATCTTGGTTTTTGGAATCGCAATAATTGCGCATCAGAAATAAAATCAGAAACCAGAAAAACCCCCCAAGTAACATTACTGAAAATTCTTAAAAATCTTTTGATAAAATTTTAATTTTAATAAAAAATTTATGTCCGCCATCCGCCATCAAATATTATGACATCATTTTACACACTGATCCATTGTCTTTTTCAATGTTTACTAACATTTTCCAATAAATGATATACAGGGTGTTGTTCGAAGCACTGATAGCAACATTAAAAAAAAACGAGTCCGGTCCTGGAATTTTTCAAAAATAAATTATGCTTTTAATTGAACTAAAAGAGTGTAACATTTGTACCAAATTTTATCCCGATATGTGCGGCCATTCCGAAAATATGGCGGTATGAATAATTGGCCAAGAACCATAAAACACCCCCGTATCTCGAAAACCATTCACTTTCAAGGGTAAGTGTGGGGGTGTTTTGAACTCAGCAAAGTGTCCAATTTCACTATGTCCGTTTAAATCTGGGACACCCTGTATAATATATAAATTTGAGTAAAATGCGATTGTTTTAACTATTTTATTTCCTATATCTCGTATTATTCTTGCAAGCATTAGTATTTGAAAATAAATTTTTGTTGCCACAATGCCTAATTTTTGCAATTTGATGGGCTTTGATTTTTTATTTAATTTAATTATTTCAACAGATCTAGAACTTTTCTAAGTGTTTATATAGTTTCTTTTTTTAATTAGAAATATCTAATATACCGTATATTAGCTGAGATGGAAGAATGAGAACCGGAAGCTGATAAGGTGGATTTCAAAATCTGGAGATCACCAAAATTTAAAAGAAAAACTTGCCATTTAGAAACTTGAATTTATTTTGCAATGCCTCTTTAACCCTTTGTGGTGCCGGTGGTTCCATGATGGGACCACAAACTGAAATTTGTTCATCTAGTGGACCAGTAAGCGCACGCCAGAACCACAAGCTTAGGCTGTTTTAATAATGCAATTTCATTAGTGGATGACTTTGCCGCTATTCTATTTCGCGAATCACGTGCTCTGAGTTAGTTAGTAAACAACTGTGCCCTAGTATTCTTGTGTGCAGCATTGGTGTACTTATAAAATTGTTATTAGAAATAATGGCAGGTATGTATTGTGTAATTATGATGCTATTATTCTCTATTTATTGACTGCTATGTGAATTGCAAGAAGAAATTAAAATTCATTACTACATTTTTAGTTTTTATGTGTGGTTCCATTAGGTACCACAAGTACCCGAGTAATATATTATTTTTATTTTAGACAAACGTATTTGGAGTTTGTCCGAGTTATCAAAACTATCGTCAGATGACATGTATACACTCATAGCTGAAATTCCATCAGATAGTGAATCGATAACTTCAGATCAAGGTAGCGAGTGTGAAGATGTTACTGAAAATTATATGGAAGTAGAAATGCATATGGAGGATGTAATAGAGAATGACAATGCTACACACGTAGAAGCTAATGAAGCTGTGGATGATACAGACTGGGATTCTGATGATAATATACCATTGGCGGCACTCGTGGTACCAACGCTCTCAACTGCTGTAAAAAATATCCAGTGGAATAAATCCATAAATACCCTTGCTGTACCAATACCATTTACATACACAGAACAAGGTGGCATTGCTCTTCTTGTGGCGTAGGATTGTGCCTTCAAGATAAGAGAAATTGTTTTGCAAACTTCCACAAAAAATACTAATTCTTATTGTCATAATATAAGTTCATTATAATTATTTGATTATTTTTGATACCGTTCTGAATTAAATACAGAATATTTTAAGAATTCTTTTATTTCCCAGTGGTTCCACAGTGGAACCTCATCTTTTAGCTAAAATTAACAAAAAATGTAATTTTTGCTATATAAATTTAGGTTGTCCGATAGATATTCACTGTAATTAATACAAAAAATTTGCTATTTTTAGCCAAAAATTAATTTGGGCCACAAAGGGTTAAGTAACCTGAGGAGAAAGTTTTTGTTTGTGGAGAATATGTCATTGTGGATGGATGGAATAATTTCGATGGCTCTCATATCGAGTACTTGGATTTATGAGGAAAACGGAATAATGTATTGATTGGCCAACCTACCTCAAATCTACCTTGTCGACGGAAAAGGCTGTCAAAACTCACATGCCCCTATATTTACAGAACTGCATAAAATGTGTTGTTATCGTAAAACACAGTGATGGTAAGTAGTATTGTTGATAAGATATCTCATTAAAAACTGATTTGGGTATGGATTAAATGTTAATAATTCAAAGAATGTATGTAAGTATATGCTTATATATTGTATTTAAATGGAGTAAAAAGCAAAAAATTAACTTTACCTAAAGTAAAAAGAGATCTAAAAACATTAGTGAAAATCATGTACCTATGGCTATCGAGAATATGATCGAACCACATAGCCTGGATTACGAGATAAGTATTCAATTTAATCTCATAAGAATATTTAGTTCTGTCAAATAAAAAATTGTCAACAGTATAAACAACTCAACAATTAACAAGAATAATGCAAAAGAAAACTACCACAACAATCTTCTAGGCAAATTTGTTTATTTTTTTTTATTTTACATGGAAGCTGGGCTAAGCAATACCATCTGTGAAAATTTAGCAGTTGTTAAGTGACAGTTTTTCTGGTGAGGAATGTGGTATCTCAAAATTTCATCAATAATGCTCACAGATGACTGCGGAACTGGGCTAGAATCTATGAGAGCATATGAATAACACAAGTATTTTAGTTTCCTATTTTTTTGTTGTTTTTAGTTGATTACGAGAGAGTAACTGCTAAACTAAGAAGCTTGGAAGAAGAGTCTGAACTGTACGTTCATAGATATGGTAATACTCCTTGAACGCAGCCTCACGTTCTAAGTAATGGCTTGGAAGGGGGTATCAATGAGTACCAACAGGTTAGTTGTAACTCTTTTTATTAACGAACATACATTTAATTTATACTAAAATTATCATAACAAAAACGAAAACAAATGTACTTAATAAAAGTAGACTTGCTCTAGTAATCTAGACAAATATGCAAGTCGTTGCAATTATTTGCAGAGTTGCATGTCGGTGACCCTGCAACGATATTCGAGGTGATAATGAAATTACAATAACAATAAACAAATAATGTGGAACACAAAATAATAAATATGGTTGTGTGTTAATTGAACATTCTGGTGACTCCCATCGGGAACCATAATTTCGTGCACCTCTTTCATTGTAGGGGTTGCAGTTCAATCATTTCAGCTTGTGGAATTCGGATGTTCTTCCGATTTCTTTCCACGTGAGTGTTGCATTACGAGGCGGCCGAATCCCAACAGAATAAGTAATATGACTATGATGGCAGTAGATTGCGGCCTGTAGGTGGTCCGAATTTGACATTATACTCTGTCTGGCCAAAAGATAGAAATACACTTCGCTCCAAAAATGCTCGCTAAATTTGAATGGAATTTTTCTATTGGTCTTATTTATAGAACCCACATTACAATGCAACCGCTAGATTTGACCGAAAGGCCGCCTCTACAAGAACTCGTGTCACACATTAAACTTTTACGTATTTTGCAGCACACCAATCAGCAATCAGCTTATGTTATGGATTGTCGTGAAACGCATAAACGCTAAACGTACGAAAAACGCGTCATGTTCGTATTTATGAAAAAGTTTTGAGATTTATTAACTGCTGGAAATATTTATTTCTGTATTCGTCTTTGTGAAGGTACCGTTGTTTTCAAAACTTTCGCGTACACCTATTTTTCACTGTATTAAATCAGGGTTGTAATTAATCAACTCTGACATTTGAAGTTTTAATAAAAACTCAAAATGCCTAGACTGACAGAGCAACACAAAGTTTTGATGCTTTCTAAATTAGAAGAGGGGTGGTTCATAAGAAGGGTTGCTACTCATTATGGACTAAATAAAAGCACTGTTCTACGAGTAAAGAAGAGGTGGGAACAAGAAGGGACCGTAACTAGAAGGCCGTGTTCTGAAGACTCAAAATTTCAAACGCTCAGCAGGACAAAGCATTTTTGGATAATTTAAGGGAAAACCCTTTCAATACGGCCAAACAAGCGGTTTTTGAAACCAACTTTCCAAGATCGTTGGTGACAGCGTGCCGTCGTGTTAAAAATTTAGAAATTATAAATTTCGCAAGTGCAAAGAAAAATTATTTTGCCTGAATTATATATACCGACCTTTAAATTTTTGTAATATTTTCTGACGAAAAGGTATTTAAATCGTGCAATGATGGTCGTTTACGGGTGTATCGACCGGTAAATTCAAGATATTCTGAACGATATGTTTCACCACGAAACAAGTCTGGACGATTCTCTGTCAACGTTTGGGCTTGGATAAGTATTCTCGGTCCAGGAGTAGCCTGGCGCATTAATGGTCGGTTTAATGCAGTAACAATTATATTCTAATGATTGATATAACCTAAATCCAATGATTTATTTTT
The DNA here is from genome assembly GCA_963680705.1 of Rhagium mordax. NCBI lineage: Eukaryota > Metazoa > Arthropoda > Insecta > Coleoptera > Cerambycidae > Rhagium > Rhagium mordax. The sequence continues at coordinate 45,742,469 of OY796656.1, forward strand.
GACCTAAATCCAATGATTTATTTTTGACATCAATGTCAATTAATGTTAGACTGACATTGGATTTAGGATATATCAATTTGTTTCGTTAATGTCAATTTGACATTAGAATGAGGTTATATTATTTTTTGAATGTCAATATCAGAATCAAATTAAAAATAGGGAATTTTTAACGTCATAATGTCACAATTAAACTAAAACTAGATATTAATTTTTTATGAAGATTAATACTTTTTATTTAAATGTTTCACGTTTTGCTTTGAATGTTATGGATTCTGCAATTTCATTCAATGTTGTATGACATATAGTCCTGCAGAGTATTTTGTTTTTGCATTATTCGACAATTCGATTTTTTTGGATTCAACATTTGCATGTTCAAAAATGGAACACAATTAATATATTAGATAATTTTGTTATTATTGGGCCAACATAAGGCTTGAATAAGGTTGTTTATAGACAACAAGTCTCGAATAAAGAGAGGTAGAGTATTTTAAAGGAAAGCATGAAAATGTAGGCGGCATTAATTATAGAAATTTGTTTCTTATGGTTACATGACAGTTTATTAATTGTAAAATGTAAATTCAAGTCAAAAAAGAGTCAAAATTTTTAATAATTTGTTTTTAGACGTTTTAAATTTTATAATTTTTAATCCAATATTCATAATGTATTAAAGATAGTCCAATGAATTTAATAATAGCATGTTTAGAGATGAAACATCAATATAAGTATATCAATTTGGATATGTTTGTTATTATGCTTGTATAAAGCCTAAACAAAGTCATTTATATAAAAAAAAATTCATAATTGAGTGCAAAATGGACGATCCGAACCCAGAGAAACGTGAGATGGTAACATTATTGCATGAGAGCGGTATAGAGTTCACAGTTTTATTAACTGCATACGAAATAAAAGAATGTGAAGAAGGTAAGCCGAAAGATTAATTTCTTTATGTCTTTAAATTGTTAACAAAAATAACAGATGATGATAATTTATTATAAAAGCTAATAGTTGTTTAATTATTCAGCTAGCGAACTTGGTCAACAAATTATGGATACGTTGATACGTATTTTGACTTGTCTAAGGGGTTAGTAACCCCTGCAAATTGCAGAAAACAGGATGATGTCACACATAACACATATACTGATATCAATTTGCCTATGGTCGATGTCAATTCATGCGGTGAGGGAGCAGATAATTTACCAACAGTCATTAGCCTAGACGCTGAGGATTATTTTCGTGTCCCAAAGGCCTTCTCTTTATGATTTTCGATTACCACTATCAGAAAGAAGTCAGATGATCATTAGAAATTTATGGGAGGAGGTTATTTCTGAAATGAATGGTAAGGGATGTTTTATATTAAATGTAGATAGGTAGGTATCCTTTATTAAAGTAATACACACAATATATGTGTGTATTGTGTGTGTGTCATATTTTAGTGAAAATTACTGTGGACGCAATCACTAAAAAATGGAAAAATATCCGTGACAGTTATCTGAGGGCCAGAGGTAATGTAAATAAAAAAAGCTGTTCTGGGTCTTCAGCAAGCCAGAAAATAGCAGCTGACAAAATCCGAGAGAAACACAAAAATTACGAGTTATTGAGATTTTTAGATGATACACTGGCAACAAGACCGTAGTTTCTCAACTATTTCAAATCATTGAAATTTATAAACATTTGTTTAGAGGACTACTTCAAATTTGAGTAATAACGAAGATAATAATATAATAATAATAAATACACCACATAGTTTCTAAATTTGGTACAGACCCATTTTAGGGGACGCTGAACACAGTGGCGTACTTAGTTTTCACATAAAAAAGTCGCTATATGATTTCTCGAATTATCGCTCCAAAAAAATTGCAAAGTAGGCCTTGATTTTTGTTATACACATCTGTCAATTTGCCACAAAATTCAGCTTTCCATGAGGAACAATCTAAAAAAAATTTGATCAAAATCGGACCAAAAATAGCCAGTTTACAGGGGTCACTCTGTTTATTGAGAAAGTAAAATAGTTTTTACTATTTTTTTTAATTGGATATTTGAAAACTGTATTTGCGAAAATGTCTTGATATCAACATTTAAGATGGAGGAACTTTTCGAAATTTTTGCAAAAGTGATTTTTGCCTTATTTTTTTTTTGGTCGTAGAGTCTACCCCCGGCGGCTGAGGAATTCTTTTTGGGACACTCTGTACATTACTATGTACGATATATATTTTCTTTTTCTAGTAGTTATTATTTCGTCGGTTAAGATGCAATAGCTCGTAACCCACACTTTTTGCCAAAATAAGGTTTTGGCGTCATTTGACTTATGGGATGTCATTTAAAGCAAATCATTCTAGCCCACAATAAAACGGTAACGGTGTGGTTTACGAGGTTTTGAATCAGTTGATATGGCAAATGATAGAAATAACCTGCATTTATTCTAACCCAAAACCGCCTTTTGTTGGTTTTTCGTGATTAAAAATCGTTGTGCTCAATGCTCATGGGCGTCGCCAAAGGGGGGGTGGTCGCCACCCCTGGCTTTTGAGATAGTGTTAAAATTGGCTAAATTAATATTCTGTAAAGGTATAAAGGATGGGATGATTTCTTTAGTTTAAGTAAAACACTAAGTACTATTAGCTACATATATTTTACGTGCCGCACACTAGAACGGTTCTCCATATAATGCCTAATAGGCCAGTAAAATTAAGTGAAATACACCGTAAATTCGGGACGAATTTGTAACAAGCTGTTTGTTGCATTAAAATGTCGGGGAGGGAGTATTAAATATTTCAACAAAAATCCCAAAAAGTCCGAGTATCGGAACACACTAAAAAATCGTCCGCCATCTTGAAATTCGCGATATTTTTCGTTTAAAGTCAAATAACTTCATTATCTTAGCCGTTATCAAAAATTATGAAAATAGGAAAATTCGAGAAAACTTCAAAATCTATAAAATGACGTTTAAAAATTTGTGATAGCTTAAAAATTAAAAAAGTTAGAGCTTAAAAATTATAAGATATCAGTTGGAATTTTGTAATTTTTTTCTATGAGTTGATTATTCTGTTCTGGTGACGGGTGAGTCAGGTTGTATGGTAAAAAATTAATATGTAAATAGAGCATAAAAAATAGTATTGACGTGTCTCAGGATTTTGCTATATAACCTTTAATTTTTTTATACAAGGTATTAAAGTTGAAAATTTGTCGTTGAATTTTTTAAATATCCTTTGATTAAAAACAGTCGTATCAATAAAATTTGGTTGGTTTATATTTTTCATAGGGTGCTATCAACTGGCGACTTTAGTTTTTCAAAACTAATCCAGTGGCGTGCGTTTACACTTTTTTATCTGATAAGAATGCCGATAAATGTGAGCCACTGGATTTTTTCATATGTTGAAAACCTAATGCAATAATAATAAAATACTCTAAGAAAATCTTCATTAACGAAAATTTAAAAACAACTGTGACTTAATTACAATTTTTTAAATTCAAATGAAGACCATTAACCTCAATGCACTTTCGGGCCCGCAAGGAAATTTCATTTTATATATTCCTTAGTTTATGCACATTTACCCTTAGTTGACGTGAAAAAGGTACTATTCAGTCAACTAGTACTTGTTGGTTGTTAATTGATTAATTTTTAGAGTGCATTGAGGTTAATGTAGGTACTTCATTTTAAAAATTTATTGTAAACAGTAGTAATTAAGTCGCTGTTGTTTGTAAATTTTTGTTATTAAAGATTTTGTTTCCTTAGAGTATTTTATTATTATTACATTAGGTTTTCAACTAAGAAATTGTATGAAAAAATGCAGCGGCGCACAGTTATCAGCATTCTTATCAGAAAAAAATTTGTTAACTCACGCCACTGGATTAATTTTGAAAAACTGTTATCTCCAGTTGATAGCGCCCTATATAAACCAACCTAATTTCATTGATGCGACTGTATTTAACCAAAATATATTAAAAAAATTCAACGAAACATTTACAACTTTAACACCTTTTATAAAAAAAAATTAAGGGTTATATGTATAGCAAAACGTCAATACTGTTTTTCATGCCCTATTAACATATTAATTTTTTACCATATAACCTGACTCACCCTGTATATATATATAATAAAAGGCCACATATAATAAAAGGTCACATAAAATAAAAACACATTTTTATTTAAACCACAAAGGTTAATAAAAGTGAAAACAGAAACAAAATATTAAAGAATTTCTGCTTCGTCTTTTAACAAAGACACAGGTGTTGCATTCATGCAATATTGCCCAATGCAATGAATGCAACTTCTTGTGCATCTTAAATTGTATTTATTGCAGCTGCATAATTTTGAAGTTTGTTTTGCAGTTGCAAAACAGAATACTTAATATAAATTCAGGGGCACACTTTTGTGACATTTTTTCTGGTTCTAAACAAATTTTATTTATAATCCAACCCCAATTTTCAGGATTGACGTTATTTCCTAGCCATTCTTGAACTTGAAAATACACTCGTTTTACATGACGTTTGGCTGCGTCAGAAGTCGGAGGTAAAACTTCCAATTCAAAATTATTAAATAGATTTTGGCGGGCAACAAGTTGGGTATATATTAATATATCTAAATGAGTTCAAATCTTTACTTTTACGACCTCCATACCAATATAAAATAAATTTTTCACCCAACCCTACAAGATGTGATATATTATTAGTATGCTAATTATAATAAAGAAACATTGTTTTCTAGTGCTAGAGTTTAAATTATCTAATTTAATGCATAGTACATAAACTTTAGTCGCCATTATCTCAGTTATTTATTAACCGATTTAAAAAAGCTTTAGACTGTTTTGTAGCTTGTTTAATGTTCCAAAATTTTTGTATGATTAATTTTTTTGATAAAATCAATGTGAGATTAATTATTCAAGTTAAAAGCTAAAAAGTGCCTAATTTCAAGATGGCGGCCTAATTTTTGAGGGGTTCTGTCACCTAAATTTTTTGGGATTTTTTTCCTGTTAAATAAGACATCTTCCCCTACATATTCCCTATAAAATTAGCTTGTTACAAATTTGTTCCGAATTGAATTCTAATTTTACTGGAGTATAAAGTCTACCTAATTTCTTAGCCTACCGTTATAAATAATTAGATATCTCAACAGAAAAACGTACATAAGTAATTCCTGAATATTTCCATTTGGTTACGTAAATAAACCACAATTACTCTCTTAATGATATATACTAACTAAACTAGATAATACTATTTGAAATTATTGTATTTAATCATAATTTAAATTTAAAAGGAGTATTTTCCCAATTCACAAATAAATTTTATTGCAATTTTTCAATCATCCATGTATCAAAGGTACCTACAATACAATTCTTTATTTAAGTAACAATTTATCTTTTTATCCAATAAAAGCGCTAATACATTTCTAAAAAAATTTACTTCTCCCCCCTCTGGAAATTTTGGAGGCAACGCCCTTGGTTGTGCTTCTTTTTTTTATATAAAATGAATAATAATAATGTGTCTATGCGAAGCAAATTACTTGTTGAAATATGTAGAGAACCAACAGGTAAGTTAGTTTTCATTATGTTTAGTGTTTTGTAAATTTTAAGATAACAGTTAAAGTCTGTAGGATTAATTATTAGGGTGTGACTCCGCTACCGGCGCCGGCTCCCATAATGGATACCGGCACCGGTCTCTTTTATTATTAATAATTATTAATTCAACGAATATACTGTGTGGTTGGCATTTGCAAATCTAAAAATATTAAATAAAAATTAAATTAAATTAAAAATTAACCTTAAGCCTCCAGTTTGTTGATTTATCTAATGTTTGTCCGCATTATTTATTACATAGTTTTTAAGTTAACAAGGAAAACCTCTTCTGAATAGTCCTGAGGATGATTTAATTAAAATCGAAACGACGACTACAACAAAAATTGGTTTTTCCATTTATTTATTTAGCCCAAAGTCCCAATTATTATTACCTATAAACAAGAGTAAGGCTATTAATTAACATATCAACAAGTAATAATGTCTGATAAGGACAAAACTGAAAGAATTTTTTCTAAAAGTTTCCCAGAGGCCAAATTAATGATGTCTTTTTCATGTGTTTCAAATATTTAATAGAGAAGTTTCAAATAAGAAAATGGATATAACTATAAGTGGGTATGAGCAAAACGTTTTTACAAAAACTTTCTTATGCTACATCTGCCCAACATTATGACGAAATTTATAATGAAATGACTAGGAATGTGTAAAAAACTATTTTGATTGTAACTGGGGTAATATAACCGATCAGTGGGTACAATATTTGACCTTGCAAAGCTTGTGCATGTCAAATAAAACAAATAATGGTTTAGAAAGTTTAAATTCTAAACTAAAAAGTGTTATAACAAGATATAGTTCACTAGAATATTTCATAAAGCATTTTTTTATTATACTTATTATACTAAATAGTCTTCGAACTGGAAAAGATGTACAAAACTACTCAATGTTTTATAGTTTAAGAATTGATAGTAAATGATGAATGTTTGCAAGAAACTTTTTCTGTCTACCCTATGTCTAGGAGAATTTCAAGTGAACTCCTGGGTTAAAACGTCTGAACATGGCACGCACGAATCGAAAGATTTCAAAAATGAAAATAGAGCCGCTCACCTACGAGAGAAGAAAAATGACGACAAAGAATTTTTGATCCAGTTTTTTAATGAATTGCCCACACTGTCGTCCCATTATTGCCATCAAACATCATCTAAGTTGTATCTGGACCAAACAGTGCCTTCAAAAACTGCCTTATATAAGGAGTATGTTTCAAAATGTGACACTGAAAACAAAAAATCTATGAGTCGAAGAACTTTTGATGACTTGTTCGAAGAAAGGAATCTCTTCAGCCTAAAAAAGATAGGTGCGATCTTTGTTACCAGTATGAAGTCGGAAATTTAGAAGAACTTTTTACCAGACATATTGCTAAAAGAGATAGAGCAAGGCAAGAAAAAGCGAGAGACGTGAAGTTAGCCGAAGATGTAAAAACATCGCTATGTGGGTTATGAGTTCGGCTGCTCCATGCCAAAACACAGTATCCAACATTTTATCTAAAAATTAGTTTCTCATGAATATGTATATACTGTGTTGTTCTTCAACTTTCTATTTGGGATTTATGGTTTTACCTCTGCTAGTTTAGAAGTTAATGCGTGTCCAAAACACAGTATGTGCAGTTGTCAACCATCCTACCCATTCCAAAACAGAGTATATACCTTTTACAGTTTCAAAACACAGTATGTGGTAGATGCTGTGTTTTATTTCGGTTTTAGACTACAAATATGTTACACCACTCCAACCCAAAACAGAGTATGTGGTAGATACTGTGTTTTATATATACTGCTCCCAATTTGAAGTGGGACGCTCGAAAAATGATCACAATTCAAAATGCCGTAAAATCCTTAAAACTTTACAGATTTCAACGGAACAGGCATTATTTTAAAAAACAATTCTTTGACTTTCATTATAAGCAAACCAACGGGCCAAAACATTCAATGCAAATACTCTACAGAGTGTTCAATGCATCCATGTCATTTTGTGAAAGTTTGACATTGTGTACGGACTTAATGGGACATACTGTATATTTTGTTTAAATGATATCTTGTAGCCTGGAGTATCGTGATAAAATTGTGTTTTGGTTTTTGTTTTTATCTCCACTAGTTTCGAAGATATTAAATAAAAAGAAGATATATTTTTATATGATTTTTTCTTTTTTAATCTTGCACTAATAAACTGAACTAAAATAAATAAACAAAAATAAAATATAACATCAGTAAAAGACCATTACAGAAGTCAGCTAAACCTAATAATGTGTAGGGCCTCCTCTTGACCTCACAACCTCTTCACATCGTTGATGCATACTTCGTATTTTACTGTTTACAATTTCAACAGGTATTCGTGTCCATTCTTCAACAAAAGCATTTTAGATTTTGTGGACGATTACGACGACTTGAAATTCGTATCTGTAGCGCGTCCCAAATATGTTCAATGGGATTCAGATCTGGAGATAGATCAGGCCAGTACATTCGATTAATGTGTTCTCTGTGAATAAAATCATTAATTATTCGAGCTCTGTGAGGCCTTTAAATTTAAATGAGCTTCATTTAAACGAACCATTTTTACCTGGGGGTTTGTTTTACTTGTGCATTTATTTGAAATGTCAAACTGACGCAGATTTTATTTTTAATTTCATAGCCAACTACTGAAAACAAGAAGCTAATCCAATTTTTATGGAAAATATGACTTAATTGAGAAAAAATTAATATCTTCAAAATTAGTAGAGATAAAAACAAAAACCAAAAAACGATTTTATCATGACATTCTAGGCTACAAGATATCATTAAAACAGAATATACGGTATGTCCTATTAAGTCCGTACACAATGTCAAACTTACAAAATTACATGGATGAATTGAACACTCTGTAGAGTATTTGCATTGAATATTTTGGCCTGTTGGTTTGCTTATAATGAATGTCAAAGAATTGTTTTTTAAAATAGTGCCTGTTCCGTCGAAATCTGTAAAGTATTAAGGATTTTACGGCATTTTGAATTGTGATCATTTTTCAAGTGTCCCACTTCAAATTGGGAGCAGTATATTTATACAAGTTGTATTAAAATTTTAACCTATAAAAAGCGATTTGAAGTTTGTTTAGTTCACAGTCGATCTCGTTGTTGATGATTAGTGCAATAAATAAAATGTCCCGAGGGTTAAGACCAACTCGTACGGAACTAATATTGTTCATGTGTCTCAGAAATAATGGTTGAGTATCTTTTCAACGGTTGTTTTTGTATAATTGGTGCGGTTATGTAGTTTCATAACCTAAACTTTTTAGTATTACTTTCCATTCACCAAAACAATAACTAAGAGTGTGCCCTTTTTTCTTTGTGCCAGAGGAAACAATAATAAAGTACTTATTTACTTTGATATAAGTAAGTCAGTAAATTATTCGCAAGAAACCGTTTGTTGAATTAAGTGAAAAATTAGTTAATGGGGTGAAGTGGGGTAGTACCTACGTAAATAAAGATTTTAACTTTGGGCTTTCTTTAATTTTAATCAATCAGAGCAAAATAGCATTGAAAAAGAAATAGAGGAAATCGAGTTTAGTGAAGATGGGGACGACAGTATTGCCGACCCCGATTTTGAGATCAGCGATTCCGATAATGGTCTAATCAATCATCAGTTGTTGTTCGAAGATAATTTAGGCGAGACACAATATGTGGAAGAGCAAAATAAGATGCAGGTGCAGGACTTTCTTCTTGAAAAGGCAACCACTGCTAAAAGCGAGGCCGTTAAAGGATCAGTAATAACAGAATATAAATCAGCTGAGATTCTTGCTGCTGATGAGACTGCTCAAGGTAATATATCCAATGCTTTATATCCTGTAAAAAGAAGGACTAGGGAACATGTTAAGTACAAGCGTTTAACACCGCAGCAAAAAACTGATCGAAATAAAGCGAAGCATCCCATGCGACCAGCCTGTTCCGAAATATGTAAGAAAAAATGCTACTCAACATTTACTGAGGAAGAACGCATACAACTTTATGAAAATTACTGGATATTAGACTACGGTGAAAGGCGGACATGGATGGCGAAAAATGTACAAATTTTGCCAGTCAAGAGGAGGACCGTAGAACCCAGTGTATCTGGTGGCGAAATGTACAAAAAAAATTATACTCGCAAATATTTTTTTGAAAAACACAACAGAAGTATTTCTGTTTGTCGCAAGTTCATCCTACAAACATTGAGATATTCGAACGATTCGGTGATTACAGAATTGTGTGCTGCTGTAAAAAGAGCCATTACAGGCGTGCAAACGCTCCAAATATCAAATATTTGCCAAGGGAACTAACTGTGAAAAGTACCGATTTCAACATAAAATATCCTGGGATGTGCAAAATAGAATTATACAGACAAACCATGAAGGCAATGCGTATTTCTCTCTGTATGCCAAAATCATATGCTTGCGCAGATTGCGTTGCATACGAAATGCGGAAATCCGACGATTATCAGATCGATGTTCAGCCCTTTCAAACAGAAGAAGAATATAATTCCCATAAGAGAAAAGCTTCTAAAGCAAACCACAAATATAAAGAAGACAGTCAAATTGAAGACAATGATGGGGTTAGAATTTTTTCAATGGATTTACAAAAAGTGATAATACTTCCAATCATGCCTGCTATAAAGGATAGTTATTTCACAAGTCGTTTAGTGGCCTTCAATTTAACGTTTGCATCACTCAAACGTGACTCAAAATATAAAAACTACTGTTCTATGTGGCACGAGGGAGTAGCCGGACGCAATGCGGAAAATATTGTTGATGCCATTTTCCATGTTCTAGAAGCCGAGCGGGACATAACAGAATTTATCATTTAGACCGATAATTGTACAGCACAAAATAAAAATTGGATTCTGTACACAGCACTAATTGTTCTTGTGAATGGCGATACAGGTCCCGACACAGTGATTTTGCGTTATCTGACAAAGGGTCACACGCACATGAGTGCTGACGGGATTCACGGCAACATTGAAAAAAGAATTGCAAAAATTCAGAATGTATACGACTACAATGACTTGAAAGAAGCAGTAGCCAGCTCCAGAAAAAATCTTCAAGTCGTGGATGTCAATTTCACAAATGGGCCAAAAAAAACGACAACCGTCAAAGAAAAATGAGGAAGACGCTTTGCACGGATTTTTATTGAAAAACCTAGTTGAGGTGCGATTCACAAAAGGTTCAAAATTTTTGGCATACAAAACGGATTTTGATGATATTGATTATAAGGAAATTGATTTTTTACAGAAGAAATACAAAAATCAACTAAAAAAAACTGAAATCTTAAATGAACGAGGCGTTTTAACATCTAAAAAGAATACTATAATAACAGTGTTAGGACCATCGATGCCACGGAACCGATTGGAATTTTGGCACAAACTGGTTGAAAGCAACACTGCTATGGACCTGGTTACAGACCACGAAACTAACCGAGAAGATGAGGAGGCAGCAATGATGTAATTTATTTTTACGTTCCCTGTTTTTATAATTATATCAGTTTATTAACTAACTGTAGTATGTAATGTACATTGCTAATAAATAATCATTTATTTTTTGAGTATACTCTTATTTTCTTTATTATATCATTGCAGATACTGCGTTTAGTATTGCAAATTATAGTACTTAAAAACACAGTATGTGCACAAACTGCAGTCATTTTGCCACTTAATAAATTTTAATGATATGACTGAAAATATAATGGATTTTACTAGCACTATGCCAAATATCATGTAGATATGTTGAATTGGTACTTTAGGCCAAGCCGAAACAATAAATATTGTTTCCTGTAAAATCATGTTTTATTCACATACTGTGTTTTGGCATGGAGCAGCCGAGTTATTGCATCTTAAGCGATGATTTGCTACATATATTTTTCGTTTTTAATAGTTTATTATTTGTTATGATAGCATATTTTACAAACTTTCAGCAGCATTTTTCCGAATTGTGATAGCCTTAAATCCACTGCACATAGAGTGATGAAGTGGCCAACTAGGTAGGAAATTCCTAATATTTCAGGACAGTTTTATCGGATTGCTGAACTCGATAATGTTGTTGGAGCAATAGATAGTAGTTTTGTTCCTATACAGGCTCCAAAAGTTAATGTCGAAGTGTACATAACCTGAAAATTCAACTAAGCGTTTACTTTACAAGCTGCCTGTGATGACAAAGTAAAATTTATTGATTGCTTGGTTGGGTATCCAGGCTCCATTAGTGACACACGAATTTTTCGAAATTCAGGCTTTGTATTGGTTATCCATCAATATTGTATCTTTATCGTAAATGGAAAGTGAAGTGGGGATAAACGCCACCAGAGAAGACTCATCTAAGTGGTGCGGACTCAGTGAGGAGAGGAGTAGCAAGTGTGTCGCTACGACGTGACGCTTTTAATTATTAATCTTTAATATAATAATAATCTGTTGGTGAACAACCGATATGTTGAAGTTTATTAAATAATACAATTGCAGTCCATATAGTTTCATTTTTCCACTACACGGTGCTACATTTCTATACTAAAAGAAAAGAACCGACGAGAGAACCTTGGCATTTGGCGCTCAACATTTTAGTGTATTTTCGCAAGTGAATGGTGAGTCAAGAAAGCCTAGTAAACGTTGATGTCAGAAGCAAGCGAGTTTATAGCAAAAATATAAGGTAATATTGGTGATTCAGGTAAAACAGCTGGAATTCCATTCCAAAGCGAGGTGTCAGCCGATAGCGTATCTGTTGGTACTATAGACGGACGGAGGTGTGGGAGCTGATGAGTGGTCGTGTTCCAGAAAGAGATGGGTGTAGGGTAGAAGCACTGTTTGTTGCCACTGACACCTTTGTGATCTTTGTACGGAAAAATAATAAATATTAAGACATTTATTAAACGTGGCAACAATGTCTATATGGCAATTCTCAATCCAATATGCCTAATGCCTTCTACTTTAAATAGTATACAACAAAAGTGGCATAGTTCATAGTTAAACATGAAAGAATACGTGTTTTCTCGTCGTCGCACTCTTAATCATATTGTTAAGATTACCGTGTAAGTAAAAGCTTTATTTTTTTTAAATGTTACTGGATATTCCTTTTTCTACATAGTTTTCATAAATGTGATATAATTATAAATAAATTATATGCTTTAAAATTCAAAATTTAATAAATGTTATAGGATTATTCAGGTGGCCACAAGTAGAACAAATTTTTCTTTGTTTTTGGCAATTGTGGCCACCGAATGTCTAGAAATGGATCAGCTAAGAAGCATTTCTGGCCATGTACTATTAATTTCGCAGTATTTTTTATTTTATATTGTGCCATATGGGTAGTATTTTTTACAGGATTAAACATGCTCTCTGGCAAAAAAGTCCTGTTCAATTTTTCCGAAAAATCTATGCAATCTGCTCTTCGCGCCATCAGGGAAGAAAATATGGCAGTTGCAACTGCATGTATATTATTTAAAGCGCCAAGAACCTCAGCTAGAAATAGGCTCTCCGGAAAAACATCGGACAATAAAATTGTCGTCGCGTAGGGCCCGAGTCTTGCCTTGGATCAAAATTAGAACAAAAATTGGTAGAATGGTTATTAGAGTCAGCATCTAGAGGGTTTCCTATAAATCAGGAAGGACTTTTATATTCTGTTCAAAAGCTTGTAGATGAATTTAAAATCCAAACACCCTTTGTTAACAATATTCCAGGAAGAAATTGGTTTGATGCCTTTTTAAAAAGAAATCCAGTTGTGAGTAGAAAACATTCAGAGTACCTATATCAACAAAGCAAGGGCAGCAGTAACAGAAAGAAGCACCAAACTGTGGTTTTCTGAAACAAGGGAGTTGTTAGGGCCAGATATTGAAATACTTAATAAGTAATCCAAATAGAATTTTCAATATGGATGAAACCGCCATCTTTTTATCTCCAAAAGGTAACGTTGCTCTTGGTGAAAAAGGCAAAGGTGTATATGATATAACTTCCACATCTGAAAAAGATAACGTTACAACATTGATTGTTGCCAATGCCAGTGGACAACTTGCTCCTTCCCTCACAATATTTAAGTTTGAACGACTTCCAAAACCTTCCCTTGCAGCAGCTCCTAAAAACGGGGGAATAGGTATTTCTGAAACAGGATGGATGCAAAGCAGACAATTTTATGAATATTTTGCAAACATTTTTGTAAAATTTTTAATAGATCAAAATATTCAGCTACCAGTCATTGTTTTTATGGATGGTCATGCGTCACACCTCTCTTTGAATTTGAGCAATTTTTGTCGATCTAATGGAATCATATTAATTTGTCTTCACCCCAATACCACACATATTCTACAACCACTGGACGTATCCTTCTTCTTCCCATTGAGCAGCATGGAAAAAACTGGCCAAGAAATGGCAGTTAGAGAATGGTGGAAAAACTATTCAAAAGAAAGATGTACCAGCCGCTTTAAATTCGATTTTAATTCACAAGGACTTTTCCAAATCCATACAGTCAGGTTTCAGGGCGTGTGAGTTATATCCATTTGATGAAAACGCATCTAACTATGACAAATCTGTCAGGCATCAAAAATCAAATAATCCAGTTGATGAGGAATTAAAACAAAAAGAGACACAAGATGAAGAGCACCTGAAGGTTCTTGAAAATCATTTAAATCCTGAAGTTTTGTTAGAATTTGAAAGAAAACTGGATTGGAGAAGAAAAGTACTTAGAACTGTACAATGTGTGGAAGAGCGCAAAGGAAAAAACAATAAAGATCAATACGTTTTCAGATGTTTCGTTGGATGCAATTTCTACGGAAGAAATCGGCTTAAACCTGAATTTAGAGGATGATGCATTCATGTTTGATTTTCCAGAGTTTTCTGCCAATGAGGGAGTATGTTTTACTACTGATCAAACAACTCCGAAAATAAATATATTACAATATTCAGTAATTAAACCTTTAATATTACAAAATAAAAATGATAATTTGGATCTTGAACTTGGTATGAATGAGTCCTCAAATTTCGAGAGTACCAGCAATAAAGGAAAAGAAATAGAACAGAACAACTATTGTGAAAACAACGAAACCGAACCAGAAGCGGAAAACAACGCGAAAACAATAGCAAAGAAACAAGAAGAATTCTCTGAAACGGAAGAAAATAAGGAAACAGTAGTGAAGAAAAATGAAGAAAAATACAAGAATGAAGGAATAATATTAGAAAAAGAAGAACATCCCGACAAAGAAAGGAATGAGGAAACGGTAGCAGAAGAAAAAGGAGAACACCCCGAAATTGATCAGAATGAGGAAACAGTAGCAGAGAAAAAAGAAGAGCACCCTGAAATATAAAAGAATGAAGAAGCAGTAGTGAAAAAAGAATGAAGAAACAATAGTAGAGAACGAAGAACGTCCCGGCATAGAAATAAACAAAGAGAATCCTAATCAATATGTTAGATTTTTTAAAAAGAGGTCTGTCAGTAAGGTTTTGAGAGACCTTTCAATTTATCCAGATGATACGTTTAATGCTCAACCCCCAAAAAGAAAAAAAATGCGCCTACGTTCAGTCATGACGCATGATAAATGGATTGAGCTGATGGAGGTTAAAGAGAAAGAGAAAAAACCAAAGAATGAGAAAAGGAAGCCTGAAAAGAAAAATACTGAAGGAAAAGGGGCTAAAGCCAAAATCGATAAAAGTTAAAAAGAACCAAGAAAAAACGAAAGAGATATAGAAGAAAAACAGCAGCAAAGATATGAAATTGCTGAAACTTGAAACTGCGCTAACCGTAGGAAAATTTATCATTTTGAAATACGATAATGAATCCTGCAAAAATTGTTCAAATAGAAAACAATCAGTATTATTGTTGTGCAATGACCAAGAGTTTTGGGAACTGGAAGTGGCCCGAAAAAAATTATTTACTATGGTATAAACTGAATGATATTCTAATGACAATTGAAGAGCCAAAGCAAATTAATTCAAGAGGAGTATATGCGGTTCCAGAATTATTAATGTTAGTTCCAAAGGATTGATTTTTTAAATGTTTTATTCTGTATTTTTATTTGTTTTTTCTTTCTGTTCTTATTTGGGATTTACGTAAAAGTTATTTTTTACATAATCCAGATATTTTTCAGATTATCTGGGTAATTAATGTTCAGAAGTGTGGCCGTAAATCCCAAATAAGAACAGAAAGAAAATACAGAAAGATGCCACAAATAACTTTTAGACAATATTTTTTATTTGTTATAATACAAATTATGTAAAAATGTTGTTTTATTTTTAGGTAGGTAGGTACCTATTTTCCGTTCCTAATCCCACTGGCCACAAATGGTGTACCTGGTGGCCTAAACTGGCAAAATGTGGCCACAAATGGTGAAAATCGATTTATAGCAAAAAATATAAAATATCTTTTTTTTATGAGATAAGTCACCGTAAAATTGTACCAATTAACATTGGAAATGTTTTTGTTTTCGTATAGGGGGTTGAAAATCAGTTTCATGTTGCATTTTATGAAGCATGACTTATAGAAACAGTGGCGACAACAGAGTGACCAATTTTTGATTGGTTGTCTAAATCACGTGGTACCGGCAGTTATGTTATTATTTTTTTATAGGCGTCTTCTTGTCGAGAAAATCCCAACGGCTATATCTCGTTGCGATCCTTTGAATATTTAAAAAGTTATTAGCGTTTCAATATCACATGTCGACGAGTTTTGTAAATTTTGCGAAATTAAAAAGGCCGAATGCGCCTCCAAATTTCATGCGCGTGCAGGTCTTGCCAAAACTTTAAAATTTTTCGTTAACGTCACAAATGTCACTTTTTAGTTAGGATCTGCTGACCTCAAAATCGCAGCTGGACCGCACAATTCACGATGTACTTTCAAGTTGGACTTTCAAGCTTGGATTTATTGCCAGAACGGCGGCCCGGCGGCCTGTTTTCGTTTGGAAATAAGGTTTAAAATTTTCGTGTTTTCGCAAAATTCGCCAAAAAATCCATAGTGCGTCCGATAGATTACACCTTATAGTCGATCCAGCGAAATTTAATGATTTCTTAATATCGATCCTAGGACGGAACCGAGTACAGTTTCGGACTCGGGACGACTTCTGGACCCCGAAACAATTTTCTGTTTCTCGATAGTGCCTTTCCTTCACTTTGACATTTAATTGTATCGAGTATTGTATTCAAGTAAGAAACTGCATGTTTCAAGAGCAGGATTAAACAAATGTTTTTAGTTTCCTAGTAGGGGGTCGAAAATCAGTTCCATGGCAGAATGACGTAACGCGTGAGATTTCAGTGGTTTCAGAACGATAGACGTCAAAATCACTTTTTCGTTCACTCCTATTGAGCCTAAAATCAGAGCGTGACCGTGCAATTCACGATGTAGTTCTAAGTTCGACCCTCTACCCAGTGATCGTAGCCCTCCCTCAAGAAAAGTTTTTGTCAAATGATATATAAACGAAATCCGATTAATTTCAATGTTGCCAAAAATTCTTTAAAACAAAGGATTGTTTGTAAAACAAGCTGTATACTTTTCATAAGGCCAGGAACTGGAAAAATTATATGGAAAATTCTTTCTTCGTCAGAAATCCAGAAATGACAAGATCGTATAAAAATAGTTATTTACATTACTAGATGCGAAAGGTTACTTTTAGGTGTGAGGTGATTTTTGAATGGTCGAGGCGAAGCCGAGACCTTTCAAAAAACACCGAATACTTAAAAGGGTTTTCGCATCGTGAAATGTATTATATTTTTTTTACTATACCGAAAAAAATTATGAGATTTACTAATTATTATTTCATGAAATTAATTGACGTTTTTAATAAATTTTATAGTTTAGGAGGCTGCCTGTGAAAATTGTTTTCATGGCAACGAAATATTACACATTTTAATTTATGGTGGTTTCAAACTAAAATAAGCAAATACATATGTTTTGTGGCGATATAAATGGGAATATTGCTTGTGCCTTGTTTTACACCAAGAAATCCAAAGCAAGGTATATGCAAAGTTATGAAGCGTTTTTAAAATTGAGTAGGTAGGTACTACGTGCCGACAAAAATGTTGGCGTACTTTCCTTTTTTTATTAATACAAAATTGTTTAGTTGTATTAATTTGTTCAAATAGTTTAAAATTTGTTTTTCTACTTTTCTGTCCTGGCCGCATAAGTTTTACTTTCGTAGATAGCAACGCCTTAGCAACCAGGTAACTCGAATGTTTACTTTCGTTATCGCGCGTGTTGCTAGGGTTACAAAGTTCATTTATATAGACGGTAGTAGAAAAATACAATTTTACTGACTCATGCCTTCAGTGGTTATGATACCACGTCTAGAATATTTCAGAAAGAAAAATTAAAAGTCATCAAACTTCTTCAGAAAGAAATGCAGTTAGTTAATGTAGTACGAACTTTCAATGGCAAGAATTCAACCCCCTCACAAGTAAAATAGGCTGGTGAAACTCTTTTCCTACTTGTATACGGTGCAAGGAAAATCACAAATGTCTCACTCAACTCATACAGATTTAATCAATTCAAAAAATCGCTGCACAAACAAAAATCAAAGTTGAAATTATTACCACCAACTTCAGAGGCAGTCGCTTAATATTCATTACGAGTATTCTACAAAATTCAGAAATGGCTTGGCAATGAAAAAAATCCACAACAGTGGGGATAGAAGAAAATTAACGGCTCCTTACAAACTGTGACAACACTTTTTGTGCCAACAGCAGAATCAATATTGCAGCTTATCTCCTGCAACCGCAACAGAAAAGCAGGTTGAAGATGCTCACAAATTTACGGAAATTGTCAGGGAGTGCGATGTCTAAATTCATACATGGATAAAATTATCGAGGATCTAAACGACACAGAAGATTTAGATGCTATCGATTCCGATCTTCTTTAGATACAAAGTGTGTTTCATTCAATATATATAAAATTTTATACAACTCGATAATCCTCACTTGTACAATGATTATGTACTTTTTCATTTTGCAGAATATACTCACAGATAAATAAGCAGAAAGTGAAGGAAACAAACGTAAAATTGGTAAAAAAATTTAATAAAAAAGTCAAAAATTAATATTTCTCTATAAATGAAAATATCCTTATTTTTTGAAAATTTCTCATGGTTCAATTGCCAATTTTTATTATGCATGTGAAAAACCTAGTTCATCCCACGATTTTTCAAGTAGGCAGCTCCGACACACCCCTTACGGTTCGGGACTCTTAAGTTTCTTGAAACATAGGTACCTAGATATATATTTTTAAACGTATATGTCAAGTTTCAACGAATTCACTATGTTCTTGTTCAGTTTGGACACTTTTCCTGTACTATTAGCTGCGTTTAATAGTTTGCGATTAATCGATATCGGTATTTGTAATTGTTACGAATCACTTTTCATCTTCCCGAAATTATATTAAATTATTTCAGTTTTAACATTAAAAATGTTTGTTAGTGAAAAAAATGTGTATTAATACCATTTTAGTTTTCATTATGAGAATGTTTTTGTTAATAAAATAACTTTTTATTTTAATTTCTAAATAAAACTACTGATATAAGATTTTACTTTTTGAAAATGTTTTGTGTTAATGAAATAACTATTTACTACTTTGCAACAAATTTTCATTTTTATCACATCCGAAATATCACAAGATTTGCGTTCTACTTCGTCATTTCCAATGTCTCCTCGGGTTGCATCTTTGCGAAGGACTGTGAATTTTTTGAATCAATAACTGGCGCAAATGTAATTTTTACAGTTTTCCAAAGTGTATAAATTGCTAATAGTGGCCACAACTGGTGCTTCTACCCTATTGAAGAGGGTAAAGTGTGAGTGAGACAACCAATCACTTGAGTGAGATATTATTTACTGCTAATTGCTAGTCTTTGTCGCATTTAACAGCAGACTAAATAGGTACGAGTTATTCGTTATTTTTTTGTATTTTCATATTTTGTTTTGTTTCTACGAATTTGTTATACTCATTATTGTGTATTTACTAATAGTAGGTATTTATAAGATTAAATGGCAGGGCACCTAAATAAAATTGTTAAAATGCCCAAACAAAAGGAAACGCGAGGAGCCGTTGAGGAAATAAACTCAAACTTGGAAAAAGGTCTTACAGCAATTAGCTGTGGGAATGGTTCATTTGCAAGAATCCGTTGGTAATTTAGCAATTAGTCTACAAAATACGAGCATTGAGAATAAAAGTAAAAAAGATGATGACAGATCTTACATTCTAAATTGGCGAGAGCTCGGTGGGAGTAACTTAACATTTTATCCTAATAGTAAAACCCATCCGATGCAATTTTTAAAGAAATTAGACAAAATATTGAATGATGCCAGTGTGCCTAAGGAACGTAAATTGAATTTGGCTGTTGGTTCTTTACGAGGCACTGTTGCGTAATGGGTATCGATAAAAGAATCTTCCTTTGGGAAATACGAGGACTTTGTTGACGCGTTCAAAAATAGGTTTAGGGGGGTAGAGAAACAAAGAGAGTTATTTTTGGAATTAAAATACGGTCAGTCGAAAGTAGGTAACCGCTCTGATTATTTTTTAAACCTTGTTAATCAGGCTAACTACTTGTCTCAAAAAATCTCGGAGGGAGAATTG
Organism: Rhagium mordax; assembly: GCA_963680705.1. Lineage (NCBI taxonomy): Eukaryota > Metazoa > Arthropoda > Insecta > Coleoptera > Cerambycidae > Rhagium > Rhagium mordax. Next base: position 45,762,550 of record OY796656.1, read on the forward strand.
ATTGCAATAATTTCAAAATATTTTCCTACAGAAATACGCCGAGGTATCATTATACAGGGATCGCAGACTGTTGAGGGGGTGGAGGAATATTTACGAAATGTAGATGAGGCTTATAGGGAGGAAGAAATACGTGATAATACGCGGGTTTATCAGGTAGATAAAAAGAATTCTGAACGGGGCAACAGAAAACATGAATAGCGGTTTAATAGAAATTACAATTCTAATAATAGCAATAATACAAGTGGAAGAAATACTAATACAAGTCAGGTAAATTTGATAACTCGATTTAATGAAAGTACCAAAAATTTATTATTTGAGCCAGAAAGCGATGTTGAACTGAGTGAGGACAGAGGGGTAACCGTACCGGTAATTCAGGCTAAAATTGTAAATCAAAATGTCGTAATTTTGTTAGGTAGTGGTAGTGAAGTGTCGGCTATTTCAGAAAAGTTTTTTGAGGAAAGCAAGATGCATATAAATGCTCCGGTGTTACCTGTCATGGGCGTAAATATTTCAGTAGCAGCAGGCGGTAAACTTCAGAGAGTAAAATATCAAATTCTCTTGCCCATGACATTGAATGGCGTCAGTGTTAAATTTATTTGCTTAATCATTCCAAATTTGAATAGAGACGTTCTGTTAGTTTGCGATTTTATGTCGGCATATAAGGCACACTTAAATTTGAAAGATTAATTATTTGACTTCGTGATCAATGAAACAATTTATAGTTTAGAATTTAATTATAAAATAAATACTGAAAAGTCACTGGCCGTTAACTTGTGCGAACGCAATCATTATGAACATTATGAAATGGATTTAAATAAAAATATGAAATACATTTGAGCAAAGCTAAACCTATTATAAAACATGAATACGATGGAATGGATCTACAGCTAGTAGTAAATAAAACTAATCTGGAACGAGAAAGTGACAAAATAAATTTATTGTCTCTGTTAAATGAGTATAAGGGCATATTTTCAGAATGTCCCGGTATTACGAAAATGTATGAACACGAAATTACAATGCGGAATAATTCTCCATTTTACAGGCCTTCGTACCCAATTCCTTTTGTACACCGCGAAGTACATGGGCAAATCCAAGAAATGCTAGATTGGGACATTATAAGCGCGGGAAAAACTGAATATGTGTCACCGCTTGTGACAGTAACTAAAAAAGACAAGTCGGTACGTGTATGTTTGGATGCATGAGTATTAAATAATAGAATGAATAAAGATTACATACCACCACCTAAGCTAACGATTTATTGTTTAATTTCAAAAAAGGTCAGGTTTTAAGTACAATTGACTTAACTGCCTCATACTGGCAGGTACCGGTTAAGAAGGAACACCGTAAGCACTTGGGATTTTTGTACCAAGATCAGACGTATGTGTTCAACGTCCTACCATTTGGGCTATCTACGTCTATGGCTAGCCTTATACGATGTCTCAAAATTGTTTTGGGTGCGGAATGCTCAAATTTTACTTTGTGTTACGTCGATGATGTGTTGATCTTCTCCGATAGCGTAGAAAAACATTTTCACATTAAAATACGATATTTAATAAACTAACTAGCCGGATTAACAGTAAAGCTACGCAAGTCGCAGTTTTTCCGTGATAAAGTATTATTTTTAGGACAAGTGATATCATCCGAGGGGATATTCATGGATACTGACAGAATAGAGGCGATTAAGAGTTTCGAAGAACCGCGCAATTTAAAAGAACTCCGGGGATTTCTTGGACTGGTCAATTACGAACAACGTTTTTGCAAAAATTATGCGGATTTGACAGTTCCTCTCTTAAGCCCGGTGCATACATACCAGTTTACCTCAGGTCTTGCCTGTTCAGTTAAAACGATTCAAGTAAAACGTTGTATGTAGACGAAAAAACTGGCGTTGTACTTAAACTGAATCGAGACGGACGACCGCTTAGAAAAGTGATGGGCTGAGGCATTGTTTCGCCGATAAAAGGATCGTTTTACCTACAGGTGCAGCATGTACACGCTGTCGTCCGTTGTTGTTTTTGCTCAGCTTCGTCTGTATGGGCCTTTTTTATAAACAAGTGTGAGACATTACAAGTTAATACTATAATGTATTGACCTGTGAAGTAGCCTTTGGTTAAGTTAAGTTAGACGTAAACTAGAGGGCGTTACTAAGTCCGTTTAAGATATGTCAAAAGCGCAATGAAAAGGTATTATAACGGGAGCAATAAAACTAAATTATCAAGGACATTTTTGTGTATTTTGTTATCCCCGTACATAATAAATTATGGCGACGATGGTAAAAAGGTGTTCAGATTAATATTGTTGTTGCGTAAGAGCAGTTTTACGTTTACGTGATTTTTTGGTCGGAAGTGGTAACATAACCTTTCACCTCGTGCTTTGTGGATGTCCGCTTGTTTGAAAATGTCGAAGAATCGGCCAGGTCTAAGAGAAATTGTGGTGGTTAATAGTAATATTTGCCAGTTAGTGGATTTAAGCAGGGTGACGACTGGGAAATTTTCTCTGAGCGTCTGGAGCAATGTTTTGAGGCGAATAGAATTGAAGATGAAAGAAGATGAAGACGTATACAGGACACTGAAGAATTTATGTGATCCGACTCTCCCAAAAACCAAAACATATGATGAGTTGGTACAGCTTTTGGAAACGCAGTTTAAAATTCGAGTAAGTGTTTTGCGTAAGAGAATTTTGTTTAATAATTTGAGACAGGGAGAGGAGATCATCAGTGAATGGAACGTAAAAGTTAAGCAGCTTGCAGCACCTTGCAAATTTGGTGATGCACTACTAAATGATAGGTTGAAAGATAAATTTGTAACCGGGTTGAACGGTGGACCTATTTTGAATAGGCTGTGCGAAGAGTTGGAGTCGAAGCCATTGCCCGATTTGTATTTAATACAACATTCTAACGCGTCCAATAATGCTAAAATATTATGCAAAATGCAACTTCTACACAAACCTCGCACATTATGGACAAGAGAAGAAAAAAAGTTTGCTTTAGATTTTAGATATAGAAGTACCAGTGGTTATAATTATTTACGAACTGAAAAGAAAATTAATTTACCCAGTTTACAGAGTCTACTATAAGAAGGTCCAATGTGTTACAGTTTCAACCTAGAATCTGTGGAAAGTTATTTACTGCCCTAAAATATAAATGTCACATGGAAGAGGCGAGATTGTACTACACTTTTGCCACTCCATTTTTTCCACTGGCCATTTTTTCCCATAGTTTTTTCCTAGGTCATTTTTTCCCATAGTTTTTTTTTCATATGTCATTTTTTCCCATAGTTTATTTTTCCATAAGTCATTTTTTCTCATAGTTTATTTTACGATTGTACGACACTTTTGTCGCTCCATTTTTTCCACTGTCCATTTTTTCCCATAGTTTATTTTTCCACTATATTTTTATTTAATGACAATTTATTGACATTTGTTTTCTGTCAAACGTATAATTCAACGAAGTAAAATGGTCGAAACAGAAGTTCATATTGTCCGCTCATACGAAGAAAAAAGAAGAAGGCAGGATTGCGGAGTATCTTCACAACGTGGGCAACAGCATCTCGTTTTAATTCACGATTTTGGAGACATAGAACGTTTTTGATAGTATGTACCAAGATCTGAAATATCTTAATATATTTACGAATACATTTTTTTTTATTGAAAATTTTTGTGAGAAATTTTAGTGGAAAAAAAGGTCAGGGGGAAAAAGAATCAATGGGAAAAGTGGCCTATGGAAAAAAAGGCCAGTGGGAAAAAGAAGCAATGAGAAAAGTATCCTATGGAAAAAAAGGTCAGTGGGAAAAGAATCAGTGGGAAAAGTGGCCTATGGAAAAAATGGAGTGAAAAAAAACGACTGGGAAAAAGTGGAGTGGTAAAAATGTCTCACTACCATGTAATATTATTAGATGAAATGTCTATTAAGAAATACATTAGTTACTGTGCTTAACTAGATTATATTGAGGGATACGAAGATCTTGGACAAATAGGTAGGCAGCAGAAATTTGCTACCGAAGCGAAGCCTTGGTAAGAGGCTTAATCGAAAATTTCAAAATTCCTGTGGAATTTGGAATTTTTCCTATCTGCTGCTGCTGTCAAAGGACAATATTTGGTTGATTTAATTAAATAAATAATAACAGAGATAACTAATGTAGGATTTAGAGTAAGAGCCGTAATCTCAAACCAGGGTACAAACAATCAACGCGCTGCGAAACTTTTGGGTTGTTCGAAAGAAAAACCATACTTTGTTTTACACGAAAATGAAATCTATTATATTCATGATATAATTCATCTAATTAAAAGCGTTCGAACTCGTTTGCACGACACCGATTTTTTTATTGAAGATAAAAGAGTGAGCTGGCAAGATATTAAAAATGCTTACGAAGTGGATCTAGCAAGAAGTATGTGTCACTTAACACCAGCACACATTAATCCCAACTCAAAAAATGAATGTTGCCCTGGCGAAGCAAATTTTTAGCCATAGAACTGTTGCCGGGATTCAAACTTGTAAGCAGAGAGCTCAAACAGACAGTGATACTGGAATTTTATTCTGCAGATGATTAATCTCTTTGATATTCTGAATAGCAAATTTGCAAAATCGAGGAACCCATTTCTGAATGCAATTGGCAATCAAAATAGTTTGGCAATTGAAAATGTCGAATCAGCAATAGCCTGGGTAGAAATTTGGCGACAGACAAAACCTTAAGAAAACGCATACATAAAATTCCTCCATGCTTTTCAGGCCTCGTTCAAACAATACGAGCAACCCTACTGTTGTGGAAAGATTTGGAAGAAGAAGGAATTGGATATCTTTTTACTTCAAGGTTGAACCAGGATCCTCTTGAGAACACATTCAGTGAGGTTAGAAGAGGTGGATTTAATAAATACCCCACACGTACACAATTTCGAAATAGTCTGGAAGATATTATTAACAAGAGACCCCTTCTAAAAAGAAAGAAATCTGTGGAACATGCGATTTGACTCTGGATGGTGACATTGAGGACAATGATATGAAAAATGTAGGGTGTGATACATGTACAAAATGGTTTCATCTGAAGTGCACATTTCGAGATTGCCAATTTGAATAAAAGAAACAGATTTTATTTGCCAATTTTTTTCTGTTAAAATCACTTAAATGCATTTAATTTTTTTACCTCACTTTTGTACCTACCTATTTTAACTAGCTACTTTTACCAGTCGGTCAGGAGTGGATGAGGAGTGATACATTTTACGAATATATAACTATGGGGTTTAATGAACGGCTTGACGCAAATAATATTTCAAGACCAGTATTACTTTTAGTAGACGGACACAAGTATCATTTGTCTTTGGCTCTAAGTGAGTTTTGCCATGATAATAATATCATATTATATGCTCTTCCCCCCAATACTACGCATACCATGCAGCCTGCGGACGTGAGTGTTTTCAAACCCTTAAAAACCAATTGGAAGAAAACTGTAAGAGAGTGGCAGGCCAAACCAGAAAACTTAAACTGCGTTTTAATTAACCCTACAATGCATCGTGTTGCAAATTTGCTACATAAAACATAATAAACGAGTTCTGCTTTATTTAAAATTTTTATTATATGCCTAAACGCATGCTGTAGCGTATCATATACTATATTCAAATTCTATTTCACTTTGTTGATCACAGATGGCGACGTAGGTATTGAATGCAGAATTATATTGGCGGGAGTTTGTTTTGTTGTGAGGCGTGCGTGTTGGGGTCCACTATTAAACCGTTTTTTGAAAAAGTGATTTTGGCTAAAAACTTTTGCAAACTTGGTGATAAGGTAAAGGTATGTATCCAAACATTTAAGCAAGGAAACGTAAGTTGGAGGAATCTCAAGCTGCAAAGGCCAAAAAAAACAAACTAAAAATTCAAACAGGGCCAAACCTAAGAAAGTTCTGGAAAATTCATCTTCGGATGAATCTCTTTCTGATTTTGTGCCCCAAGACTCTGATGGCAGTCTTGATGAACACGACAATAATGCCGAGAGCGTTGGCTGTGGGGAGCAGTACAGTTGTACATAAAAAAAAGACGACTGGCTGCGATGTGTCAGATGTGATAGATGGTTCCACAAGGGATGTTCAAAGTTTTTGAACTTATGTGATCTTTGTGGCAAAGTTTTATGTCCAAAAAAGAAATAAATTAACCTTCCATATCTTCAAAATATGTATTTTTCACGTGGGCCATGACACCCAGGATTATGAGTCATCTCACCCGGGCAGTCCGGGTTAGCTGGCCAAATGCACGAGTTCAAATTTATTTTTCTTGTGAAGAAATTTATAATTATTTTTGTATTCTACTTTTCCATTATCATTCCACATGTAATCACTTTTTCAAATAAACGTTGTTACTTTAGATATCGGTCAAACTTAGGGGAGAGTAGCCTAATTTGAACCGCCGCCTAATTTGGACCACTACATTATCTGTGTTGTAAATGTAAAGCGCCACCATCTGCCGCCGTAAATGTAAAGCGCCACCATCTGCCGCCGAAACTTATAAGCTTATGGCCGATAAAGAAAGGCTCTAAAGTTGCGCGTATCTCGCATTGCTTATTGTTGGAATAAGTGAAAGATCACCAACGTCAGTAGTGCACAGCTATATTCCAAACTGTAATCTAAGAAAATACCGCCTTCAGCTTCAAAGGTAAGCTTTTCACCCCATTTTATTCGGTATCAATAGTTAGTTGTGATTAGAAAGATCGATGATATTTAAGAACGGTTACATTTTGAGGTTAAGCTTTAAATGAAAATGTGTAATTTCTTAAAATGGACCGACACTAGTTTCTTACATTGGACCGGTCCAATTTAGGAAGCTGCTTAGATTGGACTGGTCCAATTTAGGAAACAATTTATTTCTTTTCGTTAACAAGTTCTTTATGTTGATAAACCCTATCGTCACTTAGATTTTTATTTGTTTATATAGATGTCCAAGAGAGGAAAGTATGGCAAATGGTCCCAGGAAAAATTAGAGGAAGCTTTAAATGCTTACAGACATAATAGGGTGGGGTTGAACGAATGTCAAAGAAGATACCAAATCCCGAAAGCCAAAGTTGCCAATGATCAGAAAAAGGCACTAGGTAGACCTGCTGATTTTAACGAAGAAATAGAAGGCCTTCTCGTCAAGCATATTCTGAAATTTGAGGAAAGAATGTTTGGTCTTCCTATTACCGATATTAGAAGAATAGCTTATGATTTAGCGCAAGAGAACGACATCCCCCATAGATTCAACACTGAAAAACATATGGCGTTCGTCAGTTCGTCAGCCCGAGTCTACTTCGATCGCAAGAACAAGAGGATTTAACAAAGAACGTGTGCTACAGTTCTTTGATATCCATGAGCAATTCGTGGATAAGTACAAGATAACCGCCAACACCATATTTAATGTAGACAAGTCGGGATATAGCACCGTTCAGAAAAAAATGCCAAAAGTTGTCTCCCTGAAAGGTATGAAACAGGTGGGTGGAATTACTAGCGGAGAACGAGGAGTCAACACCACAATAGTGTGTTGTTTAAATGCTGCTGGACTATATATTCCGCCTATGTTGATCTTTAAACGGAAACGGTTTGTACCCGAATTAGCAGTTGGTGCCCCTTTGGGTGGATTAGTTGAGATTTCTGATACAGGATACATAAACTCGGAACTTTTTTTTAAATGGCTGAAGCATTTTAATAGTGTGGTTCAACCCGGACCGGATAAAGACGTTATTTTGTTATTAGACGGACATTCGACTCATACCAAAAATTTAGAAGCCCTTAACTATGCAAGAGAGCACCATATTCGCCTTCTTCGACTTCCCGGTCACACCACCCATAGGCTCCAACCACTAGACGTTGCTTTCTTCAAACCACTGCAGAGCTACTATGTTCAAGCTCAAGAAAAATGGTTGCGTGCTAATGTTGGGCAAACAATATCCCAATACTATGTGGCTTCTTTAATATCAGAAGCCTACGGAAGAGCAGCTACAGTGGAAACGGCTGCAAGTGCCTTCCGCGGTTCAGGAATTTGGCCGGTGGATCGAAATCACTTCAAAGACAAGGATTTTGCACCATCAGAAACACTTCGTGAGAATGAAGAACAGTTAGGTGATAAAAATGAGTCAATGGCGGTTGATGATTCTGAAATTGAAGCAACGACCATCTTAACGCGGCCGAATGGTGAGCAGTCAGATTCTGAGAGTGAACCAGTAGCAATTGTTCTAGAGGCTGAACAACCTACTGGTGTAAATAACCGCCCATCATCTTGTTCGTCAGCGACAAATGGACCTACATCACCAAATCAACCGAGTGCAATCATGCGCAATCCATTAGTCGCTAAACGAGTGATTGTTAAACCAATTCCGGAAACTCCTTCTTGTTCAAAAACAAGATGTGCAGTTGAAGAAAGTTTAAAGAGGATTTCGCCCCTGCCAGAAAGTCGTCGCACAAAAATTGTGAAAAGAACACAGACCAGCACAATCCGCGGTAGAATTGACAAGCAGTCCTTATAAAACACAACTTGAAGAAAGAAAAAAAGAAGTAGACAGAAAGCAAAAAAAACGTGAATTGACTGCTACCCAAAAACAAAATAATGCAAAGAAGATTCTACCAAAAAGGGGGGTGAATAAAAATTTATTCGGACCAACAAAGAGGTCAAAAGTTACTGAACCCATAGAATTTGAAAGTTCGACCACAGAGAGTGAAGACGATGCAGAATGTTTTTACTGTTTAAACACCTTTTTGAAGTCTAAAAAGGGAGAAGGATGGGTTCGCTGCACACAGTGCCATCGATGGGCACATGAGGATTGTGTTGGAATTGGAGAAGATGATGATATTATTTGCTAACTATGCCATGATGTAAACAATTAGTAGTAGGTTCAAATTAGGAACCCACCGATTTAATTTAGGCAACCGGTTGCCTATTTTGGAACAAATGCATTTTTAGTTTTTTTTTTGCCAAACACTGTTTTTATTTTTGACTTCTGTCTTTGACTTTTTGCTATTACAACATATTAAAATTTTTGTTTTTGTATTTTAATAAATAAAAATCACAATTTTTAGTACTATTTTCTCTATCAGAATGTGGTCCAATTTAGGCTACTCTCCCCTACTATGTACTGATTTTTTTAGAAAAATGTGGGTCATCACTCCCCGAATTACCCAATATGAACAATTGAATGATATGTCTTTATTACCCGACGTCGACGCCAATAAATTGCTCGATGAAAACTCATATTTATTACCGCATCATCCAGTAATTAAGCAATCAAGTACTACCACAAAATGTAGTGTAGTAGTTTTTGACGGTTCTGCTACACCCACATCTGGAATTTCTTTGAATGACAAACTTTTAGTAGGCCCCACAGTACAAGAAGATTTATTTTACATCATATTACGACTGAGTCTAAATAAATATGTTTTAAGCGCTGACGTAAAGATGATGTATAGACAAGTTCTTGTGCATCAAAATGATAGACAGTTTTGTGGCGTTACCATTTAGAACAACCTATACAAACTTATCAGCTCAACACAGTTACATATGGCACATCAAGTGCACCATTTCTCGCAACACGTTGTTTATTGCAATTAGCTCTAGAATATGAAACCAAAAATCCGCGAACATGTAAGGTAATTAAAAATAGTTTCTATGTAGACGACCTACGGGTAAGCGTAGACACGATTACAGAAGCGTTAGAAATCCACAAAGAATGAACAGAAATTTTAGGCAGCACACAATTTGAACTAAGAAAATACTCATCAAATGAAAGATCCATTCTACACCTTTTCCAATTGTAATTCAGAAACTATCAGTTGTAATTCAGATTTTTCAAATGTAAATAAGAAAATTGCATTTGTAATTCAGATTTTTCACATGTAATTCAGAAAATTTCATTTGTAATTCAGATTTTTCAAATGTAGTTCAGGAAATCTCATTTGTAATTCAGAAAAACTCAATTGTAATTCAGATTACTCAAACTGCCTTGGGACACTATGTATTCGCTATTCCTTTGTTTCCTAATCTTTTGACAAGCGTTACAACAGTATGTCACCAGTTAATATTTAAGTAATTTCTTCTGTCACAATTGCCATACTCAAGTAAAGTGTATTTCACAAATAAATACATAAATCATTTTTCATGGAGTTAAATGATAATTCAGCAATTTGCCGAAGTTCTATGGCAAGGCAACCTGTTAAAAAATTGTTACCTTGCAAGCATTTATTGCATACGAAGTGCTCAGAGCCCTTGCTTGCGGCTCCTGATCAGCATGTCCGATTTGTCGCACTATTTTGTTGGAAACCGAAAATATTGAAAGAAGAAAGTATAAAAAGAACTCTACTCAAGATCGGGAAAGAATTGTTACTTGCGCTAATAGGGGTGAAGACTGGATAACTCTAGCAAGTACATTGTGAGTTAATTATAAGACTGCTTTTTATTGGACGACTTCTGGAAGGGAAACAATGCAGAAGAAGGGTGGGATAAAACCAAAAATTCTGAGTGATAATGAAATTGACATAGTAATTGGCGGGGTTGAGGAAAATTGTGATATAACGTTAAAAAGTTAGAGTAAATTTTCAAACAATTATCGGTTTAACTACTGTTTCAAATTATTTAGAGGGGAAATTCTGCAAATCGTAGAAACGTGTATTACTCCAAAATCAGCAACACAATTGATTAATTCATTCCTTAATCAACGGCAACACTAAGTAGATGATTCCCCTTTGAGTGAAAGCTCAACGTGATCAGTAATTGATTCATAGGGGACACACAATTATTTCTGTAACAATCAAAACAAGTTTGGAGTTGAAAAACTGATAATTTTTTTAATAAGTACCTATAGTAATTTCCAAATAATTTAAGTAAATACTTACCGATCATATGGGAATTCTATAAATTCTTCAACCATAGCCAGTAAATTTAAAACAGTATCCTTTGGTCAAACTAAATATTTTGAAAAACGACAAATCGTCAAACTTGTGAAAAAGGTCTGGGCGGACATATAATACGGGGGATTCCATTTTCTAATAATTCCAAGTCATCATTAAAAGCGTCATTTAAAACTAATGCCATTTTCCAGTAAAGAAAACCTAGCTGTCACAAGTTTTTTAAGGTTAAGTTCTACTTAAATATTTTAAACCCAACCAAATATTATAATAATAAGGGAAGCTTGTGATGAGATAACAGAAATGAAATTGTATATGAAAGAAATTATTGATATGATATCTTGTAGTCGTGTAAAGATTTGAATTAAATATTTGTATTATATTTATTTTATAATAGAAATAGGAGAATAGAAAGTTAATAATAAAATTCAATTGAAAGTAAATAAAAATTATAGTAATATAGTATTAAATTTTAATATATATAAGAGTTGTTATATGATTTTAAATGAAGAGAACATGAAGTTTTATGTAGAACATAGTTTTGTTGTAAATAAGAGTTAAGATAAAAGATACAGAACAAATTTTGAAGTTTCTCACAAGATGTGAAAAACATGGTAAAAGAATATAGTAAAAGGTTTGGAAAGTAAATATAATGTATCAAAAATTGTTCTGTGTTGATTAAAGAAATGATATAGAGTTAATTAATTGTAATATAAACAATGTTAAAAATGTTATATATAAAATAGTGAGGTGACATCTAAAATTTTTAATATGGAAAGTAAGCAGATAAAAGGCATATCAAAAGGAAGCTTAGAAAACAAGGATTTAGAACATAATATTAGAAAAGAGGTTTAACTTACCAGAAAGTAAAATTTTGAAAAAGAAAATATTTGTCAAACAAAATTCATCAAAATAAAGATAGCTGTGTAGGATTTTATGTCAAGAACGTGATAAATAATAATGGATGCCGTTTCTAAAACAGTCACTTGCCAACCGTTGAAAGAGACACATCGTTCCGACGGCTGAATAATAATAGATCCTGAAAGAAATAATAATTTAATAAAAGAAATAAAAAGCTATTATTTAAAATATAATCCAAATTAATTATAAAGGAAATAAAACATAATAATAAAGAATATTTAAGATAAGAAGATTTTACATACCTGGCGACATTTGAAATTTCAGAAGACAGATCAGTATAAGAAGTAGAAATTTCAAGAAAGAACTTTTCAATTAAATATTGTGAAAATTGTAGAAGATTTCTATTGAGCATAACCGGTATATATAAAAGGTAATATTTTGCAAAATATTTAAAAAAAGGGTACCCGGACAAAGAGTCCATAATATAATTTATTTAATTAGACATTTTAATATAAGAAATTAATAATTGTAACCATATTCTCTGATTTATTTCAATATAACATTTATATAACATTGAATCAATTGAATTTTATTTTCTAAGTCTTGAAAATTAATAATAAATTTCTATTTTGAACCTACTCCTGAGCAAGAGATCTTAAGGTAAATATAATAAAGTATTAATTTTGATATTAGAATTATAATATCTGGCGCCCAAATAAATAAAAAATTAAATAAAATTTTGATATCATAAAATTATTCTTAATAGATTTACGAGAATCATTACATACGAAAAAGTGAAGACAGATAGACAGAGAGGGAATGAAGCAGGTATTCTTCTCCTCTACCTTTGTAGTTGAAGTTGTTGATGTGTTTAAGAAGCCAGATGCCACCAGTGAAGAAATATCCTCTGTATGAGAAAGGTTTCTTTTGACATTGTACGTGACACTGATACACCGAGGTACCAGCTATTTACGAAGTCTACAACAAAGTGCAAATTCAACCTCTCCAGGCTACAACCAACACAGGAGGCTGCGCGCTCACAATCACTACGGTCTTATCACCAAATGAAAGTAAATTACCAATTAGAGATAATAATATTGAATTTTATGAGGATAAGAGAGTGCATCCCACAGTATTTATTCAAAATTTAAGAGACTTAATCAATATGAGTGAGGAAACAAATATTAAACAACTGATTAGGTCACATTTAAAACAGGATGCCGAAATTTGGTATTCGATTATCGAAGATAAGGATGAAACATTTTCTGAACTTGTTATTTAGTTATTTTTCGGGAATTTATGGGATGAACAGCCACAATCAAGGATTCGTGAGAATTTATTGAAAGGAAAATTTAGAGAACAGGGAAGTTATTCACGAGAAAAATATATTTTAACAAAATTTAATTTAGAACCTAACACGCCAGAGAATGAAATAGTGAAATACATGTCTATTCATTTTTCAGATAAAAGATCGGAAGGTGTGGATGATAATAAAGGTAGGACATATGCGAATCAAAATTATAAAAATGGGACAACATAGACGGTATAACGACAATAACTATGATAAAAATCAATATAATAACAGATATAAGATAGAATATGATCAATACAATGAACAATGAAGAACACACTACAATACAAGTTAGAAATAGATAGAAAAAGAGAAAGAAAGTGAACCGGAAAATAAAAAAAGACAAAGTGAGACAAGAAGGAGAAAGAAAGACTGAGTGGGATCGAATATAGTTCAGTCAAATTAAACATGAAAAGGGGGTGAACGCTGCATCAAATCAGGTATTTTTGCTTTTTTGATATGTTGTTTATGATAAAAAGGCACTGTTAAATCCAAGTTTTCGACCTCGGCGGTTGACCGGGTCATTGTGAAAAATCAAGAAAATCTCGAAATTTTTGACGTTTTTTCAGTTTTTGTCGATTTTGACCCGGAAGGACTGGTTTTTCATCAAAGACCATTATAGTCATTTTTAAAGAAGATTAAATTTGCAACAATTTGAGATTTGAGCGGTTATTGTAGGTCTGATAGTTTCGGAGATATAGCTTTTCAAACTTTGGCCAATTTTCCAAGTTGCACGATTTTTAGTAATATTTTATCATTTTCAGACGTAATTGTGTTTGTAAAATTTTATTTCTATTACCCGCTAACTCGTCGAGTTTTTTCCAATGGCTCTTTTGCCGTCTATAATGGTTTTATTGGTACCCAAATCAGGACTTGGTAGAATAAGCCTAAGGTATATCCAATACCTCACTATTCACTATGTACCCAATGTCACAGTAGTTTTTGATGGCTATCCGACTGAGGCTGCAGAGAAAAGCACGAAGAGCTCTGAGCGTATTCGCAGATCCAAGGCTGCTATTCCCTCGAATTTTATTTGACGCCAATACAGTTACTCAAGTGTCTCAAGAAAAGTTCCTATCCAATGAAAACAATAAAATTCGGTTCAATGACTTCTTGAAGACACAAATGGAGAAACACAATATTCCAACATTGCAGGCTACAGAAGATGCCGACAGACTGATTGTAACATCAGCGATCTCTTTCCACTACTCACGATGTCGTAATTGTTGGTGAGGATGTAGACTTGCTAGTCTTGCTCGCAGGAATCACGCCTCCAAACCGTCGGAATATATTTTTTACAAAATGTGGACGAGGTCAACGTGATGTGACCTACACCAACACCTCTTTCAAATATGACTGCATTGATCCTCAACTCCTTCTTGTCATCCACGCCTTCAGTGGATGTGACTCCGCGTCTTCATTCTTTGGACAAGGGAAAATAAAAATTGTCACCACGTTTCAAAAACATCGAGACCTTGACCAGACTGTTGCGATTTTCTTGGACAGCAACGCCAATCCAGATGATATTGCAGCTGCAGGCGAGCGCATCACTATTGCTCTTTATGGAGGACTGCACAAAACGCAGAACCTGGGCGATCTAAGATACAATTTGTTCGCAAAGGCTGCGGCAAAAACAAACTTCAACCTAGCGAGATTGCCTCCCACCCAGAATTCAATCAGATTTCACTCGCTGCGCACCTACCATCAGGTAAAAAGCCATTGAATACCATTTAGCTACCTGCATATTTGCTTTTTGATTGCTTTGGTAAGAAATTGACGACTTAACATGATTTGTACTCGTTTTATTTTTTCACAGGTCCAGAAATGGTTAGGAGTGGACAAGGATCTTCTTGAATGGGGGTGGCTGCGCACTTCCCAAGGTCTCAGCCCTAAGATTATGACAAAAGATGCGGCGCCACAACATCTCCTGGAGCTCATCTCCTGTGGCTGCAAAAAAGGCTGCAGCAGCGTCTGCAGCTGCAGGAAGGTTGGACTGAAGTGCTCCGTAGTTTGCATCCACTGTGAGGGAGTCTCATGTGACAACGTCCCTGAGGTCGCATTAAGCCTGGATTATTCACCCACAGATGACCTGCCAGACGAAGATGATCTAAATGAAGAATTGTGGGTGCCCGTCTCGGACATTCTTGAAAACCCTCCTGACATCTCGGGAGACAACGTCTTGGACCAACCAGGTCCATCAAACGGGTCAAAATTTGATTAAACTAAACACATATTTAATATTGATGTCAGATTTTCAGTTATTTTTCATCAATACATTACACAAATATTTCTTTCTAATATAATATTAATGATAATGCTCATCCCAAGAAAATTAAAGACATACTAAGTAATTGTCAGTACTTTGATTTTTACACATACCCACCCCACGACTGTAAATAGAAATACAAATAACATCTCATTTTTTGCTCAAGAGTTTGGGGGGGGGGGGGGTCACTTTTGAGTCTCCTGAGACCCTAGGAGAGTCCACCGAGCGGGGGATAGGGTTTTCACTTCAGACACATGAACGGCACTGAAAATGGTGAAATTGTGCTAATAATCCTGTAACTTCAAAAATTGACCAAATTTTGAAAAGCTGTATCTCTGAAACTGTTAGACCTACAATAACCGTTCAGATCTCAAATTGTTGCAAATTTAATCTTCTTTAAAAATTATTATACTGGTCTTTGCTGAAAAACCAGTCCTTTCGGGCAAAATCGACAAAAACTGAAAACTTGGATTTAACATTGCCTTTTTATGATAAACAACATATCAAAAAAACAAGAATACCTGATTTGATGCACCACTCAATGTATAATTTGATTGTACTAATACATGAGATAAACAAAACACATCTGTAGTAGAAACTTCACCTAAACCAAACCATTTAGATGAATGCAAATCGAATGTAAAATTAATAAATTCTGCTTATGACAATTTATTTCATTTGAACCAGATAATGAAAAAACTTGTTCACTTAATTATGCGTTACCTTTTAAAAACATAATTTGTAACAAAATAAATGTAAAATCTTTAATCGATACAGGTGCTGAAATAAGTTTAATAGTGTGAGGATATTGAGTGATATGTTACAAAATGTAAAAATAAAGTGTTAAAAACGAAAAAGATTAATTTACAACCTGCAAATGGAAAAAACTGACTGCTGCCATTTGAGGCCACGTATATATAGTGGTCCATGATGATGCACGAAAGGACAATTTAAGTACTGTGTACTGTGCTTTAGTTATTGTTTCTGATCTTATTACACAGATCCATTGTTTAAGCTACGCTACGTTGATGAGGAGCAATAACTCAGAAACACGTGCCCGTAGCTGCATCGTGTTTCTTTTTCAGGGTTTACGGCACTATTCATTTTCCTTGTTGTATTATTTAACCCTGCTAAACATCACTCTTTTATGAAATTAGATATTCTTTTGGAAAGTGATTTTTTTAGTGTATGTTTATTGAACTAGTAATATTATTTTATAATATTGTACTGTTCTTAATACACGAAAACCCGCCTGTTACCCAGGTGCTGGTTGTACCCAGCGGCATATTATTTTAAGTTAGTACGTGTGTGACTATCCTTTTGTAAACACACGTTATTCACTTAATACTGCTTTTTTTTAAATCAATGCAAAATAAGTAACTGGAAAAGGACGAAACGCCCAATGGATCAATAATTCATTCATGTCAAAAAAATCCAGCTTATGTAAACACTGATATATTTTATTTGTGGTTAAAAAATCACTTCTTACCAAGAAAAGCACATGGGAAGGTGCTTTTGATTTTAGATGGGCACAATTCACATTACAACTCTGTAGAAACTTTGGAATTTTCCCAAAGGAATGGCATCATCCTTCTCTATTTGCCAAGCCACACAACTCCTATATATCCCATTTAAAATTTACGTCATACCGGATTTTGCATATCTTTGGAGATGGTCCAGAAACTGAGTCAAGACATATTGAGCTTGACTCAGAAAGAATAGAAGACGAAGAAATGGAAAGGGAAAGATAATAAAGGGAGGAAATGGAAAGGGAAGAAAGAGAACAGAGCAGGAAGGATCCTGAAAGGCAGCAGTCACCGCCACAAAGAAAGGGGTTTCCACAGCCGGGTTGCTCAACTTGGTCACCTGGAAGAACTCTTCTCCCACGTAATACTACTCTTTCACCTGTACTGATCAAGAAATTCAAGACGTCCAAATCACACCGGGGAAGCTGCTCTAACAGATTTCTCCTATTCCTGATGTACAATGCTTGAAAAAAAGGTCGAGAATTTAGCAACTGTTTTGAATTTCCCTGAAACCAGGTTTAAAAAAAAGACGAGCGCGAGGGCATGATGAAGAAAAAAATTATGAAGCGGAAGAAGCCACAGCGTAAAAAGAAACGCGTAGCGAGATGTTTCTAAAAGTTCGGAGGAACATAACGAGAACACAACGTGACGATGAAGAAGAGGTAGGTAAACACATTAAAACTACCTAATCTAAAACCCCTGTTCCTAATCCTAATATTAACCTAGTCTGATTTCATCTGAAACCTAATCTAATCAAAAATCTAATATTAAGAAAATCGTGAAACTTATGGACTGGAAGTGATAATGCACGAAGACTGCACCCCTTTTGAGAATCTTTGTGAACCCTGTGGAGGTCAAACTTTCAAGAAAACATAAATTTTTTATCATTTCTTTTATATCACCATCTCACCCATATACAGGGTGTTCCACTTAAGTCGGTTTCTTCCATAGCTCTCTTATTATAAATTTAAGAGAAAAATGTTTCAAATAAAAGTTGCGCTGAATTATGCGGTGTATATACAGAAAATAGTTTTGAATACACAGGATGTTCCATTTCACCTGGACGCTATACAACTTCGTTATTTTAAATGGAACACCCTGTATATCTGTGTATTTTTGGATTCCTGACTTAATTTTAAGTTGATTTTATGTATCATACATTGTGCCCAAAACATACCGTTTCCGAGATATTCAAGTTTTTTTGAGAAATTTCACGATTACAGCGCCCTGAATATTGCTAGATAGCTTCTAAGCCATAAGAGCTAGAAACTTGCGGTTTGCATAGTTCGATTTACCACGAATTACGCTATAATTTCCACTATTAGAAAAATATGGCAAGTAGTATAAAGTGGTAAATATCGGTACCTGCATTTGACAATCTTTCAACAGGAATAACTTCTTTTTTTCAAATGAAATGACCCATATTTTTTTCCACCGTTGGATTCAAAATTAAATTCTCTTTCGATTGATATATGGTTGTCCATATTTATCTTTAACAGTTTTCGAGAAAAATGCAATTCTTTCTAAAGTTTGAAAAACGAGCTGCCTACAGCGTAAAGTAGGCTTTGCCAATATCACTTAAAGCATCGTTTCAATGTTATGTACGTTCATCTCGACAAACAAATTGTTTTGTGAATTGTTTTCGTTTTTCCCGGTAAAAATCCGGTCACCAACAATGACATCGCGTGAATTTAAAATTTATAAAACATGCCAGTAACAATATTACTGGCATGTTTAAAAAGTGATCTAACAAACAAAACTAAACCACTACCAACAACGAAAACAAAACGCAACATGATAGAAAATTCTAAACGCAATAAAAAAGGGTACGTGAACTTAAACTGCAATTTTACATTAAGTGTTCGAAATGTCCTCCGTCTTTTAATGAGGTGGAGCACCATCCTGTTGTAACCACATCCTTCGAAGGGTTGCTAAAAGAATGTCGCCCAACAAATCATCCAAAGTGTTTCGCAGAAAGTCCAAATAAATTCTTCCTGTCAAGTGTCGATTAAAAAAGAATGGTCTAATGATGTGGCCTCCTAAAATTCCCGTCCACACGTTCAAGGACCACCTGTATTGGCTACCGGTTGTCTGGAATTGGTGCGGATTTACCGTGTGACAATTATGGCGGTTAATAATGCCATTTTTGTGGAAAGTTGACTCATCCGAAAACATGACCTGTTTAAAAAAAATTTCTTCCTCTCTCAAGTGCCCACTGACAAAATGCCTGCCTCCGTTGAAAGTCTCCTTCGAGTAACTCCTGGTGTAATTGGATGTGGTAAGGATGATATTTGCGTTTCTTTAAAATCCTATGTACTGATGTTGTACTAATATCCGTCGTTTGACTAATTTGTCGCACACTAAGTTGAGAGTTTTCCTGTATGCATCCCAATACTAGATATTCGTTTTCATCTGTAACTACTGTGCTAGTGCGATTCCGTTTTTTGCATTCGATGTTACCACTATTTATAAACTTCGTATTTAAGTCAATGCGATGTTTTAAACAAAATTTGCAAAGCCTACTTTATGCTGTAGGCAGCTCGTTTTTCAAACTTTAGGAAGAATTGCATCTTTCTCGAAAACTGTTAAAGATAAATATGGACAACCTTATATCAATCGAAAGAGAATTTAATTTTGAATCCAACGGTGGAAAAAAATATGGGTCATTCCATTTGAAAAAAAGAAGTTATTCCTGTTGAAAGATTGTCAAATGCAGGTACCGATATTTACCACTTTATACTACTTACCATATTTTTCTAATAGTGGAAATGATAGCGTAATTCGTGGTAAATCGAACTATGCAAACCGCAAGTTTCTAGCTCTTATGGCTTAGAAGCTATCTAGCAATATTCAGAGCGCTGTAATCGTGAAATTTCTCAAAAAAACTTGAATATCTCGGAAATGGTATGTTTTGGGCACAATGTATGATACATAAAATCAACTTAAAATTGAGTCAGGAATCCAAAAATACACAGATATAAAGAGTGTTCCATTTAAAATAACGAAGTTGTATAGCGTCCAGGTGAAATGGAACATTCTGTGTATTCAAAAATATTTTCTGTATATACACCGCATAATTCAGCGTAACTTTTATTTGAAACATTTTTCTCTTAAATTTATAATAAGAGAGCTATGGAAGAATCCGATTTAAGTGGAACACCCTGTAGGTAGGGGTGATAATAATATAGTGAACAGATTTTCTTTTGTTGGCAACAGATTTTTTTAAGTTTATTCCTTAGACTATACTTTTATGTTATGCAGAATAAAATGTAATAATTTGTTATTTTGAATGACGATTAATATAGATATTACAATGATTTGAAATTTTATTCACCATCTATCCCCGGTTTACCCTATTATATAGTATAATATAAAAATATTCGTTTCAAGTTTAGTGTGATAGATATTATTTAAATCTATAGGTAATATAACTCATAACGTAACACCCCGCGACATAATTGGCTGGTTGATGAAGCGACCGACGCGACACCACCGGTTGCTAAGGAGATATCAACAAAAAGCTATTATCAGAGATTATGAAGACTCTAGATAGTTACCGTCAATGTATTTACTGGACGCGGCGAAAATGGATGCAGACTCAAGTAATTTAAAAGCAGGCCACAGAAACTTAGACTGGTGCCGATGATATTCATTCATAATGTGTTACGCACATTATGAACGAACATCATCTGCGCCAATCTAAGTTTCGGTGGTCTGCTTCCAAATTACTTGCGTTCTGCATCCATTTTTGCCGCGTCCAGTAAATACATTGACGGTAACTATCTAGAGTCTTTATAATCTCTGCTATTATTAACTTAGTTATTACCAAAAACGTTTCAAAATAAATTCTGCAAAAAGGAGTTTTTCCGACGAAGATTTGTCTGCAGATATCGAAGAAAGTGCATCTGAAGCAATTCTAGGCCTTGAAGTTCCACAGAAGTCTCGCGTACAGTATGTCGGATGCAGAATTAAAAGAATTAGGAGCCCGTAGAGGAGTATTGAATCCTAATCCTGGTCTAAATTTGACACATTTCTGCGTAGTTTGGTTGTAAATGATACGAGATTAAGGGCCGGTATATTCACCTTTCAGTACCGTTACTGATAGTCGTCAGTAAACGTATATTCATCTTTCAGTTTGACATCCTTTCAGTAAATCAAGGTTACAAGTATGATAAATTTACAGATCAGTTCAACCCGTCGTCGGTAAGAGAATGTAGATTTGATTATAACCTCAATTTTTTTTTAAATATGTAAAAATTGTCAAGACCAAAAAACAACATATAAGTACTTAATTATCGTTCTGGAGCGGTCGTGCTTTTAGGATATGAAAACATTCAAGAATTGGAAGAAGACATTGTTTACAATGAGCATAATAATTTTTATTGTACAGAATTTTGAAATTAATTTTAGAAACTTGTAAAAGCGAATAATAAATATATTGTCAAATTTTAATGAAGTTTTCAGTTTTCTATTTTTGTTTATAATATAATAATTTATATACTTACTGCAAAAGAATGTCTGGTATTGATATAATTATAACATTAGCGTATTATATAGTAAATATACATATTAACTTTATTTTGCTTCAACTTCTAACCTCTAATCGCTTGAAAGCGTTGTCAACATTTCAAGAGAAAAAATACAGAAATTTTATACTATGTCTTTCTTTCTTGAATAGCTGTATAGTATTATCTCTCTCTTCCCAATTATACTATCAACATGAAAACATTGACAGCGTCCCGTAAGTATTCAGTAGATAAGTGGCAGATAAAATGAGATGAATATACCCAAAACTCTTACAGGAGACCTTTAAATTTACTAAGCACTTAATTAACGAACAATTTATAGAACAGATGAACATACCGGACCTAAACCAAATTCAAACACGTTTAGAAAAATTATCTTTAGTCTGGAATTCATTTGACGAAGTTCAAACAAGCGGCAAGAAGGCATATGTGGTGGATGCTGGATTGGCGCTGGTTGGAGTTTGTACCTGCTTATTTAAATATTATGTTGTAGTCTTTTTTTTCATGACATCTAAACCAAGAGAAAATGGCTAACGCGTCACCCAAAGCCAAAAGAGGGGAAAAAAAGTTCAAACAAATGAGTCCCCTAGTATCAAAACTTGCTAAATCCAAAAATATCAAAAATTCGGATTTTTATGCCAAATTATCTCGCAAATTATATTTCTCTTCAGATTACTGTAGTGTCAAAAGCTTCTAAATCATGTTTATTTGTGTGTTATTTGAAGTCAAAATTATGCATCAGTAACAAAATCTGCATGTCCATTGACATATTAGAATCAAAATAAGCCGAATCCTTTTCCATCAATCAGCTCGATGATTTCATCATCACATGATCCAAACACATGGACCCGTTAACATTATTATTAGTGCATTGTAACACTAAGGACGTGTCAAGTGCTAAAATGGATAAACCAAAAACCAGAAAAAGAACCAGACACCCTCAAGATTGGAAAAGGGTAAAGCAGAAACAACTACTGTAAGTTGATCACCACTTTTATGTACCTTAACAATCTTACGTTATAACCGCAGGTATTCAACGCATTTGTTGCCGCGTAATCTACAATGTGGCCATATTTCTAAAAGCTATCAATGTAGTAGTATGAAAAATGAGGATGTACACTGGTTCCACAAGGCATTCTATTGTCACAAGTCCAAGATTTTGCAAGACAATTTTATTCTAAAATATTGATTTGCTCAAAATTTTACGGTGACAAGATAAACCACGCTAAATTATTTATAAAACAGTTAAGACAGATAATAGACTTAGTACCGGACCAGTTACTAGCAAAAATCTACATAAAAAATAGTATGAAGTAGTATATAGAAAACACGTTCGAAACCTTTGAACAATTCGAAACAATT
The DNA here is from genome assembly GCA_963680705.1 of Rhagium mordax. Lineage (NCBI taxonomy): Eukaryota > Metazoa > Arthropoda > Insecta > Coleoptera > Cerambycidae > Rhagium > Rhagium mordax. The sequence goes on from OY796656.1 coordinate 45,785,289, forward strand.
TTCCTGAAGAAATATTGGAGTGAAAGTTTACAGTCGAGACTCAGGGAAAACCTTTTCAATGGAACAACGATGAAAAGTTACATCGTAAGGAAATATTGTTTTATCAAGCATCTGGATCCTCTAATGCCAGAAAAGGAAGTAGTCAGATACTTAGCCAGACATTTCGAGTCCAACATACGAGACGTTATTCTCATTCAAGGCATATATACCATAGATGAGATGACGGACTATGTTAGGGGCATAGATGACGGACGAACGTACAGAAGAAAATGGACGAACAAAGACATTAACCAAGTGTCGAAGGAGGACGAAAATAGCGCCACGACAAACGAAAACAGACGAGAAAATGGCGATAAATACCAAAAAACTTGGGAAAATAGTAATAAAGGCAATTGGAAAAATAATGGAAAATACTACAACCGGAATGACAACCAGAATTGGAACAGAAATACACGAAAATATGAAGAAAAAAGATATAAACAAGGACAGAAAAAACAAACGGACGACAATTTGCAACAAGTTATTCTAAATACAATCACTGTGGACGTTGAAGAGACATCGGCCACGGGTCAAAATTTTCACCAGAGAGCAAACCAAAAGAACGTATTACCTACTCGACGTACAAACATCCGAAAGAGTTCATAAAATTTGAGGACAACCAATACAAACAAGACAATGAGTGTGAACTACCAATTATACAATTAGTTTGTTGCTAGACATAGGAGCAGAGGTTAGCATAATAAATAAAAATATAATTTCTGAAAATAAAAAAGAATTCCAAAACAAAATAATAAAAACTAACAAAATTAACTTATCACTGCCAACAATAAAAAGATAGACGAATTAAATGAAGTTATAAATTTAGAATTCAAATTAAACAATTATGTAGCCAATCACTGTTTTCCTTAACCAAATTAAAGCGATAATGAATTTTGAAGAGAAATGTGTAGAAATACAAAATGAGTTAATCAAATATTCCTCGAAAAAGAAGGGGAAACAAATGAAATTAAAATAAGGGAGTGACAAGAGTTCCGAACGGTCGGAACTCGTACAATACTGCAAGAGTTCCGAACGGTCGGAGCCGCGTATTTAATAACACGGTTTCCGAACATGCATGCACTTTGAAAGACTTGTTTTTTTAATGCTATGGGAAGGTATTTGTAATTCGGTTGCATGGCCCTTAATATTGTATATATTTCTGTAGTTATTGGAAAAAATACAACACTAAAATCTCGACCCCTTGACGGTTGCGCCTCTTTATATTATTTATTTACTCAATGGTATTACGAAATATTTGATTTTTCACTTAAAAATGGTGATCCATAACTTAGTGGGAATTTAAAAATTTTATACGTTTGTAATGGTGCTTGCTTTTCCAGATACTTACGTAATCTATTATACGGAAATCTCGGGCGCCAGTACTTTAACTTTTGAGTGCAAAGGACAGCACTTTTTGGCTTTCCTATGTGGGAAAGCAATCCGGGGTAGCTAACAGCTGGAGATACGGATAAATGCCAGCGGGTCGTAAGTTGGGGGTTTGTCTAAAGGACTTCAACCCCTACTCAAACGGATTAATCAGAAATTAAAATGACAGAAATAATAACTCGTGAATTTTACCTTTTTAAAATAACGGATTTATTCAAGGATAATAATGAACAAATTAATTTACTCTAAACCTCCACGACTGTACAGTCGAGTGTGTATAAAATTATTTCAAAAATGATAAAAATAAGTCGTGCTGGCAATCAAGAATCTTTACGTGTTTTTAGCGTCGGAATTTTCGGATACGTGGGATTAATGAATTTTTACGTACGACAAGCAAACGGACCTTTCCACTAGGATGAATTATGCACGGCGGACAATCGATTAGCTATAGATATTCTAGGTTATATAATCTTTTGACATACACGGCAAACTACGGCCACAAACGTAGAGCTATTTGCTAATGCTTATGTTATTACATAAATTTCGCGAGCCAGTTCTATGCAAATCACCCATTTGGAAGGCCCTAGCGAACAATTCCTCTCAGTTGATGCATATAATGGCTATTAGATTTATCGTAGGTTTTCCGGTAACCTATTATGCAGTGGAACTTTTGAGGTGACCCTAGCGAATAGACCTCAGCGGCTGCTGCATATATTAACAAACAAAAGACCAACGGAGGTATTACTAATTAGCTCTGGTTTGATTGAGTAGTATAATACAACAATACTTACGGACACAAAACCCTTTGAATATCTATACTTAACTGAAAGCAGTACCTGCAAAATGCAGTGGACGGTGTATTCTTACCAAAATAATTTTCAAATAACGTTCTAACGGAATTTACTATTTAACTCGCAACGGCGGCGCGAAACTGTGGACGGCTTTGGTTTGATCTGGCACTTCTGGACTGCGGACGGCTTTCACGGACTGAGCTGAACTGCTGCCGGTTTTCTTGGAATGAGAATGAAGACGGAATGCAAATCAGCACGGAATGAGAATGCGAACGGAATGAGAGTGAAGTGACTGTGTTTCCCCTTTTTGTAAACTTTTATGACGTATCTGTCGTGTTAAAAGAGAGGTGGTCACCGACTTTAAACGACGTACTCGTATGCATATCCCAGCGTAACTTGCAGAGGATTATGCATCTTAGTGCATCGACTCAAAACGTATCTAACTGGAAATGAGTTGCTTGTAATTTCTATACTATGTTGCAAAAAGAAACGGTTCAAAACGAGCAAGGATTAATAATTTTAGGAACGAATGATTTTTATTTCCGACTCGGTCATTATTTATAATAATTCTCGGATTTTACTTATACGAGGGATTGTCGAAAATTAATCAATTAATTACTTGACTGCTTGTTTACCAGCGGACTTTTTAACAACTCAATAATAACTTAACTAGTACAGGACTTACTTACTAAAAACAGCGGCAGGGTGTACCCAAGTGACGGTAATATTTAAAGCAAAAATGAACCTTCCTTGATTGGAAAAAATCACTTCGTTACACCCCCCTCTTACTTCGGTAAAAAAAAAAAATAATTCATTATACATTTTTTTTTTCTTCTCCCTGAGAGGCTCCAGGTAAACAAATGCAAAATTACTTTAAACGGAAAGCTCCCTACTCTAATATTTACAAGACAAAATTCTAAATTAGAAAAAAGAACAAAAATAACTTTACACAGCCTCCCGGGACCGGTGTGATTACCTATCGGGTATCTTCATTTGGTGTTTCTTACCAGCTGGTCCACAGATGGTCCTGGACTGTCACGGCTCCCTGGCTGGTCATTCTGAAAATACAAAAAACAGTTAGCTATGGTGAAGCTAATTTCACGGCGGACGGCGGAATATGGTTCGTAGGGCGTGGTTTAGCCCTTGCCATAGTGACGCTGGCAACCACTCGTAGGACATGGTCTTCGGTTCCTAAGCGGAAACAGGTGTGGTCGGCTGGTACCTCTTCGGGTGGCGGCATATCCTCTTGAACTCTCCTCGTTGTGGGAGCGGGGAACTGGATGGTACGGATGTTGCGGACGGTGACTGACGGTACTGACGGTTACTACCTCTCCTGGAACTGGTTTGAGGTGTTTCCTTGGAATATGTCGCAGCTGCTTTCCGGTCTCGGGGACAGTCCGGAAAGATGTCGGTCTTTTGGCGGCATATTTCTGGTGGGCGGACGGCTTGCACTGCTGGCAGTTTGGGCAGTTCCTAACATACTGGGCGATGTCTCGAAACATGCCAGGCCAGTAATAACGTGGTGCCATCCGAGCGATGGTCTTGGCGATTCCCATGTGTCCAGCGGACGGAGCATCGTGGTTTTCTGCCAAGACGGTGCGGCGAAGTGCGGTTGGTACTCGTAGCTTCCATGTATCGGAGAGATCAGGTGCAACATGCGTCTGCTTACGAGTATTCCAAGTACTATCAGGTATTTCGGTCAGGGTTCCTAAACCCTCTGAATCTGGAGCAGACGACGGTCCTGGTAGTGGTTGTCTGGATCTAGTCTCTGGTAGCGGTTGTCTGGATACGGAATCTGATGGCGGTTGTTCGTTGATGGTTGTGGTCTGTGACACAACTTGGTCATTCAGAGAAACAGTTGCGGTGCCTGGGGTGATGAGAAAGTTATGCTTACGCAATACGCCCATCCCCAGGATTATGTCGGACGAGAGATTTTCCAGATGCAGTAGACCTTCGGAGAATTGTGTTTTACCGATGGCAAATTTCAGCTGATAAGCTCGGGTGACGGTAGCTAAGTTCCCATTAGCTAATTGAGCGGATGGTGCGTTAACTGTTCGGTGCAGAATTCCCCACGTAGTACACAAATTCTTTACTTTATTGCCGATGTAGGAGCGGACGGCTCCTGTGTCAACAAGGGCAGAAAAAGTCTGGTTACGGATATGTACTAATACATGAGGTCGGTTGTCGTGGTCGGGTGAAGACTCAGATTTTGAGACGTCAAAATCTTGGAACCATATTTTCCTCGTAGCGGTGTGGCGTCGGTCTGGTTTCCTCGCTGAAGGACATCGGCAGTCTCGAGACATAATGTCCTGCTGCCCACAGCGGGAGCAGAACAGGTGTGGCGGTGCACGACATTGGCTCCTGAAATGTCCGATCTTACCACATCGCCAGCATATGGTATTTCGGTCGAAGGTAACGGTCATCACGGGGGTTCTGGTGTGACGGTTATGACGGTCAGTAGTACGGCGAGTAAACGATGAATTACTCCTGGAGTGACATAAACAGTCTCGAGTCATCGTGTTCGGTTTTCCACAGCGGGAGCAGAACAGGCGCGGAGTTGCATGACATTCGTTTCGGAAATGTCCAGTGTTGCCACATCTCCAGCATGTGGTGTTACGGTCATACGAAATCATTGCAACTGGGGTTGACGATCGGTCATCACGTCGGTTGTGCTGATCGGTTTGTGAACTATCTTGCCTGTCGTTCGTTCGGTCTGGTAACGGGGTAGTACGAACTGGTTGGTTGATGGATGGTTGCGGTGACGTAACAGGATTGTCACATCTCTGGTGAGCAACGGTCGTCACGGTAGACAGGGTAGCAGGTTGTTGCGCAGCTAATTCTTGACAGAGGGACTCATGCTCGTCAATTTTGCAGACGAGATCCCGCGGACTTTTCACATCGCTCCTGCGTATGTACTGTCGGTATTCAGGTCGCATATTTCGGTATAAACGGTACATAGCTTGGTCCGGAGTATATCCTCCGTGTCGACGTAGCAATGTTTGCAGAGCGACCACATAATCACGTCCCGCTTCATGCGGTAGTTGCTGGCGGTTGTAAATGTGATCCTCTAGGACGGACTGGTAGTTAGCAGGCAGATAAAAATGTTTGAAATCAGTAATAAACTCCTCCCAACTTGTCCATAAGTCGCGGTTGTTTCGGTACCACGCCAAGGCATTGCCTTGAAAAATTTCATACAAAGCAGGTAACAAGTCGGTTGTCGGGATTTCACCATGTTCCTGGAATTCTTGAAGTTTTTCTAGAAACTCCACGGCGTCGGTTTTACCGTTAAATTGAAGTTTCCAGCTTCTGACGGTTTCGCATACAGCGCTGACTGTCATCCGGCGAACAGGTTCGGTGAGCGTTGATACGCCTGGCAGGCTGGCGGTGGGTTCCATGGCGTTCATTCCTGGGGGTATCATCAACGGTGGTAACGGTGGCGGAAAAACAGGTGGGGCGGTATTTGGTCTAGGCGAAGAGCACCCCTCTTTGATAAACTCGACCAAACGGCGCTTCTTCTCGTCCACGGTACCGGTTACGGGTAGACCAGACTTCCCTAACTGATCATCTATTTGTTCCTTCTTTAATTTATATATCCAGCTTAGCCGAATATCTCCCATATCAAGGTTCACGGCATCGTCGACGGGTAACACGGGTGTGTCGGTTTTATCTCCTTCGGTAGGCATTATGTTACCTCCCAAAAATGTCAGTAAAACGAGTTCAAATCGAATCAGACGGACGATACGAGTCGGAAAATCCTAAGTCTGGAACGGCTGGTCGTATCGAGTTGAAACTATCGGCAATCGCTTTAGCGTCCTCGGTTTACTATTAAATGAGGGGTCACACCCTCGGAAAATTCTGACTCCGCAGTCACGAAATACTCCGGTGAAACTCCGGTAAAATCACGGATGCTGTATGGCGATCACGGATACGGAAAACTGCAGGTTGTGATGATATTCAACCTCAGGCGCCGCGACGGTAGGCGTCTTTCAGAAACGGTGCGTCGGATCGGGTTGCAAGTATCACCAATCGGTTTCTAGAGTGCGATTACCCTAAAAAGGATACCCCACAAGGCTAGCTTGTACCTGGGTATTTCTGGATGACCTTGGATATAACCGACGGTAATTCGATTCGGAGCGTGCAATCGTAGTTCCTCTTCACGTAAATTAGTAACGTAAAACTCGGTCTGGCTTCAAAGTCGGGCAGCGTCAAGAAGTTATGCGTAACTTCTTCACTCGGGTTTGAATCGGTATAAAAATAGTCGCAATCGTTCCTTCAGGTTCGATTTAAACAGAATCGACACGTCGCAAGCTTATTTACCGCGGCTGGTAAAAATCTGGTTGCGTTCGGTGCGTGCCGAATTCAAAAAAAAACCTAACAGATCGGTGTACTACCCAGCGGATGGGCAGTCGAATGCTACTAGAAGACGGTCAATCTGCGTTGCAGATTTCTGGAATTGCCTAACTACTCGCTATAAAGCAACAGTGGTGTAAACACACCCTGGTCACGTCGAAATAACACGAAAACAATGCTAAGATATCGCTTTGGTACACGGTATCGGTAAAGTACGTACACTCTGTATAATATCGGATCAATTATATTGAAGTTGCCTTTCCACTCAACATGGCAGAGAGTAGCGGGAGTTAACCCCAATGGCAAAGTCCAAATAATTTCGAAAGTCCTCTAACGATTCGGTAATTACAGTAGCGGTTGCAGTATTTTTCGGACGTAGCTACTTATGCAGCAGCTTTCGCGAAATTAAAATAAACCACCTTCGGATGTGATTGCAATGGGGACGGCTTAACAAGTTAAGTTGCAACCACTTGGCTAGGTTACAGACAGACAGACAGACGGATGTAAAACTTAGAAGTAATTTATTTCAATTTTATTTCGATGTTTAAATCCTCCGAGTTAAATAGGAAATGTTTTTATTCCTCAGTTCAATAAATAATGTTTTTATTCTTCAGCAGACGGACAGACGATATTTAATTTAAATCGCCTGATAACAGAATGTGATTTCTTTACTGGAAATAAAACTGTTTGGTTTTATAAATTTTAAATTGATAAAACCCTTGTGTACGGTGAACAAGTTTTTATTTCTTATCAATAAAAAAACTGTAATTTATAAAAAATTCTAACGTTTTCGACGGACTAAGAAAAACAGACTTCACGTATTTTATTTTATTTTATATCGACGTCTAATTGCAAATTTCTGGTGTTTCGGTATTTATTTAATTCTACGCGTATTTCTCACGAGACTTGCAATTTTTCGGCGGATCCGTTTTCTGGACAAATTTACACTTTCGGATTTCTGATTTATGTAATAAAGTTCCTGCTCTAGGGCGCCATTTTGTAATGGTGCTTGCTTTTCCAGATACTTACGTAATCTATTATACGGAAATCTCGGGCGCCAGTACTTTAACTTTTGAGTGCAAAGGACAGCACTTTTTGGCTTCCCTATGTGGGAAAGCAATCCGGGGTAGCTAACAGCTGGAGATACGGATAAATGCCAGCGGGTCGTAAGTTGGGGGTTTGCCTAAAGGACTTCAACCCCTACTCAAACGGATTAATCAGAAATTAAAATGACAGAAATAATAACTCGTGAATTTTACCTTTTTAAAATAACGGATTTATTCAAGGATAATAATGAACAAATTAATTTACTCTAAACCTCCACGACTGTACAGTCGAGTGTGTATAAAATTATTTCAAAAATGATAAAAATAAGTCGTGCTGGCAATCAAGAATCTTACGTGTTTTTAGCGTCGGAATTTTCGGATACGTGGGATTAATGAATTTTTACGTACGACAAGCAAACGGACCTTTCCACTAGGATGAATTATGCACGGCGGGCAATCGATTAGCTATAGATATTCTAGGTTATATAATCTTTTGACATACACGGCAAACTACGGCCACAAACGTAGAGCTATTTGCTAATGCTTATGTTATTACATAAATTTCGCGAGCCAGTTCTATGCAAATCACCCGTTTGGAAGGCCCTAGCGAACAATTCCTCTCAGTTGATGCATATAATGGCTATTAGATTTATCGTAGGTTTTCCGGTAACCTATTATGCAGTGGAAATTTTGAGGTGACCCTAGCGAATAGACCTCAGCGGCTGCTGCATATATTAACAAACAAAAGACCAACGGAGGTATTACTAATTAGCTCTGGTTTGATTGAGTAGTATAATACAACAATCCTTACGGACACAAAACCCTTTGAATATCTATACTTAACTGAAAGCAGTACCTGCAAAATGCAGTGGACGGTGTATTCTTACCAAAATAATTTTCAAATAACGTTCTAACGGAATTTACTATTTAACTCGCAACGGCGGCGCGAAACTGTGGACGGCTTTGGTTTGACCTGGCACTTCTGGACTGCGGACGGCTTTCACGGACTGAGCTGAACTGCTGCCGGTTTTCTTGGAATGCGAATGAAGACGGAATGCAAATCAGCACGGAATGAGAATGCGAACGGAATGAGAGTGAAGTGACTGTGTTTCCCCTTTTTGTAAACTTTTATGACGTATCTGTCGTGTTAAAAGAGAGGTGGTCACCGACTTTAAACGACGTACTCGTATGCATATCCCAGCGTAACTTGCAGAGTTGCAGCGGATTATGCATCTTAGTGCATCGACTCAAAACGTATCTAACCGGAAATGAGTTGCTTGTAATTTCTATACTATGTTGCAAAAAGAAACGGTTCAAAACGAGCAAGGATTAATAATTTTAGGAACGAATGATTTTTATTTCCGACTCGGTCATTATTTATAATAATTCTCGGATTTTACTTATACGAGGGATTGTCAAAAATTAATCAATTAATTACTTGACTGCTTGTTTACCAGCGGACTTTTTAACAACTCAATAATAACTTAACTAGTACAGGACTTACTTACTAAAAACAGCGGCAGGGTGTACCCTAGTGACGGTAATATTTAAAGCAAAAATGAACCTTCCTTGATTGGAAAAAATCACTTCGTTACACCTTTAATATTTAATAGGGACCTTGCATATAATTTATTTTACTTCCAAATACTAATAAATCACATCTTTTAGTAAATATAAGAGCCTCTTCGCATATATTTTTGAAAAAAAAATGAAAATTCCAGCCTAATTTTCCATTTGAAATTCAAACATATATCCTTAAATTGACGTCACACGAAAAAGCCTTGTCATTGATTGTGATGTCAACAGGCAGCAATTCGCACGGTCGCCATATTGAATAATAAAATTTTGTTTTGTTTACTCCTGTCAGTGTCTTTTGTGTCGTGTTTATTATAGTTAGTTTTGGGTTTCTGGAGGAAACAAAACGAGAAATGGCTGAGGAGGGATTTGTAAAGGCCCAATCTGATAATTTACCAACGGCGGATTCACTGATGGTGGCAGAGTTTTTCACTAAGAGTGAATTGTTTACATCTGCAGAACAGCGTGGTGTTAAAGCCAAAAGGTACGTAGCTTGCCTTTTGTTCCTTTTTATTTCATTAGGTATATCATCTCATACTAACTAAAATATTTGAGACTACAATTTAAGTGAGTAGTATAAAGTGCAGTTTTGAAGGTTAGGTTAGTTGTTTGGTCTCTGTCTTTAAAAAGTGTCTTTCAAAACAGATTAAATACAAGAAAGGAGTTGGGAATGTTGCTATACTAAAGCTCAATTTATAAACTTATCCGCTGCCGCTGCCGCCGAAATTGACGTTGCCGTTGGATTAATAAAGAATAGGAAATCATTCTATTCATTTATATACCGCTGCCGCTGCCGCCGCAGTTCGGTAGATAACCATCTTTGATCTCGAACGGCAACGGCCAGCGGATTTCCCAGCGGGTAGCCAATGAGATTCTAGAATTTAGTACACGTGTCCAGTATCGTGGCGTGGCTTACATTAATATAACCCCAAATGCACCCAAAAGTAATTTGTCTATCCATTTTTTATTTAGAAAATACACAAAACAATACAAACAATAACAATGGAAATGTCAAATATCAGTTGAAATAATTTAAGGGTGCAAGTGCCAACCATTCCGCCGCAGCCGACAGCAAAGTTTATAAATTGCACCAAATTCTAAACTGCGAACTGCCAACGTCAACTTCGGCGGCAGCGGCAGCGGATAAGTTTATAAATTGAGCTTTAGACTGGTAACTTACTGATGAAAGTTCTTCTCTATTTTAGGGCTGAGAGAGAAAGTTATGGAGATGCTGCAGTGAGATATGTACAGCTTAAACGTTGCAATAATATATGCACGGAGAAATGCAAAATATCTCCAGAACATCGAGTTCGTTCTAAAAATTACTCGGTTATTTTAGAGGTGAATGAACAAGAAGAAAAAATACTGAGAGCAGAATGTCAGGATTGTGCTGCCTCGGCAGGTATAGTACACATTAGAATTTTCATTTATTCTTCATATTGTATATTGCGTGATTAGGTATTATGAATAAAATTTACCTAGTGTTTTTTTATTTTAAAAATAATTTCAATGTTCAAATAGACACACGTTATATTGATTTTGCCAATTTCATAAATAGTTATTTATTATTGCATTTATTTTAGGAGGATGCACACATGCCATTGCATTTGTCATGTGGGTTCATCGTCGCATTGAGGAACCAAGCCCTACTGAAGTGGAGTCCTACTGGAAACGCCCCAAGCTGTCAGGTATAGGTACATCGTTACAGTTTATTACTGTTAAGGATTTTGGAAATAAAGCAGACTCATTGGGAACTAATTCAGGTAAGGCATTTTTGGAAAAATTTGTCGAAAATGGACGAGAAGTTGGGGCACCAAGCCAAATTATACAATATTCTGTTGAAGAGAAACTGAGAAATTTAGGAATTCATCAGTTAGTGTGTTCATTTATGGGCAATAATCTAACAACAGCAGATGAATTTATAATCTACGCATCAACAAAAATGGAGCAATCCAAATGTAATAAAGCTTTTGAGAAGACAAAGACACAAAGTAAGTGTAGTCTATGGCATGAGCTTCGATATGGCAGGATTACTGCATCAAAAATTTATGAAGTTTCGCGATGTAAGACTGCTGGAACGTTAGGGGAGTCAATCATCGGTGGACTGAAAAGTTATGATACATCTGCTATGCAAAGAGGGAGACAACTGGACGAAAGTGTTTTAAAAGCTTTGGGAAAGGAACTTAATAGTAAGTTCAAAGATTGTGGGTTAATGCTTTCGCCAAAGTATCCAATTCTTGGAGCTTCTCCGGATGGAATGAGCGATAACTCAGTTGTGGAAATAAAGTGTCCATCTTCAGAAAAAACATTTAAAAATTATATTTCTGAAGATAATGTTATTACTAATAAGTATAAAGCACAAATCCAGTTGCAGATGTTTTTATTGGAAAAACCCCATGGAATATTTTGTGCAGCAGATACTTTATTTGAGGAAATAATAAATTACACATTGTCAATGTTAATTACGATGAAGAATTTATTTTACCTATTATTGAAAATTCTGTATTATTTTGGAAACAAAATATTTTTCCTTTAATAAAAAACGCATAGAAATAACTATTTTGTTTTTCAATATTATTTAATATGTTTTTTACAAATTTTTTTCTTTGGTTAATACGTATTTTTTATGTATGACTTTATTTAGGTTTAATACAAGCATAATAACAAAAATTTCCAATTTCATATTCATATTTATATTGATGCTCCACTTCTGAACATAGAAATACAAAATCTGTTAGACGTAAACATTATTGAAACCGCTTTAAAGCGCTATGATTGTCGAATACTACAAAAATAACTTTTACATACATTATTATTAAATAAAAATTATATTGAAAATCACAGGAAAACGACATAAAAGTAAAATTATTATTACATTTTCAATAAAGTAGTAAGTTCCTTATAAAGTTTCATTGCATTTATTGTACATTTCATTTTCCACATATTAATGGACCCTGCGTATTTACAAGACCGCCAGCAATATTTATAACCGCATCTAAATGTTGAATTAAATTGATATGTATGCAGACATGGGGTCTCAACATTTTAAATTCCCTTAAGCGCCTGATTACTCTCTCAATGTGTATTCGCAGACTAGCGATTTTCTTGGTTTGTAAGACCTCCAACTTGGTTAATTTTTTACCACTTCCTACACTAGGGGGTCTCACCAAAACGCACTGTTTTTCCGCAAGCATTCGTCAATATGCTTAAAACCTCTATCTGCCATGATGTGCAAGTTGGGTTGCAATTTATCTAGAAATCCACTTTTCTCAAAAATAAGCATGTCAGATGTTCGGCCACCAAACCCATTTGAAATAAAGTTGATTATACCGTCTGGTGTAGAAGATACCAAATACTTTATTGTATTACATTTTTTATACTCTGACCACGTTAGTGCTTGTTTGATTGGATCTACTGGTTTTTGCACTTCAATTTCTAGACAGTCAATTATAGCATAAACTTTACTATAACGAGTTATAAAAGGTATAGGTAAACATTTTTTAACTTTTGCAGGTGGCATCCATGTTATTAAATCGTTCAGCGTCTGACTAATTGGTCCCACTGATTTGGAAAATATTCTACTAGCAGTAGTTTCAGAGACTCCCCAATTATCACTCAATTCAGCAAAAGTTTTATCAAGACGAATTTTTTGCAATGTTAGATATATAATTGTAACTTCTAAATGAGTGAATTCTTGAATTAATTCAATGGTAAATGTGGTTTCTTTCATTATTCCTAGATAAAGTCTTGGATTATTCAGGATTTTATAACGAGTATTCTTTATCAAAGATTGTTTATGCTCCTCATTCAGCATAATTTTATGAAATTCAGAACCAGTTGAAGAGGAAGAAGATAAACCTTCTTCAGCCTCACTTGAATCCTGACTTACACTTGACTCCGATGAAGTGTATATTTTTCCTTTAATAGTTTGCAATTTTATTGGTGATATTGCAACACTTACAGTTGATTGCTTGATTGGTGAACAACTTTGACACACTGTAGCTGTCGGAATGTTGCACTGTGATAACTTGCTTCTATATTTGGGCTTCAAATTAACTTGTACCCCTACCGATGTACAAGAACTAGTATTGTTTTCCTCTATGTTCTCTTCTGGTTGTTCACAGGGCAAGTCAAATTCCGAAGTACTGGGCCTTTCATGAAGAGCATCTTGGATAATTTCACGTCTTGCACTCTTTAAAACTACATGACAAATAGGGTGGTCCAACGTTCGCTTCCTATCCTCTTGGCAAGCAAATTTATGCGGAACAACACCTTTTTTCATTCTTTTCTGCACACCCATCATTCTCCATTCCATGAAATTTTCCATATCATTTTCAAGCTGCAAAATAAATAAAATATTAAAGTTAACCAAAATAAGAGCTATGTACCAAAAACATGTTATTGTAATACATATTAGTAAGATAGACACGTAAATATATTATACTTAATTTTGTTTAAATATAATATATTTTTTTGAAATTTTTATCACCATTTTTTATTAAGAAACTAGTAACTATTAAATATAAATCATTTTATATTATCAGAAATTTTTATTTAGAAACTGAAAACCATGTAGTTATATGAAAACTTAATAAATATGGAAAACTAATGATAAACATTATGTTTATTTTTGTAGACAGAAGTGAAGGCAAACTGTCAGTGTGACGTTTCTCTTGTGAATTTATTTTTTTGATTTTTAAAAAGCGGTTTCGGACAAAATAGTATAGTATATCACACGTTAACAAAGTGTCTCTGCTTGACTCGGAGGCTTCGAAGAAGTACAATACAATACAATACAATACACTTTATTGATCCCATAAGCTACAAGTTTTGTAGATAAGATAAGTCAATAGAAACTAGTGTAAAAGCAAAAGCAATTAAACACAAGACAAAATTAAAGATTAAAATTAAAATTGAAATTAAAATCAATTTCAAAATCAAATTTTAAAATTAAAAATTACAAGCTAATGTAAAATTCACACATTATGTATAACAGGACAAACGATTTAAAAAATAAATAAAATTTGTAAACACAGTAAATAAATAAACAGGTACAACATTTTAAATCTAGAAGCTACCTATCAAAGTACCCATGATAATTGAAAACCAGTCAACAAATTTTTTACAGGAAATCTTGTAGCCTGTACGGTTCAAGATTACATATATATTCCTGAATAGGGGTTGGAACCTTTGGTGTAGAACTTACACTTGGAGTAGTTTTCCACACACACCAAAACACTTTTGCACACACTCGACGCGCGTTTCGCCAACCAAGTTGACATCATCGGGAGATGATTAAAACTAAGCTTAACCTAACAATGGGACCTATTTATACCTAAAAATGCGTTACGCTTCGACGAACAATTACCGCGATAGTAACAAAAAAGGCGGGTAAAATATTTAGCTTCGTTGAAGCGTTAACGCTTGACTAACATGAAAAGCGGGCTATTTGGAATGGGCCCTCTGTCACTATTCATACTATGTTTACATTTGTTAATTTCCATGCTTTCGAATGCATCTAGTTGTCTAGAGTTTGTTACATTTCTAATCAACCTTAAATTATTAATATCTATTTTATGATTGTTATCAAAAGCATGTTGGGCAACGCTAGACTTCTCTATTCTTCCGTATTTTAGATGAGCCATATGCTCCTTAAATCTCGTCTGAATAGAGCGTCTTGTTTGTCCAACATACTTTTGGTTGCAGTCCTTACAGCTAATTTCGTAAATCCCCGACCTTTCGTTCATTCCAATTTTATCCTTAGGGTTGCCTAAAAGTTGTTGTAGTTTATTTCCTGATCGATGAACTACCGTCATATCAATGTTGTTGAAAATTCTACTAAGACCTCGGGTAAACCTAGGTTCATATGGAATTGATACAAATTTTGAATTTTCCTTATCAATACGAAAGGTCGAAGAATTTCGAAGTGCCTCCCTAAATTTACGCTTCCTAATTAATTTATCAATCAAATTAGTAGAAAAACCATTACTCAAAGCTATATCCTTAATTAACTCTTTTTCTTTTTCAAACCTCTCTTTAGTTAGCGGAAAACTTAATAATCGACTAACCAAAAAATTAAAAACTTGCCATCTTGTGTTGGTCACAATGATGAGAATCATTAGGAATATATCTAAGAGTGCTGGTATCTTTCCTATATACATCGAATTCTAAATTATTTTCATTATTTCTAATTACTAGTACATCAACAACTACCATTTTTAGATGTACTAGTAATTAGAAATAATGAAAATAATTTAGAATTCGATGTATATAGGAAAGATACCAGCACTCTTAGATATATTCCTAATGATTCTGATCATTGTGACCAACACAAGATGGCAAGTTTTAATTTTTTGGTTAGTCGATTATTAAGTTTTCCGCTAACTAAAGAGAGGTTTGAAAAAGAAAAAGAGTTAATTAAGGATATAGCTTTGAGTAATGGTTTTTCTACTAATTTGATTGATAAATTAATTAGGAAGCGTAAATTTAGGGAGGCACTTCGAAATTCTTCGACCTTTCGTATTGATAAGGAAAATTCAAAATTTGTATCAATTCCATATGAACCTAGGTTTACCCGAGGTCTTAGTAGAATTTTCAACAACATTGATATGACGGTAGTTCATCGATCAGGAAATAAACTACAACAACTTTTAGGCAACCCTAAGGATAAAATTGGAATGAACGAAAGGTCGGGGATTTACGAAATTAGCTGTAAGGACTGCAACCAAAAGTATGTTGGACAAACAAGACGCTCTATTCAGACGAGATTTAAGGAGCATATGGCTCATCTAAAATACGGAAGAATAGAGAAGTCTAGCGTTGCCCAACATGCTTTTGATAACAATCATAAAATAGATATTAATAATTTAAGGTTGATTAGAAATGTAACAAACTCTAGACAACTAGATGCATTCGAAAGCTTGGAAATTAACAAATGTAAACATAGTATGAATAGTGACAGAGGGCCCATTCCAAATAGCCCGCTTTTCATGTTAGTCAAGCGTTAACGCTTCAACGAAGCTAAATATTTTACCCGCCTTTTTTGTTACTATCGCGGTAATTGTTCGTCGAAGCGTAACGCATTTTTAGGTATAAATAGGTCTCATTGTTAGGTTAAGCTTAGTTTTAATCATCTCCCAATGATGCCAACTTGGTTGGCGAAACGCGCGTCGAGTGTGTGCAAAAGTGTTTTGGTGTGTGTGGAAAACTACTCCAAGTGTAAATTACATATATAATCAAAAGTGCTAATTTTGAATTTTTTATAATTTATACACTCTTTAATGTGTTAAGGAAGCGCATTATAAAATTTCAGACACTGATAACGTTGGCATTTCTCAAGGAGTGTTAGATTATGAATGGGTAGTGCATAGTCGCCCTTGCATCTCGTGTTATAGGGGTGATGTTGTTCGTGCTCTTGAAAATGATTTCGGTGTTTTTTCACATACAGAATACATTGATAAATAAATAAGCCCGGTATGGTTAACAGGTTGTTACTTTTAAAAATTCCTCTACAAGAAGCTGAAAACCCCATTTTAAATATTATCCTAATTGCTCTTTTTTGTATACTAAAGATTTCCCTAAGATTTGAAGAACCACCCCAAATAGTTATTCCATATTTAGTTTTGGTGTAAAAATTAGAATAATATATAGTTTTAAGTACGGATGTGTCAAAAGATTTTGAGAGTACTCTTATTGCATAACAAACGGAATTTAGCTGTTGACATAAATTTTGTATATGAACATTCCACTTAAGGTTTGAGTCTAGGGTAACCCCAAGAAGTTTTGAGCTGTCTTTTACCGGTATCAGTGAGTGACCTAGTAGTAAATCTGGAGGAAAGTTCAAAGATGATTTGTCAGTTCTATAAAATATGCTACTGGATTTGGATTCATTAAGTATGAGTTGATTTGTATAAAACCAATCTTTCAAATTTTGCCAAATATCACGACTAAGTTGTTCTATGTCAGATATGTTCTTGCCTCTGATAAGGATATTGGTGTCATCGGCGTAATTCACAAGTCTGGTGCTGTTTGGACATACGTTTGATAAATCATTTAAGTAAATGACGAACAGAAGAGGTCCAAGTACACTACCTTGAGGTACTCCCATGTTATTAATAACAGAATCAGAAACATATTTTTGTCTCGGATACTAAAGCGTCCTCGTATTCTTCAGCAACCCTCCTCGTCTTGCAAAAGACCACTTGCATGACTTGTAATGTAATATAGGTACTATTAATAAATCCTTACATTAAAATGGTCTTCACAAACACATATATTACTTTTTGCAGAAATGTCTTTCGGATTACGTCTCGCCGCTTCCAACCACGTTTTTCGATGCTTCTCGTCTAATGGCACTTTTATAAATGTTTTTTCTGGTGTGGAAATCGTCGTGCTTTTACACGCGGGTACCATGCAATATTGATAAACCACTGTTTCTTAATATATGATACTCTATGAGGATTACACAGCTTAATTGCATAAAAAAAAATAAAACAATGCACAACGCGCAACGCGTGCAGTGTAAACAATACGAAACTAATAATGGCCGGCAGCGGATCCCGCTTCGTGACGTCACACTATGGCCACGCCTCGTTTTGGTGCGCCCGATTTAAATTCAAACTTGGATTGCCTATAAAATTATTATAAGTAAGCGCTTTAAAAAAATACTTTGCGGGTGTGATATTTAGATATAAAGAGTCATTTTTATCACATTAAAAAAAAAATGTGCAAGGACCCTATTGTTAACATGATCAATAACTTGACATTTTGACAAACGGTTCTGACACTGAAATTAAAATAATTACCCTCTATAGATCACCATTTTTAAGTGATAATTAAAAACTGTCCGTCGACGTTTCCATCCCGAATTTTTGAACAATCACAAATCTGAAAAAACTACATTATTCAGAATTGTTTTCTCTACAAATTTCATTTGAGATATTTTTCAAAATTATTTTTAATTTTCAAGCAAATTGAGGGAAATCGCTTAGGAAGAGCTAATGTCTAAATATTTTTCAATATAAAGTATGTTAACGGTTCTTTTTAAAAATGAATAAAAATGTCGTCATATGCTATGGTATTATGTGGTTATTTTCTTTTTCGAATTTTCAAAATTTATTGAAAAACTAGCGAGATAATAAATATTTTCTATTGCTATGCTTGATCACCACTTTTACAATATGGCGGCTAACGCACAAAGTGGATTTTTAGGGACTTTTAGTATAACATTATACTACTAATAAAGAACATTTCCTGAAAATTTCAGAAAGTTCGGAATTTTTTCTAGGTTCTTATGGGCTATGCTTATTTCGTTACCCGACTATCAGCGTTTTACCAAAATAATTTTTTTTGGCCCTTGTCTTGCTGCAGTGCATTCAAAATGCAACCATTTCTGACAACCATCACAACATATCGAATTATGTGTGTCATCTATTATTTCTTTGCTACAAATAGAACAAAAATAGTTTTTAATAGTTTTCCGTATTTCTAGTAGTTCTTGAAACTGTTTGAACGCTTTCGATGTAAAACACTGTTGAATTTCGCTTACATTGACTCCGTCTTCAAACAACATGCAATTAATTTTGTCAGGTAACAAATTGGAAATATAGGTTTCTGTGATGAGTTCGTTATTATACAGTATTTGTTTTATTTTGTCCTTTTGAAGGAAACAGTCCAACATTAATTGCTGTCTTTGGAATAAGCGTTTATTAACAAATAATTGGGGTCTGTTTAATTTTTTAATTTTCTTTATACCAATAGCAGCAACATCAATATTCTTGGGTCTTCCTCTATTTTTTCTCATCAAAGGCAACTTTATACTATCTAATTTCATGCCAATATCGTCTTGCTTGTCAATTTGTCTTTTATTTATTACTTTACTACCAGATTCTACTTTACATTCTTCTTCTTTGGTTTTCTCGATTTAGATTTCTCCTGTTTCACAATTATTACTTTCATTGCCGTCATCTCTGTCTATTATATCATGATTGTTATATTCTTTATGAAACTCTGCTACTATAATGCAAGTATCACTTGACATGCTATTATTACTTTTGGTTTCGCCCGATTCGGCTTTATTACTTTGATTGCCATTATCCCTCCCTTCTACATACATACTTTCAATTGTTTCTTTATGAGATTCAGTCAATATCATACCACATTCATCGTCTACACATTCTGTTTCTGTAGCACCTGAAATATTGTTACCTTTGATTTCTTTCAATTTCTTTGTATTATTATGACTGCCCATTCGCTTCTATATTTTCAATCTTACTTTCATCCTCATGGTTAGTATACTTTTCAGTAGTAGAAGTCCACTCACTTCTTATGCTTTCATCTACGTTTTGCGTGATATTTTCTACTATTACAAATTCTTTATGGGTATTAATTATTTCAACAAGAAGTTTAATTTGTTCCCTTGTTTTGTGGTATTGGTTAGTACGTTGCTCAGAAATGACAGATGCTAAACGACAAAAAATATTTTGCATTTCTTTGAATTTTTGTTGTTGTGTATAAATAGTAGTATTGGTGTTGATCACAGAAATTCCTACAGAAGTTAAATTGTCAGCACCAAACTTGTTTATATAATAACTTTTTGAGTATTTCTGATGTACAAGCGTTACATCAAAGAGTGGCATTTTCCTGATTTTTCGATAAGCAAAAATGTGCTTGCTTGGCAGTTTTCTGTCTGTATGAAAGTTACATCCACATTCATCGGATTTTATCTTAATAGTTTCACCATGTAATAAAAATTCAAATTAGTCGGGAAGATTTATATCCAAAAACTGTATTGCATCAGAGCTTAAATACTGAGTTTCAATAGCCTTAAATGCTGTTGGTGTTATACGTGTCTGGAGTAAGAATCTAAAACTAAACCCTTGTTATAATTTGTAACTGGCCTTCGAATAGATACCATTCGCCGGATATAACTTTGTTCGTGTCTTATTACATCTATTTCAGTTAAAAAATCTTGGTAAAAACGATATACAAGGTGTTTCCAAATTGACTACCATACATTTAAGAGCTTGTAGAGAACGTTAAAATAAAACTAAAACCTCTGGGTTACAAATGTTTATGAACATCGCCTAGATATAAATGAAAAGGCTCCATTTAATTTGAAAACCTATCCGATTCCTTACAAGTTAAGAGATTTGGTAAAATTGGAAATAAAAAAATTAATAAATCAGGAAATTATAGAGAAATCAACTACAAATTACATAAACCCTGTTGTCATAGCCAAAAATAAAAACAACGACATACGCTTATGCTTAGACGCGCGAAAAATTAATGAGATAACCAAACCAATATATGATAAACCGGTAAACATAGAAACCATAATTGGTAGGCTAAAAGCTAATTATATTTACACTAAATTGGATCTTAAGAATTCTTTCTGGTTAATACCATTGAATAAAGAGTCGAGGAAGTATACGGGTTTCAGCATCGAAGGTAACATATCCCAATTTCGTGTATGTTCTTTTGGTTTGCAATCTAGCTCGGCAGCTCTAATAAGGGCATTACAAAAAATATTAAATCCGTATGACGAATTTTGCATCCACTATATAGATGACATATTGATATATTCTGAAGACGAACAGACGCACTTACGACATTTGGAAACGATACTTGAAATATTGAACCAGGCAGGACTTAAATTAAACATACGAAAAATGTCAGACTTAAAGAAATAACCAATGATATCAGACTGACCAATCTAAGGACATTACGAGGATTTTTGGGGATATTAAATTATTATAAGCGTTTTATCCCCAACTTATCTGAAAAACAAGTCCCTTTAAAAAAGGGAGTTCGGCGGAAATGGGACTCTGAAAAAGAGAAAGCGTATAGTCAATTAAAAACCGAATTTAGTAAGAATCTCATGATCTACAACTCTGACTACTCAAAAAAAAATTTATTTTAAGAACGGACGAGTCGTCATTTGCGATTTCCGGTGAAATTCAGAATGGAATAGAAGAAGTTCCAAATTGTTTCATCTCTGTAGTTTTGAGGGGTTCGAAATACGGTATACGGTATCAGAAAAGGAGATGTTAGCGGTGTGTTTCAGCATAAATAAGCTTCGTTTTTACCTTACTATAAATGAATGTCATAAAAAAAATGTCTTATGAGTCAAAGATTCGCCAACAATAGGATTTACAGATGGTCTCTCCTTCTACAGGAATACAACTTTACAATCGAATATCGCAAGGGTAAAGATAATATAACAGCAGATGCGCTCTTCCGAAAAGACGAACAATCGCTCTCAAAACCACCCGGTTCGTATTTAATAGCGACAAACATTTTAATTCACGAAGAAGGAATCTACTCATTAAATGCGGCTATGAAAAGTCAATCCATTTTATTAAAGTTCAAAGACAAATTATCGCGAAGGGACATGACAGCATTTCAAATGTATGACGACATAATCATTAAACGATTACAAGAAAATGAACTATATATGATAGATACCGAGTTAGCTGTTGAAATTAACAAAGATCTACTCTATACTTACGATTCGGACATCTAGGAATAAGAAGGACATGGATGATATTCCGGGAACACTACATATTATACAAAAAATGACATCACGGCAGTAAAACACGTAATAACATCGTGTAAATTATGCTTTTTGGGCAAATACAAAAATCAAGTAAATCAGAACACAGTAGGAAGTATTCAAGTAGAAAAACCTTTGGAATTGGTATCGATATATTACATTTCCAACTTAACACCTACACAAGGTAATTCTAATAAACATATTCTTGTAATCTATGACGTGTTCACTAAATTTGTTAAATTGTACCCGTGCCAAAGATACAATACCAACACAGTAATTATAAAACTATACGGATATGCGCAAGAGGTAGGAAAACCGATAAAACTACTTACGGACAACGCGACATACTTTAACAACGATCGTTTTAAAGCATTTTGTTGTAGCTAACGAAATTAAATTAATATTCACTTCAATCAGACGACCTTGTACCAATCCAGTAGAGAGGTACAATCAAGAAGTAATAAAACTCCTACGCTTGTACTCACATTCAAACCACACGTTATGGGATAGATATCTGCAAAATATAGAATTCTACATAAATAATATTCCTAACACAGTGACTAAAACATGTCCTATCTTGCTAATGAAAAATATAATACCTGACAGACCATGGCAAGTGGTCGATTCAATAAATATAGAGGCGTTACATCAAAAAGTCAAAGACGCGATAAATAAACAAAGCCAAAAATATAAAATAGCGGAAAATAAACAAACTGAAATTTAAACTTGGTGATCTCGTAATTTTTTTTTTTTTTTTTTTTTTTTTTAATTGTCTTATTTATATTAACGTCCTGGCGAAGTTTAGCTTAGAGCTATTCTGACACTTAACCAGGACACACCACCAGGAAACTAAGAGTGGCCAGTACCGATAAAAACATATGCGAAAAGTAATACATTTTATGATAGCTTTTTGCAGAAAGGAACCAACACACAAATTCTTAGAATTGAGATTTTAATATAATAATTTATAATGCGCCATAATCTTTCTTGCAAAAAAGACCCAAGCCACATTCTCGTACCTAGTGCCATCTATTAGCCAATGAACCAACCCTCTAACTGAGTTAGGTAGGTAAGTTTCCTGCAGAACAGATCCAACAGGCTTGGTTCCTTTCTGCATAATAAACAGTTGATGTTGATAATTATAATTGTTTGTGACAGGGTTTGATGAAAATAATTGTTGCAACTGTAAGAACAATATTTTTGTATTTTCTTTCTGTTCTTATTTGGGATTTACGGCCACACTTCTGAACATTAATCTGATAATCTGAAAAATATCTGGATTATTTAAAAAATAACCTTTACGCCTGTGACTTTACGTCAAAGGAACAGTTAAAGGTTGGTTTTTTGACATAAAATATAATTAAAATAAAATAAAAACAATAATTATGTTTTGTATTTTATATTTTTGTATATCTAATATGGATAACGGCAGATCTCGAAGAATTCTTTTGATGGCAAAAGCTATTGCTGGAGAGGAAAAGGAAGGCAAAACTTTTAGTCAGGTAAATATTTAAATAAAATATTTTATAGGTTAAGTTTTTGGTTTAAGCAATATGATTGCAATAATGTAGGTGTGCATCAAGGTTCCTATAAGATAGGTTGCATGGAAACGTTAAGAGGGGGGAGGCTCGAAAGAAGAGTACTACGTCATATGTTTGCCAGTCGCCGTCGCCATTATTTCTAATTGCGTTTTGTTTTGATGTTTTAAATAACTTTTAATCAAAATTTGTGTGATTTTTAATGTGGTTGTGGCCAAAAATGCACAGTGTACAATAGTGTACATCAATGATAAAATTGGTAGAACGAATTGGACATTATTTATTATTATTTTTATATTCAACAATTAAATCGGTGAATCTTCATGAAGGTAGGTACATGTGTGTTTAAAATGAATATATGAATATGTGAATATAAAATAGCTATTTGTAGATAGGCTTAAAACATGAAATCAATAGGTAATATATTTTTTAGATGCCTGGTGGAGTTGTTTGTAGTGTATCAATGTGCAAAAATAATTCTAAAAAGGCAATGGAAAATGGAGAGAAACTTTCTTTTCCCATTTTCCAAAGGACCCTAAGATTAATAAAGAATGGGTAAGAAAATGTTATCGCAAAGATGTATGGCATGTTACAAATAAGAGAATTTGCAGTAAACATTTTAAACCAGAGGATTTTGAAGATGAGGTGCAGGCTAGAGTAATGAATACACAACCGAGCCGTCTAAAATCTGGTTACCTACTTTATCCATAGGGTACATAGTACCTAGTGTTTGAGATATACATAATTGGGACTTACATAATATACCAGCTTAGTATACCTACTTGTAATGATAAACTTATATTAATAAATAAATACACCACATGTAATTACGACCCCCTTTATCCCAGAAGGCTCTAGAAGAGCCTTGTGCGGGAGGGGGCTACACATTTAAAGACCAGGGACACACATCCAATATCCGTGTATAATGGAAAAATCCCTCTCACAGTATAATGGAAAAATCCCTCTCACCCGGGACTTTTGGGTGAGAGGCAGGTACGCTACCATCTCGACCATCAGTCATTTTTAGCTGTTCCTTCATTGTACCTGGTGGATGGACAAGAAGAACATAATGAGAGTGAAAGGTCGAAGAGAATAATATGCAAAGGAAGTAAAATTATTGTGGAAAGTTTAATCAGCAGGACTGACGAACCATCATTGAACATCACAGAACTAGCTGGTGAAAATAAGCATCAAGAGGAAACTTTGAGTAAAGAAACAGAATATAATATCTTAAAAAGAAAATTTGAAGAATTGGAAAATGAAAACCTGTGTTTAAATAAGATAATAGATAACCATGAAAAGCAACAAAGTATACTGCAACAACGTATTTCAGATTTACAAAAACAGCTAAAAAAGGACGGCATTGAAGTAAAAATAGCCTTCAAAGATTTTTTCACTTCTAACCAAATTGAAATTGTATTAAAAAAGAAGAGCAAGGCACGTTGGACTCAACAAGAGTTATCTAGGGCATTTACTTTAAGGTAGCGAATTAAATGTTTTTTTTTATTATTTTAAATACTTAAAAAATATATTATTAGGTATTTTAGCAAGCGAGCATATATTTATTTAAGAAGCACTCTACATTACTCTTTACCTGGAAAATCAACACTGCAGCAGTGGGCCGCAAATATTAATTTAACTAATGGCATACTTGAAGATGATTTAAATGTTATGGAGACTGCAGGGAGGATAAAACCTCATCGCTTTAAAGCTACAGTATTATCCTATGATGAAGTTAAAGTGTCTTCACTTTATGAGTACTACCAAAAAGATGATAAAATAATAGGACCGCATTCTTATATGCAAGTAAGTGTATAATAATCATTTTTATTGTAGACAATTTTTTGTCTGTAGATTATTATGGTTACTAATTTCTTTTTTTTTGTAGGTGATTATGGCACGAGGGCTTTTTAACAACTGGAAGCAACCGATATATATGGGGTTTGATAAAAAAATGACTAAAGAGCTACTCTAAAATGTCATTACACGTTTACATAACATAAAATATAATATTTCAAGGAAGTTTTGTGTCCACTAATAAATTATTTCTAACTGATACGTTTTGTGGGTAATTTTAGACAAACTTACAAATAAAACACTTTACTTAGATTAACCGGTTTCTCCTGTAATACCAGGCTTCATCAGAATCTACAATGTGACACATTATTTAGTTCCGCAATAACAAAAGAAACTCGAAAATAACTTACCAATCTAACAGTACATAAAACAATTATTACAACACATCATGTTGTTAGTCAAAAATATTTTTACACAAAACATCACAATCACTAACAGTTTTTTCATATAATAAAACCACTACATACACAAATTGTAAAACATTCAAAAACTAATCAAAAAGATAAAAATATAAAACGTGACTGTTATCAGCGACTAGAACAACTTAACCTTACTTGATAAAACTATTAATTAAGTCCACTTCTTCTTCTTTACTATACATGATACATACAAGCAAATAAATCAGGTGATACAAAATATTTTGGTATTTTTAGCAAGTACCTATATTTAATCATACAAGTATAGAAGGAGAAGAGATTTCAACCTTAACCTAAAATTACTCTAGATATTAATTACATTTTATTTAAAACCTTCTAGAAGGTAGAAGGTTGTGGAAAACCATGGCTGTTAATGAGCAAAAGGCCATCCAATTACAAAGAAGCCAGTATATTTTTTTGCTGATGTTCCCCATGTTTTAAAGCTACTAAGAAACTGGTTTCTTGATACTGGTTTTGTGTTACAGGATAACACAGTAGTTAATAAAAATCCCGTGGAAAACTTGTTGCAAAATACAAGATCAGAAATTAATGCTTGTTACAAATTAACGCCGCTACATTTAAATTGTGAACGAAGTTTTTTCACTAATAAGCGACCCGAAAAAAAATGGTACGAATCATTTTTACGTCGACACCCGGAAGTCCCAGAACGAGCATCTCAGAAACTAACCAAGTCTCGAGATGATGTTACTCAACAGCAAATTACATCTTGGTTCACTGAAATTGAAACGTATGTGATAAGCAAAGATCTTCAAGATGTTTTGAAAGACCCAAAGCGAATTTTCAATGCAGATGAAAGTGCTTTCTACCTCCATCCAAAAGCAGGCCGAGTACTTGTCAAAAAAGGTGACAAACACCCCTACACAAGATCAGGGAATGAAAAAGAAAACCTTACAGTGCTATTGACAGCAAACGCAGCAGGTCAACTTGCACCACCTATGGTCATATTTGCCTATGATCGAATTCCAGGATATATTTCCGAAAGTATGCCTGATACATGGGGAATCGGCAAGTCAGAATCTGGATGGATGTGTGGAAGCACATTTTATGAGTACATGGCAAACGTATTCCACCCGTGGCTAGTGCAGAGCAATATTCCTCTTCCAATTATCTTTTTTTTGGACGGCCATGAATCGCACTTGACTGCACATTTATCTGATTTTTGCGCAGCTAATAATATTGAAATAATCGCACTATATCCTAACAATACCCACATATTGCAACCCATGGATTTAGCAGTGTTTAGACCCTTAAAAGTATTTTGGAAGAAGCACGTCACTAAATGGAAGATTCAACACTTAGGCAAACAAGTAAAAAAAGAAAACTTTGCACCAATTTTAAAAGACGCTTTAGAAGATGTATCTGAAGAGTGCATTAGAAATGGATTTATAGCCGGCGGACTTTTTCCATTTGGGCCGGAATATTTAGACTTTTACAAAATTAATAAAAAAAATAGAATAGCTCCTAATGAGATATGTGCACCACAAAACGAGCAATTTCTAAACCATTTAGAGACTGAAATTGAACAAAACTACTCAAACAAAGCTGGATCAAGAAAAGTATTACGAAAATAGTCAGAGAAAAAGAGGTGTAAACAAAAACGACTTAACAAGGGGAACTTTTGTCATTGTTAGATACGAAGGGAAGTATTTCCCGGGTATAATAGAAAATAGGGATGGAGAGTTGTACGAAGTCAGCACAATGGTCTTATCATCTGTTAACACATTCAAATGGCCTAATAAAGCACATAAGATTTGGTATACGACTGAAGATATAATAGAAAAAATTGAGGTTCCTGTTTTATGCAACAAAAGGGGTTTTTATAAAATACAAGAAATGGAAAAATACCTGCCAACAATTAATAATCAGATTTAGTTTGCTGTTTCAAAGAAACTACTTGTCCAGTACTTACTTACTACTTATTACGATTTATTGTTTTATTTTAGAAGTTTTAGTAGTGTATTCCAGTGTGTATTTTAATAAAACAATTTTTTATTAGACTGTGGTTATATTTTTTGAATGATAATCCACTAATTTGGTTTCACTGTAGACGGTTAATTACTGGGTGTTCATAAATGGAGTATGTTCATCATTGGGTGACCATTACTAGGTTTTGTATTTATTACTGGTTACTTAAAAGAGAATTTCATTTATTGAATCTACATTACTTACTATGTTGTGATAGTATATTTTATTCATGGAACTGATTTGCCAAGACTTTTTCCATAATAAAAATATATTAAATACATATCTGCAATTAAAAATAATTTTTTACAATAATAATAATAGAGATATCACCTAATAGCGTTCATCATTGGTGCAATTACCTTATTATGAATTCTTATTCACCATCGGCCTCAATTCCAACAAAAAAACCATATGGCACTAATTTACTATTACAGGATGAAATTTTAAGTGAAATGGTTTCCACTATTAGTGGAATGACATGCATAGGCAAAAAGAGCATGCAAATGTTTCAGCATGGAATAATAATGTCGACAAAGGCTTTGCAAGGCTTGTATGGACACATCAAGTAAGAGTATGATGTTCAATACATTTTAACCCATAGATTAAACCAAGACTGTTTAGAAAACTTTTTTTCCCAAGTGAGTTTTAAATTCAAATTTTCACTTAAATAGCAGCTATTTTTTTTTATTTTCAGGTTAGAACTCGTGGAGGTCTTCATGACCATCCGTCACCTCTGAATGCTATATGTATATAGAGTAAGAATGATTCTTTTAGGAAAAAATCCTGGCCTGGTGACAGCAAATTCAAACGTGGAAGGTTCTCCAGGTATAGAAAACGATGAATATTTATTAGCTGGTGCTTTAAAACAATGGTTATATAAAAATTGCAGAGGAAGATTGTAAAGATCAGCTCGATGACAAGATGGACGCTGAAAGTTCCACATCATCCAGCAGTATCCATTCAAGAGACAGCCTAAAAGGAGAGTCCGAAAAAGATGGGCTAGCGTACATTGCCGGTTATTTAGCTAAAAAACATAAAGAAAAATACCCAGATTTGGCAAAATATACATGTAAGACGAAAGAAAGCATAAACCGTCATAGTTATAACCAGTTTCCTTCATGGATTCAAAATTTGTCTTTTCGTGGTTTGATACAACCATCAGATAAATGTTTAGATCGTGTCATCAACATGGATAAATATTTTCAAAAACTGCATAATGACAATTTTCATTTTAAAAAAAATATTGTTAAACAGACTGAAGAATATATATTCCGCAAAGTTAATGATGTCCCAAAAGAACTTGTAACGTCATTTTGTAGGCAGAGTTTTTGTAAGAATTAAGTTTCTTAATATAAAAAGAGAAGAAAAGCAAGCGGAAAAAAGAAAGGCCTCTTCTGATGTTTCACGAAAAAAAAATTAAAAAAATGAAGAAAATCGTAAATTAAAATATTTCGTTATAGATATTTTTATGTTTGTCGTATTAAAAAATATTTGTCTATTTCTCATAGTCCAGGAGGCAGTGAATTTTTCTCGTACTTATTTTCCCAGTCAGTGTATATATTTTAATCTGTTCTCTTAGTGTCAAAATACAAGAATTCTTGAGTGTGGCTAAAATTTTTGGATGGATTCAAAAAATAAAAATAAAATACAAGTCCACTTATTTTCCCAGTCATAAATATTTTACATTTACTAAAGTGGAACATAAAGTTTGTGAAAATAGCAGTCTGGCTAATCTTAGATAGCGGAAAGTGAGTCTGGCTGAAAATTTGCGGATTCAAAAATTTGACTGATTTTGCGGATCCGTAACCCTTATTTTTCCAGGCTTGAAATTTAGTATATACATTGTTATAATCATAAACTGTAATTAAAAATAAGTCTGGTTGATTTACGGAATTGGCAAATGAGTCTGGCGGCATCTTTAAAATGGCAAAAATAGAAAATTTTTGCTCTTATTTTCCCGGGTTTGAAAATTTGTCACATGATAGATTATACTATATTTTCATAGAAAGTACACGTCTGGCTGACATTTACAATCACGAAGGCCTTGCTAGACTCACAAGCCAGGTAGTTAAACGAGGAGCGAATAGCAGCATGTGCGTATTAAGGTAACGATGCTGGAATGCGAATGATATTGATGACAGATGCGAAAAAGATGATGATGATATTAATGAATATTATGAAGAAAGTGATAGCGATGGCGAAGGCGAAATTGATGAAGAAGAAGACGAAGACTTCATTTAATTTACATTTATATTATAATAATAAATTTTATTAAATAATTGATTATTATTTTTGATCAATTATAGTTATTTTTTTCATTAGCCGATGTCAAATAAAAACTTTTCTGTGGCTTTCTTTAAAATTTATGATTTCGCCAATAAATATTTTTCAACCTGCCCCATCATAATTCTGTACTCTGTGCTTTTTTGTATTTCATTGTTTAATGCTCTCATAAAAAAGAACATGTACGTAATCACTTGTATAATCGAACACGCCGACTATAGGGCGCCTGGATGATCATTGGACGAGTCTGGCAAGGCTTTGGAGCTGTTCCACATTAGCCAGATTGTATTTTAAGCTGTTATTATAATACAGGCCATCATCTGATAAATTTTCATGACTGCGAAAATGAGGGAGTATAGTCGTTAGCGGGCAGAGTTCGATGGAAGAGTTGACGGGCGAAAGATCGTTAGCGTCGAGCGGTAAATTGAGGAGTAATTTGAGAGAGCGCCGTAACGGCGCCGAGTGAACGACGGAGTTTGAGTGATTTATACGTGGGAGATTCATATAATTTAACGGGGCGTTTACTCACTAAAATACAGTGCGGTGAGTGACGTTTTGTTGGGTTATAAAGGCATTTTGGTGGCCAATTTGGCAACAAGAAAGTGTAGAAAGTTTTGGTATTTTACTTTGGGATTATTTCGTCTGTAAGGAGTAAGATCCGTTTTTTATATACTAACATTTAATTTAAGCGAGAGGTAGCTGGGGTAGCCTAAAAGCTTTCTTTGTTCTGACCGCTTTCAGGAACCACGACAGGCATAGTCTAGCTCGTTGCCGCCGGCAACGGAATATTAGTACCTAGGTAAAGGATTGTTCAATAGGAACGCTCGATGTTTAGCAGCAGCGCATGACGAAGTCAGTTGTCAAGTAGGTGGTATCTTTGACAGGTGTATTCAATTAGACTTTACATTTCATTATGGAACGCTACACGATTCTACGTGCCATACTGCACGTTATACACTGACATATTGCGTGAGAAGTTCGAAGGTTTAGGTATATCGCAAAGTGGCGACGTCAACTGGCCGCCCAGATCTTGCGATATAACGCCAATGGATTTTTTTCTCTGGGGCTTTGTGAAATCTCGAATTTATGCCGACAAACCATGGACGGTTGCCGCCTTAAAGGCCAACATCACGCGCGTCATTGGTGAAATTGAGCCACTTCTATGCGATAGGGTTATCGCAAATTGGATCTCCAGGATTGGAGCAACCAGGCAAAGCCACGATGGACATTTAGCTAATATAATTTTTAAAACATAATGTACTCACATATGCTTTAAAATAAAAATGCAAACATGGCAGTTTCATATACACAATTTGCTTTATTACAGTTCGAAGATGGAGCGTTCCTATTGAAAGAGGATTTATATTAACCTACTAATAAGTAATTGAGCCATATTTAAAATGTTGGTTATTATTGTCGCCTAGTAATAGCGTCTTAGTTTAATATAATGGTCAGTTTTATTGGACTTTTTTTTTAATTATTCATTGTTTATTTTGGAAGAGCCATCAGCTAAATATAATTGCCGGGTAAAATTGTGGTGATCTTTTTTATTTTTATTGTGTTAATGCAGTAAATTTAGCGTTTTTATTGCAGTACATATATTTAATCTTAAACGCCACTTCGATTGGGTTGTTTTTAGTATTGGATTTCTTTTTTAATTTTGTGCAAAACCTTTAGGCCTTGTATGGTCTGATCGGTTCTTTCTTTTTATTTTAATATACTCTGTATAATCGTGTCCTGGTGTTTATTTTATTCCCGCCATAAAAACCACTCACCAGCGGGCTGTGTCTCGCAGTGGTCGAATTCCAATGCCAAAGGAGAGCATCTGAGTGTAGGAGAACCAGTAGCTACCCAACCGTCAGATCGGGGTAGTTATTAATCTTATTTCAAATTTTTTTCTGTGGTTGTGCAGAAGTCAAATAATTCACAACCTGGTGGCAGCGTATCATTTTGTTTTTTCGTAATAGCTATCCATGGTCGAGTGACGGAATGTGCAATCCCCAATCGCATAAAATATCATAAGGGTTAGGGGTTGGTAACAATATATTGTATGTACATATTTTTTGTCAAAATATGTTGTTATTATAATATATTGGTAATTTTTAATTTATTGTCCAACTTTAACCATTAATTTCTCAATAATTATTTTTTTGGGGTAGTTAACCACTTAATGTACGATTGGGCGAGCATAAAAGTAATATTAGAAAAGGTGATATTGAAAAATCTAAAATTTGTGAACATGCTTGGGAAAACGATCACAGGATAAAATGGGATTCAGCAAAAATTTTGACCAAAGAAGCAGACAACAAAAAAAGAAAAATCAAAGAATCTGCAATAATTTTACTTAATGAAGATAAATGCGTATCAAATTGTTCGGTAGAATTTTGTTCAACTTGGTTACCAATGTTGAGAGAAGAACTCAATAAAATTAATATTATTTAGTATATTTTTCAACATTTCTATGGTAAGTATCTATGGAAATGATATAAACAATTTTTATTTTATGCCGTGTTATTCTACACGTTACATAAAAATCTAAAGCCTAAACTTTGAAAAAGGAAACGGATATAGTTTCTGAAACGTCAGCGCAGTACTTTTGTATTAATTTAATTCCTATTAGTTGTCAAAAAAAACACCCTCTAACTGATCCTCTGACATTACGTCAAAGGCGTAGAGGTTATTTCCCAGTTTTAAATTGGTTAATTTCAATATTTTTTAGATAAATCGAATTTTTTGGATAGGAATCTCAAGGAATGTGGTAAAAAATCCCAAACAAAGAAAAGGAAAGAAGTAGTTCCTTTCTGCAAAAAGCCGTCTAACTATAAATTGGTGACCCCTGATCGTTGATTTGAATATGTTCGTTCTGCTGTTGTTCTTGATGGATGCTTGCTGTTAATTGGTGTTTCCAGTTCCCTGTTAGATTGGATTT
Organism: Rhagium mordax; assembly: GCA_963680705.1. Lineage (NCBI taxonomy): Eukaryota > Metazoa > Arthropoda > Insecta > Coleoptera > Cerambycidae > Rhagium > Rhagium mordax. Next base: position 45,818,038 of record OY796656.1, read on the forward strand.
CCTGAGAGAGCCATTTCTACACATCTCTTGTCCGTACTCCTGCACACATTTTGCCCGTGACCCTGGATCATCTATCTGAGAGCGCAGATTACGTGTAAGTGGTTGTTACTCTTCTTATACTGTTCCCTGCAGAATCATTTAAAATCAAAGCATCAATAGTTCGGTGTTATTGTTAAATAGAATATTTAATTATGGTAGATCAGGTTTTGACCCAGGATTTACCCTTTATTACTAATCAACAAAATTATGCAACAACAGTGAGATTTCCTCCTTTTTGGACCTTAAAACCAGAAGTTTATTCAGGTTGAGGCACAATTTTCATTAGCTAGAATTTCTAATGACAGGAAAAAGTACGACCATATTCTAGCTTTATTCCCTATTGAGGTTATTAATAATATTTATGATGTGATACAAAACCCACCAGAACATGATTTAAAAACAACCATCTTAGTACGTCTCTCTTCTAGTGAAGAGAAACGCCTACATGCGATCCTATGCTCGCAGATGGGCGATCGTAAACCATCAGAGTTTTATAGACATATGTTAGGCATCGTTGGTGGATCTCATATGGTTAGTTAAGATTTATTGGTCAAACTTTGGAAAAGACGTTTACCAAAGACAATTTTCGTTGCCATTACTGCCTCCGGTAAAACTAATATTGAAGAAATTATTGACATAGCTGACAAAATTTGGGAATCTTGTCAAAACCCTGTTATGTCATCCGTTAATCAACAATCAGATATATTTTCCGGTAATTTATCAAATTCTTCAGATTGTCTTGCGACTATAGCAAATTTTCTTGATCAATTCAATACATTTTCCACAAATTTTCAATCAACATTGAACCAAATTATGCTTAAACCTGTACCTGTTTGGACAATAAAGAATTTATTTATTTATTTATTAAACAACAATCACTTGAGTTACAAATATCTACTTTATAGACTAACTCTTCCCAGAATCAATCGTCTGCTTTTCCTTCTAAGTATTGTTCCCATTGTCAAAATCGTTCGCGTTCAACCACCCGTTCTACAAGTCGCAATCGTTTTGACACGACTAATAATATTGTTTGTTATTACCATCAATTATATAAAGACAGAGCTTTCAAATGCGGAGGTTCTTGGTGCATCTTTAATAAAAATCATTCACGAACTACTAGTACGACAGTTACAAATCCTCCTTTGTCAAAAAACGGATAAATCCTAGTGTTCTTCCACCAAACACTAGAGTACTAGACACCAACTGTCGCCTATTTGTTTATGACTATTATAATAACTTACGTTTTTAGTAGACACAGGAGTAGATTTGTTCGTTATTCCTGGAAATGATTTAACAGATTTTAAACGAAATCCAGGTCTTATTCTAACTGCAGCAAACGGATCTATCATACATACTTATGACAAAAGAATGTTAAATGTTAATTTGGGTTTATGTCGCGATTTTTCCTTTGTGTTTAATATTGCTGATATTCCGGTGCCTATACTTGGTGCTGATTTTTTAATTCATTTCGGATTAGTAGTAGATTTAAGAAATAAACGTTCGACAGATAACAATACGTCATTGTCAGTGATTTGTTCTCTCGAACGTGTTGCTTTACTTACACCTAAATTATTTTCGGTCGAAGACCCATACACAAAATTGTTATTGGAATTTCCACAATCGGTTAGTTCTCCCAATTATTTTTTACCAGTTAAACACTGTTAAACACCACATTGTCACAGAGGGTCATTTACCATTTTGTCATCCGCGAAGGTTGGATACGACAAAATTTAATATTGCCAAAAATGAATTTAAACAAATGATTGATTTGGGGATATGTGAACCTTCTTCATCATCGGTATCTTCACCTTTACACATGGTTGCAAAGAAAGAACCGAATGATTGGCGTCCATGTGGCGACTACAGGAAACTCAACGTAGTTACTGTTCCCGATCGATATCCATTACCACATATTCATGATTTTAATTCTCATCTCTTCGGTTGCACAGTGTTTTCAAAAATAGATTTGGTCCGCGCCTACCATCAAATACCCGTCGCAGAATCTGACGTTTACAAAACAGCAATTACTACTCCTTTTGGCTTATTCCAATTTTTACGAATGCCTTTTGGATTACGTAATGCTGGTCAAACATTTCAACGCTTCATGAATGAAGTTCTTAAAGATTTACCCTACATTTGTATATCTAGACATTTTGATCGCAAGTAAGGGTCAACATGATCATTTATTGCATTTGCGTACAGTTTTCAATCGTCTGTAAACATACGAAATCAATATTAAACCATCAAAATGCGTTTTTGGTAAGAGCTCTTTAAATTTTCTAGGTCACATATCTCTGCTGATGGCATTTCACCTACCAATGAACGCATTTCTATTATTAGCGATTTTTTGACCCCTGTGACACTCAAACAACTTCAACGATTTATAGGAATGGCAAATTTCTATCATCGTTTTGTCCCTAACGTTGCAGAAATTTTAACGCCCTTACGTTATTTTTGTACTAAGTTAGCACGGGATAAAATGAAAGTTATAGGTTCCTGGCCAGCAGACTGTACTGATAGTTTTTTGAAAGTTAAACAAGCCATAGTAAATGCAACAGTTTCATCTCATCCCAATTACGATAATGGAGTAACCTTGATCTTATCTGTTGATTGCTCGAACGTATCTATGGGTGCTGTATTATAAAAAAATATTGGAAATCTGTCTGGACCTTTAGCAATTTTCTCTCGCAAATTAACTGATGCTCAAAAAAAATATTCCGCTTTCGACAAAGAATTATTAGCCTTGTACACATCAATTAAATTTTTTTAGACATATTTTAGAAGGACGTATATTTACTTGTTATACTGACCATAAACCATTAACGAAAGCCTTATTTACTAATGTAGAGAAAACTCCTCATCAATTAAGACATTTAGAATTCATTTCACAATTTACTAGTGACATACGTCATATTAAAGGTAAACATAACGTAGTAGCCGATACTTTATCGCGTGTAAATGATTTTTCTTTACTTCAACAGCATAATGTTTTACCTTCTACTTCCATTTCTTCAGTAGACTCGATTAATTTCAACTTACAATTATTAAAAGACGCGCCCAATCTGATGATTGTGAACTTGCCTCATTACTTACTAATTAAAATGACACATGTAAGGAAGTCAAATATTGTTTAGAGAAAATCAAAATTAATAATTTAAATCATGAAATTTGGTGTGATGTTTAGTTTTCTAAATGTCGACCTTTTATACCAAAGTCTTTACAACGAGCAGTTTTTGATATATTTCATACTTTAACTCATGCTGGTATACGTGCTACTAAAAAACTTATAACTTCTAAATATTTCTGGCCCAGGATGAACACTGATTGCAATTTATGGACCAAAACTTGCATAAGTTGTCAGACCTCCAAAGTCAACACACAAAAACTCAAAAATTGATAATTTTGCTATCCCCAAAGGTCGTTTCGAGCATATTCATATAGATCTCGTTAGTCCTTTACTACCTTCACATGGTTTTTCTTACATCCTCACAGTAGTTAAACGTTTCACTCGCTGGCCGGAAGCTTACCCTGTACCGGACATTTCTGGTGAAACCGTTGCTAAAACGTTGTTTCGAAATTATATTTGTCATTTTGGCGTTCCACTTCATGTCACTACCGATCAAGGAGTTCAGTTCGAGTCAAACTTATTTCGTAAATTTTCGAAATTTCTAGGTTTCCATCGGATTCGTACAATCACATATCATCCACAAAGCAATGGTATGGTTGAACGATTCCATAGGACTTCTAAAACTACATTACTTGCCCGAGCTAATTCCGTTCGTTGGTACGATGAACTTCCAATTATTTTATTAGATTTGCGAGCTATGCCTAAAGATGATTTGAATTGCTCATCTGCTGAACTTGTTTATGGTCAGACTTTATGTCTCCCAGGTGAATACTTTATTAAGGGTCAGTTGTATAAAAGCGGTTCAGCGAAAGTTCAGCTGATTTGGTTCAAAATCCAAGGATACCGATTGTTGCAAGAATGGTATCCTTGGATTTTGAACCAAGTTCAGCTGAACCACTTTTATACAACTGGCCCTTAATCACATACTGATACACAAATACCATTGTTTATTGGCAAAATACAAAATTATTTTGACAACTTACATTTTAGAACACCTAAACGAAATTTTCTTCATGGCACGTTTGTTAGTCCTGACATTAAAAATTTGTTTTTCTGCGAAACGAAAGATTTAAACCAGTTTTCTCTTTTTGGTACGAAGGGCCCTTTCAAGTGCTTTCTCGTACAGATAAACTTATTACAGTTCTGAAACGTGGGAAAGACCTCACTGTCAATATTGACAGAGTCAAACCTGCGTATTTGTTGAACGATGTTGTAGAACTACCCGTCAAATCGACGAAAGTTCGTTTCGATAGTGATGCTTTGGTAGTTTAATTTTTATTATTGCAGGGGAGTATATGTGGCGTACTCACTTACATATACTTCGTCGGCATACTGTTTTTATGTTCATTTTTATATAAAATAAGTCATGGTGATGAATAATAACAAAATAGAATATCAAAAAGTATTAAAATGTACAGAAGCTGTTAAGCCCCCCCACAGACTTCGTTCTTTTTCATCCATTCGTATCGCATCGCGATTCGGAACGTCGTGTCAAAAACGCCAAAAACCGATGTGTGTGGGGAAAAACCGTCGCGTCGCATCGTCGGTTAAAGTTTCTGCTGGCGCTTGATTTTTGGAACGACGGTTCGTCGGTTGTCGTGCCAAACAACAGTGTGTGGGGATTTCGTGCACAATCGTCGGTTTTTACACAGTAGCGCAGTCGCATGTATATTGTGAGGTGTATACACGTTCACACTTATTTAATTCTCTGTGTTTATTTTTTATTTTATAATTTAAAATGGACCAAAAATCAATAAACACGATTTCTTATTGATTTTATTGAAAACTATAGACAATGTCCTTGCCTGTGGCGTGTAAAATCCGCAGAATACCGAGAACGAAATTAAAAAATTCAAGCATATGAAGCATTACTAAACAAATACAAACAAATAGATAATAATGCAACAGCAGAAACTGAAAAACAAAATAGATTCTCTTCGCGGCGCCTTTAGAAAAGAATTGAAAAAAGCCAGAGTCGCAGACCTTTTTTTTGTTTATTTTTTTTGCTTAAAACGGCAACCACCGCCGCCACTGCTAAGAAGTGCTTCGACTTCATGATGTACAAAAACTGTGTGAGCGCAGAACGAACAAAAATTAACTGCCAGAATTGCCCGTAGTGTGTGTGGGCAAAAAAGTTCAGCGCTTCAACATGACGCTCCGAATCGCGGCGATACGAACGGATGAAAATGAACGAAGTCTGTGGGGGGCTTTTTGCAACCCTTATACATAAACATTGAATATACCATTTAATTTAAATATTGTAATACAATTTATAATTATACATTTATAAATTAATCGTATAAACTATAACTACCTTACGAAGGACCGTTCGAAATATTTATGTAATAAACGACAGCGTGTACGAAATCAGAGACAGAAAGGATAAATTTATCATTGGAAAATTTCATGTCAACCTGTTATACCCTTATAAAATTTAAAATACATTGGTTTTGCCAAAAAGGCAAACTTGCCTAAAGCAGCAATTGTGCAATTTATGTCGAAAGGGGAAATGATAATTAAATTTTACCAGAGTTTAATTATTAAACTCTGATAAAATAAGGATAAAATAAAACAATCCTCTCAATAAAATAAATAACGAGAAACTTACGTATGTTGAACTGAACATTTCAAATACAAGTTAAAAAAGCATATCAAATTGGAGAATTAACTTCTTAGCATAGCTGTAAAACACCTGTTGCAGCGATGCAGGTCAGCGTGCCACACATAAATAAAGGTTCAGCTACTCTAAAATAAAACAAACGTAAACAAATTAAAATCTTAAATAAAGCAAATGTATTGTTTAACAGTTCTTTTCAATGGTCAATAACAGAACAGCAGTTAGTTATATGCATTGAACAAAGTTCAAACTAAATTCAACACAACGATTAAGCACTTGATTTCTGAATAAATTTAAATAAATAGTTAGACTTACTTGTAAATCCACCAGTCTAGCAAAGGACGAGACACAATGTAAATTAGATCTTAAAAAAGTGATTGTGTAGTGCAATTTAAAAGCCCAGTGATGCATCGTGAAAACCAACGGGAGATATAAATTTCATCTAACGCCATGTCAACAAGTGAATATCCACAAATTCGTCATGAAACAAGGTTGCTGAAAATAACATAATTTCATAGAAATAATGTGGAATAAAGTAAAAATAGGCATAAATACAAACCAAAAGTGACAGCAAGCAATCTAGAAATCCTTGACATGCAAATTTTCTACATGTCCCTTGAGAACGGGAACCAACGAGAGTTGTTATTGGATCGTAAAAGCAGCAAATCCTCATCGACATCGCTCCTGAAAATATATGGAAAATTAAGAAAAATAATTGGTAAATTATTCATGTTTGATGGTGTAAAGTTGAGTCAAGGACAAATGCAGTAAAAGGAATAAAAAACAACTCCAACTTACCAGATATTAAGGTAATACAAAACCAAATTATCAAGGTCATATCTGATTGGTTGAATTCCAAATTGCAGCAAACACTGCACAGAAATCTTGATTTTATCAGCCATTTAATCAACACGTGTCAAAACACAGAACTGCCAATTTAAAATAGCAGTGCAGAACTACTCCGTAATCACGGAACATAAAATAGGTCATAAACATTATTAAAATTCTAATTTTTTTAAGTACTTTATGTAAATCAACCAGGACACAGTCCATAATTTTGTTATATTGATAAGTAGTTTTAATTGTCGTAGGAATTTATAACAGTAAGCATTATTTCACTTTTGTTAAATAATTCATAAAAACAAACACAAATGTTGAAAGTGACATCTATACTTAATTGAGTAAAAATTCATATTTCAGACATTAATACTGGTTGCATAACAAACTGTAGCTAATCTCAGTGACATCTAACTGTCACGTAAACAGGTAGTGCTTCTCCCAAGAAGGTACCTGATTTTAAACTCAATAAAGTTCAAACACAATAAAGTAGTACAAATTTAAATAACTTTATTTAAAAATAGCTCAACAAGAAAATAGTAAGCAAGGTAGTTCTCCAATAGTAAAAGGGAATCTCCTGACATCCCTGAAAAGGAAAATAGATTGCAGCAAACCTACAGTAAGTCTTACGTTAAATTATAAAAAACGTACACTCTGTCGCTTATTGAATTAAACTCGAAACATTTTAGGCCAGTGACGGACTGATTGTGTACCATAAAATAGTTAAATAATTATATACAAAAACTAAAGGTAGCACCGTTGCATTAAGATATACAAAAAGGGGCAAAATTAAAAATCTTATCAAACTAATACAAAGGCATGCAATAATATTTAAAATCAAACTTACCTTATATTAAATAAAAATTCATCCCCAAATAAATAATCAATAAAAATAAAAACAAATAAAAATAGAAAACATAATAACAGTATCCTCAAGATCTAACAGTTAAAATCATCACATAACAATTTGGCGTCCACCGAGGGGCGAAATAAATAAAAGGATAAAAAGAAACAAAAAGAACAAAAATAGTATCCCAAAATGTAACAAACAAAATCACATAACATAACAATACTTTTGACGCGCTAGTTTCATTGTGGTGTTTTTGTACAGTGAATATCGTCGTTAAAACCCGAAAAGTGTGTAACTCCCAATTTGATCAAAATTTCGATTTTGACGCCACCTGTTAGCTGATTTTAATATCTATATGCTCAGAAATTTGTGTACCTCCCACGAGCAGCTGAATATTTATTCTGCACTAAACAGATTACTGTGTAACTCCACGCTTGACATTGTTTAAAAGAAATATGTGTATCTCCGCTAGTTTGCATAGTGTCAGTACATAACCACAACAACTTACCTCAATTACTGCGTATTTTTGGGATTGATAGACAGTAGAAGTGCTATTCTGCTTTCAAGGCGAAAGGTAAGTTTATTTTTAAATAGAAATACTAAAAGTAATACAGAGTAATGATGCTGTCTGTTCCGAATTTTATACTAAAGTTGAAGTTGGAGATACACACATTTCCACGTTTGCGTCTTTGGATCACTCATTCAATGAAAACTGTGTATTTCCATAGAATAGTCAAGATGATATCAATATTTTAGAGATATAATCTGTAAAAATCTTGAATTCATAAATTTCGGTTCAAAGAACGTTTTTAAAACTGCAAATATTAATTTTCAGATTATAAGAATGACGTCACGTGGAAAGAGAATGGTTGAAATGGCCAAAGCCACGAGTGTAGAAGTAATTTTACATGCGCAACCCGACGAAATTGTGGAAATTCAAAACAGTGTTGTTGAGGAATATTTTGTTGGAGATGATGGTCTACTTCAACTACCGAATGTTGACGAATCAAACGATAATTTTCAGCATGATATGGGGCAGCATAACAATGCAGCAATTACTGATATGAATGAAAATATTTTAAGTGAAATTGAATATTTTTCTAAACCAGAAAACATCAGAACGTCGTGCATTGACAACCCACAAGAACAAAGCACAGAAAATGCAGGTAAAGAGCCTCGAAGTCCAAACAAAATTCTTTGTGTAACTGAAAAAGGGGCTGAGTATCAAATCGAAAATGATTTGGAAAGCTGTGTCAATAACACTCTTCAATCTGTTCTGCTTGAAAAAATTAACGTCAACAAAGACAGTAGTGACCATCCAGAAGAGAGTATCTATCACATAGAAGAAAAAAATGGACAATACAACCTAATTGCAGAACAAACTCAAGATAAGAATGAAGAAGATTGGGTTGAGAATGAGACTGAAAAGGAAACGGATGAATATATACCTAAATCTGCTGAAGACAAAAGTGAATCTGAAACAGAGGATTCAGGTAACAAGGATGAAACAAGAAGAGCTACTGAAACATCTGGCAGAAAGAAAACGAATACATGTAAAACATGATCAAACCTACACCAATAACAAACAAAATCGACAATTTGGACTGGCTTACCAGGGTAAAAAGAAGGTAGGTGATAGATGGAATTATACAGTGGAAAAACCAGAAAAAGTGTTCAAGAATCCATGTACGTGTAACCTTGGAAGTTCCAATACTGCACTACAGTGTAGAAAGCTCTCCGAAGAATATCGAACAGAAATCTTCAATAAGTTCTGGCAAATGACATGGCCTGAGAAAAGAAAATATGCTATAGGTCTCGTTATGATGCAAAAAGTTAAAAGAAGGCGAGGAATCAATGAGGAAAGTAGGCGGAATTATTCACTTAAATACCACCTAAGATGCAATTTAACTGAATACCGAGTCTGTAAAAAAATGTTCATCGCCACACTGGGTATATCCGAGAATGTGATCCTACTTTGGGCAAAGAAAGATATTATACCAACAACTGAGAACAATGCTGAAAATGGTCAACATCCTGTAAGTGGTATTGGAAGGTACAAGCGCAGAAAAGAAGATGAGAGAATCAGCAATCTTAAAACATTTTTGAACTCCTTAGCAAAGATGGAATCGCATTATTGCCGTGCGTCATCGACGAAATTATATTTAGAACCACTTTGGCAAAGTAAAAGAGAGCTGCATCGTTTTTACAAGGATACATGGTGCATAGAACAACATGTTGAACCTGTTACTCTCACAACATTTTATTCAGTTTTTGATCAACAAAATTTATCCCTATACAGACCAAAGAAAGATCAATGTGTTGTTTGTGTGGGACATAAAACTAAGAACATTAGTGAAGAGGACTATAGGGAACATTTAGTATTGAAAAAAGAAGCTAGAGATGAAAAAGAACATGACAAAATGTCAGACGAAAACGATATAGTCTTAACAATGGATTTGCAGTCGGTGTTACTGGCACCTAGTTCAAAAGTTTCTCTAATGTATTACAAGACAAAATTAGCAGTACACAATTTCACTGTATATAATGTGAAAACAAACGATGGCTATTGCAACTTATGGAGTGAACTGGATGGATCTGTAGGAGCTAATGAATTTGCTTCAATTCTGGTTTCATTAATTGAAGAAACTCTAATTCCAACTATCACTGCGAATCCGGGAAATATAATTTTTTGGAGCGATGGCTGTGGAGCGCAGAATCGCAACAATTTGCTATCAAATGCACTCCTAAATACTGCTATCAAGAATAACATTACCATCATACAGAAGTACTTATATAAAGGGCATACCCAAATGGAGGCGGATAGTATGCATTCTGCCATAGAACGACGGTTTCGAAACCGTGACATAAATGTCCCCGCTGACTATCTCCAGTATTGCAAAACTGCACGCTCTAAACCCCGTCCCTACAAAGTGCAATTTCTCACTTAAGATTTTTTTAGAGATTTTTCCAACATAAAATATAACTCAATACGGCCCGGACGTAGAACAGGAGATCCTGTTGTAAATGACTTAAAGCAACTCAAGTATAGACCAGATGGAGTTATTGAGTTTAAACTGCGGCATAATGGAGATTGGATGGAATTGTTAGCCCGAAAAAAGAAGACTCAGCCAGCTTACAATTTCGCCGAACTTCCTAGTCTATACACCGAGAGGAGGAAAATAAAGAAAGACAAATTTGAGCACCTCCAACAGTTAAAAAACAGTTTGGAACTTGACTACCATGATTTTTATAACAACATCTCTCATGAATAGAATTTATTCGTCAGTAATAATATATTCATTAGAATTATCTTTTTGTTGCATAAATGTTTCAGTGTTAAATACATTAGATTTTAGTTTTTTCAATTTTTTGTTAACTCATTTATACAAACGTTTATTTTTTTTGCTTGTTCTGAAATAAAGAAATTTGCTTATCTCCAAATTTTTAATTCAATTAAATAAAGAAAGATGTGTAACTCCAGTTAAATATAGATGACTTATGAAATTGTTTAATTTTAGCCATATTATTAGTTATTGCTATAAATATAGTAATAATGAGAGTTTTGTAAGATACTGAGTGACTACAAATATAAAAAAAAAATGTTTTTTGCGTCTCCTGTAAAATTAGCGAGAATGGAGTTACACACTTTTCGGGTTTTAACGACGATATGCTCCGTAGCGATAAACAACTGACGAGCAGATAAACAACCAGATAAAGAAAATTACAGTAAACTTGAACAAACAGCCCATTAAATGGAAAAGTTGATGATAGATTTTAAAAAATTCATTACTGAGAATCAAGGTAAGGTATACCGTGAGTCACAGTTAAGAATGTAACGCTGTTATAACTTCTTTAGTTTTTATTTGATTTAAATCAAATTTATTTCCTGTTGGGAAAATACTCCTTTTAAATTTAAATTGTGATTAAATACAATAATTTCAAATAGTGTTATCTAGTTTAGTTAGTATATGTATATCATTAAGACAGTAATTGTGGTTTATTTACGTAACCAAATGGAAATATTCAAGAATTACTTATGTACGTTTTTCTGTTGAGATATCTAATTATTTATAACGGTAACATGGGCACAACCGCCACATGCTCCAAAAAAAAAGTGATGACGTAGGGTAGATGCCCTATGCTCCAAACTATATTCTATGTAAATAAAATATTATGAAATACTGTCCATGCCTTTGTTTTAGGAACATACCCAAGGAAATACCCAGACCATGAGAGGATAATTCACGTATTCACGGAAAGGGATCCAAATAATCGAGGACGCTTAAGGACAGGATGGCCGAGTGTTGGAAAAATACCCCTTTTAAATTTAAATTATGATTAAATACAATAATTTCACATAGTGTGTTACGGGTTGAATTTTCATTCAACCCTGTAACCAAGATTTTAACCTAGTAGTGATCCGTTTTGATAAGGTAAGGATACGTTTTAAATAGTTTATTGAGCTTAAATAAAAAGATACATAAATAATATCGTATGTGTTCGCAGTTCAGATACATAGCCTCAATTTCTTTGCTCCCAGGGTATAACAGATCTTCTTATATTTGAGTCACTCACGTCTTCTATATGCAGCTTGTTATTAGGAAGGTGTCTGGTTACTTCGTGTAGGTATACTTTGTTTAGGTCGTCGTGTGCAGCGATGGATATAAATCGACACCTCTTCGGTAAGCCTAAAATGGAACATAGCTAATTAGATTGGTAATGTTAGTAAAGTATGTATCTTCTTACCTGTAGGTTAGTTATTTATTGAGTTCCGAACTAGTATCCAGATAAGTCATGCTAGTCAACTACGAAGGCCCTCCGAGGTTATAGTATCATGGCCAACCTTCGGCTAGGTAACATATCAGCTAGGGAAAACCAGTAGTGTATTATTTGAGATGCCCAGGCTACTATTCCTGGTATACTGACAGCTTCGCTTCACGCCTAGAAGTGAAAATATGAATAGGTTAAGTGATTTCAATTGGATAGTGCGAACCTGGTCGCACGGTCTAGTAAAGATTTCGGGCCTTATTAGATAGATGATTTCAGTAAATGTTCACTTACCTTGAGTTTATTGTTAATAACATTAAAGCATTCCCTTCAAGTAAACAAACTTTCTGCTTTTTACGTCAGTGTGGTTTCTGACTTCTGGCTGGTTCTGCCAGAAAACCGTCTTGCCAACTTGAACATTTTGAAGTTACTAACTAACAGCGTAGTTCATGGTAATGAATTTCACTCGGAAAATGAATCCTTAAATTAAGGAACAACCTCAGCTTGGGACAATTATTAATTATTCGATTATTCCTTTCAACGTTCTGTCGGATTCTTGTAGGATTAAGTAGGCTGGTCGAGCGAGGATAGGGAAACTCCATGGTCAGGTTGCCTACTTGGCAGGAGCCGGTTAATATAGAACTGTAGATCCCTAGATGGTCGATGAAGGATCGTTGGATTTTTAGTCAGGGTAGTTTTTTTGGTATTTCCTTTTTGTCGAAGTAAAATGGTAGACTGGTAGCCAGCTAGAGCATGAGGTTGTAACAATTTTTGGAATATCTTGTGCATCTGTTAGGATATTTATCGATGAGATAATTGTAGCTGAAGCGTTGCTATTGATGTGGTGAGGCATATTTTTGATTTTCCAAGCTGAAGTGGATTCTTTTGGTAAGCACACTAACTTTTATTTCTAAGTCTCGTTATTTAGGCTCGATCACCACTTGTAGGTATTGGTATTTGGCAGTTTAAGAAGACAATTGGATGCTAGATTATGTTACGTAGAAAGGATGGTCATATTTTGACTTCGTAGAACTGGTTTTGGATATATGTAATGCCCTCTAATTAAGAGGTAGGCCTTGGTCTGACGCAGGTGAGATTGTTATACAGTTGTTATATTTTTGGTATTCACTTTAAGGGTCCATACGACGAGCTATTATTTTTGGTGAGAAGGAAGTGTGGTGGGACGAGGCTTAGCTGTCCTGGGTTTCCTTTTGGTGTTGATCGGGAAATGGTCAGTAGACATAAAAAGCTCATCAGTCGGAGATAGTTGGAATTTCCTGCGACGAGGGCTTCCTGGTCACCTCATTCTTGGTGGGAGCTGTTGAAGGTCTCCGTTAGTAGCGTTGGAGAGCTGTACAGTGCTGAGGACGTACTGGGTAGTAGGACCTTGTAGGACCATTTTCTGGAACCAACACAGATAAGCTTACACCATTTTTTTCCTTTTTTTTGTTGGTGTCCAGTTCTGAGTTGATATTGTTGTTATCACCTAAAGTTGACCCCAATTTTCCTGGTAATTAAGAAGTCTCACGTTTGACTTTATAAGGCTATGTGTTCGGACCATATATATATTAAAGTTTAAGTTAGGTTCTTTCTTGTAGCCGTTAAGAGATAAAGATTATAAGGCACCCAAGCATAGTATATAGTTAAGGAAATATAGTTGAAAGATAGTTTATAATTTAAGAAATATAATTGAAATATAATAGTTAATGAAATATAGCTGAAATACAGAATATCGTTAAAGTATCTACGTTGTAGAGAGATTATCTCCTTCAGTATAAATTGTACTTCATAATAGTTTGGCCATTTTCATGATGTGGTCATTTGTTACCCGATAGGGTTGTATTGGGTGTGTCTGTACATTTAATATTCATGTATTGTTCGCCTCTCGTGACGTCACCTGCGGTAGAGTGGGTTATTACCCGAAAGTAAGTTGTACTTGTTTTTTTTGTTGACACATTGTATTGTCCCTATATACCTATTTATATACATATTTACTCTTTACATTATATTTACATTATTCTAATAAAATTATTGCGAGGGAACTAATTGTTGTGGTACAATTTTATTCTTTATTGCCATTATTAAGGGGTTTATGCACTAGTGGGGTCCTATTAAGAGTTAGGCGGTTTCTAGTCTCAACCGGCTTAAGAGACTAGTGGCGCCCTTATATAAATTTGAATATTTTCGAACCCTGCCCATTCGGCAGAGCTCCGGCTAAGTGGTTGCGCACTTGAGCAACTCACTAGTGTATTAATTAGGTGAACCCTGGCAGGAAAGTGCGTAACAAGTGTTATCTAGTTTAGTTAGTATATATCATTAAGACAGTAATTGCGGTTTATTTACGTAACCAAATGGAAATATTCAGGAATTACTTATGTACGTTTTTCTGTTGAGATATCCAATTATTTATAACGGTAGGATAAGAAATTAGGTAGACTTTAGGCATTATGTCGAAAACCGTTGTAGTGTGCGGACGTAATTATATGGAGCTAAAAGTACTTAGTGTTTTACTTAACCATCCCATCCTTTATACCTCTACATTCCACAAAAATAGAACATATATTAGGCATTTTTTATTGGAAAGTTATACTAATAAAAATTATTCTGAATTGTCCAAAAAGCTTATATCCAAAGTTTGATCAAATTGAAAAGGCATTAAAATGAAATAATACGATAACATCATTTTAATGGGTAAATAACTTAGACCATTGCTATTTTTAATGTTTGGTAAAACTTTGGAATTAAACTTTTTCCGTTAAAATAATGCTTAAAATCATTTTTTTATTTTTTACATTTGTTTTGGTATGCAGATGGCTTTGTATTTGAAGGGGCCAAATGATTTTTTGACCATAAGTAGTAATGTATTCCATCTTCAAGGAAAATTTGGTTTAAATCGGATAAAAGCCCTACCCTCTTAAATAGAACACACTATATAGTTTCCTTTCGTAATATTTTTTTTATAGAGTTTCAGCGTCAAGTTTTAAGGCAACTAATTATAACAAATTCAAGAGTTAAAGACCATACAGAAAACACAGAAATAATTATGAAGACATTACAAAAGAATGAAAAGACTGAAGAGGTAAATGATGAGCAGTTTGTACAAGAAGTAGCAGACAGAATGAAAATGTTTCCTATTGATAGTGGGAGAAACTCATTGAAGTTGAGGATTGTTTAAAAAAAGATGAAGAAATGGAGATAATGGTTGTTAATAAGACTTTCTTGCTCTGTGAATTAAGGATGACATTTTATTATTTAGGCAAAGAAGTTATCACTTATAGGGGGAGAGACTGTTCGATACATAACTAAAAGAATAATGTACCAAATTTTAAATATTGCATAGGATCCTTATACAGCTGGGAGGGTACTGAAGGGAAGAAAATTTCAAAATTAATAATCAGTAAGGCAATTTAATTCATTTAAAGTTCCCTTTCAAAAATGTATCAACATTATTTATGATTTTACTTGTTAAAAATCTAGTGTTTACATTAATTTGGTAAAAAATGAGAATGTCCATGTTTATTGCAATTAGTAAACAGTTTTTATTTTATTAAATATAAAACTTTTTAGGGGATGTCCGACTTAATAAAAATACGAAAGAGGCCACAGAAATGGATATTATAAAAAATATAAAGGATTGGCTTGTGAGAGCCAAATTCAGAGAAATTAAAAAATCCAGGTAAGGTACAAAAAAAACATTGGTGCGAATTTCTAGAACATTGATGGTGTTCTTTACATTTACATTATAGAAAATTTTACATTCTAGGCAGGCTGATGAAGAACAAGATAAAAACAGGGCTTAAGTGATGCATGGAGATTTTTATATCTTATCAACCTTACACTTGGAGTAGTTTTCCACACACACCAAAACACTTTTGCACACACTCGACGCGCTGGCATCATCGGGGGATGATTAAAACGCGCGTCGAGTGTGTGCAAAAGTGTTTTGGTGTGTGTGGAAAACTACTCCAAGTGTAAGTTCTACACCAAAGGTTCCAACCCCTCTTCAGGGATTACCAACCTTATATACGTTATACAAAATAAAGAGAAGAGAATAATATATGTTTAATAAATCCATACTACTTATGTACTTTTTATTCCAAGTTCACCGATACTATAATTTTATGCAGGTTGCCTGATCGACGTTCTTCAATATGTTAATTATTTGAATTGCTCAGGGTATTGAAACGAGTTAAAAAAAATTTAAATACTTATATAAACAATTAATATCTTAGCCATAACAAAATTAGGTGTCCATCAATGTGTTAAATGTTAAAGCTACTCTAAATAAGGTAAAAATACCTATTACAATCCATACCACTACGAAAATCTTATTAGTTTTAGTGGATATATATATTTTTTTTGTAACTAATTCACGAATATTAGTATAATGGATATACCGACATTTTTGGGTTTGAAAAGTATGGAACTACGGTAAGTAAATTATTTCTATTTGTATTTATAACTAAAAATAATATATTATATTTGTGATAAGCGTTGAATGAGACAGATATTGATTTTTAGGGTGTACATATACATAGCTGAGGGAGTGAAGATGATTGCTTAGACGTTTCAGCAGTTATCTTCACATTCTTGCAGTAACTGTTAATTGCTGCTTTTCATTCCTGAAACTAAAGTTCAGTAAAATGTATTTCAGTTAGCACCAAGAACCTGAAAATGGCAAATATGACCTCTCTTAAAACGTTTAATCAATCATGGGTTTTCTCAGGGTTCATTGACTATGTAGGACTATGCCCTACCAGTGGCGGCTGGTGAATTTTCGATGTTCGATATTTCAATTTAGAGATATGGGACCTATACCAAATTATAAGAGGTTTCATTTGGGATCAAAATGAGAATGTTGGCGGGAAAAAAATGAAAAACAATTTGCGAAAAAAATTTCCGAAAAATTCCAGGCCCACGCTGGAAAGTCCTGAAATTTAATAAGTCTTATTTTTTTTAAATATTAGAATAATCTTATATAAAGACAGAGCTTTTTTGCTTTTGAAAAAAATATTAATTTTCGGAAAATTGAGAATTTCAAATGCTGGTAACTTTCCAAAAATTAATATTTTTTCAAAAGCAAAAAAATACTGTCTTAGATTGTATTGAAGATTATTCTGATATTTATTAAATTTCTGGTCTTTTCAGGGTGGGCCAGGGGAGTTTCGGACAGTTTCTTCTCAAATTGTTTTTCAATTTTTATTTCCGCCAATATTCTCATTTTGATGTCAAATGAAACTCTTATAATTTAGCATAGGTTTCATGTCTCTAAATTGAAATATTGAACATCGAAAACTCACCAGCCGCCACTGTGCCCTACACCGTATATGTATATAATGTGTACATAATATGAATATAAACCAATAAGAATATGTATGCTATATTTTCTGCATGTACCATTCTCATTTATGTAGAAGTTGTATATGTATATAATATAAAATGTACAGGGTGTTTCCTATAAAAATATACCCCCCCTTAATTCGGTCAATTACCACCGATTTTAATTTTTCAAAAACCGGTCTAACACAGAATTTTCTGTAGATTTTGAATATGCTATTACTTTTTTTCCTACTTCAACCGTATACGAGAGGCAGAAAGAAGTATGGTTTTTTTAAATGGAACACCCTATATATTTTTACATATTTGGATTCGCCTCATCTTTCTGATTACAAATATATATGACACATATATTTGCTACAAAAATGGCGTAAATAATTGAATTTAAATTTAGGGCGTTTCCTTCAAAACTATACCCCACCCCCCTTATTTCGGTCAATTATTAACGATTCAAAATTTTCAAAACCTACACAGAATTTTTCGTAGATTTCATATATGCTATTACTTTTTTTCTCCCTTCAACGGTATACGAGGGGTGGGAAAAAGTATGTTTTTTTTATGGAATGCCCTGTATTTTTTTACATATTTAGATCCACCCTACCTTTCTGATTATAAATATATATATAATACTTATATATGTAAAAAAATACAGGGCATTCCATAAAAAAAACATACTTTTTTCCACCCCTCGTATACCGTTGAAGGGAGAAAAAAAGTAATAGCATATATGAAATCTACGAAAAATTCTATGTGTAAGTTTTGAAAATTTTGATCCGTAAATAATTGACCGAAATAAGGGGGGTATAGTTTTTAAGGAAACGCCCCAAGTTTAAATTCAATTATTTACGCCATTTTTATAGCAAATATATAAGTGTCATATATATTTGTAATTAGAAGGACGAGGCGAATCCAATTATGTAAAAATATATAGGGTGTTCCATTTAAAAAAACCATACTTTTTTCTGCCCCTCGTATACGGTTGAAGTACGAAAAAAAGTAATAGCATAAATATGATTGGAGGTGTGACACAACAAGCATTAAATATAAACAAAATCTATTTACAAGACATAACAGATTCAATAAAAAAACTTAAACCCAAAAAATCGGCAGGGCCGGATGGTATACCTCCTTATATAATTAAGGGATGCAGTAGTTTACTAGAATACCCTCTATTAATTATTTTTAATCTTGTTCTAAAAACAAATAAGTTTCCAAGTCTATGGAAGAAAACTTTGGTAACACCGATACATAAAAGTGGAACCTTGGAGAATATAAAAAATTACAGGCCTATATCTGTTTTATCTGCAGTCGCCAAAGTTTTAGAACAAATAATATATAGTAAATTATATTCTAATGTAAAAAATAATATTACTGAAAGTCAGCATGGATTTGTTTCCAAAAAATCTATAATTACAAATTTAACTGTCTTTACTGATGACATCAGCACGGCAATTGACGTTTCCCAACAGGTAGATGTAATATATACAGATTTTGCGAAGGCTTTTGACAGGGTAGTTCATGATATTCTGTTAAAAAAATTATCAAAATATGGATTCTCTATTAATCTTTTACAGTTAACAATTTCTTATCTAAGTAATAGATTTCAACAAATAAAATACATGAATACCCTGTCTCAGCCTTTTCATACAAAATCCGGTGTCCCACAAGGCAGTAATTTAGGTCCTTTATTTTTCCTGTTATTTGTCAATGATATTCCCGAACATATTATACATTCAAAATGTCTATTATATGCGGACGATCTTAAAATATATAAAAATATAACATGTGCAAGTGATGCACTATTGTTGCAACAAGATATAGATCGCATTTTTGAATGGAGTATCAACAACAAATTATCGTTAAATATAAATAAATGTTTAACAATGACATACACAACTAAGATTAGTTTTTTTCAGAATGTATACAAAATTGACAACAATAATCTAAAACAAGTTAGTAAGCAAAAGGATCTAGGTGTACTGTTTAAACATAACCTAAATTTTAATGAACACATAGATAAGATTGTTAAGAAAGCTTATAGAAATCTAGGATTTGTTATGAGAAATTCATCTGAATTTAATTGGAGAACAATCAAAATGCTATATTTTAGTTTTGTGAGATCAAAACTAGAATTTGCTTCACAAATATTGGACCCTGGAACTGCAGTAGCCGCACAGCAAATAGAAACGATTCAAAATAAATTCCTGTGTTACATTTATCGGAAAATGAACCTGCGATATCCCAATTATAACGAATATAATATAATAAGAACTGAACTAGGTATTGAAAAACTCTCAATTAGAAGGGAAAGAAATAACGTGGTGTTTATAGGTAAAATATTAAATGGATATATATCTTCAGTAGATATTTTATCGAAACTTAATTTCTATATCCCATCCAGAATTAGACCCAGACATATCTTATTTAAAATATACTATAAAACTAATATAAGAAAAAACTCCCCGCTTGTCAGAATGTGTATCTCTGTAAACTCTGTCTGTCAGCGTTCGAATGTAAATTTTAATATATTTAATATAACCCAATCCAAACTATATAGCACTATTAGAGAAATATCTTTTCAAAATGAATAAAAGTGCTTTTACCTGTATCATATACGATGTTATTGTTACTACTACTAGTTATTTTGTGTATGTGTGATGATTGATTTATATATATGTATATTTTTCTTTTTGTTTTATCTCTTAAGTAATAATAATTATATATCTGTAAAATATTTAAGTAGGTACTCTGTATGGAGATGTATAATTGTTTGTTTTTCTTTTGAATTACGATGTAATTATAAATTAGACGTTGCGTCTGTATTACATTGGTAAATAAATAAATAAATAAATATTCAAAATATACGGAAAATTCTGTGTTAGACCGGTTTTTGAAAAATTAAAATCGGTGGTAATTGACCGAAATAAGGGGGGGTATAGTTTTATAGGAAACACCCTGTACATGTAAATAATATAAATGAACATATTTTTAGTCCATATTAGGTAAATATGTTTTAAATATGCCAAAGTGCGATTTTTACACATTTATATAATGTGCATATAACATTAATGACATGAAAACAATTATTTTAAAAATATTTGAATATTTCCCCCTGAATATTTATGGTATATTTTTTAAATGTGATAGTGTTGTGTGGGATGTACCGTTCTGCGTCTGTCACCAGTCTTATTAATTTATTTTGAGTGGTTTGCAGTCTTTTTATTTGTGTTTTGCTGATGAAGCTAAATACTTGGCATCCATATAATATTACAGGTCTTATGATTACTTTGTATAGAAGGAGCTTATTATCCCTAGACAAATCACTTCTTCTATTTAATAATGGATATAGTTTACATAGTTGATCATATGTTGTATTTAGAGTTGTGGTTATATGTTGCTTAAAGCTTAATCGCTTATCTAAATTGAGTCCGAGATATTTAACCACGTCAACCTCCTGGATCTCTTCATTATTGTCTTTTATTTTATTTATTATGTGGATATCTGTAAATTTTTAACACTGGAAATGTTTTTGTTTTCGTATAGGGGGTTGAAAATCAGTTTCAAGTTGCATAAAATGAAGCATGACTTATAGAAACAGTGGAGACAACAGAGTGACCAATTGTTGATTGGTTGTCTAAATCGCGTGGTACCGGCAGTCATGTTATTATTTTTTTATAGGAGTCTTCTTGTCGAGAAAATCCCAACGGCTATATCTCGTTGCGATTCTTTGAATATTTAAAAAGTTATTAGCGTTTCAGTACCCCATGTCGAAGAGTTTAGTAAATTTTGCGAAATTAAAAAGGCCGAATACGCGCGCAGATCCCTCCAAATTTCATACCCGTGCAGGACTTGTCAAAACTTTAAAATTTTTCGTTAACGTCACAAATGTCACTTTTTAGTTAGGATCTGCTGACCTCAAAATCGCGGCTGGACCGCACAATTCGCGATGTACTTTCAAGTTGGACTTTCGAGCTTGGATTTATTGCCAGAACTGCGGCTCGGCGGCCTGTTTTCGTTTGGAAATAAGGTTTAAAATTTTCGTGTTTTCGCAAAATTCGCCAAAAAATCCATAGTGCGTCCGATAGATTACACCTTATAGTCGATCCAACGAAATTTAATGATTTCTTAATGTCGGTCCTAGGATGGAACCGATTACAGTTTCGGACCCGGGACGACTTCAGGACCCCGAAACAATTTTCTGTTTCTCGATAGTGCATTTCCTTCACTTTGACATTTAATTGTATCGAGTATTGTATCCAAGTAAGAAACTGCATGTCTCAAGAGCAGGATTAAACAAATGTTTTTAGTTTCCTAGTAGGGGGTCGAAAATCAATTTCATTGCAAAATGACGTAACGCGTGAGATTTCAGCGGTTTCAGAACAATAGACGTCAAAATTACACTTTTTCGTTCACTCCTATTGAGCCTAAAATCAGAGCGTGACCGTGTAATTCACGATGTAGTTCTAAGTTCGACCCTCTACCTTGGATTTATTACCAAAACAGTCTCTCGGAAATTCGTTTGGAAATAGTATTTGAAGGTTTCCTGTTTTTGTAATTTTTTCAATTTTGTCAATGACTTGTAATTTGACAAATCATATGGGTGGATTTAGGATCGGGGTTGCTCTGGCAGGTTACCGATATCTGATTTGTACGTGTTACCGAGTGTTAGACTAGGTTTGAGTGCCATTACTTTAACATGAGGTAGATTAAGCAAAAGTAAACAAAAAAATTTATCGCTTCATTAGAAAAGTCACGCCCAACAATCTCTAAGACAACTTAACATCGAGAAGCACGTCGAACAGCTTATTTCCTTTTGTCCCGTCGAAATATGTATAGCCGAAAACCATATGTATCTTAAAATTTTGTCGTTTTTCGCAATTTACAAAGATAGCGTGATTTGAAGCAAAATAAAATATATGTACCCTCCCTCAGTGCCTGATCCAATGGTATGTCACACGGTTACAGTACATGCAGAATGTACCGAAATTAAACGAATAAGCAAGAAAATTGCGAAATCTTTGTAACTCTATACTTATTATTTATGTAATTTGAAGGTGGATTTTTATTGCATCCACATTTGTACGACGTATGTTAACTTCGTGAAAACCAAATTTAGGCAAAATTCAGTAATCGTAGCCCTCCCTCAAGAAAAGTTTTTGTCAAATGATATAAACGAAATCCGATTAATTTCAATGTTGCCACAAATACTTTAAAACAAAGGATTGTTTGTAAAACAAGCTGTAGATGATGTAGATTCGCCTATTGTTAAAATAGCAATTGAAATATTAAATAATAGACGAACATTTGTACTTAGTTGATGAGGACGTTGATCTCCTTGTTCTATTAATCGCTTTAACTCCAGAAGAAAAAGATTTTTCATAAGGCCAGGAACATGAAAAATTTTACGGAAAATTTTTTCTTCGTCAGAAATCCAGAAATGACAAGAACGTATAAAAATAGTTATTTACATTACTAGATGCGAAAGGTTACTTTAAGGTGTGAGGTGATTTTTGAATGGTCGAGGCGAAGCCGAGACCTTTCAAAAAACACCGAATATTTAAAAGGGCTTTTGCATCGTGAAATGTATTATATTTTTTCTACTATACCGAAAAAATTATGGGATTTACGAATTTAAAACTAATTATTTCATGAAATTAATTGACGTTTTTAATAAATTTTATAGTTTAGGAGACTGTCTGTGAAAATTGTTTCCATGGCAACGAAATATTACACATTTTAATTTCTGGTGGTTTCAAACTAAAATAAACAAATACATATGTTTTGTGGCGATATAAATGGGAATATTGCTTGTGCCTTGTTTTACCCCAAGAAATCCAAAGCAAGGTATATGCAAAGTTATGAAGCGTTTTTAAAATGGAGTAGGTAGGTACTATGTGCCGACAAAAATGTTGGCGTACTTCCTAGAAAAACCTTTCTTTATTAATACAAAATTGTTTAGTTGTATTAATTTGTTCAAATAGAACGAATTAATTTCGTTTAAAATTTGTTTTTCTACTTTTCTGTCCTGGCCGCATAAGTTTTACTTTCGTAGATAGCAACGCCTTAGCAACCAGGTAACTCGAATGTTTACTTTCGTTATCGCGCATGTTGCTAGGGTTGCAAAGTTCATTAATATAGACGGTAGTAGAAAAATACAATTTTACTGACTCATGCCTTCAGTGGTTATGATACCACGTCTAGAATATTTCAGAAAGAAAAATTAAAAGTCATCAAACTTCTTCAGAAAGAAATGCAGTTGGTTAATGTAGTAAGAACTTTCAATGGCAAGAATTTAACCCCCTCACAAGTAAAACAGGCTGGTGAAATTCTTTTCCTACTTGTATACGGTGCAAGGAAAATCACAAATGTCTCACTCAACTCATACAGATTTAATCAATTCAAAAAATCGCTGCACGAACAAAAATCAAAGTTGGAAATATTGCCACCAACTTCAGAGGCAGTCGCTTAATATTCATTACGAATATTCTACAAAATTCAGAAATGGCTTGGCAATGAAAAAAATCCACAACAGTGGGGATAGAAGAAAATTAACGGCTCCGTACAACCTGTGACAACACTTTTTGTGCCAACAGCAGAATTAATATTGCAGTTTATCTCCTGCAACCGCAACAGAAAAGCAGGTTGAAGATGCTTACAAATTTACGGAAATTGGGGAGTACGATGTCTAAATTCATACATGGATAAAATTATTTATTTATATGCTATCGATTCCGATCTTCTTTAGATACAAAGTGTGTTTCATTCAATATATATATAAAATTTTAAACAACTCGATAATCCTCACTTGTACAACGATTATGTACTTTTTCATTTTGCAGAATATACTCACAGATAAACAAGCAAAAAATGAAGGAAACAAACGAAAAATTGGTAAAAAAATTTAATAAAAAAGTCAAAAATTAATATTTCTCTATAAATGAAAATATTCTTATTTTTTGAAAATTTCTCATGGTTCAATTGCCAATTTTTATTATGCATGTGAAAAACCTAGTTCATCCCACGATTTTTCAAGTAGGCAGCTCCGACACACCCATTACGGTTCGGGACTCTTTAAGTTTCTTGAAACATAGGTATGTATTTTTAAACGTATATGTCAAGTTTCAACGAATTCACTATGTTCTTGTTCAGTTTGGACACTTTTCCTGTACTATTACCTGCGTTTAATAGTTTGCGATTAATCGATATCGGTATTTGTAATTGTTAGGAATCACTTTTCATCTTCACGAAATTATTTTGAATTATTTTAGTTTTAACATTAAAAATGTTTGTTAGTGAAAAAAATTTATATAATACCATTTTAGTTTTCATTATGAGAATGTTTTTGTTAATAAAATAACTTTTTATTTTAATTTCTAAAGAAAACTACTGATAATAAGATTTTAATTTTTGAAAATGTTTTGTGTTAATGAAATAACTATTTACTACTTTGCAACAAATTTTCATTTTTATCACATCCGAAATATCACAAAATTTGCGTTCTACTTCGTCATTTCCAATGTCTCCTCCGGTTGCATCTTTGCGAAGGACTGTGAATTTTTTGTGAAGGTAATTCACTTTTATTTTCATAAATTTTAATTTTCCATTTTTTGTAGTATTCTTCCAGGAGATTAACGTGTTGTTTTACTTTAGCGGCTGCTGTTTCAGCCGAAAATGAGCTATTATTATTATTATTTTAAAATTTGATGATGAGCCATTTACCTTAACTTGAAAGGTACGGTAATTTAAATAATTTTTTATTAGTGAAAGAATATAATTTGGTAATTCGTATTTACTGCGTAATTTGTGGAGGAGACCATTATGCCAGACTTTATCGAATGCTTTTTCGATATCGAGGAAAAGAGCTATGGTTGAGTTTTTCCTGTTATATGAATTGATTATATATATTTGAAATTATTTTGCTTAGTGCAAGCGTAGTACTATATATGTATATAAAAAATTGGTTGTTGGGTCACTTTTGATATATGATGGTCACTACACATGTAAGTCCAGATATTTGCAAACTTGCAATGGAAAATGAGGTTACAATTATTGTTAAACTGCCTTCACATACTACACACGTATTACAGCCACTGGATGTAAGCATATTTGGCCCCTTCAAAACTGACTGGGATAAACAACTCGTTAAATGGGAACGTCAAAATTCTAGAAAAAGAATACCAAAACGAGAATTCGTTGAGTTGCTGAAAGTTTATAACAATATATCGACAGAAAACATTAAAAAAGGGATTGTACGACACTTTTGTCACTCCATTTTTTCCACTGGCCATTTTTTCCCATAGTTTTTTTCCACTGGACATTTTTTCCCATAGTTTCTTTTTCGTAGGTCATTTCTTCCCATAGTTTATTTTTCCATAAGTCATTTTTTCTCATAGTTTATTTTACGATTGTACAACACTTTTGTCACTCCATTTTTTCCACTGTCCATTTTTTCCCATAGTTTATTTTTCCACTATGTTTTTATTTATTGACAATTTATTGACATTTGTTTTCTGTCAAACGTATAATCAACGAAGTAAAATGATCGAAACAGAAGTTCATATTGTCCGCTAATAAGAAGAAAAAAAAGAAGGCAGGATTGCAGAGTATCTTCACAACGTGGGCAACAGCATCTCATTTTAATTCACGATTTTGGAGACATAGAATGTTTTTGATAGTATGTACCATCTGAAATATCTTAATATATTTACGAATAATTTTTTTTTAATTGAATGTTTTTGATAGTTTGTAAAACCTGAAATATCTTAATAAATTTACGAATAATTTTTTTTTATTGAAAATTTTTGTGGGAAATTTTAGTGGAAAAAAAGGTCAGTGGGAAATAGAATCAATGGGAAAAGTGGCATATGGAAAAAAAGGCCAGTGGGAAATAGAAGCAATGAGAAGAGTATCCCATGGAAAAAAAGATCATTGGGAAAAAAAATCAGTGGGAAAAGTGGCCTATGGAAAAAATGGAGTGAAAAAAACGACTGGAAAAAAGTGGAGTGACAAAAATGTCTCACTACCTAAAAAAGGTTTTAAAAGCACTGGGATATATGACGAGGCATGTGTATTTCTTGGTTGACATCCTGTAAATCTAAATTCAATTAAAGATTCCTTTTTAAGCCAGACGATTTGAAGAGATATCGAGAGCAAAAAAGAATAATAATACTGAACAGTCATCCCTCCTTACTGAAGATTTCGCTGAAACTCAGGCACCAAATTCAGACAATGTAGTTACTGACATTACGCCACCAGTACATCTTGTTGAGCCTGGACCTGTACCGTCAACGAGTAAAAATACTCAAGACGAAATTACAAATGATGACCAAGATGCAATTAATTGTGATTACAGTCGAATTAAATGCATTGAATCCGCTAGAGAAAGCATATGCATTGCCTACCACTCGAACTAACGCTCCCAAACTAAAATCGTTTGAGGACATTCTTATAGGGTTTGTAAGAAACACTAAAGAAGGCCCACCAGCTGCAAAAAAGCGTCGAGTTTGTACTGGCGCAGAGATAATAGCTACCAAAGGATACATGAAGAAACTACTGAAAGAAAAAGAAGCAAAGGAGGAGAAAGAAAAAGCAAAAACAGGAAAGCAATCTAGCAGAAAGAAGCAGGGAAAAGCACAAATTAAGACGGTTAAAGCCACTAAAGCTAAAGGTAAAAAATATGTGGATTCCTCATCGAGCAGTGATGTTGAAGAAGACATCGAATTGTCAAAGTCTAAAGAAGAGGTTTCGAATTTTGTCAAAGTGATCCCTGATGATTATGTCATCGTGAATTTTAATGGTGAATACTATCCTGGGAGAGTGATATCTATTGACTCCAAAGCAAGCTCAATTAGAGTAAAACACATGCAAAGATGTGGCTTAAGTAATGCATGGCGTTGGCCTAATAAAGATGATTTTGTGGATTACGAAATGTCAGAAATGGATAAATACGTTAATTAATAAATCATTTTTATTCTTTTCAATTTTTGAATTTTCTTTGTTCAGTAATATTCTCTTACAAATCCTGTATTTCACAAACGGTAAAAGATAAAATTATGGGTTTTGAAGTGATGAAAAAAGCACATTTCAAAGGTGGGCCCAGTTACCCTGCATTTATGTAAATCAATACAAAAATATAGGTGGTTGGCCCAGTTACCCCAGATTCTCGAGGTAGGTCCTCCTGCCCAGAACTAATGGAAAAAAAATATTTCAAAAAATAAAAAAGATTTTCAAAAACGCTTTCGGGGGTATAAAATGCATACCGTAAGGATTGTATAAGGTAAATCTTGCATAAAAATATACAAAATTGAAAGAGGTATTTCAAATTAAATTTTGAAAGTTGTAAAACTAGGTCCCAGTTACCTCACCTTACCTTATTATTTCTTTCACCTGGAATTATTGGGAAGCAGGACACGGTAAGGGAGCTCCAGACGGTATTGGAGGTACTATCGCGGCCGAAAAAAAGTAATCGACTGATTTTCCAGTTGTAACTATGGTTCTATTCAGTGTCGCATCAAATCCAATATTTTTTTATTAGTGTCAACGTCATTTGTCATATTAAGCAAAAATAATTTTTTATTACTTAATATCTTAATCATGCCTTATCATATTTTGAGTGAAGAAGAAAAAGGTTACATCATCGCCAAACTTGGAGAAGGGTGGTCTCAACAACGCATAGTAAGTGAAATTAATTGCAGTAAAAGCACGATTCAAAAACTAACCAAAAAGTGGATAGAAACTCATGATCTGAGCAGGGCAGTGGGTTCTGGGCGGCCAAGAAAGAGTACTCTAGGAAACAACAATACCCTGGTTAACTATGTGAATTTAAACCCATTTTCTAATTCAATTGAAGCCAAAGAGCAAACCAACTTCCCAGCGTCTGTTAGGACAGCAAGAAAACGGTTGCGAGAGCAAGGTCTATTTAACTGTGCCAGTGCTAAAAAGCCCCGGCTAACAGATGTTAATAAAGAGGCAAGAATGCAGTGTGCAAATACTTTTATTAATAGTAAATGAGCGTAGTAGCCTGTTATTAATTTCTTTCCTTAGGTTTGGGTGGGATTGAGGCCATTAATCAAAACAACAAACTGTTTTTTAATAATGTCGACGTTTCGAAATAATTTATTTCATCTTCAGGACACTAAATTTATGATTGTTTTTACTCGAAATAATAATAATGTTAATAAAAATTAAGTAAATGAATAATAATAGATAATAACAATTTAACGATTTTTGTGAATTTTATGTCAAATTTTCTTACGATTAATAACAACTACATTTTAATCAATTCATAATGTTCTGTGATATTTCCTTTTAAATTTTTTTTTTTTCATCTTTCTATTTAATTGTATATAATTATATTAATGTTCATCTTTTCTTAAAACTACCATCATTGTGCATTATTTCAGTGTCCTGAAAATGAAATAAATTATTTCGAAACGTCGACATTATTAAAAAACAGTTTGTTGTTTTGATTATTGGCCTCAATCCCACCCAAACCTAAGGAAAGAAACTTTTATTAATGACAACGATCGTTACTGGGAGCGAGTGGTCATTTCCGACGAAAAGATATTTTAGTCCTGCTACAATGGTCAACTGCGAGTTTACCGTCAGGGGTCATAAGTTTGATGAAGAATATTTGCACAAAACAGATAATAGAATAGCGAAAGGTATTCTGTCTTTTTGTTTAGTTTTGAATTGCGCTTTTGCTGCAATTAATTTTACTTGCTATGCGTTGTTAAGGCCACACTTCTCCAAGTTTGGCGATGATGTAGCCTTTTTCTCTCAAAACCATACTAATTAATTGTTCGTTTATAATTAAAAAATAATAACAACTTATTTCTTATTAGTTTTTTTTTAATAAATAATAATAATAATGATTTCTTGTCAAAATAATTTAATTGACATAACTGATGTAAAAACTCCCATTTACAAAGCAAAATTTTTCGAAAAAACATACTACTTGATAAAAAATCGATTGCTTTTTTTCGGCCGCGATAGTACATTAAAAATGTCAGCTGATAATGTCGTTGCTGAAGGGAAAGATGTATCCAACTTTCAAGAACTAATCACTGTTCTAAAAGATCGATGTCCAGGCATAAATATAATGACTTTAGTAAATCAAGATTTTAAAGAAGTAGGGTTACTGGTTGGTAATATTTCCCCCAGCACTTTTTTGGGCACAATGAAGGTTCACCAAGTTACTTATTCTATAAAAAACCAATACCTATACTTCAATAACCTGAGTTGCTTTGACTGCTTTCCAGATTCCCAACCTTGTATTCATTTCAATTTGGGCGAAATATTCGGAAATACCATTGAGCAAGAAGTGAAGAGAAGACTTAAAGACAAAAAACCTAAAGCAACAGAAAATGAACAAAATGACTCTGATAAAGAAAACACAATAATAAAATTAACGGTCAATGGGTCATTTACGACCAACAGTTGATACCAGGTGTTGTGGAAAAGGAGAGCAATGAGAGAATTTGGGTTAACTTTATGAAAGTGGTAGGTCCTAATCGATTCATTTGGCCCGATAAAAAAGATATGGATATTATTTCATCCAATAGTATTTTAACTACATTGAATGAATCTCCAGAACGTATATCCTGCACTGGACACTCAGTTCATTCGATATCTTCTAACAAATTCCACCGAATTACCAACATATTTTTAGATTTTTCTAACAAATTCACATGTTACTTTTATTTTATCATCTGTTTTAACTTACTAAAATTTATATTTGCTAATTTGCAGAGAATTACTCTGATATAAACCATTTTATATCAGAATTTTGTTAGATCTGTTAAGAACAGTGGAGCGCGTCCTTTCACACAGACTGCCCAGCTTGGAAACCCAGTTGAGGAGCTCGGCAAAATTTTGTGTGTCAGTGTTAAAAAAAAAGCTGATAAAATCATGTCCTGGCAAAGTTGAAAGCTTTTATAACAGAAATAGGCCGATGTTAAATACACTGACGATCAATTGAAGTGACCCAAGAAAAATTTGCATCAACTTCCAACTCATATATCTTTTGATACAAGAATCGCAGAGCCATAAATCTTGTTAGGTGATGAACGTTGAGCTATGTTTTTCTGCCAAAGTTTGAGGTCGTGCATGGAGTGTCCCAAACCGTTTTCGGATATCACAATATAGTAATTTTGTACCCTCATTCATTGCGTTCATTTCCATTTTTGATTGATTGTGCTAACTTAATTGTTGTTGATTTTTTGAGAATTTTTATACAAGACATTTTTTTACTTTAAATGCTTACTTTGTTTAATGTTTACAATTAAATCTTACACGTACATAATACACAAATAGAAATTCTTAACATTAAATGTCAATAACGAGTTGGTCCACCTCTTGCTCCTATAACAGCTTGATACCGTCTGGGCATACTGACCATGCAATTATCTACAATTTGCTGATCCACAAGAGGCCATTCCTCTGAAACCACTCGGCGAGCAGGAAGGCCATACCATTCTTGTGATATGTTTTTCGAAAAAATTGTTTACTAATCGAGCACGATGTGGTCTTGCATATATAGAAATTCAGGGTCTCTTTGATTCGCAAAAGGCAATACAATAGGCCGCAAAATTTGATGGAGGTACCTATCCCGCGCATTCACAGTTTCATTTGCGAAAACTATCAATTCAGTTCTCCCCCCTGTCAAAAAGTCACAAAATGTACTGTTGTCACAGATTAACTATACCAGATGTGAATGTAAGCGTGGCGGCCTGTCCAACTGTCCCCACTACTTCCATCCTCATATATGCGGAGGGTTTAGTACGAGAGCATTATCGTGACAGCGTGTAGCAGAGTTTACGGCGATATATTGTTAGTCCGAGCGTTCGGATTTTAAATGTCAAAATAGTGTCATACGAGTTTGTTGGTGTTAACTAAGTACGTATTTGCGTTATGGCAGGATATAAGTGCATAAGCAAATGTTGTACATCTGATAATAAGGACACAACATTTTTCTCGCTACCTACAGATTCATCAAGGCATGTATTACCAATCTTCATTTATATATACAATTTTTGTAAACAATAAGTACCTATGTACTATGTAATGCTACTCACAGCAAGGTTTAGTTTTCACAGTAACAATTCGTGTAAATTATTCAAAAATTTATATTAATAGAACCTTTTCAGTACAAAAAACCAATTTCTGAATACGGATATAATTTTATAGTATTTGTTGTAGACGTGAAGCGTGGCTGAAAACCGCTAAAAGAGAGGACTTACTAGACAAAACGAACTTTAAGAATTACCGAATATGTCGAAAACATTTCGAAGAAAAATATATTTCACACAGTGGCAAACATTTATTTTGCAATGCGAAACCTACACTTTTCTGTAACCATATTTGTAAGCTAGTTTCAACAGAAGATTTTGGAGAACCTCCAAAAAAAGTAATAATTTTGTCAGGTAAGTTAGTGTTAATTTAATTCATTTGGGGAAAGTTACAATAACAAACAATAATTATTTGTTATTAGTATAAATGTTGTGTAAATGAAATGACGTCTTTTTAATGAAATATACCGATTTTTCTCTCAATTTACCAGTTTGTTATTATTTCCAGATATTAAGCTTAGTAAAGGAGAAAATTTGTCTAAATATGCCTCAGTAAATATCAATCTCGAAAACAATGTTCTCAACAAAGAATCTACAGGTGCAGGTATGACTGTTAAAAAAAGACGACAAAATTTAGTAAAATACTGTTTACACATGTTCAATTTGAATATTTGCAGACTCAACGGACATGGACACTGCCGAGAATTATTTTTCTTGTTCATTGGAGGACGAGAAAAGATTACTTTCACCAAACGCAGCTACACAAACACCATCCAGCTTCCGTCTTCTTACCAAAGAACATACAGCTACAGGTGAGTTTGTTTAAAAAACCGGCATTATATTAACTACTGTTAATTTGAATTTGAATTTGAATTTGAGAAAATACTGTATTTGCCAACTAAAAGAACTTTGGAAAAGATGACTGAAAATATAATTTTTAAACCTGGTCTTACTGAATATGCTTTTAAATCTATTGCTCTTAAAGTCAAAACTATGTCAGAACTTGATAAATTTTGTACCATCTGCATCGACGAAACCTCTTTGAAGTCCAGTCTTTATTTTAATTTATCTCGAGATGAAATCGTCGGTTTTCAAGATATTGGGGAAGAAGAAAGAGGCGCTACTATAGCGCAGAATGTTGCGGTAATTATGGCACGTGGTCCTTTCCACAACTGGAAGCAACCTATGGGGTATTTTTTTGTCAACACACAGCTTAAAGCGTCAAAAATTCATTCGATACTTAAGGAGTGTGTTCAAAAACTATCGGAAGCAGGTTTATTTGTTCAGGGTTTGATCACTGACATGGGTTCTAATTTCGTACAGCTTGCTAAGCTATTAAATGTTTCCGAAGAAAATCCGGTATTCCAGTTAGGAGATTTTAGTTTAATATATTTTCTCGACACCCCACATTTATTGAAAGCTACTAAAAACAATTCGATGCGCAATTCTTTCCGTTTCGATGATAAAAAAACATCATGGACTTTTGTTGAACACTTCTATAATGAGGATAAGAAACAGCCCTACCCTACAGGTGTGCTCCTAAACTTACCGACTCTCATATATATCCAAATAACTTCGAAAAGATGAAAGTTAAACTATCTGTTCAAGTGTTAAGTAATACCGTTGCCAGTGGTATGTATACCTATTTAAGTTTAGGTGCACTTCCTAAATACGCTTTAGGAACTATCCAGGTTATCGAAAAATTCGACAAATTATTTGATTTGCTAAATGCCTTTGAAATTACACACCCAAATATGTATAAAACTGTTTTTCGTGGTCTAGATTTTCAAATTAGTTTTTTAGGCGAAATGTGGGAATTTTTAAATAATTTAAAGGTATATAATAAAGATAACAAAGATATTACCAAAATATGTAAATTTCGTACTTGTTGGATGACTACTATAAAAGGAATTCAAGTTCTATGGCAACGCCTTTCGCAAATGGGTTTTGCATATTTGAAAACCAGGAGAGTAAATCAGGATTGTTTAGAGAACTACTTTGGAAACATTAGACAACAAGGGGGTAATTCTGTCAATCCCACTCCAATCTAATTTGAAAGAGCTAATAAGAAATTGTTCTGCCAAAGTTTTTTACATTCACATCATATGAACTGTGAGGATGATTTAGGTGTAGTGCTTGTGCAGTTGAAAAATATTGCAAATAACGCCTGTGAAAGTGCATTACAAAACTACGGTCCAAAAAAATCAATTGCCGCTTAAACTATTCCCGATGGTGAATACAGGGACACGAACATACCTACGCAAAATGCTTTTGATTATGTATGAGGTTATTTAATTAAAAAGGCATTAAATATCCACTCATGTAATATTTGTGTACATTTTTCAAAACAATCAAATGAACTTGATAACTCTAAATAACGTATCCAGTATTCCCAACGTCATGACCCATAATGATACTTTATTGCACGAACCGCAAGCAATAGTTGATGCATTTGCTAATTTTTTTCATGATGCGTACTCCACCTCCACGAATTTTTCTTATGATACGGATAGCACTCATAGTAATGCTCCCAGTTTATACATCCCTTATATAACTGAAGAAGATGTATTAAAAGCTCTTAAGAAAACCAAACCTAAGTGTACTGTAGGACCTGATGGAATTCCAGCTTTTTTGCTTAAGGATTGTGCTATTCTAATTGCAAAGCCACTTGCTGTAATTTTTAATTTGTCTATTAAAACAGCCACTTTTCCTGAAGTATGGAAGATATCTAGAATTTGTCCCGTATTAAAAAAAAATGATAGAGGAGCTGTTGAAAACTACAGACCTATAGTAATTTTATGCAATTTTAGCAAACTTTTTGAAAGCATAATATATGATATCTTTTTCAATCATGTTAATTCTCAAATATGTCTCAATCAACATGGATTTATGTCCAGTCGTTCTACTACTAGTAAATTGGTATGTATTACTCAATTTTTAGCTGAACACTTAGATTCTGGAGATCAGGTGGATGTTATTTATACGGATTTTACTAAAGCCTTCGACACACTTGACCACGGTATTTTGCTACGCAAATTATCCGAATTTGGACTAACTGAGTACTTCATAAATTTTTTTGAGTCGTATTTGGTAAATAGGCGATTGACTGTGCAGTATCGTGGTTTCCGGTCTGTCGATATTACAGCAACGTCAGGGGTTCCCCAAGGTTCCGTCCTTGGACCTCTACTATTTAATATCTTTATAAACAATATTGTTGATAATCTACATTGTAGCACTTTGTTATATGCTGACGATCTTAAATTATATACGCCTATTACTGGTCTGGAAGACTGTGCAAAATTGCAAAATGATCTTGTACAACTGTGGTCCTGGTGCAGTGCGAATAACTTACAGTTAAATATATCAAAATGCAATTCAATGACATACTCACGTAAGCAGTATCCAATTAAATTTGTCTACTTAATTAACAATGAAGCGTTGGAAAGTTGTAATCACTTTAAAGATCTCGGTGTTTTGTTCGACCCTAAATTGACTTTTGTTAACCATATCAACCAAATTACTGCTAGTTCCTTCAGAAACTTAGGCTTTGTTTTACGTAACTGTAAAGAATTTAACGAAAATACATTAAAATCTCTCTTTAATTCGTTTGTTAGATCAAAACTTGAATATGCTTCAGTAGTATGGAGTCCTGGTTATGAAACTCATAAAGCTGACATTGAAAAGCCTCAGAGGCGTTTTCTTAAATATCTCTGGTTTAAAAATTTGGGAACTTACCCAGACAGAGGTTTTCCACATTATGAATTGCTGCATAAATTTGGAACGCATGACCTTCACTTACGCCGTATATATTACTCCCTTATATTTCTTTATAAGATTTTAAATGGTAAAATTGATTGCCCTGAAATTCTTAGTTACATTAAATTTCATATTCCAAATCTGCAGACTCGCTCGAATTCGTCTCTATTCTATTTTATAATATATTTTTATTGTTTTTCTCGAGCGCTAGTGGTGGTGCAACTAACTCGCATCCACAAAAATAAATATTAAAATATTAAAGTCTTGTGGTGCAAAAAGCATGCAACGTTACGAGTAGCCGACGGGCCTTTGTCTAATACGTGTGTCGCGGACATGAAAGGCACCGCGCGAAGCATTCGCATCTGATATAGTTAATCTGTGCTGTTGTATAGAAATCCTCAAAAAATCAACAATTAAGTTAGCACAATCAATCAAAAATGAAAATGAACGCAATGAATGAGGGTACAAAATGACTATATTGTGATATCCGAAAACTCCAAGCACGACCTCAAACTTTGGCGGAAAAACATAGCTCAAAGTTCATCACCGTATCTCCAAAAATAAACGAGACAAGAACAAGCAAAATGTGTCGCATATTCTTGAGGCGTATATCTATAATACCTAAAAAGATTTATGGCTCTGCGATTCTTGTATCAAAAGATATATGAGTTGGAAGTTGATGCAAATGTTTCTTGAGTCACTACGTCAGTGTATGTGATTAAAAAAAAACATCAGAATTGAATTTCCGGATCAAGTATTTATCAGGATAACTTTTCCGACATTAAAAAATTTTTTTTTTCTTGTAGTTTTTTTGAGCTAAATCAAATTTAAATATTGTTTTTTTAAGAGTTTCATTTTCTTTTGTTTCCAGATATTTAAAAACAGTTGATTGAAATGAAAACATTGTTTATTTAATTTCAAAAACAACCATTTAGGGAACTCCACATTATCAGTCTAAAACTGTCAGACTTAAATGAATATATTTATGATATGAAATCAAAAAGGGACCGTCCTACTTATGAAATACCACAGGGTCCATAGGTATTAAGTTTATTGCCTATTAAAATAGGAAAGCTGGAAGAAATGGAAGAGTGGTTGAAAGAGAGTTCCGATAACGAAGATTTGCTGGTAAGTTTATAAAATATGAGTACCTATATGTTCTACTTCTAATTTACAATTTTTAGTCACAAAAACTTGGTCGAATTGGAGGTTCTGAATTGGGTGATATAGTTAGAAGAATTATGTATAGAGCCTTTACAAATAAATTGGGAAACTTGTATTCCTGGGAGGCAGAAACTCCCCTTCAAAAGTTTAGAAATTTCGAAAGTGATTTTAAGTAGGTATGTAAAGATATCTTAAAAGCAGGCATACATTTTATATATTTTTTCCTTGTTAATAGAGGCAGTTAGGCTTAATAAATCCGGTAAACATTCAACAGAAACAGAAATTATTAATGTTATCAAGTACTGGCTCGTCCGGTGCAAGGACAGGATGAATAAAGAAGAGAGAAATGAGCAGATATCAGAAGAAAACTCGGAAGAAAAAAATGAAGATGCGCTAAACCAAGTAGATAGAACAATTACTAATTTATTACGGAGATGGAGATGACATCGAGAGGACATATTTATTTGATTTATGAATTTTGTATTGTTTTTTGTTATCTTTATATACAGGGTGATTCGCGAGCCTAATGGCAGATAGATCACTTCAAGGCAAGTATAGATCAATAAGGAAAACATTTTTTGATCACTCGTTAAAAAGATACAGGGTGTTTTATGCAGAATTCAAATAGCTATTCTTCTGCAACGGTTGGAAGTAATCGAATGCAATTTGCCAGTAACATTCCTCTTATCAGAATGGCCTCCTTGGTTTTGACAATCACGGCCCGGACTCGGTAAAAATTTGCCCTTCTCGTTTTTAACAGAAAAGTACCTTTTTCTATCGCACATCTGGACAACTATTAGCAGATTCGGAAAGTTCAGAAAAAATGCTATCAGAATGACTAATCAATTTTGACGGCACACCTAAACTGATTTTGCAAAAAAATCACAAAACAATTTAGTGCATCACGACTAACGCTTTGACCTGGCATTATTTATGGAATAGTTTGGAATATAAAAAAATGTACTTTTCTGTCAAAAACGAGAAGGACAGATTTTTACTAAGTTTGGACCTAAACTTTTCAAAATCAAGTAGGCCATTCTGATATGTCCCAGGTGAGGAATATTACTGGCAAATTTCATTCGATTACCTCCAACCATTGCAGAAGAATAGCTATTTGAATTGTCAGACCAAATGCATAAAACACTCTGTATCTTCTTAACGAGTGGTCAAAAAATGTTTTCCTTATTAATCTATACTTGCCTTGAAGTGTTCTATCTGCCATTAGGCTATGGGCTCATTGCTCGCGAATCACCACATACAAAGAAACACATCGAGCTTTGACTAAACGAAAGGGTTCGTGAAAATCGGAGGATGATAAAATATTTAATAAATATGATTATTTTTCTTTCTACGTAAGAATTGGCATTCCGGGGTCATGATGAAACAACGGGTTCGGATAAATAAATAATAAATAAATAAATACACCACATGTAATTACGACCCCCTTTATCCCAGAAGGCTGAGCCTTGTGCGGGAGGGGGCTACACATTTAAAGACAAGGGACACAAATCCAATATCCGTGTATAATGGAAAAATCCCTCTCACAGTATTTTCCATTGCCACGACCGGGATTCGAACCCGGGACTTTTGGGTGAGAGGCAGGTACTCTACCATCTCGACCATCAGTCATACAATCAAGGTAATTTTAAAGAATAGGCTAAATTTGCTGCCACTCTTGATGAAAATTTCAATAAATTTGTAGATCCTTCCGTCTCTTCCGTTTCTACAGGATTATCAAAAACAATTGAGGGGTCCAATGCATAAACCGGTTAAGTCCATTTTTCGGTTAAAATCAGTTAAGCACATATTCTTGCACGGTTTTAAGTTTTGAATCTTCCCGTGCATAAAACAGCTCTCTAATACAATAAAATACGGCTATTGCGATGTGTTGTACGTTGCGGTCTTTTTAATACTTTGCAAAAACCAGTCAAGTCCTGGACTTGACTGGTTTATATATTGTATAAAATACAAAACTTATCACCGAAAGATGAAAATAAATTATATAGTGAAAGAAGAATGCTTAAGAAAAATAAATTTGAACATGTTTTGACCCTGGCAAAACACTATGTGCCACAGTATGACCTGTGATTTTATCACGACATTGACCAATACCACAAAGCCTTTCAACCAGACATTAATCAAACTTCAGCGTCAGAATTTAGCGTCGATGAATAAATAAAAATATTAAAATATGATTTAGAATGTTTAGTTTAGGTTTCTAATTATTGTTTA
This sequence comes from Rhagium mordax, assembly GCA_963680705.1. NCBI lineage: Eukaryota > Metazoa > Arthropoda > Insecta > Coleoptera > Cerambycidae > Rhagium > Rhagium mordax. Next base: position 45,856,833 of record OY796656.1, read on the forward strand.
TTCTGTTATAAAAATATATATGTTCCATTATCATACTTTTATTTTATTTTATGTACTGCACCCCAAAAAATGAAAATACTTTGCATAAAACAGTCAAGTCCATTGTTTTTTGCTTTGTATTTCGGTTGTTTTTTGTCTTCTCAGCTTAAAATATCCAAAAATTACATATCCATGATCATCTGTAATTGAAATACTACTCACAAATATAAATACCTAACTCATTTCACTGTAAAACGTTTTTTAGCTCTCCTCAACATTTTGGCCAAATGAACTTGACAGGTTTATGCATTGGACCTCTCAATTCAAAATGACCTAATAGATTTAATAACGAAAGTATTAATGGAAAAAATTCATAATGAAATTAATAGCGCTACTTGTTTTTCGTGGGAAATTGACGAAACCATAGATATTTCTTGTTTTTCTCAATTGTCTGTTATTTTTTCGTTTTGTTCACGATGGTAAAGTTACTGAACGGTTTATGGGTTTTTTTGATGTTAGTGGAGGTCGTACTGCAAATGACATAATAATATTTAATGTTATGTTGCAACATTTTAGTAATTTTAATATTGAACCAAAATTAATTGGGCAAACATGCGATGGAACTGCGGTGATGGCGGGAGAACTTAATGGTTTACAAAAAAAGTTAAATCAATTGCTCCTCAAGCACTTTTACGCATTGTTACGTGTATAAGTTAAATTTAGTGTTACAAGATTCATGTAAGAAAATTAAGGAATGTAGAATATTTTTCTCTAGCCTGTCGGAATTTTTAGCTTTCTTCACAAAATCTAGTAAACGTACTAATCTTTTAGATACAATTTGTAAAAAAAGACTACCGAGTAACGCAGAAACCCGCTGCAACTTTAAATCGCGCTCTGTAAATACTATATTCAATAATAGAACAAATTTAATAGAAGTTTTTGACCGCATAATTGACAACGTGGACCAATTGTAACGAACGAATTCTGGCACTTTTAGCCACTTTAAAAAAATTACGAAATGATGATATTTATTTTATAAATATTTCGTCTGACGTTAAAAAAATTCCAGATGTGTTGCCTCCTTGTACTAAACGACGTAAAACTGATTTTGACAATTTACATTCGATTCTTTACCTATGAAACGGTTATTTTTAGAAATTTTGGATTTGCTTATAAATCAGAAAGAAATACGATTTAACTTCTCTACATTTTTTGGAATTATTAAATCCCACTAAATTTGACGTGTTTAGTCGTAATTTCCCAGAAAATCTGTTTAAATCTTTTATAAATAATTATCAATCGTTTTTGATAGGGAAAAATTAAAAAGGGAATTGGCAAATTTTATGCTGCGATAAATCTATTTTCGGTAGTTCTTCAACTATTACCGACAGAATTTATTTATAAAAACGATATTGTCAAAGATATTCCCGAGACATATAAATTGTCAGAAATACCATATCCCAGTCGCGTTTAACTAATTTGCCAATGATAGCAATTGAACGGGGAGTAATCAAGCAATTGATGAAGGAAGTCTTTGACCTGACCAGGGTCTTTGATACCCTTAATCCTAAAATTCTAGCAAACAAGTTAGACCGGATGGGTATCAGGGGCACTGTGAAGGACTGGATAATATCTTTTGTCACGAACAGAAACTTTGTTGTAAAAGTAAGTGAGGAATGGTCAAACTCTGTTGATGTGGAGCTCGGAACCCCTCAGGGGAGTGTTTTGGGACCGTTGCTGTTCCTGCTGTACATAAACGACCTGCCACAGTTCATAACTTGTGGCAGGTTGTTTATGTACGCAGATGATACCACAGTTTTTGTGTCCGGGAAAAATGTGGATAAAATTAAGGTACAATTGAACCAATTAGTGCAACAATTTAATGCCTGGTGCCAAAAAAATCATTTAATCATTAACTTTGATAAAACTGTCATTGTTGAATTTTCTAGCAATTTCAGAACATATCCAACAAATCTTAATTTTAATATAAACAATAAAGACCTTGAAATGGCAAACAGTATAAAATTTTTAGGTACTTATCTGGACAAATTTATCACATGGATCGATCACATCGAGTTTGTGTGTGCCAGACTGAATAAGTCATACTATGTTATTGTCTCATTAAAAAGCTCATTGAATGAGCATTCTTTGTTAAATATATACTACGCGATGGTATATTCCACTTTATCATACAATATAGTGTCATGGGGCCAGGCAACCAGCGTCCATCGTGTATTCATTCAACAAAAGCGAATTTTAAGATTAATATGCGGTCTGACGCCGCGTGAATCATGTAGACATACGTTTAAGAAATACAACATACTAACGTTGGTTTCTATATATCTCCTGAACCTTATGATTTTTGTTCATGATAACCTATCAATTTTTACGAAAAGTAGGGAGGTACATGAGTATCCTACTCGACAAAATAATAATATATATATTACTAAATTTTACCATAGCTTCTACAAAAAGTCCCCTTATCTTGCAGGATCAACTTATTATAATATGTTGCCCACTGACATGAAAAACCTACCTAAAACCAAATTAAAATCGAGCTTAAGATATATGCTGGCTCAGAATTCTTTTTATAGCCTAGAGGAATTTACCAATTATGCTCATGCTTATTTTAAGTAAGTAGTAAGATTGATTATTTTAAATTTGACTGTTATATTGCATTATGTAGTAGGTATGTTATATTGTAATGCTAATACATTTGTTGTGACTCTCAAATATTTATGTTGTGGAGTATGTACACATACTCTTTATCTTGACTTACCTTATTCATATTGTAAATGACAACAAAGGTCAATAAAGTATTGTATTGTATTGTATTGTATTGTATTGAAGAAACCTTTTATAATAAAATTATAGATGATTTTGCAACAACAAATCCCCGTATAATCGATTTAGTATACAAAAACGAATAATTGAAATAAATTCACATGTTTTCTTAGGGTTTTTACTTTCCATTACATACGTATAATATAGTAAAAACGATGTTATTTTATTTTAGAGAATTTATTTTGTTTGTTTATTTTGATTGTTTCTTTCAAGAAACTATTTTACGTTATCAGACTTTGTTGAGAATAAAAGTTTTGTTTTTATTACGTTTCCAATCTTCTTTTCAATTCAAATAAATTTCCGTTACTATATTTTTTTTTCAATTTTTTCAGATTTTTTGTTTTATTTTCTGAAAATCACTCCTATCTAACCTTTAATAATATCCAACCTCCTTTACCCTTCCTGGCAAGAATGCTTTAGATCTCCTCGTTGGTTCTTGCTGGACAATTCAATTTTTTTGCTATTGTTTCATATGCAGCCCTTGTAGGAAAGTGTTAATGGCTTAACATTGATCAGGTATACGATACGTATTTCTTTACTGTTGCAATTTTAGTCCCAATATCTGTTCTATTTAGGAAGTGGCAAAAAAATTAAGTCGACTGACTAGAGCCTAACCTCACCTAACCTAAGCCGACGACAAACGTCCAGTACCCTCCTGTATTCCTTAACATTCCTTATTATAGGTACTGACCACATGAAACAACAAACAACATAAAAAAATCGAAAATGTGTTTTCGAAATCTTTTTTTTAAGGTATTTTTAATTTTCCTAACTTTTAATTTAAGACCACTTGACCTTGAGTAATAAAAAATTTTCGCCTTGCGCCGCTTTTTTTTTTGGCTTAACCATTGAGATATAATATAATATCTCAATGGGCTTAACCGACCCGTCTCTTCGAACCACGAGCCGCCACTGCCTGGTAAAGACGGTAAGGACAGAGCTGTCGAGGTTAAAACACAAAATGGAACCTATTTACGTTCTATTACTAAATTGGCTGTGTTACCGATTTATAATTAGTTTTTCTTTTTATTGTAAATACGTAATTGTTTATAATGTGTAGTTTTAAGGTCTTAATTTTTAAAACAGAATTTTTAAGTCTTATTGTAATGGACTTTTGCAGTCCTCCTTTTTGAAATGGACTTTCGCAGTCCTCCTTTTAAAATTGACTGTTCAGTCACTGTTACTGTAATGTAATATATGTGCGCCCTGCCGTTCCGGCATCACTGTGAGTAGTTGTAAAATATAAGGATTTTGGTGATTTTTAATTATGCAGTCTAAAAATAATTTCCCTTTATGTAGGTTTCATACAGATGTGTCTACAGCGTTGTTTCTGCAATATTTAATATTTTGAGGTAATAGAGTGTAATATTTACATCACAGATCTCAGGAATTTACTAACATGAGGTATAACTCTTATATGATTTTGGCGTAATGTTTTGCATGCTTTTTCCGAGTTATTTGATGTAAAGTCAAATGATTTTGTGGCAAATTAGGTTTAAAGCAGTTTGATGCAACCTGAATCGACATCAATGGCTCGAATTAAGGGCTTTAATAGAGAAAATGTTTTCGTTTACTTTGATTTACTGGAGAAAATTGTGGACGATCATAAATTAGATGCTACAAAAATTTACAGCGTCGACGAATCAGGATTTTCAACGGTGCAAAAGAAGATCCAGAAAATTTTGGCCCTTAAAGGCAAAAACCAAGTAGGAACTGTATCTAGCGGCGAAAGAGGTGTGAACACTACAATCGTATGTTGTGTAAGTGCTTTTGGATTGTATGTACCTCCAAGTATTATTTTTAAAAGGAAAAGGGAGTCTGCCGATTTAAAAGTAGATGCACCACCAGGAAGTGTAGTAACAAATTCCGATACTGGCTACATAAATAGCGATTTATTTGTACAATGGCTAAAACATTTCAAATCTTTTGTAAAACCAACAGTTGAAAATAAAGTGCTCCTTCTGCTTGATGGGCACAGTACGCCTTCCAGGAATTTAGAAGCTCTAGAACTGCCATGCGATAGTGGTATAATTTTGCTACAACTGCCTGGACACACTACACACCGTCTACAGCTTTCTTTAAACCCTTAGAAACTTTCTACACACAAGCAATTGAAAAATGGTTAAGAAGTAATCCAGGACTTTACGTTACACAATACCAGGTTTGCAGTTTGCTTTTGGAAGCTTATGCAATAGCTGCCACTGTAGAAAATTCTATAACTGGTATTAGAGCAAGTGGTGCATGGTAGATAGAAATTTTTCAAAGACTATCATTTCGCGGGTCCGTGCACTCGAGGAAACCTTGCACGAACAGGGAGCTGAAAATTTGGAACCTGAAGAACTGCATGGTTTTGTTGATATAAATTATTCAATAATGAGTGTGAGCGAGCTCTCAAATGGGGAAAAATCTAGAGCTCTATTTATATGTATCTATTCACGAGATAGCTCCTGTTCCAAAGTGTTCTTCACAAGTTTCTATTTATTTCTATTTAAAAAGCTCAGAGTGCTGCAATTCTTATGAGTAGCCCGTACAAAAGAGAACTTGAAGACAGTAAACAGAAGCAAAATTATAAAACAAAGCCAGTCACCAGAAAATTGGAAGTATTGTCTCCAAAGAACCACGTGAAAACCAAACCTGTTACTCCTTTTGAACCACAATATTCCACCTCGTTGTGTGAGACAACTGCCTTGAAGGATATGATAAGATGTCATATGTGTACAATACTGTACAACTTGGTACCATGAAAGTTGCACCCAATGTAAACCAGGGTCTAAAAAATATAATTGCGATTCTTGTAAATAATTAAAAAATAAAATTCAATACAAAATATACCTACCGATTGGTTTACTTTCTTGCGAATAGGGTGGAGTTTAGCCACAGTAACTACTCTGACACTCAACCCTTCGTACTTAAAATATTACTACCTAAATATAGAGAGGTAAGTACAAAATTTTCCATACCAGTCTGTTATATTGTACCGATGCACATAGTTTACAATTATGTTTTTATTTATTACATACGACGTACAAATATTAATATTGTCTAAAAGTTATTTGTGGCATCTTTCAGTTATTTCTTTCTGTTCTTATTTTGGATTTACTGCCACACTTCTGAACATTACCCAGACAATCTAAAAAATATCTGGATTTTTTTAAAAGTAACCTTTCCGCCTCCTGTGACTTTACGTCGAAGGAGCAGTTAAAGGTTGGCTTAATGATGTTTCGCAGACGTTTCGGAAACTAAATCTATTTACTTTTTCAATGCTAATAATCTTTCTCTTGTGTAATTCGTGAAATTACACAATTTTAATGTTTATATCATAACCATAGATACTTACACTCACTATGCTCACAGAAAAGTTGATTAGATTAGATATTCAAGTTGCTAAGTTCTTTTATCATCGGTAACCATATTGTACAACAATATACAGAATAATTACACATTTGTCTTCATTTAGTAAAATTATATTAGAAAAAATGAAATTGAAAAATAAAAAATTTGTGAACACGCTTTCGAAAACGGACATACAATAAATTGGGATGGAGCAAATATTTTAACAAAAGAACCGGACAGTAAAAAGAGAAAAATTAAAGAATCTGCAATAATTTTACTAAATGAAGACAAATGAGTATCAAATTATTCTGTAGATTATTGTACAATATGATTACCGATGATAAAAGAAGAACTTAGCAACTTGAATACCTAATCTGATCAACTTTTCTGTGAGCGTAGTAAGTATCTGTGGTTATGATATAAATAAATACACCACATGTAATTACGACCCCCTTTATCCCAGAAGGCTCTAGAAGAGCCTTGTGCGGGAGGGGGCTACACATTTAAAGACCAGAGCCGCTTTCCAGTAACTTTCTTGAGTTACTCAGAGCAACTCAGGAGTACGCCTCAACTACTCTACACCGTTCCAGTACATCCGAGAGTAGTAGGTGTGTACTCCTGAGTTGCTCTGAGTAACTCATGAAAGTCACTGGAAAGCGGCTCAGGGACACACATCCAATATCCGTGTATAATGAAAAAATCCCTCTCACAGTATTTTCCATTGCCACGGCCGGGATTTGAATAATGGGTCACTTATTTTTTATCTAAGACATCTTGTAAAATGAATTTGCCCAATTTATTGGGTTTTTGATTTCAACATGTCCGGGAGTCAAATACGGGTGGCTTTACATAAAAGCGTTCGAGAGACAAAAATTTAGAGCTCTCAAACTAAACGGTGTGAACTATCATGCTAGAATGTGCATTCCCAGACACCTTTTTTCCCCACTTTTCTTGGTGGTTGCAAAAAATAGACTCTACGTATAACGAAGATCATCTCCAAGATGCTGATATAAGGTACAAACAGAAAAGAAATGACAAAGAGAAAAGTAGATCATCACCAGAAAATACTACAGTAATAATGTTAGATTTGCAGAAGCGTCTTGCCACCCGACCCAACAATCAAAGTTTTCACTTTTCTTTCTTTCTTTAATTGTGGATGCTTAATCTAACAATTTACGATGCAACTAAAAAAATCGTACTGCATGGTATGGGATAAATCTACCATCAAATAATATTTTCTATAAACAAAGTTTTAATGATGCTGAAAATTTCAAAGCTTTAAATGTCTCCAGATAAGCAAGAACTCAGATCCCACTGCCTGACCAGTTACCTGATTTGCACGATAATCCAAAAGGAATCACAAAAAAACATGAGTGCTTAATAAGAAGTTTGGAGAGGATTCCGTTCCAATTTCACGATTTATTCAGAAAAATACCAATGTTTAAAAAAAAATTAGATGACGGCTCAGATGAGAGTGACAGTAATTAAAACACTTAGTTTGTTTTTTATTAATTGGAGAATATTGATTTTGTTTGTTAATTAAAGAAAATAAATTTTGTGTGGTACTTACGACTTTTATTTTGTGTTTACCTGTCCATATGAGTAGGGGTGAAAAGTCGTAACTCCCAAAATCAAAGTTCAAGTTAACATTTTTACATCAAATTATTGTGTATTGAAAGATCTCACTAAATCTAAATAATATTAATTAAAGTAATTATATCAAATATATTAGAATTATAATCAAAACTTAATTAGTTTATCGTTTTCACTTCTTTTGCCAATTTCTCAAAGTTTAAGTTAATGGATATACATCTGTTTACCGCTATGGTATAGAATTATATTAGACCAACACCACGCAGGTAAAAATTATTTACATCGCGGAAGAAACGAAACGATACGCAAAATAAGAAACAAATATAATTGGCCAGGTTTACCTAAAGACGTTGACATTGTGAAACCTGTCAGAAATCCAAAGTTTGTCGTAAAAACCTTACTGGACTATAGAAGACTGGCGAAATGTCTTATTTTCAGATGAAACCAGAATTGGCCTTCGTTCAGACGACCGGTGAATTCGAGTTTTGAGAGGTGGTGGGAGACAGGCTAGACTCGCTGTTGCCAAATGTGTCCCCAAATACAAAGGAGGAACTGTAATGTTTTGGGGTGGAATTACGATGGATGAGAAAACTCCTTTACTTCCCATAAGACAAAACTTAACGGGTCCTACGTATGTTGATTTAATTCTAGGACCCATAGTAAGAAACTGGAGAGGCGCTTTTGGTGAAAAACTTTTATTTATGCACGATAATGCACCTCCTCGTACAGAGTCGCCACACATTTTTTGGAAACAGAAGGTGTGACTGTTTTACAGTGGCCTAGTTGTTCACATGACCTTAATCCCATAGAACACTTATGGGATATGATTAAAAGAAGGATTAGAGCTCGAGTCAATAACCCTGGCAACACAAACCAACTGATCCAAGCAGCCTTAGAAGAATGGGAAAATCTTCCCCAAGAAAATATTAATAACCTAATCGAAAGCATGCCTCGTCGAATTCGCGCATGTATTGAGGCTAGAGGTGGCAACACTGATTATTAAATTAACAAAAAATGATTATTTGTTTCTTAAATTCCCTATTACTTTAAAGTTTTTGTTTGAGAAAAAGATACGTTTTATGTTTCGCGTTATTGCAGAACTAATTTAAAAAGTTGTTTATTTTTTCAATAAAAGTGGTTTGCATACACCTCTATTTATTTTCTATCAATTTTTCTTTTCTTTAAATTTGATCAAATAGGAGAAAATGGGTGTCTCCATATAAGTTTGGTTGTATGCGCATTAGCAAATTGGATCGAGGTGAAAAGTAATTTCAATTTGGTAGTTACAAAAGAAAAATACTACACTGCTAGAAATTTATGTGATATGTTGAATGATAATGATAATTATTTGTATTTTAAATTTCTGAACCCTATCTTGCACAAATTGAACATTAATAATTTAAATTTTCAAAGAACAAATTTAGATAAGGTAAGGTAAGGTAAGTAAAGCCTTTGTTGATTTAAAAAAATAGTTTTTACTTATATGTAGAAAAATTTATAAAGCAACGTTTATAAATTTGGGAGTAAATACTTATAAAATAAATTATAAACTGACACGATTGGACATAGATCGATTTTGACAGAGATTCTATCAGAGTTTGACAAATTGTAATATTTCTACTGAAAAACTGAGAGTGTTGGAATATAAAATGTTTATTATCTTAAATGTTTGTGTTATGAACTATCCATTCGATTACCAATTAGTTTTTACCCTTTTAAGAAATTTAAAAATGTATGCCCTGAAATTACTTTGTCAGATAATGCCCCAGTTTAAAGAATCACTGTTTTTAAGTGAACTCGTTAACGTCAATATAATAATGGGAATAGTTGGATTGCAATAGATAAAGTTACTAGACGTTGTATGGACACTTTTACCTGGGTTTCATGAAGTTTCAAGTTTCATGAAGCGACTCCTGTATCTCAGAAACTCCTGATGCAATTTGATTTTAAATTTGGGTGATTCTGTCATAGAAACTATTCAGACTATCATTAATTCGGAACTATAATAATCAATTTTAGAAGCTCAGCAGGAGTCGATGAACATCAGAGAGGAGGTAAACCGCTGGATTGAACTCAGTCAGCGTATACATTTAACTGCAAAAAAAAAGATATTATTCTATACATATAGTATTAAACGGAATTTTCATGGGTTATTTTTCAGGCAAAATTGTAACTATAGTGCCAAAACGTAAAATTAAAGAAGTCATTTCCCACTATCACGACAGGACAGGTTATCCAGGCAGAGACAAGACTTTCAGATGTATAGCTAAAACATATAAATTTTCGAACAGGAAAGATACATAAATAACTGTATAATATGTAAATCAGTTAAAGGCAGGCAAATTCAACCCAAAGCTCCATGTAGAACACAGAATTCTATCTATCCATTCCAAATGCTAAGTATTGATCTTTTAGGCCCTTATAAGAAATCACAATCAGGAAATAGATTTATGATAATGATAGAAGATATATTTACAAAATGGATTGAGGCGCAGGATTTCCCAGGGTTAGTGGTGAAACAATAGTAAGATTTTTAGAAGATAATATTATTTCAGGATTTGCCGAAAACCATATTTAGTGATCAAGGTGAACATTTCCAAGGAGTTTGGTTTACACAATTCTGTCTAAGAAATCATATCGAAATTATTTATACCCCTATTTATCATCAACAATCGAATCCAGTAGAAAGACAAATACAAGAGGCTAAGAAGATATTACAAGCCTGATGTTCAGGCAACCCGAAGATACTTGGGATTTATACGTTGTTCAAATGCTTTAATCTTAGAACTCGTAAAAATGCTTCTACCGGCTATACTCCTAGTTATGCCATGCTGGTTTTCGATATTGCAGAAGCAGGGGAATGGCAAGTAGAAACTTATATACAAGCCAGTCAGAAACAAATCAATCGTCCCGCATTAGTCAGAAATATTAATCAAAATTCCCAGCAATATAGACAAAGATATGCACCTAGAGTATCGGTTACTCCAATAGTTATAGAGTAGAAGATGGTTAATAATATGAAAAAAGATAAGCAAGCATTCGTACCCGCATGGACAGGGCTGCACGAACTAGTTAAAAACGTATCAAATGAGGTATATATAGTTAATAAAACTGTACATCAATCAAAATTGCACATGGATAATATTAGAATGGCGCCTCAAGAAAATGTAGAGTTCAAGTCGAGTAAAGATTCTGGTAGCAGTTCGGAAATGGATTCGTCCGAATCGTTATCCCCTTCATCCGATGAAAAACCAACAACAATAATAGTGCAAATACATAATGCTCCAGCAGCTCACGAAGTAGCAAGAGAACGAGAGTCGCCATCAGAGGTCTCATTAGCTGAAGATGACGATGATCTGCAACATGCTGTTTCGGAAGCTGCTTTTTCTATTACTTCTGATTTATCGCTTCCAGTTTCCATTGTCCCAATTTCAAATATTCAACCTTTCGACTCAGATACAGAGCGAAATTTAATCATTCCTTTAACCTGATATAGACAGCCATCTCATACTACCATACCTGATATAGGTCGGCAAGTAATTATTTCCTTATTGTCTGTTACCTCCACGAGGAACTAATCATTTTCAAAGTTTAAGTCCACAAAATTCCAAATTTATTTCAAAAAGGCGTCCCGTAGAGGAGTCTAACTTCTGCTGTCAACGCGCATAAGTCCAAGAAACATAATGTTAAAGAATGTTATGTGTAGCTAAACTGAAAAACCATACCGATTCGAAAGCATCCTTGTAGTTTTAACTAATACGTACTGATTTTATGTTCACAGTTTTTGAACATAAATAGATACCCAGATGAATGCGAGCCCAGCAGTCCAATCCTAGAGATAAGTCCTATTCAATGTTGTCATTTCAAATTCCTGTGCTAATGGTACACCAGAGCTGGTAAGTGGTGTATTCCAGTCGAAGAAGCCAGCCAGCAGTCAAGAAGCCATATGCCTTTCATGGATGGACTTCAACTGCAAGATTGGACGAAGATAGAAATCAGAAGCATGAAGACAGCGAACGAAGATTATCGTGAATGCAAGACTAAAGATACGAAGAAATAAGACAGTGAATAGAGACACTATTTGTCTTTCATAAAAATTGTTCATTATTTTTATTTTATTGCTTCAACAATATTTCTGTAATAATATTAGGTAACCATGAGGCCGAAAATATCCAAATTTAAAAATATGCATTGTAAAATTTCTACTTTAATCAGATATATTATGTGGCCAATAATATTGATAAATTGTAGTGTAGTATTCTAATATCCAAGATATAACCATTATACTATATGAGGGCCAAATTAAATGGGACCCTAATTCTTCTTGTAATAATTTCTTTATTACTCAACGGTTGTTTACCATTTTTGGGTATGTCGGACTTAAAACTATCCGAAATGAAAGCCTGGTTCAAATGTACCAGTATTCAACTGTGTTCAAATGAATTATTGTAACTCAGGTGTTTGTAATTATTTTGTTTTTGTGTTAACTAGATATTTTAAGACTTTCATTTATTTTCGTTTAAGCTTTGCATATTTAATACAAATTGTTACTATTTCTTTGAGTAGTTATAAGAGTTGACGAATAATAAATTGTGTTTTTGATTTTAGTGTCCGCTTAATTAAAATACGCAATATTGCTACATTTGAACCAGGCTTTCATTTGGGATAGTTTTAAGTAGAACATACCCAAAAACGGAAAAAAATCGTTGAGTAATAAAGAAATTATTACAAGAAAAATTAGGGTCCCTTTTAATTTGGCCCACAGTGTATGTATTACTGCAGTTACGTGTATACCATACCCAAAAAAGCCCTTGTTAATATGAAACATTTAATAAATAACCTTATCCTATTCCGTCCTTTTATTTGTAATATTAATTAGACAATAAGTGGTGACCAAGTTGCAAGCAAAAGTCAATGATGAAATAAAAGATGAATCAATAGAAAAGTCCTCTTATCGTCACATTATAGATCAAAGGAGAAATAATGTGTTTCAAATAATATTAATTTTGTTTTTAAAATAGTCAAGAACTACAAAGTTATGACTATCATCATAAAGCGATCAATAATACTGTCAGTAATACTGTCAATATTCAATCATTCTCAGTCACTATTTAAACGCCTACACACGAACAGTATTATTGTCAATATTTTGTATCAGTACCTAGCTTTGAGGACAAAGTGTTTTGCTGTAATAGATGAGGCCTTTGCTTTTGATTCGACAGTTTCTCTCTGATTATTGGCCTTACAAGCTAAGTGTTTTGGTCGAATAAACATTTATTAAAACCTTACTTAAAAAATCTAAATAATGCCCGACAAGAATTTAATAAGAGATTGTCATGAAGTGGAGTTGTAGAGAATGAGTTTGGAATATTGGCCGTCATATTTGGGGTTTTTCAAAAGGCAATGAGCCTTAGACCAGAAAAGGCCAGTAGAATACGTGAACATATAAAAAGTTTTCCAGTCACTGATAGTCATTATTGCAGAAAAAGTTCAGCAAAACAATATTTAGAAGCCTCCTTAAGCATCCAGAAGATGTATATGGATTATATAGAGACTGGTGCAAAGATCAAAATAAAGATTATGATAGTCTATACTTATATATACATTAAACATATCTTTAATTATCAATTCAATATGGCTTTTTTAGACCTAAGAAAGACCAATGCGACTTTTGCCTTAAATTTAAAAATACTTCGGAAGAAGAAAAGCAAAGAATGCAAACTGCAAATGAAAAACATTTAGATAACAAGATACTTTCTAGGGAGAAAAAGACGAAGAATAAGGACACGGCCACTGGTTCCACAAATTTTTGCGCAGCAGTTTATGATCTGCCAGTCAGTGTTACTACAAGAGAAAACTTGCAGTTTATAAATTTGACTGTGTATGATCTGGGAAATTTAAAGAGTCACTGTTTTATGATGCACGAGGCAACTCCTGCTCGAGGTTGTTGTGAAGTGGGAAGTTGCATACTAAAGTTTGTTAGAGAAAAGGTGGAAATCGGTGTCAAAGAATTTGCATCCTTTTCTGACAATTGTGGGGGTCAGAATCACAACAGATATATTTATTGGATATACATGTACTGCTCTCATCAATACCAAGTGAAAATTACATATAACTTTCTAGAAAAGGACCACACCCAGAACGAGGGGATTCAGTACATAGTACAATTGAGCGAGCCTCGCGCCACAAAGATGTTTATGTTCCCGAACAGTGGTACACAATTGCTAGAATAGTTTGAAAAATCATCCCTACTGTGTCACGAAGATCAGTTAAAAAGATGTGTTTGATCTTAAGAAATTATTGAACGAAACAACCAAAAACTGGGACAAAGATTCCTTCGGCAACAAAATTTTGTGGCAGAAAGTTAAAGTCGTGTGTACTAGTCCAGAACATCTCAATAAAATCCTACTAAAATATAATTATTCTGAAAAATATTTAATACTAGATACGAATGAAAAATCTAGAAAAAAATTGGTTGATGTAGAAAATTATCACCTAGTGCAGCTCAGAAATTCATCAATTTCAATTCAGGTTATAAAATCAAAAAATTCGATCTCTTGTGTAATGAGAAAGTTATACCAGAGGGGTAAGGTAAACGCACCAGATATCGTCATTGGCCCAGTGCCCGTCACAAATCGCTAGTTCTGCCTAATATAAGGGTAATATTAAGCATCTGCTGCCATCTAGATGTACAGTCATTATTTAGTTCGAAAGTTCCATATTGAGACTTTATGATTTGTTTACATTAGTTAATATAACAATGGCAGCACTGTTGTGTTAATCTCTTGCAATAAGTAGTGTGCGCGGACGTTACGATTTGACGTGATTGCTTAGTGGTTATCTTAAGGTAAGAGCACAGTTTGACAACTGTATTATATCAGGCCTCGTCTCGTAAATAACTCAGTTATGTAGTTTCCCCATAGACATAGGATATATAGACTAAGTGACAGTGCTTAGTAGTATCCGAGACATATCCAAGACATATTTATTATGCTGATCTCTTTCTACTATTATTACCTCAGGCTAGCGTTATCTCTCTCTCTTTTCTCGACGATCAAAGTGGGAGAAATACAAATTTATTACATGGAACGGATTTGCCACAATGTTATAACAGGGGCGGATCAAAGAATTTTCGAGCCCGAGGCGATAAACATTTTCGGACCTCTTTAAAAAAAAGAACATAGAAAATAAACATTTAATAACAAATAAATGTTACCGTGTACAAAATCTTCTATAAAAAGAGAAAAATCTAACAATATAAGCAACATAAACTCTCATATCTCAATGTCATACTGCTCTTCGATGCAGCCTTAAGTTTTTTTTGTGGCAAATATTATATATTCATATACCCTTATTTTGGGGATAATGCCAACGTTAAAAAAGTAAAGAAATAATAAAAATGATTCAAGGTATATAGTGTTTTTTTTGGGGCAAACTGTTGAAGTTTGCCTAATACTACACTATCGATCTGATCTACTGTATGTTTTTAGCGTTGGCATTATCTCCAAAATAAAGGTATATTAGTAATTGGTATTATATATGATGGGTGTCCGGAGACTCCGAGTACTATGAGTCTAGTCTAAGGTTTTGCTTATGGGCTCAAGCATCTGGCACAACGGTGTTTGATTCTCTGACCCGGTCGTTCATTTTTTTCATTTAATATCAGACATGCCATCAATATGTTCAAAGGATATTTTAAGGCACTTCAACATGCTTCTTTCAAGTTTTGAGGGGCAATTGAAAAAATATAATTATAACAGTTATTTTATTGGTTTAATGTAAAACTAATATTAACAATAAATTAATACAAGAGAACATGCATTTTGTACATATGTAGTAAAAACAATAATACTGGCATACATTAATAGTTATTTATGTATCAAGGCATTAAAGTTCATCTTTTTATCATGAATGTGGAGCTTAGTTGCCGCCGAGGCCCGTAAGGCCGAGACAAATAATCCACATGAGTGATAAAAAGGAATTTTAATGCTGAGGTGCATATTACATTTTTTTTTAAATCCAGAAACTCTAGAATTAAGATTAATTATACTCTGTCTGATGAGAGATTGCAGTGGTGGGCGTGGCTTGGGCGGAGAGCGGTTTACTCAGCTATCAAAATTTTTATAAAGCGTGGCAATGAAATTCAAATTATTTTAACTGCCGCAGTTTAAGTCTCAACTTGTACGTGCTGCACCATTGTTGAGGGGCTCCTATTGGATATATTATTCATCTATTTGCTAAAAGTTGAAGGAAATACTATGATACCTTTTATATTATTTGTAATTGATAATTCGTAATGTTAAATTTAGGATAATACACGTTTATTACTTAATAGTCACAAGTTTGACAGTCGATACACTCAAACTTCAATATCCTGTCAACTCGTATTTGTAAACGCCGTTGTAAACCTACCTGACTCTGTAACCAATAAGATCAAAGCGCGCGTTTTTGTCGTCCCTTCCACCACTGCAATCTCTCATCAGACAGACTTTAAGTCTGTTTTTTAAATAATATTCAGTGACGTTAAGAAATGTCATAATTATTTTAAAATTTTATGTGACATTAGGAAATGTCATAATTATTTTTGAATGTCAAATCGGAATAATTTTTTGTAGAAGAACTATTATTTTTAGCAATTATAATAGTGACAATACAATACTAAATTTAAAAAACTGTATTTATTTACCTTTTATTACAAGACAATTATTATCACAAGCAATAAAAAATTAATGTTTACGTTTATCTGTCACATCTCCGCCAACTACAAAAATCATACAATAAGGCATTACTTTAATGACTATTTCTATCACTTTAATGACGATTTGATTTTGAGGTACTTTAATGCCGATTTAAAAAAAATATACTTATTTAGTCTGTTACTGGTTTTTATACAAAATCAAGTGAGTGTATTTCTGTCTTATATTTGGGCCACTTTTCTCAGACATTAGTCGTCCTTCATAATGTAGCCTTACACTTAAGTAGACTTTTGTAATTAATTTAATTAGTTGAAACCTATGGTCTTCCAAAATATCCTGACCTTTAATGTGGTTCAGCATAATTATGTTATCAAAAAAATTATTTTGCCCCCTTAATAATTTATGAAATAATATATTTACTATATTCCTCTTTGTACGGAGAATACATTTATTTTCACGAATAATTCTTTCTAAACTAAGGCATATATTTGTAACGTTCTCACTGGGAACATATAAACCTCCACGCTGCTTTGTGCGTAACAAAACTGACTTGCTCTCCTCCTCACCTGCAATCACTTGCTTTTGACAAATGTCACATGTAATTTTTTCCTTTACCCGCCGAACCACAAAACCCCCTATGTATTCTACAACATTATCTATATAATTTGACATTTTCACCATATTTTCAAGATAATCATGGTCATTTTGGATAACATTCAGTATGGAATCTTCATCTCCATCATCCAAAATGACATCGTTAGTCTTACATAAGCTGCCAGCACCTACATGTAAAATAGTAGTAGCATCCAATATGCTACAATTTCCGGATTTGGCAGCGGATACTTGGTGCCTCACCAACATTTTTTTGTACGCCGTCTTAAATTGGAGCGCAGATGGATTGTTATTCCATCCACCACGTCTCCTTACAGCACTAAAAAAGGTTTCCAAGTGATCTTGGCTCATTTTGTATGTTAAAATAAATGTCATATATTTATTTTTTATCAATTCATCGTATACGTTAAGCACACTGGTTAAGCTAACAATTAGTCCCAAAAAACCAATTTTTCTGTTTGACTCAATAATTAATCTCCCCGAGGAATCCTTTATTTTACATAAATAATCAATGAAATTATTAATTTTGTCTTTAAAAAACTCGTAATTTTGAGAACAAATTGCTCTATTAAAAAGAGTTTTAGAATATATATTCCTCGAATTTAACACGTCAAAAATATCATTAATTAAAAGGCAGAATTCTGCAGTTGCATTGCAATCTTGGAATTCGGGAATATTTAGTTTGTTACAAAATAAAAGAGCTGCATGAACACTTGAGCTTAGCGTCTGTACTGCCAGCCGAACTTTCATTTTTTCATTCTGGTAGTGAATATGCCGAGAAGTTATTTTTGTAGCAGCTTTTAAACCCTGACTTTTTTCCAATTCATATAACTTTTCTAAGTAATCCCACCGTATTTCTCTCCCATCTGGACTAATTAATAATTTCCTGTCACCTAAAGTGTTACGCACTAGTTTAACCATGTGGCATGCGTCCCACA
The DNA here is from genome assembly GCA_963680705.1 of Rhagium mordax. NCBI lineage: Eukaryota > Metazoa > Arthropoda > Insecta > Coleoptera > Cerambycidae > Rhagium > Rhagium mordax. The sequence continues at coordinate 45,874,828 of OY796656.1, forward strand.
CAGTGTGAATTTTCTCCTGGGTGTTTTTGTGCAAAAACCAGGGTTTGAAATTCGGGCCAACCTCGTAATTGGTGCCAAGGGCATTGCACATAGATATATTTACTGGGGCTCCATCAAAAGTTAGCGAGTGACATATTACCTTATTTTCATGTAGTAACTCAAAACAAGTATTTAATAAGTTAGCTCGTTCAAGTGCAGATAGACCATCGATTAAAAAATACCCCAAAGGTATTTTCCAGTAAGCATTCATGCTAACAGCCATGAATACTAATGCATTTTTGGCTACAGGCCTGACATCACCATCGCCCTCTAAATTATTGCCTATATCTACAAAACCATGATATTTCCCCCCTTTATACTCAATGAGATGTTTTATGCTCATTTCATCAACTGTTATGTTAACAATAACTGTTTTGCCTTCCTCGGATTTTAATTTAAGAGCTTCAAAACTCTCTTTGGTGAATCCTGGAGAACCATCAATTACAAGGTACCACTGCCTAATAGTTTCGGGGTGAGGAAGCAGGTTATTAAATTGTTTCCTCACATAGTTATACGCAATTGTCGAGTAGAAGTGTAGAGTAAGTGCAAACATTCTAATTTCTGGTGAGTATTTTCTATTTTTTGCCATCAATTGCCTACTTAAAATCTCTTGAAGATCACTAGGTGTCGATTCCTAGTAATTAGAAATAAAATTTTAGTAAAAGTTTTTCGATTTTCAAAACAAACATTATCTTTTATAGTTGAAATTTTTTTGGTTGTGTATTCTGACTACTATGAACATTATTTCCTTTATTAGGACCACCGCATAGTTGTCGCCAGTAAACCCAACCTGCGGCCTCTCCTATGAGAGAATCTCAAATCATCTCAATTTAATTTATTTGCCACGTTTTGACCCATAAGTCTCCTATATTCCCTTCTCCTTTAATCAACGCTTATATCATAAATAGCTATTTATGTTATAATATATAATTATTCATTAAAGAAATTTTACCAAAATTGTATCCGCTGTTTCACTGGATAACAGCCGCTGATCTCGTAAATGCATCAAAAGATCCTTCACAGAATTCATACGGTCTTCCAATCGTCTGTTGTGTCTCTGCAGATTGTCGACTTTTCTTCTTTGTTCTTCCACTGTCTTCTTTACTAACTGCAAATGACGCCTCGCCTTCCTTGGTGTACCAAAGTGTTGTGGTGTCAAATCTCCTACATAACGAGCATCCCGTACAATTTGTTTTTGAGGGGTTTTTTGAACGATTGTTGTAGATATTGGATCTAAAACACAATTACAAGGTAATAAATAAAAAAACTGAATTGTTGCACGAAAAATAATAGTATATAACCCCTATGTTTTAAATGAGATGAAAAATAAACAGAACTGTACCTTGCTGGATATTCTGAGGTGCTTCCTCCAAAAAATGCTTTGATGGTCCTGCTTCCAACAAGTCTAATGGCGTTATACCTTGTAAAATTGTGGACCCTTGAACTTCTGTAATAAAGAAGGTATATATTTAATAAAATGTATAGATTTCATTAGAAATTGGATAATATATTGAATCAATAAGCTTTACAGTTTAAGTAATAATACCTGTTGCTTGCTCGATATTTGGAGGTATCGCTTCATCAGAAACCTGTGTTGTTGATGTTTCCAACAAGTCCGTCGAAGATATAGGTTGTGGAATTGTAATCCTGTGCTTTTCTACAATATTCATAACATTATTAGTTAACCATTTCAGAGCTATAATAGGCATGTGATTTATAATGCTGCTATAGTGGGAATCTAATAAGAGGTTAAAATTACTTACTCTCTGGACCAGATAAATACATTTCTTGAGGCAATGCTTTCCTTTTCCGTATTTGCATTTTTGGGTATTGGTCACTCGGTGAAGGAACAGCAGTGTTGAGGAGTCTCCTTGTGGGCCACATAGTGGAGTCATAATCACTTACAAGAAAATGGTTAGAGCATACTTTTAGGGATCGTTTAAATTCAGTATCATCTATATAGCATGCTTTCATCCATGATCTACGAAGTTCCAGATCTGCAGGAAACCTAAAATGATTCAATTCGTTAAGTGTTAATGTCATAGATTAAAATATTTAATTTAATCCATTGCTTAAATTGTACCTATCAAAAAAATCGAAAACACGTAAACTAGTGGTAACGAATTGTAGGTTAGATTGGTGCCACACGTGTATTTATTATTTATCTGCCTACCTGTACTATTTTATAATTTAAAGAAATGTTACTTACGCATGGAACGTTAAATTGCTATTATTTTTATATGTCGCATCACAAACACAACACCGAGTCATAACGAAAATTACAATAAACTCTACCACGATACACAATCACAATGAATAATGAACTGGTAATGTTATGATTTTGTGGTTATGATGGCCAATGCGTTCACGCAGACACACGTTACAATTTTTCTGCGCAAGTGCGACAGCCTGAAAACGAGAGAGAGATAGGTAAATACGCTGCAAATGGTATGAAAAGAGATGAACCGAAAACGGCATGTTGCAGGTCTTCCGGACGTAATCTGAGTTAGATTCATATGGTGTATTGGTGTCTATATATCCTATGTCTATGAGTTTCCCTATTACTACACCAACCGCCACAAATTTTAAAGCAAATAGCCCGTCTCACCCTAGAACCCCGCCAGTGTCTACCTGTAGACTCGTACGAACTTCATTCTCTGTTTTTGTGCTGACCGCTACGCATGGTAGTGAGCGCGTTCAACTAGATAGTTACACATTTGTTTCTGTGTTGTGCATTTAGTTTTAGTTATACCCCATTGCGATTTGATATCGTACTATAATGGGTAAACATTCAAGAAAAAGACATAGAGACAGCAGTAGTTCATCCGACGATGAATATGCTCTGAAAAAGAAGCTAAGACGGCTACAAAATCGGCTGGGGAAAGTCGACAAGCGTAAACATAACATAAGAAGTGCTTCTCCAGCGTACCTAGAAAGGCGTTCTGTCTCCCCGGCGGTGTCAACAAGGACAGATAGTGTCTCTGTCGCACAACATGAGTTTGAGTCTCAGGGCGAACGTGGAGGTTTTGATAACGATTCCACTATTTATGGACCTTTATCCTTGGAGTCAACAAGAGGTAATACGAAAATGGGTTGAATTATTATTATTTAATTTTATTATCCTCTATTTTAAAGTCCGCTGTGAGTGCGAACTTTTACGAGGTTTAAAATGTTAGTTAAACTCCACCTTTATGTGAAATATTACGCAGACATTTGTAGGCATCCGTTTTGATAACGGTTACTGACATGTCTTTATTCTGTTTTGAGAACAGATTTCTGCCTTTTTATTGTAAGGCGTATAAGTTTGTTATGAAAACAAATAGGCGTTTATGGACGTTGACTGATGTTTTTAAGTACATGTTAGCCATTTTGACAATGGTTACTTGTTATAATTTTCTATTTTATTAGTTGTCATCTTACTCAGTTTACGGCGATAATTTGGGTCGGTACTCCCTTTTATTTGAAAGATTGTTATCACGCATTGCCTAGTATTTACTAGAATAATATATGCAGATGATCATTACGGTGAATGAATTTTTCAGAGGAGCAAGGGGACGTCCCGGAGGATATTGTTGTGGAGAAAAATAGTACACTGCCTGATCAACCTACCGTGTCCGAATTAAACCAGACCCTCTTATCAATATTGGGGTACGAGTCGTCCCCCGCCAAGTACGCAGCTCCTCTTTTTCAAAGGGAGGTCGCCGTTAGTTGGACCAGTATTCTTCAGAAGGGGTTAGTTGAAGACGAGCGATTAGCTCTTATGAACAAATATAGGCCACCCGAAAATTGTACCCTGTTGGATGCTCCTAAGGTAAATCCGGAGGTCCTCTCGGTTACCAGGGAGGTAGTAGCCCGAAGGGACAGCAAAATTTGTGATTTGCAGAACCAAGTTGGGTCAGCTCTGTCAGCGTTGGGTCAAACATTGACTAACCTTCTTAAGGAGGTTGATAACCGTAATAATATTTCTCTGATTCAACCGATTAGCGATGCCAGTCGACTCCTTTTGGATTTTCACCAGAAACAATCCAAGTCCAGGCGTGAATTAATTAGTTTAGATTTGAAAAAAGAGGTCAGGGAGACCTTATCTAATGTTCAAGTGGATGGCTGGCTCTTTGGGGATAAACTGGGGGATCGCTTGAAGGCCTCTAAGGAAATGGAACGATCTGGTTTAGATCTTAAACCCTCGAAACCCAAAATATTCAAGAAACTCTCCTCGGCCGCAGGTGTTAACCAGAATTTAAACTTCAGACGTCCATCCCGTCCTCAGGGGGAAGTTCAGGGTGGACGAAGGCTCCAGGTTCAGAACCCCTCTCACGGCCGGCGTCCGAGACCCTACCAACAAAATCAGGAAAGGAGGACAGCGAGAAAGGAGACGCACAGAACGAGGAATCCCAGAGGGAGACCCTATTAACAGAAAAGCAGGTAGGCCCCCATTTTCTTGCTGGCAGATTGATAGGTTTTTATGAAAACTGGATTAGAATCACAAATGATAAGAAGGTTCTCTCTTATGTTTCTGGACTCAAAATTCCTTTTCTGTCCGCACCACTACAAGTGTCCGTTCCAAGAGAACCGACAAGGTCGGATAAAGAGACCATCATATTATCTGATTGTGTGTCTAAATTATTAAGCTCCGGTGCGATAAGTGCCGTAAAACCCTGCAAGGGACAATTCATTTCTAATGTTTTTACTGTTCCAAAGTCGGATGGCTCTTATAGATTGGTCATAAATTTAAAATACCTTAATCAATTTGTAAAAACAGAGCATTTTAAATTGGAAGACCAAAAGACAGTGGCACGCGTTCTACATCACAATGTCTATCTAGCAACGTTGGATCTGAAAGATGCGTATTTTTTGGTCCCTGTCGCCCTTTCTGACCGAAAATACCTTAGGTTTACATTTCGGGACCATTTTTACGAATTTAGTTGTCTTCCTTTTGGCTTGAACTGCGCGCCACTGATTTTTACAAAGTTATTAAAGCCAGTCCTGGCATTCTTAAGAAACCAACATCTAATGTCGGTGGTTTATCTGGACGATTTTCTGCTGTTAGGAAATTCATATAAGGAATGTTTGGATAATATCAGTTTTACAATTAATACCTTAGAAAATCTCGGGTTCTTGATTAATTATCAGAAAAGCATGCTTGAGCCTACGCATAAATGTCAATATCTGGGTTTCGTGTATAACTCTATTGACCTAACAATTTCCTTACCTGATAAAAAAACATCAGCTCTTTTAAAGTTTATTACCAGTTTTTTTAAACTTAGAAGATGTGTAATTAGGGATTTTGCAAAGTTAATTGGAAAACTAGTTTCTATTTGCCCTGCGGTTCGTTATGGTTGGCTGCATTTAAAGTCATTTGAAAGAGCAAGATTTCTGGCTCTCAGACACTCAAAGGATAACTATAATGATATCATGGAGATACCAACAAGTCTCTCCAATGAGTTTAGATGGTGGCTAGCTAGGATCCCTTTAGCCGTTAACACATTAAAGACACCGAACTTTTTATTAGAGATTTTCACAGACGCCTCGTTAATTGTTGGTTGGGGGGCCCACTGCGCAGGCGCCTCATCGCATGGTCCTTGGTCCCAAGAGGAAAGAAAGATGCATATAAATTATTTAGAGCTAAAAGCGGCCTTTTTTGGTATCAAATGTTTCGCGGTTAATCTTCGGAACACAAATATCTTACTGCGCATTGATAACACGACGGCTATAGCCTACATAAATAAAATGGGGGGGGTTCGCTTTCAGTATCTAAATAGGTTATGTTATGAAATTTGGCAGTGGTGTGAAGAAAGGAATTTATACATCTTTGCTTCGTACATTAAGTCATCTGAAAATATAGAAGCGGATTTTGCGTCTCGCCATCTAAGTTTGGAAACAGAATGGGAGCTGAATGTTAACTATTTTGATCAAATCACAAACTCTTTTTATAAACCCGATATTGACCTTTTTGCCAGCAGAATTAATCGCAAATGTAAGAAGTTTATTTCTTGGCATAGAGATCCGGAAGCTTATTCTGTCGACTCCTTTACTCTAAATTGGAGGGAATTAAATTTTTATGCATTCCCACCATTTGCCATGATTCTTAAAACTTTGCAAAAGATAATTAATGATGGGGCTACGGGAATTGTAGTGGTGCCGCGTTGGCCAACACAGCCGTGGTACCCTATTTTTTATTCCTTATTAACAAGAGTCCCCATCATATTACACCCTAATATAAATCTGTTACTTTCCACTGATAGGTTGACCCCACATCCGTTATGGCCTCAACTTACCCTGGTAGTGGGAGTCTTGTCCGGGAGGCCCTCCGCTTAGGCCAGATTCCGGAGTCGGCGTATGATATTTGCCTGGCGTCCGTAACATCGTCAACATTCAGACAGTATGATTCCGGGTTAAGAGCTTGGTGGGACTTTTGCAATAGTAATAAGGTAGACATTTTTTCTGCATCCATACCTGAAGTTTTAAGTTTTTTATCCTTCTGTTTTGAGAAGGGTGCCTCTTATGGCACACTGAACTCCTACCGCTCGGCCATCGCACAAATTCTAGGACCGAGTGTAGCTCAGGATTTTAGAGTAAAGCGTTTCTTTAAAGGAGTCTTTCAATTAAGGCCAACTAAGCCCAGATATAGCAACACTTGGGATCCAGGTATTGTCCTAAACTTTGTGCGCGAACTGAATAACGACGATATCTCTCTTGAATATATGACTTATAAGTTAGTTATTCTCTTAGCCCTGGCTTCTGGCCAGCGAATGCAAACATTATCTCTGATCGAGGTTCATAATATAGTTAAGTCAGATAAAGGTATAGAGATTCGAATTACACAAAGAATTAAAACCTCAGGTAAAAATAGGTTACAGCCAATTATAATTATTCCTTTTTATACTCATGATAACAAGATCTGTGTGGCATCTTCTCTTTTATGTTACTTAGAAAAAACGAAACTTCTGCGATCGAGCAGTGTCGAATGTAACAACCTATTCTTAACTTTCAAGAAACCTTATCATAATGCCACAGTTCAAACGATTTCTAGATGGATCAAAAAGATTATGCAAGAGGCAGGAATAGATATATCTCAGTTCTCTCCTCATAGCACTCGTCATGCTGCCACATCTGCAGCTTTTAGGAAGGGGGTTACATTTGACACTATTCGATTGGCGGCAGGTTGGTCTGCCAGTTCAAGAACTTTTGCAGTTTTTTACAATCGACCTCTGCAAAACCAATCTTCGTTTGCTGAGGCAATATTAAACTCTTAAATTCTGCTTTCAATAAAGTGACCTAATGGTATTTTTAACTTTTGCAACCCTGGTTGCGGATATATTTTTAATTTATTTTTCTACTGCTCTAGTTTTTTTTTTTTTTGTGATAAATATGTTGGGAATTCTAAGAATTGTATTTATGATTTATACACACATGATTATTTATACCCTAGGACATATTAGTCTTCTCTACTAATGTCTTATTTGTACAGAGAGATAAATAAAAGTTCTGTTTTATTTTCATATAGTATGTTGGCGTACTTTATTTTGTACTTTTTCAAAATGTTTGGACTCTTTAAACATCTACATAACTGAGTTATTTACGAGACGAGGCCTGATATAATTGTTAGATCAAACGAACTTACCTTAAGTGAAGTTCGATCTTAATTATATCTGGCCTCGTCGAAGTAAATAACTCCCACCCGGACCCTATGAGCTCCCTTTACTACCAACATTTCGAAACGTACCTTTGAAGAAATGAAGTTCGTACGAGTCTACAGGTAGACACTGGCGGGGTTCTAGGGTGAGACGGGCTATTTGCTTTAAAATTTGTGGCGGTTGGTGTAGTAATAGGGAAACTACATAACTGAGTTATTTACTTCGACGAGGCCAGATATAATTAAGATCGAACTTCACTTAAGGTAAGTTCGTTTGATCTAACAATTATACTTCACTTACACCATGTATTTAAGTTATTATGTGTCAATACTGTTATTAGATAATTGATGAGCCAATTTTAAATATAATTTTGGGGTTATTTGTTGATAAACAAAATATATCTAATATGACGAATACTGGTACATTATAAACAGAGTTATGTACCAGTTATCATCACTACTGACGGTTACTGGGACAAATGTATTTAGGTTTAAAATCGTATGATATTTCCTAGCGTTACTTCAAGAACTAAACTTACTACTCAATCTTGCTTTATTAAATGTCAAAGTCTATGCGGACCAGTATTCGTTATACTACTTTATGATTAGTTTGGCGGGAAAAGAATGTTGAAATGCTATGACGATAACAGGTACCAATAGGTGACGAAAACTGATTTTTTTCAGAAATACGATAAAATGGGATCACAGAGGTTTAAATATTCTGAAGATGACATGCGTAGAGCCTTTTTGGCTGTTGAAAATGGAATGTCATGCTATTCAGCCGCAAAGGCTTACAAAGTACCAAGGATGACATTATCCGATAAAATTAGAGGAAAAACACCAATCTTAAGAAAAATGGGACCATCTTCCATTTTAACAAGTGACGAAGAAATGTTACTGGAACGATGGATTCTCCATCTAGCGTCCATACGTTTTCCACTAAGAAAAGAACAACTTCTTGACAGCGTACAGATATTATCAAAGCAATTAGGGAAGCAAAATAAATTTCCAAATGGTAGACCAGGTCGTAAGTGGTATAAGGCATTTTTAAAACGTCACCCCCTCATAGCAGAAAGAAGTGCTCAAAATTTAACTGCAAGACGTGCCGCTGTTTCGGAAGAGAAATTAAGAAAATGGTTCGCAGAAGTCAAAACATACATGGCTGAGAATAACTTACTCGACGTTTTCAATGATCCTAATAGAATATTTAACTGCGATGAAACAGCGTTCTTTTTAAGTCCAAAGGATAATCGGGTGTTAGCAAAAAGAGGCCAAAAAACTGTTCATACTGTAATAAACTCTGACGAGAAAGAATGTATTACTACTCTTCTGATGGGAAATGCTGCAGGTAATATTGCTCCTCCAATGGTAGTCATTAATTTGAAAAGAATTTCTCAGAAGTTGGCACAATCGGTGCCTGCAAATTGGGCGATTGGTAGGTCAGACAATGGCTGGATGACCGGAGAAACTTTTTTCGAATATTTTACGAATGTGTTTCATCCGTGGCTTGTGCAAAATAAAATTGATTTCCCAGTTATTGTATTTTGCGATGGTCATAGCAGTCATTTAACTATGGCGTTGAGTGACTTTTGTAAGGAAAATTTAATAGAACTTGTTGCATTTTACCCCAATGCAACACAAATTTTGCAACCGATGGATGTGGCGGTTTTTCATCCCCTAAAGGTATCTTGGAAAAAGGCTGTTTACTCATTTCGGATTCGCAATATTGGATTACCCCTTAAGCGTGACAATTTCTGTCCAATTTTGAAAGAGGCTCTGAAAAGCATCACACCAAACATTCTCGAAAATGGATTTCGCCGTTGTGGACTTTGCCCTATTGACGCCGATGCATTAGATTACACGTTATTATCAGGGGACCAGAATTTGAAAAATGCCACTGATGTTTACGATCCACAAATCCTGAATCATTTGACATTTTTTGAAGAAAATATTCCTGCAGAAAAACTAGCCCAATTCAAGTCATCAGGTTTATTGTGGACTGGCGCATTAGAAGACCGCTCTCTATTTTACTTTTGGCAAAAATTGAAAAACAAAATCGTTAAAACCAAGCCACCAGAAGATACAATCGAGGATACAACTTTAAATACCGAAACCAACAATAATAACGACAATAATTTTCCAATAATTAATCTTGATAATACCACCACTGACATTGAAGAGTCTTCTTTGTTACCTTCAAAATACGACGTAGAAGAAAATTTTGAATGGTTAGAGTCTGTTTTAAACAACGAAAATGCGGGTCTTATATATGAAGTGACAAACACAGGTGAACTTGTAAAGGTATCTACAGATGTAGATAATAATGAAAGAAGTTATGAGAGTCTCAACCTGATATAAATAAAGAAATTTACGAGCAACAGGAAATAAGTAACTACAACAATAGTCTGAAGAAACCTAATGAGAGTGTGGTATCACTGCCCACGATTAAGGAAACATATTCCAACGTCGTAGAACATGCTGAATGGAATATTCAGCAAAATAAAAATGAGATCGTCACACATGCAGATATAATTGCGCTACCCATATCAAAGTCTACAGATATTCTAATAAGTCCGGTCACTTCTTTGATCCCGTCGGAAAACCAGCGTTTTTTGCGGGCGGTCGTAAATCATGTCAACACGCCGAGGGACGCGCTATTACGAGGTGTGTATACGAGTACGACTACAGCGATACGTATACGAGGGCCGATGGAAATGAATTGAATAGGTAGATACAGACAATTTAGATCAACTTTTAGATTTATTATATTCAAATAAATTGATTAAAATATAGTGCCAGATTTATGCAGGTAGCAAAAGCTAATACCTGAATAACATCTTTGTTTATTACAACGAATACCCCGACTTATTTTAAGTGCTTTTCAATAGTATCGAATGAACTATTATATAGACTCTAAGTCTTAATTTGCAATAGGTAGGTACCAAACATTGTTATCTACGTGTGCAAGGAAAGAGAAAAAAAAAAAAAAAACAACTAATGTTTATTAAAAATTATTGATTACAAGTTTTGCAAAATTTTTAATTTAGGGTTTTCTTTATTACATTTTTGCAATTTTATTTCTCTGTTTGCGAATTTAAGAGTATAATATATTCTAACTCTTGTATATAAGGAGACCAAATATTCATGGGGAAATTGTATACATGGGTGTGTAAATTTTATATTAGAATATCTATTCATTATACTATGCCCGACCTCATTCTGAATGCAATATTTGTTAAAATTAGATACAAAAATATTTTCTAGAGATATTAAATACTCTGTAAAATTATTTGGCGCACCGAGTATCACGAAAGCCTATACATACAATCTAATGTAACGTTATCTCCTAAGACACTCTGTACAAGACTGGCCCTACCAGGTACCTGCTTGGTAGGCGATCCGATAGGTAAGGGACGTGAGTCGGCAGGAGGGGGACTTTCGCCGTGCCGACGAGAGTGACCGGACTTATTAGAATATCTGTAGACTTTGCCCATATTAGAATGCACTCAAAGTGTAGTGGAACAAATGGAAAGAAGAGAATGTCAGTCACCACCTAAGATAGGCACGACAATGGAAGACACAGTAATGAATCAATTTCCAACACCCTTTAAAAAATCTTTATTTTGGCCTTCCACACCCACCACGGATTCAAAGTGTCAAGTACGAAAATCAAAAGAAAAGGTTCCTGCTGTAGCAACATCTCAAGAATGGCGACAATATTTCTCAAAAACGGAGAGGGAAAAAGCTGACAAAATTAAAAAAACTGAAGAAAATAAGAGAAAGAGAGAAGAAATGGCGGAAAAGAAGAAAGAATCCGGCAAAGCTCATAAGGAAAAGAAGAAGAAAAGTAATGAAGAAGTGGAAATTGCAGACAGTGATTCTAGTAGCTGGTTCTGCAGAATTTGTGAAGAAGAATTGCAAGAAGATATGATACAATGCTTAACCTGCAAATGTTGGATACATGAGGTGTGTGCCAATATATCGAAAACTGCCAAAAAGTTTTATTGTTCATCTTGTAAACGAAAGTAAGACATAATAGAAAATAAAATGTTATTTTGGCATAAATGTACTTAGTAATTATTAACATCTATTTGCCCAACTGCCGAATATTCGAGCAGTTCCATGACGAATACTAGTATAACTGTAATTTGGCTGTGACGGTTACTGGGTAAAACGGTACTGTTTTACTATTTCATTTATTATTTTAGTTCTGCATCATTTCAGTGCAATAATTTTGCATCCGACATAAAATAGGAACTTCAACGAAAATGAATCTAAAACTAGGAATTTTTAACACACGGGATACATGTGATGCAACAAATATAAAATTCAGTTTCCCTTAAGCTGACGTTAACTGGTACGTTTACCTTACCATCATTTTTATATGAATCTAAAAGCAACCAGTTTGGAAGTTCCTTTGCAAAACGACGATGATGATAATGAATCTGAAAATTAATAATCTTTTTTCTATATGTTAGATTTTAAACCTCTTATTCATAATATTTATAGCTGTTTTACGATATGTTATTATATAACTTAATGTTTCAGATTATATTTAATATTCCAAACTGAACTTAAATAATTTTATTTAATCAGTCATACCCAAAACAATAATTATTTATTTCAAATTATCATTCTATAATATCCTCAGCAGTAAAATGTGTCACCTATCTAAATATGATGACGAAGCCTATGTCCAAAAAGTGACTTAGGATATATAAATTTAAAAAAAAATTACGGCAAAATATCCTAACTCCAATAATATAATAATATGTAGAAATTGACAAAGAATGATCATTTATGATAAAACTGTATGAAAATTTAAAAATAATATATTTTTTCTACAAACACCATTAAAAATTAAATTTTTAACACGGCATACTTGAATTAAAAATGTAGTATTATATAAACTCGCGTTAAAAATGATCACATGATTTATTTTTAACACTAGTGCAGAAAGTAAAATGACAAGTCGTTTGTGATAATGACATTTATTAACAAAAAATTACATATTGCAATAGTTTTTCACATTTGACAAGCATGTGTCAAACAACGGGCAAACTTGATTTATTTATTTTATAAATCCTACAAACTACTAGAATTATGCGGTAACCATTAAAAGGATTTGAAATCTTTTTTTTGATTTTATTGTTTTTTAATGGTGTTTGTAGAAAAAACATTGTATGATACACGTGTTAAAAATGACTTAATTTTGTTCGTGGAGATGCTCCACTCGCTTACGCTCGTTTCGCAAACTTCTCCACACAAAATAAAAATTCATTTTTAACACTTGTATCATAAATAACTATTTTTCATAATTAGTGTACACTACGTAATAAAAATATTGGGATTATAAATACTAAATTAGCTCTCCTGTAAAATAACACTTTCAGCACATACGCTAGTTCTGATCTCACATGACGATAAGTAGTTGTATACCCCTCGATAGCGCTACAGCGCCATCCAGTGGCATAATATGGAACTAAAAGGTTACAGCGCCATACGGCAAAATTCGGAGCTAACGGTTTGCGTCCTGGCTAAAAAGTTAGCATCTCTGCTAAATGTAGGGAAAACGGAACTAAAAAGGAGCCATACGGCAAAATACGGAACTAAAGGTTTCTGTTCCCGTTGTAGGTTTGCGTTCCCGACTTATTAAAATATATTGAAAAATTATTAGTCATGGTGGCAATAACATATGTGCATCCGGTGTAAAATATATGGCTAACATATGGTAATCAAGGGGAGGGGTCAATGTTCTATTAATAGAAAACATATGGTGTCTAGAGCACATCCGGTACATATATGCATCCGGTGTAAAATATATGGCAAACAGATGATAATCAAGGGGCGGGTCAATATTCTATTAATAGAAAACATATGGTGTCTAGAGCACATCCTGTATCCTATTTAAACGTAAGACATATGGCAGTGCGAAAAAGGCCGGTTAATTTACGACATCCTGTGGGTTATGGAAAAATAAACACCCTGTGTAACAAAGCAAACAGCAAAAAGTGCTGAGGGCTGAAGCAAGTATATGGGGTAACGATAGAAATGAAACGCACTGTATGTTTCGTTCTGCAATAGACTGTAAACATTTGGTATTAACAAGTGTTTAAACTGAATGCATTCGCGATGCCAGGCTATTTTTAGCTCAACATGTTTGGGCGATAAATTAATGGTAATTTAAAACCAATTTTATTTACTTTTCAGGCATTCAAACTTAAACTAACTAATTATATTTTAGACTTTTCAGGGAGTTCCATGCGGACAACGGTGTGAGAAACATCGAGTGTTAGTGCCTGGTGCTATCAACAAGAAATAACAATTGTTTTTCTAAAATAACATTAACCTACAGTGCTATTGAAGTCGATTAATAATATTTAATAATTATTAGTAAATATAAATAATATTAATTAAAAATAGGCAAATAAGTGATAATAAAGTGTAGGTAATAAGTAAGGTAAGATAGGCTTAAGATGAAAGACACAGAGCCGCCCGATAAACCTCCTGATATTCAACCTCTGCAAAAAAGTAATGATAATTCAGTAAAAACGAATACCAGTAACATAGACTTTCAGAACAGATATAGACCGTGTGGCTCCAATCCGTACTTTGTTTACGTTGAACATAAGGATCAAAATTTAGGAAGACTATTTCCAGTTAGGGTTGGTCATTACCTATTTGCAAATGAGTTATTTAAGAATTCTATTGTAGACATTAAACCAGTTGGAGTTAACCGAGTAAAAGTAATATTTAAAACTTACAAAGCAGCCAATGCTCTTATAAATCATGAACTTATAACTACTAACAATCTTATCGCATACATTCCCAAATTTTTTACCCAGAAAAAGGGCGTTATTCGTATGGTTGATACCTTTTTTAGTGAAGAATACTTATTAGAAAATATAGAATCTGATATTCCCGTTGTTATGGTGAAAAGAATGTTAAGAAAAATTACAGAACAAGATGGCAAAACTAAATTAATTAACAGACAAGTAGTTATTGTTACTTTCTTAGGAAATGCAATACCGAAAAATATAAAAATTAACTTAGTAAACTTTCCGGTTGAACCTTACGTTTATCCGGTGGTTCAATGCTTTAAATGCCTAAGATACGGCCATACTTCTAACCAATGTAAAGGTAATAAACGGTGTAAATTTTGTAGTGGGGATCACGAAGAAAATAATTGTGATATAGAATCTGTATACTGTTGTTTTTGTAAATCTGGGAAGCATTCCTCGGTAGATAAAAAGTGTCCTATCTATATTAAACAACAGAACATTAAACGAACAATGGCAACCCAAAATTTGACCTTTAAAGAGGCAGAAACAATAGTTAATAACCCATCCTATGCAAAAGTCACAACAAACAATAGATTTTCTCTCTTAGACAATCAGAATAATTTCCCTATTTTACCAAACCCCTCTCAAGACATTTCTGGTAACCAACCTGATATCTCACGACGCCCTAACAGAAATAATTACTCTCAGCAGTCTCAGAATATACAAGTAAAACGAAAGGCACCAAAGCCTCTCGAGAGGACTAATGTGGCTCCTCCAATGAGAGCACGTACTAGTAGTAACAGTAGTAGTCACTCTGTCCTTCCTAATCCCTACAGGGAAGAATTTTTATCTTACAAAGAAACCTTAGTAGAAGAAATTTCCGGATTTATCAATAACCTAATTTTGAACTTAGTACCAACTGCTGCACCTACAATTGTATCAGAATTGAATATTAAAGAGTCCCTTGCAAATTTATTTACTCATCCAAAATTCACCTAACATTATGTGTAACACAAACAACAACAAAAAAGACAAATTAGTCATTTTACAATGGAATGCGCGATCTTTAATAGCAAATAAATACAACCTAGATAACTTTTTGTATGAAAATGCCGTTGATATATTAATTATCTGTGAAACTTGGTTAAAGCCAAACACTAACATTCTTTTTAAAGGTTATACTTTTGTGCGTAAAGACAGAGAAAAAGGGAAAGGAGGCGTAGGCATAATAATTTCAAATAGAATAGCATTCAACGAAATAAAATTTGTACAAAACTTTAATAATAATATTGAAACATGTGCTGTTAACCTGATAAATAACAACCTTAATATTGTGTCAATTTATAAACCTCCACATATAGTTTCTACAAGTAATGATTGGAATAATTTATTTTCACAACTCCGAGCACCTTCTATAATAGGCGGAGATTTTAATTCATATCACTGTAGCTGGGGATCCCTAACTAACAATAATCAAGGTATCAGACTAGCAGATGCCATTGAAAACACAGATTTAGTTGTTTTAAATGATGGTAGCCCAACAAAAGTTAATAGACCCAACCAAAATCCGACAGTAGTTGACATAACTTTAGCTTCCCCTTCTATATCTATAAAAAGTAATTGGAAAGTATTGGACGACCCTTTAGGTTCCGACCATCTTCCTATAGAAATATCACTTGGTTTAAATATTAAATGGGCTAGTTATAATCCATCTTCGAAATGGAATGACTCGGCGGCTGACTGGAACAGCTTCCAAACAAATCTAGACATCTCGCTCTCTAACCTTCAATCTGTTGACCCCTCTGATAAGCTGAACTTACTAACCAATGCGATTGCATCTGCCGCTGATGCTTCAATGCCTGTAAAGAAACCTCATACTTGTAAGCGTAGAAAACCCATATGGTGGGACACCCAGTGTTCCACTAAAGCACATGAAAGATTAGATGCTCTCAAAGAATATAAGCGGTTCTCCAATTTTGAAAATTACTTGAAATATAAAAAAGTAGACGCGGAATCTAAACGCCTCTTTCATAACAAACGGAGAAGTAGCTGGAAAACATTCGTATCTCAATTAAGTAAAGATACTCCTGTTGGTGATATATGGAAACAAATCAAGGAAATTGCTAACAAGACCAACTCCCCATCTAAACCGTTTTTAACAGACCAGCTAATTGAGTCAGCCTTCGAATCCATTGCTCCGCCTTTTGTTGAAAATTCATCTCATACTAAAAATAAATATCAGAAATCGGTATTAGATAACTTATTTACTATGGCAGAACTTGAAACCGCTCTCAAGGTTACAAAAAATTCCACGCCAGGAATAGATAATATATCTTTTCTAATACTTTCTAACTTAACCTTCAATGGGAAAAAATTTCTTCTTGATATTTTCAATGACTGGTGGAGCCATAATAAATTTCCGGACCAAATCAAAACGAGTTCCATATGTCTCATTCTAAAGCCTCACAAAGATAGCAATAGTCCAACATCATATCGACCTATATCCTTGATTTTATGTATAACAAAAATTCTTAAACGGATGATAAAATCCCGCTTAGAGTGGTACTTTGAACACAACTCGCTTATCCCCAGAAACCAATTTGGATTTCGTAGAGGTAATGGTACTATCGATGCAGTTACAACTTTAGTCACAGATATACAACATTGTTTTACAACAAACCAATATCTTGCAGCCTTATTTGTTGACATCAAAGGGGCATACGACTCAGTCGATCTATCTCTGCTTCAGAGTAAGCTTACCATTTATGGCCTATCGTCTAACTCCTCTTCAAAAATGGTTGATTTATATAATAGAATAGTATATCTAAAAGATTCTTTAAACAATCTTCATGGTCCACGCACTGTATGTCAAGGACTTCCACAGGGTTCTGTTCTTAGCCCCACTCTTTTTAACATATACACTGCAAGCTTACATGAATTATGGGATGACACAATATCTTGTATACAATACGCGGACGATTGGGTTATTTATTCAACTCAAAAAACATACAAAGACTGTGTCAAGGTTTTAAAACATATCACATACTGCCTCAGACTTTGGCTCAATGACCATAACTTTGAATTATCACAAAATAAGTCAGCGGTAATGATATTTAGTCGCCACAGAACTCACCCTGTTACAACATTAAATTTAAACAACTATTCAATCCCTGTAGTAGATGACTATAAATACCTCGGAATCATCTTGGACAAAAAATTACTGTGGACCAAACATATTAACTATACAAAATCAAAGTGTGAAAAAGGTATAAATATTCTGAAATCGGTTACAAAAGTCAAATGGGGCTCTGACCCTAAAACTGCCTTAATGTTTTTCAAATCTTACATTCTTTCAATACTAGACTATGGAAGCATACTATATGGATCAGCTTCAAATTCTAACCTAAAAATAGTTGACAGAATACAGTATAAGGCCATACGTATATGCATTGGTGCAATGCAATCTTCGCAGACACAAGCTGTTTTGGCCGAAGCTCAAGAACTGCCTCTTCAGTTACGGCGACAATATCAAGCAGACAAATTCTTTTCCAAAATTAAAATATATATATGGGTTAAATTAAAACGATTTAAATGTTTATTAATATTTATTGAAAATCATAAATAGAGTTAATAATAATATCGCATGAGAAGCGATCAAATTAGATTTCACTGTTCACAAAATTTCTTGTATAAATATTCAAAGGCTATCAAACATAATGTTTTTGGCTGTGTAACAATTGGGTGAATTAATCGTTGATTATATTTTTCTCTTCGTTCACTAGTTTCAAAATTTATCGAGCCAAAAGTACAGTCAATAAATAGTGCGCTTTTTAAATGTATAGTTTTCTTAATTAAGACACAATCAAAACAGCGGAATAGACTGAAAACCTGGACCGCTATTCTGATAAAACGTTACGTTTTTTAAGGCGCTGAGCGAATCGCACGTCGTGCGCCTCGCATGGCAGCCGCGCTAACCGACCGGTTTTCGTATTCCTGTTGGCGTGCGTGCGCTCTTCGAGCAGACTTCGTCGAATTCGCTAAGCACAACTTGGCAACCCCATATTTTCAATGTTCCCAACATAAAAATTACCAAAATTTGACAAGAAGAAGACGCGATGACCGATGACTCATAATTGTAGGTTATATTTATCAGAGATGTGATCTGATATTTATGTTGTAGTTTTGTTAATTATTGTTGGTGAAAAATTAGTTTTGGGGAGTGTGGTGTGTGTGAAAAAATGGAGAAGAAAACCATATCTGCACAGCAAAAAACAGTAATCATTGAATATATGGAACAAAATCCGCAAATGGTTACCCAGAAACAGGGCAACCAATTTACGAACGCGGATATATCAAGATTATGGCAAATACTAACTATAAAACTAAATTCCATTCCAGGGGTTACAAAAACTTGAAAGATATGGAGAAAGGTAGGTTTTTACATAATATCGATTATGTAAGTAGGTTATGTTTATTATTTAGGTTAAAATTTTGTGAAAAAAATTTGAGAGCTACACAAGTTTTATGTTAAATTTTCATGTGTTCTTTAAAAAACAATGGCCTTTCTTATGCAAATGTCAACATATTTATTATCTAAAAATTGATAATATAGGCTATCAACTATTCAAAAATTTGTGAGTATTCTCGTAATGCCATGTAATCGACATAGGTACCTAATGTAAATGTAATACCAGGAATTTGTGAAAGTATTCTCTTAATGCCATGTAAAAAAGATAGGTTTTGTGGAATTCACATTTTTTTATTAAATAATATATAGTATAATACATTTCTCATATTGAGATTTAATTATCTACACATCTTCATAGTCACATAAAATTGATCCATAATCTGAAGATAATGATTCTTGATTTTGCGGAATTGGATAGAAGTTATTGATATTTATTTACACGTAATCCAATTATCTCAATTAAGCTCCATCCCGAATCTTTCTCTTCGAAATCTTCAAGCGTTTTTAGGAGTTTGTCGGTAACATGGTCTTTATAAAATTCGCGAAGGTTAGTGTTAAAATCCACCAAGGAGTTACGAGTAGCAAAGCTCTTCGTTTCAAATTGACCCCCTGCCTGTCGTACAAAATTACCTTCAAAAATGGTATTTACTTTAATTAGAGAAACTTTTAAGCTTTTCTTTATTTGATTTGAGAAGCTTCTAAAAGCTTTAGTGAAAAATATTTTTGGGTCTTTTATTTGAATGTTAGTTATTATGCCAGATCTAACACGGTTATTAAAACAAGATGATACATCCTGCCAAACTAAATGCTTAACTGACTTTAAGGAACCGTCAGATGTCTTGTTAGATAATTTAATTTTTTTAATTTGTTCTCGGTGATATTTTAAAAGCGCCAAATTATTTTCAAGTCTGTTTCCATTTTCATTCTCATCCTCGCCATGGATTTTATTATTATTATTAATCGATATTAGTTGACTAATATCATTATCGTTCTTTAGCAATGGTAATGATTTTTTATTCAAATTAATAATATCTGAATTAATTTTTGAAACGTTCTCGAGTGAAATTTTTTCTTTATTAGTTATACTATGTATTCACAAAGAGCGATAAAAAGCTAATGAGACAAGCAAGAGAGAGAGAGAGATTTAATACGTATTTATTATGTTTCGAAATTAATTGTATGACGTCACACTACAAGAAAGGCCTCCTAAATCTGCAGGATTGTTCGTTTTTTGTATTTAAACCAATGCTAATTTGCTATATACTCCTGGGGGTGGTCAACTATTTATATTTAAATGCACGTAAACTGAGACACAAATATTGAAAGCCGATTTTTACTTTATTAAGAGATCTAAAATTAATGTAGATATGGTTACACAATGTTTTCACATAGTCGTCGATCTGGGTCTAGGACCATTTTGTAAAAATCTTTAAAATACGTTCCAATGTTAGTAGATATTCATCGAAATTTTATATAACCCAAGTCTGTTCCAGTTTGTATTTATTTTGATGAGTACCTATCCACTATCATATACCTAATTCATAGCTATCTATCGATGATGCTTACATGAATTTCTGTGGTTGTAGTTAATGTTTTTTAAAATAAGGAACGTCTATTGGTCTATTTAATTAGTTAATTAATTATTAGAATTTTATTAAATATCTGTAGTATGCTAAACTGTACTTTGTATGATTCAATATATAGCTATATCTATTAATTTCATATATTGTAAAAATTTCTCTGAAACTTATATGTATCGATCCGTTTGTTTATGTTTTACATATTAATCATTTCATCTCGAACATCAAAGTAACAGAATTCATTGGTAATTTTATTTGAAATGAAGAATAAATGAAACTAGTTGGAGTGATTCTTTTAAATCCATTCGTCAATTTCAATGTGTTTTCGATATAAATATTAAATTTTCATATGTTAAGGTATATAGGTACAAATTAAATTGCTTACGTATATAGGTCATGGTGAAATCTTGCATACGTAAAAATTCGAGAAATGCTCCACATGAGCACTAATCTGTGTGCTTATTTTCTGATGAATAGTATACCTATTGTATACAGCTGATTCTTTATTCCCGTTTTATTGTTTAGTAATTAAAGTAATCATATTTATCATGTTTAGTAATTGTGGTATTCAATTATTTGCATATGTACTAGACCTAAAATTATCATTGCATCCGTATTATGACTCGTTACGATTGAATTCTCAGAAATTTTAATGACGTCATCTTAATTTTGAGGTGGTTTTAACTTGTCTAATGTAATATCATACCTATATCAGAGTATTTCGTGAATTAGGAATTAAAAATATATTTGAATGCATTTAATATATCAAAAGCGATCTATTGCCTTACAAATGACCGTTTAAAAATACAATAGAACCTACCATTGATTGATAAGTAATCATATATTTTATTAATTAGTAAATACTTGAAATAATGTTAAAGAATCATTAATTATTCCCATATATAAAAGCGGCGATACATCTAAGGTGAACAACTATCTCACTAATTACTAACTTAACGAAAGTATTCGAAAAAATAATAAAACTAAGACTAAATTCATATATTAAGAAATATAACATACTGTCAGATAAACAATTCGGGTTCAAAGAAAATGTATCGACACAAGACGCAATACTGGCATTGACGACCAAGATCTACTCATCTTTGGATGAAGGTAAGCCATGCCTTTGTACTTTTATTGACTTATCAAAAGCATTTGACACGGTCAGTCATCATTTACTCTTGCAAGCACTGGAAGATATCGGAGTAAGGAATAATTGTTTGCAGCTTTTTAAAAACTATATATCCGACAGAATCCAGGGCGCAAGAGTGAATGATGTACTGAGCGAGCCATTAGTAATTGAATATGGAGTGCCTCAAGGCACAGTATTGGGTCCGATACTATTTTCGATATATGTTAATGGTCTTTTTTCAATAGAAAGCAGAGGAGAAGTAATTACTTTTGCAGATGATACCGCGATATTTTACAAAGGTGAAACATGGGAAGAAATTAAAAATACAGCTGAGTCTGATCTATGTAATGTAAAAAATTGGTTCGACCATAAGCTATTAACCATAAATTTTGAAAAAACTTTTTACGTACCATTTAGTTGTAATAAAACAAAACGTCCGTCCTTTGAACAAATAAACATTGACATACAAGAAAATCAATATATCATATCGCCCAAATCAGAAATAAAATATTTAGGAGTCGTCATAGATCAACATCTAAGGTGGGATTCACATGTCAAATATATAACAAAAAAATTACGGTTCATTTTATACAAATTTAAAATTCTACAAAAAATACTGACAGTTCCTCAAATGAAAAGTATGTATCACGCTTTGGTCGAAAGTCACCTTAATTATGGTATACTAGGGTGGGGTGGGGTAGCCAAATCTCATCTTTCTGCACTTGAGGTCTTACAAAAGAGGTTTCTGAAGATAATGATGTCCAAAAATTACAGATATTCTAGCGATCTCTTATATATGGAAGCTAAGGTTTTTGATCTCCGACAAACATTTTATTTTCAAGTAACTGTAAAACAACATTATCAAAAACAATTAGCTATATTACCCACTCACAGTTATGATACCCGGCAAAGAAATAAATACATATATCCCCTTATGTTAAAAACTATCGGTCAGAGATCATACAGCTATTTGGCTCCCAAATTATATAATACGGTTCCAGAAGAAATAAGAAATGTCAAAATAAACAATGTTTTTAAAAAAAAATTAAAGCAATTTATGTTTGGAAATGATAGGAAAATATTTGAAGAATATATTGATATAAAAAATAATTAAAAAAAAAAAAACTGATTTTTTGATATCGTAAATGTAGGTGTGTTATGTACATAGCTTAGGTTGTTTGTGTGTTTATATAATATGTATTTGAATGTATCTATGTATCTCATATTGAAAATATGTGTCATATTATAATTATTAGAATAAGTTACTTCTTTTTCTCAAAACAAGTGTTATTCACTTATTGAGTTATCTATTTATTTACAAATTTGTCAAATTTATACTCTCTATTTATATATTTATATATGGTAAATAAATATTATTATTATTATTATTATTATTATAATGTATTAGAATCAGCTATTGATTGATAAAACAATAATCTATTATCTCAATATAATTAATGTATAATTATTACTACATGTACATGTAATTGCTGCAGATTTCTTTGATTTTATAAGATTTATTACTCCCTAAATCCCTATAGCAGTAAAATCCATCTAAAACGCGTATTTTCTTTCATTCATTATTTAAAAAACACACATTATATTTAAGCATTTTTTATTTCATAGAGAGGATAGGTAAATAAAACTCGATATTTTTATTATAATTCAAACTTTATTCAATACATAGACATATGATACCTAGATAAAAAGAAACTATATAATAATATTTTGTGATATAATACATAATTTCTGTTCAAGTACTACGTTTATTATTTCAGCGCGGCGTAAAATTCTCTCTTGAAATCTCATTCGGTCTACGGCTTTCCAATGACCTTTTCGAGGCATTTTATATGCGTAATTCCAGTGATATAAATAATATATTTTAGGTTTTACATCCTCATCGAAATGAACCATCTTTCGCAGTCGATGATTGGATGTGGACATTTTCAAGCTTACGCAAAACTTCGATATACTGAATGTCTTCCTTTAATTTTTGTAGATTGCGTAAAAAATCATACAGCTTCTTCTTATATAGATTAACATCATTATTACAATCCATTATTATGATTCAATGAACTCTAGATTGGTTGTTGTACCGGCAGCACCTTTATTCACCAAGTACACGTCTTTCTGTTTTAAGACATCTTGTAATATTGAGATGTCCTCGTTCGAAATCAGTTTATTGTATCTTTCGGGTAGGGTGACTTTACAATTCTCCAAAATTACCAGAATTTGAATGCCGAATTGTGTTTGTATTTTGCACATATCCATAATTTTATGCCGCACCCCCTGTTCAAGCTCATAGACTTTAAGGAATGGCTCAACTTGTCCTTCCAAATTAATCTTAGCGAAAGACATTGTGCTTTTTTTTCATATGCTGTTTTACGTAAGTATAATATTATAACGAATCCATGTTCTGCTCAAGCTTTTATACAGTTACCCCCTCTTTGGAAAGAAATTTAGTAGTCGCGTTCGCGAGATTCCCACAGAATTTGATGATGTCATAGTTTGATGTATTACGGACTATTGCACCATATGTAAGTAAGTAAGTAAGTAAGTAAGTAAGTAAGTAAGTACTTTATTGGTCATAAATACACAAAAGTGTTTTGACAAGTCAGAAATACACAGAAAAATATATAGCTTCAATAATAAGTAATAAAATAATTTAAAACTTAAGTCATAATTAAAATAATATTAAAACTATTGTATAGGTACTGTACGAGTATATAATAATATAAAGACAAACAGTAATAAAAATTAATAAATAATTAATGACAAACGACAAAAAATACTTATATATATTTTGAGACAATAACAAAACAATATCACAAATTTATAGAGGAAAAGTCAGATGACAAGAATTCTTGAAAATCATAAAATGCGTTTTCCAACAAAAATCGTTTAATTACAAATTTAAAACGTTTACAGTCAAGTGCTTGAACTGTATTCGGTAACACATTGAAGAATTTGATTGCATAATAATAACTCGTTCCGTTTCTGGTCTTTGTTAACCTCGAAAAATTCAAATGAACATTAGTCTTATTACGAGTGGAATACGAGTGAATATCTTCATGTGTGGGATATTTACTTAAATTTTCCTTTATATGCAAAAGGCACTGTAGGATGTATGCACAGGGCAGAGTCAGTAAATTCAGATTTTTAAAGGCCTCCCTACAATCGTGTCTGTATGCCAATCCTGTAATGATCCTTACTGCTTTCCTTTGTAAAGAAAAAACAGTTCCAGCATGTGCCGAATGGCCCCATATCAAAATAGAGTATGATAAGGTAGACTGAATCAACGCATGAAATGCAGTTAATACTGTGGGCTGTGACACACAATTTACGAGATTACGTAATAAAAATATGTTCCGTGATATTTTCTTGCAGACCAATTCAGTATGCTTTTCCCATGTCAATTTGCTGTCTAAAGTCACGCCCAAAAATTTAACACAATGAGCAGAAACGAAATTTAGAGATCGACTTTTTAAACTGAACGTCATCGATTCTGTTTTGTCACGATTAAGGATCAACTGGTTACTTAAACACCAATCTTGGACAATAGATAGAGAATTACAGGCTTCAGATATCAGGACTGTGGAATCATTATGGGTTTGAGCCAAAGTTGTATCATCCGCAAAAAGAGTAAAGTTTACTAAGTTATTGCTATTTGGTAGGTCATTAATATAAATAAGAAAAAGTATTGGACCTAGGACGGAACCTTGCGGCACACCAAAATTAATATTAATCGAATTTGAAACTGCATTATTGTAATTAACAAACTGAGACCTCTCGGTGAGATACGACTGAATCAAATTTCTGCTGTTTTCCGAAAAATTGTAAAATTTTAATTTTTTTACTAAAATGTCATGAGACACACAGTCAAAAGCTTTGCTTAAGTCTAAAAACTGTACATGTATAAATTCTTTGGCCTCAAAACCTTTATTTATTATATTAGTTAAAGCATTTATAGCTAAGGTTGTAGACAATTTAGACCTAAATCCATATTGATAGTTGTTAAAAAGTTTATAATTTTCAAAATAGTTGGATATTTGAGTTTTCAGAGCTACTTCAAAAATTTTAGCAAATATTGGTACTATGGAAATGGGTCTGTAGTTTGCAGGGTCGTCAACGGAATCTTTTTTAAACAACGGCAACACTTTTGACAATTTAAAAATCTTTGGAAAAACATTACCACTAATACACTGATTGATGAGTTTAGTAAGTGGAATAAGAATAATATACTTTACACAGTTCAACACTTTTACGTTAACATCATAAGCATCGTTACTTTTAGTCTGTTTCAAATTATCTATGATATTAAGTATTTGATTGTATATGTTCGGGGCTGTAGTAAACGGCATAGAAATTAGGTCACCGTAACTTTGTTTACTATATCGCTGATATAATATGCGGTCAAAGCTCCTTGTCGATTCATCGAAATCATCCGGATGCAATATGTTTATTTATACAATTTGATGGATCTCCCCGGAAATAAGAATTTTGTACCGACACATGTCGATATAAGAAATTTCGCCTATACACAGAAAAAGTGACCCAACTCAAAATTTACCATTTCTCAGCTAATTGCGTATTTCAACTCTACATAATCTAAATTTTGATCAGAATAAACGTCATAACTGAACTTCCATAATAGTCCGATAGAGGTCACTTGTGTCACTTGGGCATTGGAAACCATCTTGCGAACTCCTGTCAACAATACTGTCACTTCTCAGTTGTGTTTGAACCATCGCTGAAGATACCAGCGCTGTTTTCTTAAAAAACGACACTATTTGAGTTAAGTTACTGTTTCTGTGGCATTTTTATCAGAAAAAGCGACTTATTTTGATTTGAGTCATTGTTCATGAAAATGTAAGTATTCAATTTAAATATAATTTATCTATTTGTTGTATTATTTAGTCTTGTGACATTTTTCCTCAATTTTATAATAGAACATAATGTTTCAGTTTGAGTTATGTCACTTTTCTTGTTGATAACCATTGTATAAATATTTTTCAACTAAATACATTTTTAATTATGACACTTTTCTATAAAAGTGAATACTAATATTCGGTATTATTTGCTCTTAGAATCAACGGGGAAAAATGCATAGCCGAGGAAAGTTGATTTTAAAATTAGCGATAGAAAAGGAAAATAATAGTACAACTAACTGGAAGACTATTGTGGCTGTATCGCCATCTCAAGGTAGTATTACGTCTTATATACATTCCAGTTAAAGATACCGTAATTGATATTTTTTATTTTAGACAATGAAATTCATCAATCATTTGAGTTCAAAAATTCAAACGGTGATACTAGCCGTCAAGAATCAGGTACAGATCAGTTCGAGGATAAACACCTTGACACCAATGGTAAGTAAACTTTTCTTTAATAATTTTAAAGGAACTATTAATAATTTTATTTCCTTACAAATCAACCGCAAATAATGTCTGAATCGTCTAAAACACTATGTATCATTCCAGTAGATTCCGAGTTTCAAAAATCAACGAATAATACGAGTGATCAGGGTGGCGTTATTCAAAGAAATCAGATATCAGCAATAAATTGTTCTATACCTAGTACCTCTAGTACCTATCAGAACGAAAATAGACCATTTGACATTGATAGTAAGTTTTTCACGAAATAATAATATCGAAAGCTTATTTATATCGATTTTTAGGTGATTTACGAAGTAAGCGAGTTGAATTTGAAAATTCTGGCAGCGAATTCCATGATACAAATGACGATGCGAGTAGCCCTTTTTCCTCTGACGATTCTGTAGCGGATCCAAATTATTCAACCAGTTCCTCATCGAGTGACGAATCAGAAAACAAAAGACCGGTTTTATCAGTAAATTTGTCAGAAAATCTACCAGATAGTCAAGAAATAAAAAGACCTAAAAAAAGACAAGCAAATCCTTCAGCTTGGCGAAAAAATGTTATAAAAAGATGCCGAAATTCAGGACTGCCCTATGTTTCAAATTCAAAAAGTCAGAAGGTGTTTGAAGCTAGGAAGTTGGGACCTCCTTGCAATGATAGATGCCGACTCAAATGTTCGCTGAAAATTTCTGAGGAAGTCAGAAAAACAATATTTGTAGATTATTGGGGTCTAGCTGATTTACAGAGACAAAGAGATTTTATCTCAAACTGTACAGAACAAATTACACCAAAATATAGGTATGTACGGGAGGGAAGCAACCGCAGTGCTAATAACGCATTTTATTTTACTCTCCGCGATAAGAAGTACAGGGTTTGCAAAAAATTCTTTAGGTCAACATTGGGGATATCCGACAGACCTATAAGAACTGTTTCTCAGAAAAAAAAAGAGGTATTTACTGGAGGAATTATTACCACAGATATGAGAGGAAAACATGGTCATCATTACAAAGTTCACGATAACATTAAACAAGGTATTCGCTTGCACATTGAGTCTATTCCAAGGATTGAGAGCCACTATCGGCGAAGCGATTCATCACGCGAATATATAGAAGGTAGTAAGACTGTGGCCGACCTTCACAGGGATTATGTGAAGATCTGTGAGGAGAAACATGAGCCTTACGCTAATTATCTCATGTATAGCCGAATATTTAATAACGAGTTTAATTTAACATTTTTCACACCGAAAAAGAATCAGTGTGAAGACTGCGTTTCTTTCAGTAATGCATTGGGCGAAGAAAAAAACAAACTAAAGGAAGCATATGAGCGACATCTAATTGAAAAAGAGCTTTCCCGCAAGGAGAAGGATATAGATAAACAAAATATTACTGATGGCTTTGTTGTAGCGGTGTACGATTTACAAGCTGTGTTACAGTGTCCGAGAGGGGACGTGTCCACTTATTATTATACATCAAAACTTAACGTATTTAATTTCACTATATTTGAATTAAAATCAAATGATGTTACCTGTTACGTGTGGGACGAGAGTGCGGCCAATAGAGGTGCATGCGAGATTGGCACTTGTGTCTTAAAATACATCGAAACATTAGAGGCCAGAGCCAACAACACAGAAAATAAAAAAATTGATATAACATTTTATTCCGATAATTGTTGTGGACAACAAAAAAACCGTTTTATGTTTATGATGTACTTGTATGCTGTGCAAAAATATGACTTTGTGAATACAATTACTCATAAATTTTTAATCAAGGGCCATAGTCAAAATGAGGGCGATAATGCCCATTCTGTTATAGAACGACAAATCAAGAGAGCCTTAAAATCAGGACCTATTTTAATTCCGAGTCAATATGCAACCTTAATAAGAATTGCGAAAAAAACCGGCCAACCCTATACAGTTCATGAATTGGATTATAAATATTTTTATGATTTAAAGTCCCTGGCGTGCCAGCTTGGGTCAAATATATCTAAAAACACAGATAATGAAACTGTTAAGATAAGTGATTTCAGAATAATAAAAGTTTCCAAAGAATATCCAGATACCATTTTTTACAAAACTTCTTATAGTGATCAGAAATTTAACAGCATTCCTATAAAACGACCAAGAAACTATAACAAAAACAGCGTTACCCTGAAGAATTTGTATACCTCAAGACCTGGTTTAAATGAAAAAAAGAAAAACAGCATTCTAGGCCTTTTTAAGAAAAATCAAATTGCACAACAGTATTTAAACTATTATAATTCACTGTAATTATTTTATCCAGTTGTTTTTTTGTTTTTAGATAGAAATTTTCATTAGAGTTCTCCTATTTTTGTAGTTCAGTGTTTATTACGTCTTTTAACTTTTGTATGCATAAAATTTAGATAGAAAAAAACATTTTCTGTTAATAAAAGTAATATAGTTTTGATGATATTCTTTGTTTTATTTCGAAAAAATTTCTAGAAAAGTGACACAAGTCAAATATGATGTAATTTTTTTTTAAATAAAACAAGAATTACTTCTCTAAGGGAATAAAAGTTATACCTTAGTCAATAATGAAAGTCCTAGAAGAATTTTACATGTAAAAAGCAAGCAATAAAATGGTCTGTCTTTAATAAAATAAAGCAATTATCTGAGAGAAATCTTTAAACTCGTTTTTTACAAAACTAACATTTTTGACTTGTGTCGCTTTTTCTGTGTATAGGCGATTTTATCTGCTAATACTATTTAATTAAATAATTTTTATAACAATAAGATGGTGTACTTGCATCCACTTACTACTAGTATAGGCATCTTTAATATTAAAAGATATGTACCTGTAGTCAATTAATATTATTCGCTTATTTTCGTTAAAAATAATCTATTATACCGATTGTTTATTAATAAAAGCTTATGAGTACATGTAATTACCGTAGTCGGTCTCCTTTAATCCTATAATTTATTGCCATCTAAAGCCCCTCTCCATCCTCATAGATCATCGCGCCATTTCTCTCTCCTAGCTTCCCATGCTTCTCTAGGACCGCCTCTCTCTCGCCACCATTACCGCATAGCTCCACCCTCATATCTCATCGGTAAAATCTTAACGAACAGCCATTGGTCCAACTCCCCTTCCCAGATCTTAGATCTAAGATCTATACTCAAATCCATTGGCCCATATCTCCCACTCCCCCGATTCTAGGACCTATCACATAGATCTAAGATCTGCAATCCATCATCTAATACCCCGACCCCCCTTCCCAGATCTTAGATCTAAGATCTATACTCCAATCCATCTTCTCATATCTGGCACTATTCCGCCCATAGATCCTAGGATCTAGGATCTAGGATCGCCCCAGTGGTCTCCACCATATTCATGACCTTCTTAACCATCAAGGTCAAAGTGGGTTCATTCTCTCACTATATTACTACTAACGCTCATTTTCCTGTACAACGTCTGCTCGGAAATTAAATGATACATTAATTTCGTCTTCTGAAATGTCCTCATACTTAGGCACATTTTGAGGCTCTATGTATGTTTTCTCGACTTCTGGGTGGTCGATGTCATCACACATTATAATAGGTGAGCACTGCGGTTCTGGAACTGTTATGTCTCCTGTTATTTCTCCTTCTTCAAGTGTATCTTGGTGCCTGGGAGTTGATACGTAATTCGGTCCTGTTCCGGGTGCTCCAATAGGTCTTAGTTTTGAAAATGAACCCTCTAGTATTTCCAAACTATTGTCTGAAATATCATAGTTATTTTCAAATATGTTGACTTCCTCAAAATTCCCGTATGGTGGTTTTCTAAAGTGTTGTTGTAGTTTCATAGACTTAATTGTTCCTTTGGGCACTAATTTAACTTTCATTTTGTTTATCTGTTTGCTGATAATAAACTGTTTCAAACTGATCAATGAAGCTGGTTGTGTATTTATTATTTCCGAGAAGTGTAAAAATTTCCCCCATAATGTCATATCTTCAATCCTCCCGCAGAGATCTCCAATAAGATTTCAGTGTTGAGAGGTTAATGTCTCGCTAGTCACATTTTCATTTTTTCGTAAATGTATGAGAACTGACTTTCTGCAGATGTGTTATGCCCTATGCTGCAGCATGAGAAATTTTTTATAATAATGGCTCTACTGTGCGAAACTGTTTTTATATCGTAACATAAACAAAATACTCCAGTAAAATATTTCGTCTTTTGTTCTCTAAATTATAAAATAAAATACACGTACATATTGTAATTTGTCAGGCTATAAAGTAAGCAGCATGGAACATGATCTGTTCTTTGTTAAACACCTGTGTGGCCGGGTGGTGTTCTAATTTAAGAAACTAAAAAATTATTTCGTAGTTTACATAGGATTATATATCTCCAATTAATAACTTACTATTTTTTTTTTAAATATACTTTTGTACACGTATACTATGTGCTTGAAATTATTATTAAAGTATAATTTTAAAATAGTTGTTACCTAATATAAAATTTAGGTATGTTAGAAAAAAAACTAAAATGTGGGGCCCCGGTAAAACTCCTGCACAGGGGGACCCTTATGAATCTCTATGACGATAATTTTAATTATGTAAAAAGTGAAAAACAGAAGGACAATTTTTGAACTATTTATTTTGTAAAAATGCCACTTTTTCAAATTTCAAAAAGTTTGTATTACCAAATAAAATCTGTACACATTAATACAGATGGTATTAGTAGGTACAATTTTTTTTAAATATCTTTGGGTTTTGTATGTATGACTGATGGTCGAGATGGTAGAGTATCTGCCTCTCACCCAAAAGTCCCGGGTTCGAATCCCGGTCGTGGCAATGGAGAATACTGTGAGAGGGATTTTTCCATTATACACGGATATTGGATGTTGTTACGATCTAAAATCGTATTGATAAAGTGAGGTCCAGGGTATTACAAATCCTTTAATTGAGAGCAATAAAAGTCGTGTCTCTTAAAAAATTATATAATCGAAAGAAATGAAATCCAAAGAAGTCAGAAATCCATAGAGGTAAACTTTAATAGAATAAAATAGCAAAATAAATTTTACTATTCAGCCTAAATCCTCTAATGTCTTAAAAAGACATAAATACTCTTTTCAGAGCTTATTTGCAAACTATCTACATTTAACTGATAAAAATTTGGTCAATACTAATCGATGTTGACAAGATCTGGAGTCCCTTTGTTATCGTGCAGTGTGAGTTGCCTATACCATGCTGATGAAGGCTAATAAGCCAGAAACCGGTCCATGGGTTGGTGACTTGCACTGCCTGGTAACAGAGGGAGTCCTTATTTGGATTAATCCGTCTGGTGGGGCTTATTGCAATTATTAAATTATTTGCTTTCTACATTCGTAGTACTGACCAAATTTTTATCAGTTAAATGTAGATAGTTTGCAAATAAGCTCTGAAAAGAGTATTTATGTCTTTTTAAGACATTAGAGGATTTAGGCTGAATAGTAAAATTTATTTTGCTATTTTATTCAATTATATAATCGTTTATTAACTAGCTCAAGAGCTAGGACAAATACCAACAGCAAAAAAAGATTTTACTATAACAATTAGTCTAGGGTAGATTTAAAATTACAATAATATAATCTGTAATAACAATAATTAAATACCTAATTAAAATAGATCAAGACAAATATCTGTAAGGAAAAAAATGATTAATCTAATTACAAGCAAATAATACTATACAACAGCTGGAATTCAAAAAACGAATGTACAAAATCAACTTAACTTAATGAGAGTTAATTGGGTCCAGAAACAAGATTACTTCGTTTCGCCTAGGGAGCCTTCTGGAAAGAATACAGTCCTCGTTGGGTAGAGTATTCGTCTCAGGTCTTAGTTACTGCATAAGATGATAAAATAGCTAGGCTTATCTTCTAGGTAAAATAGTATACCAAAATCAAGTCCACAAAATTACCAAAAATATCCAAAGTCCAAAAATCCAATTACAATTCAAAAATACTCAATTGTCAGTACGAGCTGGTGGTATCGCTCAAATTACACCGTACCAAAATCGTCTAAAATATTACATCAAAATTATTTTTTTTAAAGTTAACCTATAAAACACGTGGTCTTTTAAAAGACAAAAAAACTACTAGAACTTACCCAGATTATTCTGGACGATGAGTTTCTTTCAAAATCCGAATAAATCGAAATTAAGTTTAATCAAAACTATATTAAACTAACCAAACAAGTAGAAATTGTGTTATATTCCGGAAACTAGCCGAAAGCAACCAAAAATGCTTTTATCACAATTATCCTACTCCGAAACTATCGGTTCAATAGTTGATGAACAAAAGAGAGAAATTTCCTCATTTTCAACACGTTTTATAAAGTATTCACTTAGCAAAAAAACACAGCTATAGTCTAAATCTAGCAGATGTTGCCAACTCACTATGTACACTAAAAAAAAATCCCTATATTTCTGGACCATTGAATATTTCGAGGCGTTGGACTATTTATTTATTAAAAGTAACTTGATTTTTTTTAAAACACTTTCTAAAGGTTAATATTTACACAGCATACTTATTTATCAATGTTATTCTAAACGAATAATAATTAATTGTTGGTAAGGTTGAGAGAACACTGTATTATCAACGACCGTCGACCGACTTCCGATGGTTCACTGAATCAGCTGTGAGGTACGTTCCGTATCTCAACTAGCGATCGGTTATGTTCAGTGGATCTTCCACAGACATTTCAAATTATTTTCAAGCCGTAATAACTCCATCCCACCAAACAACAACAAAAAATCTGAAGGATTTTTTTTTTCAATAGTCAAATAAATATGCATAGTAAAATTTACAAGCCAAAATTTTCGGTGAAGCCGAGAGTTTACAAGAGAATTCAGTACATTGTAGTATGTACCAAACTAAAATTTTTATTAACTCAAATTGATCAAAACTGCGTTTCTAGACAGGTCAAATTTAAAACACCAGACGGGTGGAAGCAAAATTGCACAACGGACTAGGTTCAAAACAATCTTAGGTTAGACTTTGCATCAATTCAAACTAGTTATAGCTCTAGCATACGGTAAACAAACTGCATGAAGTATTCTACAGACCTACACTCAGAATAAATCAACGGGTGCTTTCCTTCAACCACAACTACACTCTCATTCATACGTTTCCCATTCATCTACTAACAATTAAAACGATAGAACATAACTTAAAACTACGGTCTATTTTAGCATAAACCAAGCTAAAACTAAGAATTGAAGAATCTTAGGGATGAAGTTATGGTACTTGCAAAACCAAAATTTATCGTGAAGCGACAAAGAAAAAAATTTTAAACACCAGAAAGGTGAAAACAAAAAGACACATCAGACAAGGTTCAAGGCATACTTAGGTTATACTATGCATCAAATCACATTGGTTATAGTTTTTGCGTCAGCATTCCCTAGCACAGACTATACAAGGACCTACACCCTGCAATACTCTCCACAACAGATACCTTCACAACAGCTACTCCCCTCACTCGCTCATTCTCCATTCATCTACTAAACAAATACTACGAAAGACAACTTAAACTAAAGTATTTTATAGCAAATACGAGCTGAAACTAAGAAATGAGGTTCCTTAGGACCAGATTATGGCATCTGCAAAGCCTAAATTGTCGTGAGGCGACAAGGAAAATGTTTGAAACACCAGAAGGGTGGAAAAAAAAACTACAAAGGACAAGGTTCTTTCACGCTAGGTTAGACGAGCATCAATTCAGACTATCTCTAGCCGATATAGTTTCGTGTGTCAGCGACAACTTACATGAATCTCATTCTGTACCTACAACCAAATGCAAACTCCTGCAAGAAATCCCTCCGTATCAGCTATATCACAATCATCCATCACTAACAATCACTTTCATTCATTTAGACAAGAACAACAATAAATCCAAACATACCATCAACAACAATCCCAAAAAAATTACTAGGTCGTTTTTTTGGTCATCAGCAATGAGAGTTTCTAGTTGGTCGTCACTCAGCATCATTACTGGTATTTAGGAAACTGATCGTCGTTCCTATTAATTCATGAACAGCACCCACCCAAAAAAAATTATTTAACAGCAAAATTTCTCTAACAACCCGAAATACCTAACTAATATTTAAATTAGTTTGGCAAATCACCAAAAATTTCCTAAACTTACAAAATTTTCACACCAAAAAAAAAATTTACCTTTTTCAAAATACTCCCAATTCCAAAATTTATTCTATCTCTAACGTGTGATCAGGTTTCAAATCTTTTACATGAAATCGACCTACTGACCTTTTGGCATCATTCTCTAACTCATACACATTCAAACCAAACTTTTTCTTCACTCGATAGGGACCACTAAATTTGGGAGCCAACTTAGCAGAGAAATGTTTAGAAGCATCCGACAGAGGAAAGTCTCTTTTCCAAACATAGTCATTTACTTGAAAACTAACTGGACGTCTTCTAAGATCATATCTCAACTTAGTCCTTTCATAAGCCCTTTGCAAACTTAATTTAATCGTTTTATGCAACTTAGCTAGTCCCTTACTTTTAAATTCAACATTCTCTCTTAGATCATCCGTACCAAATTTACTTTTGTCTCGTCGAACGTTATATTCCTCACCATTGACAATCATCTCACAACCAAAATTTGTAAAGTATGGAGTAAACCGTGTTGTTTCATGCTTTGCAGTTCGTATTGCACATGCAAGATGTGGTAGGTTGTTACTCCAGTTCTTTTGTTGTTCATCAACATAAGACGAAAGTACAGTTTTTAATACCCGATTTACCCTCTCCGTGGGGTCATTTTGAGGATGATACAAAGCATTAAACAAGGGTTTGGCTCCATAAGAGTCCAAAAACTCCCGAAACTCTTTACTCCTTCCGTATTGAGTACCATTGTCTACAATCATGAACTCACAAACTCCAAATACTAGGAAAACATGTTCCTCAATGGCTTTTATAACATTTTTGGCAGTAGCCGTTCGAAGCGGAACAAAAATAACAAATTTGCTGAAATAATCGGTAACAGCCAGAATATACTCATGACCTGTACTACTACGCGGTAAAGGTCCAAAAAGATCACTACTTATTAATTGCCAACAACAAGTAACTTCTGGTCTCTTACCCATTAATCCCGCAGGTATCTTTTGTGTAGGTTTCTGACTACAGCAAATTCGGCACCTCTTCACATAACGATACACATCGGCTTTCATACGTGGCCAGAAATACTTTTGAATGAGACGATTATAACTTTTGTACACACCCATGTGTGCTCCGTTTAATATATCGGCATGATATTTCTCCAAAAGTTTTTGTCTCTCTGGCTTAGGTACTACTTCCTTCCATGTATCGACATCCGAGAGAAGATCTTTAAAGCCACATTCAACACGTTTATACAATCTTCCATCCAACTCACGCCAATTAACATAATGCAATGGATCGTTTCTCACCCGAGATAGCATTTTGTCATACCAAGGATCACCTGAATTAACTATAGGTTCATTGTCTATGTTAATTGAATTTATACCAAAAGGAACTGCCCTTGACAGACAGTCAGGCACTACATTATAACGACCTTTTCTGTGAATAACTTCAAAATCAAAACTTTGAAGTCGTAAGCACCACCTGCCAAGCCGACCTTTCGGATCTTTTAAATTATTTAACCATTTTAAAGCATAACAGTCTGTTATGACAATGAACTTAGTTGCTTCAATGTAACCTCTTAGTTTTTCTATAGACCAAATAACTGCAAGAATTTCCAACTGGGTAGCCCCAAATTTAGCCTCCGTTTTAGTTAGTGCTCGTGATAGATAACATATCACATGTTCTCTGTCATCATAAAACTGAGTGAGTACACAACTCAACCCGACTTGA
Source organism: Rhagium mordax (assembly GCA_963680705.1). Taxonomy (NCBI): domain Eukaryota; kingdom Metazoa; phylum Arthropoda; class Insecta; order Coleoptera; family Cerambycidae; genus Rhagium; species Rhagium mordax. The sequence continues at coordinate 45,911,653 of OY796656.1, forward strand.
GAAGCATCAGTTTGTAAAATAAACGGGTAATTCCAATTTGGACGTGATAATATTGGAGCACTAATCAAAACGCTTTTAATATTCAAAAAGGCTTCATCACATTGTTCAGTCCAATCCCATTTGAAATTCTTACGAGTGAGTTTGGTAAGAGGTGCAACAATTGTAGAGAAGTTTGGGATAAATCTACGGTACCAAGATAGCATCCCAATAATTCTTTTTAACTCCCGAGGACATGTTGGTTTTGGCATATCCACTATCGCGCTAACCTTCTTAGGATTTACTCCAAGACCGTCTCGATTTACTCGGTAACCTAAATATTCAAGTTCTTCTCTACAAAACTTGCATTTCTCACGCTTCAACGTTAAGCCTGCAGATTTCAGACGTTTAAATACCTCTTTTAATACATGAAGATGAGTTTCAAAATCACTAGTTACAATTATTAGATCATCTAAATAGGCAAAAACATATGGCTTTAATTCTTGTCCAAATAATCGATCTACCAAGGCTTGAAAAGTACCAGGTGCCCCATGTAGACCAAAAGCTAACCGTTTAAATTGAAAATGACCACGGCCAGGTATTGTAAACGCAGTATATTGCTTACTGTTTTCCTCGAGCTTAACTTGCCAATATGCAGATCTAATATCAAGGCTTGAAAGATAACGAGCTGTCCCTAACTGATCTAATATCTCATGTATAAAAGGTAACGGATAAACAGGTCTCTTAGAGACATTATTTACTTTTCTGAAATCTACGACGAAACGGTAACTTCCATCATCCTTGTTCACCATCATTATAGGTGAGCTCCACTCACTCTGACTACGTTCGACAACATCAAGCCTTAACATTTCATCAAGTTCATCATTTATCTTTTGTTGCATTGGCGGACTTACACGATAATATTTTTGCTTAATGGGCTGCACCCCTTCATCTATCTCAATTTTATGTTCGACTACGTCCGTGCAACCTAAAGCAGTATTTTTGATGCTGTCAAAGTAATCATACACAATCTCATTCAGTTTTCCTCTTTGCTCCCCTGTCAAGTCATTAGCTCCCTCAAGTGAAGCTTTATTCTCTCTAACAATATCATTGATGACAGGTTCACTAGAGAAATACCATTCACCCTTTCGCAAATTAGGCACAATTCCCATTTTCACCCAAAAATTTGTACCCAAAACTAATGTATGACGCAAATCCGGTACAATCATGATTTCAAAGAGATGTACTTTGTCCTTAAGTTTTATAGGAACAGTCACTTGACCTAAAACTGGTATGTCGTTATTATCTGCGACAGTGCATGAAGTAACTGAGCACGTGTCCATTTTAAAACCCAACGATTCTAAAGCTTTCCATCCTTTCAAGTTCATAAATATACCATTTGCACCACTGTCTAACAAAGCCAACATTCGCACATCATAAATTTCCACTCTAACATACGGACATTCATTCTCATTCACTTGTGACAAAATATAATCCAAAACATTCCTTACACGCTGACTTTCTACCACACTCTCAGATAAAATAGGATTATCAACATTTCTAGCCGATTTAATCGTTAGACCTAGCTCACGGCTATTAACTAAGTCCTTGAGTCGTTTCCCTGACTCAAACAAGTAGGACAAGTACGTATTGTATAACCTATTAGGCCACAACGATAGCATTTTATCACTTTTGAGGTACAATCCCGAGCTAGATGTTGTGTGCTATTGCACTTAAAGCAACGCAGAGAGCTTACTTGTCTCTGGTCAGTTCTATTCCGACTACTGGATCGATTTCGAAACCTCTCCCTACTACTACTATTCCCCTTAGTTGATCTACCGTCTCTACTAATCGAAGCTTCACGATTATTATGAGAATATCAGTCAGTTCGGTTAGGAGTATGGTTCCTGAGCCGACTACTAGATCTATTTCTGCTCGATTAATGGGAATCTCGATCCATGCTATCATTATGTCTAAAGGTACGGTCTCTACTACTAGAACGGTCAAAATTCCTATTATATCTTTGCCTATGGTCTAGGTTATTACTTGAACGATCTGAATTTCTGCCTCTGCTAACTTCAAATTGACTATTATATTCACTTCTAAAATTTTTACCAAAGTCACTATTCAAAATATCTTTTTCAAAAAATGTAACACGATTATCAGCTGGACGAGTACTTGAATTGGCCTTAAGCCTGCTAGTGCCTTTGCGATCGTCTATCTTATTGACTAGCTCCACTAATTTTTGTTCGGAGTCAATGTCCTCTAAAATTAACCTTTCCTGGTATTCAGGTAACATATTCTCCCTAATTATTTTTAGACTTTTCTCCTTAGAGAGAGGAACTGGCAAATAATTTGATAACTCATGTACATGAGCTATGAAAGTACCTATACTTTCATCGTCAAGCTGATATCGGTTCTTAATCATATCCTTAATATGTTTTTCAAAATTACGAGGCAAGAATTCTTGTTTGAGACGTGAGCACAAGTCTGCCCAAGTCTCAATTTCATTTACAATAGATCGAAACCAAACATCCGCACGATCTTCAAATAAACAACCTATACCGGCAAGTAATCTAGATTCCGATACTTTTCTGGTTTTACAAAACTGATTAACCTTTCTAATAAAAATTAAGACATCCAAACTTTCTCTATATTTCCCCGTAAAAGTAAAATTCCAACGGGTTACTGGAACATAATCTGGATCTGTCAAAACCAATGTCTGAAGACTGGCTAAAGTGGATGACTGATCGACTGGAGTCTCCGTAGATGGTGGATCAACAAGATATTTTTTTCTATCATTAAAATCCTTAAAAATGTTTTCAAATTCTTTGAGCAACCCTGAAATTTGATCTACTTGGTCATCTGTCTCTCCAACTATTCGACCAGTCCGCCCTCTTAAATGCCAAAATAAAGAATCCAGCCTATCAATTAAAGTTTGAGTCCAAATACTTTTAGCTGCCTTTGTTACTATGTTCAAAATGGTTGCACAGTTTTGCAATTCAGAAATAGGATCCAAATCTCTTAACGCTACAAAAACTTTACCCTGCGATTCCTGTCTTAAAAATGCAGATAAATTTTGTGATAAGTCTTTAGTCTTGTCACTAGACTTTACTTCTACACCGCGTATATTTAATTCATATATTAAGAATTCTCTTTCTAATTGTGATGTATTAATACTAGCCATTTTATCTTTGTGATAACAGTAAGAAAAAATTACACAAAAAAATTACTAAGCAGTTCTAAAAACTAAGAATACCAAATTCCTGAGAGAGTCGAATATCCAACGAAGTCCTCTAAATCCCTCGTAGAATGCTTCCCAAACGTTACGAACAGCCTCTTTGGTTCCTTTCTCTTCTTGGAACTCGTCAAGTTGTACCTGTGCCAAAAATTCAAAGTAAAATTAGTACCTTCCTTATTAAGTACTTGATTGTTTGTCTTGACCAATTTATAATTAAGTTTTATTGCTCTCTTAAAGATCCCGGACACGAGCCCTCAAAAATTGTTACGATCTAAAATCGTATTGATAAAGTGAGGTCCAGGGTATTACAAATCCTTTAATTGAGAGCAATAAAAGTCGTGTCTCTTAAAAAATTATATAATCGTTTATTAACTAGCTCAAGAGCTAGGATAAATACCAACAGCAAAAAAAGATTTTACTATAACAATTAGTCTAGGGTAGATTTAAAATTACAAAATATAATCTGTAATAACAATAATTAAATTACTATCTATTAAAATCTGACAGCCCTTCCTCACTCTAATTTGGCGCCGATTTTTCGTGTATTCTGCGGCGCTAAAGGCTTTTTTTTTAACCAGTTTGGCCGCGCAGCGCCGTGCGTTATGGACGTTTTCGTGTCGGGACCATCGAATCGCGGACTTTCGTGGCGATCCGCCAAGTATTTTAAAAATTATTGGCGATTCGATAGCACCGTGTCGAAGAGGTTTGTAAAATTTGAGAAATTAGAAAGAGATACGACACGCGAGAAATTTGAAAAAAAATGGCCGACGTTTTCTGAACGATAGATGTCAAAATAGCGCTTTTTCGTTCGCTCCTACTGAGTCTAAAACCGGCGGGGGGCCGCGCGATTCGCGATGTAGTTTTAAGTTGCATCCTCTAACTCGGTTTTCGCGCAAGAACGGCGGTCCGGCCGCGATCTTTCGTTTGGAAATAACGTTTGAAGTGTTCGTGTTTCCGCAATTTTTTCGAATTTCCAAAACATGTCCCCCTTCCGAGCTTATTAACTCGCGACTCCTTTGAGACGGACCGGCGGCGTATTTTTTTTTGAAAACTAGATAAAATTTAGAAAATCGTTGTCGAAAATCGTTTTTCTCGATTTTGCCTCCCAAGAAAGTTATGATTTTTTGAAAAGCGGCGATTTTGTCGGATTTCGACGATTCTTCCGACACCTACCCATTAGAAACGCGTCACAGCCTTTCCCTTTGGATATAGAGGATCGCGACATGCACGACGGCCAAGAAGAAGGACAAATGAACAACTCTTTTTTTTCTTTTTGGTCCATCTGAGATATTACCCGAGATACGAATATTTAAAAAAGGTCGATTTTGCAGAAAAACGCTACTTTTCCCCAGGCTCTAACTTCTTTAACCGGAGGATTTTTTCGCCCGGACTTTCGGGAAAGCTAGATCCATCCTACCTCTTGGGTCCCTGAAAATTTCAATCCTTAATCTCCACCGGCGTCCAAGCGGTGAATATTTTAAATTACCAAGACACGCCGAAAATTCGTCGGTGATGTCACCAAACATGTGGACACCCTTATTAAATACCCATGCCGAGCGTCGCATACATTTTTTGTATTCTGCCCTCATTAGCAAGAGTGGTGCATCTAATTAGTAGTATTGAGTATTGAGAAAACAGCGATTCACTTTATAGTATTTGATGCTTATGATACGTATTGGAAATTAACCATTTGGGTTTACACAAAATGCTTTTGGTTAATAATAATGAAATCACAAGAATATTTTTAACAAAAATCTAATGCAAACAAAAATACAAGAAAAGAAAACAGGTACATGCTGCACTTTTACTATGAAACAGGAGCAATGTTTGTTGGTATAATACAAATGCAAAATGCGGCATCTGCAAAAGATAAAAACAACTTTAAACCGGATACAACTAAATAACACGAATTGTTTAACGAAACGGCGAAGGCAATTAAAATACGAGAGACCCCTTTTCCCTGAACCTTATTTCCTTTCATGTAACAATTCTGTCGGACTGTACGCATGTTTCCCGAAATCTTTAAACTGGATCCAACTAAATAACCCGAATAATCGCTTAACTTAACAGACACGCCAGTGAAAATACACGAAACGTCTCTTTTTTCATGACCTTATCACTTTTCAAGTGGCATCTCTGTTGGACCCTACATCTTTCCCGAAACTCCTCCACCGAATCCAACTAAATTACCCGAATCCCTTAACTAATCGATGACTCCTACGAAAATACGCGAAACGCCTCTTTCCCGATGCCCTTCCCACTTTTCAAGTAGCATCTCTGTTGAACTCCACACCTTTCCCGAGACTCTTAGACCGGATCCAACTAATTTACCCAAATCACTTAACTAATCGAAGACGCCTACGAAAATACACGAAACGCCTCTTTCTTGATGATCTTCCCACTTTTCAAGTAGCATCTCTGTCGGACTCTACATCTTTCCCGAGATTCTTCCACCGAATCCAACTAAATTGCCCGAATCCCTTAACTAATCGAATATGTCTATGAAAATACGCGAAACGCCTTATTTCTCATTACCTTATCAAGTGGCTTCTCTATAGACCCCTACTTCTTTCCCGAGAAAATTAGACCGGATCCAACTAATTTACTCAAATCACTTAACTAATCGAAAACGCCTACAAAAATACATAAAACGCCTCATTTCTGATAATCTCACTTTTCAGGTAGCATCTCTGTCGGGCTGTACATCTTTCCCGAGACTTCCACCGAATCCAACTAAATTACCCGAATGTCCTAACTAATCGAAGACTAATACGAAAATACACGAAACGCCTCTTTCCTGATGACCTTCCCACTATTCAAGTAGCATCTCTGTTGAACTCTACATCTTTCCCCAGACTCTTCCACCGAATTCAACTAAATTACCCTAATCCCTTAACCAATCGAAGACTAATACGAAAATACGCGAAATACCTCATTTCTCATTACCTTCCCATTTTTGAAGTAACATCTCTATCATACTCTACATCTTTGCCGAGACTCTTCCACCGAACCCAACTAAATTGCCCGAATCCCATAACTAATCGAAGATGCCTACGAAAATACGCGAAACGCCTCATTTCCGATGATCCTTTCACTTTTTAGGTAGCATCTCTGTCGGACTCTACATGTTTCCCGAGACTCTTCTACCGAATCCAACTAAATTACCCGAATCCCTTAACTAATCCAAGATGCCTTCGAAAATACACGAAACGTCTCTTTTTTCATGACCTTATTCACTTTTCGAGTGGCATCTCTGTTGGACCCTACATCTTTCCCGAAACACTTCCACCGAATCCAACTAAATTACCCGCATCCCTTAACTAATCGATGACTCCTACGAAAATACGCGAAACGCCTCCTAATGCCCTTCCCACTTTTCAAGTAGCATCTCTGTAAGACTCTACTTCTTTCCCGAGACTCTTAGACTGAATCCAACTAATCTATCCGAATCACTTAACTAATCGAAGACGCCTACGAGAATACACGAAACGCCTCTTTCTTGATGATCTTCCCACTTTTCAAGTAGCATCTCTGTCGGACTCTACATCTTTCCCGAGATTCTTCCACCGAATCCAACTAAATTGCCCGAATCCCTTAACTAATCGAATATGCCTACGAAAATACGCGAAACGCCTTATTTCTCATTACCTTATCAAGTGGCTTTTCTATAGACCCCTACTTCTTTCCCGAGAAAATTAGACTGGATCCAACTAATTTACTCAAATGACTTAACTAATCGAAAACGCCTACAAAAATACGCAAAACGCCTCATTTCTGATGATCTCACTTTTCAGGTAGCATCTCTGTCGTGCTCTAGATCTTTCCCGAGACTTCTGCCGAATCCAACTAAATTACCCGAATGTCTTAACTAATCGAAGACTAATACGAAAATACGCGATACGCCTCATTTCTAATTACCTTCCCACTTTTCAGGTAGCATCTCTGTCAGACTCTACGTCTTTCCCTTCCCGAGACTCTTCCACCGAATCCAGCTAAATTACCCGAATCTCTTAACTAATCGAAGACTAATACGAAAATACACGACACGCCTCTTTCCTGATGACCTTCCCATTGTTCAAGTAGCATCTCTGCTGAACTCTACATCTTTCCCTAGACTCTTCCACCGAATTCAAATAAATTACCCTTAACTAACCGAAGACTAATACGAAAATACGCGAAATGCCTCATTTCTCATTACCTTACCACTTTTCAAGTAACAACTCTATCATACTCTACATGTTTCCCGAGACTCTTCCATCGAATCCAACTAAATTACCCGAATCCCTTAACTAATCGAAGATGACTACGAAAATACGCGAAACGCTTCATTTCCGATGACCCTCTCAATCTTTAGGTAGCATCTCTGTCGGACTCTACATGTTTCCCGAGACTCTTCCACCGTATCCAACTAACTAAATTACCCGAATCCCTTAACTCTTGGACCGGATCCAACTAATTTACCCAAATCACTTAACTAATCGAAAACGCCTACAAAAATACGCAAAACGCCTCATTTCCGATGATCTCACTTTTCAAGTAACATCTCTGTCGGGCCCTACATCTTTCCCGAGACTTCCACCGAATCCAACCAAATTACCCGAATCCCTTCACTAATGGAAGACTAATACGAAAATACGCGAAACGCCTCTTGCCTGATGACCTTCCCACTATTCAAGTAGCATCTCTGTTGAACTCTACATCTTTCCCCAGACTCTTCCACCGAATTCAACTAAATTACCCTAATCCCTTAACTAATCGAAAACTTATACGAAAATACGCGAAATGCCTCATTTCTCATTACCTTCCCACTCTTGAAGTAACATCTCTATCATACTCTACATCTTTCCCGAGACTCTTCCACCGAATCCAACTAAATTACCCGAATCCCTTAACTAATCGAAGATGCCTACGAAAATACGCGAAGCGCCTCATTTCCGGATGACCCTCTCACTTTTCAAATAGCATCCCTGTCTGACTCTACACCTTTCCCGGGACTCTTAGACCGAATCCAACTAAATTACCCGGATCCCTTTACTAATCGGAGACTCCCACGAAAATACACGAAACGCCCCTTTCCTGATGCCCTCTCACTTTTTAAGTAGCATCTCTGTCGGACTCTACATCTTCCCCGAGATTCTTCCACCGAATCCAACTAAATTGCCCGAATCCCATAACTAATCGAAGATGCCTACTAAAATACGCGAGACGTCTCTTTCCTGATGCACTATCACTTTTTAAGTCGCACCTCTATCGGACTCCACATCTTTCCCGGGACTCTTCGACCGAATCCATATAAATTGCCTGAATCCCTTAACTAATCGGAAACACCTACGAAAATACGCGACACCCCTCATTTCCGATGACCCTCTCACTTTTCAAGTAGCATCTCCTTCGGACTCTACATCTTTCCCGAGGCTCTTCCACCTAATCCAACTAAATTACCCGGATCCCATAACTAATCGAAGACGCCTACGAAAATACGCAAAACGCCTCATTTCCGATGACCGTCTTACTTTTCAAGTAGCATCTCTGTCGGACTCTACATCTTTTCCTAGACTCTTCGGCCGAATCCAGCTAAATTGCCCGAATCCCTTAACTAATCGAAGACTCCTACGAAAATACACGAGACGCCTCTTTCCTGATGCCCTCTCACTTTTTAGGTAACATCTCTGTCGGACTCTACATCTTTCCCGAGACTCTTCCACCGAATCCAACTAAATTGCCCAAATCCCATAACTAATCGAGGATGCCTACGAAAATACGCGAAACGCCTCATTTCCTGATTCCCTCTTACTTTTTAAGAAGCATCTCTGTCGGACTAACTAAATTGCCCGAATCCCTTAACTAATCAAATACGCCTACGAAAATACGCGACACACCTCATTTCTGAAGACCCTCTCACTTTTCAAGTAGCATCTCTGTAAGACTCTGCAGCTTTCCCGAGACTCTTGGACCGAATCCAACTAAATTACACGGATCCCTTAACTAATCGGAGACTCCTACGAAAATAAACGAAACGCCGCTTTCCTGATACCCTCTCACTTTTCAAGTAGCATCTCTGTCGGACTCTACATCTTCCCCGAGACTCTTCGACCGAATCCAACTAAATTTCCCGAATCCCATAACTAATCGAAAATGCCTACGAAAATACGCGAGACGTCTCTTTCCTGATGCCCTCTCACTATTTAAGTAGCACCTCTGTCGGACTCTACATCTTTCCCGAGACTCTCCGACCGAATCCAAATAAGTTGCCCGAATCCCTTAACTAATCGGAAACACCTACGAAAATACGCGACACCCCTCATTTCGGAAGACCCTCTCACTTTTCAAGTAGCATCTCTGTCGGACTCTGCAGCTTTCCCGAGACTCTTAGACTGAATCCAACTAAATTATCCGGATCCCTTAACTAATCGAAGACGCCTACGAAAATACGCGAATCGCCTCTTTCCTGATGCCCTTTCACTTTTTAAGTAACATCTCTTTCGGACTCCACATCTATCCCGAGACTCTTAGACCGAATCCAACTAAATTTCCCGAATCCCATAACTAATCGAAAATGCCTACGAAAATACGCGAGACGTCTCTTTCCTGATGCCCTCTCTCTTTTTAAGTAGCACCTCTGTCGGACTCTACATCTTTCCCGAGACTCTCCGACCGAATCCAACTAAATTGCCCGAATCACTTAACTAATCGAAAACGCCTACGAAAATATGCGAGACGCCTCTTTTCTGATAACCCTCTCACTCTTCAAGTAGCATCTCTGTTGGACTCTACATCTTTCCCGAGACTCTTCGACCGAATCCAAATAAGTTGCCCGAATCCCTTAACTAATCGGAAACACCTACAAAAATACGCGACACCCCTCATTTCTGAAGGCCCTCTCACTTTTCAAGTAGCATCTCTGTCGGACTCTGCAGCTTTCCCAAGACTCTTAGACTGACTCCAACTAAATTATCCGGATCACTTAACTAATCGAAGACGCCTACGAAAATACGAGAGACACCTCATTTCCGATGCCCCTCTCACTTTTCAAGTAGCATCTCTGTCGGACCCTACATCTTTCCCGAGGCTCTTCCACCGAATCCACCTAATTTTCCGAATCCCATAACTAATCGAAGACGCCTACGAAAATACGCATAACGCCTCATTTCCGATGACCGTCTTACTTTTCAAGTAGCATCTCTGTCGGACTCTACATCTTTTCCCAGACTCTTCGGCCGAATCCAACTAAATTGCCCGAATCACTTAACTAATCGAAAACGCCTACGAAAATACGCGAGACGTCTCTTTCCTGATGCCCTCTCACTATTTAAGTAGCACCTCTGTCGGACTCTACATCTTTCCCGAGACTCTCCGACCGAATCCAAATAAGTTGCCCGAATCCCTTAACTAATCGGAAACACCTACGAAAATACGCGACACCCCTCATTTCTGAAGACCCTCTCACTTTTCAAGTAGCATCTCTGTCGGACTCTGCAGCTTTCCCGAGACTCTTAGACTGAATCCAACTAAATTATCCGGATCCCTTAACTAATCGAAGACGCCTACGAAAATACGCGAATCGCCTCTTTCCTGATGCCCTCTCACTTTTTAAGTAGCATCACTGTCGGACTCTACATCTTTCCCGTGATTCTTCCACCGAATCCAACTAAATTGCCCGAATCCCATAACTAATCGAAGATGCCTACTAAAATACGCGAGACGTCTCTTTCCTGATGCCCTCTCACTTTTTAAGTCGCACCTCTATCGGACTCTACATCTTTCCCGGGACTCTTCGACCGAATCCAAATAAATTGCCCGAATCCCTTAACTAATCGGAAACACCTACGAAAATACGCGACACCCCTCATTTCTGAAGACCCTCTCACTTTTCAAGTAGCATCTCTGTCGGACTCTGCAGCTTTCCCGAGACTCTTAGACTCAATCCAACTAAATTTTCCGGATCCCATAACTAATCGAAGACGCCTACGAAAATACGCGAAACGCCCCTTTCCTGATGCCCTTCCCACCTTTCACGTAGCATCTCTGTCGGACTCTACATCTTTCCCGAGGCTCTTCCACCGACTCCAACTAAACTACCCGGATCCCTTAACTAATCGGAAACTCCTACGAAAATACACGAGACGCCTCTTTTCTGATAACCCTCTCACTCTTCAAGTAGCATCTCTGTCGGACTCTACATCTTTCCCGAGACTCTTCGACCGAATCCAAATAAATTGCCCGAATCCCTTAACTAATCGAAGACTCCTACGAAAATACGCGACACACCTCATTTATGAAGACCCTCTCACTTTTCAAGTAGCATCTCTGTCGGACTCTACATCTTTTCCTAGACTCTTCAGCCGAATCCAAATAAATTGCCCGAATCCCTTAACTAATCGAAGACGCCTACGAAAATACGCAAAACGCCTCATTTCCGATGACCGCCTTACTTTTGAAGTAGCATCTCTGTCGGACTCTACATCTTTTCCTAGATTCTTCGGCCGAATCCAAATAAATTGCCCATTTCCGATGACCGCCTTACTTTTCAAGTAGCATCTCTGTCGGACTCTACATCTTTTCCTAGACTCTTCGGCCGAATCCAACTAAATTGCCCGAATCCCTTAACTAATCTAAGACTCCTACGAAAATACACGAGACGCCTCTTTCCTGATGCCCTCTCACTTTTTAGGTAACATCTCTGTCGGACTCTACATCTTTCCCGAGACTCTTCCACAGAATCCAACTAAATTGCCCAAATCCCATAACTAATCGAGGATGCCTACGAAAATACGCGAAACGCCTCATTTCCTGATTCCCTCTTACTTTTTAAGAAGCATCTCTGTCGGACTCTACATCTTTCCCGAAACTCTTCGACCGAATCCAACTAAATTGCCCGAATCCCTTAACTAATCGAATACGCCTACGAAAATACGCGACACACCTCATTTCTGAAGACCCTCTCACTTTTCAAGTAGCATCTCTGTCGGACTCTACATCTTCCCCGAGACTCTTCGACCGAATCCAACTAAATTTCCCGAATCCCATAACTAATCGAAAATGCCTACGAAAATACGCGAGACGTCTCTTTCCTGATGCCCTCTCACTTTTTAAGTAGCACCTCTGTCGGACTCTACATCTTTCCCGAGACTCTCCGACCGAATCCAACTAAATTTCCCGAATCCCATAACTAATCGAAAATGCCTACGAAAATACGCGAGACGTCTCTTTCCTGATGCCCTCTCACTTTTTAAGTAGCACCTCTGTCGGACTCTACATCTTTCCCGAGACTCTCCGACCGAATCCAACTAAATTGCCTGAATCACTTAACTAATCGAAAACGCCTACGAAATATGCGAGACGTCTCTTTCCTGATGCCCTCACACTTTTTAAGTCGCACCTCTATCGGACTCTACATCTTTCCCGGGACTCTTCGACCGAATCCAAAAATATTGCCCGAATCCCTTAACTAATCGGAAACACCTACGAAAATACGCGACACCCCTCATTTCTGAAGACCCTCTCACTTTTCAAGTAGCATCTCTGTCGGACTCTGCAGCTTTCCCGAGGCTCTTAGACTCAATTCAACTAAATTATCGGGATCCCTTAACTAATCGAAGACGACTACGAAAATACGCGAAACGCCCCTTTTCTGATGCCCTTCCCACTTTTCACGTAGCATCTCTGTCGGACTCTACATCTTTCCCGAGGCTCTTCCACCGAATCCAACTAAACTACCCGGATCCCTTAACTAATCGGAGACTCCTACGAAAATACACGAGACGCCTCTTTTCTGATAACCCTCTCACTCTTCAAGTAGCATCTCTGTCGGACTCTACATCTTTCCCGAGACTCTTCGACCGAATCCAAATAAATTGCCCGAATCCCTTAACTAATCGGAAACACCTACGAAAATACGCGACACCCCTCATTTCTGAAGACCCTCTCACTTTTCAAGTAGCATCTCTGTCGGACTCTGCAGCTTTCCCGAGACACTTAGACTAAATCCAACTAAATTACCCGGATCCCTTAACTAATCGAAGACGCCTACGAAAATACGCGAGACACCTAATTTCCGATGACCCTCTCACTTTTCAAGTAGCATCTCCTTCAGACTCTACATCTTTCCCGAGGCTCTTCCGCCTAATCCAACTAAATTACCCGGATCTCATAACTAATCGAAGACGCCTACGAAAATACGCAAAACGCCTCATTTCCGATGACCGTCTTACTTTTCAAGTAGCATCTCTGTCGGACTCTACATCTTTCCCGAGACTCTTCCACCGAATCCAACTAAATTGCCCAAATCCCATAACTAATCGAGGATGCCTACGAAAATACGCGAAACGCCTCATTTCCTGATTCCCTCTTACTTTTTAAGAAGCATCTCTGTCGGACTAACTAAATTGCCCGAATCCCTTAACTAATCAAATACGCCTACGAAAATACGCGACACACCTCATTTCTGAAGACCCTCTCACTTTTCAAGTAGCATCTCTGTAAGACTCTGCAGCTTTCCCGAGACTCTTAGACCGAATCCAACTAAATTACACGGATCCCTTAACTAATCGGAGACTCCTACGAAAATAAACGAAACGCCGCTTTCCTGATACCCTCTCACATTTCAAGTAGCATCTCTGTCGGACTCTACATCTTCCCCGAGACTCTTCGACCGAATCCAACTAAATTTCCCGAATCCCATAACTAATCGAAAATGCCTACGAAAATACGCGAGACGTCTCTTTCCTGATGCCCTCTCACTATTTAAGTAGCACCTCTGTCGGACTCTACATCTTTCCCGAGACTCTCCGACCGAATCCAAATAAGTTGTCCGAATCCCTTAACTAATCGGAAACACCTACGAAAATACGCGACACCCCTCATTTCTGAAGACCCTCTCACTTTTCAAGTAGCATCTCTGTAAGACTCTGCAGCTTTCCCGAGACTCTTAGACCGAATCCAACTAAATTACACGGATCCCTTAACTAATCGGAGACTCCTACGAAAATAAACGAAACGCCGCTTTCCTGATACCCTCTCACTTTTTAAGTAACATCTCTGTCGGACTCCACATCTATCCCGAGACTCTTAGACCGAATCCAACAAAATTTCCCGAATCCCATAACTAATCGAAAATGCCTACGAAAATACGCGAGACGTCTCTTTCCTGATGCCCTCTCACTTTTTAAGTAGCACCTCTGTCGGACTCTACATCTTTCCCGAGACTCTCCGACCGAATCCAACTAAATTTCCCGAATCCCATAACTAATCGAAAATGCCTACGAAAATACGCGAGACGTCTCTTTCCTGATGCCCTCTCACTTTTTAAGTAGCACCTCTGTCGGACTCTACATCTTTCCCGAGACTCTCCGACCGAATCCAACTAAATTGCCTGAATCACTTAACTAATCGAAAACGCCTACGAAATATGCGAGACGTCTCTTTCCTGATGCCCTCTCACTTTTTAAGTCGCACCTCTATCGGACTCTACATCTTTCCCGGGACTCTTCGACCGAATCCAAAAATATTGCCCGAATCCCTTAACTAATCGGAAACACCTACGAAAATACGCGACACCCCTCATTTCTGAAGACCCTCTCACTTTTCAAGTAGCATCTCTGTCGGACTCTGCAGCTTTCCCGAGGCTCTTAGACTCAATTCAACTAAATTATCGGGATCCCTTAACTAATCGAAGACGACTACGAAAATACGCGAAACGCCCCTTTTCTGATGCCCTTCCCACTTTTCACGTAGCATCTCTGTCGGACTCTACATCTTTCCCGAGGCTCTTCCACCGAATCCAACTAAACTACCCGGATCCCTTAACTAATCGGAGACTCCTACGAAAATACACGAGACGCCTCTTTTCTGATAACCCTCTCACTCTTCAAGTAGCATCTCTGTCGGACTCTACATCTTTCCCGAGACTCTTCGACCGAATCCAAATAAATTGCCCGAATCCCTTAACTAATCGGAAACACCTACGAAAATACGCGACACCCCTCATTTCTGAAGACCCTCTCACTTTTCAAGTAGCATCTCTGTCGGACTCTGCAGCTTTCCCGAGACACTTAGACTAAATCCAACTAAATTACCCGGATCCCTTAACTAATCGAAGACGCCTACGAAAATACGCGAGACACCTAATTTCCGATGACCCTCTCACTTTTCAAGTAGCATCTCCTTCAGACTCTACATCTTTCCCGAGGCTCTTCCGCCTAATCCAACTAAATTACCCGGATCTCATAACTAATCGAAGACGCCTACGAAAATACGCAAAACGCCTCATTTCCGATGACCGTCTTACTTTTCAAGTAGCATCTCTGTCGGACTCTACATCTTTCCCGAGACTCTTCCACCGAATCCAACTAAATTGCCCAAATCCCATAACTAATCGAGGATGCCTACGAAAATACGCGAAACGCCTCATTTCCTGATTCCCTCTTACTTTTTAAGAAGCATCTCTGTCGGACTAACTAAATTGCCCGAATCCCTTAACTAATCAAATACGCCTACGAAAATACGCGACACACCTCATTTCTGAAGACCCTCTCACTTTTCAAGTAGCATCTCTGTAAGACTCTGCAGCTTTCCCGAGACTCTTAGACCGAATCCAACTAAATTACACGGATCCCTTAACTAATCGGAGACTCCTACGAAAATAAACGAAACGCCGCTTTCCTGATACCCTCTCACATTTCAAGTAGCATCTCTGTCGGACTCTACATCTTCCCCGAGACTCTTCGACCGAATCCAACTAAATTTCCCGAATCCCATAACTAATCGAAAATGCCTACGAAAATACGCGAGACGTCTCTTTCCTGATGCCCTCTCACTATTTAAGTAGCACCTCTGTCGGACTCTACATCTTTCCCGAGACTCTCCGACCGAATCCAAATAAGTTGTCCGAATCCCTTAACTAATCGGAAACACCTACGAAAATACGCGACACCCCTCATTTCTGAAGACCCTCTCACTTTTCAAGTAGCATCTCTGTAAGACTCTGCAGCTTTCCCGAGACTCTTAGACCGAATCCAACTAAATTACACGGATCCCTTAACTAATCGGAGACTCCTACGAAAATAAACGAAACGCCGCTTTCCTGATACCCTCTCACTTTTTAAGTAACATCTCTGTCGGACTCCACATCTATCCCGAGACTCTTAGACCGAATCCAACAAAATTTCCCGAATCCCATAACTAATCGAAAATGCCTACGAAAATACGCGAGACGTCTCTTTCCTGATGCCCTCTCACTTTTTATGTAGCACCTCTGTCGGACTCTACATCTTTCCCGAGACTCTCCGACCGAATCCAACTAAATTGCCCGAATCACTTAACTAATCGAAAACGCCTACGAAAATATGCGAGACGCCTCTTTTCTGATAACCCTCTCACTCTTCAAGTAGCATCTCTGTCGGACTCTACATCTTTCCCGAGACTCTTCGACCGAATCCAAATAAGTTGCCCGAATCCCTTAACTAATCGGAAACACCTAC
The DNA here is from genome assembly GCA_963680705.1 of Rhagium mordax. Classification (NCBI taxonomy): domain Eukaryota; kingdom Metazoa; phylum Arthropoda; class Insecta; order Coleoptera; family Cerambycidae; genus Rhagium; species Rhagium mordax. The sequence continues at coordinate 45,928,348 of OY796656.1, forward strand.
AAAAATACGCGACACCCCTCATTTCTGAAGACCCTCTCACTTTTCAAGTAGCATCTCTGTCGGACTCTGCAGCTTTCCCAAGACTCTTAGACTGAATCCAACTAAATTATCCGGATCCCTTAACTAATCGAAGACGCCTACGAAAATACGAGAGACACCTCATTTCCGATGCCCCTCTCACTTTTCAAGTAGCATCTCTGTCGGACCCTACATCTTTCCCGAGGCTCTTCCACCGAATCCACCTAATTTTCCGAATCCCATAACTAATCGAAGACGCCTACGAAAATACGCATAGCGCCTCATTTCCGATGACCGTCTTACTTTTCAAGTAGCATCTCTGTCGGACTCTACATCTTTTCCTAGACTCTTCGGCCGAATCCAACTAAATTGCCCGAATCCCTTAACTAATCGAACACGCCTACGAAAATACGCGAAACGCCTCATTTCCGGTGACCCTCTACTTTTCAAGTAGCATCTCTGTCGGACTTTACATCTTTCCCGAGACTCTTCCACCGAATCCAAATAAATTACTCTAATCCCTTAACTAATCGAAGACGCCCACGAAAATACACGGAACGCCTCATTTCCACCTTATCTATAAATTCTCTGTCGGGCTCTGCATCTTTCCCGAAGCTTTTCGGCCGAATCCAACTAAAACGCCCGAATCCTTTAACTAATCGAGAACGCCTACGAAAATACACCATACGCTTCATTTCCGATAACCTTCTCACCTTTTTTTTTATTCAAGACTTCTATGTCGGACTCATTTTTTTTGCAAATTTTTTACCAAAACTACTTGATGCGTACGGTCATTATTATTTTTGCTATATTGGACCGTCTAGAACCTACTATTTCTACGATCACACAGGAGCCATTTTTTTAATATTTTTTAAAGAACGGCATCATATTTTTTCCCCATTGGGGTCGAAAAAAAAAATTGAAATTGGGCGCCCAAAAAATTTTTCCGAAGGGGGCCGAAATTAAAAAAGTTTCGAAAAAATTTTCCCCCATTTTAGACACCCCCACCAAAAAAAAAATCCAAAAAATTTTTTTTACCAGAAAAACGTCACTGACCTTTATTTGGCAGCTGTCATCGAAATGTTTAAAAATTTTAGTCTAGAACTCACTATTTCTACGGCCCCGCAGGGGCCATTCCATTACTATATCTTAAATAGAGCCCCGCAGGGGCTCTGAACTTTTTATTTTTTTTCTCAAATTTTAATCCTAAAATCCTGAATTTTTTCCAACTCCCGACCCCGCGACCCCATGTCGGACTCTACTTCTTCCCGAAATTTAAAAACCGTCTTTCAACTAAAAACCCCGAGATAAAACTACTGATATAGAGGGTCAGCCTCGCAGAGATAGGTTAGGCAAGCCAGACCCGTAGGGTCTGGCGCCGCCTAACCTAGTACCTAATTAAAATAGATCAAGACAAATATCTGTAAGGAAAAAAATGATTAATCTAATTACAAGCAAATAATACTATACAACAGCTGGAATTCAAAAAACGAATGTACAAAATTAACTTAACTTAATGAGAGTTAATTGGGTCCAGAAACAAGATTACTTCGTTTCGCCTAGGGAGCCTTCTGGAAAGAATACAGTCCTCGTTGGGTAGAGTATTCGTCTCAGGTCTTAGTTACTGCATAAGATGATGTTCTCAAAGTATTCAATGATAAAATAGCTAGGCTTATCTTCTAGGTAAAATAGTATACCAAAATCAAGTCCACAAAATTACCAAAAATATCCAAAGTCCAAAAATCCAATTACAATTCAAAAATACTCAATTGTCAGTACGAGCTGGTGGTATCGCTCAAATTACACCGTACCAAAATCGTCTAAAATATTACATCAAAATTATTTTTTTTAAAGTTAACCTATAAAACACGTGGTCTTTTAAAAGACAAAAAAACTACTAGAACTTACCCAGATTATTCTGGACGATGAGTTTCTTTCAAAATCCGAATAAATCGAAATTAAGTTTAATCAAAACTATATTAAACTAACCAAACAAGTAGAAATTGTGTTATATTCCGGAAACTAGCCGAAAGCAACCAAAAATGCTTTTATCACAATTATCCTACCCCGAAACTATCGGTTCAATAGTTGATGAACAAAAGAGAGAAATTTCCTCATTTTCAACACGTTTTATAAAGTATTCACTTAGCAAAAAAACACAGCTATAGTCTAAATCTAGCAGATGTTGCCAACTCACTATGTACACTAAAAAAAAATCCCTATATTTCTGGACCATTGAATATTTCGAGGCGTTGGACTATTTATTTATTAAAAGTAACTTGATTTTTTTTAAAACACTTTCTAAAGGTTAATATTTACACAGCATACTTATTTATCAATGTTATTCTAAACGAATAATAATTAATTGTTGGTAAGGTTGAGAACACTGTATTATCAACGACCGTCGACCGACTTCCGATGGTTCACTGAATCAGCTGTGAGGTACGTTCCGTATCTCAACTAGCGATCGGTTATGTTCAGTGGATCTTCCACAGACATTTCAAATTATTTTCAAGCCGTAATAATGTGTGTCCCTTGTCTTTAAATGTGTAGCCCCCTCCCGCACAAGGCTCAGCCTTCTGGGATAAAGGGGGTCGTAATTACATGTGGTGTATTTATATTATATATATTTTATATTGTCCTCTATACAGGCTGTCCCATTTTTTAGGGGTAGGACTTCAGGAGGTGATAGAACATAAAAAAATAATAGTACTTTCTCAAATGAACTATATGTCGGAAAGGCGTATTTTTCGAGATACAGGTCGTTGAAATTTGGAAAAAGAAATAGTTTTTCTTTTTTTCTAGCCCAAACGCATGGAGTTATGAACTGAAATTTGGTGTATTGTCCACTGGTATCAAGCTTCATGGAAAACTCAGTGGAACACGTCATATCGTTTACCAGGGGCGTTTCCTTCGGGTATGCTGAACCCCCTTTTTTAGAAAACATGATACGCCAATTGTAACGAAGTGATTTTTTCGTTACTAGTTTCTGTTTAAAAAAATATTATTCGACACACCCCGTATAGAATTTAATTATTGTTTTCCGCATTGTTATATTATTTTCACCTGTAACTAGTATTTATTTTGATTTATAATATAACTTGTCCTGTTATTAATAAATCCGTAATTAATAAAAGCACCATATATTTGTAAATAATATAATTACCGAAGTTAATTATTAAAAACCTGTTCTTAACAAAGCATTATGATCTGTATTCTGTACATTATTATCACCTGTACCCATAACCCGCCTGGCTGTTATTTAATTAATAAATAACTCCGTAATTAACTGAGCGCAAACAAAGCGCGCTAATATCTACGAAGTGAACAAGTGAGTCCGCACCGGCCGCCGAAATCGGTATCCAGTCACCAGTCAACGAGAATGGATGTGTAGTGCTAAGCCAGTTAGACGCTACACTACGTCAATCAGCGCCTAGACGTCCGACGTCCGTAAACGTCACGCTGTGACGTAGCACTACCCCACCACGACTTGCGGGTAATACATTCCGACTCGCAGCAGGAAGAACTCAGTACATCGCTGACCACACCGAAGACCAGACGTACATCACCGAAAGTAAGTAACATTTGGGCCCGAATTTCGGCAAAGTCCAGCAGTGACGTAGTTTATTCACTGCGCTGCTCAGTTGGCGTCATACCGATTGCCGACTTCAAAACAGTCAGTAGCTGTTCACCACCGTTCCTGTTAAGACGTGCCGAGGAAGCAACAGTAAGTAAGGTATACAGGTAGAGATTGTAAGTGAGGACTTGGCTATTGTAAAGTATTAATTCCTGTTTTCTTTTAGTCTGTCGCAGTTTCTCATCCGTTCCAGTAATCTCCCTGTTTCTTTCCAGCTGAGTGTAAGCTAGCCACTGGTCTATGCTGCATATGAGGTACTTCCTCGTATTCAGTATATACTTATGTGACGTAACTTACTGTACTAATGATACTTTGCTTTTAGCCCGCTGCCGCCCGAAAAGAAGCTTCCTGTAATATCTTATTTTCTTTTCAGCTTTTGAAAGCTAGCTACTGGTCTATGCTGTATACGAGGGTACTTCCTCCTATCCAGTGTACACGTATATGGCGTAGCTTGTTATACTAATCATACTTTGCTTTCAGTCCGTTGTTGCCGCCCGAAATAGAAGCTTCCTGTAATATCTTATTTTCTTTTCAGCTTTTGAAAGCTAGCTACTGGTCTATGCTGTATACGAGGGTACTTCCTCCTATCCAGTGTACACGTATGTGACGTAGCGTGCGATACTAATCATAATTTATTTCCAGTATCCCGAGACCCAGGCTCAAGAGAAGCATCCTGTTAATTCCATAACTCTACTGTTCGTTAATGCTGCGCAATAAGCCAAGTCTGTACACTGCACATAACCTGTTTTGATATTTGTATGCTTTTTTGTGTTTGCTTCTGCTAATCCTGGTATCCGTACGTCGCTTTGCTGTTAGTCCGTAACCGTTAGTTAACCGCCTGCCCACCTTGCTAGATACTTGCACTGTCGATCCGTAGTCTGTGCTTTAAAAGTAGATGTACATAGTGTAAATAGCTTTTCTTAAGCCCTGCTAACATAAGTCCTGTATGTAAAATAGTTTTTAAGTCCTGGTAACTGTAACTGTAATTAGGATAGAAAGCTTGTAGTAACCATATTTTATTCCTGTTAAATATCCTGAATAAATCTCATTGTAATATCAAACTGTGCCTTTTAATCCGAAACAAAGTCTAATTTTCCCAACGACCCGCTGGAATATTCCGTTTCTTCACTGTAGCTGCCTGAGTAGTGGTGTTTCTGCACTATAAACGGAAACTGGCGCCCGAGTAAAGCACCGCCGTCGTCTCGAGTGCCATAGTGACCCTTCGGCCATTTTGCCTGCAAACCGAAGTACGTCACACAATGACCGGTTCGACAAAATTATAATATTTTTGAATTTGTTGATGAATTTTGAACAAGAACTGGTCCTTTGGTAAATTCCGTCAGATGCACCGTTTTCGTAGAAAATTGAAAAATAGGTGTTCTTGTATGTTCGTCCAAAGTTGTTTATTGAGATTCATTTCTTAAAAAAATCAAAATGCAATTCCATTTTCAATAGATTAATAATAAATAATTATCAAGAACAAAATTTGATATTCAGGTACAAAATAATAATAGAAAAAAAATATATTTCTTCCAAATTTCAACGCCCTGTATATCGAAAAATACGCCTTTCCGACATATAGTTCATTTGAGAAAGTACTACTATTTTTTATGTTCTATCACCTCCTGAAGTTCTACCCCTAAAAAATGGGACACCCTGTATACAGGAGGATAGAAGTTTAGGTTCTGCTTTAGGGCTGTTTATCACAGGCTAATAATATAATTAATATTGTTTTTGCTATTTTCAGGGTAATTTGCAAGACAGGGATTTTTTCAGAAAAGAGGTGTAAAATATATATTATGTAAATACTGTAAACTAGATAAGCATTGCTACTAAGTATGCTCATGAAAATTGTAAATAAATACTATTAAGAGTTTTGAGATTATTTCGTTTTATTGACAGTATAGTTGGCAATTTCATTGATCAGAAAATATGGAATAAACCGGCCTAAGTGCTTATTAATACACGACACGTTTTGTGAGTGAGATCAGTGTTCAATACAGGTCGCTGATCTACAATCAGTAAAGGAGTAAGACCTATCTATAAGTAATGAGGGCTCGCACAATATTTTGTGGGTAGTGGTTATGTCTAGAGACTAATTAATCCAAGTATTGCTATATTGAAGGAACCGTGTTATAGAAAAAACTGGTCATCAAAGTATAAAATACATATCTTGTTATAATAGTTTTACTATTATAACATTTTGTCTGTTGGCAGTGTGGACACAAGTTTTCATTTTGTTTTGTTTCTACATAGTTTCTCTTTTGTTTTGTGTCTGTTTTGTTGCATGTTTTTATTTTGTCGGTTTGTTATGGACCCGGCATAAGACATCACAAGATATAAGTTATGCTGTTGCGGAATTCAACATTACCAAAATGCAAATTAGCAATCTATGTTACGATCCCAGACCTAAGTGCTAAAAAAATATGCCATCATGCAGTGCGTTCACAATGAAAGGAATAAATTCAATATATCTGAATGAAGTGGTTTTGCCAAAAACGCTCGGACACGTCGATTTGTAATTTTGAATTGGCACATTTTGAGTCATACGGTAAGTCATTGTCACTTCAGGCTTTTCCGGGAGTGACAGCAACTTTGTTATTTTAAATGAACACTATATTTTTTTATTAATTTATATAGGCAATAAGAAAACGTTTCCAAAGATAGTAAACACATTTAAAATTACTGCATTAAGAAATTTACATAGTAAGCGTTAAATAGGTTTTTACGGTTTTAAAAAGTATTTGAAGTTTCCAATATCAGATGTCTGTAAGTTCAAGTGGCACTTATATTTACCAAAAAAATGAATTTAAGGAAAGAAGATCGAAAAGAGATGCTTATGATGATTGGTATTGGTGATAGAGTTCGTACTCAACAGCAATTTTTTAGACAGATAACGCAGTAAGTTTGTAAATAATACAAAAAGTATTCATAATAAAAACGTGTTTTCTACATCTTTGGAAACGTCTTTTTATCACCTATACCAATTAGTACAAAAATACAGAGTATTACATTTAAAATAACAAAGTTGATGTCACTTCCGGAAAAACCGAAAGTGACGTTGACGGCAAAATATGCCAATTCAAAATTGCAAATCGACGTGTCCGAGCGTTTTCAGCGAAACCACGTTGAGATTAAAACATAACATAACATAAAACACACCACAGAAATTAGACAACCCCCAAATCCAAAGCCAAAGGCTGTCCGGAAGGGGGCTACACATTTGAAAAAACGCAGACAAACATCCATACCCACCGACATTGCCATTTGCCGGTGCCGGGTCTCGAACCGGGACTCGATAGGCAGTGTAGCCAGAGCCATGTCTGTCACTCACGCCTTAGCCCACTGCGCCACCGAGTCAATTATATTGAATTTATTCCTTTCATTGTGAACGCAATGTATAATGATAGTGTAATAAATCTAATAACTAGATTTCTGCCTGCTACTATAAATAATAATTATAGTAGCAGGCACAAGAGACCTTTGGCAAATTTTCTGCAGCATCCGTGGAAGTAATTCGCAATGACCACGATTACTTAGCTCGTCCAGTTTTACACCAAATGATAAATAACCGTATAAGGTAAGCAGTTACACTGTTTCTACTTCATAATAATTCATAAAACAATGTATAAATTCCATAGTTATACCACTTGAGATAATTTTTCACAAATGCTTATCTGTAACTATACACTTTTCACATAATTTTTTTTTCTTAGGTCTACAAAGAAAATACTGAGAGTATAGAAAAAAATACTAGATCTCAGAATCAAAGTAGTGTCTGGATTCGAGAACGGGAATGTTGGTATTGTTGTTCATATGACAGACACGAAGAATATCGATTCATTCGTAGATTCGATGATTAATCCCAAACCTTTTCGGTCAGCTGCAACAGACTGGGGCAAAAAATGCAGTCACTACTTATGAGAAGGCAACTACCAACCAGGTCGTATCCTGCGGTCTTATTACTCCATTGGACCATCCGCATTCTTACTTGATTGCGTCTCTTGATGGTCTTGTACAGCTATTAACAGTTTTGGAAGTTAAATGTCCCTATTCCATAAAAGATTCAATAATAAGCCCTGATACTTTACTTTATCGTAATTACATGTGGTGTATTTATTTAGAGATAAAAAATAATATTTGTCTAAAAACCAATTGTAATTATTACCCAGTGGAAACTCAAATGTATGCGATTGGCCGTGAATTTTGTGACTTTATTATATGGACCCCACACGACTACAAGTGTATTTCTATAGTTAAGAATATTGATATGATAAAAATACTTTCAAAAGCAGAAGAATTTTATCATAAATATATGGTTCCAGTATTGGCCAAAAAATATTACATTACATAATTAATTTTACATTATCTAAAGGAACAAGTCTGTATAGTTTAACATAAATACATAAATATTGTAAATATTTTTTTATTTTTTTTTTCTCGGGGTTTTTGGCTTTGGTATGTTACCATTAGCACAGTGCCATGTATTTTTTTAATATTTATTTGAGACAACGGCACGCGGTCTTCCCGAGTGGTGTGACCCCATCTCGGTACTAATCGCGCCCAACGCTGCTTTACCTCGGTGATCGGCCAAGAGCATATAAATTTTATTTTAGACATGAATTGGGCAAAATAAAAGCTTCTTTTTACCACTATTCATATTATTATGGCTAAAATTACCAAGCATAAAACTTGTAAAGTAATACAACTGTATAAATTTTATCTATTTATTTTTATTATGGAAATATTTGATTTTGATATTCCGTAAAGTGAGTATACTTTGCGCCTTAAGGGGATATATTGCACCACTGCTGTAAAAGTTTTTGAATTTAAATGTTTTCGCGCTTGTACCGCTTGAACAAGAAATTCTGCGACTGACCTATAGGGAGCGCTACAACTCACTCCCCATACAAATTTCAAATGGACATGTGCACTGTTAGTACCGAAACAACAGGTGTCACTTGAAACTGGCAAAAAGTGCATAATTTTACATCGGAAAAATTAGTGGGTGTAGTCTAAGTCTGCAACCAAGGAGGGGTAAGTATATTATTATTGTAATTGTGTGTGTTTTGTTTTGTTATTTCTATTATAAAACTTAAGCTAACATACCTATATTGTAAACATCTTATTCTGCATTTCATAACAACGTGAATATTTCAACTGCACCAGGTGCAAAGTATCCCCATAATGGTAAAATTTGAACTAATTTCTATATCTTTCTGTTTCTCCCAGTGAAAAATGGTAAGGGTACATAAAAGAATACCTGGATCTCGAAAATATCAAGACTACACATCAGAAATGTTTGGCAGCTGTCAAAAATGGAATGAGCCAAAGAAAAGCAGAAGATATTTTCAAAATACCTAGACGGACAATAAATAACAAATTAAAGAAAAAAACACGTTCTAAAACCTGGATTTCCAGTGGTTTTTACTAAAGAAGAAAAGGCTTCCTGTGTATCATGCATTAATATGGTCAGCGCTTTTGGATTTCCCATGGATGAACTTGAATTGAGATGCATTATTAAAACCTACTTAAATCGAAAAGGAAGGACAGTCAAACGTTTCGCGAATATCTGCCTTGTAAAGAATGGGTAAGAAACTTGTAAAAAGACATCAGGAGTTAACATTACGGTTTGCAAGTAATATCAAACGCAGCAGAGCCCCCATTAATAAGGAAACTCTAACCGAATACATCGAAAACCTTAGGACTAATTTAGCTGACGTCCCACCAGACAGAATATGGAATTATGACGAAACAAATCTCACTGATGACCCTGGTACAAAGAGAATTTTGACAAAGCGTGGGGTTAAATATCCAGAAAGGATATGCAATTCATCTAAATCGAGTATATCCCTGATGATGGCTGGAAGCGCAGCAGGAGAACTCCTGCCTCCTTATACAATATACAAATCGAAACATATGTGGGACGCATGGACCGAACATGGACCAAAGGGAGCCCGATATAGCAACACACCTTCGGGATGGTTCGAGTCTCATACGTTTTATGACTGGTTAGTATCATTATTGCTGCCTAGGTTAAAGAAAGGCGAAGGGAAAAGCGTAGTAATAGGCGACAATCTGTCACCCCATATAAACGTGCAAATTCTTGAACTATGCAAAGAACATAACATTGCATTTGTATGTTTGCCCCCCCTCCCCCCACAGTACCCATCTGACGCAGCCATTAGATGTAGCATTTTTTGCTCCAATGAAAAGAGCATGGAGGATTCGGAATAACGGCAGCAACATTCACTGAGTATATTGTTGGAAGTCGATTCAACCTAAAATACATCAGATCATTTTCAGACATCATGGGAAGTTTGGTGGCGAAATACAAGTCATCAAAACTAGACTAAGTGAACCAACTGACACCACGATATGTTCAGCATCAGCTGCAACCTTCCCAGTGCACCGCCAGAGGTCAATACCAAAATGCAATCAGAAACTGTAATGCCATTTTAAATGAAAGTTAACTAAAACGTGTTACCTGTTGGAATATTGAGTGCTCAGAAAATAGTGTTTTTCATTTTTTGGGTAAGAATTGAACTTAATTTCCTGATTGTACAAGAAGGTCTGCTTTTTGCATAACCTTCCACAAATCTGTTTTTCTAATATCTTTATTTCTAATGAATATTTTGGTTTAAATAATGATATTAGAAAAACAGATTTGTAGAAGGTTATGTAAAAAGCAGACCTTCTTGTACAATCAGGAAATTATTTGAAATTTCATTTGTTGACAAGTTTACTTGTGCCCGTTGTAGGCGGGCGAACACAGTGGTGGGAATCGCGGATCTCCTCGCTGTAGCCGATGGCTCTCGCGTCTACTTTTCCTTGTTCCTTTTAGACATGAGTTCTACATCCCAACACGGTTAATAAGATACTAACAACAGTCTGCCGAGTGCTGACTGCTGAGCGGTCAGTGGCCACAGCGCACTGCCGCACTCTTCTCCTAATGTACAAATTTCGAACTGAGGCGAGTTGTCGGCCACTCGTATATTCGTCCCAATCCCTGTCGTGTTCGAAGCATCCTGGACTTATCTGGATACGAAAAACTGCGAGACAATCTTGGAGTAAGGAGAACATGAAAATAGTAATAGGCCAGGCGTTAGGGAGTTCAGGATGCGTAAATACCATTTTAAATCAATCAAAAGATTTTACTGTTTGTTGGAACCAGTTCATTATAGGCCTCTTTTAGATATACTAATTTTTCCCTCTCGACTGCCCCCTCCCGGAACAGCCCAAATTTGGGGCAATACCGCTCAAAAATCATTTTTTGTCAATGTCTCGGTTCTGAATAGTCCTACGAAAAAGAAGACGGTTATCAAAGTTAAAGATAAGTAAATTATCTATCGAAATGGTTCAGACACATTTTTACGTAGTATTAATATTCTTGGAGTTATGAGCGGGCATCGTCGTCAGATTCAACCTTCTCGTGTTTATTTTAGTTCCAAAAAACCGATATTTGCACACGATTGTTTTTGACCTCCAGAACAAATAACGAAACATCTTAGTTCAACTTTTTTGGTACACGATAAACACGAGAAGGCTGAGTCTGACGACGATGAAGACGATAATGACACTAACACTCGCAGTTTTATTGAAGCAAGGGACCATCTTGGGCTTTCAACTTCAAAGAAATCCAAACTAATGTAATGCATTGACAGTAGAGAATAAAATAATTAAAAGTTAACCAAATAAACAAAAAGAGAATTAGATTTATTGGGGTTACCACTTAAAAAGATCGCGTCAAACGCTCTTCCGCAAGCTGGTGTGGAAACGAGCGCATAGTGTAGACATTTGTAATTTCTAAATTGATAATAAAAATCAAAATTAAACGTAATAGCAAGTAGAAAGCGTGGAAATGAAAACTGTCGATATACAGCGCGAAAGCGATACGATGCTTGACTTCCCCCCGCCCATAACTCCAAGAATGTTAATACTACGTAAAAATTCATTCAGAACCGAGATATTGGCAAAAAAATAAATCTTGAGCGATATTGCCCCAAGTTTGGGGGTGGTTCGGGAGGCGGTCGAGGGGAAAAAATTAGTATATCTAAAAGAGACCTATAATGAACTGGTTCCAACAGTAAAATCTCTTGATTGATTTAAAACGATGTTAATCTACCTGACGTCTAGCCTATAATGAGGGATGTTTAAGTTAATGGAAAAACTGTTAATTCAGCTGAAAAGGCACATAATATTCCAGAACCAACGATGCGAAGATATTTGAAAAAGTATCCCGCACATGAGATAAAACTAATTTCAATTCTCTCTCTTTTTTAAATAATGTTCAGTTTCATTTTTAGGGTTCCCCCTCTAACGCTACACGTTTCAAAACGTTCTCTGAAGAACAATTGCAAAGTTTATATCGTTACATTATAGAAATAGACAAAATGGCATTTGGTTTAACAAAAGATCAATTCAGCAGAGTAATTTTTTATTACGCTGAAAGCTGTAAAATTCCACACAGGTTTAATACCGAAAAAAAGGGCTGGTAGACATTTGAACGGTTTATGAAAAATTTCAATTTGTCTTTTAGAAGTCCTGAAGCTACCTCTATTGCCGGACTTATGGCATTTAATAGAGATAATGTAAACACATTCTTTGATGCACTTCGCAAATTAAAACAAAAGTACCTACTCTTTTCAACCGCATCAGAATTATAACGAAACAACTCCTTAAACTATGGCTACAAACTATTCAAAAGTAATAACTCCCAGAGGAAGCGTAGAGTAGTAAACATTTCTTCAGCACAAAGAGGCACGGCTGTAACAGCAGTTTGTTGAATGAATGCAGTCGGATCGTTTGTTCAGCCTTTCTTAATTTTTCCCAGGGTTAGGGTACGGACATACCGAAGATGCCTCGAGACGCGGTGGAAGTTAAGGTCGCGATACAGATCGTGGTCGATTTTTACATGAGAGGGCGAACATACCGAAGACGCTTCACATCGATGTGTTCTTTGCGGGTTTGTAACGGAAGTACGTTTTTTATTGAAATATTCTAAACTGTAGAATAGTGGGTTTATAAAAATAGTGGGATATTGATGTATTTTTATGCTGTAACTCATAAGGATTAAGACAATAAGCACAAAAGAATCAAACATATAAAGAAGGAATATTAACATAAGTAAAATTTAGTAAATGTCATAAAAAAAAAATTATTGTTCAATATAGAAAACAATTAAAACACAACACAAAAAATAAGTTACCTCAAATTGAAAAATATAATCAGCAAAAACAAATAAATCTCCGGGGAGACGAAAAAAAAGTTTTTGATTTGAAAGGGAAAAAAATATTTTGATAATTTTCATGAAGAAAAGAACTTAAAAGAAGACAAAATAATAAGAATTAATAAGCAGATTAACTATGAATGCATCAAGAAATTATACTTATCTGTAAGAAAAGCTCGTAATATATTGTCATGTATTTTAAATGTCTAAACATATTAAAAAGAATAATCATAAATCAGATAAATAATTTTATATAAAAAAAATAAATATAGATGTAATAATTTTAAGCATTTAGATAATAGGCTAGAACTTAAGAAATGTCATAAATATTATATTTGACAAGACTAATGAATTTGAGTGACATATAATTATGTGGACATTGTTGAAATGATTAGTAAAAAAAACAAAGAAGAAAACAAAAGGAGGAAGGAGAAACCGTAACTAAGAAAAGAGGTTGTTGAATGAAATATTGAGAGAAGCAGAAAGCAAAATTTAATCAAGAAGAAAAGAAATCAATATTTCATAAGAAAGAAATAATTATAATCAATAATAATTATAATAATATTATATAAAGTTGTTAACGATTCCTGAGAATATTAATAATAAAATTTAGAAGAAATAATTGAAAACAAATAAGAAGATAACTGAATATGGTTATAATAATATGGCATTAAAGTTATAAACAATTCCTGATAATATTAATGATAAAAATTTAAAGAAATATTATATTCAAAGAAGATAAAGAAGTATTGAAGATTTGGATGGTAAAGCTTTTATAATATTTTGACAATATAAAACGTCAAACTTAAATCTAATGTTACATTAATTGATTAAATCATATATAAAAACAGATAGACAGATCATAGTTTTAAGTTAGCTCAGATTAGGTTATTTTTAGGAAACTATCATAAAAAAAATTGATTATAAAATTAAATTTGTTATATTGAAATTATCTGATTTATTGAGTTTAAAATCATTAGTCATTTGAATATAAATTAAATACAAAAAAAAATTGTGTTAAAATCATAAATTGTGTTTTTGAACCGACTTGAGACCCTGAGGATAAGATACATATATATAAAAGTAAGTATTATTTGAAATAATTAAGTTAGGTGTTTCTATTATTTCATATAAATAAAGAATACATAACAATTATAGAAGTGATAATAATAATAATTTATTGCCCAAGTTACATAAAGTACAATAAGTCATATTATTTATATAGTGTAAAGGGGGTCGTAATTACATGTGGTGTTATTATTATTATTGATACCTATTTCACTATGTTGCAGAAAGTGTTAAATGACTTAAATCTTAATGAGAGGCCTGATTTGATATGGAACCTTGATGAGTCTTCGTTTTCGCATGATAATATTTTATTTATTTTTATTTTATTTTATGGTCTTATTTATATTAACGTCCTGGCGAAGTTTAGCTTAGACCTATTCTAACACTTAACCAGGACACACCACATACACTCCGACATTGCCATCTGCCGGAGCTGGGACTCGAACCCAGGAGAGATAGGCAGTAGCTAGTCGCCTTGTGCCACTCAAGGGCGACCTAGCCCGCTGCACTATCCTCAGTAATGTATAATAGTAAAACAAAAATTGTGGGTGCTAAAGGCCAGCTTAGTTCGAGAACTACGAGTGGTCCATGGCGTAGGAACACCACAGTTCTGTCTGCTGTGTCAACATCGGGTTTGAAGGCACCACCCTTGATTGTGTTCAAGGGAAAAAACATTTGGGACAGCTGGATAGTAGACGAAAGAGACAGCTTTAAAGGAGCAGCATATGCGGCTAGTCCCAAAGGCTGGACTCTGATATTTTCTACAATTTTTTTCAGAAAACACTTTTACCAGCTCTTGGGGATACTAGATCTGTTCTAATAATATATGACGGCCATAGCACACACATAAATATAAATCTTATAGAACCAGCTCGTGAAAATAAGATTAAGATTTTAAAACTTCCTCCACATAGTAGCCATCTCCTACAACTCCTGGATTTGGCTGTGTTTAAATCGTAAAAAATTATTGGGATAAGCAGCTTGTCGCTTGGCAAAAGCATAATATCGGTTTGAAGATACCGAAAAAAACGTTTCCTCATCTAATATGCAGAACATGGAGAAACCTGAGTACAGAAATAATAAAGAATGGTTTTAGAAAAAAAATTCATCCATTTAATCGCAGTGTAATACCTCAAGAGAAATTCCATCCAGATGCACTCCAAAGATGGAGAAATTCTCAGGCGCTCAAGTTGTCTGAGACAGGCGATCATTCCAGACCCTCAACTAGTCAAGAATCAACACCAATAGTAGATCAAACGCCAATAATAGAAGATAATGCCCAAGATTTAACAGGTCGCAGTAGAAGGGTGGCTGCCGCCGCCGAAGTTATCACTGCAAGTGAAGTCTTAGAAAGGCTCGAGGCTGTCCAAAAAATACTCAAAAACCTACTTTGAAAACACAAAAAAGCGGAAACAACGAAAGGAATTCTCTAACAGTGAAATTTCTGAAGATGAAGACGAATCTGTTTATATAATCTCAGAAGATGACCTTGATCCTGAAGAATTCGAAGAAGAAGATATCGACATCGACTCGAACTCGACTCGAAATATTAAATGAAAACGACGCAGAAAATACATTTGCTGAAGGGAAATGGGCTCTGGTTCAATACTGTTCTAAAAAAAGCGTAAAACATTTTGTTGGACAGATTATTGAAAGTACGGAGGACGGGTGGCTTTTCAAATTCACAAAATATAGAGATAACTCATTTTCCTGGCCAAAAAGGACGATAAGGATGTAGTGGATAGTGAGAATATCTTGAAAATACCTCTACCACTTCAAAGTAGAAGAGGAAATCATTTTTTATGTAAAGTAGATTTCGCAGAATATCACTTGTGATTCTATTTATTTCTTAAGCTTTTAAAAGTTTGTAGCTTTTGTACCAATAAACATATTTCTTTGAACCAAAAACCAAATTACAGGATTCCTTTTCTTTTTTCACGCTTGCTCCATAAAATGAGTAATACTGTGAACATTTCAATGTTATTATTCGTGGTCACATTTGCCCCACCAAGCAGGGCAAGTGTGAACTACTAGCATTAAAAAAAAATTATTCGGAAAATATGGATTTTATTTAATAATATTTCAATAAAACTATTGAGCACGATGTTTAAGGAATGCTTGCTGAAAATACGGTGTCTACAAATGATTTACTTTTCTCATCATTACAAATTGAATTTCAACTATCTAAAATGGCTGCCACACTTCCTCGGGTTTACCTTAGGCCTATTTTAAAAATATTTTCTATTCTACAAAATGTCTCAAAAAAGCTGGGCCGTGATCAACTTTGATTTTTAAACTGCAACCCCCAATTTTTTTTTACAAAAGGGATTGGCAGCAAAAAACTCCGTGAACTTCTGTCGAATTATTTTTGCTGTGTAAATTGAGGGATTATGTGCCCTTGATCGTTGCAAATTACATGTGGCTGGGATGATAGGAAGATGCGAAACACCGCCCAAAATTTGCCATTTAGCAAATAAAATTCCAACATTCCACAGTTTTCCTAGAGCGTGATAATCGTTTGTTGAAAGTTTCCTGTGATAGGTTTAATGATTTTCCTGAATATGGTTTCATCTGGTTTTCTTTCAGCGGATAAGCTTCGTCAGCGATAAAAATATAAGGAACGCCGTGATTTGAATTTGGCAACGTCTTTCCTCTGGAATTTCTAATTTACCTTCTTCTAACAATTTCGACAGTTTGAAACCCTGAAAGGTTCCCCCGTCACTATGTTTTCAGTATCCGCCAACATCGATTCAAATAAATCTATAGTGATCATCAACAAGTCCTTGTGAAACTATGAAGAAAAATTGTTTGTAATTAAAAAACAGTGCCGGATTGAGATGGGCACTTTATTCTAACATGTTTGCCATGTTGAAGGTTGTTTCATGTGAAGGGCATGAAATACTTCTCAAAGAACTTTGCATACTTCCTCAATTATTTTTCCAACTGTCGAAGCTCCCATCTGAAAGGAAAATGCCAATGACTTAAAGCTGCATTCTATGCGTGATATCTGTAATAAGTATAATAAAGGAAATTGCCACGTCGTTGTCAGGGAATGACAATTGTAACGAAGTGATTTTTCCAGTCAAGGAATGTCTGTTTGTGCTTTAAATATTACTGTCACTTGGGTACACCCGGCGCCGCTTCTTAGTAAGTAAGTCCTGTTTTAGTTAAGTTAGTATTGAGTTGTAAAAAACCCGCTGGTAAACAAGCAGTCAAATAATTAATTGATTAATTGTCGATAATCTCCGATATAATTAAAATCCGTGAATTATTATAAATAATGACCGAGTCGGAAACAAAAATCATTACTTACTAAAACCGGTTAAAATATTAATCCGTGTCCGTTTTAATCCGTTTCTTTTTTTGCAATATAGTCTAGAAATTGCAAGCAACCCATTTCCGGTTATTGATGGTCCGAGTCAATGTTAATTACATAATACACCCGACCTCCGTAAGTAACGTTGTGTTTCTACTTCTGTCCGTAACCGCCGCTACGAATTATAATAATAATTTTCTTGAAAATAATATTGGTAAGAATACACCGTGGTCCGCTACTATCCGTCCGTACCGCCTTCAGTTAAGTATAGTGTTACGGGCTCAAAATGTCCTCTGATATCTCTGTGATCTCCAAACCTACATGGCGCATTAGTGGTTGCCTATCCTTGAGGCCAATCGATTCTTTCAATGCCATTCGAAGTAACGGGAAATGGCCCGGTAGGATTTGGTATAATGGGAATACCTCACGGAATATTTTCTGCGGCACTGTTGACTTTTGACATTATCGTTTTGGGTTCTATGAGGTGAACCTCGTGCTGGCTGTGGTGGCTGGTGAGATTTTGATTTTTGGAATCATCCGTTTATGGGATATACTTTATCAGCCGCAAATAGTAATTTCTCCATTTGTGATGTTTATGGATTTATGGTATAGCCGTATTTTTTTGTTTTGGGAGAAATTAATACCTTTCGGGGGAATTAAAAACAGCGTTGAGGTAAGAAAGGCTTGCTCCATCTTAAGCACATTTCTACTGCGAATCGGCTGAGACAATATCTTATTGTTTTCGGATATTTTAGGTGCCTTGTGTGTGTGTGTTGAAGACAAGTATGCAGTAATTCTTTGGCGTTGGAATGAGTTAGGAATACTCGCTTAATAGCCAGTTCGAGAATTAAATTGTGTTCTGAGAAAACCCATAGGAAAAAAAAGGTAATGGTTATTTTATTCTGCATTTTACTTTAGTGATTTCGATCACAGGTACCGTTCGTTGCTTTGGCAGAACTAAAAGTACCGTATAAATGCTATAACAGTATTTCTATGCAGGGTTTTTTTTGGCCCTGGAGGATCTGGACGATTTTATTTTCCCGGAGGATTTTTTTTCCCTTTCCCTGGAGGATCTTGTTTCCCCTGGGTTAGACGGAAGTTCCCTGTATGGTGGATTATCGATCTGCAGCGGTGTTTTTAAGACAACGCTCAGCGGCGTGTTAAGAAGAGGCTCAGCGGTGTTTCCAGCGGTGTTTTTATAGACAAAGCCCAGCGGAGTGTTAAGAAGGAATCCAGCGGTGTTTTTGAGGACGAAGGGAAGAAGTTCGTTCTATAATCCGTTTACTCTACAGAGACCTGGTGTACCCTGGTTAACCTGGTATCGACATCCACCCGACTGGATAAGCGTTGGTATAATTAATAATAGTGCTTTATGGCCTTCAGCCTCATATGTTATTGTTTACTAGCGCACCTAGTGGGCTTTAAGGACTAATTTTGTGTATTATAACTTAGTAATTGCGTTCATATTCATTCTAAAGGCAGCGACTACCGTGTAAACTCCGTTGTAGCTACATCTGGGTAACGTCTACTGCTGCAGCCACGCCTTCTGCTATCTTACGATAACTGTCCTAATTTTCCTTGCGCTTTGAATTACGCTATACTTGTTTATGTATGTATTGTAAATGTTATGTGTCTAAATTATATATAAGCCCTCTCTCTCTCAGTGTTGCCCCGTGAAATAAATTAGTTAGTGCAAATCTTGTTTGTATTGCCCCGACCATCACCGAAAGGAATATCCTCATTAATTTTATTTATTTTGTCTCAGCTCTGACATTAGTAAGTACAAGTGCAGCGTACTCCGTCTTTTATTAGGTCAATCTGTTTAGGCTCTAAGAACGACCCTGAGAATACAGTAGTAAGTCTAGCTGGTCTGGTTGGCGTGCATCACTGCCGGGCATGCACACTGCCAGATATATATTATTTTAATTTTGTTACTGCCGCAACGAGAAAGCCCGTTCTTTGGCAATTTAATATAGAGCCTACCCAATATGCGTCAGTAGCAATAGATATTCAGAGATCTTATTGTTCGTGAATACCGCTGTATTATACTACTAAATGCTGGTTAGATTTGCTCGCTCGTGCAATCTTTAAGGCCTCAGTGCATAAAGAGTGTACCGTCAGTAGTCAAGGAAAAATACTTCTTGTTAAATAGGTCTACGTTTGTGGCAGTAGTTCGCTGTTTTGTAAAACCCTCTGTATAGACAAGAATATCTATTAGCTAACCGACTGCCCGCCGTTCGTACTATATCCTGTTGGAAATTCCGTTTGCTTGTCATCCGAAATCGTTTCAGCCGCGAAACAGACCCCGGCTATCAAATCTCACCGCCGAAATAAAATCATATCAACGCGTATACAGGGTGTGCCAATAAAAACTCCCAGGTGAAATATTTCAGAAACTACTGGAGATATTTGAGTTCTGTGAAAGCCCATTGCTAGAACATATAAATGGCTTTAGTTTTGAATACAATTAGTTTTTTGATATGTTAAGGGATAGATGGCGCTGCGCTACAATTAATTTTTTGGATGACAGGAACTTAAAAATGTTATCTATGTTAAAGAGAATTTAATTCAATTAAATTTCGTTATATGAAAAAAATTCGAAAATCCGACCGTTTTCTAGAAATTTGAGTTTAAAATATTTAATTTTTTTAAAACTAAAATCACCGAAAATTTCTTACATTAAATTTTAGAAGATAATTCGTTTGAAACTTTCTCATATAAAGATAATGTGACTAATATGGCAATAAAATTTTTTTTTACAACTTCAGGTTAAACCGGAAATTACATTTATTACAATTTTAAAGCGCCCGCCCATGTATTTTATTAAACAATAATGAGTAAAAATATGTTACAAGCATTTTTTCCATTGTAACCATAGTAGTAACTTAGCAATAAAGGATAACAATGAAATAAAAAATTTCTTTTTATTTTATTTAATAAAAACAAAATATTGTTCCAAACATGCAACTAGAAAATGTAATTCTAAATACGGTGCTAAAATTCAAATCGTTTACCTGCTGTCGTTTGCGTATAATAAATTTTCAAACTCATGGTATTTTTTTTTTCCAGATACAAGACACAAACTACATCTCAATGCAGGACGTAGAAAATAGCCTCTTTAATTCCTGCAATCGAATCTGGAGAGGTGCTCGCTGTTAAGTGGATATAGAAACCCAAATCGTGTAAAAAGGGGCTAAAAACAGTGCAAGGAACTGTTAATTTGTTTTGAGCAAGTAAAACAGCCCGTTAATAAAATTTTGTATATCTACCAACGTGGGTACGTTTGACCTAAAAAGATTTCTAGTTAAATTAGTACATAAAATTGTTAGTAGAATATGTAGAATAGAGTAGAATAACTAAATAAGTGATGAATAATCGATATCAGGTGATATAAGTAGCTATTAAGTGAATTTATTGATAAGTTGTGTGTAATTAATGTAAAAACGTAACAATTTTTTATACAGAAAAAAGTTTTTTGGGGGAGTTAAATAAAATAGATAAAGTTTTTGCCATTTACCCCAAGAAAGAAACATGATGCAGCTACGGACACGTGTTTCGGAGTTATTGCTCCTCATCAGCGTAGCGTAGCTTAATGTATCCGTGTGAATAGGATCAGCAACAATAACTAAGAACGGTTAGAAAGTAGCAGCACACAGTACTCAATTTGTACTTCGTCAGACATAATTGCCAAATTAGTTAGCGCCATTCACTTTATTTATAATAATATTGTAAATAATAATAACATCAAATGTAATTACGATCCCCTTTATCCCGAAAGGCTCTAGAAAAGCCTTGTGTGGGAGGGGGCTACACATTTAAAGACAAGGGACTTAAACCCAATATCCGTTTATAGTGGAAAAATCCCGGTCACAGTATTTTCCACTGCCACGACCAGGAATCGAACCCGGAACTTTTGGACGAGAGGCACCTGCGCTACCTCTTGACCATCAGTCATATAAAGTACATTACAAATTACTGGAGAAAATATATTGTAACTATTTGTGAAAAAATCGACAAGTAAATAAAAAATAAATAAATTCACATCTGAAAAATTCCCAAACATTCTTATCAGGTAAGTTTGCCATGCAACAATATAGTTGTTAATAAGAAAAATGAATAGTGCCACAGACCCCGAAAGTGAACCATTAAGCTACGCTACGCTGATGAGGAGCAATAACTCCGAAACACGTGTCCGTAGCTGCATCATATGTTTCTTTCTTGGGGTAAATGGCAAAAACTTTATCTATTTTATACAATTTTTTATATTCATAGAAACCATAAGTATGATATCAATAAAAAGCATAGAAAACAACAAATTCAAAAATATTAATAGTTTCATGATTTATTGAAGTATAATTGAAAAATTTCTGAAATAAAAATAAATTTGAAATGTCTTTCAAAATCAAGCTATCCATATTGCATGATTTGAAGTAGAAAAGTGTCAAAAGCTAATTAAAACACGAAATCAGGATTGCAAATTTAGCCATTATTGAAGTGCTTTACGATACGCATCGCTGTAGAAAAATAGAACCTAACCTAAAAGTAAATTAAAGAAAATTGTGACAGCAAATGTCAGCTTGACTCAAGAAACCAAAATTAAGTTAAAACCACAACTAATCATAAATAAAATGAAAAATAATAATTAATAAATCAATAATAAACAGAAATTCAAGAAATATGGTAAATAAAAAAAATTTGAAATTGTAAACAACTTGGTAAATAAACAAGTAGTTACGTGAATGATGGAAAGGTTAAACAAAATAAAAGAAGTACTTACCGTATAAAAGTATATAAATTCCATATTAAAAATAAATCCATATATGAGGTAGCGCTGGTAACAAATAATCAACAAATATTAAATTTGGATGAACACGGAGATCAATACAGAAGCAGAAGGTAGCCATTTTAAACTGGTCGATATTATAGGAATGCAATTCATTTAGTACTGTCACAGAACTAACAGACCAGAAGCGACGTTCCCCATTCGCGTCAAAATTAAATTTGAACGTCATTATTATGTAGGTACTTCAACCGCTTTAACCTAAAACCAGTGTAACCAAATTTCTAATTTTATTTGAAATTTGAGTCCTTTATTTGGAAAACATTGTCGTTAATGTGTTTATTTGTGTGCGATTCATTTAATTATTATTTTACAATTCTCTTTCTTTGTTTGGTATGCATTGTTTATGCGACTTTAAAGAAGGTCCATTAAATTTAATAACTGTATGTTTAGAGATGAAACATCAATATAAGTATATCAAATTGGATATATGTTTGTTATTATTATGCTTGTATAAAGCCTAAATAAAGTCATTTATGATTTAATTATCATCTGAGGCATAAACATTTGTTGCGTATATGAAGTCGAAATGTTTTTAAATTTCAGATGTCTATAAGGATCAAAACTATCACAAATCGCTTCTATGAACAAACCCAATAACATACATGAATGCCTAGTTGTTGACGATATCAGGCTAGTAAACTGCATTCTCTAGTTGTCTTAGTTGAAGTCCAATTCTCCAATTACGATGAAATCATTGTTTATTAAGTTTTTCGCAAGAATGGGTAAAATCCAGTAAAAAAAAATAATTATGAAACCTATACATAAACCATATAAGCGAGTATACAACAATACGTGACGATTTCTCATAGAGTGCCCTGAAGAGCGAATATTAAAGAAAAACCGAACCTAAAAACGCTTTTTTTAGGTTAAGGGGTAGTTCCGGCGAAAAAATTTGGTCGTCTGGTACGTATTTTCAAACAGCACGTTGAAGTCTATAATACCATAAATTTTGAACTATCCCCCGGTGATACGATGGAGTGAATTTTGGGATGGACGACCCTGTATCTCGAAAAAGAGCAATGTCAGAAAAAACAGATATATACCAAAAAATCAGGTATTTATCGGTGATAAACTGCCATATGTTTTATTTTTAATTAGTATTGTCTGTGAGCCACAATAAAAAAATTACGAAGTGTCTATTTCAAACGGAGGGCCAACTTTGAGATGCCCGTGCAAAGAAACGGTTTGACGTACAACAACCAAACATGGCTCATATTGTACACTGTTTATTCCTCTTTAATTTTCAATATAGGTACTTTTGCGATAGAATGCACCGGAAGCTCGATATAAAGCAAAACGCAAAAAATAGGCCCTTTAGGGGGGTGGATGGGGATGTTTCGGGGACAGCTGCCTGGTTATCCGGCATATGTTTGTTTTAGTCTGGCTATCCGCCACATGTTTGGCCTAGCCTCTCTGAGTTTGTGGGTGTTGAGAGCGAGAGATAACTTCACCAAGTGGGCATGGACGCCTCCTGTCTTGATTAGCCATAGTCGCCACATGGTTGATCTCTAGCCGCTGGTGTTCATCCAGTTATCGTTTGATTAAGCTATATATGTGTATAGTTGCATATAGATGCATATATGCGTGTGTATCGGTAACCTAAGTGTATATACTGACTTGTACTGCTTTTGCAGAATGTCCAGTCCATGGTAAGCCAGTGAGGATTCACCTTTGTCGCAATGCCTGCCCACTGGAGCCGCTCAGCTTTAGTTTATAATTCAATCCAAATCAATGTTGTAATATGATAGCTGATTTGTCTCTGCTGCTATTACCAATAAAGCTGTATTTATATTCAGTTCAGTTGTTTTATTGATCATGCAATCAATATCGCCCAGTAAAATACATTTCACCCTTACATGTGGAACAAAACCAGAAATAGTACCCACGCTGGAATAGACAAAATCCAGAATAACCGATATATCGAAAGGTAAAGGCCTAATAATTAAGAATTTATTTGCAAATAAAGACTTTCAGTACTCATTAATTTTGAATTAAGGCATGTTGTAACTATATTTTATAAAACACTAAATATCAGCTGAAATCTAGCTTATCTATTTTGAAACCAGATATAGTGTTTTATTTGTTGTTGCCTAAGTTATATATTTAAAAAATAAAAATAATAATAATAAATCCTGAATGAAGATTCCTGAAGGAACTAGCTTCTGAGGTAAGAGAAAGTCTACTCGTAAGTTTGGCTAGGGTAAGTTCAAATTCAAAATTAAAACAATTATGTTATTAAAAAAATTCAAAAAAAATACCTAATAAAATATAAATATCGCAGTAATATAATATATTACTAAATATTATCTAGATAAATAAAAATAGAAATCTTTAATAAATAAATAAATATTTCTAGTTTTGACATGACACAAATAAATGAGAACTTAAATTAACGAACTGAAACAACACATATAGAAATATGAATTAAAATAAAAACTGTAACAATATATCTTAGCAAAATCAAATAAAAAAACTTTTCATTCTAAATTTTCATTCAAATATAATATTTGTTCTATTCTATTGAGGTCAGTTTTGGTCGTTTTTCACTAACAATTTCTCCCGCTTTTGAAAATATTCTCTCGCAAGGAACAGATGTACCGTTCACACACAGGCGTTGTGTGACTAGATCATAGAGTCTAGGGTACTGTTGTTTTTTAGTTTTCCAACAAACCAATGGATCCTCGTTTCTGGTAAGTAACGGTCCTTTTAAAAAACTATCAACTTCTATAATGCCGGCTGCAGTAGGGTTAATGGAATCTTTGCTCTTTAAAACTTGAAAATCAAAATCTTGCCATAGAAGAGCCTCAAACGTTGTTTTTGAAGATGACAAGGTATTGTCGATATTGGCCGTTGAGGGAGTCGGTGTGTGGTTGTAACAGATTTAGTTATATTTATAGCAGAAGCTTTCCGTGTTAAAGATGTATACACTGCATTATATTTTTCGGAATTTGGAAATCCAAATTACTGAAACCTAGGGTCAAGTAAGGTTGCCTGTACACATAGTTCATTTTCTTCGACATATTTTAAATGTTTATTAATTTGGTCTTTTAATAAAAGTAGCGTATGTTGAACCCCCGGTACAGGAGTAAGAGGTTTTTCATCGCTGAAGTAACTATCAATCCGTTTTCTTAGTATATTTGTAAAAATTTATAATTTAGATACTGTTGTTGTTTTTCCGCACTTACTTCATTTGTTATATCATAACATATTTCTAAAATATCGGTGATCTGTTGGATCACTACCCATTCGTGAGTATAAATTGTATTCAAATCGCTATTTACAATAGCCAATGTTGATACAACCGCATCTTTTACTTTTAAAATTCGAAATAGCATATTATCATAAGTCGAGTTCCAGCGAGTGGGTACATCTTGTTTTAATTTTAGCTTGGATAATCCCATTCCCTTGCAAATTGGAAAGCGCATTAGAACTTCTTTTAAAATATTCTACAATTCACTTAACTTCATCAATAACAATTTTTATTTCATTATCTTTTAAAGTGCTTTGCACAATTAAATTTAAATTATGTGCGGAACAAGGCAAATGCCTCCATTTTCCCAAGCGAATGGCAGCAGTAATATTTGCCGCATTATCACTGACAATTGCGGTAATTTTGTTATCTAAATTCCATTCATGTATTTTCTCCTTTAATAGCTGACACAAATTTTCTGCTGTGTGTCTCTGATTATATGATATGCAGCACAATAAATTTGATTTTAAGTTTGCGTCTTTATCTATAAAATGGGCTGTGATTGCCGTAAAGCCTTCATTATTGACAGATGTCCACCCATCTGTTGTGATACACACTGCAGTAGCAAAACTGTTCAGTCGAATTAAAAAGTTGAGGTATTAAAGAATAAGCTATAATCTTTCTACTCGGAAGATTATATCCCGGACATAACTTCGCCACAAATTTTCTAAATTCGCTGTCTTCCACAATTCTAATTGGGTGATATTCTTTTACTATCATTTTAATTAATTGTTGATCATATTCTTTAAATTTTTTAATGAAATTGGTTTACGCACAAACTGTGTGTTGTACCCGTGGTTGTGTACCAGTAGGTATTTTATCAACATTTACTGAGTTACTGTTTATAGTTTTATCTAATTGCACATGTACATTACTATTATTATTATTGTCATGGTGAACATCGGAATCGGTTAATTCGGATATTGTGGATGATGTACTGGCGGCAGCTTCATCGATGTTACGGTTTATTTCATTTCTATGAATCGGAATAGTTACGTGTTTTGTTTTCATATGCCTTATTAAATTAGACGTTCGCTTATTTTTAAATTTTAATATTTGAGAACAGTAGCAACATTTAACATGATTTTCACCAGATCCAGAAAAGTGATTCCAAAGTTCACTATTTTTTCTTGTTGAAGACATAATTTCTACAAAATAGAAAAAAAACTTCTTAGGTAATATTATTTAATATTATGACAATAATATAGAGATAGGTATATATTTCTTATAGGACACCAAATACCTAATTGAAATCAATTCAGTACTTACTTTATTTTAAGGTCTAAACAAACGGACAAATACAATTTATAATAGAGACATTTTAGGCCACTTATTTTAACAACGGTAAACGCTATCCGTTATACTGCTCATGCGCATTAATTAAAAAATAACCGAGTACGTTTTTAACCGATAACGTTCTCCCTTATTTAGGTTGTAATAAACGTAGCACTAATAGGCGATAACGTTATAATAGTGTTGTAAGGTCTAAAATATTTATAACGTTTGCAATAAAATTTACTCTAAAAGTATATGAGATTAATTATTAGCTATTAACATATCTAGGAATGTTATGACTATCATAACTGCCGCAGATGTCGGTTTGAAATCCGAGCTCGTAGAGCGAGGATTTTAAGACATCTAAGGCTGTTATGATAGTCATAACATCCGTGATTTGTTCAATAGTTTATCGGTTTCAGAAAATAAAGACATTATTAATAGATATTACCTTTTGATATTCTCTTATTAATAACGTTTTCATTTCATTAGTTGGTCAAGTCTGTATGGGTTGATTTGTCGCCATGGTTATAGTTATATTTTGTTTGTTTTTATTTGTTATCTTTTTTCATATTACATAAATGTTTACATTTTTAATGTCACAACGGCTACATAAAAATGGACCTTGGATTGCCTGAAAATACATTTCAGTTGGATTTCAGTATTTAATTATTATTGTTTGGAGTTTTCCGTCTGTTTGTATTAATAAATAGCCCTATAGTTTCATTATTTATTATTTCATCTGTTGACAGTTATTGACAGATCTGTATTGTAATATTACCGTACAAGCAATAAATATTACTGTACAACTTTAGTTATGACTTATTTACCAGCCTACTTTTTCATATGTAAACAAAGGATTAATATCCTGAAACCGATAAATATGTTTAAAAATCATGAGAGAAACATTTTACTTTACATAATTAATTTTAATTGTTTATTATTACACCTCAAAACCCTATATCATCAGTTAACGGCATATCTTCCCTTCCATGTCCTTATACAAATCAGCAATAAGGTCGATTTCGAACGCGCACGACTACCATTCATAACACCGACTTTGTTTTGAAACACATAGATTCGTGACGTTGCATTACAATTTATACCGTTATTATCACGAAATGAAATACGTATATCAATGTATTTGTACTTAAATAAAAGCTAAAAGAATAACGAAGTTTTCTATGTATGTATTAGAATTTTGCTAAGCGTGAAATCAAAAGTTATGGCCAATAGAAATTTGGACTTATCGTAGTACGCACACTATTAATCCCCTTTCTATTTACCCTGAACGATTACTTCTGCCATTTTGATATAGTTGATATACATGGACGAATTCAGCAAATAATTAAGAACATTTTGGCACAAAAAAATATCCTCTACCGTATATTTTTATCGAATTACAGTAAAAATGGTAAGTAGAAACACGTGTTTAAAATAAAAATTACTTTCTGGATTGTAACTACCCCTTATACCAAATTACACACTGGATAACATTCATTTTCTGATGTGATAAGTTATGACCTACATTTTCTTATATAGTTTCTTTTGTTCTACTCTATTGATAGGTTGCTGGCTAAATATGCACCGTTGGGGGCTCACGTCGCTACGCTATATGCTCTAACAGGATAACCACCGTGAATTTTAAAGGATAATAATTTTAAAAATTTTCTTTGACTTTTTTCCAGAGCATTTCTTTGATAATCATATATCGTCGCTTTGGAGGTGAATGGTCGTAACCCACAAATTTTAAATTTTGCAGTTTGTTTCATTAACAGACACCGCAGAAACCACATATTTCATATTAGTGAAAAGTCCTATGCAATTAACCTATCAGAATCGTGTAAACATAAATAATGCATAAGGTGATAACTCACAATACTAATACTAGTGAAAAGTTATAAGAAACTTAGTTCTTTTCACAACACAACTGCTATTTTAATGCGACACTTTACAGGAGTATTAGCGGTGAATAGACCTAACCCACTTAGTTTTAACCGTCAAAACAATAACGTTCTTGCGCCTTTTGTATGTTGTTTTCATTCTAATTTTTAATCGTCTTAAGGTGCAGTATTATTTATTAAGTCCCTGTTATCGTCAAGAACTAAATTAATTTTACAAAAAACTTTAGAACAAGGTTGTGATGACGTAGAAAACAGTATTGAGACATGTTCTCATGGTAAAGAGTATGCTACTTTGGTTCCTGTTCCTCTTGGTGAGTTTATAATATTACGTGTTAATTTTACTTACTTAGTTATATATTTCTAGTTAATATACATAATATAGAAAATTACAATAAATATTTGATTCAAAACACCTTCACAGCAAAATGTGAAGATATCGAAAATAATATTGAGACGTGTTCTCATCAATGTGAAGAGTATGGTTCTCTAGTTCCTGTGCCTCTTGGTGAGTTTCTAAGATTAATGTTATGTTACTTACTTTACAATTATACAGTAAAGACCGAGAAGGTTCGAACATGGAGATTAGTTTGCGCGATTTACTTGTGTCCGTTGTAGGCGAGCGGACACAGTGGTGGGAATCGTGGATCTCCGCGCTGTAGCCGATGGCTCTCGCGTCTACTGTTCCTTGTTTTGATTTTTTTATAATAATTTTTATTACACCGGCCACACTCGAGGTGCAGCGACAATTAATTTTATGTTGTAGAATCACATTTTTGTTGCGAAAAAACAAACAATGGAAATACTTAAATGTGTTTTGAGATCTTTTTAAAATTACAATAATTAATCCTATCTAGGATGAATTATTAAAGAAAATTTCGAAACGTTGGTCCTGAATACGTAAATTAAATTTCTTTCAGACATGAGTTCTACATCACAACACGGTTAATGAGTTACTAACAACAGTCTGCTGACTGCTGGCTGACCAGTGAGTGGTCACAGCGCACTGCCGCGCCTTTCTCCTAATGTACAAATTTCGAACTGAGGCGAGTTGTCGGCCACTTGTATATTCGTCCCAATCCCTGTCGTGTTCGAAGCATCATGGACTTATCTGTATATTTCTAGTTGATATACAAAATACAGAAAATTACAATCAATATAATATGGTTCAAAACAACCCTATTTCACAAGATTCATCAAGTATGTATGTTGTTTATATTCAGGTAAGTCGTAAACTTATTTTACTAACAAACTGTATATTTTTTAGATGAAGTGTTGATAAGTAAGCCTTCCACGTCACACACGATTGAATGGGATAACAGTAGTAATAGTGAATACGGGGACATCAGTGATATCGATAATCGAATTTATGAGCCGGAAAATGAGGAGTCATCAAATTCTGACGATAACTCAGAACTTAAAAACAAAACAACCTGCGTAGTACATCCAAATGAAATTAATGAAGCACAGACGTTAGATGAGAACATGAATGTTAAAGAGTTAACGCGAAAGAGAAAACCGGATCAGACAAAATGGCGCAAAATGGAAGGAGAAGAGTATAAAACACAGAAAGGAAAAGCGAAAAGACGTAAAAATATCATTCATTATGTCATTGTCATTACAAGTGTAACACCTATTTTTCAAGCACTGATCGAGAGAATATTTTCACGGAGTTTTACAAAATAGAAAATGAAGAGCTTCGGTGGAATTATATTGCAAAACACGTTAAGTGTGTACCAAAATACTGAAGTTACACTATTACTGAAAGTAGGAGAAAGTTTACAAATATTTATACTCTCACAACTGATCACATCTCTCATCAAGTATGCCAAAACTTTTTCCTTTCTACCCTTGATATATCCAGTAAAAAAGTGAGAACTGCTCTACGAAAAATCACAATTACTGGAGTTGTTGAGTCTGATAAAAGAGATAAGAAAAGTCCACCACAGAAAAAAAGTGAAAGCGTGAAAGACATAATCAGATCTCACATAAAATCTCTACCAGTTGTGTCATCACATTATTGCAGGAGTACTACTAAAAGACTGTATTTAGCTTCTGGTTTATCTGAAAATCGGTTATACAATGACTATAAGAAATATGGTGAGGAACTAGGAGTAACGCTAGGCCAGCTTCTACAAAAATATATTCACTACTGAATTCAATCTTGGTTTCCACAGGCCAAAGAAGGATCAGTGTGATTTTTGCACTACATTCAGTAATAAGGAAGGAGTTGAAAATGAATTACTACAAGAAAAAATGAACCTTCACTTACTAAGAAAACAGGAAGCACGTGATCATAAACAAGTTGATAAAGACAGAGCTAAATCCGAAAAGTCGTTCATCTCTTTCACAATGAACATGGAAAAAATCTTAGTCACGCCATCCCTGAAGGTAGGAAAACTTTATTATATGCACAAATTAAAAACATTTAAACGATCTATAACATTGGCAATTCTGAAGTTGTGAATTTCATGTGGCATGAAGTAGTTGGAACGAAAAGATCTTCAGAAATAGCAACATGTCTGTGGAATTGTCTATCTGAATCCCGAGGTAAAAGAGGTAACATTTTATGCTGATACTGCATCTGGTCAAAACCGCAATTGTATCAATGCAGCTATGTTTCTACGTGCTGTTACAATGTTACCCATTAAAGTTATAAATCAGAAATATATGGAATCTGGACATTCAGAAATGGAATGTGATAGTGTCCATTCCGCTATAGAAAATAGAGAAAATAACTTCGACATTTACACCCCTGCGGGTGAGAACAGCAAAAACCAATGAACCGTTCTACAAAGTGGTGGAAATTGGATTATTCTGACTTTTTCAATTTCAAGGAATTCTCTGTCTGTTATAACTAATAAAAGCCGATGCGAAGATGGGGGAAATCTTAATTGGTTGAAAGTTAAGTGGTTACAATATAGAAAGGAAGACCCAACACGAATATTCTTCAAAGAAAGATTGAGTGACACCAATTTCCGATTGATAATAATAAAAAAACATTTCCACAAGAAGAGACACAGCATCTATTTCGAAGGATATTTCAAGGCTGTACTCAAAAGCCTTGCCAATTGAAAATACAAAATTGACTAGTTTACTTCGGTTATGTCAATCTAATACCATTCCTAAAACATACCACACGTTCTATCAGTCAATAAGATCCAAAGGTGAAGCATCTGTTGCAAACTCTTCATCTGATGAAGATACATAAAGAATGAATAAATTTTGGGTTTGTTCATTAAAAAATAAGTAAAAATAAATGTTCATTTTCTTCTTTTGTAGTATACATATAATATGCATGTATTTGTTCGTTATCAATAAAAATATTTATATTCATAATAAAATTATTAATTTACCAAAGTTTCATCACATATTGCAGTTAGGTCTGTTCAGCACGATTTAAACTGATTGTAATTCACTTATTAAGTAGTTGTAAATAGTCCTAAACCACACTACTTTTATAATTAAAAAAAATGAATATGCCTTTTATCGAAAATATGTATTACTACATTTCATGTTACTCTGTATTAGAATTTCCAAAGCATCTTCACAAAAAAAAAGTTATCAACAATAATCCTATTTTTTTACAATTCTCTTTCTTTGCTTGATATGCATTGTTTATAAATGACTTCATTTAGGCTTTATATTGTATGAAGCCTAAATAAAGTCATTTATAAATACTTTCCGGTAGTGACAAAACTTTAAACTGCGATAACTCTAAACATGGCATGGCATTGTGGGTTAGGACCATTATTCACCTCCAAAGCGACGATATATAGGACCGATAAATGCCTGAAAATGAACTTTCACATATTGATAAATTTAAGCAGTTCCTGTGCGAAGTACGAGGAATACTAATTATTGAAAAAAAAAGGTCAAAAACGCTTTTTAATTAATTACTTAAATAAAATTTAAACGAGTTTTCACCCGATATTTGTTTTAGGTTCAGATAGAATTTACCGAAATAGAGGAGGATGAAATCCCTGAAAATAATGAAGATGTATCAGATGACAAAGATAAAGATTATACAGGGTGTTAGAAAAGTATGGGAACGGTGAAAAATCTCGAACACTTTGCATCAAATCGAAAAATAAAAAAATACGTGTCAAAAATTTTTCAAAAAACTATCAACTGATACCAAAAATGACCTCCCCGGGGGGCAACTTTAAAATTTCAAATGGAAACCCCTATTTTTTATTGCGGAATCGGATTCCAAGGCAAAAAAATACGTAAATTTTATTCCGGACATTTTTTTCGATTCTTGCATGGTGTCGCTGTAATCGCAAAAAATGATAAGAAAACATGACTGTTTCAAGAGTAGCGACTTGTGCCCATAAAAAAACGTCCAATTCAAAAACTGCAAAACACGTATTTGTTATTTTTACGAAATCTATTCAATGCCATTGGATTTGACTCTCCCACCCCCAACCCAGTGGGTGGGGCGGGGGGCAACTTTGAAATTTGTAATAAAAAATCCCTATTTTTTATAGCGGATTCGGATTATACTGTCAAAAATACGTGAATTTTATATCGGGCATTTTTTTCGATTCTCGCAAGGTGTCGCTGCAATCGAAAATAAATTGAAATAAACGTTAAGCCTCCATAAGTTTGTAAATAATAGGAACACATTACAAAAATAAATAATAAAAAAGAATGTGAATGTGAATGAAAAAAACATTCATAAAAACGAGTAGCTGTATTTACAGCAAACATATGACATATTTATATGGTTGAAATCAGAAAAACGTATAGAATCCAAAAATATAAAAAAATACCATTTAAAAAAACATAACTTGTATCGGTAGATCGTAAATACGATGGTCAATTGTTTTTCTAAAAATGGGATTTTTTAAGCCCTTAACATGTTCTACAACTTTTACTTGAAACTATTTTTTCTAAAATTACAAATTAAAAAGTTATCGTGATCATTTTCGGTGGAAAACCCTGTACATATCGCCTTTGTTCCATGGTCAACCAACCTAGGTCGTCCTTAATTCTGCTTGACACAGAGTCATACTTCCTGAGTCCCAGAATAAAACGTACACAGGATCTCTGAACTTTTTCAATTTTCTTTTGCGTACCCTTATCCAGTGCAGGGCCATAAACTACATCGGCATAAATAAATCTTGATAAAATTAGAGAGTCACATAGCATTGCTTTAAGTTCGACTGGAGTTGAACCTCTGTAATTGTAAAATAATTTTAGCTTAGCAAAGGAGCAGCGAATTAGGTTGTTTATATGGATGTTGTATTTTAGCTGATCATCTAGTATTAGACCAAGATTTTTGCATGATTTTTTAGTCTCTAATGGAACGTTGTTAATTTTAATGGGTATTCCTAAATTTTCTACCATTGTTACATTGGTTTTGCTGGCAAAATACACTATGCAGGACTTATTTATATTGATTTTAAGATTGTGGTCTCGAGCTGAGTCTACCAATTGAGTAAGATCATTATTAATTATAGAAAGAGCTTCGTCTGCTGAGTTAACGGGGAGTGACTTATATAATTGAGAGTCGTCTGCATAATAATGAATTTTAGTGTTATTAGTTAATTCTTTAAGATCATGAGTGTAAATAATATAAAGTAAAGGTCCCAGTATAGAACCCTGCGGGACACCTCTTTTTATTGGCAAGCTGTTTGATATGCATCTATCTAATCTTACCCTCTGAGTCCTAGATGATAAATAATCTCTCATCATAGTTAAAGCTTCCTCAGAAAAACCTATATATTTTAGCTTGGCGCAGAGAAGATTATGATTTATGGTATCAAACGCCTTACTGAAATCAAGTAGGACTAAAACAGTTATTTCATTATTATCGGTGGCCCTTATTATATCATCGGTAATTTTAGCTAGAGCAGTTGTAGTGGATCTTCCCTGCACAAATCCCGATTGACATTTTGGCAATATATTTTCCCGGGTAATATATTCTGTGATCTGCTGTTTTAGAATTTTTTCCAAGTTTTTCGAGATTACTGGTAATATGCTGATTGGTCTGAGATCAGAAAACTCTTCAGGTTTATTGTTTTTAGGTATTGGAATGACATACGCCTCTTTCCATTTTTGCGGAAATACGTTTTGCTGGATACAAAAATTTGTAGGTGAACAATTTGTGTTAATAAACTTGGTAAGCCTAAGCGAATCATACTTATATTTATGCCATCACAACCACGTGCATTGCTCTTAATGGTATTAAGCGCACTTTGAAGTACCTTGATTTCAAAAATGCAAAAAAATGAGGTGCTCCATTTGAAAAAATGCAAGGTAAAACCATATCTCCTCTAAACGACTTTCATTAATTTTTCTGAATACATATTCTAAATGCCTTCAATAAACCCTACAACTTTTAGAGAAAAAAAATTTTATAGCATCAAAAATAAAGAAGTTATTAGGGAGGGGTGGTCATTTTCGTTGGATATCCCTGTACTTATTCTAAACCATTACCATTACATGAACTCAAAGTAAAAAATTTAAAATAACATTTATCTTTCATCAGTCAGTACTATAGGCCATTTGATGAAAATATTATGAGCTCATCAGAAGGAAATGTAGACGATTTTCCTACACCTAGCAATTCCGAACCTGATTTACTTAATTCCGAATAAAAAAATGTCAAGTAGCAAATGCATTATTTTGTTTTACCTTTGATTATAATTATTTTTTTAAATTTTGAATAATGTAGCAAATATCCACAATTTTTTATATATAAACAAGCATCAATATCAACCGTAAAAAGCCAATGTCTTAATACAAAAGGGCCAATGTATATAAGTGATAACTGTATAAGGGCCAATGTCCATCAAAAATAAAAATTTTCAAAAATTAAAAAAAAAAAATACAGAATATTTGAGTGTTGCCCTCAAAAGGCAGTTTTCTTAAAAAGAGCTCTGTAATTATTAAATTATTAATAAAAATATTTAATTTTATAAACAGCTAATTTAAGAACTCCGTTTTCTCAAAACTGTAAAAATGGAGTATTGCCCTTTTTCTTCCAAAGTACAGAATTTTTACCAAGCTTTGAAGACGTACAAGAATGTTCGAGATAATTTACCACAACCTGATGTCGAGAAAAGTGAGAGCGAAAAAACACGGAATATTCGAGTGTTGCCCTCAAAAGGCAGTTTTCTTAAAAAGAGCTCTGTAATTATTAAATTATTAATAAAAATATTTAATTTTATAAACAGCTGATTTAAGAACTCCGTTTTCTCAAAACTGTAAAAATGCAGTGTTGCCCTTTTTCTTCCAAGGTACAGAATTTTTTCCAAGTTTTGAAGACGTAGGTGTTTCCTATAAAACTATACCCCCCTTATTTCGGTCAATTATCACCGATTTTAATTTTTGAAAAACCGGTCTAACACAGAATTTTCCGTAGATTTTGAATATGCTATTACTTTTTTTCCTACTTCAACCGTATACGAGGGGCAGATAAAAGTATGTTTTTTTTTAAATGGAACACCCTATATATTTTTTTGGATGCGCCTCGTCCTTCTGATTACAAGTATATATGACACTTATATATTTGCTACAAAAATGGCGTAAATAATTGAATTTAAACTTAGGGCGTTTCCTTCAAAACTATACCCCCTTATTTCAGTGAATTATTAACGATTCAAAATTTTCAAAACCTACACATAGAATTTTTCGTAGATTTCATATATGCTATTACTTTTTTTCTCCCTTTAACGGTATACGAAGGGTGGAAAAAAGTATGTTTTTTTTTATGGAATGCCCTGTATTTTTTACATAAGTATTATATATACTTATAATCAGAAAAGTAGGGCGGATCTAAATATGTAAAAAAATACAGGGCATTCCATAAAAAAACATACTTTTTTCCACCCTTCGTATACCGTTGAAGGGAGAAAAGAAAGTAATAGGATATATGAAATCTACGAAAAATTTTATGTGTAGGTTTTGAAAATTTTGAATCGTTAATAATAGACCGAAATAAGGGGGGTATAGTTTTGAAGGAAACGCCCTAAGTTTAAATTCAATATTTGCGCCATTTTTATAGCAAATATATAAGTATCATATATATTTGTAATCAGAAGGACGATGCGAATCCAAATATGTAAAAATATATAGGGTGTTCCATTTAAAAAAACCATACTTTTTTCTGCACCTCGTATACGGTTGAAGTAGGAAAAAAAGTAATAGCATATTCAAAATCTACGGAAAATGCTGTGTTAAACCGGTTTTTGAAAAATTAAAATCGGTGGTAATTGACCGAAATAAGAGGGGGTATAGTTTTATAGGAAACACCCTGTACAAGAATGTTCGATATAATTTACCACAACCTGATGTCGAGAAAAGTGAGAGCGACACCGACACGGTATCGTAACGAGGGGTCAACCGCTGAGGAATTTTGGTGTACAGAGCCGAGGAATTGCGGGAATTGCCGAGGAATTGCAGGAATTGCCAAGGAATTGCCGAGGAATTGTGAGGAAATTTGTGGGTATTGCAAGGAATTGTTTTAAGAGGAATTTGCTTGTAGAGAGGTTCGCGCTTGTGCGTCAAACAATATGCATAGTTGCATACAGTCAAGGCTCGTAAACTTATAAAAGGTTACCTCATCCGAGGCGAACACGTCATCGTCAGATCTAAACTCCGTTGCACACGCCAACAAAATCTCTCTCGTGCACGCGACCCAAGGCTTATAGACTTTGTACAGGTTGCCTCAATGAGCAGCATTAGGGCGAGGAAAATGCGGGGTGAGGAAGAGCTGGCGACCGCGATTCTATATGCTTAAAAAGAGACACTAATACTGCTCTGCTGTTGTAGAACAGAGAACGACGATCCCGGCCTGCGGTCGCCGAGTGGCATATGTTGAGTAGATCAGGTTCAGATGGGGTAACCTTTAGAGTTTACCAGCCTTGCACGCGACCGTGCACTGTATCTATTTCTTTTTCGCTAATAATTTACGGACTTAGGCCTGGCGATGACGTAGTTTGCCTTGGATGAGGTAACCGTGTAGTATAATAGTAGAGTCCACGTCCGCACCAAAACCCTCTAGAAATGATTTCTGTTTGCACTTCGAGGTTAAAAGCTAAAACCTATTTCAAATGATTCGTTACCTTCTGGAACATCAAAATCCGATGGTCGTCAAAATGTCATCCTGTACGGGGTGGCTGTAGGGGATGAAATGTGAAAAACACCCTACAAATTTTTTTTTCACCATTTTAATCTACAAAACTCGAGGATTACTTTGGTTAAAGCAAAATATGCTTTAGGATAAGGAAAATATTATAATAAAAATATTAAACAATGGGCTCATTTTGTGAAATTTGCGTTTTAATTTATTTTAGCATTTTCCGTAAGTATTTCATCCTCTAAGTATATAGTGAAAAAATTAGATCGCTAGCGTTAATATTAACCCTAATATTTGATTTCAAATTCGTAACATATTTGAAACGACTATGACGTCACACCACCCGACTCCACTGGTTCTATGAGTTATGCGGATATATGGTATTTAGATTTCGCTGTACCAAGGACGAAGCACTTAAAAGATGAACGAAATTACCACTTACGCCGTGTGTGTAGAACTGCCGCCGGTATGAAACTATAGGAAACAAGCTAGCGGCCCACCGCTGCGAGTGGTGTGACGTCACAGCGCTCTATTTTCATTATTTATTTTGAGGGAGAAGCAGTTGAAAAAAAAATTTAATATTTTGCACATTTACTAATTACAAGGTGTACTTTCGGAATATGAATTAAAAAAATTTTCCGAAATGAGCCCATTTGGAAAGCACGGAGTTAAATGGGCGACGTCTATGTTTATCGTACGCTGGTGAAAAGTGTCTTATTGCACAGGCAATGTTTTCGCTTAACACCGCACTAGCTACTTTATTCTCATTATGATCAAAAAACACCCTTTAATAACGTTGTAGACTGGAATTTCAGGATGCTAAGGCACTTTTTACTTTTTTGATATGACCCCTCCCCAATTTTTGAATGGGTTTTTTAGGAGCGCCCGCACTAGATCTTTTAAGGTCGACATTCGTTTGTTTTCGTACCAGGAGAGGTCTCTTTAAGGTCCATTATCGCCTGTTTTCGTAGTAAAGACATGTATTTGACTAACTGTATGAAAAATACGAACTAAACTGTATTAGGTATGTATTTTATTTAAACGAAATATTATTTTTTATATGAATTTATGGCGCTGAGCTAATGATTTTTATCAAAATCAAAGCCAAAATGTAATTACTACTACTACTATATGAATTTATTTTGCTTTAAATAGTTTATAGTAGTTACTTGGTGATCTCACTTCTCACAATTCTATAGCTGTTTTAAATTAAAATATTTTTGGATAGTTTGATTCAAAATGGGTCAAATATCAAATATTAAAAAGGAATAACCCCAACTTAGGAGTTTCGAAAAAAGAAAAAGTGACTGTTGGAACGTGTGGATCATCGAATTCTACTTCAAAAAAAACCCTCTATAACGTACTTTTTGCTTTAATACCCGCCGAGTTAAAGGGATAGAAAACGTTGATTTTTAAGCAGAAGACACTGACTTTTCAAAGGTTTTAAATAAGCAAATTACTCAAAGAGGATCACATTTTCGAAAAAGTTAGCTAATGAAATACAAATAATTCATGAAATAAAAATTAGTTTAAGCTCATCGTAGTCGAGATACAGTTGGTGCATTTGAATGTAGATCTGAAAAGGGCACGCGCCTCAAATAATCATAACTCTGGTTTAAAAAACCTTTTGACATGTACCTTGAATCAAATTGAAACTTATTACAGTAGCTTAAAATTGTGTTTTGGCTGCTAAATCAAAAATGATACAAGGAAAATAGAGGCAAAATTTTGATTTTTGACAAAATAAGTGCCCGTTTTTTTGGTTCAGTAAATTCCAAATTGAAAATATAAAATTCCAAGTTATGTTTTTTGTTAGTCATTACTATTATGTATACGCTCAAATTTTTTTGACCGTGATGATGCATTATCTAAAAGATTTTACACTTAATGTATTTTGAAAATTTTTGAAATAATGAAGTTTATGGCTTTGAAGTTAAAAAACTTAGCAGGGAAGAATCTTACCAAAAAATGTTACCAAAGACAAAAAATGATGGCAATAAACTAAGGAGAATGCTACCGTTTTTATTATTTTTTTTTAATTGACACATTTAAGATGAATATAGAAAAACTGACAACCTTTGTACTGTTTTGACCTACCTGATCTTAGAGAGGATTAAAAGACCTTCGAAATCATTTTTTTTAATGATTTTTAGCGTTAATTGCAAAGGAGATATAACCGAAATAAGACGCGCCTCATTTTAGCAAATTACGATATTGCTCGTTTTGCGGTAATTTATTAGTCTCTGAAATTCGTTAATTATTGATATATTAACTTTAGAGGTGGTTTTCATCCTCTTAGGGGTAAGATCAATTATTTTTCTTATTAGGGGATGAGTTTTATATCGACCATATTGAGGGTTCAACATAAAATTTTTAATTTCTTACCTCACATTCGTGATCAGCGACTCCAAAAACATAAATAAGATTAAATCATTTATTCTCAGTACTTGGGGTTAATTATTGATTTTTTTATTTTAGGGGTGGTTTTTACCCAATAATTTTTCTTATAATAAGTAAGTAAGTAATAAGTAAAATATACGAATTTGCAAATAAAAAGTTCTACTTGCTCAAAACAAACAAAATATGTTTTTCCATTGTATCCCTATTATATCGGCCATATTAGGGGTATCGCTACAATCGCGAATTCTAAAATTTTTAATTGAGATTTGTAATCAGCGACCTCAAACACATATACATGAATTAACTGACATTAATAACTGACTCTTAATACTTAAGTCAGTATTAAATTCTGAACTTCAGGGGGGTTTTCACCCTCTTAGGGGTAAAAGCACATCTACATATTCCTTTTTAATATTTCACTTGATACCCTAAAGTTTAAAAAGGCGCAAAAAAAAATTTACAAGCAGCTATAGAATTAGTTCGAAGTTTGGGTACTTTTTGGCGCATTCCCGCCGGACTCCGGCAATCTTCAGGGTCGTCCGAGAATGTTAGGCTTTTCCTACTAGATACACAATGTACTATTCCAGTTACATGTAGATAAAAATGGTGTCATTCCATTGGGCATTGATAATTTAGTACCTACTGAGAACAGGGGTAATCTTATTGTCAATAATTTTCCACCCATTTTCCAGCGGATCTGCTAGAAATAGTTTTGGATTCAGAATATTAATCCAGATAGGTGTATATTTGGTAGTTGATTCGTAATAGGACAAAAGCATTATATGGCTTCTCCTCAATAAACAAACATTTACCAACGAAAGAGTCTTTTACTAACACCTATTACGAGTCAACTACCAAACATATAGGTACCTATCTGGATTAATACCTAGCTAGTCTGAATCCAAAACCACTTCTAGCAGATCCAGTGGAAAATGGGTGGATAATTATTAACAAAAAAATTACCCCTGTACAAAACCATCAATGCCCAATGAAACACAATTTTTATATACATGTAGCTGGATAACGGTTTGTTAATTATTTATATATATTTCGAAACTCCTAAACTTGTTTGGTAATATTTTAAAGGTTGTAGTGGCCTGCAGTGTGAAATTATCATGCATCGGTTCCTGAGAGTGTGTGGGACAAAAAGCCCTTTGTAATAATCACAAAACCAAGGAAACTCGTCTTATTTTTGAAATAGTTAAAGAATCGTTAGAATCAGAAAAAAACAAGATCAGGCTCCTCAACCATAGACACTCGATCATCTGGTAAACAAACTGAAAAAAATAGCCAGGTAATAAAACATTTCATTTATTTACTTATTTTCTTTTTCACTATTCTTACCCACCTAAAATATACACATTATTTATGAAGAAAACCCTTCCTCTGTTTCTCTTCTGTTCTCCCAACCGTGGCCCCCCTGTAATGTTTAAAATCGTGAACGGCCCCTCGATTTAGAAGAGTGTCCCTGTCAATATTCCATACCTCTCCTACGGATCTATTAAATATGTTTAAGAGATTTCCCAAGTAAACTTCCAGAGACTTATGTATTAGATACAGCTTCTGAACTATATGATGTACTATCTGTAAATAAAAACAATGTAAATTTAAAAATTTGCCAGCAAAACATTAGAAGCATTAATAAAAACTTAAATGAGTTTAAAATATTTCTACATCAATTAAAAAACGACATAGACTGCATTATATTAACGGAAACGTGGGAAATAGAAAATTTAGATATTTACAAAATGGAAGGCTATGTGACATTATTTATAACAATGGTGATTTCAATAAAGCAGACGGAACTATCATATACATAAAAAATACAATTCGATACACTTATAAAGTCATCAACATAAATGAAAACAGTGCCATAGAGCTGCTATTAAACTATATAAACACAACTATCAAATTAATTGCAATATACAGAAGTCCAGCATCATGTTTAGATACATTCAATAATGAACTTAAAGCCATATTAGACAAACCACAAACGAATCAAGAATACATAATCTTAATCGGTGACATAAATATAGACACACTGCTAGATAGAGAGAAAGCAAATGACTACTTAAACATCATGTCTGAAAATGCCTTTATATCAACAATAAATACCATAACTAGGCTAAATAAACAGGGAGGTGGTTCATGTTTAGACCATATTTTTATAAAATCAAAAACCTAACTAGATTTCGTAATACCAATCGTTATAAGAACGGACATAACAGATCATTACACAACAGCAGTACAAATAATTTTTCCCATAAAAAAAAAACATTCTATCCCTGAGCACCAAAATCGCTTCAAAACATTTCTAAACATGGACAGACTAAAAGGAGCACTATCTGAAATAAACTGGGAAACTTTGGATGAACAGGAAAATACAGAGTTAGCAACCAAATATTTTGTAATGATCCTAGAAGAAAATATAAACAAATGTACGACAAAAATCAAAATAAACAGCAAAACTAGGAAAAGAACTGATTGGATAACAGAAGGCTTGGTACATTCAGCAAATAAAAAAAATCAATTAAAAAAAGCTATCTAAAAATCCGGGAAACACAGAGTTAGAACAAGAATATAAAACATACAAAAATAAGCTAACAGACTTGATTAAAACAACAAAAAATAACTACTACAAAAAACAAATCGATGAAAACTTGAACGATTCGAAACATCTATGGGAAGTGATAAATCAAATAACAAAAAATAAAAACAAAGACTCTAAAGAAGTAAACATAATCAGAGAGAAAGATGGGAATTTAATAGAAAACGACATAAACATATCTGACGAATTTAACAACTA
This sequence comes from Rhagium mordax, assembly GCA_963680705.1. Taxonomy (NCBI): domain Eukaryota; kingdom Metazoa; phylum Arthropoda; class Insecta; order Coleoptera; family Cerambycidae; genus Rhagium; species Rhagium mordax. Next base: position 45,971,179 of record OY796656.1, read on the forward strand.
TTTTACAACGATTGGAGAAAAACTAACATCAACTATAAAAATAAATAACCCAACACTTACTAAGAAAAATGGGAACATCTGCAATAAAACAATGTTTATGATGCCAACAGATATAATAGAAGTAAAAAGAGAGATAAACTCACTAAAAAGTCGAAAAGCTAGTGGTCACGATAAAATAACAACCGACATGCTAAAAATGATACAAAATGAAATTGCCCACCCACTAACATATTTAATAAACAAAATATTTGAAACTGGAGAATGCCCCTCACATTTCAAAATATCTATTGTAAAACCAATATTCAAGAAAGGAGACTATCTGGATTTAGGTAACTACAGACCGATATCATTAATATCAAATCTATCTAAAGTATTTGAAAAAATTATTAAAACCCGATTAACAGAATACCTAACAAAAAATGATTTACTGTCAGAACAGCAATTTGGATTCAGGGAAAGAAAAAATACACAAGACGCAATAAATATACTAGCACAAAACATATATAAAAGCCTAGACAAAAGAAATAAATCTCTGTGTATATTCGTTGACATTCAAAAAGCATTCGATACTGTTTCCCACACAAGACTCCTGCAAAAATTAAACAATATCGGAATAAGAGGAATATGCCACAGATTATTCCAGACTTACCTTATTGGAAGACAGCAACATGTTCGAATAAATGACGCCACAAGTAGCTCTAGAGACATCACTTTTGGTGTACCTCAGGGAACGGTACTAGGACCACTGTTATTTAATATCTACATAAACGATTTATTTGAAGTCGAGACAGATGGAACTATAATAGCTTTTGCTGACGACACAGCCATTTTTTATGAAGACCAATCCTGGACATCCCTAAAAGAAAAAGTGGAAAAGGATATGGATAAAATATTAACTTGGTATTCCACAAACTTACTTACTATTAACAAGGCGAAGACGGTCTATATAAATTTCTCTTCCTACAAAAACACTCAACCAGACTTCCAACACCTAAAAATAAACACAAATGATCAAGACTTTATAATTAAGCCTAAGGAGAAAGTCACTTACCTGGGTGTAGTTGTAGATCGGCATCTAAGATGGGACTCGCAAATTCAGTTACTGAAAAAGAAGATATGTGTTGGCCAAAATCAGACAAATCAAAGACTTTCTAGATTTTAAACAAAAAAAACTAATATATCACTCTCTTGTAGAAAGCCATCTCACTTATGGGATTATTGTACGGGGAGTAGCTGACAATACATACCTAAATGATGTATTTACACTGCAAAAGAAAATCATGAAAATAATTCTAAATAAGGAACGCATGTACCCTTCTGAACTGTTATACAAGGTGATTCATTGGTAAGTGTACATACTTTACCTGCATATGTAGGTTACTTGTGCGATTCCATATCACCTATGGTTAGTGGGTCAATAATCCTTAATTACCAAGATACAGGGTGTTTTATTGATTTTGCGTATTTTTGTCTTGGACCATAACTTTAGAACCACTAGGTATAATAAAGTAATATTTGGTATGTATGTTTTACTCAATCAGCCATATCGATTTCTCAATTTAGCAGAATCAAAATACAGGACCGGACAGAACAAAATAGCCGAATTGTTAAATCTCAAAAACAACACCCTGTATCGAAAGTTTTAAAAATATGTTTTAAGATTCGAAAAGAGCATAGAAAAATAAGGCAAATAAAGTACATTTTCAAATTGCGCGGCTCTTTTTTCTATTTATTTTCTTTGATAAAAAGAAATTTTACAAAACTAAAAACCGACTATCTCATACAAAATAGCGTTTTTTCTCTATAATAGACTACGAATTAATAATAACTTTCATATTCAATAAGAAACCATTCATAAAAGGTAAGTTCTGAAAAGTACTCAACCATTCAATTAAAACCAACAGTTTTACACATTATTTTAAAAATTTTAAATTCTGATAAATACCTAGGCTTTGAATACAACAATTAAAATTTCAATCAATCAAGTGCGTTTTTGACAGATAGTTTCTAAAAGGTTTGGTTAAATGTTCCTCACCTAAATAATAATAAACTTTAATAAAATTTTGAGGCATTTTACTTTAAAGTTTATTATTATTTAGGTGAGGCACATTTAAACAAACATTTTAGAAACTATCTTCAGAAACGCACTTGATTGTTTGAAATTTTAATTCTTGTATTCAAAGCCTACCTATCAGAATTTAAAATTTTTAAAATAATGTGTAAATCTGTTGGTTTTAATTGAATGGTTGAATACTTTTCAGAACTTACCTTGTATGAATGGTTTCTTATTGAATATGAAAGTTTTTATTAATTCGTAGTTAATTATAGAGAAAAAACGCTATTTTGTATGAGATAGTCGGTTTTTAGTTTTGTAAAATTTCCTTTTATCAAAGAAAATAAATAGAAAAAAGAGCCGCGCAATTTGAAAATGTACTTTTTTTCCTTATTTTTCTATGCTCTTTCCGAATCTTAAAACATATTTTTAAAACTTTCGATACAGGGTGTTGTTTTTGAGATTTAACAATTCGGCTATTTTGTTCTGTCCGGTCCTGTATTTTGATTCTGCTAAATTGAGAAATCGATATGGCTGATTGAGTAAAACACACATACCAAATATTACTTTATTATACCTAGTGGTTCTAAAGTTATGGTCCAACACAAAAATACGCAAAATCAATAAAACACCCTGTATCTTGGTAATTAAGGATTATTGACCCACTAACCATAGGTGATATGGAATCGCCCAAGTAACCTACATATGCAGGTAAAGTATGTACACTTACCAATGAATCACCCTGTATAAGAAAATGAACGTACTAGACATAAAACAGTTGTACTATGAAAAAGTCGCAATAAAAATATATAATGAAAAAAATAAGCTAACAACAAACCAACATAAGTACAGTACCCGATTAAGGGCAAACGCAGTTACAGTTCCAAGAATGCTGACAACCAAAGGACAACACAGCTACGAATATCTAGCGCCAAAAATTTGGAATTCCATTCCAGAACACATAAAAGAAATAAAAGACATTAACAAATTCAAACGTCTATTAAAGAAGCACCTCTTTCAAGAAAATAGAGAAACAATTCACCAGTTATTGGTGTAATTCTTTAAATTTTTGTCTATTCATAACATGTATATTTATATTGAAAGAGATTGTATACCACATTATTTATTATATAATAACGTGTGCCACAAATTATCTTAAATTGTTTTATATTGTTTAAAATTGTTTTATATTATTTTACTTTTAGATAGTGTTTGTTAAATTTTAGATTTAAAATATTTTTATTATATATTAATTCTATTGTATATTTTTCCTCACGCACAAGTGTATACTTAAGTGAGTACTTGTTTATTTCTGTAAATTTTATAATGTAACTTTTCGTATATTGGAACATAATTGTTATAACTTATTGATGATATGAAATAAACATTATTATTATTATTATTATTATTATTATAGAATGCGAAAAATTTAATGACACTATATGAGTTATTTAATATAATATCAATTTTCATATCAATGAGCCAACCAGATATGCATTAAATTCGTCGAGTTGTATTGATTATATGTGTTCAAATTTAACAAATAGAAATATTAAATGTGAGACTGTATTAAATGGTCTATCAGATCATACACGTCAAATTTTTCAGTTTGATGAGCCAGATTACAAAAATCAGTCAAATAATGTATTGAATTCAAGATTATTCACAAAAAATAACTTTAATAATTTTTCCTACAATATCAGTAAGGAATCGTGGCTTGATGTTTATAGTGTAAGAACTATGAATGAAGCATATGAAGTGTTTATAAGTGATTTATTATTCTATATTAATTTTAGCTTTCCTTTTACAATTATTAAACCTATAAATGTGAGAAAAGGTTGGTTAACTCCAGGGATAATGAAATCTCGGGAAAAACTTAAACTACTGCACAGAAAAGTTACGGAATCTTGTGATACATTCGATATCAATTATTTTAAAAAATATAAGAAGATCTATCGCAAAGTTTTAAAGGCAGCTAAAAGGTTATTTAATGACAATATATATTTAAATTCGGTCAATAAATCGAAAGCAGCGTGGTCTATTATTAACAATAATGTAAAAACTTCACAGAAAAACAAGGTGGAATATGAAATAGCCATTGACGGGAACATTGTAAATAATAAAGTAATTGTTGCGAATCACTTCAACAAATATTATATTGATATTCCCAAAATACTGTCCTCGAAAAATGTTAGTAGGAACTATGAGTTTAAATTAGATAAAAACTATCCAACTATTTTTGTAGAACCAGTAACTGAAAATGAAATTTTTAATATTCTGATGTCCTTAAAAAACTCTAATTCTAGTGGAAGTGACAATATTAGTACAAATATTCTTAAATCTGTAGCTAACATTATAAAAGGTCCTCTGACGTATTTGGCAAATTGGTCTCTAAATTCTGGTATCTTTCCAGATGTATTGAAAATTGCCAAAGTTGTACCACTTTTCAAAAAAGGAAATAAACATCTTGTTGAAAATTACCGTCCTATATCATTGCTATCGGTCATTTCTAAAATATTAGAAAAAATTGTTAGTAACCGTATGAAATTATTTCTAACTAGGTATGATATTTTAAGTACAGCACAGCATGGCTTTCGAGAGGGTAGATCGACGCAGACAGCTGTACTGGGCTTCCTAAAGAGTCTATATCAAAATCTAGATAAGAATAAGAAATGTTTCGGGTTATTCATGGACTTGAGTAAAGCATTTGATCTAGTTGACCATGATTTACTTATGAAAAAACTAGAAAAATATGGATTCAGAGGAAGGCTGGGCAATTGGTTGAGGTCGTATCTATCGGATCGTAAGCAAATTGTTGAAATCAATGGTAAAAGTTCGAATTCACTTGGGATAACTTGTGGTGTACCTCAGGGATCCGTGTTGGGGCCGCTTCTTTTTATAATTTTCGTAAATGATCTTCCAAATATTGTAAATTCTACTGAGCTTACTATGTTTGCTGACGATAATTCGTTTTTAAGCACTAATTGGACAGTATCAGATTTAGTTGTTGAAACACAAGAAAAATTAAACGATTTTGTGCATTGGTTTTCGAATAATGGATTACTTATAAATGCTGATAAAACAGTTTTCATGCAGTTTTCCCCTAGAAGTTCAAACATAACAGAAAGTCAACTTATTAAAATTGATAATAAATCCATTGAACAAGTGCATTCGACAAAGTTTTTGGGTCTTCATATTGACAGCGCGTTAAACTGGGAAATTCATATAGATGATCTTTGCAAAAAGTTATCCTCTGTGTGCTATGCCCTATTTAGATTAAATCAGATAGCAGGCAAAAATGTTGTTCTGTCTTATTATTATGCTCAATTTTATTCTCGTATAGCATATGGTATTTGTTTCTGGGGTTCTTCTCATTTTGCTGTCAGAGTGTTTAAAGCACAGAAAAAAGCTATCCGTAATATTGCAGGTGTATCTATGTATACTTCATGCAGGGGTTTATTTAAAAAATTTCAAGTACTGACTCTGGCTTCTGTATATATATTAGAAATAGTGTGTTTTGTCAAACTAAATTTAATTGATTTTTTAAGCAATAATTACCACCATAGTTATAATACCAGAGGTCAGGACAATCTTTTAACGCCTTTACACTCTCTTAGTCTCTTTGAGAGGAGCCCACATTACATTGGTATTAAGCTGTATAATAAACTTCCTGATTCCATAAAAGATATTCACAGTAAAATATTGTTTAAAAATAAGGTTAGAAAATTTCTCTTGGATGGAAATTTTTATACTGTGGATGAATATTTACAGCATTAGATGTTTAACTATTTTTACCATATAAGTCATTGTAAGTGTATGTATATGTGAGTGTGTATATATGCATAATATGTATTTATGTGTATGTGTGTATCTGTGCGAGATATATGTGTGTTTATATATGTATATATATTATTATCAAAGTTGTATATCGCATATTCATATCGGCTATCGTATTATTATTATTTTTTAAGTGTTTTTTTTTATTTGTATGTCACTTGGACGAGGCTAATACCATTTTGTACTTTTGGTCCTATAGTCAATAAAGATATTATTATTATTATTATTATTATTATTATTATTATTATTATTGTTCAAACTGTTTAAAGCATAATAAATATCATATAAAAAGTAATAATTTGTTCAAGTAAAATACATAATATAATTAATATAATGTGATTATACAGTTTATTCATATTTTTCATACAATGGGCTCATTTCGGAAAAATTTTTTAATTCATATTCCGAAAGTACACCTTGTAATTAGTAAATGTGCAAAATATTAAAATTTTTTTTCAACTGCTTCTCCCTCAAAATAAATAATGAAAATAGAGCGCTGTGACGTCACACCACTCGCAGCGGTCGGCCGCTAGCTTGTTTCCTATAGTTTCATACCGGCGGCAGTTACTACACAAACGGCGGAAGTGGTAATTTCGTTCATCTTTTAAGTGCTTCGTCCTTGGTACAGCGAAATCTAAATACCATATATCCGCATAACTGATAGAACCAGTGGAACCAGTGGTGTGACGTCATAGCCGTTTCAAATATGTTACGAATTTGAAATCAAATATTAGGGTTAATATTAACGCTAGCGATCTAATTTTTTCACTATATACTTAGAGGATGAAATACTTACGGAAAATGCTAAAATAAATTAAAAAGCAAATATCACGAAATGAGCCCATTGGTCAAATGAAGGTGTTTATTGCGAAAACAGGCGATAATGGGCTTTAAAAGACCGTTATAGAGGTTTTTTTTTAAGTAGAATTCGATGATCCACACGTTCCAAGAGTCACTTTTTATTTTTTCGAAACTCTTAAAATGGGGTGAAACTCACCCCCAACAAAAAGCACCCTTATTCCTTTTTAATATTTGATATTTGGACCCATTTTGAATCAAACTATCCAAAAATATTTGAATTTAAAACAGCTATAGCATTAGTTAGAAGTGAGATCACTAAGTAACAACTGTACTATAAACTATTAAAGCAAAATAAATTCATATAAAAAATAATATTTCGTTTAAATAAAATACATACCTAATACGGTTTAGTTTACTGCGAAAACAGGCGATAATGGACCTTAAAGAGACCTCTCCTGGTACGAAAACAAACGAATGTCGACCTTAAAAGATCTTGTGCGGGCGCTCCTAAAAAACCCATTCAAAAATTGGGGAGCGGTCATATCAAAAAAGTAAAAAGTGCCTTAGCATCCTGAAATTCCAGTCTACAACGTTATTAAAGGGTGTTTTTTGATCATAATGAGAATAAAGTAGCTAGTGCGGTGTTAAGCGAAAACATTGCCTGTGCAATAAGACACTTTTCACCAGCGTACGATAAACATAGACGTCGCCCATTTAACTCCGTGCTTTCCGAATTGTTTAATATTTTTTTTATAATATTTGCCTTATCCTAAAGCATATTTTGCTTTAACCAAAGTAATCCTCGTGTTTTGTAGATTAAAATGGTGGAAAAAAAATTTTTAGGGTGTTTTTCACATTTCATCCCCTTCAGCCACCCCGTACAGGACGACCTTTTGACGACCATCGGATTTTGATGTTCCAGAAGGTAACGAATCATTTGAAGTAGGTTTTAGCTTTTAACCTCGAAGTGCAAACAGAAATCACAATTTGATATCATGTGAACTCCACTATAAGGACCGTGGCAACTTGGCATACAGTTACCGCTCTGTAGCCCACAATTCCCACAATGGGTGCATTCAGCCGACTCAACTGTTGAGATAGCACAGATCACCGCTCATTTGGAGCGACATGGAACCCACTGAATAGCAAAAAGTCTTATGTGTGAAGTAGCGTCTGTCTGGAGCTGTCATTTAGTTATTTCTATTTTCTAACCTATAAAATTAAAAGATATCGATCGGTTATTTTTTTTATTAATTATATACTTTGACTGGAAATGGATGCCCTTAATATATTTTTGCTTGGTGAAGCCGAAGGGTTCGATTTGAATTTAATCGTAAATGTGGCGGAAGAGGTGGGTCAGCCCTTAGAGATCGTGGATAATGTTGATGTAAGACGACGAGTTACAAGGAATGAGGACTATGTTGAGGTTGTCGTACCACAATATTTTGACGATCAATTTAAAGATCATTTTCGCATGTCCAGAGGAACATTTGATGTAAGTATTATTAAGTAGGTATTCGTTATTCATAGATTTTACAAATGTCATTCTTAAACTGCACGAGTTACCATTTTAATTTGTTACATTATAATTCAAAAATATGTTGAAGTCATTAACATAATTACTGATTTTAGGATTTAGTCAATGTTATTGGACAAGCAAGAGGTCAGGACCAAGGTGTCATACCGTTACCGAAGAAAGTGATGTATACCGTGTGGATGCTTAGCAAGCCAGACAGTTTTTTGTCAGGCGGTGACAGATTTGGAATAGCACCAAGTTCTGGACATTTTATTTTTAAGGAAATTATTAATATACTGTCAAATTTACTTCCACAGTATATCAAATGGCCAGCTAAAGAGCTCTATCAAGATATTGCAATTGTAAATTTTTAATGAATATAAAATAATTATCTTTTATTAACTATGTGTTGTTAATATCAGGTTTTCCAAGAACGTTCCCATGGAATTTCAGGCGTTATTGGAGCTATCGATGGATGCCATATTCCAATAAAGCAACCACCTGGTAATGCCAATGACTTTTATAATAGAAAGGGTGTCCACTCTTATAATATTGCAAGGTAATTTTAATTATGTATCTAAGTTTATGCTAATAAAGGGTGTCCCAAAATGAACGCACATTTTAATTTGTAAATAAAACATATTTATTTTGTAGAAAGTGTTGATATTATACTATTGCTGCAAAGCACACATCACAATTCAGTGTGAAATACAATATCAGACAATGTCCACCGTGGCTTTGGTGGCACTGCTCTTTTGATGAAATTATCGATAACATTTTCGCATAATTGTGGCCGAATTTGATGAATTACGCGTCGAATTTTATTTTTCAGTTTCAGAATTGTTGCAGGTTTGTTAGTACAGGCACTAGATTTTAGAAAACCCCATAGAAAGAAGTCGCATGGTGTTATATCGCAATATTTTGGTCACTATTGCGAGATATGACTCGACCAGGAAATTTAAGATATAACATGTCCCTTATCTCACGAGCGGTGTGACATGTCTAGCCGTCCTGTTGAAACCATATTATATATTTTCCACATTCGTACAGTCTAATTTTGGCCACAAAAACTTCACTAATTTTGCACGATTACATTCACCATTCACTGTTGGTGCAGTTACAGTCTCATCCAGCAAAGCCGCAGTGGGTATTTGTCCGATATTGTGTTTTCACTCAAAAGTAAATGTTTTATTTGCAAATTAAAATGTGCGTTCATTTTGGGATAGCCTTTAAAATGTGTGTTATTTTTAGCTGTTTGTGATTATAATGCCAAATTTATTGATGTATTTATCGGTCTCCCTGGCCGTATGCATGACGCCCAAGTATTTCGGAACAGCCCTTTGTTTAGAAGATTAAATGATGAGGCTAATCCGTTGTTACCTCCAGAATTCCACCTCATTGGAGACGTTGCGTATCCTATAAAGACCTATCTTATGACACCATTCCGTGACACAGGCCACCTTAACCGGCGCCAAAGCATCTACAATGTACGTTTCAGTTGTACAAGATCAATTATTGAGCGTTCATTTGCATTTCTAAAGGGGAAATTTAGGCGTTTAAAATATTTAGACATAGCAGATTTGGAATTAGCAAATAATATAGTAGCGGCTGCTTGTGTGCTGCATAATTTTATTATTGAACATCACGACATCGCGGGCCTAGAGGAAGCTGTTCCTAATGTAGAAGTCCAAGATGCGGACTTACTAATTCAGGAAGGTGAAGGTGCAGCCGCAGCTATGCAAAAACGAGATGCAATCGTTAATCAGTTGAATTAAAAAATTTCTCTTTATTTACGTTTTGTTAATCTTTTAATAAATATCTAGATATAAATTATGTTTTTTTTTCCTATTATAAAATTGAATCTAATTCTTATTTCGTAGTCCAGTATACTACATTTAAGTTTTTTAAACCAAATTCAAAACAAAAGAACAGAGAAACAACAGTTTATTAATAAAAATAAAATAGAGAAAAAAATAATTTGTACATAAGTAATATACTTTTGTGTTTTTTCTAAAAATAAATAATACATTCTTTAAATAAGTAACATGCTACAAACATCAACATTCACATTTTATCCAAAATGTTTCGTAATAACACATTTCTCTCATTTTGAATTTCGTTACTTTTATCAACACTTTGTCTTAATTTAGAGAACTCCTCAATACGCTTTTCTTCTATTTCAAGTTGTTTTTTTCGAATTTCGTCTAGTTTTTTTCCTCTTTTACCTTTCCCTTTAGAGGATGTGGTGGGGGGAGCTTTTAAAGATTCAAAATCGTCTGAGGAAATACGAGGAGTTTCAACTGCATAAGATGTGGATGACATGGAGGCTTCATTTTGAGAAGGGTGAGTACGAAGTGCCGAAACTGATGCATGAGCAGATGTTCCGGGCATGGAGATTACATCTGTGGTAAGGTGAGTATTTGAGGAAGTTTGTGCAGGGAACGGTGGTTCTGAGGAAGCAGGCTCCATAGAGGAAATCGTATGACCAAAGTTTACAGTTCGATCTTCTTCAAATATTTGATTAAAATCTTCAAAATGTTCCCATGCTACTCTTCCTCTGTACTAGTTTTCTTATTATTATCTTTAATTGTTTTATATGTTTTTTTCATATTTCTAAATTTCCTAACTAGTGTATCTTCGGTCAACCCTGTATATCCATGTTCCACAAATTTATTTACCATTTCACCTCATAATAATTTTTTGTTTTTGTTTTGGGTCCCTGAACCGTACAAGCCTCTCTTTATACAAATGGATTAGTAACATTGTTGCCTTCTTTGTCCACACGAATTCTACTACGTCAGTTTCTACGGATATATAATATAATTAATATGAATATTCCATTTTCTGTATACATGTATATAAATATGGTAAACCACAAAAACTAACTTAAAATCAACTATGAAATATGAGCAGCAGAACTCTAACATATTTTTGTTTTTGATCTAAATAAAATGTACCTATGTATAGGTATATACTTTTTCGAGATAAAAAATTAGTTATTTGACAACTATACAAGAAATATTTGTATATAAACAAATAGGTATATGATATGAGTAAGACGTTTTTATGGTTAAACCTAATTTTGCATTAAGAAAAACTTGGAAATACGCGAATACCTGATATTTCTGCTACACCCACACGAATACCTGATCCTGATGTTTCTGCTATACCCACAATTTCTGTTGCGGGAGCATTCTCACGAAAATATTCAGATGCAAAGTCAGAATCTACAAAAGCAAAAAGAAAATACATGTTTTATCAACAATTTTACACACTTATTTTGGTCAATAATCCGTATAAAATATTTTGAGACAATTTTTCTCGCATACCTACCATTTTGTAGCTGTTGATGTATCTGAAAATTTTCATTTACACTATAAATCACCCCATTATATTCATAATTCGCGGTATAACCTTCCATTTTCAAACACTAAATTGCGCTACCTCAACAAGTGAGCGTTTTTGGAAACCGCTACAAAAAATGGCTACCGCTACCACTCAACGGTTGAGTTACCGGTTGGTAGCGGTCGCATTCAGTCGATTGCTACTCAACAGTTGCGCAACTGTTGAGTCAGCTGAATGCACCCATTATAACCTGTGTCCTGCGCGAACAATAGTGAAGTTTAAGTAATGTTACGTGTGTTGTTGTCTTTTACTCGGTGTTTCATGTGAAAATATAAAATGTAAGTTGATTTGATAGCTAGTCAGGACTATAATTATTACTAATTAATAAACTCGTTAATAAACTTGTTGGTAGAACTTTTGAAAACTATTACAAATAGTTATCTGGCTAGTTTTTAACATCGTAGTATAATAAAAGGTAGGTATTAAAAACAATTCAATAGGTGAATATTTCCGACAGTTCTAAAACGAGTTCTCTAACAATTTCAAATGCTCTACGAACAAGCTTATTTATGTTTATTTATTTATTTAACCTGTTATTGTTATATACCGCCGACTGTACCGCTATTAAGTTTCTTGTCGACCAATAGAGTCTATTAGTTAGGATATGTTTCACTGAGTTTTTTCACAGTGGGAGGGCACTTATAGAGTTAGGACGAGTTGCTTTATTCACCGGTTGATCCACCAGATGTGTTTTATCTCGTTCTAACCTCGGAGATAGAACGAGATAAAACACATTTGATGGATCCACCGGTGAATAAAGCAACTCGCCCTTATTATGAGACGTCGGTTTTACGTTTTTTAGTGTAAAATATCTTTCTTGGGAGAACGCTTTCGTGACCTCGAAGCACACGTTTACAATGCTGTTTTGTACGACCGGTGATACGCGCAGAGCTGTAATAAGAATTTTTAAGAGTTGCTTTGTCGTGGTTTCTACAAAAATGAAATAATATAGTAATTTGAGAATCTAAATACGAGTCTAAATATGTATGTACTACCGCGGCCGAAAAAAAGTAATCGATTTTTTATCAAGTAGTATATGTTTTCGTAAAATTTTCCTTTGTAAATGGGAGTTTTTACATCAGTTATGTCAATTAAATTATTTTGACAAGAAATCATTGGTGGGGTCGTATTTATTAAAAAAAAACTAATAAAAAAAATAAGTTGTTAACATTTGTAATTATTAAGAAGACAATTATAATTAATATGGTTTTGAGAGAAGCAGAAAAAGGCTACACCATCGCCAAACTTGGAGAAGGGTGGTCTTAACAACGCATAGCAAGTGAAATTAATTGCAGCAAAAGCACGATTCAAAAACTAAACTAAAAGACAGAATACCTTCCGCTATTGTCTGTTTTGTGCAAATATTCTTCATCAAACTTATGACCCCTGGGACAACTCGCAGTTGACCATTGTAGCAGGACTGAGATATCTTTTCGCCGGAAAAGTCCACTCGCTCCAGTCGCTCCCAGTAACGATCGTTTTCATTAATAAAAGTATTTGCAAACTGCATTCTTCCCTTTTTATTAACATCTGTCAGTCGGGGCTTTTTAGCACTGGCGCACAGTTAAATAGACCTTGCTCTCGCAACCGTTCTCTTACTGTCCTAACAGACACTGGGAAGTTGGTTTGCTCTTTGGCTTCAATAGACTTAGAAAATGGGTTTAAATTTACATAGTTAACCAGGGTATTGTCGTTTTCTAGAGAACTCTTTCTAGAACCCACACACATTAATTTCACTTGCTATGTGTTGTTGAGACCACCTTTCTCCAAGTTTGGCGATGATGTAGCCTTTTTCATCTTCACTCAAAACATGATAAGGCATGATTAAGTAATAAAAAATTTATTTTTGCTTAATATGACAATGACGTTGACACTAATAAAAAAAATATTGATTGATGCGACACTGAATAGAACCATAGTTACAACGGGAAAATCAAAATCTCGCTACACTACTGATTTTCATTCGTACGAGTAGGTAATACCGTTTTACTCGCGGTTTAATGATCTGGTTTTTTTTTTCAGGAAATTTAAAACATCCTGTGCTAGTAACTTCAGTAATTCCTCGAGTAACTCCAACAAAAATCACAATTTAGTCTCATCCGGTCTCATCTTTTGTTAACATTTCCCGAAATATTTAATTTTATCCTTATTATCAGTCTTATTAGGGGAGATACATATTTTTCTCGATATTTTTACTCGTATTTTTATATTCCGGTTTTATTGACATCTGTTGTTTGAATATAACATGTTTTGAACATAAGTTTACTGAACAAGAGAAAAAGAAAAAACAGGTGTAAACTATGTATATACCTCGGTGGTATACCATAACCATAACTAGAACTTTACGTTTAATGCCGGGTACTGGGTACGACACATTTCCCCCATTTGTGACTTTCTATTGGAAAATGGCCACAAATTGTGACATTTAATTTGAGTCTCTTTTTTCAAAAGCCTATATATGTACGGGGTGATTCAATTAACATTACCACCCCAATTTTCTTTATTATATTCGCAGTTACAATACAATTATTATCTATAATAAACGTTGCAGACTTTTCCTGAAATTTTTGAATATGGCGTCAGAAAAACAATTGAAAAACAAATGATGAAGTTATAGTTGTAATTGCAGTTTTCGACATAAAATTTAATTCTGATTTCGAAAATATGGCTCACATAGTACCTACTTATTTCTAATACTTTCAGAAACATTTGCTTTTAAATTATAAATAATAGGTAGGTACAGGGTAAGTATTATAAATGATAACCCCCTTTTATTTTCGTTATTTCTGGGCGAATTGGTTCGTTCAAAAACTTATTTCGAATAATTTTTAACGAAGTTTCCGATTCTGCTAACGTTTTTCAAAAATTTTTAAAAATGTACGAGGTGGAACAAAAAATATGATTTTTTTAAATGGAACACCCTGTATTTTTTTACATATTATAATTTGTAGATTTTTTCTGATTACAAACATATATAGTTATAGCATATTTGGATTAAGTAGTTTTTAAGTTATGATGAAACATGTAAAACGACAAATCTGTTTACGTATTACTCAATAATATACGAAGTAGCCTTTGGAAACAAAATTTTAATTTTGTATACAAATGTCAAACAATTAGTTTATCCTAAAAATATGATTTGTCAATAATCAGTTAATTTTTTACGGCGATGTTTCAAATGCTTATACAAAACAACGAAAGTTATGTAGAAGATACAATGTAAATCTTTATATTATTTTCTAATTTTTGTAAGTTTGATACTTTTATTTTATTTGTTTCCTTGTGTATGGTTTTGTTAGGTATATAGGTATTTTTTTGTGACAATCATTGAATAGATATCTTAGCTAATTTTGTATAATAATTAACTGATTATTGACAAATCATATTTTTAGGATAAACTAATTGTTTGACATTTGTATACAAAATTAAAATTTTGTTTCCAAAGGCTACTTCGTATATTATTGAGTAATACGTAAACAGATTTGCCGTTTTACATATTTCATCATAACTTAAAAACTACTTATCCAAATATGCTATAACTATATATGTTTGTAATCAGAAAAAATCTACAAATTATAATATGTAAAAAAATACAGGGTGTTCCATTTAAAAAAATCATATTTTTTGTTCCACCTTGTACATTTTTAAAAATTTTTGAAAAACGATAGCAGATTCGGAAACTTCGTTAAAAATTATTTGAAATAAGTTTTTGAACGAACCAATTCGCCCAGAAATAACGACAATAAAAGGGGGTTATCATTTATAATACTTACCCTGTACACAATATTAAGTGTATTATACATTTAAATACAAAAATATTTCGTAATGCATTAGAAACTCGATTAGAAATAAGTACTATGTGTGTATGTGTCAAGATTAGAATGAAAAACGCAAGTTATATCTGCAACTCCATCATTTGTTTTTTAATTGTTTTTATACAACAACTTTTGTTACAATTTTGTTATAATAATTTTTTCTAATTGCAAAGAAAACTGAGAAAAGTGGGGTGGGAATGTTAAGTGAATCACCGTATACCGATCCCTATACTACCGTGCTTATTTTGAAATGTGTGCATAAAAGTCAATAAAGACATATCAGTAAATAAAAGTGTGTATCTCCTCTAATAGGTGCGATAATAAGAAGATAAAAAAGTAAATATTAACAAAAGATAAGACTAAAGTGTAATTCCTGAAGAGGGGTTGGAACCTTTGGTGTTGAACTTACACTTGGAGTAGTTTTCCACACACACCAAAACACTTTTGCACACACTCGACGCACGTTTCGCCAACCAAGTTGGCATCATCAAATACTTAAAGATCTCTCTAAGATCAAACATGTATTTTATTAACAAAGAAACGATTTTTAAGAAAATATAAAAATAACAATTAACAGAAAAATAAACTTTACATAATTTAACAAAATAGAAAACAAAAACCACCATGATTTACTCGAAATTTATTATACACATTTTTGAAAATATGTTTTGCAGGGACCCTAAGTCTGAGGAGTCATCTAACAAATTCCCTATATGCTGCAGCTTGATTTTTATTTTTATTACACAAAAGATAAATTTCGACCATTGCACATCTTTCTTCTACAGAATATCCCATTTTGCCCGTTAATTATATACAAGTTAAATACAACAAAACATTATACATATATATAATATGAACAATGTAAAAATTACAGTCACAATAACATTCACAATCAATTATTTTGACAGCTAAAAATCAACAATTAAGTCAGAATGCCAAGCCACCTCGAAAGTGTGAAAACAAATATTTCTCATGTTTATCCTTGAATATCTCGACTGATTTTGATCTAAACTCAAGGGAGTTATACATTTTTGAAATCGGCTCAAAGAGTACTACAAACATGTCGAGAAATATACAGGGTATTCCATTTAAAAACATCAACTTTTTTTTCACCACCCTGTATGTATTGGCGCTAGGTAATGTTGAATATTATATTTGAAAAATTCGGAAAATTTCTGATAAGGCTACATTTTAAAATTTTAAAATATCTTCACAAATAAGGAAATAGAAGGGGGGACAAAATTAGAGTTGACACTGTACAATTCGAAATAAACCGAGAAATAAACTATCGGCTTTTCCGTTATTTTTTTAGATGGAACATAACGAGAACCAAAATTACGACCCGTTTACAGAAATAGAAGAAAACTCAGCTTTGAAAGTACCAGAACAACTAAAATATATGCTAATAGTCAACGGATATGACAATATAAACTCACTTGCTGAATTAACCGACAATGATATAGTAGCAATAGAAGATTTTGCCAAAAATGTTCTGGTAGAACATTTTTGGCAAATTTTTGTACTAATCGCTAAATCGTGCAATATCACAATCGTGGGAATATCTTCTGATGGTGATATGCGGCTTTTAAAAGCAATGCGGGTTGAAACTAGCTTGCCTCATCAAAATGAACCGCCCAAAGCTTGGAGTAAAGAAGTAGTCTGTGTTGAAAAATGGCCTTGGTTTCAAATGAATCTCGAATCTGAGGACACACCATGTTTTTTCAAGATCAAGTTCATATCTTAACTAAATTGAGAACCAGAATAATGAAGCCCGAAATTGAATTGCCGATGGGAAAATTTTTGGCATCAGCATGTCATTTACAAACTCTAATACGCGATTTTCCTAAAGACCTTCATATGCTTAGCCCATCTGATATAAGACCGGAAGATAAAATGAATTTTAGAGCGGCCGAGAAAATGTGTGATTTAAAAGTTATAGAACTTTTAGATGATAAAGTCCCAGGTAGTGCCACAACCCGATCATACTTAAAAGTTATGAATATGGTTTCAGCAGCATTTTTAGATACATCAATAGAAATCGAAACAAGGCTATACAACATGTGGTATGCAGTCTTCTTTTTGAGAATTTGGCGCAACTGGATTAAGAACCACAAAGAATATTCCCTAAAATCCAACTTTTTGTCTGATAATTGTTATTTATGCATAGAGATAAATGCTCACAATTTAATAAAATTGATAAAAGTGTTTCAAGAAAATGATGAATTATCCCCTGAAATGTTTTTACCATGGATGTTCGGTAGTCAGACGTGCGAACAGATTTTCAGGGCAACAAGATCATTAACATCAACATTTTCGACTGTCGTTAACTTCAGTTTAAAATATATCCTAAGTAGAATGGATAGAATAAAATCTATTAATAATATTTGATCTGAAAATGATCTGAAAGTAAAATTTGTGTTCTCACGAGAGCAGGCACGTAAAATTCAAAGGAACATTTGCAGAAGTGTAATATTAATATTTCGAACATAATTAACAATTAAAAAAATTGTTGAAAACGCTATGAAGGATTCTATTGCAGAAGCAGAAAAACTTGAAATGGTTGTCAGTTCTAAACTTTTAAATTTTGCAACCGTCCGGAAAATTCAGGTTTCTCAAAATAATGACGGGAAACACGAGGATGAAGTTTCAGAAGAAAGTAGATTGACAGAACTGGATGGGGATAAGAACGATAGTCGGTATTCATAATCAAGAGAATCCATGACCTCTTATACGAAAATCCTCGAGAAAATCTAAGTGAAAATAAACACGCCAAAAAAGGGGCATATTTAAAAGATTTTTCCCACAAAATAAAAAAATTTTCTGAACAGTGTCCATATGTTAAAATCGAAGTTTCTAAAAATGAATTTCGAGTTGTTAAAAAGTCATCCTACTGCTGGTTGTTGGATCAATCGCAAGGGAAAGTAAGTACGGATCGATTGAGAAGGTTTTTTCAACCTAAATCTGATAAAAAGCCTCATAATAAACTTAAACGTAAAAGAAACATTCAGAAAAATACAAAAGGCGTAAATCTGGTAAAACGGAAAGGGAGGAGAGCTCGGAAGAAAGTAACGGAGACGAAGAAAATGAAATTAAATTTGATGAATCAACGGATACAGAGAGTTCCTCTTGTAAATCTGACATGGACCAGAACATCAGGGAGGATGCAGGCGAGGATATGGAATTAGGCAGTGAAAATAATTTTATTTTGGATCAGTACTACGCGGTCTATTATGAAGAAAGATGGTATATTGAACGAATTTTAGAAAATTCCGGAATTAAATTTAGAATTAAATTTTTATCTCAACAGTTGGATCACTTTTTATGGCCTAAAAATGAAGAGGTTGCTTGGGTGGAAAAACAATTTATTTTTATGGCCCTATTAAATTAATAGGCAGTGGACCATTTCAATTAAAAAGATTCGATAAGATAAACATTAATAAAAAATATAAATCTAAAAAATAATAATACCCTGAGAAATTTCAATAATGAATTAAGAACATATGTTACCGGCAGAACCCGATATTAGGATAAACTAGAATTACCTAGGCCAAAATATTACAACCGATTGTCTCTTGGCAATATTAGTTTTACCTAGACCAAACTGGTACAGCCCATGGAGTGCTGGCAATTTTAGTTTTTCCTAGGTTAAACTAGAATAACCTCCACCTACTGTTAAGCTACTAGTTTTGCCTAGGTGAAGCTATGAATTTTGAGTTCATTTTAGCTTTTTAGACGCTTTTTAGACGGACGGGAAAAATAATTTATGATGAACTAATTTCTCAAATAAAATAAGTATATTTTACTGGAATACAAATATAAAAAATACAGGGCTTAACACATATTATGACTACTTAAAAAGGAAAAATAACAACCACTCACTCAAATAAAAAAAATTGCAAATTCCTAGTGTGAAGTGAAGAAAATAAACATTTTTAACATTCTTAGGGACTTTTATAATAATAACCTAACCTAACCTAGGAAAAACTAGAATTGCCAATAGTCCATGAGCTGTACCAGTTTGGACTAGGTAAAACTAATATTGCCAAGAGACAATCGGTTGTAATATTTTGGCCTAGGTAATTCTAGTTTATCCTAATATTGGGTTCTGCCGGTAACATATACAATAAATTTAACAGACGATTATTTGAGTGATTTTTAAGACAGAAAGTTCATATAAACATGAGTTCGAAAATGATTCGTTTTCAAGATACAGGGTGTTAAACTTATTATAAAAAATTGCTTTTTCGTAAATATTTTAAATATCCTTTACCCAATTTTGTTGTAATTTGACAGTGTTATTCATAGTGTTAAGGGGTTAATTTCTCCCTAACTTGATTAAATTTATTAAGTCCAGTGGTGTCCCAATCGGCACCTTAACGAATATTTTTAACAAAAAAAATGTACGCCACAGATTTTTTTGGAATTCTTATTTGTTTCTTGGATTAAGCAACTAAAAATACAACTTTTGTGTTTCTTGAATTTTTCTCGTATCTTGAAAACTAATCAAGATAAAAAAATACAAAAAAATCTGTGGTGTACATTTTTTTTGTCAAAAATATTCGTAAAGGTGCCACTCGGGACACCACTGGACTTAATAAATTTAATCAGTTAGGGCTAAATTAACCCCTTAACACTACGAATAACGCTGCCAAATTACAACAAAATTGGGTAAAAATAAGTTTAACACCCTGTATCTTGAAAACGAAGCATTTTCAAACCAATGTTTATATGAACTTTCTGTCTTAAGATCACTCAAATAATCGTCTGTTAAATTTATTGTACATACTTAATTAACACCCGTATGTCACATTAAAATACTAGTTGTTAGTGCAATTTTTCTACACGCATTTTAAAGAAGTTACTCCATTTTGTTTTGTTAAAAACTGTTTTTTAGTTTGTACTAAACTCTATTCCCGTTCCTTTGAGAGCACATGTAAACAAGCACATCACGTGATCGTGACGTAGCCCAGTTCATATTAGTTGTTTCAAATGCAACCATTGAGGGCGGCGTTACGTCACGATCACGTGATTTGTTTGTATAAATATGCTCTCAGAGGAACATGAACAGAGTTTATAACTGATTTTTTGTTACCTTTTTAAAGCCGAATTTAGTTATTTAGTTTGTAAGTAAAAACTGATTATTTTTTTACCATTTTTTATTGTTTTGTTAAAACTGAATATTATTTTTTAGTTTGTAAGTGAGAATGATTATTTGTTACCATTTTTTATTGTCTTGTCAAAACTGAATACTATTTTTTAGTTTGTAAGTGAGAACTGATTATTTGTTACCATTTTTTATTGTTTTATTAAAACTTAATATTAAATTTTAGTTTTTAAATAAGAACTGATTTTTTGTTAAAATATTTTATTGTGTTCCTAAAATTGAATTTTATTTTAATATACATATTATACAGAATGTTCATTAAAGAATGGGCCGAACTGGAGCAGCTCGTGCAGCAGTAAGTAAAAAGTTAAAATTAATCGATTTAGCCTAACACATCTTATTAATATTTTGCTTTCTCAAAAAGTTATGGGCCTTTTTAGTTATTATACCTCTGACTATGTTTACGTAATTTGACCTGAATTTGGTAAGTACATTATTTCTTTGACTGGTAATAAGTGACGTACTTACTATTTATTATTTCATGTGAATAACGTAGAGTGAGCTGGGAACGCTTTATTTTTCTTCTGTTGTGATCATTAATTCTTTGTGGATAAAATTTAATGTTACATTGGAAAAATACTCGGAAAAATATATATCCCTTTTAAAAAGTTTATCCGCAAAAACTTAATGCCCAAAACAAATAAAAAAATTAGGCGTTCCCAGCGCCCTATACGTTATTCAGTAACTAATAACACATCCTTTTTTAGTGAATTTGGATCAAATTACCTAAATAGTGACAAAGCTGTAACAAGAAATTAAAATACAAAAATTGTTCTATGAACAAACCCCATAACAGACATACATGGATGCTTAGTTGTTGACCGTATCAGGCTAGTAAACTGAGTTCTCTAGTTGTATTAGAGTTGAAGTCCAATTCTCCAATTACGATTAAATAATTATGTATTAAGTTTTACGCAAGAATGGGTAAAATCAAGTATAATTCCATTTACCTATGCAATTTCTAAAAATACAAATTTTGAGGTTTATGCGTAACTTAAAAGGTAAAAGCGCACATCAGTTCTTAGTTGATATATTATATTTTAGTAAAAGTATTTGTTTATATTTTTTAATATATCTATAAATATATCTGTGAACCACTGTAATCATCTAAGTACATTTAAATTCTGGACAATTGGATAAATCATATTGTAAAAACTTGACATACTCGTCAAGATATCGATAATATCCAAATAACTGATAATACAGAAGTTAATATGTAATACAATTCTAATTTACACTAATTATTAATAGTTAAAATCGACTGTGTAACAATTTTCATAATAAAAGTATGCTACCATTTGAAGTAAATTTAAATTTCGCGTCTGACAGTACCTACAAAATAATGGCGCAATGTCACGTAGATTTGGCATGTCAACATCAAAGTCGGCATTTTACCGTGTGTGCGTCGGGACGAGGTCGGAAGTGTGACGTTCTCGGAAACGAAATTTAAATTTTATGAGATGTTGAACAGGCAATTTACCAAATGAGTTAAAATGACTAAAAATACTATGGATATGTACTGCAGTTTTCTGGAATTTTATATAAAAAATTAGTACTTAGTATTAAAAAAATATCGTTTAATACACCACATGTAATAATTACGACCCCCTTTATCCCAGAAGGCTCTAGAAGAGCCTTGTGCGGGAGGGGGCTACACATTTAAAGACCAGGGAAATGGAAATGGAAAAATACCTCTCACAGTATTTTCCATTGCCACAACCGGGAATCGAACCCGGGACTTTTGGGTGAGAGGCACCTTATGCAACTATCAATAATAAAGCCGTTTCATATGTCTAAATTCTCTAATACCGCACAAAACACGCACACACGAATAAATATAATCCTTGTAAATCGTTTAGCACAAAAGCCAAACTCAACAAAAAGTTTTGCATAAGATGCTGACACTACAGACAGAACAGGTTAAGTTTCTGACACTTCAAAACACAGAACTGACGTGCAAAAAGTGGTTTATCAAATATGGCCGATGCGAACATCCGTCGTTCGAATTATTACCCCCGCCACTGATAGTTTACCTCCATTAGATATTTACTCTTTGCACAGGGCACAGCGTATTCACTTTTTAAAATTAAAAAAAATAGTGTTGGCTTTGATTATATGTAACGTTTTACTCTTGACAACTGATTGACAGCATTAAATATTTTAAGGTTAGGTATACTGGCAGTCACATGTTGGCAAGATCGTTGCCATTTTCTTTATAGTTTCTAACTAAACAACTTCTAGAGTTCTCATTGGTTTTGTAATAGGTAGTAGAATAGCCTCGCAGAAAGTCAATTGATAGACAATTAACGCATATAAGTGACACAACACAACAATTTGAATTTGGCACACAATTAACAAAATACCTGACCTTGTAATATTTGTAATATCAATCAGCTGTCAAGCTAGACTAGACCTTTCCAATATTACGTCATTTTGCCGCTAAAATGGCATCTGGAAAATATAAGGTTCCGAGGATAATTTCAAAATTAGGACTATTTTGATCCAATGGAAATCATAGTTTTTGTGTGCTACAGCACTTTCACTTGTCTTGGATAGCTCTATAGAGTGAAACATCACGTAAAATCAAAGCCAACCTTTATTTTCTTACAGGATGAATACACTGTACGCGTTCGCGAATTTTATTTTTGGTAGGTAATTGTAAACCACTATGTACAGGATTATTGGCTATATTCGGTTATATTTGAAAATACGAAATTTTTTTTAGATGTAAAATTTGTAGTATTTTGGATATGCCGTCAAAATTTGGATTTGATAAAACAATTCAACGTCATATAGGTACCTCAGTACTAAAGCTATGGTGTAAACATTTGTTTTTTTTTTTTTGGAACATCCCCTATATTATTACTAGGTAGAAAATTTTCCAATATATAGTTTGGCTATTTTTATAATCATCACGACTAACTTTCTTAATTTTGCGAATGTTCTTCGCTTCGGATACTCATTTTTATGAATAAAATATCTCAGAAAGTATTAAGAATAAAGTAGCCAAACTTTATATTACTGAAATCAGAAAAATTTCTACCTAGATATGTAATAATGAGTGGAATAATATATAGTCAAGTAAAGTTTAACTTGGCGTGTGGATGAGTTATTATTGTGCATATTATTTTATTTTCTCTTGCACACAAAGTTAAAGCAATAACCCAAAAACATTGTTCACGTATGTTTATACGTAAACAATGGTTTTGGGCCATTGCTTCAATTTTGTGTGCAACAGAAAATACAATAATACGCACAATTTCAACTCATCCACATGCCAAGTTAAAGTTTACTTGAGTATACAGGGTTTTCCGAAGGGTATTCCATTTAGAAAATACATGTGTAGTAACTTCGATATACTTAAAAAAAACACAAAACACACCACAGAAATTAGACAACCCCCAAATCCGAAACCTAAAGGCTGTCCGGAAGGGGGCCAGACTAACATCCATGCCCACCGACATTGCCATCTGCCAATGCCGGGCCTCGAACCCGGACACGATAGGCAGAGTGTTCAGAGCCCACTACGCCACCGAGTCGGTTACGACGCATAATTGTTTTATCAAATCCAAATTGTAACGGAGTATTCAAAAACCTCGCAAAATGCTAGGTACAACCCGAGGTACAACCTTTTACCTACAAAAATGTTCGTATTTTTTAAAATAAACGATATATAAGGGGTCAATAAATAACCAATAACCTTGTTTAATTCATATTATTTATATGGCGGAATTGCAGGAATTTACAAGGAATTGCAGGAATTTACAAGGAATTGCGGGAATTGCCAAGGAATTGCGGGAATTGTCGAGGAATTTCCAAGGAATTGCGGGAATTACCAAGGAATTTGGGGGAATTTTCAAGGAATTGCGGGAATTTTTGGACTAAAAGGAATTGTGGTGTACAAAATTTTTCAGCGGTTTACCCTTCGTATCGTAAATAGTGAGTTCGTTACTTTTGTTTTTATATTATAATATTCGTTTCTCTTTTGTGCAAATAAAAATAAAAAAAATTAATTTTATTCTTTAAATTGTAGTTTTTTTTAACGCGAAAAATATATTTTTTAACTATTTGGCAAAGTCAAATCAACGAATGTGCTTTAATTTAAAAAAATAACATTAATTACAAAATTTATTGTAGAGACATTTTTTTTTTCTAAAAGTAGTTAACAAATTATACAGCAGCAAACAAATTATTTTTTTTTAATTTTTATACCTCTACAAATGTTTAAAACGCAATTTACTCAAAACTATTGATTTGCACATTAGTGGTTTTGGCATTGGAGTGACATCATTTCACGATTATTTTTGTGGCAAACTTTGCACTTTGTATCTTCTTTTTGATGGAACAGGAGTAGTAGTTATTTTTCGCGCTGCATGTAAAGTTTTCCCAAATACACTTGCAGTAATCAAATCTCTAAGTCTTAATTTTTCGAGCTTGGAAAACATGTTTGGTTTTTCTTGATAAAATTGAATAATTTCTTTTAACTTTTGTAATTTAAATAAATGATCTAACAAGAACTTAAAGTTATCAGATCACATGTTACTCTTATTATGTTTAACTAGATACTAAGTACTTGGTGCTTGCATATAGGATAGAAAGAAGTAGTGAGGTGGAGGGGGTGAAGAAATAAAAACATTAATGGAATATACTTATCCATTTATTTAGGTAAACTAGAATATAACCAATTTTAAAGTTTAAAGCTATTTCTTAAACTACGCATATATTTCTTATTATTATTATAATGATTTAAATAAATAGTAAGGTAAATCTTTGGTGAACTTTGTTTGGAAACTCTTCAACAGATTTATTAAGTTGTTCGATATTGATGACAGATGGTGCTGAAGTTTGCTTTAAAGCATGTAATGTTTTTTCCCGAAATTCCTTTTTCTGAGGGCCTTTTACGTACACCTGGTTAGTAGCGCCATTAAGGGCCACTTGTTGCAGAGCTAGGCGCTTGGCAAGCAAAACACTTTCCCGCGTCCGACCTAATTTCAATAGGCTAGGTATATGAAAGACAGAACTCGATTACGCCATTTCATTAGCTTAGAATTTAATCGGTCAAGCATGCGGATACGAGTGACAAAAAAAATATAAATAAATAATTTGGTGAAGTTGTCTCTATGAGAATTAAGGTACTTCTTTATTTAAACCTAATAGTAAACAATAAATATTGATATTTATAATATCTACCTTAGTAGGGGAGAAGGGGGCGCATTCGGACACGGGGTAGTTTCGGACTGTTCAAATTTATCGCCTTCTAATATAGTAAAAAATCTGAAATAATTCCTAAAAGTTGTCGGCACTGTGGTAAGTTCCCAGACAATTCTATAAGAGCTACTAGTTAATAAGTGATTGTGAAAACGACAGGTGTTTTTTTTTGGGATCAGGTATGTACTTTTCTTGTTAAACTTGTAAGCTTGCCACTTCTTTAGAATGAGTGTTTTGTTTTTGTGCTTGCGTTTTTTGAAATTGAGGATTATCAACTCACTATTTACGCATATAAGTTTTGCTCTACATAACCTAAAAGTTTTTAAATATTTCACTTTTTATCTAACTGACGTTATGGGGTACATTCGGACACACAAACTGGGGCACATTCGGACTGTCCGAAACTGCCCCATGTGCTGCTCTTGACAATAATCTTATTATTTTTTGTTCCAGTAATGGTGCGAACATACAAACGAAAGACTAATCGGTGTAATATTTCTGAAGAAACCATTAAGGAAGCCGTGATACAATGTTTAAGAGGCACTGTGAGTGTGCGACAAGCAGCCGCTACTTATAACTTAAAAAAATCTACTTTGTATGACAGAATAAAAATTGCCAAAAAGAAAAGAGGCCACGTTAATTCAGACTCGGGAAATGAGAGTGAAGAGGAAATAAGGCATAAGAAGTATAACTCAAGACAAGTTTTCACCGATAATGAAGAAGTAGAATTAAAAAAGTACATATTAAGGTCTTCAGATATACAATATGGTTTAACTTTGAAACAAATACGGAATCTGGCTTATGCCTATGCAAAACGGTTGGAAAAAAAAAATCCGGCAACATGGGCTGAAAATGGTTTAGCTGGTGTCGACTGGATTCAATCTTACATGAAACGACATCCTGATTTATCACCCCGTAAGCCTGAATATACAAGTTTGTCCCGGGCGACGTCGTTTAACCAACACAACGTCAGTATTTTCTTTGATAACTATTTGAAAGTTATGACTTAATATAAATTTGACGCTGAAAGAATTTTAAATATTGATGAAACAGGAGTAACAACTGTGTTGCAAGCACCAAGGGTTGTAGCTAAGACGGGGAAAAAACAGGTCGGCCAATGTGTATCTGCAGAGAGGGGAGAACTAGTTACTTTCTGTGGAATTATTACAGCATCAGGTAGGGCCCTTCCACCTATATATATATTTCCTCGCGTAAGGATTAAGGATGAGTTTCTTAAAGGATGTCCAGAAGGTTCAGAAGTATTTGGTTCAAAATCTGGCTGGATGACATCAGAGATTTTCCTCAAAGTTTTACAACACATACAAAAGCATACACATTGTTCCCGAGAAAATAGAATACTACTTCTTTTAGACAACCACGAAACCCATTCTTCGCTTAATGCAATAATGTATGCCAGAGAAAATGGAATTAATATTCTATCATTTCCTCCACATTGCTCACATCGGATGCAACCGTTAGATGTTTGGTGGCTTGTTTGGTCCGTTTAAAGCAAAGTGCAAGATATCTTTCAATGACCATATGGCATCAAATCCCTCCAAGCCAATAACTATATATGACATTGCCTCCTTAACTTGTCAGCCTTATTTGTTATCATTTACTCCATCAAATATTACTCATTCATTCATAAAACCTGGTTTGTGGCCAGTCAACAGATTGGCATTTACAGAGAACGATTTTGCATGTTCATATGTAACTGACAGAAGTGAAGAAATATCTCAGGAAGACCCTCACATATCAAAGGAAAATGCTTGTTCTACTTCCAAAGATGAAACTTTTCCCCAAGAGTCGGTTGCTCTTTTATCTAACCATCCGATTGCATCTTCATCCAAAGATTATCAAGAAAATAATTCAGTCTCACGACCAAGCACACCTGTGAATGGTATAAAACCTCAGATAAAAGTTTTATCATCCATTATATTATATGACTGATGGTCGAGATGGTAGAGTACCTGCCTCTCACCCAAAAGTCCCGGGTTCGATTCCCGGTCGTGGCAATGGAAAATACTGTGAGAGGGATTTTTCCATTATACACGGATATTGGATGTGTGTCCCTTGTCTTTAAATGTGTAGCCCCCTCCCGCACAAGGCTCAGCCTTCTGGGATAAAGGGGGTCGTAATTACATGTGGTGTATTTATTTATTTATTTATTATCATAAAACAATTCAAGTTTGTAAGCCCGGAGGATGTACGACCTTTTCCTAAAGCAGCGCCGAGAAAAGCAGCGCGAAGTAATAGACGCAAAGAAAGGTCTACAATTTTCACAGACACACCAGAGAAAGACCGAATAGAGGAACTTGAAAAAGTAAAAAATAATAAAAGCGATAACAAAGCAAAAAGAAAAGTTTTGCAAGAGAGTAAGCAGGAAAATAAGAAATTTAAAAAAGGCAATGAAATTTCATCATCAGAATCCGATACAGAACCAGAATGATCGTCATCCGACTTCGAATTTTCTGAGCCTGAAGATGAACATAATTCCTTTCCAGAAATGTTTGGCGATGAAAAAATTGAAATCGGTGACTATATTTTTGTAAAATTTCCAACAAAGAAAAACACTGTGTATTACGTTGGGATTGTGCAAGAAAATCAAAGAGAAGAATTCGTTGTGAAATTTCTTCGTTACAAAGAAAAGAAATTTTCATTTCCCGAAGTGGAGGATATTTGGGTTAAGTGTAAGAATAGTATTTTAGTAGAAGAGTAATACCGAATCCGAGACACCCCCCACCACTTTTGCGCCCCCCACCACTTTTTTTTGGGGTGGGGGGCAATTAGAGTGGGGGGTAATTTGTAATTGCGTAATTAGTAATTTGTAATTGCGTAATTAGTAATTTGTAATTGCGTAATTAGTAATTTGTAATTGCGTAATTGGATTATTTCGCTGTAATTAGACTAGTATAATTGCAATATATCTAATAAATGTAATTAGTCTGGAGGGGGGATAATTAAAATTCAATTGTCGCGAGAAATGAAAGTAATTGGATTATTGCGCTGAGAAATGAAAGTAATTGAATTATTGCGCTGTAATTGCGTAATTAGTAATTTGTAGATGTGTAATTAGACTATTTGCGCGTTAATTACACTATTTTATATAGTCTGGAGGGGGATAATTAAAACCCAATTGCCGCGAGAAATGAAAGTAATTGAATTATTGCGCTGTAATTGCGTAATTAGTAATTTGTAGATGTGTAATTAGACAATTTGCGCGTTAATTACACTATTTTATATAGTCTGGAGGGGGATAATTAAAACCCAATTGCCGCGAGAAATGAAAGTAATTGAATTATTGCGCTGTAATTGCGTAATTAGTAATTTGTAAATGTGTAATTAGACTATTTGCGCGTTAATTACACTATTTTATATAGTCTGGAGGGGGTTAATTAAAAAACCCAATTGTTGCGAGAAATGAATGTAATTGGATTATTGCAATTAAACTAGTATAATTGCAATATATCTAATTGAATTGGTACAATTATATATTAATTAGTACATCAATTGGAGAAAATGAAAGTTTATTACGCTGTAATTAGACTAGTATAATTGCAATATATCTAACATAATTTCACGAAACAGGTGCCTATCTGAAAATCAAACCACTCGTATTTCACATACCCTACTGTCACTGTGCCTTTACAAATTATTAAAATTCCAAATTGTAGGTAGTCTTCGACCAGCATTCCATTGACATCGCATTTATTTCCTAATGATCAAAGATTAAATCAGCTTTTTAGTTTTTACTGTCGCATATCTTGAAACAAAATAGTTGGTTAAATTTATAGCTCCCATTTGCGACAGACAATATGTCTGCATAGAGGACCAGTTTTATTTTAAATACACAATTACATTTTTGAGAAAATAAACATAGACACTTAGTAGATCAAACTTTATGGTGTGATAAACTACCAAAATAATATGAAAAAAGTTCATATGTAAATGTGGGCCGGCAACACATAGTTCCGAGATACAGGGTGTTAAAGAAACATGCAAAATTTTTTTTTGTTGTTTGAAACACTGAAATGATGGCACACTATATTGCGCTCTAATTAGACTAGGTGCAATTTCTCGAAATTCTATGGTTTATTACCTTATAGAAAAGCAGTATATCTTAAGATATATTTACAGATCAGTATACATCCAACTTGACGGCGTTTTAACAAAAGCAAGCGGAAACGATGACTACTTTGATAATGCATTAAAAAGCAATATTTTAACGGAAATTACAGCGATGCTTTAATAAAGCTCTGGATAATTATATGCCTCTTTTAATCTGTTTTACAGAATAATGGGGGTGGCTCTCTTCAACCGTCTGTAAAACTATTTAATGAAACCTAGTTAAAAATTCAGCTCCATAAAGAAGCTATGATAATTTATGATATAGTTAATCACGATCCATTTTATTATTCAACTCAAACATGAAGTCTGATAGAAGACATTAAATCTGCCATTGAAAGATTGTCTTGTAAACTAGATGACATAAGGAGGGATTCAAATAAAATACACATTAAAAGATTACATTCAATTTATTTCCTATTTTTATTACATAGCTAAAAATACCTTATTATAATTAGATTTCTGTAATTGCAATGTATACGCTTGTATACTAAAATATAAGGGCAGGTAGTTACACCTTTCAACAAAGCATCAATATTTGTTAACTGTATAATAAATAGGCGAAATAAATCCACAAAAATCACCTGAGCATTCCATTGACATCGCATTTATTTCCTAATGATCAAAGATTAAATCAGCTTTTTAGTTTTTACTGTCGCATATCTTGAAACAAAATAGTTGGTTAAATTTATAGCCCCCATTTGCGACAGACAATATGTCTGCATAGAGGACCCACTATAATGACTTTGTCATAGGGAATTAACTATCTCGTAATTATTAATATTGTTACATTTTATTGTTTGGTGTCTTTAAATCGGTTGGGGGTTTACTGTTGCCTTTGTATACATTTAATGACTACCTTAAACATACAAAAATTAATTTTTCATTGATTTACAGCATATTAATTTACAATCTTTAACATATAGGGTGTACCGATTTGTACGAACCAAACTTTATGTCAACTGAACCTATTATTAATTTTATATTCAATATAATCCTCAGTATTGCCTTTCAACTTAAACATACAATATTAATTTTTCACTGATTTACAGCTTATTAATTTACAAACTTGAACATATAGGGTGTATCGATTTGTACGAATCAAACTTTATGGTGTGATAAACTACCAAAATAATATGAAAAAAGTTCATATGTAAATGTGGGCCGGGAACACATAGTTCCGAGATACAGGGTGTTAAAGAAACATGTAAATTTTTTGTTGTTGTTTGAAACACTGAAATGATGGCACACTATATTGCGCTCTAATTAGACTAGGTGCAATTTCTCGAAATTCTATGGTTTATTACCTTATAGAAAAGCAGTATATCTTAAGATATATTTACAGATCAGTATACATCCAACTTGACGGCGTTTTAACAAAAGCAAGCGGAAACGATGACTACTTTGATAATGCATTAAAAAGCAATATTTTAACGGAAATTACAGCGATGCTTTAATAAAGCTCTGGATAATTATATGCCTCTTTTAATCTGTTTTACAGAATAATGGGGGTGGCTCTCTTCAACCGTCTGTAAAACTATTTAATGAAACCTAGTTAAAAATTCAGTTCCATAAAGAAGCTATGATAATTTATGATATAGTTAATCACGATCCATTTTATTATTCAACTCAAACATGAAGTCTGATAGAAGACATTAAATCTGCCATTGAAAGATTGTCTTGTAAACTAGATGACATAAGGAGGGATTCAAATAAAATACACATTAAAAGATTACATTCAATTTATTTCCTATTTTTATTACATAGCTAAAAATACCTTATTATAATTAGATTTCTGTAATTGCAATGTATACGCTTGTATACTAAAATATAAGGGCAGGTAGTTACACCTTTCAACAAAGCATCAATATTTGTTAACTGTATAATAAATAGGCGAAATAAATCCACAAAAATCACCTGAGCATTCCATTGACATCGCATTTATTTCCTAATGATCAAAGATTAAATCAGCTTTTTAGTTTTTACTGTCGCATATCTTGAAACAAAATAGTTGGTTAAATTTATAGCCCCCATTTGCGACAGACAATATGTCTGCATAGAGGACCCACTATAATGACTTTGTCATAGGGAATTAACTATCTCGTAATTATTAATATTGTTACATTTTATTGTTTGGTGTCTTTAAATCGGTTGGGGGTTTACTGTTGCCTTTGTATACATTTAATGACTACCTTAAACATACAAAAATTAATTTTTCATTGATTTACAGCATATTAATTTACAATCTTTAACATATAGGGTGTACCGATTTGTACGAACCAAACTTTATGTCAACTGAACCTATTATTAATTTTATATTCAATATAATCCTCAGTATTGCCTTTCAACTTAAACATACAATATTAATTTTTCACTGATTTACAGCTTATTAATTTACAAACTTGAACATATAGGGTGTATCGATTTGTACGAATCAAACTTTATGGTGTGATAAACTACCAAAATAATATGAAAAAAGTTCATATGTAAATGTGGGCCGGGAACACATAGTTCCGAGATACAGGGTGTTAAAGAAACATGTAAATTTTTTGTTGTTGTTTGAAACACTGAAATGATGGCACACTATATTGCGCTCTAATTAGACTAGGTGCAATTTCTCGAAATTCTATGGTTTATTACCTTATAGAAAAGCAGTATATCTTAAGATATATTTACAGATCAGTATACATCCAACTTGACGGCGTTTTAACAAAAGCAAGCGGAAACGATGACTACTTTGATAATGCATTAAAAAGCAATATTTTAACGGAAATTACAGCGATGCTTTAATAAAGCTCTGGATAATTATATGCCTCTTTTAATCTGTTTTACAGAATAATGGGGGTGGCTCTCTTCAACCGTCTGTAAAACTATTTAATGAAACCTAGTTAAAAATTCAGTTCCATAAAGAAGCTATGATAATTTATGATATAGTTAATCACGATCCATTTTATTATTCAACTCAAACATGAAGTCTGATAGAAGACATTAAATCTGCCATTGAAAGATTGTCTTGTAAACTAGATGACATAAGGAGGGATTCAAATAAAATACACATTAAAAGATTACATTCAATTTATTTCCTATTTTTATTACATAGCTAAAAATACCTTATTATAATTAGATTTCTGTAATTGCAATGTATACGCTTGTATACTAAAATATAAGGGCAGGTAGTTACACCTTTCAACAAAGCATCAATATTTGTTAACTGTATAATAAATAGGCGAAATAAATCCACAAAAATCACCTGTTAGTACAAAGCCCATAAAATATTTTTTCTTTTGTAAAAGGGACATTAAGGAAGACACGATAGTCAGTAAATATTGATTGTTATCAAATGGAACCCCTGTCTTTCGATCGACCTTTCCCACGAGATTGATTAGATAAGAAAGATACGTTAAGATACATTTATATCGGTATTTGTTTAACGATCAGATCATTTTTTTTTGCAAAACTTTATTTTCCCAATAGCTTAATTAAAAAAAAAAAATGCCTCGTCATTATAATAGATCTACAAATCAGGCGGTTTATTGGTAATAATTACAGATGAACTAACTAAAGATGATGGACAATAGGTCGGCAATACACAAAAAAAAAAAACCATTCAACTCAAACATGAAGTCTGATAGAAGACATTAAATCTGCCATTGAAAGATTGTCTTGTAAACTAGATGACATAAGGAGGGATTCAAATAAAATACACATTAAAAGATTACAATAATTTTATTTCCTATTTTTATTACACAACTAAAAATACCATAGTATAATTAAAACAGTTTTATTTTAAATACACAATTACATTTTGGGAAAATAAACATTTGCATATACATCGTGATTATTGTTGATAAAATGTTTTTACTAGACATCAAGAAAACCATTCTGAACCGAGCCATCTAATGCATTATAACTTAAATATGTATCATGAAGTATAAGTGCATACACTCGAGTAAAAAAAAAAGGCAATTAATGCTGCTAACAAGGTTTTGGCAATATATTGGCGTATCAAAGGTAGATATTGATATAGTTTTAAAACTAAAAAAAAAAAAATGGTTATCTTCATATGCAGTTAATGGTCATATTCTTTTATTACAAAATATTGAAATTATATGATTGCTGTGGCTCTCTACGGCCCTGAGATTTGAGATGAACATTAAACACAAATAATACAAGGTTTCGTAAATAACCCCCTACCTTATTTTATCGATTTCAATTCAAACAAATCTAAATAATTATATTCCTCTTTTAATCTGTTTTACTGAATAATGGGGATGGCTCTCTTCAACCGTCTGTAAAACTATTTAATGAAACCTAGTTAAAAATTCAGTTCCATAAAGAAGCTACGATAATTATGACTTAGTTAATCACGATCCATTTTATTATATTTTTTATCAGTTTAAATACACTAATGTAAACAAACAACATTACTCGTCTGTCAAAATTTGATACCAAAAATACGTTTTTTTATTATTTATTCCCTAGTTCGTTGAAAAAATATCAACCAATCTGACAAAGAAGCTAATGTAGATACATAAATAATGTTCTTTTATTTTTATTACCATATTTATTACATCAAATATTGTATGTATTATGTAGTTATGATGGTATATTTTATATTATATTATAAGGTTAAATAAATGAAATACACATTAAAAGATAACATTAATTTTATTTCCTATTTTTTTATTACACAACTAAAAACAACCATAGTATAATTAAAACAGTTTTATTTTAAATACACAATTACATTTAGCGGCTCGCTAGTGTGAACGTGTACGACATGATTGATGTAATTAAATTGCATTACCCAATTTATTGTGGATTACAGCAAAAATGGTATAATTTCCTCTTCTTTGAAGTTGATGGTGATATATCAACATTGTTATTGGATGCCACATTTACATCGTTTACCTTACAATAGCAGCAAAACATTTTTCGAGGTATTGGACCGTCATTAGCATCAAAACTGCCTTCATGATCTTTAAGGTAATGTTCTGTACAGTATTGATATTTTATTATATCGACATCGTTCTGAAGATGTGTAGGTAGCTTATCCCATACTAATGCAATTTCATGTGAAGCCAACCCAATCATCACTTCTTTGGGCATATCAGCAAGTTGTTGTTTGCTCATCTTCAATAGACTACGCAAACGGGAGAATGCAATTAGTGAGTGGCCCATTCGCTTGATATCCTCTCGATCCATTGCTGGGGTTATAGTTTTCAGCTCCATGGCGTTTTATATTTCTTTTGTAGAGAGAAACTTTAAACACAAATGTCCACACCACACTGTGTTAAAATTCTGTACACGTTTGTAGTTATAGAATATTTGGTTGCCCCTCCTTGAATCGTTATTGAAATATGTAACTAATTCTATAGGTGGGGGTAAATCACCAAAACTATCAATGTAATTTACTAACTATACTATATTCCAAGTATAAAAAAAAAAAAAAAGATGTAGTCACAACACAAAATCATTTTATATTGTGAATCAAGATAGTACAATATATTTCTTATTTCATGTACGCCGACAGCTGCAAACATATAGGGTGTACCGACTTTAGTATTATACTATTCTTTGCGACTCTACAAATCAATCGAAATCGAATCAGGATGGATTACAATTGGTTCTATTCGAATTCTTTCAACTTCAACATACAAAAATTAATTTTTCATTGATTTACAGCATATTAATTTACAATCTTTAACATATAGTATAGGGTTTACCACTATGGTACTTTCCGAATTCATACTAATATTTGATAGTTGAAGTGTATTGCTATCGGGTCCATGATTTTTGTTTTGCTGTCAAGCGTAAAACGGCCATAAATTAACACAATGGCATTAAATAGTAAACGGCTTCTTCAAAAGCATTCAAAAGCATCCAAAAGCCATTTTAAATGTATTGCGCCCTAAACAAAAGAAATACCTACAGCAATTTGGTTGATATAACAGCTGCCAAAATCATAAATTAAATGCAAGTAAATCTGTTTTTATGTTATTTGGTCCTAAACAAAAAGGGAAGGGGGGTTACCCGAAGTTGACTTATTAGCACTTAAAGATCTAATAAATCAAAATAGACTATACAGGTTTTAGAACAAAGGTCCATTTCATTGTTAATTTTAAATAAACCTTACATTATTAAAAATGTCTTTGGTTAATACAATATTTGGAAAACAATCGTAAGTGGGGATTAGAAAAAAAAAATAGAAATAGAAAAAATTTATTTACCATAAAAACTGTTACAAGAACAGATAAGGTTTCATCCGTTAAGTGGTATAATGCAATTGTAGTTGTAATCAGTGTATGTGTATTCCAAGTAGTGGGGGTAGCTCGACTACTATAAAAAGATGTAGTAGCAACACAAAATCATTTTATATCGTGAATCATCTACAGCTAGCAAGTCAGCCTATTGCAGTGATTTCAAGTGTGCAAATTTACTCGTAATTCTTTCATTGTATTCATTTAAATATGGCAATTTCCGAAGTTGACTTATTAGCACTTAATGAGCTAATAAATCAAAATATACAGGTTTTAGAGCAAAGATCCATTTCAGCGTTAACTTTAAATAAACCTTATCTCATTAAAAAAATGTCTTTGGTTAATACAAGATTTGGAAAATCAATCATAGTAACTTTGTTTGAGGAAAGCTCAATAACGACTTTTAAATCATTTTTACCGAAACGGCTTGTGGGAATTATATGTCCAAACACTATCGATAAAATAAATTCGTCAAATGGTAAAACTACATTAACATATTTAGGACAAAGTTCTCCGGCTTATCCTGGAGCAAAATCTAGTCCACTAATACGTTTCGGTATTTAAACGGCTTGTGGGAATTATATGTCCAAACACTATCGATAAAATAAATTCGTCAAATGGTAAAACTACATTAACATATTTAGGACAAAGTTCTCCGGCTTATCCTGGAGCAAAATCTAGTCCACTAATACGTTTCGGTATTTAATTCTTAAACAAAAATAATCATAATAGTATTTAAGTTAGTTAAGTATTAAGTAGAAATGGAACAATGGAGTCTTTTAAAAATAGAATCACTTGTTAGCTTACAAAGATTCAGATAGTACAATATATTTCTTATTTCGTGTACGCCGACAGCTGCAACGTAAGTCCAATTAGTACTGTTTTATATATATATTTTTTACATTTTTATTTTTAATTTCTAGGTACTTAGGTAGCAAAGATGTGGATGCAATATTCAACTCAAACATGAAGTCTGATAGAAGACATTAAATCTGCCATTGAAAGATTGTCTTGTAAACTAGATGACATAAGGAGGGATTCACAACATTCTTTAAATTATCACATAAATGTCTGGTTCGATGCTGAAGTAGTTCGACGTATTAAAATATCAACCAATCTGACAAAGAAGCTAATGTAGATACATAAATTATGTTCTTTTATTTTTATTGTCAAATTTATTACATTAAATTTAATATTGTATGTATATGTAGTTATGATGGTATATTTTATATTATATTATAAGGTTAAATAAATGAAATACACATTAAAAGATTACATTAATTTTATTTCCTATTTTTTATTACACAACTAAAAAACAGCCATAGTATAATTAAAACAGTTTTATTTTAAATACACAATTACATTTGCAAAAACATATAGGGCGTTCCATTAAAATGGTACACTTTCTAAAAATATATACGGGGTGTTCCATTAAAAAGGCATACTTTCTATACTTTCCGA
Source organism: Rhagium mordax (assembly GCA_963680705.1). Taxonomy (NCBI): domain Eukaryota; kingdom Metazoa; phylum Arthropoda; class Insecta; order Coleoptera; family Cerambycidae; genus Rhagium; species Rhagium mordax. Next base: position 46,008,824 of record OY796656.1, read on the forward strand.
TGTTGATCACAATATAAAGAACTACCCTGCACATAAATTATAAAATTATGGACTCCATACATAAATGATATTTGATAATAATAGTCTATACTATTCTACGTGTCCTATGTATTATTTATTTACAGTGTCGTCATAATAGTAGAGTTATTGGATGTATTTGATCACATTAGAGGCATGTATTTTATGAATAGAACCAAATTTATTATAAGCTTGAGTTCGAGAAAAAATCATATGAGAATATTCATTTAAGGAAATAACTGCAATTTACTGCAGTATTGTTTGAGTTTATTAAGTAAACTATTTATTAAATGATTTACAATTAATTTATTAGTTAAAATTATTTATTAAATTATTTGCAGTGCATCATCTAAAACTACGTATTAAAAATCAGTTACAATTAATTTATATGTACATATGTCTAATCTGCTTCCTCATCGCATCCTATTAAGAGCTGATAATCTGACCAATGACTCTGGTCCGGTGATGGTTGGCCATCTGGATCGTAGAACACCGTTTCCATTGACCATGCTGATGGTGATGTTGGTCTATCAGTGCTGCTGTCTGGGGAGTTATCTTGATCTTCCAGATCCTGACCTAAATCCTCATCTATCCAATACGATGAAGATGGCGGTGTTATAGGTCTGTCAATGCTACTATCTGGAGGGGCATCTTGAACTTCCTGGTCAAACTTTGTGAGTCACTCATATTGTCTAAATTAAATTACTGTATTGTCGCTTTGTCACATTCAGATTTCATAAAGTAAATAAACTAGAGTACTACTAATAGAAAAATACACAAAAGCAATATTGCATATATGTAATCTTTATTTCAGGGTAAAATGAGGATAATATAAGGATAAAGCAATAAGCAAGGATAAAACAAGGATAAAGTAAGGATAAAGTAAGGATAATGTATGGATAAAGTAAGGAAAAAGTAAGGATAATGTAAGGATAAAGTAAGGATAGAGTAAGGATAATGTAAGGATAAAGTAAGGATAGAGTAAGGATAATGTAAGGATAAAGTAAGGATAAAGTAAGGAAGTAAGGATAAAGTATGGATAAAGTAAGGATAAAGTAAGGAAGTAAGGATAAAGTAAGGATAAAGTAAGGATAAAGTAAGGAAGTAAGGATAAAGTATGGATAAAGTAAGGATAAAGTAAGGAAGTAAGGATAAAGTAAGGATAAAGTATGGATAAAGTAAGGATAAAGTAAGGATAAAGTAAGGATAAAGTAAGGATAAAGTAAGGATAAAGTAAGGATAATGTAAGGATAATGTAAGGATAAAGTAAGGATAAAGTATGGATAAAGTAAGGATAATGTAAGGATAAAGTAAGGATAATGTAAGGATAAAGTAAGGATAAAGTAAGGATAATGTAAGGATAAAGTAAGGATAAAGTAAGGATAAAGTAAGGATAAAGTAAGGATAAAGTAAGGATAAAGTGAGGATAAAGTAAGGATAAAGTAAGGATAAAGTAAGGATAAAGTAAGGATAAAGTAAGGATAAAGTAAGGATAAAGTAAGGATAAAGTAAGGATAAAGTAGGGATAAAGTAAGGATAATGTAAGGATAATGTAAGGATAAAGTAAGTATAAAGTAAGGATAAAGTAAGGATAAAGTAAGGATAATGTAAGGATAAAGTAAGGATAAAGTAAGGATAAAGTAAGGATAATGTAAGGATAAAGTAAGGATAAAGTAAGGATAAAGTAAGGATAATGTAAGGATAAAGTAAGGATAAAGTAAGGATAATGTATGGATAAAGTAAGGATAAAGTAAGGATAATGTAAGGATAAAGTAAGGATAAAGTAAGGATAATGTAAGGATAAAGTAAGGATAAAGTAAGGATAATGTAAGGATAAAGTAAGGATAAAGTAAGGATAAAGTAAGGATAATGTAAGGATAAAGTAAGGATAAAGTAAGGATAAAGTAAGGATAATGTAAGGATAAAGTAAGGATGAAGTAAGGATAAAGTAAGGATAAAGTAAGGATAATGTAAGTATAAATGATAAAGTAAGGATAAAGGAAGGATAAAGTATGGATAAAGTAAGGATAAAGTAAGGATAGTGTAAGGATAATGTAAGGATAAAGTAAGGATAAAGTAAGGATAATGTAAGGATAATGTAAGGATAAAGTAAGGAAGTAAGGATAAAGTAAGGATAAAGTAAGGGAGGAAACCTAAAATTATATAGGTATAAAAATGTGTCATCTTATTAAAGTAATGTTAAAATTTCCCCCATATACTTATTATCTACTCTACATGTTTCTATGTTACCCCATAATTAATTATTTAACAAATCTACAATGTTTTACGTTATACCCCATAATTAACTATTTAACAAATCTACAATGTTTTACGTTATTATATTATAAATAAGTTTATAATAAATTTTAAAAGTGAAATTTTAATATATTACTTACCTTGTAAATAGTATCCCATATTTAATTCTAATCTAGTACAAAGATTGTGCTATTTAATCTGTTCATTACTTCATCGAGAAGACAACGATTGCAACATGCCAACATTTAGATACATGTGAATTTTATTGAAAGATTATAACAGCAAAAGTTATGAGGGTGTGAAATTATTTACGTTAATCAAGTACAATTACTCTTTTTTTAATTTAATATCTATGGAAAATATGCTAATAATCAATGTATGACAGGAGCAAGTAAGTAAAAACATTTTATCAACAATAATCACGGTGTACTTGCAAATGTTTATTTTCTCAAAAATGTAATTGTGTATTTAAAATAAAACTGTTTTAATTATACTATGGCTGTTTTTTAGTTGTGTAATAAAAAATAGGAAATAAAATTAATGTAATCTTTTAATGTGTATTTCATTTATTTAACCTTATAATATAATATAAAATATACCATCATAACTACATATACATACAATATTAAATTTAATGTAATAAATTTGACAATAAAAATAAAAGAACATAATTTATGTATCTACATTAGCTTCTTTGTCAGATTGGTTGATATTTTAATACGTCGAACTACTTCAGCATCGAAGCAGACATTTATGTGATAATTTAAAGAATGTTGTGAATCCCTCCTTATGTCATCTAGTTTACAAGACAATCTTTCAATGGCAGATTTAATGTCTTCTATCAGACTTCATGTTTGAGTTGAATATTGCATCCACATCTTTGCTACCTAAGTACCTAGAAATTAAAAATAAAAATGTAAAAAATATATATATAAAACAGTACTAATTGGACTTACGTTGCAGCTGTCGGCGTACACGAAATAAGAAATATATTGTACTATCTGAATCTTTGTAAGCTAACAAGTGATTCTATTTTTAAAAGACTCCATTGTTCCATTTCTACTTAATACTTAACTAACTTAAATACTATTATGATTATTTTTGTTTAAGAATTAAATACCGAAACGTATTAGTGGACTAGATTTTGCTCCAGGATAAGCCGGAGAACTTTGTCCTAAATATGTTAATGTAGTTTTACCATTTGACGAATTTATTTTATCGATAGTGTTTGGACATATAATTCCCACAAGCCGTTTCGGTAAAAATGATTTAAAAGTCGTTATTGAGCTTTCCTCAAACAAAGTTACTATGATTGATTTTCCAAATCTTGTATTAACCAAAGACATTTTTTTAATGAGATAAGGTTTATTTAAAGTTAACGCTGAAATGGATCTTTGCTCTAAAACCTGTATATTTTGATTTATTAGCTCATTAAGTGCTAATAAGTCAACTTCGGAAATTGCCATATTTAAATGAGTACAATGAAAGAATTACGAGTAAATTTGCACACTTGAAATCACTGCAATAGGCTGACTTGCTAGCTGTAGATGATTCACGATATAAAATGATTTTGTGTTGCTACTACATCTTTTTATAGTAGTCGAGCTACCCCCACTACTTGGAATACACATACACTGATTACAACTACAATTGCATTATACCACTTAACGGATGAAACCTTATCTGTTCTTGTAACAGTTTTTATGGTAAATAAATTTTTTCTATTTCTATTTTTTTTTTCTAATCCCCACTTACGATTGTTTTCCAAATATTGTATTAACCAAAGACATTTTTAATAATGTAAGGTTTATTTAAAATTAACAATGAAATGGACCTTTGTTCTAAAACCTGTATAGTCTATTTTGATTTATTAGATCTTTAAGTGCTAATAAGTCAACTTCGGGTAACCCCCCTTCCCTTTTTGTTTAGGACCAAATAACATAAAAACAGATTTACTTGCATTTAATTTATGATTTTGGCAGCTGTTATATCAACCAAATTGCTGTAGGTATTTCTTTTGTTTAGGGCGCAATACATTTAAAATGGCTTTTGGATGCTTTTGAATGCTTTTGAAGAAGCCGTTTACTATTTAATGCCATTGTGTTAATTTATGGCCGTTTTACGCTTGACAGCAAAACAAAAATCATGGACCCGATAGCAATACACTTCAACTATCAAATATTAGTATGAATTCGGAAAGTACCATAGTGGTAAACCCTATACTATATGTTAAAGATTGTAAATTAATATGCTGTAAATCAATGAAAAATTAATTTTTGTATGTTGAAGTTGAAAGAATTCGAATAGAACCAATTGTAATCCATCCTGATTCGATTTCGATTGATTTGTAGAGTCGCAAAGAATAGTATAATACTAAAGTCGGTACACCCTATATGTTTGCAGCTGTCGGCGTACATGAAATAAGAAATATATTGTACTATCTTGATTCACAATATAAAATGATTTTGTGTTGTGACTACATCTTTTTTTTTTTTTTTATACTTGGAATATAGTATAGTTAGTAAATTACATTGATAGTTTTGGTGATTTACCCCCACCTATAGAATTAGTTACATATTTCAATAACGATTCAAGGAGGGGCAACCAAATATTCTATAACTACAAACGTGTACAGAATTTTAACACAGTGTGGTGTGGACATTTGTGTTTAAAGTTTCTCTCTACAAAAGAAATATAAAACGCCATGGAGCTGAAAACTATAACCCCAGCAATGGATCGAGAGGATATCAAGCGAATGGGCCACTCACTAATTGCATTCTCCCGTTTGCGTAGTCTATTGAAGATGAGCAAACAACAACTTGCTGATATGCCCAAAGAAGTGATGATTGGGTTGGCTTCACATGAAATTGCATTAGTATGGGATAAGCTACCTACACATCTTCAGAACGATGTCGATATAATAAAATATCAATACTGTACAGAACATTACCTTAAAGATCATGAAGGCAGTTTTGATGCTAATGACGGTCCAATACCTCGAAAAATGTTTTGCTGCTATTGTAAGGTAAACGATGTAAATGTGGCATCCAATAACAATGTTGATATATCACCATCAACTTCAAAGAAGAGGAAATTATACCATTATTGCTGTAATCCACAATAAATTGGGTAATGCAATTTAATTACATCAATCATGTCGTACACGTTCACACTAGCGAGCCGCTAAATGTAATTGTGTATTTAAAATAAAACTGTTTTAATTATACTATGGTTGTTTTTAGTTGTGTAATAAAAAAATAGGAAATAAAATTAATGTTATCTTTTAATGTGTATTTCATTTATTTAACCTTATAATATAATATAAAATATACCATCATAACTACATAATACATACAATATTTGATGTAATAAATATGGTAATAAAAATAAAAGAACATTATTTATGTATCTACATTAGCTTCTTTGTCAGATTGGTTGATATTTTTTCAACGAACTAGGGAATAAATAATAAAAAAACGTATTTTTGGTATCAAATTTTGACAGACGAGTAATGTTGTTTGTTTACATTAGTGTATTTAAACTGATAAAAAATATAATAAAATGGATCGTGATTAACTAAGTCATAATTATCGTAGCTTCTTTATGGAACTGAATTTTTAACTAGGTTTCATTAAATAGTTTTACAGACGGTTGAAGAGAGCCATCCCCATTATTCAGTAAAACAGATTAAAAGAGGCATATAATTATTTAGATTTGTTTGAATTGAAATCGATAAAATAAGGTAGGGGGTTATTTACGAAACCTTGTATTATTTGTGTTTAATGTTCATCTCAAATCTCAGGGCCGTAGAGAGCCACAGCAATCATATAATTTCAATATTTTGTAATAAAAGAATATGACCATTAACTGCATATGAAGATAACCATTTTTTTTTTTTTAGTTTTAAAACTATATCAATATCTACCTTTGATACGCCAATATATTGCCAAAACCTTGTTAGCAGCATTAATTGCCTTTTTTTTTTACTCGAGTGTATGCACTTATACTTCATGATACATATTTAAGTTATAATGCATTAGATGGCTCGGTTCAGAATGGTTTTCTTGATGTCTAGTAAAAACATTTTATCAACAATAATCACGATGTATATGCAAATGTTTATTTTCCCAAAATGTAATTGTGTATTTAAAATAAAACTGTTTTAATTATACTATGGTATTTTTAGTTGTGTAATAAAAATAGGAAATAAAATTATTGTAATCTTTTAATGTGTATTTTATTTGAATCCCTCCTTATGTCATCTAGTTTACAAGACAATCTTTCAATGGCAGATTTAATGTCTTCTATCAGACTTCATGTTTGAGTTGAATGGTTTTTTTTTTTTGTGTATTGCCGACCTATTGTCCATCATCTTTAGTTAGTTCATCTGTAATTATTACCAATAAACCGCCTGATTTGTAGATCTATTATAATGACGAGGCATTTTTTTTTTTTAATTAAGCTATTGGGAAAATAAAGTTTTGCAAAAAAAAATGATCTGATCGTTAAACAAATACCGATATAAATGTATCTTAACGTATCTTTCTTATCTAATCAATCTCGTGGGAAAGGTCGATCGAAAGACAGGGGTTCCATTTGATAACAATCAATATTTACTGACTATCGTGTCTTCCTTAATGTCCCTTTTACAAAAGAAAAAATATTTTATGGGCTTTGTACTAACAGGTGATTTTTGTGGATTTATTTCGCCTATTTATTATACAGTTAACAAATATTGATGCTTTGTTGAAAGGTGTAACTACCTGCCCTTATATTTTAGTATACAAGCGTATACATTGCAATTACAGAAATCTAATTATAATAAGGTATTTTTAGCTATGTAATAAAAATAGGAAATAAATTGAATGTAATCTTTTAATGTGTATTTTATTTGAATCCCTCCTTATGTCATCTAGTTTACAAGACAATCTTTCAATGGCAGATTTAATGTCTTCTATCAGACTTCATGTTTGAGTTGAATAATAAAATGGATCGTGATTAACTATATCATAAATTATCATAGCTTCTTTATGGAACTGAATTTTTAACTAGGTTTCATTAAATAGTTTTACAGACGGTTGAAGAGAGCCACCCCCATTATTCTGTAAAACAGATTAAAAGAGGCATATAATTATCCAGAGCTTTATTAAAGCATCGCTGTAATTTCCGTTAAAATATTGCTTTTTAATGCATTATCAAAGTAGTCATCGTTTCCGCTTGCTTTTGTTAAAACGCCGTCAAGTTGGATGTATACTGATCTGTAAATATATCTTAAGATATACTGCTTTTCTATAAGGTAATAAACCATAGAATTTCGAGAAATTGCACCTAGTCTAATTAGAGCGCAATATAGTGTGCCATCATTTCAGTGTTTCAAACAACAACAAAAAATTTACATGTTTCTTTAACACCCTGTATCTCGGAACTATGTGTTCCCGGCCCACATTTACATATGAACTTTTTTCATATTATTTTGGTAGTTTATCACACCATAAAGTTTGATTCGTACAAATCGATACACCCTATATGTTCAAGTTTGTAAATTAATAAGCTGTAAATCAGTGAAAAATTAATATTGTATGTTTAAGTTGAAAGGCAATACTGAGGATTATATTGAATATAAAATTAATAATAGGTTCAGTTGACATAAAGTTTGGTTCGTACAAATCGGTACACCCTATATGTTAAAGATTGTAAATTAATATGCTGTAAATCAATGAAAAATTAATTTTTGTATGTTTAAGGTAGTCATTAAATGTATACAAAGGCAACAGTAAACCCCCAACCGATTTAAAGACACCAAACAATAAAATGTAACAATATTAATAATTACGAGATAGTTAATTCCCTATGACAAAGTCATTATAGTGGGTCCTCTATGCAGACATATTGTCTGTCGCAAATGGGGGCTATAAATTTAACCAACTATTTTGTTTTAAGATATGCGACAGTAAAAACTAAAAAGCTGATTTAATCTTTGATCATTAGGAAATAAATGCGATGTCAATGGAATGCTCAGGTGATTTTTGTGGATTTATTTCGCCTATTTATTATACAGTTAACAAATATTGATGCTTTGTTGAAAGGTGTAACTACCTGCCCTTATATTTTAGTATACAAGCGTATACATTGCAATTACAGAAATCTAATTATAATAAGGTATTTTTAGCTATGTAATAAAAATAGGAAATAAATTGAATGTAATCTTTTAATGTGTATTTTATTTGAATCCCTCCTTATGTCATCTAGTTTACAAGACAATCTTTCAATGGCAGATTTAATGTCTTCTATCAGACTTCATGTTTGAGTTGAATAATAAAATGGATCGTGATTAACTATATCATAAATTATCATAGCTTCTTTATGGAGCTGAATTTTTAACTAGGTTTCATTAAATAGTTTTACAGACGGTTGAAGAGAGCCACCCCCATTATTCTGTAAAACAGATTAAAAGAGGCATATAATTATCCAGAGCTTTATTAAAGCATCGCTGTAATTTCCGTTAAAATATTGCTTTTTAATGCATTATCAAAGTAGTCATCGTTTCCGCTTGCTTTTGTTAAAACGCCGTCAAGTTGGATGTATACTGATCTGTAAATATATCTTAAGATATACTGCTTTTCTATAAGGTAATAAACCATAGAATTTCGAGAAATTGCACCTAGTCTAATTAGAGCGCAATATAGTGTGCCATCATTTCAGTGTTTCAAACAACAAAAAAAAATTTTGCATGTTTCTTTAACACCCTGTATCTCGGAACTATGTGTTGCCGGCCCACATTTACATATGAACTTTTTTCATATTATTTTGGTAGTTTATCACACCATAAAGTTTGATCTACTAAGTGTCTATGTTTATTTTCTCAAAAATGTAATTGTGTATTTAAAATAAAACTGGTCCTCTATGCAGACATATTGTCTGTCGCAAATGGGAGCTATAAATTTAACCAACTATTTTGTTTCAAGATATGCGACAGTAAAAACTAAAAAGCTGATTTAATCTTTGATCATTAGGAAATAAATGCGATGTCAATGGAATGCTGGTCGAAGACTACCTACAATTTGGAATTTTAATAATTTGTAAAGGCACAGTGACAGTAGGGTATGTGAAATACGAGTGGTTTGATTTTCAGATAGGCACCTGTTTCGTGAAATTATGTTAGATATATTGCAATTATACTAGTCTAATTACAGCGTAATAAACTTTCATTTTCTCCAATTGATGTACTAATTAATATATAATTGTACCAATTCAATTAGATATATTGCAATTATACTAGTTTAATTGCAATAATCCAATTACATTCATTTCTCGCAACAATTGGGTTTTTTAATTAACCCCCTCCAGACTATATAAAATAGTGTAATTAACGCGCAAATAGTCTAATTACACATTTACAAATTACTAATTACGCAATTACAGCGCAATAATTCAATTACTTTCATTTCTCGCGGCAATTGGGTTTTAATTATCCCCCTCCAGACTATATAAAATAGTGTAATTAACGCGCAAATAGTCTAATTACACATCTACAAATTACTAATTACGCAATTACAGCGCAATAATTCAATTACTTTCATTTCTCAGCGCAATAATCCAATTACTTTCATTTCTCGCGACAATTGGATTTTAATTATCCCCCCTCCAGACTAATTACATTTATTAGATATATTGCAATTATACCAGTCTAATTACAGCGAAATAATCCAATTACGCAATTACAAATTACTAATTACGCAATTACAAATTACTAATTACGCAATTACAAATTACTAATTACGCAATTACAAATTACCCCCCACTCTAATTGCCCCCCACCCCAAAAAAAAGTGGTGGGGGGCGCAAAAGTGGTGGGGGGTGTCTCGGATTCGGTATTACTCTTCTACTTATTTTGTACTAAACTTCGCCCATCAATAAAGACGTTTATTATTATTATTATTATTATTATTATTTCAACAGTCTTTCGTGATGACATAATTGCAATACTTCCCAAACCATTATTCATAAATGGCACGACTTCAAGGAAGGCAGCAGAAATTAAATTCGGAGTGAATTTTGAATGCTACAATGTTAAATAATTTCGAAGGTAGGTATTGGATACAGTTTTAGTAGGTATGCCATACATTTCATATTCTTTTAAGCATTTTTGTACAAGTTTTATTTTTTAAGCCTTAATTGTATTATACCTACTAATAAGAAAAAAATAAAAATTTCGTATTTCCTTCTTTTAATTTTCAATATTTATGGAGTTGTCCGAATCTGCCCCGGCCTTGTCCGAAACTGCCCTTACCTGGGGCACATTCGGACAAAAAATACTTTTTAAAAAAATCAGCAAAAGTCGGACTGTTTTTAATGCAATTAAATTTCGCTTTGGAATATGTTGGTAAAATGTATATTGGATCATTTAATATGAAAAAGTAAGAAATATCATTATTTATATGTAAATTATAAAAAAATAAAACTAGCGTCCGAATGTGCCCCCTTCTCCCCTAAATAGCTTAAACTAAAACTTAATGAAAATTAAAATTTTGAGAACAAGAGCTGGAGTATAAGTTACTTCTACTTTCCCTGGTACTAATAGTTACCTGAAAACAAAGAAAAGACAAAAAATTAGAAAATAAATAAACAAGACAAAAAATTAGATAATAAATAAACAAAACAAAAAATTAATTAAAAATAATATATATAGGGTGTGCGATTTAAGACCGGAACACCCCATTATTTCGGAACGCGTTGACCGATTTTAATAATTCTTTTTTTTCTTGGGATATAGTGCTCGATGAACTCTATTTGACCATGTGGAAAAATTTTAAATTTTCATTTTTTCAAGGCCTGCTAAGACCCGCTAAATGGGTCGAAATTTAGAGATCAACCATTAGGCAATTTTTTTCGAAAAAATGGATAGCGCGTTCGATTCAGACGTGCATCAAATACCTTTATACAAATTTTGAGCTCAATACCTTATATAGGGAGTTTGTTACAGCGTAGCGAATTTTCACATTTTTCACTTTTCGACTGACCCTGTATAAAAGTCTATAATGCGTACAAAAAAGGTAAAGTATTCATTCGACTTAGAGCCATGTCAGATATCTAGGAATGAAGTTTTATCGCTGTAACTTCTACAGGTAGATGTCTGGATTTCAACAATTTTTTTTTTATTAAGTAGATACTTTATTGTTTCGAAACCGGCAGTACATTCTCTCTATTTGTACTGTCTATTTGACAATTATAACAATTATAAATCTCTATGGTTACGCTTCAAAAAATAGTATAAAGAATGTAACTTTACATTTTTTTACCTGAATTTTTATACTTTGGTACACCCTGTATTTTTTTGCAACACACACAAAACTTTTTGAGTATTTCTCTACAAAAACTTACCTAAAGGTTTTTCAGAGGCAAAGTTATTAGACTTTAAAATGTGTCACTACATTATGGGCCACCCTATATAACTTACAGTAATTAATTATTATTTGAGTTCATTCATGTTTGGGATAATCTTCTTTATAAAGTAACTTCTCGTGTGTCTAATTCGGGTTGAGCCTGTAAAGAAAAGAGGGTTATTACCTAAACAACCAAGAGAAGTAATTACTTACCCGACCTGTTGGCGCCCATAAATAAAATAAACCGTTACTTAACTGCTAAGATATCGCTGAAGTCTTCTCGTAACCAGCGAACACACAATCATCGACAAACCCAATTAAATCATCTCCAAACAAAAATCTAAACTAGCCGAGATGAAGATACACATGCACCAACGTCACTTAAGACCGTTTCTTAGTCTACAGATACATTTAACTTTAAATTAGTCTTATAGTTAAGTAGTTTTGCACCAAACCGTTTGCAGTGTTTCTAAACAACTTTGATGTTATGGTGACATCGGAAGGTGTAATTGCTAACCTCATGTCATTCATTTTGACAGTAATTTTGCCGCGCCGCACGCCGAAATATAGGTTATGTTAAACTTTTAGTGAGTGCAAACATAGTCAATATGTTTAAATAAACGTTATAATATGAGTAAAAAATGCTCCAGGTAATATTGCCATAATCGTCTGTTAAAAGTACCTGATACATAATGTATGATATAATAAACCTATATAGTGCCCAGACAATGGAGGAACAAAAGAGAACACGATCCCAAAACTTTTCGAGAGATGAAAAAGCTATGCTGCTGAACTTGGTGAACAAATTTAAACATATTTATAGTCCAAAAAGACGGATAGTACTACGTCGAAGGAGAAAGAAAACGCGTGGCGAAAGATTACCGAATGTTTTAACAGTCTCTTGGAGAACATCGCTCTTTACAATCTTTAAAAAAGTGATATGATAACATAAAAAAGAAGGTACGGTAAAGATATTGCCGATGAACGGGCATCGGAGGATCAGGATATGTAGTACCCGATCCTAATACTGAATTTGCACTATCTGCCATGAATTCAAAAACAGTATTTGGACTTGAAAATACATTTGATCCCGATACTAATGATACTCCTCAATTAATAGACATGGACACTGATGAGACAATAATCATTAGTTATGAATACAACATCGAGAACAATATTGAACGGGTGTGTGTGTTACACATTAGGCACCTAGGAATTTATAGACCCATATCGTTGAAGTAACGGCATTTTCTGAGAAGTATTGCTTCTTTATGTAAATAGTCGAACTATTAAAGACAAATGCAAAATATAAAGTTCGCATACACTGCAATAATTTTTGTATTGAATATGAAACTAAAAAAGAATTAAGTAATCAGTAAAACAATGTTAATTCTGTTTCTGATAAAATATTTATTTTGGGGAAAGCAACTCCGTTGCTAACGTTCCAGCTAATCATAAACCAAATTGGGGCGACTATAAAGCAGAGCATTAAAGTGCAAAATAAATGCAAAACTATTACCGAAGTCCAAACGAACAGAAAATAAGCAGGGAAGAAACGAAGAAACGGTGTTATTATTAAAAGAGAATCAAAATGCCCCTTCAGGAACAATACCTACTACCTGGAGTTCAAGAAGGCGACCAGGCGCAGCCACCCTACCACCCTCTGATCTTTCTAAGAAGTATAACGAACTGGCAGATATTAAAATTGAAATAGCATCACTTGAGCTACAAAAGCTAAAAAATGAAACAGAAAGAAAAAAAGAAATGGATAAAATGGAATTAGAAATGAAGAAAAAATCACTGGAACTAAATATTCAAATAAAAAAGGCATACTTGCAGAAACTTAATTCATGCATTAATTTTAACATTTTTAACTCAATTATTATTTTATAAAAATGAATTTAACTATTTATTATAATAAATTTAACGCTAGGCACTTTATAAACCAACAGCGGTATGAAATAAACTAAAATTATTTAAATCAATTATGGCTTGCTAATCTACTGAAATAATTATTTATTAAATCACGTCTCACATGTCCTCCTATAAAGTTTTCTGGGCCGTTATCTACTGGAGCAACTGGAATATTTGCATCCCGGATGAGCTGCTGTAACTCATGTGGAAAATGAGGCTCCTGTTCACCCATATTTCTGGCTATATTATGAAGAATTCCAGTTGCAGCAATAATGGTCAAGGTAGTTTTTAATTTAAATCTAGACGCGTAAGCTAAAATTAGAAACCTTCTTTTCCAAATCCCAAACAACTTTTCAAGAGTTCCCCTTGTACGTATGTGGGATTCATTGTATAACTGTTCATGTTCTTGGAAGAGATTAAGAAGAGGTGTATGAAGATATTTCTTTAACCCATAAGAGCTATCACCTGTAATATAAAATATTCACTTGGATTGTATATTTTTTTAATAACATAGTTTCTTCTAGCGTTAAATGAACCCTAGAAATTACAATGTGCGAATTTATAACCTATACAGGGTGGTGTCTCTTTAGTACTTCAAAATATCCTTGTTGGGAATTCTTGAGTACAGATCACGATAATTGACTAAATATTTTGTTGTCCAAAAATGCTTCTATGAAGAGTTATAGCCCGTCAAAGTTGCCGAAGAAAAATTAAGAAATCGGAATTAAATCAAAACGTGTTAATTTCTTGACGAAAATCCATTATAGTACAGAAAAATTTTAATTGAAGAGAGAAGAAAAAACAAACAAAGCTCTCCAGAAATAAAAAGGATTATGATTGGAAAGCTTTGTTTGCTTTTTTTCTTCTCTCTTCAAAACCTGTTAAGTCAGAGCAACTAGATTTGGTAGGAAGTTTTAGATCTAGTCTATGGTTAAGTTGATGGAATATGAAAAATAAATATAAATTGGAATGCCTTTTTAAGGGGGGGCGCATTACCACCTCCTGAACTTCTTTTTCTTAGAAGAAAATTAGGTACCAGTTATACGCTTGACAAGTAACGTGTGAAATAAGACTTTTGTATCTCTTGCATTAATCTCGTAAGAGGAGCCATTTCCGAGAAAAATGCAAGGTGGCGCAAAATCAAGTCCCTTATGGAATGTTGATATTATTTCGTTTGTAGTTGAGATTTGTCAGAGTTTTTTTATCAGTTGTAAAGTAGACACTTGGGAAATTCATTATGAATCGATATACGCCTCGAGAACGCGCTGAAATCGTAAAAATTTTTTATTTAAATAATTCGTCGATTATCTTAGCCCAAAGAGAATATCGGAGAAAATATGGTAGACGCCGTGTTCCATCTGCGAAGACATTTCGGCGGTTAGCTGCAAATTTTGAACAAACTGGGTCCACATCTGATAAACCACATATTGGCAGGTCTCGTTCAGCTCGTTCAAGGGAGAATATATTTATATTTGTGATGGAAAGGCCAAGAACATCAACAAGAAAAAGATCTACGCAATTAACCATTAGCAGACGTTCATTACAGCGAATTTGAGTGAAAGACTTACACTTGTTCCTCTACAAGATACAGGCAACCCATACAATTCTGCCTGTAGACCTTGAAAAACGATTTCATTATTGTAATGCTATGGTGAACCTTGAAAATGAAATTGATGAATTTTGGAGCAAAATCATAATGAGCGACGAAGCTCATTTTTGCCTGATGTAAATAAACAAAACCATCGCTTCTGGGGTAGCGAGAATCCACAAATTATTCACCAGCAACCGCTACATGAGCCAAAAGTTACCGTATGGTGTGGGGTTAGTGCTAGAAAAATAATCGGGCCTTATTTTTTTGAGGACGATCGAGGAAGAACCACTACGGTAAATAAAGATCGCTACAGAAGCATGCTGCTAAATTTTTTAGTTCCAGAAGAACTGGAAGAACTTCATCAGGAGGATATGTGGTATCAACAAGATGGTGCCACAGCACACACAGTCCGTGAGACAATGGTCATTTTGAATAGAATGTTTCCTGGGCGCCTCATATCCAAAAACGCCGATATCGCATATCCGCCAAGGTCTCCCGATTTAACTATGCCTGACTTTTGGTTATGGGGGTATCTCAAAGATAAGGTCGTTGCAAATCATCCTCAACCCTTGGAAGCACTACAAGGCAACATCCGGGAAGAAACTGGCAGAATACCACCTGAAATGCTAGAAAAAGTTATAAAAAATGCTCTAAAAAGATCTCATTTTTGCTTTAATTCTAGAGGTAGCCATTTGGTCGATATTATTTTTAGTGTGTAACAGAAGACATTTTTAGGATTTAAATAAATATTTTTGATTCATAATATGATTGTTTGTAGTAAAGAACTGCATTAAAATTATGCATTTTTGAAGTAATTATGAAAACACTAACATCCTAAGATGGCGGTTTTTCAATCAATTAATTATTTTGACTTTGATATTCTCAATTGTAATTTAGTGGTTAAGTAAAAATTTATTGTAAAATTTTATATTTTAATGATAGTCTGAATTAGCTGACATTCACTTGGTTTATGGTGAATGCCCCTGTAATTGTCTTGCATCTGCAAGAGAGTATGCGGACAAATTTTCCAATCGGCATCTCCTGACCTCACGCCACTTGACTATTGTCTATGGGGTTGTACAGGGAGCGGCAGAATAGACTTTACAATTTAAAATTGCTCTAAAATCAATATGCATTTTTTAAGCGTGCGATGTTTCTATCCATTAAATAAAGCATGCTTTGGAGTTTTTTTGACAGGTGTCAAAATATTGGATCGGCAGAATTTACTCTATAATTTCAACTGGAAATAAATATTTTATTTGTGAAGTAACAAGATTTAACAAAGAATTTTACAAAGAGAATGCGAGTTATTCTTAAGAAAAAATTGTGTGGGTTAAATGGCCCCCTTCCATCTCCATACACTCTTCTAATCGATGAACAAAATTACTCATTACGGCTCGTAACACCGCGCCAGAAATTCCATGAATTTCGTCGCTAATCGCTTCCTTTAATTGTTCGATGTTTCGTGGCTATCGTCGAAATACCCGACTTTTGAGAAAACCCCACAAAAAATAATCGGGTACAGTCAAATCGGGTGATTTGGCGGGCCAGTTTATGTCACCACGGCGTGAGATTAGACGTAAAGGAAAAAGTTCTCTAGAGGCAGTTAAACTTACATCTTTTGATTTTTTTGCGTGTTTACTGATCGCGGACGATCTGAATGTTTAGAGTTGACAACGGATCCTCCAGTTTACCATTTTCTGACCCAACACATGACGGAACATTTCTCACGTCAAAAGTTCTAAAATCACGTTGCACTTGAATAATACTATTATTTTTTATAAAATTTTCAACACAAAAAATTCGTTAGTCTACACGCCAGTCATTCATTTTGACACCTGTCAAAGAAACTCCAAAGCATGCTTTATTTAATGGATAGAAACATCACACGCTTAAAAAATGTATATTGATTTTAGAGCAATTTTAAATTGTAAAGTCTATTCTGCCGCTCCCTGTATAAAGACTAAGGTGTATGAAACTCCTATAGGCACGAGAACAACTATGGGCATGTATTCTTCAAGCTTTTGAGGAAGTTTGTCAAGATATAGAAGTATCGTTTCAGTTGAGATGATCTCTCATTTGTCGCATTAATTTGTGTATACAATAGACTGCGGCGGTCATTTTGAACACCTTTTATAAATTTTTTTTCGTCTTACATTTTTTGTTCCTGTTTTTTAATTACTTTAACATTTAAAATAAAATTATGATTATTCACTTGATTGTTTGTTTTTTCTAAAACATCTGCAGTTACAATATCAAAGGCAAAATAATTATTTGATTTAAAAATCACTCACTTAGGATTTTAGTGTTTTCATAATTATCTCACAAATGCGTAACTTAAATGCAATTCTCCTTACCTTACTATTTTTCTCTGAAATGGCTCCTCCTACGAGAGTAATGCAAGAGATAAAAGAGGCTTATTTTCGTGATACTTGTTAAGCGTGCAACTGCTACCTAATGTTTTTCTAAGAAAAAAAGTTCAGTTGTTTTTCTTTTGCAACTTTGACAGGCTATAACTCTTCAGGGAAACGTTTTTGGATAACAAAATATTTTGTCAATCATCATGATTTGTACTCAAGAATTCTCAACTCGGTTATTTTGAAGCATTAAACAGACACCCTGTATATAATAATAATAATAATAATAAGAGTCTTTATTTAGCCTGGCGGGGTGTCAGCTACAGTAGCTGTTATTAATCCCAACCAGGGTTCCACAAAATACAAATATAAGTTTTACATAGAAAAAATAATAGATAAGAATATGAAACAACAACATAAAGAGCAATAACACAAATGATTATAAACTGAAATGTGATTGTAAACTGAAATATAATTATAAACTGAAATAAGCTAACTATTTTGCAACATTAATTTAGTGAATCATCGAGCAGCATATTTTTAACTTTCTTTTTAAAGCTAGTGTGGGACATAGATTTAATATTTAGCGGAATTTTATTGTAAAAATGTATTCCGGCATAAGAGAAACATGACTTAAACAAAGTTGTTTTATGTTGTGGAATATGTAATAGATTGTGGGCCTGGCGTAGATTTCCACCATGCAGTTCTCCTCTGACTTTGATTTTTATGCGAAGGAATGTAGGCATATGACAATTTAAAATAGATTGCGTTAAGCACCACAAATGTAGAATCCACCTTTTTTTCATATTAAGTGTGTGGCATTCTTTGAATATTGGCGAGATGTGATCACGTCTATTAGCTAATGTGGCAAAGCGAACACATGAGTTCTGCATCTTTTGAAGTTTAAACAATACATGATTAGTTATGTTTAAATATGTTTAAATTTTAAATGTACAGTATAAATTTTGCAAGTTTACAACCTCTAATTTCTTTAAATGATTTTTCTAAAAAGTAAAATAAAAGTTGAAGTTAAACAATATTTCATGAACCAGCCGTAAAAAGATGATAGTGTAACGAAGTGATGTTTTCGTTACTAGTTCCTGTTAAATATAATATTATTCGATACACCCCGCATGGAATTAAGTTATTGTTCTGCGCATTTTTATATTATTATCACGTATAACCAGTTAATTATTTTGTTCTATAATCTAAACTGTCCTGTTATTATTAAGGTATTAAAATATACCTAATTAATAAACTAATAATTTATAAAGCACAAACAAATACACCGCGCTGATATCTGCCCTACTCGGCAACACCTACTAATGAGCGCGTATAGTACCGCTAAAATCAGTTTCTCCGGTACAGCCAGCGAATGTAGACGTGTCGACCAAGCGCTCCAACCGGTCAAAGTGCTGCCCTACGTCAGATCCCAGCCGTGACGCATTTATTCACTGCGCTGCTGTATTACGCTTATCCCTACCACTCCGCTATTTTATAGACGATTAATATTTCGAATCCGCGACAACTCAAGGGAGTAGAGAGCTGTCATCGAGATCAAGCAGACGTACCCATCGCAAAGTAAGTTAACCAGAGTCCGAAATTCAACAACAAAGTTCAGCAGTGACGCATTTATTCACTGCGTTGCTTATTTGCGTTCATCCCTACTACTCCGCTATTTTACAGAGCATTGATATTCCGAATCCGACACAGCTACCTTCAGTACCCGTCCACTGCTGTTTCGCATCAGACGTGCCTAAGTAAGCATTAGTAAGTAAGGTAACTAACTAGGTGGAAGTTGCAACTTGGCTATTGTAGGGTATTAATTCCTGCCTTTTTAGTTTATACCAGTACATCATCTGTTCCAGTAATCGTTTTGTTTTCTTTCCGCAGTTAGGCTAGCTATCCATCTGGGCTGGATAGGTACGTGAAGCAGTTCCTCCCCAGACAGTGTAGATGCGCATAGTGGAACCTGTGATAATAATTATTGTTTTCTTCCAGTCCACCGCTGTTCAACCTCCGTTTCTGTAACCAGTATTTTTCTAACTTCTTCTAACTATGTGAACATGTTTACTTTGTCCCCAAGACAACACACTTACTTCTATGCTAATAAAACCCGCCTGTTCAATCTACAATTGCCGAAATGGCAATTATATTTCCGCCTTGTCTCGTAAATAAGTTGCGCACGTAGTTTCCCCGAAGGGTGTCGAGTCCACACAAACAACCTCCTCGTACGTCCCTAGCACCTAGCCTTGACTCAGCGCGCTAGGTGTATTCAGTCTTAGTTTGTGTGTCGAGTCGACCTTACGCGTGCATAGTTAGTTCCTTTATTTCGACATGTGCAGAGTAGTGGAAAGCAATTATGACTAAACATAGTCGCAAACGGCGCCATACAAGTCACTCTCGGAGCCGCTCACCTAGTAATCGGCGATTGGAACAGCGATTAGCCGATATGCGGAGATAGTTAGATGAACTTAACAGGTGTAGGAAACGCTACCGGTTAGATACTTAGTGCAAATATCACGCCGAGTGTGATGTCGCCGCAAGATGACTGAATTGTCGCCTCGCCACTCTACGATTAGGAAATATTTTTGAACAAAGTTTTCTCATGAAAGTCTACTTTTTTTCTAGTTGTTCTATCACCTATCAAAATTAATGACGTTTAACCTGGACCACCCTGTATATAAATTACTTGTAAGATTTTCAATTATTCAATCTTGAAGAATAAGAGCCTTTGCTAAATTTCTTGGTACACTGTTCTATTTGCCCTGCAGTAAAGTATGGCTGGGTTTACACCAAGAAGTTTTAGCTTCAAAAATTTGTTGCCTTAAAAGAGCCTGCGGGTAATTTTAATGCAAAAAAGCAAATATTACCTAACCTTTGAAGGAGGACTTTGAATGGTGGTTAAAAAACATATTTAAAGCTAGTAATATGATCAAGAAAGACTGTTACCAGATAGAAATTTTCTCAGATGCGTCCAAAACAGGATAGGGGGATATAGTAATGGTGAAAGAATACATGCATGCATTTTATATTTTTTCTGGCCCAAATTACTAACATCCCGACATTATTCATTGCTTGTAACCTTTAAATCATTTTCCCCAACTCTTGGTATGAGCTGTATATTAATTTATTTGAGAAACAAAAAGTGCATGTCTATACCCTAATATCTGCTGCCATCTCGCACGAATATGCGTAAAGACATTTGCACCTGCAATCGCTCGACTTAAGGCCTTTTCGGAAACTTACTCTGGGTTACTTACTCGGTTGTTTGATGTCACGTGACAGTTTTAACCGACCACTAACACTTTTCTTGAAGTACACAAACGCATGTTTGTGTTCTCATTTCGTTTCTTAACCTCAAAGAAAAGTTGGTGCTTGTCAAGAACGTTATGAGCAATCGTTCTGTGTATGTGAGTAGTCGTCACGTATTTGAAAAATGTTATTTTAAAACTATGGACGCAAAAATGAAATTGATAATATTGGGGATAATAAGTCAACAATTTATTGAAGACGAACGGGATGATGAAACACCAATTTTATGGTATTTAACCCAAAGAAAACTCATAAGAAAACGTAATTGCGTAAAGAATTATGATTTAGTCTTACTAAAATATAATGTTACGGGTAAGTTTAAAGTTTCTGCGTTTCTGCTCATTATTAAATCAGTTTTACATTTTCATGATGTGTACACAAAACATTGGAGGCATTTATAATTATTATTATTAATGGCCATAGCTAATAAAATGTTTTAATTTTTAATCAATTAAATGAGAATATAAAACTGACCTGGCTAATTATTTTCCATATTATCGACATTATATTTTCATTTACTTTACAGAATTTAAAAGCCATTTTCGGTTGGAGAAAACCTCAGTCAATTTTTTACTAGAAAAAATAGGACCAAATATACCGGGTGTAAACGAATAGTGGGCCACCCCTGTAACTTCCACGTTTTTAAAGATATCAGGATAAAATTTTGTACGGTGAAATTAGGTCAGATTTCCAACTTTTTGAGACCTATCCGCCATATTTGTCACTTCCGGTTTCACCGGAAATGGCCCCAATAGTCTTTTCTAAATGGACCACCCTGTATGTTTTTACATTTTTGAAATAAAGATCACATTTTGGATACATTTATACTATTTTGAACAATTTATACAGGGTTGCAAGAAAAATAATTTGAATTTTAGTTGTCAATCTAGATGGCTGCGAATATGTTAAAATTATTTTTGTTCCAATGTAATTCATATAAAAACTCATTAATATCACACTTTTCAAAATAACTCTTTTTTTAAATATTATGATATGGCCCACCCGGATATTTAGAAAGCTCTATTTAGTAGGGGTTAAACGGTACCAAAAGTTCCGTAATGTGTAATCGTTACCGGCAGGAATAACAATTTTTCTTATGATATTTATGATTTATATCGAAGTTCAATTAAATTTTGAACAACCCTGTATATTTGTGTTAATATTTTATGATATGCAACAAGAATGAGCCAGAGATCCATCCAGGATTGGTACTCACATTCCTATTACAAGTCCTATATACATATATGCCAAATTCTTACTTAAATATGAACAAGTACGATGTCATACTACAAGGAGTTTGTGATGCAAATTATATATGTCTACATTATTGTTTTGCAGGTAAAAAATATACCTATCCAACTTCACAAATATTAAATAAATTTATTAAACTACAGGTTGTACTGGTAGTATACAGGGTGAGTCATTAGCGTGGGAAAGCTCGATTGTACCCAAACCGTTAATGTTACCGAAATGAACCATATGTTATTGCAAACGGGAGGCCAAAGCGCAGTTTGTAAAATTATTTAGCCCTATACAGGGTTCACCATTTTTGCAGAGCCGCCTTTAACTTAATTTTTTTAAATGGCACCCCATGTACATATTTACATATTTGAATTTGTCCTGTTTTAGGCTTTATAAATCCGTTCAGTTTTTGCAATTCGCTTTAGTCGTTCAGAAGTTATTTAATTTTTTCTAAACAAGAATGCGCTTGCAGACACTTTTTAAAAAAATCACAGGGCACTTGATTTTTGGGATATCGAGTTGGGACTTTGCCTGTGTCTAAACAACAGCCTGGGGTATCTTTTGGCGGCATCACCGTCTAATTGAAATGTGGTATCACCTTGCTGTGACACATTAATTTTGGGAAACTTTGAAGAGCCATAACTTAATTTTTTTAAATGGCATCCCCTGTATTTTATTATTGAGTCGTATTCAGAGTCTCATTTTACATATTTTTCGTCCCTTATGTTTTTTCCCAAAAGTTAATAGTTTGGGAGATAATTCGGATTTTCTGAGAAATGCACACAAATCTCATTGAAATTAACTTAGCGTGCCATGAGAAACAATGAATTCTGACATAAAAACGTGGAAGTTTTATTTATTGTACGTCACGTTTTAATTTTCCCGTGAAAATGAAATATTTGTTGAATGAAATGGTGAAAGTGAGCGGAACCCATTGCTGGCGTCCAGAATTTATGCACAGAGATATCCGGATAGGAGGCATCCAAGGGCAAAAGATTTTAGAAAAGTGCAGGAAAGGTTTGAAGGAACGGGCAGTGTCCAGTATGAGAGACATCTTCGGGGAAGATCAGCGACCGAGGGTGAAAATGAACATCTAGTTTTGCAAGGTATTGTAGAAAACCCACACACAAGTTCCCGGGCCTTAAGTCAAGAACTGCAGATTTCTCAAACCAGCGTCTCCAGAATAACCCGTAAAAATAAATTCCATCCGTACCATGTCCAGTTAGTGCAAGGTTTAAATGAAAATGATATGATTTCATCGAGAGGCAAAATTTTTGTTTATGGGCCCGAAATATGGAACAGCAAGAAAATGGTTTCTTTAATAACGTCTTGTTTACCGACGAAGCGACATTTAAGAAAAACGGTAAAGTCAACTCTCGAAACTTTCATTTTTATGATAACCAAAACCCCCATTTCATTCGAGCACTTGACCACCAACATCGATGGTTCTGAATGTTTGGGGGGGGGGTGTAGTGGGTCATAGAGTTGTTGGCCCGTATTTCTTTGACGGTCCACTAAATGGGCAAACTTACCTTAACTTTCTCCAAAACGATTTCCAAATGTACCTGGATGATTACCAGAAGACTATGGTTTCAGCATGATGGTGCCCCTCCACACAATAGTCAAATTGTTAGGGAATATTTAAATGAAGAATTTGAAGGACGTTGGATTGGCAGAGGAGGTCCAGTGTCATGGCCTGCGAGGTCACCTGACTTAACGAAACTCGATTTTTTTCTTTGGGGTTTTGTTCACGATCGGGTGTACGAAACTGAAGTCACTACCAGGGACAATATGCAGGAAAGAATTAGAGAGGTTTTCCGTAGCATTGATCATGCTACACTAGAAGCAGTGAATGACTCATTTATAAAAAGAATTGACGAATGTATTGCACAAGAGGGCCGTCAGTTTGAACAATTTTTATAATTGCAAGTTAAATGCTATCGCTATTGATTTGTTATACCTTAATAACTAATTTCTTAGTTTCTTGTTTGATCCGACATTTTGAGTTCCTCTTATTTTTACATAATAAGTTTTCGTCAAAATTAAAACATGACATACGATAAATGAAACTTTGATGTTAGTATGTTAGAATTCATCAGACGCTCTTGTTTTTCATGCCACGCCACGCAAGTTAATATCGATGAGATTTTAGTGCATTTTTCAGAAAATCCGAATTATCTCCCAAAGTAATCACTTTTGGGAAAAAACATAAGGGGTGGAAAAGATGTAAAAAGAGACTCTGAAAAGGACTAAATAATATAATACAGGGGGTGCCATTTGAAAAAATCAAGTTATGACACTTCAAAGTTTCCCAAAATTAATGTGTCACAGCAAGATGATGCGACAATACACACAGACAGTCTTACCGCCAAAAGATACCTCAGGCAGTTGTTTAGACATAGGCAAAGTTCCAACTTGATATCCCAAAAACCAAGTGCCCTGTGATTTTTTGAAAAACTGTCTGCAAACGCATTTTCTTTTAGAAAAAATTAAATAACGACTAAAGCGAATTGCAAAAACTAAACAGATTTATAAAGCCTAAAAAAGGGCAAATCCAAATATGTAAAGATATACTTAGAGTGTCATTAAAAAAAATTAAGTTAAAGGTGGCTCTGCAAAAATTGTGAACCCCGTATAGAGCAAAATAATTTTACAAACTGCGTTTTGGTCTCCCGTTTGCAATGACATATGGTTAATTTCGGTAACATTAACAGTGTAGGTACAATCGAGCTTTCCCACACTAATGACTCACCCTGTATATGCAATAATATACATGATGCACGTGTGTGCAAAATGTCTCCGTTGTTTAAAAATATCAATAATTTAATTGATTCTGACCACTATTTACTTGGTGATTCTGCATACCCAAATTCAATAAATTTAATTACGCCTTATAAAGATAATGGACAATTAACAGACGCAAAAAGAATTTAATTATTATCATTCATCCACACGAGTTTGCATCGAGCAGGCATTAGGACTTTTAAAAGGACGATTTCGAATATTGAAATTTGTAAACATGTACCTTACAGAGGTAGTAGTTGATATTATTGCTTGTTGCATTTTGCATAATATTTGCCTTCAAAATAATGACAATATTGATGTTGATGTAGAAGAAACCAGTGGAAACGTATGTAAAGAATTGCAGAAGACTTAAATTGTTCTTAAAGAGATTACATTTGTCATTATTTAACGAAGTAATTTTAGAACATAATATATTGTCATGTATTTTAAGCCTAAACCCCACTAATAAATTAATAAAATTAATAAAGAAATAAATTCAATTCAAACCAGGGTAATATGAGAATTCCTTCTGATAAAACTAGAACGAGAAACTTACGTATAGTATATTCATGAGATAAATACATGTTCAAAAAAGGATATAATATCTTAAAACCATTTGCTAAATCATCTGTAGGACACCTGTTGAGGCGAGAAAGGTCGACGAGCCTTATATAAACAAAGGGTCAGATACGCTAAAACAAACCAAAAATAAACAAATTAAAGACGTAAATGAAATAAATACATCAAGCAATATTTCTTTAAAATAATCAATTACTTGACAGCTGCCAGATGCATGTTTTAAACAGAGATTGAACGATTGTCAACTACAGTTAAACAAAAATGGACTTTATTTATGTGAATTAGATTAAAATGTGTGGACTTATCTTGAAATTTTTCTTTTTGTTCTTCGTAACAATTTAGTAGAAGTTTAATATTAGCGTGGGTCCAGTGGATTTTCTTATCAACTGTACAGTGTCAACTCTAGTTTTGCCCCCCCCTTCTATTTCCTTATTTGTGAAGATATTTTAGAATTTTAAAATGTAGCGTTATCAGACATTTTCCGAATTTTTCAAATATAATATTCAAAATTACCTAGCACCAATACATACAGGGTGGTGAAAAAAAGTTGTTTTTTTTTTAATGGAATACCCTGTATATTTCTCGACAGGTTTGTAGTACTTTTTGAGCTGATTTCAAAAATGTATAACTCCCTTGAGTTTAGATCAAATCGGTCGAGATATTCAAGGATAAACATGAGAAATATCTGTTTTCACACTTCGAGGTGGTTTGGCATTCTGACTTAATTGTTGATTTTTCGCTGTAGGTAGGTAGGTAGTGGTACAGTGTGGTAGTGTATTTTCATCGTTCAACGAGTGTTTAAATTATGGGAGACAATAAAGAAAATAAACGTACAGCTAATTTTACTGCAATAGAAGAATCTACTTTAATCGGTCTTGTGTGAAAATATAGAGATATAATATGCAAAAAAACCGACTCTGAAAATTGTCGACAAAAGAAAAGGTGTAAGTAACCGAAGAGTTTAATGCTATTTGTGCAGGTACACACCGAACAAGCGACATTCTGTTAAATAAGTACCGTAATTTAAAAAAGAGGGTAAAGAAAAAATTTGCAGATGAGAAATGCTATACCCAAGGCACTGGTGGTCCACAGAAAAAAATCAAAATAACTAATACCGATGGGGAATTAAAAGATACTCTTGGATCTCAAATAACTGGTCAACAACAACAAGCGAATTTGATGATGACAGAGTGATATGTAAGTACATTTTAAGGTAACATATTTCTAACTTATGAATATTACATACTTATTATATTGCTTTTATTTTCTGTGCAGTAATTGTCGAGGCAGAAAAAGGGCGTAGAATAAATACGTTTAATTCAGTACCAGAAGTTGCCTCGGAAGTTGCTAAGGATATAAATCAAAAAGATAATGAATCTTTAATGGTTACCACAAAATTACCGACAAGTAGTAAGTAAAATCTTCAAAAAATATGTAATGCACATTTCATAAATTTACATTTTAGAATACTAAAGCCTGATTTTTTTATTCCATCGAGTTCAACAGGTATAAGAGACTGGTCATTTTATAATCAGACGACGCCTACGCCTAAGGCTATATATTGAATACTGAAGGTAATATATAAGTAAAATACTTTAAAAAAAT
Source organism: Rhagium mordax (assembly GCA_963680705.1). Lineage (NCBI taxonomy): Eukaryota > Metazoa > Arthropoda > Insecta > Coleoptera > Cerambycidae > Rhagium > Rhagium mordax. Next base: position 46,035,868 of record OY796656.1, read on the forward strand.
GATTAAATTATAGGTAGGTATATATTTTATACAATTTTATGTTTGTTATTGTACATTCTGATCCTGAACCGGAAATTTCCAAAGTTACAAAAATGGTCGAAACGGATGAACCTATAACGGTTACGACAAAAGCAACGGCTACTGGAAAGTAATAGTATTATTATGGAATTTTCTCAACTCGTGCTTAAATACCTACTTTACAACTCTAATATGTTATATTACTTAAAAATATAATATATATTTCATAACTTAACATTTTAGATTTAATTAAATTAGTTGTTTTCATGTTACCAAAAGAAATATATGTTATTTTGTTGTATGGACTCCACTAGGAATGACAATGACACAAAAGGTGAATGTTTATTGATATGATATCTTGTGTACATTATAGGAAATGAATAAGAAATTAAAATAAGTTGAATAAAAAATTGGAATTATATTTATTTTATAATAGAATAAAAATCCGATAATAGTAAATAAATAATAGAAATCACTTGAATAATGAAATCAAAATAGGTTAATGGATAGGACTACAAAATTATAAATTTGTGAATGTTTTTGACAGTTAATAAATAACAGCGAGGTATAAAATTATCCCTGCGAAGGACAAAATTATTCCTCTAGTGGTCAGTTGTTGCTACTAACTTTCGAGACATACAATGTTACTGTGAGAGATAGCGACTTTATACTAAAGTACCAAAGGGCAGTCGACCTCTAGCCCTGGTGGACTAAACTAGGTATTAATAATAAATAGGATTATAGGAAACAGCTATTCAACGGACTAAAGTCCCGGGATTTGCAGGTATAATGCAGCGCAAGCCGGGACTTTAGTCCGTTGAATAGCTGTTTCCTATAATCCTATTTATTAGTTAATAAATAATTATTGTATTATAGTATTAAATTTAAATATATACAAGATTTGTTATATGGTGTTAAATGAAGAGAACATGATGCTTATTTAGTATGTAGTATGTAGTTTTGTTGTATATAAGTGTTCAATATAGAAGATACAGAACAATTTTTGAAGTTTCACACATGAAGTGAAAGATATATTAAAAGGAGATAGTAAAAGGTTATTAAAGTAAATATAATGTATCAAAAATTGTTCAGTGTTTATTAAGGATACGATATAGAGTTTATAAATTGTAATATAAACAATGTTAAAAATGTTATATATAAAATTATCAGTTGACATTTAAAATTTTGAATATCGAATGTAAGCAGACAAGAGGCATATCAAAAGGAAGCTTAGAAAACAAGGATTTAGAACGTAATATTAGAAAGAAGGTTTAACTTACCAGAAAGTAAAAATTTGAGAAAGAAAATATTTGTCAAACCAAATTAATTAAAATCAAAAAAGCTTTGGACGACTTTACGTCAGAAAAGTCAGAAAATAATAATGGATTCCGTTTTTTAAAGAGTCGCTTTCCAACCGTTGAAGGGTCACATCGTTCCTGCGGTTGAGGTTGAACATAACCTGAAATAAAATAATAATTTATAATAAAGAAATAAAAGCAGTAAATGATAATAGAATACAAGATATTCAATAAATAAATTAAATAAATAATATTAGAAGAAAGTCAAGAATATAATACCAAAGTTGACTAGACCAAATTATAAGAAGGAAAATAAAGTTGACGTGTCCAAATAAGAAGTTTTCAAAAGAATAACCTGGTTAACTGAGGTAATATTGCAATATCAATAATAAAGGGTACCCGGTCAAAGAGTCCATCCTTCGTAAATAATTTATAGTAATTTACATTTAATAGATCAATAATTGTATCCTTTTCGGATTGTTCCAGTATAAATTTATATAAATTTGAAATCAAGTGAATTTTATTATTTAGTTATAAAATTTTGAAAATATAATTTTAAAGTGTGATATTTGAACCTGCTCCTAAGAAAGAGTTATACAATAGATATAATAAAATAAAATTTTGATATAGATATAATATCTGGCGCCCAAAAAAAGATAAATAAATAAAATTTAATTTTAAATTAAACAAAATATAAAATTTGATATCATAACATTATTCATAAGATTACTAAAATCATAACATTATATACCTTTCTCAAGAAGATTATCTACAATCTGGGAATTTTTACAGTGACCGAAATAGATTTATACAGGGTATGTACAAAAAGTATGTCAATCACTTAACCAGTCTGTTGTTAAGTGATTGACATACTTTCGTAAAGTAAAAGAAAATATTACTGTAACCTAATTTACCCTTTTTTTAAATTTCGGTGCACTAAAACGTATATAGAAGGACAATAGTTTAAAATGAAAAGAGATTATGCCTAACACGGTCGGTTGAAGCGCGTTGTAGGAATCGCGAACAATCAAACTGCGCTACCGGGTTTGAACCCCGGCTCCGGCACTGGCATAATCGAATTGATTGTTTGTGTCCGAATTTTTTATGTGTGATGTTCATGCGTTTGAGATACCAACAGGGACTGTTATTGTTGCACAGTATGAGTGAATTTAAACTTGTGCATGCGTGTTCATCGTACTTATTTCTTATAGAATAAAATAGACACTTTATATGACAGGTAAATAATGTTTACACTCTTTCTATTTGAAATTGAAATACCTAAAAACTTGGGCAAAAAACTCCGCCAAACGAATTTAATAGAAAATGCTGGATCATATGCTATGTCAATGAAAGTATCAGGAAGTATCGTTTTATGTATGCCGGTTACTCATATGGTCGACTGGCAATATAGATACGGGTAAATGATACCCTATTAAATTCGTTTGGCGGCGTTTTTTGCTCAAGTTTTTAGGTGTTTCAATTTGAAATAGAAAGAGTATACCTGTAGAGAGAAAAAGGGTTAAGATTAATTGGAATCTTTGCATCATACGCCAGTGTAAAAAATGTTAGTAAAGCGACAGAAAGAGGTTTACGACGTTTCAAGGAATCATCTGATACACGTAAAAACTATCTGGACTCATCATCACAGAATTTATTTGATCGACTTGACGGTAAGTAAATTTTAACATACTTTTTATTTAATTTTTTTTTTATTAGCTTTGACGATATAAGTGTCTATATTGTTTAAATGTTCATAAATTGTTTCTCTTCTTTTTCTTTTTTGGGATTTATTACCACATTCCTATCCAAAAAAATTCGATTTATCTAAAAAATATTCAAATTAACCAGTTTAAAACTGGGAAATAACCTCTACGCCTTTGACGTAATGTCAGAGGATCAGTTATAGGGTGTTTTTTGACAACTAATAGGAATTAAATTAATACAAAAATACTGCGCTGACGTTTCGGAAACTATATCCGTTTACGTTTTCAAAGTTTAGGCTTTAGATTTTTATGTAACGTATAGAATAACACGGCATAAAATAAAAATTTGAATATTTTTTAGGTAAATCGAATTTTTTTGGATAGGAATCTCAAGGAATGTGGTAATAAATCCCAAAAAAGAAAAAGAAGAGAAATGATATAAGTATCTTTTTCAAACGTTCATAATTTTCCTCAAGGACACAAAATCAAGTCAAATGGTACAGAAATTGTTATGCTTCGTTTACTGTTACAACTCAAACATCAAGCGTATTGAAAATCGGTTCCTGCAAAAAGCATCTACTCAAGATGAAAATACTTTCGAGGTTCACGAGTCAAAACAACGCTTATAAAGGAGTGCTATTGGTGTGATGAATGTAGACATGTGTATAATTTGTCAAAAAAGGAAGAAATAAAAAAATACACAGGAAGAAAAATTAAATCAAGTTCAATCACAAAGTATGACGGATCAAATTCGTAAAATTGCGGTCAAGAATAGCATTATAAATTGCCGACTAAGCACTAGAGATCCTATTGCTGCAGATATAATATACCACCTTTCATGTTTACAGAATCAGCTTTTCCAGATTAGAAAACATGAGAAATGCGATGAAAGCTCTTTGTACGACATAGCATTTCATAAGTTATTAAGACAAACAGATTCTGGGTTTGCAGAAGGTCACATATATAGTCTGAGGACACTTTGTGATGCATATAACAATATCTTGTCATCAATGGGTGTAGAAAATCCCTAGTATCCAGCAAAGTTGGTCCTCAAGCGTATTGTAGACCACTACGGAGATAAAATAGACAAAGTTTCTCAATTTCAAATAAATGAATCTACGCTAATATTCCCCAAAGTTTCTGCTGGTGTTGCAGTACAAGCATTTCGTCGAGCTTGTCAAGAAAAAAGTGAAGATGAAGTGGTTACCTCATTGTCGGCTGAAGAGATCGGATACCAAGACCAACTGTTTACCAGAATGTTTTATCATGTTGCCGAAAAGATAAAGAGCGATTTAAAATCTACCAAGGGGTTACAAAATATTACAGAAATTACAAAAGAAGCTGTTATGCGGGTTGTGCCAGATAGTTTAAAGTTATTGCTGAGACTGGTTCTAAACGAAAGTAGTAAGAATACGTTAGAAATAGAAAATAGGGTGTTAAATATAGGCCAAGATGTGGTATATGCTTATAATCAAAGAAAACTGACACCTAAACACGTGGGTATTGAATTAGCAATCCATCAAGCAACCAGATCATAGATGCTTGTGGAACAAGTGCATGCTGCGGGAGACTGTGTCAGCTACGAAACTATAATGCGCATCGATACAACACTAGCTAACCACGTACTGAGATTTCGGGATAACAACAAAGTGTATATTCCAGAAATTTTCCATGCTAAAAAATTTGTTCATTTTGCAACTGACAACATCGATATTATTGAAGAGACAATTGATGGGAAAGGGACATTTCATGCTACGCAAATAGTCGCTTTTCAACGTGGACCTCCTATGAATATAGATGGCACTGTCACTTTGCAACGCGCCAAAGTTTTTCACGATATACCACGTGAAATTCTAGAAGTGCAACAAGGACCTGTGATATCAAATCCACCCATACAAACCCTACCAAATGTTAACAAATCGATATTTTCTGAAGTTCAACAAAGGAATCCTCTACATTGTCGTGATTTAAGTCATCTGAACAAATTATACCATCATGGACAGACGCAAATAAAGTATCATCTGAAAAATCACATGAAATAACAACAGTTGGTTATACTCCGATACTCCCACAACCTGCCCATGAGACAGATACCTTACTAACAGTATTGAAGCGCTGTCAAGATATATCGAAGGCTGTTGGTCAAAAGCACACGGTTATAACGTGATGAGGCCCTGTACTATAAACTAAAACAAATACAGTGGCATTCTGATTCCTTTAATAAAGTTATTATTCGTTTAGGAGGTTTCCACTTGGTGTTAAACTTCATGCGCGTAATTGGTCAACATTTCTCGAGTTCTGGCTTAGCCGATGTTTGTATTGAAACAGGTGTTTATGGTGAAACGACTGCTCTGAATATTATTGAAGGTAAACAGTATCATCGTTGTGTACGAGCTATAAAATTAACTTGCGATACTTTGTGGAGAGCTTTATTCAGCAAAATGAAACAATGGGCGAATGAAACGAACAAAGTTCCTAGCGAATATTTAGCTCTGATTATAATAATAAATAAATTTATTGATCAATTTTGATATAAACTACATTCAATAATAATAATAACTAGAGTAAAAGTAAGTACATATTAGTAGCTCTTTGCTATATCTTAATATATTATTATTACAATATACTTGACTTAACTTAAACATTTTATTGGAAAATATAATTATATACTGTATAATATTTTTTTCTTATTATTATTATTTTATTTGATTTTTTTTTTCCTAAAGTACACCTAGATGGAATTAACAATCTGTGTGTGTACTAGTATTACTGTAATTTATAATATTATATTTACTAATAGAATGACGATAAATGTTTAAATGTTATTTGTGGCATTTCATAAATTATTTCTTTCCTTTTCTTTTTTGGGATTTATTACCACATTCCTCGAGATTCCTATCCAAAAAATTCGATTTATCTAAAAAATATTCAAATTAACCAGATTAAAACTGGGAAATAACCTCTACGCCTTTGACGTAATGTCAGAGGATCAGTTAGAGGGTGTTTTTTGACAACTAATAGGAATTAAATTAATACAAAAATACTGTATAAATACTGTGTTGTGCTTATGAGTAAATATAAGGACAGATTTTGTATATAAAAGTTGTATATTAAAAACATTAAATTCATTGAATAGCAATTCTGTAGAGTATTGTTTATTTTTACCTAATATGATTTTTAATATATATTTCTGTGATACACTTAGAGGTTCTAGATTTGTAGAATAAGCACTTCCCCATATTATTATTTCATATCTAAGAATTGATTCGACTAAAGCGTGATACAGTGTCTTCAGTGTATTAAAAGGTAGTATCTTTTTTAGATGATAGAATTTCCAAACTAATTTATGCATTTTACAGTTTAACTGTTGAATGTGATCTGTCCATTTTAAATTTTGATCTATCACTATTCCCAGGTATTTAATAGCTTTTGTTTGCTTTAATGTCAGATTGCATTTACAATTAAGATTTTGTTTATTTACACAGGAATATGTGTGTAACTGTAGTGATTGAAAACTAGGTACATTTCTATCATAAATACTAAAACACATAAATTTTGTTTTGTCTAAGTTAACAGTTAGTAAATTTTCAGATAACCATTGTTGCAGTTTTGAAAACTCTATCACTGCTTTATTTTTTACATTTTCCCAAGAGTTATCGTCAATCAAGAGAACAGTATCATCTGCATATGCAACCACTTTGCCATTAATTTGAATATGAAGTAATTCATTTATATAAATATTAAAGTGTTGGTCCTAGGGCCGTCCCTTGAGGAATACCACATTTAATTTCTTTTGAGTTGCTTCTACTCTCACCAATTTTTACATGCTGTTCTCTATTCTGAAGGTAACTGCTGAACAAATCATTGGCTATACCTTTTACACCATATTCATGAAGTTGGTCTCTTAATAATTCGTGAGACACCATATCAAAAGCCTTAGCCAAATCTAGAAATATTGCTATTTGTTTTTTATTATTGTCCACCGATTCATATAGAGTTTTCACTACCTCATACATACCATCCTCTGTGCTCATACCTTCTTTAAAACCGTATTGATTTTCGGAAAGTATTTTGTTATAATTTAAATGTTCTATTAACCGTTTTTTCATACATTTTTCTAATATCTTTGCAATGTTATTTATTACCGAGATAGGCCTGTAGTTATTTACTAATGTTTTATCACCTGTTTTGTATATTGGTGTCACAACTGAAACTTTTAGCAAGTTTGGGAAGATGCCTTTTTCAAAACATAAGTTAAATATGTAACATAGGGGTTTGGCTATGATTGAGACTAGAGATTTTAATATTTTTGATGTTATTTTGTCTTCTCCCGGAGAAGCTTTATTTTTTAAACTGTTTATATATTTTTTTATTTCATCTTCAGTAATTGGTCTTAGAAATATATTATTACAATTTATTTTTCTTTTTTTTAATAACTTTTGTACTTTTATTTTTTGTGCCATATTTTCTCCAACATTTATAAAAAAATCATTAAAAATGTCACTAACGTTTTTGTTATCTGTTACATTTATTCCGTTATGTTTTATTACTATTTGTTTATTGGATGTTCTTGTTATGTGCCCACTGAGAATTAAATTAATAACAGCCACATCATGGTGGGGGGGTGTACTAGACCCCCATACAAAAAATTTAAACCAAAAGTACAGAAGACTTCAGTTATGGGGATTTTAAGAAAAATTTTATTTAATTTTTGTCACGTGAGTCGCCTTTTAGAAATTGTTTACGTTTCAGGGCCGGTTGCACAGACTTCCCATAAATCCAATACTTTGTTAAGTTACACTTATCTTTGGGTGCAGCTTATTTTTTATTCTTGTTGCACCAGTGTGCTGGAAGTGTTCCTTACAAAAGTAACACAAAACTGTTTAAGAACTTCTGGAGCAGCCTTTGTGACTCACTTCTCATTGTTGATTTTGCTTACTCTGTCAATTGTCTTTCATCGAAAAGTGGGGTTATTCCGGTTAATTTTTCAGTTTCAAATATATTGAAGACTTCAAAATATAAAATATATTTGGTGCATTTGACTATGCCCCTTCAAGGGAAAGAAAAACGTATTCGCTCCGCGAATTATACAACTGAAGAAAAGAATATGTTGTTAAATTTAGTTTTTAAATACAAAAATATTATCGAGTCCAAAAAGACTGATGCTGTGACATGGCGCGAAAAAGAGGAGACGTGGCGAAAAATTACAGATGCTTTTAATACACATTCTCGCACAGGAATATACAGAAACACACCTTCGCTTAAGAAAGCCTACGACAATATTAAAAAATATACGAGAAAAGAGGCTGCTGATGAAAAAGCTTCGATAATCTGCACAGGGGGCGGGAAATGTGAAGTTAAAAAGGACCCGAATATGGAGTTAGCTTTAGAAATAATAAATAAAAAAACTGTACATGGATTGGAAAATGTATATGATAGTGATCAACAAAAATCCGATATGACTACTGTACCAATACTTTCCGACATCAGTGAGAGTTATGACAAAGAGAATATGCAGGATGATGTACTTGTGCAGGAAGTTGATGACCAAGATTTGCCTATAATTTTTGAAGTCGTTGAGGTAAGTTGGAAATCGTAGCACACGTTAAAGCCGAAGCGTATTGATGATAAATTTTACTATTGTTTTAAGGATAATGAAAACTTTGGAGTGGACTGGGGCAACTATAAGCCCTATGATTTAAAAAAACCTGTGAATCCGAAATTACTCCCTAAAGCAACGATTAATGAAGAAATACCGAAGAAAGCTTCCACGTCAGAGTCGATGCCTGCCAAAGATAGCGCACCAAGTTGTTCACGTTGGACTAGTAGAAATAGGCCTATTGCGTCTTCTTTGCCATCATCAGAATTATCTAAGAAATACAGCCAGCTAGCCGATTTAAAAATTGAAATAACACAGTTGGAGCTGACAAAGCTTCAAAACGAATATAAAAATAAAAAAGAAAGAGACACTACTGAATGGGATTTAAGGAAAAAGTCTTTAGAACTGGAGATAAAAATAAAACAGACGTTTTTGGAAAAAATGGGATCTTCAGCCTTTAATCCATTTAATTTTCCCAGAATTTAGTACCCATCAAGATAAACTTTATTATAAAATATGTTGTTTTAGTTTTTTAATATTTATCTCTGTTACACAGAAGGAACTGAGCCTTTAAATTATAAAAATGCCTATATTTTTGTTAAAATACTATTTACAGAAATGTAACTTATTTGTAAATAAAGTTTTGTTTGATTATTTCAATTTCGAATGGTACTGCTTCACTGTTTTCAGTTTCAACACAATATTCTAGGTACGTATAAAGAAAGGTAAAATAAAACAGAATTTTGAGTAATAAAATTATAAATTATTTATTGCTGGTCACTTCATTCAAACATGTTATTTATTCTTGCCAAGGAAAAGATTGAGTTCGTTGATGAGCAAAATCTAAAATTAAAAATTTTCTAAAACTTTTTAACGAATACGTCAAAAAAAAATACTTTTTTATAAACTCCACCACACGATGAGGTCGTTCTTATCCCAAATTGGCAGCGGTTTTTAATCCGAACTACTACTTATTTATTTTTGCACATGCGTGCGCGTCTGATGGGAGTATACCTAACGTCTTCCGCAAGTTTTCAAATCTCAACGTAACTTGCTACCCCCATAATTTCCTTATTTTATAAGGTAATAAAAAAATAAAAAATTTCATCTTATTGCGTTTTTCACATACCATTTGAATATGTTATCAGATCATATCGATGTCAGAAAATATACAGTGGGTGCGAAAAAATGTGTTTTTTTTTAATGGAACACCCTATATGTTTTTACATATTTGGATTTGTCTATTTTTTCTGATTAATTTTTTTATTACCTTATAAATAAGGAAATTATGGGGGTAGCAAGTTACGTTGAACACCCCGTACATAAGTCATATTAGGTACTACAATACAATATTAGTAGAGTAGTATTACCGGACGTGGGACACCCCCCACCACTTTTGCGCCCCCCACCACTTTTTTCCTGGGGTGGGGGGCAATTAGAATAATTAGAGTGGGGTGGGGGGCAATTATGATAATTAGATTGGGGTGGGGGGCAATTAGGATAATTAGATTGGGGTGGGGGGCAATTAGAGAGGGGAGGAGGTAATTTGTAATTGCGTAATTAGTAATTAGTAATATGTAATTGTGTAATTGTGTAATTGTGTAATTGTGTAATTAGACTATTTGCGCATTAATTACACTAATGTAATTAGTCTGGAGGGGGGATAATTAAAACCCAATTGTCGCGAGAAATGAAAGTAATCGGATTATTGCGCTGAGAAATGAAAGTAATTGAATTATTGCGCTCTAATGTAATTGCGTAATTAGTAATTTGTAAATGTGTAATTAGACTATTTGCGCGTTAAGTAATCGGATTATTGCGCTGAGAAATGAAAGTAATTGAATTATTGCGCTCTAATGTAATTGCGTAATTAGTAATTTGTAAATGTGTAATTAGACTATTTGCGCGTTAAGTAATCGGATTATTGCGCTGAGAAATGAAAGTAATTGAATTATTGCGCTCTAATGTAATTGCGTAATTAGTAATTTGTAAATGTGTAATTAGACTATTTGCGCGTTAAGTAATCGGATTATTGCGCTGAGAAATGAAAGTAATTGAATTATTGCGCTCTAATGTAATTGCGTAATTAGTAATTTGTAAATGTGTAATTAGACTATTTGCGCGTTAAGTAATCGGATTATTGCGCTGAGAAATGAAAGTAATTGAATTATTGCGCTCTAATGTAATTGCGTAATTAGTAATTTGTAAATGTGTAATTATTGGATTATTGCGCTGAGAAATGAAAGTAATTGAATTATTGCGCTCTAATGTAATTGCGTAATTAGTAATTTGTAAATGTGTAATTAGACTATTTGCGCGTTAAGTAATCGGATTATTGCGCTGAGAAATGAAAGTAATTGAATTATTGCGCTCTAATGTAATTGCGTAATTAGTAATTTGTAAATGTGTAATTAGACTATTTGCGCGCTAATTACACTATTTTATATAGTCTGGAGGGGGTTAATTAAAAAACCCAATTTTTGCGAGAAATGAAAGTAATTGGATTATTGCAATTAAACTAGTATAATTGCAATATATCTAATTGAATTGATACAATTATATATTAATTAGTACATCAATTGGAGAAATGAAAGTTTATTACGCTGTAATTAGACTAGTATAATTGCAATGTAGGTAATTAGAGGGTTGTACGGTAATTAGATTGATTAGCAAGTAATTGCAGTGGTACACTTGTAATTTTTGTAGTTGCATTATAATTAGTGTACGTGTATTCCAAGTAGTGGGGGCGGTCAATCCTGTAGATATTTTTTCTTTTGTAAAAAGGGGCAACATTAAAGAAGACATTATAGCCAGTAAATATTGATCGCTATCAAATGAACAACCCTGCATTTGTTGGTAAATAGTTGATGCGACTTTCCTAGGAGATTAACGAAATAGATAAGAAATAGAAATTTATATCGGTTTGGTTTAACTACCCAGACCATTGCGCAAAACTGTATTTTATTTCCCATACCTGAAACATTAGAAATTTGCTTACACAAAAGCATATTTATTTACTGTCCAGAACAATATACAATGAAGGTAATTATTGTATCGTAATTAGACTGGATTGCTATTAGGTAATAAACCGTAGGATTTCGAGAAATAATTATGAAACCGATGCAATAAACTCATCCGTCTGCGTACTATTTGTTTTGGTTTGTTTTATACCTATATGGTGAAAGCTCGGCCTCTACGACCTTTAAATAGACAAAAGGCAACCCGCCTTTGTTGCACTGACGAGAAATTTTTCAGTCCTTTTAAAGCAATAATGTCACAGCTTAATGGACCCATTTGAAAGTTAAAATATAGCTATTAGATTCATGCTTTGTTTTGCTGTCAAGGGTCGATAAACATAAATGTTTTAAATAGTAAAACTATTCAAAAGCCATTTAAATACAAATACGCTTGGCAAAAATAACAAAAGAACACGGTCAAGATCTTTCAGCTTAAATAAACAATAATAAAATTTTCATTGATTTACAAATTTTAACATACAGGGTGCCCCGAATTGTACAGATCAAACACATGTTCTAAAAAAATATATATGGGGTGTTCCATTAAAAGACACACTTTCTATACTTTCCAATGTTGCTCTATAAAGAACTACTGATAATAATTGCAGGTAATTGATGTGTATATTGTTGCAATGTACGTACAGATTGACACATTAGATATAGAAATAAGTGTGAGATCATAATTAGAAGCATGAGTTACTCCTACTAAATAAAAGTCAAGTTCTATGATGAAAACGACAGACTTGTTAATGAAAAAGTTATTGGCGTTATAAATTTCGATGTATTAAAGAAACATTTAATCTAACAAATATGAACCATTCTTACTATAAAATATCAGGATGTTTTGTGGAGTACCTATTTAAGAATATTATTGAAAAAATATCAACAACAATATGACATATATAATATTCATTTTATTTTTTATTGTCATATTTATTACACCAACTATTTTATGTATATGTAGTAAACAATAGTTAATTTTTCATAAATGAAATACACATTAAAAGTTTACATTCAATTTATTTCCTATTTTTTATTACATAGCTAAAAATACCTTATTATAATTAGATTTCTGTAATTGCAATGTATACGCTTGTATACTAAAATATAAGGGCAGGTAGTTACACCATTCAACAAAGCATCAATGTTTGTTAACTGTATAATAAATAGGCGAAATAAATCCACAAAAATCACCTGTTAGTACAAGGCCCATAAAATATTTTTTCCTTTGTAAAAGGGACATTAAGGAAGACACTATAGTCAGTAAATATTGATTGTTATCAAATGGAATCCCTGTCTTTCGATCGACCTTTCCCACGAGATTGATTAGATAAGAAAGATACGTTAAGATACATTTATATCGGTATTTGTTTAACGATCCGATCATTTTTTTGCAAAACTTTATTTTCCCATAGCTTAATTAAAAAAAAAAAATGCCTCGTGATTATAATAGATCTACAAATCAGACGGTTTATTGGTAATAATTACAGATGAACTAACTAAAGATGATGGACAATAGGTCGGCAATACACAAAAAAAAAACACATTTATTTCCTGTCGCATAAATTCTCGAAACAAATAGTTAAAAGGCATGTCAAATTGCATGAAACATGACCATAAGAGAACAAAACCATTGAAAATAAGTGTTGTGAAGTTTATAGATTTGTTCGACAGACAATGGGTTTTGAATAAAGTGTACGTACGCCTCGGCTCATGTAAGACAACGAACGGTGGTACCTATCTGAAAATAAAATCAGTCGTCATTTCATGTATAACAAACGATAGTTGTCTCAATTTATTTACAAGCGTGTACCACAATTTCTAATTATGACAATTTCAGAATACGGGGACAAAGATTTTAGCGTTGAAGGCAACCAACATTCTATGCAAACTGTTTTACACAAGAAGGACTGTTTTAAAAACAACTCGAGCACATACCAACATATTATAACATTTTTGGAATCAACTAAAAATGGTCATTCAAAATATGCAAAAACATATAGGGCGTTCCATTAAAATGGTACACTTTCTAAAAATATATACGGGGTGTTCCATTAAAAAGGCATACTTTCTATACTTTCCGATGTTGATCACAATATAAAGAACTACCCTGCACATAAATTATAAAATTATGGACTCCATACATAAATGATATTTGATAATAATAGTCTATACTATTCTACGTGTCCTATGTATTATTTATTTACAGTGTCGTCATAATAGTAGAGTTATTGGATGTATTTGATCACATTAGAGGCATGTATTTTATGAATAGAACCAAATTTATTATAAGCTTGAGTTCGAGAAAAATCATATGAGAATATTCATTTAAGGAAATAACTGCAATTTACTGCAGTATTGTTTGAGTTTATTAAGTAAACTATTTATTAAATGATTTACAATTAATTTATTAGCTAAAATTATTTATTAAATTATTTGCAGTGCATCATCTAAAACTACGTATTAAAAATCATTTACAATTAATTTATATGTACATATGTCTAATCTGCTTCCTCATCGCATCCTATTAAGAGCTGATAATCTGACCAATGACTCTGGTCCGGTGATGGTTGGCCGTCTGGATCGTAGAACACCGTTTCCATTGACCATGCTGATGGTGATGTTGGTCTATCAGTGCTGCTGCCTGGGGAGTTATCTTGATCTTCCAGATCCTGACCTAAATCCTCATCTATCCAATACGATGAAGATGGCGGTGTTATAGGTCTGTCAATGCTACTATCTGGAGGGGCATCTTGGACTTCCTGGTCCTCACTTGGATCTTCATCTATAGAATACGATGGAGGTGATCGTTCCCACCAGCCACTATCTGGACCATCTCCAAAGTATGAAATTCCATTAGACATTGACCAGGTTAGTAACATTGAATCAGTGCTGGAGGAAATGCAGTTTTCTTGAGAAGTACCCATGATATCAATATTTGTAGAATTGACGAACAAGAGTAGTGTAGCGCATTATATAAAGCAAATTGACCCCCCCCACTCCAAAAGTGGTGCTTCCTACAAACAATATTTTACAGTAATGTCTTACAAATATCATAAAAGGAAAACACAAGATTGACCAGTAAAATCAATTGTCTCGCCATTTAGATTCCCGGTCGTGGAATTAGTTGCTAGAATGATTATTTGTTACAACACTGAAAATGAAGAAGTATTAGAAAGGGACTCATGATATAGTTGAGGCGATAAGAATTAACAAGCGCCTAGGTACGGGTTTCAACTTGTAGTAATTGTATTTGTATATATGAACCAAACTTTACGATGTGATAGAACTTTAGAAAATATGAAAAAAAAAAAGTTCCTGTAAACTTGGGCCAGGAAAACGCTTAGTTTCCGAACAAAACACAAAATACTAGGGTCATATTGATGTGGCATTCTGTGATGGAGGTAATTGGAGTGGTATAATGCAATTAAGTCATTCTGAACCGAGTATCTGGATATAGAAGGCAATGTGAAATATTATATTTATAGATTTGTGGTTTCGTGACATTTTACTGATACATATACTAAGTCGAAAACAACATGCAATTCCCACTTTACCGATAAAAAAAAATAGTCAATTAATGCTGCTAACAAGGTTTGGCAATATATTAGCGTATCAAAGGTAGATATTGATATAGTTTTAAAACTAAAAAAAAAATGGTTATCTTCATATGCAGTTAATGGTCATATTCTTTTATTACAAAATATTGAAATTATATGATTGCTGTGGCTCTCTACGGCCCTGAGATTTGAGATGAACATTAAACACAAATAATACAAGGTTTCGTAAATAACCCCTACTTTATTTTATCGATTTCAATTCAAACAAATCTAAATAATTATATACCTCTTTTAATCTGTTTTACTGAATAATGGGGATGGCTCTCTTCAACCGTCTGTAAAACTATTTAATGAAACCTAGTTAAAAATTCAGTTCCATAAAGAAGCTACGATAATTATGACTTAGTTAATCACGATCCATTTTATTATATTTTTTATCAGTTTAAATACACTAATGTAAACAAACAACATTACTCGTCTGTCAAAATTTGATACCAAAAATACGTTTTTTTATTATTTATTCCCTAGTTCGTTGAAAAATATCAACCAATCTGACAAAGAAGCTAATGTAGATACATAAATAATGTTCTTTTATTTTTATTACCATATTTATTACATCAAATATTGTATGTATTATGTAGTTATGATGGTATATTTTATATTATAAGGTTAAATAAATAAAATACACATTAAAAGATTACATTAATTTTATTTCCTATTTTTTTATTACACAACTAAAAACAACCATAGTATAATTAAAACAGTTTTATTTTAAATACACAATTACATTTAGCGGCTCGCTAGTGTGAACGTGTACGACGTGATTGATGTAATTAAATTGCATTACCCAATTTATTGTGGATTACAGCAATAATGGTATAATTTCCTCATCTTTGAAGTTGATGGTGATATATCAACATTGTTATTGGATGCCACATTTACATCGTTTACCTTACAATAGCAGCAAAACATTTTTCGAGGTATTGGACCGTCATTAGCATCAAAACTGCCTTCATGATCGTTAAGGTAATGTTCTGTACAGTATTGATATTTTATTATATCGACATCGTTCTGAAGATGTGTAGGTAGCTTATCCCATACTAATGCAATTTCATGTGAAATTTTATATATGAATAAATATCTTGTACCAATATCTGTTTTTTATTTTAAGTAAAAACTTTTGATGAAACTGTACATTTTACAGCTAATAATATATATTTAAATCATAAAATGGTGCTGTATTTTGTATTATAAGGATAAATAAATGAAATACACATTAAAAGATTACATTCGGGAAACGCACCTCGATCGAGTCTCGTCCTTTGTACCGTTGTGCGTTCAATCCGATTCTCACCCGTAACGAGGACACTTTATCGAGTGCGGCTGCCCGTTCATTTCCCGTCCCGTGTTCCTAGCCGGGTGGCGCGCACTGTAGAATTTGTTAAAGTTCTTTGTGCCCAAATTCATATCTCATAAAGAAAATCCGCATTTAAGGATAAAATAAGGTTAACGTAAGGATAAAAATTAAGGATAAAAAGGATGGATAAGAAATAAGGATACAAATTAAGAATAATAAGATTTTTCGATTGTGTAATCGTACCCATGTGTGGAAATATCACCCCAAACGAGGTTTTTTTTTTGGTGTCGATGATCTTTGAACGAGTTTTTTTTTTTTTTTTTTTTTTTTGGTTTCGATGATCTTTGACCAATGCGTCTGCGAATTTTCTCGCATTTTTTTTTTCCTTATACGGTTGAATAAGGTGTGCATAGTTAGTTACAAGTCTCATTATTATTTGGTTTTTCTGATGCGGCTAACTTTGCTAAACAACTTGTCTTATGGTTAATGTCAGGACAAGAAGAATAAATACGGATAATGTAAGGGCAAAAAAGAATAAAATAAGGATAAATTTAAGGACAATAAGAATAATATGAGGATAATATACGGAAGACCTATTACTTTTTAGTTATTTGATGCCATATAGTGGAGGATAAACATGTATTATAAATGTCATGTTTGCAACAAAACATTCCATTGGGCCAGTAGTCGAAGTAGACATGCAATTGTTCATAGAAACATCTCTTTCCAGTGTGATTTGTGTGATAAAACATTTAATAGAAAAGATAATTTAATTACTCATGCGCAAAGAGTACATCGCGTCGATGAGTTGCATATTTCATCCAATAGTATGAAGGCGACCTGCAAAAACATTAATTTGCCACTTAAAACGACTGATGAGGAAGATCAAAGGGAAAATTACAATAATAAAGTGTCTAATGTATCCTCACCTAGAGAAAAATATTTATCTATTACAAGAAATAAAACACAAACAAATGGAGAGTTGAAAAAATTTGCTGCACCGTCTGTAGCACCTCGAAAGACACCATCAATCGAAGAACATGTTACAAAACCTTTGGAGAAGATGAAAAATGAAGAAGTATTAGACTGGGACTTTGAAACTAACCCACGAGATATAGTTGAGGCGATAAGAATTAACATGCGCCTAGGCGTAGATTTTCAAATATATATAAACACTTTACGACACATGGGCATTATTGAATAAAATATTTTATTGTCATATTTTAGTGTTGTATCAAAACAAAACAAAAAATACCATACTGTTAATGAATGCCTCCACTACAGTTGACGCATGAGGATGGACTTTGGGTAGTCAGCAGCGCAAGCCTTGCCAGCAGCGTAGTTCAACAAGTGTTTGACAGTCGAAATTGACAGTTCAATGTCTGGAGGTTATTAATACTTTTATTAATCTTTTTTTTTTTAAAGCAAAAAGTGATTAATTGTTAAATTTCAAACGTTATGCACTGAAAACTCAAATTAAATATTTAAATCGAAAAACATGTAAATTTCAATTCAGGTTATCCTTTAAAGTAAACAAATATTCAGCCAAGATGTAATGATGCATAATAATGAGCGCTGAGTCATATTCAGCCAAGATGTAATGATGCATAATAATGAGAATTAGACTGGAAATTCTCTTTTCAAAAATATATGCGAAGAGACTCTTAAATTTACTAAAAGATGTGCTTTATTACATTTTTGGAAGTAAAAGAAATTATATGCAAGGTCCCTATTGTCACTGTCTAGAAAATATATTATTGTATCATTATGAATAATTAAGGATAATTAAAATATGTCACTGTCTAAAAAATATATTATTGTATTATTATGAATAATTAAGGATAATTAAAATATAATTAAGGATAATTAAGGATAATTAAGGATAATTAAGGATAATTAAGGATAATTAAGGATAATTAAGGATAATTAAGGATAATTAAGGATAATTAAGGATAATTAAGGATAATTAAGGATAATTAAGGATAATTAAGGATAATAATTAAGGATAATTAAGGATAATTAAGGATAATTAAGGATAATAATTAAGGATAATTAAGGATAATTAAGGATAATTAAGGATAATTAAGGATAATTAAGGATAATTAAGGATAATTAAGGATAATTAAGGATAATTAAGGGTAATTAAGGATAATTAAGGATAATAATTAAGGATAATTAAGGATAATTAAGGGTAATAATTAAGGATAATTAAGGATAATTAAGGGTAATTAAGGGTAATTAAGGATAATTGAGGATAATTAAAATTTAATAAAGATTCAAATGGATTCTTTGTGGACTCTCTAAAGAATGCAACTCGTGGGTTGTAAAGAACGCAACTCGTGGGTTGATAGAGCTTCTCTTGTTTAAAATTGCCACTGTCTAGAAAATATATTATTGTATCATTACATGGTTATGTCATATGAAATATTTTTTTTATGTATAATAAATAAATAATAAAACGAATGTACTCAATTAATATTTGTCTAATTTATTTCCCTAATGTTAAAATGTAAACAAAATAAAAATATTTTTAAGTTTATTATATATACTACAATTTCTTTAGACATGGGTATAAAACTTGCTGTTATGTATTTTAGATACCTAGTTAAAAACAAAGTTCTTTATTACATATTTTTATGATTTAAATATCTATTATTAGCTGTAAAATGTACAGTTTCATCAAAAGTTTTTACTTAAAATAAAAAACAGATATTGGTACAAGATATTTATTCATATATAAAATACATTTTTGTTAAATATTTATATTAAAGTGCTCCTTCGTAATCGGGAAGTAGATCGAGAAGTTCATCACTTACAAGTCCAGACAGATGTTCTTTTAATAGATCATGCAGCTCCAATTGGTTCATCGAAGTACAAAATTTATCTAGCGTAATATAGTGCCAGATATAAAGATCACAATATTTTATTCCCATTTTATTCAGATAGGTACGGCGATTTTCATCAAGTGGATTAGTATATAGTTGCAGGCTTTGACTCAAAATAAAACGGAGCGAATCAATTGCTTCTGCAATAAGATGTGGAGAGCTTTCTTTTTCTATTAAGTCAACCTCATCATCGCCGATATATTTATTATAGAGTACCTCATCAGTTATAAACTTGGAAACATATTGCTTTAATTGTTCATGAAGACCACATTTTACCATTGAATCACAAAAGTTATTCAGCGTAATATAATCACTAATATAAAGTTCACAATAATTTATGCCCAGACTATATTTGTCTTTATGTAGTTCACCACCTAAGCTACATTTTAATGAAGTAAGCAGCATTTCGACAGCTTCTTTTAGCGATGTTGGTACTGATGAGTCACACATGATGTTTTTACGTATTTTTTTTTTTTTTATTTAGTATAAACAGATACTTTCTACGTTGAACAATTCTAATTATGCACTTGAGCAGTAAAATTGACGAGCAAACTGCTAGGTAGTAAAACAAGACTTCAAGTGTGACATCTGAAGGAGAAAACGAGGTAGTTTAGTAAATTACTTTGATAGTTTTGGTGACTTACCCCCACCTATAGAATTAGTTACATATTTCAATAACGATTCAAGGAGGGGCAACCAAATATTCTATAACTACAAACGTGTACAGAATTTTAACACAGTGTGGTGTGGACATTTGTGTTTA
This sequence comes from Rhagium mordax, assembly GCA_963680705.1. Lineage (NCBI taxonomy): Eukaryota > Metazoa > Arthropoda > Insecta > Coleoptera > Cerambycidae > Rhagium > Rhagium mordax. Next base: position 46,056,068 of record OY796656.1, read on the forward strand.
AAGTTTCTCTCTACAAAAGAAATATAAAACGCCATGGAGCTGAAAACTATAACCCCAGCAATGGATCGAGAGGATATCAAGCGAATGGGCCACTCACTAATTGCATTCTCCCGTTTGCGTAGTCTATTGAAGATGAGCAAACAACAACTTGCTGATATGCCCAAAGAAGTGATGATTGGGTTGGCTTCACATGAAATTGCATTAGTATGGGATAAGCTACCTACACATCTTCAGAACGATGTCGATATAATAAAATATCAATACTGTACAGAACATTACCTTAACGATCATGAAGGCAGTTTTGATGCTAATGACGGTCCAATACCTCGAAAAATGTTTTGCTGCTATTGTAAGGTAAACGATGTAAATGTGGCATCCAATAACAATGTTGATATATCACCATCAACTTCAAAGAAGAGGAAATTATACCATTATTGCTGTAATCCACAATAAATTGGGTAATGCAATTTAATTACATCAATCATGTCGTACACGTTCACACTAGCGAGCCGCTAAATGTAATTGTGTATTTAAAATAAAACTGTTTTAATTATACCATGGTTGTTTTTAGTTGTGTAATAAAAAAATAGGAAATAAAATTAATGTAATCTTTTAATGTGTATTTCATTTATTTAACCTTATAATATAATATAAAATATACCATCATAACTACATAATACATACAATATTTGATGTAATAAATTTGGTAATAAAAATAAAAGAACATTATTTATGTATCTACATTAGCTTCTTTGTCAGATTGGTTGATATTTTTCAACGAACTAGGGAATAAATAATAAAAAAACGTATTTTTGGTATCAAATTTTGACAGACGAGTAATGTTGTTTGTTTACATTAGTGTATTTAAACTGATAAAAAATATAATAAAATGGATCGTGATTAACTAAGTCATAATTATCGTAGCTTCTTTATGGAACTGAATTTTTAACTAGGTTTCATTAAATAGTTTTACAGACGGTTGAAGAGAGCCATCCCCATTATTCAGTAAAACAGATTAAAAGAGGCATATAATTATTTAGATTTGTTTGAATTGAAATCGATAAAATAAAGTAGGGGTTATTTACGAAACCTTGTATTATTTGTGTTTAATGTTCATCTCAAATCTCAGGGCCGTAGAGAGCCACAGCAATCATATAATTTCAATATTTTGTAATAAAAGAATATGACCATTAACTGCATATGAAGATAACCATTTTTTTTTTTAGTTTTAAAACTATATCAATATCTACCTTTGATACGCTAATATATTGCCAAACCTTGTTAGCAGCATTAATTGACTATTTTTTTTTATCGGTAAAGTGGGAATTGCATGTTGTTTTCGACTTAGTATATGTATCAGTAAAATGTCACGAAACCACAAATCTATAAATATAATATTTCACATTGCCTTCTATATCCAGATACTCGGTTCAGAATGACTTAATTGCATTATACCACTCCAATTACCTCCATCACAGAATGCCACATCAATATGACCCTAGTATTTTGTGTTTTGTTCGGAAACTAAGCGTTTTCCTGGCCCAAGTTTACAGGAACTTTTTTTTTTTCATATTTTCTAAAGTTCTATCACATCGTAAAGTTTGGTTCATATATACAAATACAATTACTACAAGTTGAAACCCGTACCTAGGCGCTTGTTAATTCTTATCGCCTCAACTATATCATGAGTCCCATTCTAATACTTCTTCATTTTCAGTGTTGTAACAAATAATCATTCTAGCAACTAATTCCACGACCGGGAATCTAAATGGCGAGACAATTGATTTTACTGGTCAATCTTGTGTTTTCCTTTTATGATATTTGTAAGACATTACTGTAAAATATTGTTTGTAGGAAGCACCACTTTTGGAGTGGGGGGGGTCAATTTGCTTTATATAATGCGCTACACTACTCTTGTTCGTCAATTCTACAAATATTGATATCATGGGTACTTCTCAAGAAAACTGCATTTCCTCCAGCACTGATTCAATGTTACTAACCTGGTCAATGTCTAATGGAATTTCATACTTTGGAGATGGTCCAGATAGTGGCTGGTGGGAACGATCACCTCCATCGTATTCTATAGATGAAGATCCAAGTGAGGACCAGGAAGTCCAAGATGCCCCTCCAGATAGTAGCATTGACAGACCTATAACACCGCCATCTTCATCGTATTGGATAGATGAGGATTTAGGTCAGGATCTGGAAGATCAAGATAACTCCCCAGGCAGCAGCACTGATAGACCAACATCACCATCAGCATGGTCAATGGAAACGGTGTTCTACGATCCAGACGGCCAACCATCACCGGACCAGAGTCATTGGTCAGATTATCAGCTCTTAATAGGATGCGATGAGGAAGCAGATTAGACATATGTACATATAAATTAATTGTAAATGATTTTTAATACGTAGTTTTAGATGATGCACTGCAAATAATTTAATAAATAATTTTAGCTAATAAATTAATTGTAAATCATTTAATAAATAGTTTACTTAATAAACTCAAACAATACTGCAGTAAATTGCAGTTATTTCCTTAAATGAATATTCTCATATGATTTTTCTCGAACTCAAGCTTATAATAAATTTGGTTCTATTCATAAAATACATGCCTCTAATGTGATCAAATACATCCAATAACTCTACTATTATGACGACACTGTAAATAAATAATACATAGGACACGTAGAATAGTATAGACTATTATTATCAAATATCATTTATGTATGGAGTCCATAATTTTATAATTTATGTGCAGGGTAGTTCTTTATATTGTGATCAACATCGGAAAGTATAGAAAGTATGCCTTTTTAATGGAACACCCCGTATATATTTTTAGAAAGTGTACCATTTTAATGGAACGCCCTATATGTTTTTGCATATTTTGAATGACCATTTTTAGTTGATTCCAAAAATGTTATAATATGTTGGTATGTGCTCGAGTTGTTTTTAAAACAGTCCTTCTTGTGTAAAACAGTTTGCATAGAATGTTGGTTGCCTTCAACGCTAAAATCTTTGTCCCCGTATTCTGAAATTGTCATAATTAGAAATTGTGGTACACGCTTGTAAATAAATTGAGACAACTATCGTTTGTTATACATGAAATGACGACTGATTTTATTTTCAGATAGGTACCACCGTTCGTTGTCTTACATGAGCCGAGGCGTACGTACACTTTATTCAAAACCCATTGTCTGTCGAACAAATCTATAAACTTCACAACACTTATTTTCAATGGTTTTGTTCTCTTATGGTCATGTTTCATGCAATTTGACATGCCTTTTAACTATTTGTTTCGAGAATTTATGCGACAGGAAATAAATGTGTTTTTTTTTTTGTGTATTGCCGACCTATTGTCCATCATCTTTAGTTAGTTCATCTGTAATTATTACCAATAAACCGTCTGATTTGTAGATCTATTATAATCACGAGGCATTTTTTTTTTTTAATTAAGCTATGGGAAAATAAAGTTTTGCAAAAAAATGATCGGATCGTTAAACAAATACCGATATAAATGTATCTTAACGTATCTTTCTTATCTAATCAATCTCGTGGGAAAGGTCGATCGAAAGACAGGGATTCCATTTGATAACAATCAATATTTACTGACTATAGTGTCTTCCTTAATGTCCCTTTTACAAAGGAAAAAATATTTTATGGGCCTTGTACTAACAGGTGATTTTTGTGGATTTATTTCGCCTATTTATTATACAGTTAACAAACATTGATGCTTTGTTGAATGGTGTAACTACCTGCCCTTATATTTTAGTATACAAGCGTATACATTGCAATTACAGAAATCTAATTATAATAAGGTATTTTTAGCTATGTAATAAAAAATAGGAAATAAATTGAATGTAAACTTTTAATGTGTATTTCATTTATGAAAAATTAACTATTGTTTACTACATATACATAAAATAGTTGGTGTAATAAATATGACAATAAAAAATAAAATGAATATTATATATGTCATATTGTTGTTGATATTTTTTCAATAATATTCTTAAATAGGTACTCCACAAAACATCCTGATATTTTATAGTAAGAATGGTTCATATTTGTTAGATTAAATGTTTCTTTAATACATCGAAATTTATAACGCCAATAACTTTTTCATTAACAAGTCTGTCGTTTTCATCATAGAACTTGACTTTTATTTAGTAGGAGTAACTCATGCTTCTAATTATGATCTCACACTTATTTCTATATCTAATGTGTCAATCTGTACGTACATTGCAACAATATACACATCAATTACCTGCAATTATTATCAGTAGTTCTTTATAGAGCAACATTGGAAAGTATAGAAAGTGTGTCTTTTAATGGAACACCCCATATATATTTTTTTAGAACATGTGTTTGATCTGTACAATTCGGGGCACCCTGTATGTTAAAATTTGTAAATCAATGAAAATTTTATTATTGTTTATTTAAGCTGAAAGATCTTGACCGTGTCCTTTTGTTATTTTTGCCAAGCGTATTTGTATTTAAATGGCTTTTGAATAGTTTTACTATTTAAAACATTTATGTTTATCGACCCTTGACAGCAAAACAAAGCATGAATCTAATAGCTATATTTTAACTTTCAAATGGGTCCATTAAGCTGTGACATTATTGCTTTAAAAGGACTGAAAAATTTCTCGTCAGTGCAACAAAGGCGGGTTGCCTTTTGTCTATTTAAAGGTCGTAGAGGCCGAGCTTTCACCATATAGGTATAAAACAAACCAAAACAAATAGTACGCAGACGGATGAGTTTATTGCATCGGTTTCATAATTATTTCTCGAAATCCTACGGTTTATTACCTAATAGCAATCCAGTCTAATTACGATACAATAATTACCTTCATTGTATATTGTTCTGGACAGTAAATAAATATGCTTTTGTGTAAGCAAATTTCTAATGTTTCAGGTATGGGAAATAAAATACAGTTTTGCGCAATGGTCTGGGTAGTTAAACCAAACCGATATAAATTTCTATTTCTTATCTATTTCGTTAATCTCCTAGGAAAGTCGCATCAACTATTTACCAACAAATGCAGGGTTGTTCATTTGATAGCGATCAATATTTACTGGCTATAATGTCTTCTTTAATGTTGCCCCTTTTTACAAAAGAAAAAATATCTACAGGATTGACCGCCCCCACTACTTGGAATACACGTACACTAATTATAATGCAACTACAAAAATTACAAGTGTACCACTGCAATTACTTGCTAATCAATCTAATTACCGTACAACCCTCTAATTACCTACATTGCAATTATACTAGTCTAATTACAGCGTAATAAACTTTCATTTCTCCAATTGATGTACTAATTAATATATAATTGTATCAATTCAATTAGATATATTGCAATTATACTAGTTTAATTGCAATAATCCAATTACTTTCATTTCTCGCAACAATTGGGTTTTTAATTAACCCCCTCCAGACTATATAAAATAGTGTAATTAACGCGCAAATAGTCTAATTACACATTTACAAATTACTAATTACGCAATTACATTAGAGCGCAATAATTCAATTACTTTCATTTCTCAGCGCAATAATCCGATTACTTAACGCGCAAATAGTCTAATTACACATTTACAAATTACTAATTACGCAATTACATTAGAGCGCAATAATTCAATTACTTTCATTTCTCAGCGCAATAATCCAATAATTACACATTTACAAATTACTAATTACGCAATTACATTAGAGCGCAATAATTCAATTACTTTCATTTCTCAGCGCAATAATCCGATTACTTAACGCGCAAATAGTCTAATTACACATTTACAAATTACTAATTACGCAATTACATTAGAGCGCAATAATTCAATTACTTTCATTTCTCAGCGCAATAATCCGATTACTTAACGCGCAAATAGTCTAATTACACATTTACAAATTACTAATTACGCAATTACATTAGAGCGCAATAATTCAATTACTTTACACATTTACAAATTACTAATTACGCAATTACATTAGAGCGCAATAATTCAATTACTTTCATTTCTCAGCGCAATAATCCGATTACTTAACGCGCAAATAGTCTAATTACACATTTACAAATTACTAATTACGCAATTACATTAGAGCGCAATAATTCAATTACTTTCATTTCTCAGCGCAATAATCCGATTACTTTCATTTCTCGCGACAATTGGGTTTTAATTATCCCCCCTCCAGACTAATTACATTAGTGTAATTAATGCGCAAATAGTCTAATTACACAATTACACAATTACACAATTACATATTACTAATTACTAATTACGCAATTACAAATTACCTCCTCCCCTCTCTAATTGCCCCCCACCCCAATCTAATTATCCTAATTGCCCCCCACCCCAATCTAATTATCCTAATTGCCCCCCACCCCACTCTAATTATTCTAATTGCCCCCCACCCCAGGAAAAAAGTGGTGGGGGGCGCAAAAGTGGTGGGGGGTGTCCCACGTCCGGTAATACTACTCTACTAATATTTCATTTAAAATAAAGCATTCGTAGATAGGTATTTTGTTTTATGTTTTATAAATTGGCAAAATAATTCTGAATCAAATTATTTCTAGCTTGAGGCCCAAGCAACCGATTTGGATTTACGAATGGGACAACTGGTACATCTCCATTTCTCAAAAGAATTTGAAATTCATGTGCGTCAATTTCACCTGGTAATGGAGGCTCTTGTTCTTGCATTTTTCGAGCTATATTGTATAACACTCCTGTTGCAACTATTACCGTTAAAGCATTATCTAAATTCAGACGGCATCCGTATGCTAGTATGGGAAACCTTCTTTTCCATATACCAAACAGTTTTTCCACCGTCCCTCTAGTACGTATATGGGATTCATTATAAAGCTGGTCTGCTTCATTGTGTGGATTCTGCAGGGGAGTTAGTAGAAACTCTCTCATGGCATAAGCACTATCACCTGTTAAATAAAAAGAATAATTAATTTTAATGTTTTACAAAATATATTGATCTAAAATCTAATTAGAACACTATCCATAAGGTCTTTTTGGTTTACTTTCTTATTTAAGTATACAGTATACTTTCAAATATACCATTATACTCACCTAGAAGCAAGCAACCAGGATACTGATTGTTTTCAAATCGTCTCCTAACGTTTGAATTATTGAAAATGGTAGCATCATGTGCAGATCCAGGCCACCTTGCCACTAAGTCAATTATTTCCAATTTCGCATTGCCAATAACCTGTACATTCAAGGAAAAATAATTCTTTCGGTTCCGAAACACCTCAGCATCATTATGTCCTTAAACAAAATATACCACGACAGTTATAATGAATATTTATACAAGTATATAAACGCTACGCTTGCGCCCTTTATACTTATACTGGTAGTGTATTTAAAAAATATTTTACATACCTGGAGACTGTATTCGAATATGGGTGCCATCTACAGCTCCTATTACGTTGGGAAAAGATGCAATGTCAAAAAATTTATTTTTTGTCTCATTGATGGTTGCTTCATTTGAAGGAAATTTTATATATATCTGAGACAATCTTGCAATTGCTTGTGAGACTTTTTTGATAATTCTACACACTGTAGATTTATTCATTTTTCCAATGTCAGAAATAATAATCATATGACTATTGGAAGAAAAATACATCAGCGTAATTAGCAACTGGTTCATAGGTGCCACAAGATTATTCCTTGGAAAAAAGTTCAATTAATTGTAAAATATTTGTGGTAGGTAGGTGTAGGTACCTATATATGAACAAGTAACAAATTTTTATATACCTACCTATTATATGGACGTTCTATGTACCTTTCCAGCAGTGGTAGCATATGTAAAACAGTTTCTATCGTTAATCTAAAGCGACAGAAAAAAGCCCTATCATCATATGAGTGAAATAAATCAGGTCTATTAAAGACTTGTCGAGGAATACCATGATCCAATATTTCCAAAATTTCTAAATCATCATCTACTATATCAATGTCCATTTTTGCAGAAATACACAATAACTAGATAATATGTATAAATTGCCACAAAAAGTTTTATTTTTCGCGCAAATACTGAATTCTGAAGTGAATAGTTAAGTTTGGTTATATATAATCTTCTCCTTAAACACTTAAGTTGAACAAAATCTGCGGCTTAATTTGTGGAAGACTTATATTGTTTAAGGAATACTTAAAAGTATGGTGCAACACGTTAAGTTTACCTTATTGAATATAAGGTTCACCTTAAGGATAAGGAGAGACTGTGCAACTGGGCCTCAATCTTCTAGAACAAAATTTTGTTCTGATTTTTATTATAAAAGATAAACCAAATTTTGGGAATAGAGAGTTCCCGCCGAGCATTCATAACGTCAACGTCGGTTCTTCTCCAGAAACTAACTCGTCACCATCTCGCGTCGGCGTAGTAGTTCCGAAACCTCATACGTGTGTCATCTATCGCGAGTGTTTATCTTGTGCGTGTGTGTCCGCTGTGAAGTGTTTCTAATCTCGATCAAATACAACTCATACGTGTAATAACCATCGCGAGTGCTAATCTTGTGCGTGTGTGTTCGCTGTGAAGTGCTTCTTACAAACTCGTCACCATTAAGCGTCGGCGTAGTTTAGCTTTGAACATTCATACGTGTATCATCATCTCGAGTGCTTACCTTGTGCGTGCGTGTTCGCTGTGAAGTGTATACAACCTAATCCTACTTTAACTTATTCGTGTGTAAACCAGCGCGAGTGTGAAATGCTTATAACCTACAACTACACTGTATGTGTACGTCTGTGGTATCGACCATTTTACAAATATACTTACATTGTGCGTGTGCGCCTGCAGTTTAAATATTTTTTTAAATATACTTATCTTGTGCGTGTGCGACCGTAGTTACGAACCTTTCTACATATACCCGTATTGACCGTGTGTGTCCGTAGTTAGGAATTTTTCAACAAATACTCGTATTGGACGTGTGTGTCCGCTGCCGAGGATTTTTTCGAACTTTCAATAAATACTTCTGTGCATCTAGTGCGCGCTTCTTTAAACTAATACCTACGTCGTGTTAAACCCTAGTGAGTCTTCTGTAACGCTCAGGATTATCAAAGCGAGACGTAACCTTACTCCAAGAGGGTAAGAGAACTATTTATTGGCTATTGAACTAGAACATTGACATTGCCGCCTGGCATAAACTGTATCGCGATTGACTGACACTATTACATTGGCTACTTATAGATTCATAGAGCTTTTATTTTATTTTTACTTGTAGTGTGCAATATAATATTCATATTATTTTCATTTACTGTTGTACTTTTTCACTACTTGTGTTTTCATGTTAATATTGTTAATGACTTGTTGTATTAAACTGTTTATGTTGATGTGATGTGTAACTGAAGTAACCCGTCCAACTTTCAGGTGGCCAAGGCCAAATATACTAACATTAAACAGAGCTAGGAATTTATTCCAATATTTTTACTAGTCCAGTCATTAATGGTGAACCCTTCCGGTTACACCGGTTGCTATTCATATAAAGCTCAAGTGCCAGTGCTACTATCCTTTAAGTTCATCCTAGACCTTCATCATAAGGTAAGTGCAAGTGCTATAACTCCTTTGTTGATCAAAGCAACACACCCTGAGATCAAACACATCAAGTACGACCAGGGATCGAGATCTAGTTAACACGCTGCCACTGGCGCCCAACAACTTTTTTTTATTTATAAATTTGTGGTAGTCACTTAACTAACCCCAGCCAGTATCCAGGCACCTTCGGGGAATTTTTCCAAACATTTTCCAATCTCGTACCCCTAAGGAGTTGTCATGGCGAGCCCAACTAGGGGCCTTGCTGAATAGAGAGTTATTCAACGAATAAAAGCTACAACAAAAAGAGTTACTTGCACTTTTAAATTCAAAGACTAAAACTCGACGGTCAAACGTTACGGTGCGCATAGAACGTGTGCGTCAACCCGAAGAAGCGGTGCGTCGGCCGATTAGGAATGACTGATTCCACGTATCGACCAATCAGCGGTGACCAACTTTTTATGATCGACACTTCAACGAGCAGTTCCGAGTGTTCAACAATCACTTATCTAGACGATAATCAAACAAGGAACGTCGGCCACATCCACGGACCATCTCGTGTCAGCTGGGATGCTGATTATATTAACTTTATACAACCAACACATCCCAACACGGACAACATGGATCTATCTCGTATTTCTGTGTGCCCTCCGAGTCCAGGGATGACACCCATTGTTCCAGAACGTCTTATCGACCGGCTGGATACAGAACCAACACAAAATATCATGACGCAACATGTGCGTTTACTGGTGGAAGACGTCCCAAACGTCAACCCCGATCAAAATAATGCGGTACCAACACCGATAATACGTCCCCGAGCTCAGGAAGTACCCATCATGGATGCGCCTGTGCCGCAATTCGAAGCCTTTTTCCGGCAAATGGCCGAAACAATGGCAAATACGTTCAAGCAGCAAATGGCAAACGCTGCACAACCAGTTAACCGACATGACCGTCTATTAAGCGCCCCAACTTTTTCAGGACTGGACCACGAAGACCCAGAAGGGTTCATTCAACAAACAGAGGAGTATTTTGCTCGGCAAAATATAAGAGAAGATCGCGATAAGCTGGCAGTAATCTCGGATTTACTACGTGGCGCGGCTAAAAAATGGCACGAGCCCTACAAAAACATTTTACCCAGTTTTCGCGCCTTTGAGGAAAGGTTCCTGGAAAATTTCAATTCAGTATCGCGCATCACACGCGTAATGACGGTACTGTACGGTTCGAAGCAGATCAAGGATGAACCCGTAGGCGTGTTCATTACTAAAAAAGCCAATTTGTTCCAACGAGTCGACCCTTACAAGCCTGAGGTACTACAGCTAGAAGTCATATTGGATCAGCTGCTTCCAGATATTCGTTCGCGTCTGCGTGGGCACCAACTGCGCAGTCTGGACGAGTTAACAAGCATAGCCACACAGATTGAAGCTGACCTCAGCGAAGTGGATGTCACTAAGACAATCCGTTCATCAAAACCAGCGTCAGATCCCCCAGCGAGAAATATGGTATCCAATAGGAACACTACTGGACCCCCATCTCCGTGCAGGTATTGCACCGGAGAACAGTGGCATTTCTACAGGGACTGTCCCACAAGGCAGCAACGCTATTCCCAAGGGAATCAGCCAAATGCTAACAAAAATTACAATGTATCGGGAAACTTCGAGGGGGCCCGGGGAGCCACAGCCTCCTTACCTCCCCCAAACGGCCCGAACACAGCTCCCAGTCAGCACTAAACGAGTCTTCCCCCCTTGAGAGGGAGAACTCGGAACCAGTTGGATCCACACACCCTTTGCTCGGATCGCCAGCCACTAGGGAAACGCTCTACGTCGAACCTGCGATGATTCATCAATGCGGAATGGAGTCAGCAACCCAGCCACTGCCTAAGCAGTCTGTTGCATCCATCTACCCGTTGTTAGGATTGCCAGCTACTAGAGACACACTCTACGTCGGACCTGTGACGACTCCACAAGGCAGAATGGACTCAACATCAACAACCACTAGCTTGGAACCTATTGCTTTCACTCACCCGTTGTTTGGGTCACCAGCCAATGAAGACACACTCTACGTCGGACCAACGGCGATTCCACGATGCGGAATGGAGCCAGCAACCCAGCCACTGCCTAAGCAGTCTGTTGCATCCATTTACCCGTTGTTCGGAATACCCGCCACTAGAGAAACGCTTCAGATGGAACCTGCGATGATTCAACAATGCGGAGGGGAATACGCAACTAGGCCACTGCCTAGATTAACAATAAGTATTGCTGGCCATGAGTGTCAAGCACTCATCGACACCGGCGCTACTGGTAATATAATCCGATCAAGCCTAGTGAACATGGTCATCAATGACAGGGCTCAACCGACTATCACACTAGCCAACGGAAACAAAATATTATCTATAGGAGAAACGGAGCTAGCAGTAACAATACAAGGTGTTTCCACAACACATAAGTTTTTCGCACTACCCGATCTAAGCGAGGAGGTCATGCTTGGCGGCCCATTTTTACAGCAGGGAAATGTCATCATTGACTACGCTCGACAATGCATATACTTTGGACGACAACAACGACTGACCGCGTACTGGATTCAGGCTGTGCCAAAAACAAAAATACCGCAAGAACTACATCCCGAATTGGAGATCCCAGCCGAATACGCCAGTGAACTAAATCCATTATTTCACGAATTCGCAGATCTATTCGCGGAGGTTCCAACTCAAGCTACAACTATCACGACCACACATCGGATAGTTCTCAGGGACAACGCTCCCATCATAAATATTCGCCCATATCCGATGTCGCCGGAAAAGAAGCGCATCCTATACGACCAGGTGCAAGAGATGCTCCAGGCCGGAGTGGTTGTGCCTTCCACATCGGCATACTCATCGCCACCAGTTTTGATCGAACGGCCGGGGAAGAAGCCGCGCTTCTGTATCGACTTCCGTCGTTTGAATGAAATCACACTTGACGAATCTTCTGTCCTGCCAAAAATCCACGAGGCCTTAAAGAATCTGGGAGAGGCAAGGGTCTTCACGGTTTTGGACTTGCGAAGTGGTTACTGGCAAATACCGATGGATGAGGAGTCAAGAAAATACACCGCGTTTTCTACACCGGACGGAGCAGCTTACGAATTCAGAGTGATGCCTTTTGGACTCAAAACGGCACCATCAACATTTCAAAAGCTGATGACAAAAGATGTGCTCACTGGATACCTTCATCATTTTTACCAGGTGTACCTAGACGACATTCTGGTTTACAGCAACAATTTGGAGGAACATGTATGCCATCTAAAACTTGTGTTTGAGAGGCTAAGGATCCATACCTTACAAGTCTCGCCAGAGAAGTGCCAGATCGCGAAACCGGAACTGGACTACTTGGGACATCGTATAGTTAATTGGACAACCACGCCTCAAACAAAACACGTATTAGCCATTAAGGACTATCCGGCTCCAACAACAAAACGTCAACTCCAGTCATTTTTGGGACTGTGTAATTGGGTACGAGAGTACGTCCCAAATGTTGCACAGATTACACAGCCATTAACCCACTTACTGACTAAGGATACTCGTTTCATATGGACGCCCGAAACTGATGACGCTTTCGAGCAATTAAAGACAGCCATAGGACAACCGCTCTCCTTACACCGACCCGATTTTAAGAGAAGGTTCATACTCCAAACCGACGCCTCCATGCTAGGCCTTGCGAGTCTTATATCAAATTGGTGATCAAGGCGAGAAAAGGATCATCTCCTATTCGAGTTCGTCGTTAACGAAAGCTGAATCACGTTACCACGTAAATGAGCTTGAATGCCTCAGCGTGATGACCTACCTAAAAAAATATAATCTATACTTAATAGATCAGCCATTTACCATCATTACAGATAGCCGCGCGCTATTATGGCTCAGCCGGTTTAAGGACACCAAGGCTAAACTAACTCGGTGGGCCTTATTACTTCAAGAATATGCCTACACGGTAGAGCACTGCGCCGGTAAAGAAAATTTATTAGCTGACTATTTGAGTCGCCATCCACAAGATGACGAAATACGAGAACCACCCGATGAAGATCGGCTACTTATGCCCAAATTCACAACAACTCTGAAGGTGAATGCTGTAACTCACGCAGCCTTAATGCAAGATGTATCCCGTGCACAAGGGCGTTCACGGCAGATACGATCCAATCTTGACAGATGGGAGCGAATTCGAGATGCAGAGCAAGAACCCGAAGAGGAGGAAGAGCAAGCGTTCTACGCTCATTATCTGGTACAAGACGATCTATTATGGAGGACAACTAACGAGGGAAAACGCCTTGTAGTCTCCAGAAATGCCATAACAGAAGTCATCAACCACTACCATGTTCGTGAAGCAGCTGCTCATCCAGGCATAACAGAAACTCTCAGACAAATCAAGCGGGGTTATTATTGGAAGGGCATGGATAACCATGTCCGGAAACAACTCCGGGAATGCTTGGTCTGTAAGACTGTAAAGGGGAGGCAATTGCAGCCGCATGCCCCTTTCAGAGCAACATCGCCGCAATACGCATTTGAAGTGCTCAGTATCGACATTCTGGGGCCCTACCAGGAAACCAATCAACGAAAAAACCGTTATGTCATCATGGTGGAAGACATATTGACTCGGTGGACAGAAGCCTCTGTATACCCCGCAGTTAACGGACTAACGGTGGTCGGATTCTTGGAAAACTTAACAGCACGATATGGTACCCCCAGAAAGATTTTATCCGATAATGGTGGACATTTTAAAAGCAGAGAATATGTACTTTGGTGTGCCGAACAGGGAATCAGCATACAGTACGTAGCTGCTTACCATCAACGGGCAAATCCTGTTGAACGAAAAGTACAAGATCTAAAAAAGGTGATGAAAACCTTGCTATTAAATAAACCTCCCAACACTTGGGACTTGTACGTGGCACCGGCCCTAAAAGTGATTAGGAACCGGCAAAATGCCGCTACAAAACAGACACCAGCTTGCCTGATGTTTGGCTTCAAACCCCCAGCGCCTGGCGACTGGGATACACCAGCATACTTAGCCGAGCGCGAACGTCTAGCTGGAATCTCCCCACAGGATCGCCTGGAACAGGCTCGACGAACCCAAACAGGCTATCAAGAGCGATACGCCCCACGAGACAAAGCGACCCCAATTCAGTTTCAAGAACACGACCAAGTCATGGTAAAAAACCTTCGACCTCATAAAAACACTTTCGAGCCAGCGTGGCAAGGGCCACACCCAGTCGTTCGTAAAGTCTCTGATGAGATTTACACAGTGCAAAAGGGACGACATCGCACCGATGTACATGTGGACCACTTGAGACCTGCGCCAACGGTTCCAGAGAGGGATATTCATCGTGAGACTGAAACCAGCTCCCCAGACACATCGTCTGATGAGGATCTTCCGTTACCGGAACCTCCTCCAAGCCCAATTCCAAAATTGGCATCCCCTATTACAAGCCCAATTCCAACATTGGCATCCCCCATTACAAGCCCAATTCCAACATTGGCATCCCCCATTACCAGCCCAATTCCAAAATTGGCATCCCCCATTACAAGCCCAGTTCCAAAATTGGCATCCCCCATTACAAGCCCAATTTCAAAATTGGCATTACCCATTAGAAAACCTCGCCTAGACCGAGTAACAACACGACCTGGCTCAACCTCAGAGTCAGGAACCGTAGAGTCACAACCAGAGTTATTACGTCCACTACTAAGGGAAGTAGCAAGTTACATTAGTAGCTTCCTTTGTCTATAAAACTGCATACATCAGGTCTAGCGATAAGACGATAAGACGATGTTATAAATATATGTAAGACTGCCGTTGTACGACACTTGGCTAGATTACGTCTCATTGTATTTAATTAACGTTCTAATAAATTTTGATCCTTTTTTAAAAATTTGTTTTTTGGTCCAACGACGAAAACTGGCGCAGTCGGTAGGATTAGTGATAAAAGTTCTATCGAAGATTCTTTTTGGATTTCAATCCTTAAATCGCTAAATCAAACCAACGAGGAAAAAAGAAAAATTTACAAGTTCAGTCGAACGAGAAGACAAATTAAATCTGAGGTAATCTACAAGTCATTTAATTGCTAAATTACAATCGCTGTAATTATCGGGCAATAGAGCCAAGTAATTAAAAACCCAGATCATCGTGATCAACCACAGAAGAGGGAAATTCTCCAAAAATCTAGAATCGCCTAGACTCTTCGAGGGAAACTTAGAATAAGGTAGATTTAAGAAGAAAACGAAGACAAGAAGAAAGTTAAGTGATAAGTGACAAGTGAAAAGTGTCCGTGATTCTCATACAGGATTACAGTTTAACACAAATTAGGATACATCTTTCAATGAAGCCATCTATACTCTACATGCTGTAAGCGACGTTTATTTTATTAACTCTTTGTAACATTTTATTATTATTCTTACGATTTTATTATTGTACATTTTATTCTATCACATTTAAACTGGACGAACTCTTGAATAATTTTCAAAGTCTAAATATTTCAAAGTCAAAGAAATCTTCAGACATGACAGAAATTAACTACGGATTATTAAGGTATCAAGCCGATAATATCCCAACCTTTGACGGTAACCCTAAGTTGCTGCAAAGATTTATCTCAGCGTCTGAAAACTTACTAAGAGCTTTTCAAGATATTCAAAATCCAAATGCCCCTATTAATATCTGTTTATTAGATACTATCTATTCAAAATTAAGTAATCGAGCAGCCGATCTAATTTGCTCACGTTCCGAAATTAATAATTGGCAATTAATTAAAGAACTATTAATAAACACCTTTTCTGACCAAAGAAGTATAGATTGTTTAATACAGGATATGTTATCTTTAAAAATTAATAAAAACGAAAATCCTATTGCCTATGAGACTCCAGGATACTCGTAGCCTCTTATTTTCAAAATTAAATGCAACAGATGAGGACAGACAGACGAAACTTATGAAAATACAACATTACGACTCGTTCGCTTTAAAGACCTATATAAATAACTTACCTTACAATATTCAACTAGTGATCAGATTAAAAGAACCCATATCTCTTGAACAAGCCATGAGCTTTGTACAGGAAGAAGAAAACTTTCAACAATTTAAATTTCGATCAAATTTTAATGTTAATGTCAATAGACCTCCTCAAAAACAAAATTCAGTTAATAATTCGTCAATGACCAATCCATCGACAAGTTTTCAAACATATCCGCGTAATCCAAATTATTATAACCCACCTCAAACATCTTATCAACCAAATTTTTCAAATAATAATACTCAAAACTTTCCCCGACAACCAATATCAATCACACCTAAACCTAATTTTAATCAAAGATTCCCTACTAATAAACAAGTATTCGGTAAACCAATAAACGTTTGGAGACCCGGAAACATGCAAGACACGTACAAACCAACACCAATGAGTGTTACCACAAGAAATACTACAGTACCAAATAATTTCCAAAATAACAAAACAAATCAATTGTTTAATCAAGAGGTATCAGAAAACATAACGTACGAAAACCCAATCGAGCAACAAGCGACGGAAAACAACTCCGAGAACATACAAAATGATTATACAGCTAATCATTTACAATTCGATAATTATAATTATTATCCATTATGTTCCTATAACAACGATCAAACAAATTCTGATATTGATTATACTGCTAATCAATCTAACACCGATTCATACATTATTCAAAATGCATTCGATAACTCTAACTCAACTTACAATGTCGAACAACAATCACAACAACCGGATTTTTACGAGACTTACATGACACAAAATACGACATAATACATTTAAACAATTACTCTCCCGAATTACCTTTCATAATAATTCCCGAAATTCAAGCCAAATTCTTAATAGATACAGGTAGCACGCGAAGTTTTATAAAGCCAAATTTAGCTTATACATTTTTCTCAAACTCGATAAAAAATGAATTATTTCAAGTATCAACTGCCCACGCAACATCCTTTCATGACGAAATTATTAATATCCCTTTATTCCCTAGTTTTAAAACAACAGGAAATCATAAATTCTACTTATTCGACTTTTCTGAAAAATTTAATGGACTAATAGGATTAGACCTCTTATCTCAAATTAAAGCAAATATAGATTTACAAAAATTCCAATTAATAACACCCAACGCTGTATTACCAATTTATTCAACCTTCCAAAACGACTCTAACGTAAGTCAACCACAAAAATTCAAACCTTATCATATTATAATCCCCGGAAGAACACAACAAGTAATTAAAATTCCAACTATACAAAATAAAGGTGTAGGAATACTAAATTACGTTAAAATATCAAATACAGAAATACCCCGATCGTTAGTTAAAATCCAAAATAATTTCTCTATAACAACTATATTAAACTTAAGCGAAAGAGAAATTAAACTAACAATTTCAAAACCTTTTAATGTTGAACTAATTGATGAAACTGAAGTATACTTTTTCAAAGAATCGATGCCAACGGAAAATACTGAATATTCACAAGACTATGACAACTTACTAAAACAAAATCAAAAAAACTTAAGACTAAGCCACTGTAATACCGAGGAATATCAAGCTATTCGAAATCTATGCTTTGAATACCGAGACATATTTCATCACGACGATGTCCCTTTATCATTCACTAATCAAATTAAACATGACATCAAACTCAAGAATGACTCCCCAATTTTCACTAAATCTTATAGATACCCTCATATACATAAAGCCGAAGTTGACTCTCAAGTACAAAAAATGTTAAGCTCTAACATAATCCAAAATTCGAATTCACCATGGTCCTCGCCCATCTGGATAGTGCCAAAAAAATTAGATGCATCCAATAAAAAGAAATGGCGTGTAGTTATCGATTACCGAAAACTAAACGAACAAACAATTGACGACAAATTCCCATTACCCAATATCACTGACATTTTAGACAAGCTAGGAAAGTGTAACTATTTTTCGACTCTCGATCTAGCCAACGGATTCCACCAAATAGAAATGAATCCTAATGATATTGCAAAAACAGCATTTTCCACTGACACCGGACATTTTGAGTTTAAACGTATGCCCTTCGGTCTAAAAAACGCGCCCTCGACTTTTCAAAGAGTTATGAATAATATACTTCGTGGCCTGCAGAATGAAATCTGTGCAGTTTACTTAGACGACATTATTATATTTTCTACATCCCTTCAGGAGCACATTCAAAGATTAAGATCAGTTTTCCAAAGAATACGCGAATCAAATTTTAAAATCCAACTTGACAAGTCGGAATTCCTCAAACGAGAAGTAGCATACCTAGGACACCTAATTACATCCGAAGGAGTAAAACCTAATCCCGATAAAATTTCAGCTATCAAAAATTATCCGATTCCTAAAACCCCTAAAGAAATAAAATCCTTCTTAGGACTTGCCGGTTATTACCGTAAATTCATAAGGGATTTCGCCAAAATATCCAAGCCTATGACATCATGTTTAAAGAAAGATTCTAAAGTTATCCATTCTCCAGAATTCGTGAAATCATTTAATCATTTAAAGAACTTATTAATAAATGCCCCCATTTTACAATACCCAGACTTCTCTCAGCCTTTTGTACTGACAACCGATGCTTCAAATGTAGCCATTGGATCGGTACTCTCGCAAGGAACTCCACCTAACGATAAACCAATATCCTATGCGTCTCGAACCCTTAACGAAACCGAACAAAGATACTCGGTAATTGAACGCGAGCTATTATCAATTGTCTGGAGCTGCAAAGTTCATAGACCATATCTATTTGGAAATAAATTCAAGATATATACGGACCACCGCCCGCTAATATGGCTCTTTAACCTAAAAGAACCCAATTCAAAATTAATAAGATGGCGTTTAAAGCTCGAAGAATACGATTTTGAAATTATCTATAAAAACGGCAAACAAAACACGAACGCTGACGCCTTATCGCGTATTCAACTAAACACAAACGAGACCGACTCAATAGCTAATAACCCAGGCGACGTAGATCAAGACGTGCTAGACTATTTGAGACAATTAGCTGAAAATCCGACTGAAATCACTAATTCGCAAACCCCTGACGAAACCCAAAATACTGAAACTCTTGTTAGTAACCAACCTACTAATAATCAACAAAAAATTAAAATAATCCAAGATATACAAATTAATGATACAAACGACACGGTTCACACAAGTAGTAACGAAACTAGAAATAACGGAATACCGATATTAGATGAAATAATTAATAATAAATTAAATCAAATCATAATTGACAAAAATGCCCATCCAGGTATTAAAATTAGTGAAACGAAATTCGATGACAAAACCATCAAAACGATAAAATTCCTTTAAATGACCCCCAATCTATAATTGAAGCCTTAAAAAATTATATCGATCCTGACAAACGGACATACATATATTTCCAGTGTAAAGAATTAATTCCATTAGTTACCCAAACGTATATGCAACATTTTAAACCATTAAAGTTATACCAATGCACTAAATTAGTTAATAACATCACCGGAAAAGACGAACAACTAATGTTTATTAAACACCAACATGAAGGAAAAACAAATCACCGAGGTATCGGCGAAACGTATGAAAAACTAAAAATTAATTACTATTGGAAAAACATGAAAAACGACATCACAAATTATATTAACCAATGCGATATTTGCCAAACAGCCAAATATTCCAGACAAAACCCTTACGTACCCCTAGTCCTAACCGAGACACCGAATAAACCCTTCCAAGTACTACATGCTGACCTTTTCTATTTTGACCATCAGACATTTTTAACCATCATAGATAAATTCACGAAACTAGGTCAGGCGTACCCATGTACAAAAGACGCAATATCAGTGCAAGAAAAATTAATTCAATATTTTTCAACCTATGGTATCCCCGACTCGATAGTGATAGATAACGGTACCGAATTTAAAAACGAGACAATACAAGAACTCTTAAAATTACAAAAAATCAAGGTTCATTTTACCACCCCAAAACATCACGAATCTAACTCTCCGATCGAACGATTTCATTCGACACTGATCGAACACCTAAGAATTCTAAAACAAACACATACAGATTTTACACCAACAATGTTAATGCCCTATGCAATCATCGCCTATAATAATACAATACACTCCTCTACAAAATATACTCCTTTTGAGCTAACCTTCGGACACACCAATCTCCGAGACCCTTTCGACTTAGTATCTACTACTTTTTACTCAGACTATATCTCAAACCATAAAGACAAACTAACAACATTATACCATGAAATATCAAAAAACCAAGAATCAGATAAAAAAAAAGATAATCAACAAAACGAAAAAGGCGATAAACAGTACCACTTTAAAATTAACCAAACAGTTTACAAAAAACTAAGTGAACGATTGAAAAGCAAAAATAAATTTAACGGTCCTTATAAATTAATCGAATTACTCGAACATAATAAGGCAAAAATAAAAAATACTAAAAATAACAAAACCGAAACTATACACCTAAAGGAATTAAAGAAACCCCATATCCTTTGCAAAATTAAACACTCTACATAATTCTATTGTCAGACCCACTGATTTATTGTCCGAAATACAATCAATAGAAAAATATTTAACCGATGTCAAACTACCTTTGGAACCCACCTTACATAAAATTTTGGGATTCGAAAACATTATAAATATCAAGAGTTATTCCAAAAATTATGAAATAATCTTTATACTCGAGATTCCATTAGTTGAACCTAACAACTATCAATATTATCAATTGTACCCTTTACCAATAAAACATAAGGAATCTTATCACATGATTCTGCCCAAAAATACGTATTTGGCAGTAAGTGACTATAATTTTATACTATCTAATGATAAATGTAAGGAAATACCAACAGAAGAATACATTTGTAATAATATGAACCCAGTAAAAATTAATGACAATGCACCTTGTGAAGTCAATTTGTTAAAATTTTCAAAAAATATAGACAATTGTTACCCAATACCGGTTAACATTGACAAACTTCAAATTCAAAAAATAATAAACGAAAAATTAATCGTTATCGCACCGCAACCTCTAGTTGCTGTACAACAATGTAAAAATGTTAAAGATAACATACCACTCTTTGGTAGCTACGTTATTCATCTAGACACGACGTGTACGATTAATATAGAAAATCATATCTTAAAAACTTGTTCAAATTCAAAAAGCAATTTTAGGAAAATCGACTTGCCAAATCTCAACTTAGAATCAAATTCAAGTAGTAAAATAACAAATTATAATCCAGAAATGTTTAACCTCAACTTAATTAATACCCATCAATTGCTAAAAACCCAAAGAGATCTGGAATCTCAAAAGAGAAAATTAAGTAAAATAAATAATTCTGTTTATATTTCTAAACCGTCCATTTGGACAATACTATTATATATAGCTCTTATAATAACTATAATTTACCTGATGTATTCAAAATGCTTTTTAAAACTAAAAATAAAGAATAATATCAATAATTCAGATGATAATAATATAATTATTTGAAAAATTAATTAAAAGATTAATTTTTCATCTAAACACGGAGAAGTTACATTAGTAGCTTCCTTTGTCTATAAAACTGCATACATCAGGTCTAGCGATAAGACCGATGTTATAAATATATGTAAGACTGCCGTTGTACGACACTTGGCTAGATTACGTCTCATTGTATTTAATTAACGTTCTAATAAATTTTGTTCCTTTTTTAAAAATTTGTTTTTTGGTCCAACGACGAAAACTAGCACGTAGTCGTCCTCAACCACAATCCGCGAGCCAAACACTTAAGTCTGGTTCGTCGGCACCTAGTCAGCCACAATCCGAAAGCCAATCGCTTAAGCCTGGTTTGTCGGCAACTAGTCAGCAACAGATGTCAGTTCCAGCACGAATACCTATTCGGCGAAAACGACGTACTAGGATTGTCATCAAATCATCGGACTCCGAATAGTCCGCATATAATGTCGGTTACGCTAATGTCCAAATGAAATAACCGCGAGTTCTCATATTTAGTAGGGCTGACATTCTTATATAATCATTACATAGTTTAGTTCATATATTTAGTAGGGTTTAAAATTTTTTAGATCCGACCTAGAATAAGCTAATCTTAAGTTTCTTATACATTACTTTTTAAGCTCATCGATTTCTATCCAACAGCCAAGGATAGCAAACGCCATCGCCAAAAGCCAATCTCGGTGGGGGGGTGTTATGTGCCCACTGAGAATTAAATTAATAACAGCCACATCATGGTGGGGGGGTGTACTAGACCCCCATACAAAAAATTTAAACCAAAAGTACAGAAGACTTCAGTTATGGGGATTTTAAGAAAAATTTTATTTAATTTTTGTCACGTGACCGGGGCCTTTTAGAAATTGTTTACGTTTAAATCTTCTAGAACAAAATTTTGTTCTGATTTTTATTATAAAAGATAAACCAAATTTTGGGAATAGAGAGTTCCCGCCGAGCATTCATAACGTCAACGTCGGTTCTTCTCCAGAAACTAACTCGTCACCATCTCGCGTCGGCGTAGTAGTTCCGAAACCTCATACGTGTGTCATCTATCGCGAGTGTTTATCTTGTGCGTGTGTGTCCGCTGTGAAGTGTTTCTAATCTCGATCAAATACAACTCATACGTGTAATAACCATCGCGAGTGCTAATCTTGTGCGTGTGTGTTCGCTGTGAAGTGCTTCTTACAAACTCGTCACCATTAAGCGTCGGCGTAGTTTAGCTTTGAACATTCATACGTGTATCATCATCTCGAGTGCTTACCTTGTGCGTGCGTGTTCGCTGTGAAGTGTATACGACCTAATCCTACTTTAACTTATTCGTGTGTAAACCAGCGCGAGTGTGAAGTGCTTATAACCTACAACTACACTGTATGTGTACGTCTGTGGTATCGACCATTTTACAAATATACTTACATTGTGCGTGTGCGCCTGCAGTTTAAATATTTTTTTAAATATACTTATCTTGTGCGTGTGCGACCGTAGTTACGAACCTTTCTACATATACCCGTATTGACCGTGTGTGTCCGTAGTTAGGAATTTTTCAACAAATACTCGTATTGGACGTGTGTGTCCGATGCCGAGGATTTTTTCGAACTTTCAATAAATACTTCTGTGCATCTAGTGCGCGCTTCTTTAAACTAATACCTACGTCGTGTTAAACCCTAGTGAGTCTTCTGTAACGCTCAGGATTATCAAAGCGAGACGTAACCTTACTCCAAGAGGGTAAGAGAACTATTTATTGGCTATTGAACTAGAACATTGACATTGCCGCCTGGCATAAACTGTATCGCGATTGACTGACACTATTACATTGGCTACTTATAGATTCATAGAGCTTTTATTTTATTTTTACTTGTAGTGTGCAATATAATATTCATATTATTTTCATTTACTGTTGTACTTTTTCACTACTTGTGTTTTCATGTTAATATTGTTAATGACTTGTTGTATTAAACTGTTTATGTTGATGTGATGTGTAACTGAAGTAACCCGTCCAACTTTCAGGTGGCCAAGACCAAATATACTAACATTAAACAGAGCTAGGAATTTATTCCAATATTTTTACTAGTCCAGTCATTAATGGTGAACCCTTCCGGTTACACCGGTTGCTATTCATATAAAGCTCAAGTGCCAGTGCTACTATTCTTTAAGTTCATCCTAGACCTTCATCATAAGGTAAGTGCAAGTGCTATAACTCCTTTGTTGATCAAAGCAACACACCCTGAGATCAAACACATCAAGTACGACCAGGGATCGAGATCTAGTTAACACGCTGCCACTGGCGCCCAACAACTTTTTTTTTATTTATAAATTTGTGGTAGTCACTTAACTAACCCCAGCCAGTATCCAGGCACCTTCGGGGAATTTTTCCAAACATTTTCCAATCTCGTACCCCTAAGGCGTTGTCATTCTCTCATTAAGACTTTCATTTACAATTTCCCAGATTTTTTTTGTGTTATTCTTGGACTCTATGATTTTATTGTGATAATAATCTTTTTTTACTTTTTTTATCAAATTATTCGTTAAATTTCTATAATCTTTATATTTGTTTAAAATTGTAATATTATTTTTATTCTTATTTACATCTTCCTTCATTTTATCTCTTTTTCTAATTGCCAATACCAAACCTTTCGTTATCCATGGTTTTATTTTCCTTTCTTCAGATTTTATAACTACTAATTTTGATGATTTATTAATATTGATATTTAGTTTATTTAAAAAATGTTCATAAGCATAATTTACATCATTAATTTGGAACAAGTCATTTCAAGTTTCAGACTGCATTAATTCATATAATGTTTTGTGGTTTATTTGTGATATTGATTTTTTTTTATTTATGTTATTATTACAATTTATAATTTGGGTGTTGTTTACAATTTTTATTAATATAGGATAGTGATCTGTAATATTATTTTTTAAAACTGCAGGAAATATCTTTATTCTATTACTTATATTTGAAGAAATGTTGATAAAACAATGGTCAAGGCAGGATTCATTTTCTTCACCAATTCTTGTTGAGCAGTTTATGTATGAAATAAATCCATGTTCGGCTATAGTATTTATGTATTCATTTGTTGAAATATCTTGTTTTTTATTTAAATCTATGTTAATGTCGCCTAAAAATATATTTGTGGCATTTGTTCTTTTATTTTGAAGTAATATATTGTGTAGCTCTTGTAAAAAGATATTACAGTCTGTTGATGGTAATCTATATACTGCTGTGATGTTAAATATCATATCATTTTTTTTAAAAGTTAGGTTCACAAATGTATTTTCAGATAGTTTTGAAATTGTAAATTTTGAATTAATATTGTTTAATGCATATATTATCACACCATCATTTTGGTTATAGCACCCTTCAGAATAAAATGTGTCATATCCCTGTATAGAAAATTGTTTTATATCTCTTACTTGCCAAGTTTCAGATAAAATAATTAAATCAAATTTTGTTTTTAAACTTTCGAGTAAGATTAGTAGATTATCAAAGTTTTTATTTAAACTTCTAATATTTAGATGAATAATATTTAATAGTGAGGTATCCAAATTATTTTCAAAAAAACTGTCGTCATGATCGGAAACAACACGCGTCCTTATATTTGCATAATTTTCTAGTTGAGCATTATATTCTAACACAATCATTTCCAGATAGATTTTACTTTAATTCAATTAGTCAGACACTTTTTGTTACCGTATTTTTAATATATTTTTAATACGAGTTTTTTATTCACCAGATGTACAGTAGGTTTAAAAAGAATATAATAAGTAAATGCAAAACTTAAAAGAAAAAAGTGAATTCTTTGAATTCCAATATCAATACGTATCTTAAAAAATTATAAGTAACAAAAAAAAAATTTTTAGAATGTAAATAAAACAATAGAATATTTGAATAATTTCGCCCCTGATTATTACAAATTAAAAACAATTTACCTTGAAAAATAGTGCTAAGTATTAATAATTATTCAGTCTCAACATTAATTAATTTTTTTAGATCATCATTATTACATATTCTGTGTTTCCTATTATTTTTTATGATATATATATTTCCATCATATGTACGGATATTCTTCTTATCGAAAAGATCCTGAGCCTCATGGTAGAGTTTTAAACGATCTTTTAACAGGTCCTCAGTTATTGCAATTCTCGTTCCATGTAATTTCCCAGAATTTCTCAGTACATCATTTCTTATTGACTGCCTGTCAAATTTAACTATAACAGGTCTTCCTTTTATTGTCTGTTTTCCTATTCTATAACATTTTAAAATATCATTTTGCTCAATGTCTACCTTCATTTTTTCCTTAATTAGTGTAAATATTTTATCATTGAGTTTTTCTCTCTCTTCTTCCTGCATACCATAAATGCAAACATTTCTTGATTTTTCATTTTGTTGCAATATTTCAATTTTAATTTCAAGTTCAGAATTTTTTTCTTCATAATTTTTAACTTTACGTTCTAACAGATCCATTTTTTCTGACAGTTTTTCCAATAACTTGTCTATAAACTCTTCATTGTCTAGCAGGTCTCTTATAGATTCTTTTATTAATGTTTTTATATCACTATGATTTCCTTTCGGTGCCATTTTCCCAATATACAGGGTGTTCCAGTTTTTTGTAGCAGGACTTTAACAGTCGATAGACAATTGAAAATTATTAAAAAAAGTTCCTATAAACATAGGTTGAAAAATGCTTAGTTTTCGAGATACAGGGTGTTAAAGTTTGAAAATAAATACGGATTTATATTAATATTTCCGGAATGCTAAGAAGTATCGAATCCAAACTTGCCAATTCTTTACATATAATTTAGAGGCCTATTTTAGAATAACTAACTACTACTTTACTTAACCATGGGCGTAGGTATATGGATTTACTAAGGCTCTTTTTTACAAAAAAGTAGTACGCCACTGATATTTTCCCATGTTTTCAGTTTAATTCAATAAAGCAAGAAAAAACAAAAATTTTATGTCTCTTGGCACTTTTTGATATGACAAGCCGTTTTCCTGAAAATTTACATTTAATCATTTGATGCACCCATCTGGACGAATTTTAGACAAACTTGAAGTCGCTCAGAATTTCACCAAATTTGATGGTACGAAAAGTCTTTTAAAAAGAAAGAATGAAACATCGTTAATGATGCTTGTAATGAAGTAAGACACTTTTACATGTTGCTAGCTTTTGTGTTTGTGTTTCTAATAATTTATTTTAGTTCGACCGTTGCGTTTTAATACATTTGTGTTATAAAAATTTTGATTTACAAGATAATATACTCTTACAATAAATATTTTAAATGTTTCATTCTTTATTTTTAAGAAATTTTTGGCACCATCAAATTTTTTGAAATTCTGAGCGACTTCAAGTTTGTCTAAAATCGTCCAGATGCGTGCATCAAATGATTAAATGTAAATTTTCAGGAAAACGGCTTGTCATATAAAAAAGTGCCACGAGACATTAAATTTTTGTTTTTTCTTGCTTTATTGAATTAAACTGAAAACATGGGAAAATATCAGTGGCGTACTACTTTTTTGTAAAAAAGAGCCTTAGTAAACCCATATATCTACGCCCATGGTTAAGTAAAGTAGTAGTTTGTTATTCTAAAATAGGCCTCTAAATTATATGTAAAGAATTGGCAAGTTTGGATTCGATACTCCTTAGCATTCTGGAAATATTAATATAAATCCGTATTTATTTTCAAACTTTAACACCCTGTATCTCGAAAACTAAGCATTCTTCAACCTATGTTTATAGGAACTTTTTTTAATAATTTTCAATTGTCTATCGACTGTTAAAGTCCTGCTACAAAAATCTGGAACACCCTGTATACGTAGCAAATATATTTATTTTTGTATGGTTTTTGTTTAAAAATATTTCAAGACGGTTTTTACAATATTATTATTAGTTTTAAGACGGAGCGAGAGTAAACACGTACTACTCACTTAGCGCCATTTAGTACTACTCAATTGAGTCAATACATGATTCTTTTGACCCCAGTTCTGAACTGATCTGTCAAAAGCGTTTGACTGCTTAGATATAAGCCTTGTAAAGAATAAACCTGAACTTCTTGGTTTTAGAGGCAATATATTAAACTGAGTTCCTCAGGGATCAGTTAGTTAGGCCCACTAATATTCCTACTATATATTAATGACCTAATGCGTGATATTAGTTCGGAATGCGTTGCTCTATTTGCTGATGACACAACAATAGCCGTGTCTGCTCGTGACCATGATGAACTTCAGGCAAAATTAAACAACGTATCTGCAGAATTTACGAACTGGTGTAACACGAACAATTTGTTAGTAAATGCAAATAAGACAGTCTGTATGGATCAAGAGCGGGATTATCTAGCTCAGTGACTGTAAACGGGACACTTGTTAAATGTGTTAAATTTTTGGGAGTTCATATTGACTCTAATATGAGGTGGCAAACCCACATAGATGCAGTTTGTAAAAAAATTAACTCTGGATATTATGCCATTTTGCAACTCAAAAGTTCTCTTGAAATTAAACAATTAATTAATGTTTATTATGCGTTAGTTTATTCAGCATTCTCATATAATATAATAATTTGGGGAAATTCATGTGGTACTGAACGAATTTTGATTTTACAAAAGCGTATAATGAGATTAATATTTAACTTAGAGCTAAGGGAATCTTGTAGATTATATTTTAGTAATAATAATATTTTAACCTTTCCAAGTGTTTATATTTTAAAATGTATAACTTATGTAAAATCAAATATGCATTTATTCCAACAGAATGGAAACTCACATATCCCACCCGTAAGGGTCATTACTTGAGAACTGAGGTTCACAGTACTTCCTTGTATGAAAAGTCTCCCATATATCGAGGAACTATCCTTTATAATAAATTACCAGATACAATAAAGAACATTGCATCAGTACAGAGATTCAAAAATAAATTAAAATGTTTTCTAATTTCAAAAGCCTACTACTCAGTTAGTGAATATCTGGAAGACAACTTTAGGTAACAACTAGTTTTTATATGATATAATCTTATTTTGTTTTACGAATTATTTTATTGATCTTGTTTGTGGCATAAGTTTATATTCCTGCATTAGTAATATACTTTATATGTATACAGTTGTGTATGGTATGTATATATGTGTGTATAGGTGTGGATGTGTGTGTATATACTGTATATAGTATACATTGTGACGATCTAATTTGCACTTATATATTGTAATTTAAACTGATTGATGTCTATATGTATTTTGTTTGTTTATTTACTCTGACTTACCAAATGTACATGTCAATGTATCCATAATTGGTTAATAAATTGATTTGATTTGATTTGAACTGATTTCTAAACGAAACTTCCTTAAAAGGAAAGCTAAAGTAATATTTAATTTGCTACAAGAATATGATAGCCACAATGAAGCAAACCAACTATTCAAGTTTTGGCGATCATATTTGGACCTAGCAGGCCTGGTTCTGAAGTTCATACGAGCAGAACGCGAGGGAGACTGGTGTCTTCATCTTGAAGCTGTAACCCAAATGCTGCCTTGGTTTTTCGTCTATGACCACACAAATTATGCACTGTATATCTCATGGACATGCAAGCATTACCTGAAACAGTCAACGAAATTTATATCGAGTTTATGAACGGCAACTTTGTTGTGAAAGGAACCCCAAAGTTATTTAATGAAAAGTCGCCAGACCAAGCTCTGGAACATGTTAACAAAGTTCATAAAATTGCTGGTGGTTTAATACCAAAAACGGATAGTGCACGTGATCGTTGGTGTGTAACTTTTAATTACCGGTCATATTTATCGGAAATGGGTAGAAAACTGCTTGGTGTTCAACATGAAGATTCTTATGAAGATACTGTGAGCCTATCTAGTTTGGCGAGAGATGAAGCGGATGCACTGAAACTATTTGAGTATTTTCAGAAGTTGGAGGTATTTGACGTAAAAAGTACGAAATTAGTAAATATTTTTAATGGCGAAGTTGCTTCAAATGAAATTGTAAATGACTTGCTGACTGGATTAAAACTTGCAGAAGAGTTTTTAACGTCTCGCTTAGTGGAAAAAGATGTTAATTTCTACAGCCCTTTAAAGAAAATAATATCGAAAACATTTAAGCACTTGCATATTTTGAAGCTACCGAATAAAAAAATAAACAAAGCCGTTTCAATAGATACAAATGTTTTAGTTCGTCAGATGTTTTCTGCTGTGAAGAATGGGCGTCAAATTGATGTTAAAAATATATTACAAAATGAGTTACGCTTCTTTGACAAACTTCGAAGGCATTATTAACCAACCAGTTACAAGAGGAAGTAAATACGTTGCAGACATTAGTTAATGAACCAAAAATGAAATCTGCTACTTTAATCGATGGTCAAACACTGATTCAGGCTATTAGGAAACCTAAAGATGCAAAAACTTTTGGAGTTCTCAGTGATGCATTTTTACGGGCTGTCATGTCAAATTTCACGCAAAATTAGTGTCAAAGTGTTCATGCCCTGTTCGATCGCTACAATAAGGCATCGATCAAGTCTGGAGCTCGATTAAAACGTAGGCAATCGACTATTCCAATTGAACACAAAATATCAAATCATGAGACACTCCTTCCTAGAAAATGGGACCGTTTCATACATTCAATTGAAAATAAAGCAAGCTTGATCGAATTTCTGTCCAACGAAATTGTTGAACAAGCATCGAAGCTAGATATCAATCACGAACTTTTGACCTGTTTAGCTGATCCTAAAACAGTAAGCACTAATATCCCCCAAAACGTTGACCACTTGCAATCCAATCGAGAGGATGCTGATACTCGTTTTGTTCTCCATGGAATAGATTGCAACCTAACTGAATTCGATAGATTAATAGTACACAGTCGTGACACGGACGTGCTGTTATTGATCCACTTTTATGAAAAGCTACCATCTACTGTGTGGATGAAATTTGGAACATCCAAGAAACCCAAATTTATACCAATTCATGACATTGCAAAAAAAAATGGATTTTGATGAGAAAAGCTTTACTTGCCTACCATGCCATTACCGGATGTGATAGCACCAGTGCCTTCGCTGGTCATACAAAGAAATCTAGTTGGCCTGTATTTAAAAAGTACTTTAAGTTACTGAATGATTTTGGCTGTGATCATCTCCGTGACGAGCAACTCGAGAAGGCAGAAGCATTCGTCATTCAAATGTATTTATTTAAAAAACCGGCGTTTAAACATAGTTGCAACATCGACGACTTGAGAGCAGCCATGTTTCAGCATGTTAAGGAACTTGACAAACTACCACCATCAAGACATGTTCTGAACCACCACCTACAACGGGCAAATTATCAAGCATTATGCTGGAACACTGCTGACATAGCGATGCAAAGTTTGCCTTTGCCCGTCAATAGCGGTTGGAAGATGCAGGATGAGCAACTACGTCCCATAGCATCGTTGAAAAATCCAATATCGGTCAAAGATTTGGAGTTAATCTCTTGTAGTTGCAAGACACGTTGTAGGTCATCCCGTTGTGGTTGTGCTGAAAGAAGGCAGAAAAGTATGGAAGATGTTTGCCATGTCGGTATGGAATGTTTTAATCAGTATAATTATGAAAGCCAAGGTAATACTGAATCACTTTGAAAATTTATTAATTTGTTTTTTCTGAAAAATGTATGTTTTATAAAACTTATTTACTTCATAAAGAGCTTAACAAAAAAAATTGCATTTTAATTGAGTCCTATGGATATAAATATTGTTAGCGGTTAGTTTTT
Source organism: Rhagium mordax (assembly GCA_963680705.1). Taxonomy (NCBI): domain Eukaryota; kingdom Metazoa; phylum Arthropoda; class Insecta; order Coleoptera; family Cerambycidae; genus Rhagium; species Rhagium mordax. The sequence continues at coordinate 46,087,823 of OY796656.1, forward strand.
ATTCAGATAAAATCATGTCTGCTTTTAACGCGTGACGCGGCACCTGTTAAGTTTATTTTACTACAACTTTTAATTTTTCGACTGAATTAAGAAATTCAAAATTCGTCCTATAGCTGACAAATGCAGCCAGATTTTTGTTAATAGAGTACATATTTTTCAGATGATTGTTATGTATTGCGTAATTTTAAAATGATAAAAAATAAATCCTTAAAAATATTTAGTTTCTGTAAATATATCTTTTAGTATAAAATCTACATAATGTCGTAGGACACTTTTTGTTAGGCATTTAAATACCTATCAAATGACACCATATTAGTTTAAATCGGTTAAGTAGTTATTGAGATAATCGACAAAATCTTATACCAAAAGAAGACATTTTGTGACGTCATGGCTACTCACTCCACAAGTTGAAAAAGCGACAACAGGTTTTTCGCTGCTCAGGACATTACGCTAATTACAATAATACCACTTGTCAGTAAAATCTACTCAGTCCCACGAAAATAATTTTTAATTCGTTTGGCCTCCCTACTATACGCCACCGGCTCGGTTACCACTGATATCCATATTTGAATCTATATTTGTGAGTAAAGCACTGTGTCTCTTTAATATTAAGCTCGTTGACAACATCTACGTTACTGGGAGATGATGTTAAAAGATTGTCTAAATTGTATATTGTATCGATTTTATTTAATTTTTCCAGGTCGAAAAAATAAAAATTTAAGGAAAGGTCCAATGTTTGATGTTCTATCAGAAAAACTTTACTACAATAAATTGTCCATTTCCACACTAAAAAAGAAAGACTTAGAAAACCTGTGTCAGAAAAATGTAATACCAATAAGGTATCATGAGGAATATGTTAGCCTTCACTGCAAATCTTCTGTAAGGGACGAATTGGCCGAGACTGACGAAGAAGATGCATCTGATATAGATAATTAGGTTTACCTGATGTAATTAAATTTTATCTTAAATATTAATCTTTAAAGTTGTATTACAAAATTTTATTTTACCTTAAGTAACAAAAATAAATTTGTTTAAAGTTAAAAGTAATTTTATTTACTCAAACTAAAAAACAAAAAACTACTGTATTGAATCCAAGGGAAAGAACAAACTATTAAGGATATCTTTAAGAGGACAACCCTTATTTAGTATTTTTTTCAGTAATATGCGGCGAAATAGTCAATTAAAAGATATAATATATAGATGACTTAAATAGTTTAATAATAATTATACTAAATTTGGTTATATACATAGTAACAACGAAAGTATCGTAAGTGCACAATAGTTACAACCAAAGTATAGTAACTGTGTTGCTTACGATGTTTTACATTGCAGCTTATACTCTGCCAAACTATTGTAAATGTCAAAAGAACGAGAAATTTTTGAAATAATGATAAAAATGTTATTTTTATTAAAAACATATACCTAAATAGTTATAAAGAACTCGGTGTTATCGATATTTATATTTTTAAGCTGTAACAAAAACATCGCCCTCCTGTAAACTTTCACTTTTGCGGCTTACAATATTCTGGCAAAAAGGTATCGATATAATTGTTTATAACTAGACGGACCACCCTGTGAAAATAGAAATTCGACAATAGAACCCATAACGGTTTCTGAACCGGAACTTCAACATCATTGACGGAGATCTAATATGTGTTGAACATGGTTTTCCATCCAGTAATTATAATAATATTCAACGATGACTTGCGTTGAGATATTCGAATTTTTTACTTCTGATTTGCTTGACAACATTATTTCTGAAGATTTAGATTTTTGGGGTATTAGGTCCAATTTAATTAAAACACTATTACATTAACTTGCCGACGTTTCGGTATAATTTATAATTTAACTTTGACCAAACCACCATAATAGGCAAACAATCTAATCTAGACAAAAGAAAATTTCAAGAAATGATAAACATAAAAAAATTCGAATCAGTAAATTCAAGGAAAGACATAGAAAATTTAAACTCTTGTTATTTCAATTTAATTAATAAGATGAAAACTTAACGACATAATGCATATTTTTAAAAGTAATAAATAACCTTTTTACGTATTTTGTTCCTCTCTATTTTAAGTTTGTTTACTTATTACATAAACAACCCAAACACTTATTCATCCCTTATCTACAGCAAACTGAATATGGCATAGAAACAGAATCTCATTCGTATCACAGCCTTCACGCGAAAAACACACATTTTTTAATAATTTTATAATAAGTTACTATATACAGAGTAATTTTCAACAAACTCCAGATATCCAAGTAGTATGTTCCTGCTATTAAGTTGTTTATGCACGAGAAACACTAAATTTTAATGTAAGTAATCGTTTATGATATTGTTTTTATTGATTTTAAATATATAATTATTAAAGTGATCTTATTAGACTATATGAGGATATTGCGAATGTTGACTGGAATTTCTTAAACAATTACAATGAGGTAAATAGCGCTGTTCAAGCTCTCTATGAGAAACTGGATGATATATTTGATAAGAATGTGCCAAAAAAAAAAAAACCATCCTCAAAGACATACCCTCCCTGGTTCAACAATAATATTATTTATAAAATAAAACAAAAAACAAAGGCTCCCAATGAGTATAGAAGGACTGGCTGTCATGAATCTATGTACGCATATCGACAGTTGAGATCTCAAATAAAAAATGATATCCATATAGCCCATGCCACATATCTCCATACCATTGAAAATGACTTAAAAAATAATCCAAGGAACTTCTGGTCATTTGTTAACAATAAAAATAACATATCCTCTATTCCTTCAGTAATGACCTACAACAATAAAATAATTGAAGACCCGCAGGTAATGGTAAACACTTTCGCAGAGTACTTTTCTCAATCTTTCAATGATCCAGTCGGCGACGATATGGACGTTGATGAATATCCTGATGTAATAAATGCTTTAAATCTTAAGTCTATGTCCGAGGATGAAATTAAAGTTGCAATAAAAAATATTAAAGCAAATATGACTATGGGACCAGATCTAATACCTGCATTTTTAATTAAAGACTGCTCCTCAGCTTTTGTTACACCTCTCGCAATTATTTTCAATTTAATACTGAAAACTTCGTGTTTTCCTGAGCAGTGGAAGTTGTCGCGTGTTTGTCCGGTTTTTAAAAAAGGCGATAAAAATGAACTTATCAACTATAGGCCAATAACAATTATTTGTAACTTTGGCAAAATATTCGAAATATTGCTTCATTCTTCGACTTATAATCATGTATCTGCTATGATATCTTGTCATCAACATGGCTTTATGAGCGGACGGTCAACCGTGACGAACCTGATATGTAAGACACAATTTATATGTGAAAAACTTGATCAGCAAAGTCAAGTAGATGTCATCTACACCGATTTTTCGAAGGCGTTTGATAAATTGGACCATGGTATTTTGTTAAAAAAACTTAGTCATTTTGGTTTTTCCACTGATTTAATTTCACTCTTTACAGCCTATTTAGAAAATAGATATCAATTTGTTCAATACCATGGTTACAAATCTGTCAGATTTCTTCAAAAATCTGGAGTGCCGCAAGGGTCGATACTTGGACCACTGTTCTTTACTATGTTCATAAATGATATTGTGTCTGACATAGATGTACACTTTTTGATGTATGCTGATGACTTAAAGTTACTGCTTGAAATAACATCCATTGCTGATTGCGAACGTCTTCAAACCGCATTAAATTTAATTGAATCCTGGTGTAACAGAAACAATTTACATTTAAATGCCGCGAAATGTAATGTTATGACCTTTTATCGAAAATCTACACCAGAAATATTTGATTACAGCTTGAACAATGAACTATTGCAAAGGCCTCATACGGTTAAAGATCTTGGCGTAATTTTCGACAAGAAACTTTCTTTTATAAATCATATAGAGGCAACAACCGTTACTGCCTTCAAAAGTCTGGGTTTTATTATACGTAACTTTAAAGGTCTGAGTCAAGTGCATACACTTCGCTTGCTGTATTTGTCTCTTGTAAGATCTCGCTTAGAATATGCATCGATAGTCTGGAACCCCATTTATAATATACATATAACATCACTTGAAAACATTCAACGGAGTTTCTTAAAGTCTGCAGCATATATCCTTGATGGTGTATATCCACCTAGAGGTATTTCTCAGAAAATACTATTAGATAGATTTGAATTGGTAGATCTCGAGCATAGAAGGTCAATGCAATCCGTAGTATTTTTATTTAAATTAGTTAATAATAAGTTAGATTGTACATCTCTTCTAAATCAAATTGAGTATCGTATCCCAAGGTTGTCATCCCGGCATAATAGTCTTTTTAACATTCCCACTCCGAGAACTAACATATTGGTAGCTTCCCCGCTTTACCAGATGTTTTTAAATTATAGAAATATTGAGGACAGGATTGATATATTTTATTCGAGCATTTCTGAAGTTAAAAGAGTTACCTTAAATGATTAACTAATATGTTTTTTATATAGGCACCTTATTATTTTATTTAATGTATGCATCTTTTTACTTATATGATGAGTGCTAGATGCACAAATTAGGCGCTAACACATAATTTTATTATTTAATTTTGTTTTATATACCTATATATATTTTACCCTTTATACACTTATTTGTTGTTTGTCCGATTTGAGTTTCACTATTGTAGTTTATTGTATGTTTACTTTATGTTAATTTTGTCGTAACCTATCCTGTAATTGGGCTTCATGCCTGTTGGATTTGTATAGAAATAAATAAATAAAATAAAAAAAAAAGTGCCTAAAATAAGTACGTATTTCCTTCAATATGTATAACTATAATGATTCAGTAATTGTTTAAATATTATTTATATATTTTGGGTTCATTTTGTAAAATTTTATTATATGCCAAAAAATTTACAGTAATTAATTTATATCTTACAGTGCCCTGAGGATGGTAATAAATTATACCGAAACGTCGGCAAGTTAATGTAATAGTGTTTTAATTAAATTGGACCTAATACCCCAAAAATCTAAATCTTTAATTAAATTGTGGTCTGAAAATTCTAATTATATTATTTCTGAAACTCGAAATTTTGCGTTGCTCAAAAACGAACAAGATTCAAATATGTTAATTCCTGAACTGAAAGTATTTATCGCAATTCTGGTTCTCAGTGGATACAATCCGTTACCATCCAAACGGAGTTATTGGGAGAACAGCAGTGACATGAAAAATATTCTACTATGTGAAGCTATGAGGAGGGATAGATTTTGGCAAATATGTCATTGTATACATTTTGCTGATAATAATAACATTGACAGAAATCATGAAACGTACAAGCTAAGACCAATAACTGACATGTTAAAAAAAACATTTTTAGAACATTTTGTTCCAGAGCAGAATCTGGCATATGATGAATCCATGATCCGATACTTTGGGCACCACGGATGCAAGCTGTTTATCCGTGGAAAACCAGTGAAGTTTGGTTACAAAGTATGGTGTCTTAACATCACCAGTGGGTATTTGGTCAATTTTGAAATTTACCAGGGTAAAACCCTAGATCGAACACAAACTATAAAACAACTTTTGGAAACGCCACTGGTCCAGATGTTCGAAGAATTGAAAAAGAAAAGATTACTGCGCTATAACTTTTTTTTTGATAATTTGTTTACTAGTAAAAATTTGTTGAGTACTCTAAAAAGTAAAAATTAATGGCTATGGAGGCACAGGTACGATAAGGGATAACAGGATTCCTAAAAATGGTCCCACAGTTGCTAAAAAAACAATGGAAAAGAGACCTAGAGGCGAATAACTGAATAACGAAAGTGGTATTTTATATGTCAATTGGAAAGACAATAAAGTCGTTACAGTTACACGTACCAGTTTTGGCACTCAGCCTCTCAAACCTGTAGAAGGGTTTTCTAAGAAACTCAGAAAATCAGGGAGGAATATTACTCAGCTTGAATTTAGAAGAAACTTATGCCAGGTAAGCACTGATATTTTAATAATAACACGATAAACAAATGTTTGATTTCAAAGTTACCTAACAATGTACAAAACAGAAGCCAAAAGAAGTGGAAAGGCACCAAGAGCAGCCGGACGTGATTTCCGTGTATCCGATACCGTCAGATTTGACTGTCTCAATCATTGGATTATTTCTGTACCAGAAGAAAAAAGGAGAAGATGTGCTATGCCAAATTGCAATTCTAAAGGCCGTACAATGTGTAGTAAATGCAACATAGGACTATGTTTTAAACCCTTTCACATACAACGGTTAGGATTAAGGTAATTTTTGTTCTTGGGTTACGCCTAGTGGTCCCATATGAGTACGGCATTAAAAAAAATGGATGCTATCCATATTTTTATAACAAACTAGTGTCTAACAGATGTTTTTTGCATAAATTCTATAAAAATATTTTAGTAAAATGAGTTTTTGTTTTCGCGGCTTTAATGGGTTAATAACAAATACAAGACCAAGAAAAAAAGAGTTACGAAATGCCAAGGAAGTTGTAAATTGAATTTTGTATGCACCAGTCAAATTGTTGTGAAAGTCGAAAATGACACAACATTCAAAGTCACTTGGTAAAAATCTCATTATCAACATAATGAAGTGAACATCTAAGAATACCAGGAAAAGAGAAACGGAAACTTGCAAATATATAAGTTGGTTTCCGGTGTGTCCATGTCCCGGTGAGTTAGTAAATATATTATGCATATTTTCTTTTTGTTCTCTCTGTACAAAACGGGAAAATCTAATTTGCTGATCAGTTTATGATTATCGTTTTAATTTCAACTATGGCAAAAATAAAGAAACACAATTTTATACCTAATTACTACCACGCTTAAATTATCATCAACCACAAAATAAACCCTCTACCCCCACTCCTTCCTGTACTTTCCTCTTGAATTAAAAAAAAATGCAATTTTCGGACATTTACCATGAGACAACAATTGCCAAACCGTATATGCAATCACTACAAATAGAAAACTAACTACTACCATCAAAATTGACCCACTACCTCCACTCTTTCTGGTACTTTACTCTTGCAGTTTTTTTTAATGAAATTTTCGGACATTTAAGACAATTACGCTTTATTTGTACATAGAGCTACTACCAATAAAGATATAACCACTACCATGTATACAGTGCTATTCAAAAGTCCCCTCCCCCCCTCTTATCTTTGGAACGATTATACATAAACTAGTGAAATTTGGTAACTGAATATTAAGGGTTGTAAACTTCCCTACTAGTGATGATAGATGACGTATTCGTCAAAGATGACGTCACAAGGTCATTGTGACCAATAATTTTAAATGGAACCCTATGGCAAGCGACACCTCTTTTAAAAGGTATCGAAAAAACCTATTCAATGATACTAATATTGTGTCTGTTTTGACAACTGGCTTTCAAAAACCGCAAAGCTGTGATGAATTAAATCCTTGTGACGTCATCTTTGACGAATACGTCATCTATCATCACTAGTAGGGAAGTTTACAACCCTTAATATTCAGTTACCAAATTTCACTAGTTTATGTATAATCGTTCCAAAGAGGGGGGGAGGGGACTTTTGAATAGCACTGTATATATACCTGCTACTCCCACCACTTTGGGTATTTTACTCTTACAATTTAGAATAAAATAGATTTTTGCATGGGTAACATAAGGTAATGGGGCTCTCACATAGAGCAACTACCGATAAAAATATTACTACCGGATATAAAAAAAAATAATATACTATGTATACCCGTTACCACGTAAATTATAATTAAAGGGAATAAGAAAGTAACCTATACTATTATTTATTTATGTATTTTCCAGGTTTTTGATAGCAGATGTGCGTGTGTGAGGGTGTGCGCTGCAATGTGTATAATGTATATGTATATAAAAACTATAGACTAAGAACTAGGTAAATAAATAAATACTTTTACCATGATCAGCTAAATACTGTGGGTGCTTCGAAATTTAATGAAGATATTTTCAAATAAATGCTTAAATTTGTCATCAAGTTGTATACAACTTCATACAAGCTGTATAAATTAATTACGCAGCAACGCTGTGGGTTCTACAAAATCTATAGACACCCACGGAAAATAATCTTCATTAGCTCTGTTTACGTGCGAATTAGCAAACATATATTGGAATATACACTAGCGCTCAGAAAGCAAGACCGGTAATTGTAAAATTTAAAAACTTTGAGCACAAATTTAATATTATAAAAAATTGCAAAAGATTCAAGGGAACAAACATCTTTGTGGCAGAGGATTTAACTAAAAAAAGGAGTCAACTTCTAAAGGCGGCAAGAGAAGTGCTGGGCAATAAAAATTCTTGGAGTTTTAATGGAACTATATATGGTAAACAGAATGGCAATGTAGTCAAGATCAAAAACAACACTGATATTATCAATTTAAAAAGGTGAAAATTTTGTTATTTTTTCTTTTCCTAAGCTGTAATAGTATTTTTAATTGATGTAAGTTTAAATGTACTTTAAAGATTATTGTATAATTCAGAAGTAATTATTTTTTGTTATTATTTAACATTTTATAAGTCGTAATCTAGATTTTTTATTTTTTTATTATTGTAAATAGGGAACATCCTTATCTTGTTACTATATTCTTTTATTCAATAATATGTAGGCCTTTTTTTTTTTCTCTTTTTCTATTGATAAAAGTATGATACTCGGGGGAATAAAATTTACAATTTGAAATTGTGATATATTACACAGACATTTTTTTTTTTTTTGTAAACAAATCAAAATAAATTTACTTAATGAATTAAATGAAGCTGAGGAAATTGATACAGTAATCTGTGAGAGTATTAATGATTCTTTAATTGATTTAATCAGTAACAACAAAAATGACTTTTTAAATATAATACACTTAAATATTAGAAGCCTAAAAAAAAATTTTGATGAGTTAATGATTTATCTTGAACATCTGGGTGAAGGAAATTTGGATCTAATTGTGTTATCTGAATCTTGGTGCCTGGAAGAAGTCGGTGATTTCACTATTCCTAATTTTAACGTATATTATAATAAGTCGTAATTCAATCAAAATGATGGAGTCGTAGTTTATTGCAAAAATAGTATAGATGTAGGAATGACAATTGAAAAGTTTAGTGAAACAAATTTAATGAGATTTACTTTTATTAAAAATAAAATATATTTTGGAATAACTACATCCTATAGACCACCTTCAACCAATGTTAACTTGTACATCCAGGAATTAAATAATTATTTCACTGAATTAAACTCGCAAAATGTTGAGGTTTTTATTGGTGACACAAACATAAATTTAAATAATAAAAATGAAAATTTAGTTAATAATTACTTATGTACGCTTTTACAATATGGACTTGTGTCTTATATAAACAAACCCACTAGAGTTACAAATAATTCAACTAGTATAATAGATCATGCCTTTATTAGAGTAGACAAACAAACTACACATAAAATTTCTATAACTCCACTAATAATTGAAACAGCTTTATCGGATCACTTTTCCATTTTATTGTCAGTCAATCTGCAACAAAAATTAAAGGCAATAAATAATATGAATGAAATAAATATCACTAATTATAATAAATTAAATAAAGCATTAAAACAAGAAACGTGGGAAGATGTACTTCTAGAAACAGACGCTCAAAAAGGATTTTCTTTATACATAAATAAAATTCAAAATATTATAAAATTACACACAAAAACATTAATAATAAAAAGTAACAAAATGCGCAAACTAAAACCATGGATTACGCAAGGTATTATAAACTCAATTATACATAGAGATTACCTAAAAAAAAATTTGAAAACAAATAATACAGATGAAAATATATCAGAATATAAAATATACAGAAACCGTCTAAATAATTTAATAAAATTAACCAAAAATGAGTATTACAAAAATAAAATAAATGATTCAAATAATAATTACAGAAAAATTTGGCAAATTATAAATGAAGCTTCAAATAGTGAAAATAAAATTAATAAAGAAAACTTTAACATAAAAGATCAACAAGGCAGGCTATTAGAATGTGATAATAGTAAAGCAAATTATTTTAATAAATTTTTCATCAATATTGGAGAGAAAATGGCTAGCTTAGTAGACAAGAATGTATCGAACACTCTAAATATAAATAAAACTTCGAAATCTTTGTATTTGCATCCGGTAACTGAAAATGAATTAATTATAAATATTAATAATCTAAAAAATCACTCTTCCCCTGGGCCAGATGGTATATCTGCAAAATTAATTAAAACGTGCCACAAACATTTAGTAAAACCTTTGGTACATATTATTAACATCGCTATAGCTACTGGCTCTGTACCTAACGAGTTTAAGGAGTCCATAACAATTCCAATTTATAAATCAGGAAACAAAAGTAACCCAACAAATTATAGACCCATAACAATTATTAATAACTTTGCTAAATTATTTGAGCAATGTATCAAAACACGATTGATGAATTATCTAAATAAAAACAATATATTAAACAAAAATCAATTTGGTTTTCAAAAAAATATTGGCACCGAGACTGCGATTCATGAATTAATTACAAATATCATAATTAATAATAACGAAAACAAAAAATGTCTTTCTGTATTTCTAGATTTAGCTAAGGCGTTTGACACCGTAAATCACAATATATTGCTAAATCGCCTAGAGGATAGTGGTATACGTGGTTCTGCTTTGCGGATTTTCAGTAATTACTTAACAAATCGACTACAAGTTGTAAAAATTAATAACTGCATAAGTGACCCTTTAAAAATATCCATGGGCGTCCCTCAAGGGACAGTGTTAGGTCCCATTTTGTTTCTTATATATATTAATTTACTGGGTAATCTTGATATTAAAGGAAAAATTGTATGTTATGCAGATGATACTGTAATTAACTTTGTTGGGAGTTCCTGGAATGAAGTATACACTAATGCAGAAATTGGGATGCAAAAAGTTCAAAACTGGTTGAATGTTAGTCTCCTAAGTTTAAATCTAACAAAAACTAAATTTATAACTTTCTCCACTACAGCTGCTGATCAACCAAATAATGATACACTTAAAATACACAAAATTAGTTGTGATAATAACCAAAATTGTGATTGTTCACTTATTGACAGAGTTAATTCATTGAAATACCTCGGAATTGTTGTTGATCAGTATTTAAAATGGAATGAACATGCAGATTTTATTACAAAGAAACTTAGGAGGCTGATACACAAATTCTATCAGTTGAGAGACATACTTAGTAAAAAGATTGTGATTACGGTGTATGATGCTTTAGTTGAATCTATTTTGAGATATTGCATCATTGCGTGGGGGGGATTATATAAACATTCGCTTTCTAACCTAGAAGTCATACAAAATACGATTTTAAAAATTATTTTTAAAAAACATCGGAGATACTCAACTAACCAGTTATATCAGGAAGTGGGATTATTAAACATAAGACAAATTTATACTTACCAATGTATCTTGTGGATGCGTAGAAATAACGATAATTCTAGAAGTTCCTTCAATCATTACACCAGATCTGTTTCATCACAAAACCTGGTTACTCCAATGTGTAAAAAAGCCCATACCCAAAGATTTATATGGTTTTTGGGGCCTAAATTCTATAACTTACTTCCACTAGGAATTAAAGCTATTGTATATTATAATAAATATAAAAGAGAAGTAAAGAAATATATTAGTTCAAATTTTGTTCTCTTCCAGAGTTTGTTTGATTAATAAAACACTTACCTTTTTGTTTTTCTACTATTTAAATTAATAGCTCATCATATATATTCATTATACTTTTGATCGTGTGATTATTGTATCAATTTCTCTCAGTAGTCCTAAATTAATTCAGCATTACAAATTTGTCTCGCTAGTATATACTAATTATATGTATTGTTAGGTATATAATCATAAATTTGTTTCAATTTCACATACAGGTATTTCATACCTAGGTGTTTGGATCAAGTTGTATTTTTTTATTGTTTCTATTTTTATGTATTATGTTATACTATTATATACCTATTTGTAATAATTTTTCCAGAAATAAATTGAATTGAATTGAATTGAATATTTGGATTAATAGCCTTAATCCAAAGCCGCCTCAACTAGATCCTCTGGAAAATGGTTGGAAATGCCCTAGTTCCAGTTCTCACCACAAATACGTCAATGCCAAGTGATACATGTACCTTGGCTACATTTAACTGTAAAAAATGTTTTTTTAATATTAAACTTTGTCTTCCTTAATTTAAAAGCATAACATAAACATAAAATACCACAGAAATTAAACAACCCCCAATTCCAAAGCCAGAGGCTCGCCGGAAGGGGGCTACACATTAGAAAAAACGTAGACAAGCATCCATACCCACCGACATTGCTATCTGCCGGTGCCGGGCTTCGAACCCGGACGCGATAGGCAGTGTAGCCAGAACCATGACTGTCACTCATGCTCTAGCCCACTGCGCCACCGAGTCAGTGGCATATTTCCTTTTTCAGGCTGTTGCAGATTTCAATGTTCTTATTTTACAATTCTTTGCTTGATATGCATTATTTATAAATGACCTTGTTTAGGATATATGCAAGCATAATAATAACAAACATATCCAAACCGATATACTTATATTGATGTTTCATCTCTAAACATTCAATGAGGTACTAAGGAATAAAATTTCAGTTTGCCGCCCCCCCCCCCTCTCTTAAAAATATTGTATCCACATCTATAGAGAATATTATTGAGAATGACGAATTAGAAAATGAAAATAAAGATCTTGAAGCTGGAAAAGAGGTAAAAAAGAAAAAAGAGATATCGGTCTGTCAGTATCTATTTTTAAAGCATGATAGAGAACAACGAAGGGAAAAAAGGGCTGAAAGAAATGGAAATTTAGGCAATAAATAATTTGGCAGATGACATTCGCTCAACAGCAGCAAGTGGAAACCAAGGGATAAGGTATAATGAATGTACGAGAAAGAAAAAGTATAAAGAAAATATACATACAGAGTGTCCACGTAAAGGACTTAACTGTAAATTTTTTATTTATGGACCGATCTGAACCAAATTTTGTCAGAAAGATAGAACACACTAGAGTCTACTTATGAACAAGGAAACGTTCGCCCCCTTACTACCACAGGGCAGCATTCTTGAGCCGTTGTTGAATTTTGAGTATGTATCTTTATTTTTTTAAGCTAGTATATCTACTAATAATATGGAAGTTTACTGTAACAAGAACGGCTTGCTTTTGAATTTAACAAAGACTTACCTTCTAACATTTTCACCCTATACGTACCTCTAATTATAGTGTTCTAGTCAAATCAACTGAGAAATCACTAGCTAATTATAACGTATTAAATTCTTGGGTGTCCAGTTTGACTCCAATTTATCTTGGCATACACAAGTAGAGACTGTTGTAACAAAGTTATCAAGGCATTGTTTTGCTATGTGGAAAATGAGAACATTTGTTAGTAAAGATATATTAATAACATATTATTATGCATATGTGAACTCCACTTTAAATTATGGAATTATAAGTTGGGAATATTCAACTATACTCGTCAAAATTTGCTTCGGGACACCTTAAAATTGACCAATCTTTTTAACGCTGTAAAACTGTCAAAAATGTATGGATTTGTACCGGGTTTTTAGCGTGTCAAGGTAAATTTAATTGGCTTTCATCTTACCTATTTAACTCTAAGATAAAGTTACAAAAACATGTTTATACAGGTTGTCAAACGAATGCCTGTTTTTTCAGTCAATTTTTATCTTGAGCACATCGTTAACCAAACACCCTGTATACTAGAATTTTATAAAATTTGCTTGTCTTATGTGTCTGCTTTAAAACATTTTTTGAATTTTGCCCTTATCTTTTTTGTAAAAAAAGATACAGAGGTTTTAGTAAAACGTTACATTTTCACAATAAAATAACGGATGGATTTGATTACTAAAATTTGGATATATCGTGATTGACCACAAAGAGCACGTATTGTAAACGAGTTTTTTACCAAGACGGCATAAACCGCATGTGGTAGTCTGCATTATCATCAGATTTATACAAACAGAGCAAATTTGGGATGTTCTATAGAGACGAATATCTAGTCGAAACCATCAACCTGATACATTGCGAGAACTTAGAGAAGCCCTTGTAGAAGAGTGGAACCAAATTCCAAACGAGATAATAAATAATTTGATTCAGAACATGCCACAACACAACGTTGCAGAGAATTATAACATCCAGTGGTGGCCCAACTCATTGCTATAATTACATTATGGTTAAGTTTTAATGTTTAATATTGTTAAATAAAAGATATTAATGTTAATGTGAGTCCTTATGATTATAAGAGTATAGAAGATTGAGATTTTTTATTTTATTGTGAAAATGTAACATTTTATTAAAACCTCTCTATCTTTTTCTACAAAAAAGATAGGAGCAAAATTCAAAAAATGGTTTAAAGCAGACACATAAGACAAACAAATTTTATAAAATTCTAATATACAGGGTGTTTGGTTGACACTGTGCTCAAGATAAAAATTAACTGAAAAACAGGCATTCGTTTGACACCCTGTATAAACATGTTTTTGTAACTTTATCTTACAGTTAAATAGGAGAGATGAAAGCCAATTAAATTTCCCTTGAAACGCTAAAAACCCGGCACAAATCCTTACATTTTTGACAGTTTTACAGCGTTATAAATCTTGGTCAATTTTAAGGTGTCCCGAAGCAAATTTCGACGAGTATAGAATAAATGCAAAAGAAAAAGAAAATAGTTGAAAAACTATGTGCTTTAAACCTATTTCTGTTTCTTGCAGAGGCCTTTTCAAACAAATGAAAATTCTGACAGTTACATCTCTGTATATTCTGAATTGTGTTTGATATGTCAAAAAGCATATCAACAAATTTATTCCAACTTGTGTACACACTATAATTTGAGAGCTGGTAACCATTTAAGAATACCGCTTCATAGATTATCTCTAATTTCAAAAAGCAGCTATGTGACGCCTGCAAAAATTTTTAACCACCTACCCCCTTACGTCAAAAATATTCCAACTATAAATCTATTCCGAAAGTCAGTAATAGAAATCACAGTCTTTATTCAATAGAAGAGTATTTTGCTATTCATGTTTTCTAGTCTTATAATGGCATCTGGTATTTGTAGTAATATGCATGTTTGTTTGGTATTATTGTTTGTATGTATATGTAATGCTATAATATCTACTTAAAGAAAAAATCGTAACTCGATACAATTAATAAGTAATAAATTAGAAAATAAAACTGTTAACGCAACATGAGAACTCATTGGATGAGTATAGAAATATTTAAGTTGTAACAATAACAAAGAAACAATATTTATTGCAATACGCTAAACAATATGAAATTTTACAATAAATATGTATTTCAAGGTGTGAGTATTTCAAGTAATATTGATATTGATGATGAGCAATGATAAGTACTGATTTAGACTAGTTTCACAGAAATTTATTGTTAAATAGTAGGTTTAGATAGTAAGTAGGCATACCATAGTTTAAAAACGGTAAGAAAATTTGCACCATCATTGTGCACGAACAATATATGGGCAATAAGACTTTCGCTGGATGCAGAGTCATCGATAGGGCATCAAAATGGAGAAGCAGCAGCCTGAAAAGGAAAAGAAAAATAGCTAATTAGAAAAATCAAGAACGAAACCAGAAACGAAAAAAACTTATGAATAAAAAGGTGAGAACTTACAGAAAAAAGGTAGTGTATGGGAACAGGACACAATAGTGTATCATTGAATAGTGTTTGTTGTGATGTAACTTCGTTTTCCTGGACAAGGGATTTCTTATTGTTGTCTGGGAAAAAACGAGTAAATAAAACATATAAAATTATTAGAATAAGAATAGTGCAATAGCACAGAGGCTTTATTAAATGTTAGAGAGTTGATTTATATAAATAAAATAGATGTAGTTAGTGTAAGTTAGTTAATAATTGTTAAAATAGAGCAAAATTCGAGGTTAGATGAAACAGCACAAATTTCATGAAAGGCCAAGTAAGTGGCATATCAATATAAAGTAAATCTGTTCAGGAAATAGAATCTAATAAGAAACTAGAGAGAAAATTGTGTTTAAAAGAAATAATGCAATAGTAAAAAATTTAATTATATGTTAAATAAAGAGCCCAAAGTTGGTTGAAAAATGTCAAAATTGACGTCTTTTGGGCAAAAATTGTCCAGATTCAGTAGTAATTTGGCTTTGCTACCGAGGGCACGTATAAATTATATCACGCAATTTCGTCTCGAATTATAAATTTTACTACTTGTAAGTAGAGGGGTAATAGCGGATCCGAGACACTCCCCACCACTTTTGCACCCCCCACCACTTTTTTCTGGGGTGGGGGCAATTAGGATAATTAGAGTGGGGTGGGGGGCAATTAGGCTAATTAGAGTGGGGGGTAATTTGTAATTGCGTAATTAGTAATTTGTAATTGTGTAATTAGACTATTTGCGCATTAATTACACTGGTGTAATTAGTCTGGAGGGGGGATAATTAAAACCCAATTGTCGCGAGAAATGAAAGTAGTTAGACTATTTGCGCATTAATTACACTGGTGTAATTAATCTGGAGGGGGATAATTAAAACCCAATTGTCGCGAGAAATGAAAGTAATTAGACTATTTGCACATTAATTACACTGGTGTAATTGCAATACTTCTAATTGAATTGGAACAATTGTTGTATAGTAATTAGTGTAGGTATAGTGTAATTGTATATTAATTAGTGTATGCATCAATTGCTAAATTATGCGCTCTTAATTGTCAAAAATATATGTCATTCAGTATCGCTAACCAGGGGTCTGGTATATTAGCATATCAAAAATTATTTACTGTTGCATTTGTAGTATAAAGACACAATTTCTCGAAATCCTATGGTTTATTACCCATATAGAAAAGCAATATCAAGTAACTATCTATAAGTAGACAAAAGAAACCCATAAATCACGGTTAATAGTTAGTTAGATTTAATCTAGGGTAGTGCATTGTTCAACTTGATGGCACCTGTGACCATCGGTCGGTTGACCTTCCCGCTCAACAAAGCCAAAAGGCAAGCTACCTGAAACGTATTGTCTTAACTTATTGGGCGCTAGTGCAATAGAAATACTAAGAAAAAACAAAAGCGCCGTACAAAACACAAGCAATAAATTCAAGCAACTGTGGCTTAACAAATTATTAAAATTCCAAATCGTAGCTAGTCTTCGACCAGTATAGCATTTATGTACTTTTGATCATACTAGCCCAGGGTCGATCCAGTCAAACCATGAACAAATTAGAGACAAGCTGAAATTTGGTATATAAGTTTGTATTGGGGTCCTTAAAATACCACCAAACCCCACCGGTAATCCGCCGTGCCTGTCACCCCTAAACAACCCCCGAAAGGGGTGAAAAACGGACTTTTTCTAGTTATTTGGCAATATCTTAAAAACAAAGCCATATACGAAAAAATATGAAGAAAAATTAAAGGGCATAAAATTTCCTATAAAATTGCGTTTAGCAGATATATTTTGCTTTACCAGTGGTGGAGTTATGATATTTTTAATAATTGGGTAATTTGTAAAAATATTCTCTAGCCTTTTCTTATTGGATTTTGACATTAAATATACATAACAATGTATATGGATATTTTGGTAAATACATTTAATACATTCTTACATCAATAAATTAGAAATAAAAAACATACCAGTGGATTACTATATTCTAATTTCATACATTATTTTGTATTAGCTAATAGAACTTTAACATTTTACGTGCCTATTGAATGTAACAAAATAATTATTTTAAATATCCGTGAATTTCTGTTACGAATTGAGAGGAATTATTTTTATATTAATAATATTAAGGACTTATACCGCATGTCAAGGCAACTGAGTAGTTTTCCGCGTCGCCATTCGCCCCTGTATGTATGCTCTCTTCGTATATTCTCGATACGACTCCATTACGCTAAACAAAATTTGTATAGGTATGCTACGCCCAGGAAGAAGTTTGAAACCAAATAAAATTACTAATACTTCAAAGTTGCAGCATAAGTTGGGAGTTGGGACCTTTAATAAATGTTAAATAAATAAATAAATTGTACAAAACTTCGCCCATCAATAAAGACGATTATTATTATTATTATTATTATTATTGCCATGTACGCCATTTCCAGATGTGATACTACATCTGGCCTGTTTACCAGGGGAAAAATTAATTTGGTCAATACTGTGAAAAAGAAGAAGTTGGTTGACCTTCTTGAAGAATTTTACAATCCAAATATATCCAAAGACAGATTGAGGACCTTAATTTCGACATTCGATATTTCCGTATACGTCAAAAATAGAACAAGTACCGATTTGAATAACGTCAGATACATTCTCTACCAGCAGTATGTAGCAAAGCAAAGTTTAAATAATGATTTTAATCTGGCTTCACTTCCACCGATCATAATAATAATAATAATAATAAACTGGCTTTTATTGTAAGAAAATTACAAAAATATAACTTTCCTACCTAAGGCGAAGTCTAGCCAACGGCTACTCTACTTAACCTTTAAAATATAAAAATTAAATTTACCAACTAACTTAACTAAACCTTTACATAAATAAAAATGGAAAATGAAAAAAAAAACCATTTTGAGGCAATTTATATCCTGAATATAAAAATAAATATATTAATTTAAATGCACAAAACTATACCTATATTTGGAAGGAAGGAAGGTAACATTTAAAAATTATAATTATAAAACAGACCTAGGCAACTTTCTTTGATTGGCATCAATGAGTCAGGTCTCCAGTTCAAAGAAAAGTACCTCCATTAAAAGCCAATATTATAATGTTTTATTTACTTCCTAACCAAAGCAGCCCCACAAACTAGAGACCTAACCCATCAAAACCAATCAAAAACAAAATTTTTTAATTTTTTAATTTTTTTTTTTTTTTTTTTTTACGTCGAAAAATATTTTAATAGGTAATTATTACATTTGAAGTGAAAAAAGTATGATTTGACCTGTTTCCTGAAACTATTTACTGGTAACTGTTTAAGATCGGAATTTAAACTATTATACAATACAACAGCGTTATATGAGAATGATCTTTGAAACATGGTCGAATGATAACGAGGCAGTGACAATTTATTTGAAAATTTTGTATTTACGTCATGAAGATCATGCCTGAATATAAGTTTTTCACGAAGATATGAGGGCGTTGAAGATATTATTAATTTATGAACAAAAACTAACAAATTATATTTATAAACATTTTCAATTTTGAGCCATTTGAGCTCGTTTATTTTTGCAGATACGTGATCATATTTTTTTATTCTAAAAATAAATCTGCAGCAACTGTTCTGGATGATTTGGAGACGATTTTTTGTTAACGAATCTAAACAAGGGAAGTAGACAATGTTGCAATAATTTAAAATGGGAAGAACTAAAGTTTCAACTAGTTTTTTTCTTAATTTAAAATTAATTATGCTAATATTCGTATAGAGTAACTTTAACGATACGTAACATCTTCTTATTAAGGATTTTACATACTCTTTAAAACGTAAATCCGTCTCAAAAATTAAGCCCAGATTTTTTACTTTGTGAACCATATTTAAAGGTTGACCATCGAGATTCACATGTAAAGAAGACTCTATAATATTTCTTACAGTACGCGAACAGAAACATATTACATGACATTTAGTAAGATTTAATTTGAGATTATTTGCTGAAGAGTATTCTAAAATGGATTTTAAATCATCATTTATTTTAACGCTCGCCGAAGCTATGTCTTCGGGACTAAACGTTAATGATAGTTGGGTGTCATCAGCGTAACACTGAATTTTTGTAAAATGTACATTATTTACAATATCCTTGTACAGATCTCCAAGCATGGATCCTAACAAAGACTTACAAAATTATTTTCAGTCAAAAAATACAAATATAGAAGATTACTGCATATGGGTTGGAGACATAAATATCGATTTGTTACAAAATAATGATTTTACTAATGAATATTTAAATATATTAAATGAATTCGGTTATGTGTCAACAATCAATGATATAACTAGGTCTCAAGGAAATCAAAACTCATGTATCGATCACATTTTTATTAAATCAAAAAGTAACATTACAGATCTTCTGTTAATGCCTCTTATTGTACATGCAGATATTACGGATCATTATATAGTTATGCTTCAAATAATTCTCAATTTAGACAAAAAAACTTTAGAAAATACAAACATAATTAAAATATTAAATTATAAAAAATTACATGACGCCTTTAAATTTGTGTCCTGGGACCCTGTATATTCAGCGAAAGATATGGAATCTGCAACAAACATTTTCATAATCATAGTTACGAATATTATGGACGATTGTACTGTTTTTAAAAAAAAGGCTAGAAAAAATACTAGAAAAACACCATGGATAACAAATTCGCTGGTTAAATCTGTTCATACAAAGAATATTATGTTTAAAAATCTTCAAAAAGACCCTAATAATATACAACTTAAAATTCAATATAAAAACTACAAAAACAAATTGACAACATTAATAAACAAAACAAAACATGAATATTACCAAAATAAAATACAAAATAATATCTCGGATACAAATGAGCTGTGGAAAGTAGTACAAGAAATTACTCAAACAGGAACTAAAAAGGTAGACATACAATCAATAAAAAATGAAGAAGAAGTCTTAATATCCGACAGTAAAAATATATCAAATGAATTTATAAATACGTTTACAAAAATGGGTAAAACTTTAGCAAATAAAATTAAAAAAAACCCTAATTATACAATAAATAGATTTATATATCCCAATTCACTATTTTTAAGACCCACTAACTCTGAGGAAATAAAAACAATAATTAAAGAACTAAAAAATAATAAATCCACAGGAATAGACAATTTAAAGGCAGAAGCACTTAAAACAATTTCCGAAGATATAGCTGAACCTTTCGCGTTTATATTAAATAATTGCATGGAAATTGGTTTATGGCCTTCTGCATTTAAAGAATCATTAATTATTCCCATATATAAAAGCGGCGATACATCTAAGGTGAACAACTATAGACCCATCTCACTAATTACTAACTTAACGAAAGTATTCGAAAAAATAATAAAACTAAGACTAAATTCATATATTAAGAAATATAACATACTGTCAGATAAACAATTCGGGTTCAAAGAAAATGTATCGACACAAGACGCAATACTGGCATTGACGACCAAGATCTACTCATCTTTGGATGAAGGTAAGCCATGCCTTTGTACTTTTATTGACTTATCAAAAGCATTTGACACGGTCAGTCATCATTTACTCTTGCAAGCACTGGAAGATATCGGAGTAAGGAATAATTGTTTGCAGCTTTTTAAAAACTATATATCCGACAGAATCCAGTGCGCAAGAGTGAATGATGTACTGAGCGAGCCATTAGTAATTGAATATGGAGTGCCTCAAGGCACAGTATTGGGTCCGATACTATTTTCGATATATGTTAATGGTCTTTTTTCAATAGAAAGCAGAGGAGAAGTAATTACTTTTGCAGATGATACCGCGATATTTTACAAAGGTGAAACATGGGAAGAAATTAAAAATACAGCTGAGTCTGATCTATGTAATGTAAAAAATTGGTTCGACCATAAGCTATTAACCATAAATTTTGAAAAAACTTTTTACGTACCATTTAGTTGTAATAAAACAAAACGTCCGTCCTTTGAACAAATAAACATTGACATACAAGAAAATCAATATATCATATCGCCCAAATCAGAAATAAAATATTTAGGAGTCGTCATAGATCAACATCTAAGGTGGGATTCACATGTCAAATATATAACAAAAAAATTACGGTTCATTTTATACAAATTTAAAATTCTACAAAAAATACTGACAGTTCCTCAAATGAAAAGTATGTACCACGCTTTGGTCGAAAGTCACCTTAATTATGGTATACTAGGGTGGGGTGGGGTAGCCAAATCTCATCTTTCTGCACTTGAGGTCTTACAAAAGAGGTTTCTGAAGATAATGATGTCCAAAAATTACAGATATTCTAGCGATCTCTTATATATGGAAGCTAAGGTTTTTGATCTCCGACAAACATTTTATTTTCAAGTAACTGTAAAACAACATTATCAAAAACAATTAGCTATATTATATTACCCACTCACAGTTATGATACCCGGCAAAGAAATAAATACATATATCCCCTTATGTTAAAAACTATCGGTCAGAGATCATACAGCTAGCTATTTGGCTCCCAAATTATATAATACGGTTCCAGAAGAAATAAGAAATGTCAAAATAAACAATGTTTTTAAAAAAAAATTAAAGCAATTTATGTTTGGAAATGATAGGAAAATATTTGAAGAATATATTGATATAAAAAATAATTAAAAAAAAAAAAAAAAACTGATTTTTTGTTATCGTAAATGTAGGTGTGTTATGTACATAGCTTAGGTTGTTTGTGTGTTTATATAATATGTATTTGAATGTATGTATCTCATATTGAAAATATGTGTCATATTATAATTATTAGAATAAGTTACTTCTTTTTCTCAAAACAAGTATTATTCACTTATTGAGTTATCTATTTATTTACAAATTTGTCAAATTTATACTCTCTATTTATATATTTATATATGGTAAATAAATATTATTATTATTATTATTATTATTATTAATATCAGCCGTGTATATTAAAAACAATATAGGTCCCAAGACTGATCCTTGTGGTACCCCAGATGTAATAGGACATTGGCTTGAATTTGTATCGTCAAAAGTTACAATCTGATGCCGATTGCTTAAATAAGAACCGAAAAAGTTTACAGCGATATCACTAAAACCATAGTAGGTCAACTTAGCACATAGTAAGGAATGATCCAGCGTGTCAAATGCTTTCGAAAAATCGAGCAAAATTAAAGCTGAAGCATTGCCATCATCAAGTGACTTGAAAATATTGTCTGTAACGGACATTAAAACAGAAGTAGTACTGTGATTTTTACGAAAACCTGATTGAAATGATGATACTATGCTATTGTTTATAACGTAATCATATATCTGATTTTTAACAGTTTTTTCTAAGAGCTTTGATATTGCTGGAATTATGGTTATGGGCCTTAAATCATTGAAACTTTTAGGATCATTGTTTTTGGAAATTGGTTTAATTAAAGAAAGTTTCCAATTATCTGGAAAATACCCAACTTCCAAACAGCAATTTAAAATATGTGTAACATATTTGCATATCACCGGAGAACAGAGCTGTAACATTTTGGCAGAAACTTTGTCACTTCCATACGCATTTGATTTTAATTGATTAATTAAAGTATTCACCTGTCCAGTTGTTGTCAATTTAAAATTAAACACAATATCGTTTTTAAATTTATTTACCCTATACCAGTCAGACATGTCCGAACAATTATCTGGAGGACTAAAAACAGAAGCAAAATAATTATTTACTTCATCTGGTTTGCGAAGAGAAAAGGGAACATCAACATCTTGTTTTCGTTGTATGTTAAGTGTTTTTAATGGATGCCAAAGTTCTTTACTATTATTTTGTTGATTTTGAATAAACGTTAAATAAGCTGCCTTCTCGCGTCTAATAGCACTAACAGTAAAATTGCGTAGTTGTTTGTAATAATTCCAACTCCCTATAGTATTTAATATCTGATAATTACTTAAAGCTCTGTCTCTTTCTTTCATTAAAAATTTCACATTGTCTGTTAACCAAGGAGCATAAGGCTTCGTGACGCGTGATGTACTATAAGGGGCCTGATTGTCAAACAGTAATAAAATATTATTATTTAAAAACTGTACTTTTTCCTCAATACTCTGTAAATATAGTATGTCATCCCAGTGAACTTTTCCAAGATCACGTAAAAATTCATCGTATACAAAGTTTTTGAAATCTCTGTAAGTAACCAATTTTGGCTTAGGGCGTTTTGTGTTAATATTCATATTACAAAAAATCAATCGATGATCCGATATAAGATCGGCATTTGTAGTTCCAGAATTTATAATAAATTCAGGTTTATTAATATATATTACGTCTATAATGGATTGAGAGGTATTTGTGATGCGAGTAGGTTCATTTATAAGTTGCGCGAAATCATAAGAAGACATGCAACTATCAAATGAATTTTCATTTTGTTGATCAATGTTTATATCGCCTAAAAGTATTATATTATCATATTGTGGAACAATAAACGATAATAAATCATCCAGATGCTTAACAGATTCGTTTATATTATTTGAGGGCACCCTATAAATAACGCCAATTAATAACTGCATCTTCATAATTTTAACATTTAAAAATAAATATTCTAATCCGTCTATAGATTTAAAGTCCGATAATACTAATTTTGCATCAATTTCGTTTCTTACGTAAATACCTACACCACCACCCCTATTTATTCGATTTTTGTAAAAAAATTTATAATTCTGAATATTTACGATTTCAGCTGGTATCATATCATTCAACCACGTTTCAGATACACAAAAAACATCGTAGTCTCCTTGAATTAATAAATCACAGAATTCATTGAAACCAGTAAACAGTGATCTAACATTTAGATGCCCAATATTTAACTTATTTTTTTTACTTTAGGATTCATAATTCACTGTTTTATTTACTTTAGTTTATATTTCAGAACACGTACGATGGATCGCTACCAGTATGATTTAAAATTATTAGATATATTATATATTACTTTTGTATTCTATAACATTCATTATATTTAAAATTACAATTACAATTAATAATATGGGAGATAAATTAGTAAGTTTAATTATTATTTTTCACACTGTTCAGTCTTGTTATTCTAGTTGTTCCAGTTCTAGCAAATGTTGTACTACCTGTTGCGGAGGAAAAATTATCACCTTTCGTATATATCTTCTGCTTTTTTATAATTGGGCCAAAAGAGGAATTTATATCTGGATTTTTTGCATCGGCTTCGTCTTCATTTGTGAATTCAGGGTTTCGAGATGAATCAGTTCCAGCTACCACCTGTGTACTTATTTCCTTTTCATCTGTCTCTTTGCGTAATGAAGAATAAACGAAAACATCTGAAGTGACTTGTTGTGGTTGAGGTGTAGATGGAGCACTATTTGATTTGGAAATATTAGTGTGATTTATTACGTCAATATCTTCTTCCAATAAATTCATACCTTTGAGTTGTTCAATACTATATGGTTCATTGTTTACAATTAACTTTCTCCCTTTTATATTTGCCGTATGTTTTTGTGAACGAGCTACCTTTAAATTCTTCTGTAGGATTTTTAAGTCTTCCCTGTCCTCAACACAGAGATCTTGCACAATAGTTATTTTGGCTAATACAGTTGGCTAATATTAACGATTTCTTAAGGTAAGTTGTGAATTCCACTTTTATTGGAGAGCCCTTTGATATTTTGTATATGGTATATGTTGTTAATTTCCAATCGTTCAACTTGAATTTCTAGGATATCCGAGAAGAAATGAAGGGTAAAATCAATCAAGCTTATTTCAGGATTCGATTTGACTAAACCAAAAATAAGAATATTATTTTTTCTCTGTATTCGTTCTAAATTAATACATCTTACTTGTAGCTTCTTGCACTTATCTTCCAATTCTGTAATTTGTTTATTTTGTAGATCTAGTTTATTTAAAATTTTTTGATTCTCCAATTTTATTTCCTTTTTAATATCTTCCTTATTCTTTACCCCCTCACTTTTTATGATATCTAATAGTCTAGTGCACAATTCATTGTTAGATATATCATTATTATTCTCGCTCATCATTTAATTTAGAACTAAAACTTTATCGGCCTGGTAAGAGTATAAGATTTTTTGTATAATAATATCAGCTTCTTTATACGCCGTTATCTTATCAATTTGTATACAGGCAAATTTCTGCTTTATTGATATTAATATAATACAAAATTATTTAGATAATATTGTTTGTAGAATGGATTTAACATTACAACATACGGTGTGTAAGGTAAGGCCCGACGTATTGTAAACTACATGCACTATGTTCACTATTTTTCTTCAAAATTATTTATTTGTTTTTATTTTAATATTTGTACAGAAACTTAGGAGCACTTTACTGAACGTGATTTGCTTGTCACCGATAAAAGCACTTCTTGAGTTGAGCTCAGTACCATGCATATAGGACATTTCATCCAGCAACTCTACATACATATTTTATTTACATGTATGATTAACTTTTAGGTTCAAGCATGGTTGAATAATAGCTTACCACTCCAGGACTGGGGATGGATTTCTAGTGATTCCGGAATCTCTCCAGTCCAGATGGATCAAGATATAGACCCCAAAAGGTTCATTAAACAAATTTTTTGCAACTGTGACAGGGGTGACAGGCATGGCAGATTACCGGTGAGGTTTGGTGGTATTTTAAGGACCGCAATACAAACTTATATAACCAAATTTCAGCTTGTCTCTAATTTGTTCATGGTTTCCTATATAAAGCTTCAGATCGACCCTGGGCTATGCGGTGTTATGTCCTAAATATTATTAATATAAAAATAATTCTTCTCAATTTCTAACAGAAATTCCACGGATAGGTAGTTAAAATAATTATTTTGTTACATTTAATAGGAACGTAAAATGTTAAAATTCTATTAGCTAATACAAAATAATGTATGAAATTAGAAATATAGTACCTACTCCACTGGTATGCTTTTTATTTCTAATTTATTGACGTAAGGATGTATTAAATGTATTTACCAAAATACCCATATACATTGTTATGTATATTTAATGTCTAAATCCAATAAGTAATGGCTAGGGAGTATTATTATAAAATACCCAGTTATTAAAAATATCATAACTCCGCCACTGGTAAAGCAAAATATATCTGCTAAACGTAATTTTATAGGAAATTTTATACTCTTTAATTTTTCTGTCTTCATATTTTTTCGTATATAGCTTTGTTTTTAAGATATTGCCAAAAAACTAAAAAAAAGTCCGATTTTCACCCCTTTCGGGGGTTGTTTAGGGGTGACAGGCACGGCGGATTACCGGTGGGGTTTGGTGGTATTTTAAGGACCCCAATACAAACTTATATTCCAAATTTCAGCTTGTCTCTAATTTGTTCAAGGTTTCCTATATAAATCTTCAGATCGACCCTGGGCTATACCGCGATAACCCTCGATAAGAGCTAATCAAATCAGCTCAAAAATTATTTACTATTGCGTTTATAGTACAAAGGTACAATTTCTCGAAATCCTATGGTTTATTACTTTATAGAAAAGCTAATTATCTTAAGATTTATTTACAGATCAGTATACGCCCAACTTGACAGCGTTTTAACAAAAGCAAGCGGAAACGATGGCTACTTTGTCTATGCATTAAAAAGCGATATTTTAACAAAAATTGCAAGCCAAATCCTAGACGCTACGTCTTGATCAGTACAGTATGTATTTCACATTTAAACACACCAAACCTGTAAAAAGACAAAAGAAATTGGACAAAAGAAATCGATGTATTAAAAAGCACACGGAATAAATTAAAATAAATACCCTACTGTCACTGAGGCTTTGCAAGAAATCTCCAGGTTAAATCAGTTATGGGATAAGAAAAAATGTCAAGTGTGGGATTCGAACCCACGCTCCCGTTAGGGAATCTGATGTTTTTTTACACATTGGACGCCTTAACCACTCGGCCAACCTGACTTATTAATTGATTCAGTAAAACGCCATATATTAGATGGGTAAAATTGGACAAAAAATGTTTAAATTACATAGCTAACGTAAGGAATATGTATTTGCATGTGTGCAAAAGACTCCACTTCGAAGGCATTATTTACTGTTGCCATTGTATACATAGAGAGTGAGAGGAGTTGTCACAACCATTATTAGTAGCAACAGACTCCTAGTGAACACGCAAAATGTATAAGTGTACGTCTTGCAGTAAAAGTTTTACACGAAGCTACAGTATGCGTCGTCATCAGAAAGAGTCGTGTGTGAGTTTACGTGATAATGGACCTCCAGCAAAACAATTTAAATTTGATTCAACCCCTTCAACATCCGCAAGTATGCAAACATGTGATTGTTGTAATGTGACGCTGACGACAGCTCAGATGCATTCCCATAAGAGGTCGTTGC
Organism: Rhagium mordax; assembly: GCA_963680705.1. Taxonomy (NCBI): domain Eukaryota; kingdom Metazoa; phylum Arthropoda; class Insecta; order Coleoptera; family Cerambycidae; genus Rhagium; species Rhagium mordax. Next base: position 46,115,851 of record OY796656.1, read on the forward strand.
AACATAAGGCAAATGCATGTGTTCCTTCAATGGATGGTGTAAGCATTATCCAAAGCGCTTTCAAATACAGAATTATTTCATATCGAGTGCATAGTGAACATAATCATCTGGACTACGTAATGTTCTTTAATGAAATCAAACATAAAATTTTAAATCTGCTAGAAGAAGCGATACAAATACATATGGCAATAAAAGTAAATCTGGAAGTGTTCGCCAAATACATGATACAAAGTAAAGAGTTAACGGATATGAAATCATTTAATACAACCAACAAAATTTTGGATCAAGCTATGAATTTAAGTGATGTTTCGGATAGTTTTGTAGAAGAGATGATTACCCAAACTACAGAGTTTCAAGAGCGAGATTCAGGTGTGTAATTATTTTCATTAACGTATTAGAATTGCATTTAACATTTGCATATTTTTTAGGATGGGCCCTGGAACGAATCGAATTTGTTGAAATTAATGTGAACAAGTATAGTCCACTGCGTGGTTCATCATATATAAAATTACCAAAATTCATTGAAAATAAGAATGCAGTGGTAAATGTACACAATCAAGATCAATGTTGTTTTGCCTGGGCGGTGACTTCAGCACTGCATCCTGCAAATGGTCATACATCGGACTTATCATCATATCCACATTATTCACAAGTGTTAAATGTAACAGGTATGGATTTTCCAGTAAAATTGCGAGTTATTTCAAAATTTGAGGAAATGAATAATATATCGATAAATGTATACGGGTTAGAGGAGAAATTTAAAAATAATAGAATGGAATATGAAGTTGTAGGTCCTTTACGTTACTCGGGGAAAAAGCTGCGTGGTGTAACGAAGCAAATTTTTAAGCCTACAGATTCAGCTGGTACTTGAATAATTTACTCGTTACTATTATTATTTTATCCGCTATTATTTCAGAGTTCACCCTGTATAACCAGTTTAGTAAAAATACAGGAATTATTGAACCTAGAATTCCGCGTTCTGTTAATTTTTAGTTAATAAATTTATTTATCGTTTATTTATAGTTAAATTCGGGTACACCCTGTATAAAGGGGTAGAGTAATATCAGTACGTATTCAGGTAATCACCTGTGTTATAAAACCGGTCCGTGTACAGTCGTTCAATTTATTTAAACGTGTTATAAATAAATAAACTTATTTATTTTTCTAGTTAAGTAATCCGTACGTTATTAATTCCGTTTCTTTCACTGTTATGCTCAGAAAAATGAGTAGAATCTATTCCGCCGATACAGGAGTCCGAAATAGAATTGTTAATAACAATTTCCGTTGGGGATTAATAAATAAATGAGCCAGAACGCGACTTAACTAGATAGCGACAAGAAACATACATTTCACGTTATCAGCGCGAGAAGCGAAGCGCTCCGGCCGTACCGATGTTAGTAGGATCCGGGAATCAATTTTAAAAATCAGTCTATACCGACGATCGAAATCCTGCAGTCCTGTTTAGGTAAATATTAAGCATTCGGCATATTTACGGTACTTGAAGTTAAAAGATAAAACCGCGTTAATTATTTGCTTTTCAACTTAGAAATAATTTGCGAAATATTTCAATATTGTGATAGAGAAATTTATAGTCAATTGTTAGAAAGAATTAATTATAAATTCAGTCCGTGCGTTACAATTGATTTATAATAAATCCCTGTGTACTGTAATAGCTGTAGATTTGCGTGTTTTAAGTTTAAGTAAGGAATAAAATATTTCATTGGTTTTGAAACGTGATAGAAGGTATTGAAGCTAGTCATTTCCGTAATTTATTTAATTAAATAAATTTAGTAATCCGTCTGTCTGTATGGTGGCCCGATAGAATTCGAGACTAAGGAGGTGTGTAAATACCAACGCATTTATCTGTTGAGAGAGCGAACTTGCCAACAACGGTATTGCAAGGGTTAACACAAATCTTCCCCTCAGGTTCAGAGGTTTGTCTTGTGGTGCCAGTACAGTTGCGTTTTATTAATCAGATCTGTTCGTAACTACTCAGAATAATAGTTTGTGGTAAAAACCCCAAACCCTTGTGGATACGAGCGCGAATTTGCCAGTGTCTAACAAGTTGGGTTTTGACATAAACGAATCAGGTTGCCGGCGTACGAATCTAAAAACACCCTGTCGTGAGAGCGCTAGCCAGCGTCTGGGTGATTAGATTAACACGGATAAACCTGGTTTGAAAATTATTCCTGAAGTGGTTGTATAGGGGTTAGTTATTACTTGTGAAAATATTTAAAGTAAATATTTAGTCTGAAAATCCGACTTGCTAGCACGATAATACTGATTAGGTTTTTTTAGTAATTTCTTTTGTTATCACTGGAAGTTTTTACTGCCGTTTCTTTTACTGTACTATCACCTTTCAACGCACACGTTTACCGTTTTGAAATAAAATTCATTCATTGTTATCAAAGGTAGTTTTGAAAACACGTACCGTAATTATTCCAAAGCTTACTTCAAATCTTGCTTAGTTCCGTCACCGCTTGTTAACCATCCTGCAATTTGCTTACTACTACTACCGCTTTTTCGATACGTGCATCCGATTAATTTTAGATTAACACCGTAATTGCACACACGTTTACCCGCTTTAGTACTTTCCATAACTCTGCTAGTCGTTTAGGTTCTTCAAAACTAGAACCTGCCGCTTGTAGTTAGTTTTGCATCCGCTTTGCTTACACACACCTCCGCTTGAGAGTTATCTTTTGAGTAGTGAATTGTAAATAGTTTCTTTGAGTAGAATTAATTTCTATTAAATTATTTTTGTAGTAAATACGTAAAGTATTGTTGTAAATATTTGTTGCTTGGTTTATAGATGTTTTAGAATACATATTTAGTTGCTTACATACTGCTTTGTGGTAAATTAGCCGTATTTATATCTACCACGTTGATTTACTTTCTTTTCGTTTATCAAACGATGTACAATCAATATTTATTGTAATAAATGTGTTTTGTCAGATAGTTTCTGCTTTTTATATCACTAACATTGCCATACCTTATTATAACATCAGTATAAGCCTCTAACTCTCAAAGTTTATACAGTCAGCAGTCGGGACGCTCCAGTAGAGCGGCGACCAGCAAACCTAGAACCCGGACATACCGTGTCTTCACTGAAGTTATCCGGCCCTATCATACTGTTGATAGGTCAAAGTGACATTCCTTCACGTTAAACAAGGGATTGGCGCCCGAGGCAATAATATTAGCGACAGTCATTTTGTGTAACATTAATTCACTATTTAGGTAAAGGGACGTCACAAATGACGTCCGAATAAGATAGCGTCACAGTATCCACTTAAATTTATTGCTAATTTCTGAGGTGTGTAATATTAATCACCATTGTACGAACCATTGTGCTAAAACTCACTATTGCTGGATAAAAGATTTATCTAGATTAGTTTCGCGTCAAATTTCTGCTCACAATCATAAAAAACATTTTTGCGACGGTTGTTTGTTATATTTTTATACCGAACGTCAGTTATTGCAACACCAGACACACGATTGTAATCACATTTATACAACAATACCTACTACCCAATTTCGAATAGATAAATATGGTAAACAAGTGCCCGAGAATATGTTAAAATTTGAACATTTTGGAAGGCAAATGCAAGTTCCATTTGTAGTGTATGCCGATTTCGAATCAATTTTAAGTCCTATCGATACCTGCCAACCCAATCCAGAACGGTCTTTCGGGAATAAAACTTTTAGACATCAACCACATTCTTTCGCGTATTTAATAAAATGTTCGTTTGACAATTCCCTAAACAAGTTTGAGTTATACCGGGGGTCTGACGCTGCCAAAGTCTTCGTATCACGTATCGAGGCTGACTCGAGAGATATCTATAATAGATATATGAAAGATATAGTCCCAATGGCTAAGCTCACAGCGCAACAAAGACGAGACTTTGAAAACGCAACCGTATGCGGTATATGCGAGAAGGCATTCGAAGACGGTGACGTGAAAGTTAAGGATCACTGCCATTTATCCGGAAAAATAAGATTTATCGCTGCACATTCTGTTTGCAATTTAAATTATAAATTACCATGTTTCATACCGATTATATTCCATAATATGAGCTCATACGACGGACATTTCTTCATTAAAGAGCTATGGAGGTACTAGCGCAAAATAAAGAGAAATACATATCTTTTTCAAAACACCTTTATATGCATGATTACATTAATAAGAATGGGGAGAAGAAACAAAAATTTTTACAACTGCGATTCATTGATAGTTTTAAGTTCTTGTCAACATCGCTACAAAATTTGGGTGAAAGTTTAAATGATGACCAGTTAACTATAACCAGAAGTTTTTATATGGATAACAAAGAATTTCGTTTAATGAGACAAAATGGTGTATTTCCATATAGCTTTGTGGATAGTTTAAATAAGTTGAATAAACCAGATCTACCATCCAAAGTCGAATTTTATGACAACCTAAACGATCAGCATATATCCGAAAATGATTATCAAAGGGCTAAAGATGTGTGGAAGTTGTTCGCATGTCAGAATTTAGGTGATTATTCAGATCTGTATTTGAAAACAGACGTATTGCTTTTATGTGATGTATTCGAAAATTTTCGGAAAATCAGTTTAGAGAAATACAAGTTGGATCCTGCTCGATATTTTACAGCTCCCGGATTGTCGTGGGACGCTATGTTAAAACTGACAGGAGTAGAGTTAGAATTATTAATTGATATAGATATGATTAACTTTTTTAAGAAAGGAATTCGTGGTGGAATAAGTCAGTGCTCTGAAAGAAAACATATCGCAAATAATAAATTTCTTACCGATTATGATTCCAACGAACCCTCGTCGTTTACAACTTATTTGGACGCCACAAACCTATACGGTCACAGTATGTCCCAATCGTTACCGACAGGTGGATTCACTTGGTTGTCCCAACAAGAAATTATAAACTTAGACATTACGAATATTTCAGATGAAAATCCGCGCGGGTACGTTTTCGAAGTAGACATTCATTATCCCAATGAATTACATGATCTACATTCGGACCTCCTTTTCCTAGTAGAAAACATGATTCCTCCTAATGCAAAATCGGCAAAGTTGATTCCAAATTTGTTTGACAAGAAAAGGCACATTGTACACTATAAAAACTTGAGGCAGGCCATGGATCACGGTTTGATGGTTTTAAAGACTCATAGAGTGCTCGCATTTAATCGATCTCCATGGTTAAGAAAATACATCGATTTAAATACGGAGATGAGAAACACGGCAACAAGCAAATTCGAGAAAGATCAATTTAAATTAATGAATAATGCAGTTTTCGGTAAAACTATGGAAAACGTGGATAATAGAAAGGATGTAAAGTTGGTAACGCATTGGGAAAGTATTAGAAGTTCTGTTGGTGCAAATGCTCTTATAGCCCGACCGAATTTTAAAACTTGTTCAATCTTTACAGAAGATTTCGTCGCGATTCATATGAACAAACTGAAAGTAGTATACAACAAGCCAATTTATGTAGGGTTTTGTGTTTTGGAATTATCCAAGACGGTAATTTTTTCTATGATGTGATAAAAAGAAAATTTGGCGAAAATGCTTCCCTGTTATACACCGATACGGATTCTCTGATTATTAAAGTTTTTACTGATAACATTTACGATTTTATAAAAGAGAACCCCGATAAATTCGATACATCCAACTATAAAGAAGGAAATAAATTTGATGTTCCTAAAGGTCTGTCGGTTTTAGGGAATTTTAAAGATGAGTTCCCCGCCGACCCGATTATTAGTTTTTATGGAACGGGGGCTAAAGCTTACTGCATAAAATCTATGAATAGTGAACTAAAAAAAGCTAAGGGGGTAAAGAAATCAGTTATTAATAAAAATTTGTCAATAGATGATTATAAGAAAATAGTGGAGCGGGGTGGGTTAATATTAAGAGAAATGAATACATTTAGAAGTTATTCACATGACATTTACACAGAAATGAAAAATAAGGTGGCACTATCTCATTATGATGATAAAAGATTCGTCATTCCTAATACCATTAAAACTTTACCATGGGGGCATTGTGACATACCGATATTTCAAAATGAGTTGGCAGTAATAACTGATAAAAATAATGTTGTTGAAAAGGAAAAATATGATCCTTTAGATGCTTTACTTGCAGCAATAGATGAGTTAAGCCAGTCACAATAACATTAGCATATCAAATAAAATTTGCATTATTTATCGGGTTAAAGTTATAAAACTGGAAAATTCATACTAAATGTGAGATATTGTATTATATTTAAGTAGATTTATTGTGTAATAAAATATATATTTATGAAAAAATAATGTTTTTTAAGTATTTGTAGTATATGTAATAAACTTAAAAATTTTTTTATTTTGTTTACAATTTAACATTAAGGAAATAAATTAAACAAATATTAATTGAGTACATTCGTTTTATTATTTATTTATTATACATAAAAAATATTTCATTTGACATAACCATATAATGATACAATAATATATTTTCTAGACAGTGACAATTTTAAACAAGAGAAGCTCTATCAACCCACGAGTTGTGTTCTTTAGAGAGTCCACAAAGAATCTATTTGAATCTTTACCAAATTTTAATTATTTATCCTTAATTATCCTTAATTACCCTAAATTACCCTTAATTATCCTTAATTATCCTTAATTATCCTTAATTATCCTTAATTATCCTTAATTATCCTTAATTACCCTAAATTATCCTTAATTACCCTAAATTATCCTAAATTATCCTTAATTATCCTTAATTATTCTTAATGATACAATAATATATTTTCTAGACTGTGACAATTTTAAACAAGAGAAGCTCTATCAATCCACGAGTTGTGTTTTTTAGGGAGTTTTACAAACACTTTATTGCCTTGCTTTTTTAAAATATTCTCTACTAGATACACATCGGGGTATTTTGCCTTTAGTAGCTCCATCTCATAAAAACACCCCTTGATTGGATGTCCAAACATGTCTGCAAGCAGGTAAGTTGTGGGATTTGTTATGTTTATCTTGACAATTTTAAAAAGTTCTGTTGAGAAATTCGGTGTAAACCCTTTATCAAATACACCTTTATACTTGCTAATACGAACTACGAATTTCGGTTTGAGAGCAATTTTAATGTTATTATATATGTTACCGTGAAAGACCGAAATTAGCGAATGTCGACATACACCGGGTAATGTCGACAGACACCAAATGTGTTGGTGAAAGACCGAACATTTATTAGTTTTATTATATATTCGGACCTTCACCGGTGTATATCGACAAACACACATACGCTTCGGTCGATGTTGGAAATAACAGGTTATAACTGGCTTTTTGCGATTTCTTTGGTTCGCTTCCGTGTGTCAGTTTTACGCAAGGTTTGACTGATAGCGTGTGTGCAGTCCTACTAATTTAATTTTAATATAAGTTAGGTGTTATAATTTGTGTTCAATGGCTATTGCAGTAAATAGTGATCAGTTTCTTGAAAAGTTACATACCCTAATTAGAAGTAAACGAGAAGACAATTGTTTTTATTTTTCTCAAGAAAGGTACTCTTTAATCGTCTCTGAAGTAATTTCAGCTAAAAGAAGTGCAGTACACCTTTGGACTACAGACGTTTAAAACGTTTTGACATTTTAAAAGTTAGTGACGAACAAAAGTTAATTGTGCCATTAAAACCAGGAGAAACGAATATTCAATATTATGTTACAAATGAAGAGTTGTTTAATATACTTTCCGAAACTTACATACGAACAGGCCATGGAGGAAGAACACGAATTAAAGAATTGCAAGTTAAATACAAAAATATTACTTATGAAGTCATAATGTTGTATTTAAATTTGTGTAAACAATGTCAAATGAAACACAGTGCGCCTAAAAAAGGTATTGTTGTAAAACCAATGGTCAGTTCTGAATTAAACTCTAGATGTCAAGTCGATTTGATAGACTTACAATCACACAGCGATGGCGATTACAAATTTATAATGGTATATCAAGACCATTTGACAAAGTTTGTTCAGCTACGACCTTTAAAAACCAAGAGAGCGGAAGAAGTACCATATCACCTTCTTCACATTTTTTTAATATTTGGTGCTCCCGCTATATTGCATTCGGATAATGGCAGAGAGTTCAGTAACCGAGTCATATCTGAACTATGCGCTATGTGGAAAGATGTTAAAATAGTGCACGGAAAGCCTCGTCATAGCCAAACACAAGGCTCAGTCGAGAGAGCCAATCAGGACATACAGAATATGTTAACTGCGTGGATGCACGATAATGATTCAAATAAATGGTCAGAAGGGTTGCCGTTTGTCCAATTCGCCAAAAACACAACTTATCATGAAGGAATACGCCAAAGTCCATATGAAGCTCTGTTTGGCGTTAAACCAAAAAGAGGCATAGCATCGTCATCTCTCCCTAACGAGCAAATTACAAACATTGAAACCGAGGAACAGCTAGAAGCTTACGCTAAATGAAGACAATTTGGATAGTGACCACATCGATGATCATGTTTCAGATGAAAGTGACATGGATGACCAAAATACCATTGGAGCCAATCCACCTTCATCTCAAGTATTGACTGAAACGCAACCAAGCATGTCTTCGTCTGAAATGCTGACTGATCCACAACCCAGCACGGCTTCATCTCAAACACTGGCTGATCTGCAATTGAGTATGTCTTCACCTCAAATATTGACTCAACAACACGAGCTAATTTATTCAAAAAGAGTAGCCGCAAAAGAGAATCTTCAACTCCAAGCAACAAAAATGTTGCGAACCTCAAAAAAAAAGTTTCCTTCGGCACAAATTGGTGATACCGTAAGAATTAAAGTCCCTGACGTCGACCGTGGTCGTACAGATCCCCGAAATGTGTTAGCCACTGTTGTTGAAATAGAGGATTCAGACTTTTATAAATTAGCAAATAAAGATGGCACCTTGAAGCAGCTTTTTACCCGGAATCAATTCGCAATTTGTAAAGAAAAATTAATTTCCATGGATGAGATTTCAACTCAAGAAGTATCGCTAAGAGAAGCAGCTTCTGCTAATTCAAAAAGTGGAGGGCAAGGCTATACACGCTGTAACTGCAAAAAAAAGTGTTCCACTGCTAAATGTAGCTGCAAAAATAAGAGGCTTTTATGTAATTCGAAGTGTCATGGTAGTTTAAGTTGTTGCAATAAATAAGGTTGCCATACATTTTCTTTCGTTTTTTTAAAATTCAGTTTAAAAAATAAAATGTATTTTATTTGGTATATTAAAAATATTTTTGGTGTTTGTTTTAAGTTCAACACGTTCTTTATGTTTATTGGAAAACTTTTCCCATGTTTTAATGGTTTAATCAAAAATAAATAATAACCTATAATGTTTTAATTTGTTTTCATTTAGAAAAAAAATGTTTCTTTTGAACATACACCATGAGGGCATGATGAATGTTGACATTCGCCGGTGTAAGTTAGAAATAATCATATTTGATCAATATATCGGACATACGCCAAGTAACTTGGTGAATGTTGACATTAACTGGTATATCTCGACATTCACCGGATTTCGGTCTTTCACAGTAACATATACATTTAAATGCGTAGTTGGCGTGACATCAACAGGTTTCATACCAATTGTACGATGGACTTTGTTATTATAACTTTTTGTATCATTGGGTGGGATGTCGAGCCATTTATATTCACCCATAGCTGAGAATTCTTTATACAACCAACTCTTTAATGTGCGGATTACTCGTTCAACAATTGCTGCTTTTTTTGTGCTATATGTAGAATAATGATTAATTTCATGCTGCTTCATTAGTGCGGAAAACTTTCTGTTGTAGAATTCTGTACCATTATCAGTATGTAAACTTCTCGGTGAATAATTCGCTTCTTGAATAATAGTCTGCATAGTCTTAGTAACTTCTACAGCTGTTTTATTTTTAACATCTGGTCCATACGTACTTGGAATAGTAGTCAATCATTACAAGAATATAACGATACCCTCTATTTTTATCAGCGTATGGTTGCATTTCGGCTAGGTCTGCTTGCCACAAATCACCAAACCCCTTAATTATGGTTCGCCTTCTACGAAAATTTCGTCGAGCATTTCTATGTAACTCGTTAACAACTTGTAATTTTTCGCTGCTAACCTCCATTATAAAATTGTCTTCAGCTATATATCAACTTCAGGCATTAGTTCTGGTGGAAATGCTAGGCCCTGCTTGTGTTGCACCTTCTTTGGTTGGAGTTCGGTGGCAATATGCTCCAATTTAGCGATTCTAGTACTAGCTATTAAGCTGTTGCTGGTCGAATGTTCAGAATTTCAAAAATTACTTTATCAACATATTTCTGGATTTCTATTTTCATTTTCTGCATCATCTCATTATTTTGTTTATTGAAAATAGCGTGATTTTCTTCTCCACTTTTTATAAGTCTCACATCAACATATTTTTTCATTTCCCCAATAATTATATCGGCTGTATCAGAAATAGCTTTGGCAGCATTTTCATCATTTGTTTGTAGACGCTTGTTAACGTAATTACATGTTGCACCATCTCGATCATCGACAGGTTCCCCCAGATTTTTTAAACGCTTATTTTCAATATCATAGTGATTATCTCTGGTAAGTTTAAAACCCACGCCAGGTAATCCACGTAGTGCTATTAACTTATTCGCACTAATTCTTTTGCTGCGTCCAAATTTGTCAATTGTGTTGGTTACAGTAGACATTTCTGACTGCGTCTGATCCATTTTATATATTTCAGGCTATATAATACTTATTGAGTATGATGATACTAGGTATTATATCTTTAATACACTATTTTTTCCTCCCTAAGTTCTGATATTATTTCTATTATTTCATTGTCGTGGTTGTTATTTCCCGCCATTTTCAAACCCCATAGGAGGCGTAAACGAGCCACAAGTTCACTAGGTTTATTCCAGTAGATATACTCTTTATCTTTATTACTGTACAATTTGTGGGTAGGTACACGTTTTAATCCATAACCACTTGTTGACGATCGTGTTGCAATTGTAGAAGATGTTAATGGTTTGATAATTTTGTGAAATTTTTCACGTTTAGTGGTGTTATAGCCACTCGCTACATTGAATTTTTTGTACGGCGCTTTTGTTTTCCTTAGTATTTCTCCATATATCTTACTCCATTCATCATCGATAACACTCTCTGTATTATCATCTAGAATTGGCGGACGTTTTAGAAATATTAGATCGTACAATTTCGGATCACCTAGATACACGCCAAGTTTCTTATTGCCATACCACAGTGTAATATTTCCATGGGAAAAACGTATTTCAGCATTGCCCATCAGCAGTTTGCCTGTCTTGGGATCTACACGCACTCCATATAAACTATCATACTTGGAATCACCCGATTTTACATTCTGTATATGTCTTTTTACAACCTCACGTCCTTTTTCTAGTTTTCTAGCTAGAGAAGTTTCAGATACGGGGGTTGTTCTTATAGACGATGGTGGTGTTTCCATAATGGGGATATAAGGTGGAACATCATCATCGCCTACATACTTATCAGATCCTTCTTCAGAAGCACTCTCCCATGGCACTGCCCTCTGAGTAGACACCCTTGATGATGATGATGGTTGTTGGGCATGTGGTTTGTTCTCCGCTGCTGAAGATATAGCATTTAAAGGTTCAGTTATTGGTTGATAGATCTTTTCAAGTGTTACATGCATCTCAATATCTTTGTTCTTAATAGAGTTAAACTTCTTACGTACCGCATCTGTCGCCTCAATCAACTGTCGCTTGAGGGCTATTTCACTATTGGGATGCGCAAGATTGTTATATTTTTTATTATCTTTGGTAACCTTCATCTTAGCGCATACGTAAACGAAGTAACCATACGAAGTATGTGGCTCAAGTGAAGTTTTTATTAAAATGCATTATGGATATATGAAGCTATCAAACCCTTTTCTATATCGCCCACCTTGTACTTCTCTATCCTTATCAATCACTAGAAACCCATATTTGTCATTCCAGCACTCTGCACACATATTTTGAAATACTGCAAACGTTACATCAGGTGACACATGATCGGAAAATATGTGGTGAAGGTTCATGTCGTCCTGTTTAAAGACAATAATTAAATTACTATTGTCTCTTATTAGCTGCTTCGGTATTCGAGAATATGTTTGACCAAGATAAAAACAATCCACATTTCTATGGCGGCCCATACTAAAATATGCTCTTATAACATCTTGCTTCTCACATATCACATCGTCAAATATAAATAAAGACTCCGGTTTTGCCTCGGATGGTTCCACTATTTGCGCTCCATTACTAAATGTATAAAATCCTAACCCCTCAATCGGCGCTAGCACCTTACGTAGATACTCATACTTGGGTTGATTTATAGACTTTGAGTATAGGTAAATGTTTAAAAAGCGTAAACCTAAGCGATGGGTGATCAAAGATATTAAGACATTTGTTTTCCCACAATTCGAGGGTCCAATTATGAGGGCACGTACAGTTGAAGGTAGTAGTGGTCTATGACGATTATGAGCACTTAACCCACGCCCAACTTTTTCATCCAAATTATCTATGGAAAGCGTTTGTTTCTGTTTCACAATGTGCATTGTATCGCAGCTAATTGGTATATAAATAGACATGTGACTTGCAACTCTTATTTAAATGGTTTCTACCATACGATACACACGTGAAAAACGTATGAAGCGCGTTAGAGGATTAATTAATTCCCTGATTAATAAGCTTCCCGTCGAGTTGCATTTGCCAGGTTATCAATTTTGTGGTCCAGGCACAGATTTAAATAAACGGCTGACAGGGGGTGATCCTGGCATAAATCAGCTCGATAAAGCGTGCAAGGAACACGATATTGTATACGACAAAAATAGCAGTAACCTAGCAGCCCGCCATAAAGCAGACTATCAGCTTGAACAGGCTGCGTGGAAACGAGTGAAATCCAAAGACGCAGGACGTGGAGAAAAGGCCGCTGCTTGGTTAGTTACAACTATAGGGAAACAACGTCTTGGTATGGGATGTAATTCAACAATATCTCGTAATCCAATAAGGAAACGAATCATCAAGAAAACAAAGAAGGGTAAGAAGAATGTTAAATAGACAGCATTTGGATCTGGGATAGTACGAAAAGTGCGTGACACACTGCGAAGTGCTGGAGGCAAAAGAGTAAAAGACCAAACGAAGGCGACTGAAATTGCTCTAAAAGCTGCACGTCGATATATAAAACAGGCCGGTGGGAAACGCAATATTCGAACACCTCGAGTTATACCAATACCAAAAGTTGGCGGTATTTTACCTCTAATACCCATTTTTGCTGGATTATCTGCATTGGGTAGTTTGGTGGATACGGCTGCTGGTATTGCTAAAGCTGTAAATGACGTAAAAAAGGGTAGAGAAGAATTAGCTGAAGCAAATCGACACAACAGAAGTATGGAAGCAATAGCTATGAAAAGTGGTAAGGGGATGTATATGAAGCCATATCGAAAGGGAATGGGCCTTTATCTAAAACAGAATTCAAAAAACTAATAGACTCCCTACCTCGGAGACCTCTTACCGACATTGATTTTAAATATTATGCTAAGAAAATGAAGGTAGCATACTTTCGGGGTGTATTTATGCGCGACTCACTACCAAGACGTGGCCCACATTACAATGAATCTGCAATAATCAATTTGGATAGTATATATGGTCCTGGGACACATTGGGTGGCATATAAAAAACGAGGTAGTTTAGTAAATTACTTTGATAGTTTTGGTGATTTACCCCCACCTATAGAATTAGTTACATATTTCAATAATGATTCAAGGAGGGCCAACCAAATATTCTATAACTACAAACGTGTGCAGAATTTTAACACAGTGTGGTGTGGACATTTGTGTTTAAAGTTTCTCTCTACGAAAGAAATATAAAACGCCATGGAGCTGAAAACTATAACCCCAGCAATGGATCGAGAAGGTATCAAGCGAATGGGCCACTCACTAATTGCATTCTCCCGTTTGCGTAGTCTATTGAAGATGAGCAAACAACAACTTGCAGATATGCCCAAAGAAGTGATGATTGGGTTGGCTTCACATGAAATTGCATTAGTATGGGATAAGCTACCTACACATCTTCAGAACGATGTCGATATATTAAAATATCAATACTGCACAGAACATTACCTTAACGATCATGAAGGCAGTTTTGATGCTAATGACGGTCCAATACCTCGAAAAATGTTTTGCTGCTATTGTAAGGTAAACGATGTAAATGTGGCATCCAATAACAATGTAAATATATTACCATCAACTTCAAAGAAGAGGAAATTATACCATTATTGCTGTAATTCACAATAAATTGGGTAACGCAATTTAATTACATCAGTCTTGTCGTACACGTTCACACTAACGAGCCGCTTAAGTGTGCTAAGTGTCAACTTTAATCCACCCATTGAACTGGATAGGAGCAGTCGTCATGGGTTAGGCTTAATTGGATTCTACTCTTACAACTCCATATTCAATGTGGATGAAACAAATAACATCTTCCAATATACGGTTAGTGCTAAAGATACATTCACTACTGTTCACATACCTCTGGGGGCTTATGAAATTGATGAAATCTATGCAGCAATGTTGAAAGCTATGAATATTGATGGAAAGGATTACACGCAAATATTCACTTTACGAGCAAACAACAACACCCTAAAGTGCGAGATTTTGTCAAAGTATGAAATAGATTTTAGACAACCAAATTTCATAGGAAGTCTGTTGGGATTTGGACCAATATATTTACAACCAAATAAAAATTATGAATCAACACAGCCTGTTGATATTATGAAAATAAGGATGATACGCGTACATTGCAATATTATTTCTGGAGCTTATCTGAATGCGGAAGAGTCACACACTCTCTTTGAATTTGATATAGATGTTGAGCCTGGCTACAAACTTACTAGAGAACCTACAAATATCATATATTTACCTGTTAGACCTAAATGGTGTCAGTTAATAGATAACATCACGCTACGTGTACTGGACGACAACGGTGATTTGATCAATTTTCGAGGTGAGAAAATTATTGTAAGGCTAGAATTGAAGAAAGTTTGATATCACCAACCAAATGGGCTTTCGATATAAACAGCGACAGCAAGTACATCACCATCAATATGATACTGTAGCGAACAATAGTGTGGATAAAAAGAAAGGAAGATGTGGAAAGCAATTCATTCAAAGTCTATACCTTAAACAGTTAGGACATAGATTGTCGGCTGAGGATCAAGCCTTTTTAAAACATATTGGATTAAAACTGCGAAAATATTTGCCATAATAATGGTGGCGGCTGCAACTAGTGAAAAACTTGAGGTGTTTGATGAACCTGTGTTGGATCATTCCCTAGTTAGCCTACATGAGCATACATATAAACCATATGGTTCCCCATATTACAGAAACTCTGATGAAATACGTATTCCCATCAATTTTCAAGATGTTATACTCGACATTTCAGAAAGTTATACAGGGTGATTCATTGGTAAGTGTACATACTTTACCTGCATATGTAGGTTACTTGTGCGATTCCATATCACCTATGGTTTGTGGGTCAATAATCCTTAATTACCAAGATACAGGGAGTTTTATTGATTTTGCGTATTTTTGTCTTGGGCCATAACTTTAGAACCACTAAGTATAATAAAATAAAATTTGGTATGTATGTTTTACTCAATCAGCCATATCGATTTCTCAATTTAACGGAATCAAAATACAGGACCGGACAGAAAAAATAGCCGAATTGTTAAATCTGAAAAACAACACCCTGTATCGAAAGTTTTAAAAATATGTTTTAAAATTCGGAAAGAGCATAGAAAAATAAGGCAAATAAAGTACATTTTCAAATTGCACGTCTCTTTTTTCTATTTATTTTCTATGATAAAAGGAAATTTTACAAAACTAAGAACCGACTATCGCATACAAAATAGCGTTTTTTCTCTATAATTGACTACGAATTAATAAAAACTTCCATATTCAATAATATACCATTTTAATTGTTGTATTCATAGCCTACTTATCAGAATTTAAAATTTTTAAAATAATGTGTAAATCTGTTGGTTTTAATTGAATGGTTGAATACTTTTCAGAACTTACGTTGTATGAATGGTTTCTTATTGAATATGAAAGTTTTTATTAATTCGTAGTCTATTATAGAGAAAAAACGCTATTTTGTATTAGATAGTCGGTTTTTAGTTTTGTAAAATTTCCTTTTATCAAAGAAAATAAATAGAAAAAAGAGCCGCGCAATTTGAAAATGTACCTTATTTGCCTTATTTTTCTATGCTCTTTCCGAATCTTAAAACATATTTTTAAAACTTTCGTTACAGGGTGTTGTTTTTCAGATTTAACAATTCGGCTATTTTTTTCTGTCCGGTCCTGTATTTTGATTCCGTTAAATTGAGAAATCGATATGGCTGATTGAGTAAAACATACATACCAAATTTTATTTTATTATACCTAGTGGTTCTAAAGTTATGGCCCAAGACAAAAATACGCAAAATCAATAAAACACCCTGTATCTTGGTAATTAAGGATTATTGACCCACTAACCATAGGTGATATGGAATCGCACAAGTAACCTACATATCGTCGGCTAAACCAGAAAACCACTCAACTCCATATTTGGTTAAAAATTACATTTTGACGCCATCTCTTGGTTATAATCGTTATGTACATTGTGTGAAAATATCATAAATCCCCTTTCATTTAAAACTGTGTGAAATTAATATAAGAAAATAACTCATCTCCACAGAGCTCGAACTTTAAAGGAAAACAATGTATCTCCGCTAAAGTAACCAGTGGATTCTAACCTATACAACATTATCGAAATTTGTTAGTAAAATTGAAGTGGTTTTGGTGCTTTTATTAAATAAGAGGCAAGTATATTTATCCATTAGGTATACTTAGTATATTCACATGTAATTTATATAAAAAATAGACAAACATTTAACTCAAAAACTTGATAATTAACAAGAAGGTGGAGTTGAGTTATTTTCCATTAAATTTAAACATCAACTTTTAAATTTTTCATGGAGTTAAACCAAATTCTTATTTATATTGCTTGCACAGCCTCACAAGTAAAGGTTATGTTTTCATATAAAAAAAGTTGTTACATTTCTACATAAATTTAGGAGAATTATTATGAAAAAGACATGATTTTAACAAAAAAAAAATTAAGGCCTCAATTTGGTATACAAGTTCTACAGGCCTAGGAAAAAATTACTTTGTTCATGGCCAATATAGGCGTACGGAAATTCCTTTAATTTTAAATTACAAATAAAATTATTATTATTCTTATTACTTATTTATCAGATCTATTAGGTTGATGAAGCTTCAATCCTCCTGGCAGCGATTTTTTAAATAGGATTACCTTTTCTATTTCAGATGTCGCGTGCAAAAATAATTTTGAACATGGCACTGGAAAGAGGTATGAGTCTAACAAACTTTATTCAAGAAACTCCTTCAGTAACCTCTGTCAGTTATGATATTTCCGATGATGGTACCTTAGTTCCGTTGATTGATACAAATACCGAGTCATTAGAAAAAAGTGAACCATTGCAAGAGACACATGATCCTAATGATCAATGTAATGAGAATATTCAAATAATTCAAATAGCACCAACTGAAAATCTGGAATACATTGAATTGCAACCTATGAACATCTACAGTCCTGGGCCAAGTAGGGACAATAACATTTCTGACATAGAAAATTCAAACAGTGAAGAATATGAACCAAGCAGCGAAGAGAACAATAATAGCAGTAGCGATGATGAGATTAGCAGTAATAACACTGAGGATTGCTTAAATGAATCTAGACAAGAAAGAAACGACACAGGTGAAACTCAAACAGTACTTGATAATCAAGAGGAACAAGGACAGAGAAAAAGAAAAAGAATAAGAGTAAAGAGAGATGAATCTTATAACGCAAATAAGAGGAACCGTGAACTTGGTTTAGCTTACAAAGGAAAGAAGAAAAATGAGAGAGGTATCTGGGCATATTGTCATGAATGGCCAATCATTTTAAATATTATATGCTGCAACACCCTGTACATGAAGTTTACATTCAAAACTAGTGCATGTTTATGTTTCGATAAGTTTAATAGTAAATTAATGCAATCATTTTTACAATTGCTGAGTTTGAAAAGTTTTGCTGACGAGAGAAAACTCGCGACCGTAGGTACAGAAATGAGGTGTTAGAGTTAGTTGTTTTCTTGGGTTTTAAGAGGCAAGACGCCTCAAGGGTTACCCCTTCAGGGCCCCTCGGTTAAAGTGCATTCTCCTCCCCAGGTTACTCTGACCCCCGTTGTAAGTAATAATACTTTCATAATCGTTAGGTATTGTCTCCTTATTTTAATAAATCTTGTTATTGTTGGAACCTTATCACCATGTTTTGATTTACCAAATACCACCCTTATAAATAAAACCCTCTCGTGTGCTAAGCGAGTCATTCATATTAAAGTATTCTACTTCTTAATATAACTTATGCCAAGCGAGTCTACAATCTAGTAAAATAACTATATTAGAGTATCTTAGTATTTGTCTCAGTTAACCCAATTAACCCTTGAGTCACGACATATTGTAGAGAGTTTAAACCCCCAAACGTAACGTAGTAAAACCAAATCGTGACATATGGTGGAGGTGCCTAGCTTGATTCTGGGGGTTGTAGTCTTCATACTACATCCCAAATGTATTTCTTAATTATTTTTTGTTAATTAGCAATTTTTTCTCAATTTAAATTCAAGTAATTATGCAATTTTGTGCAAATAAAATTTTATTTTTTACCATGGGTGGTACGATTCACGAAAATTAAGAAAGGGTTTTTTTTTATTAGATATTTTTTGGTTGTATGGTGGTTGTTTCTCAAAGGGTTCAAACATGTGGTAAGGTTCAGATTTAGAAATACTTATAAATACGTACGGGAAATAAAATTTTTAGTTTATTGAATTTAAAATGAAAACTTATACTTGGATACATTTGCATTAAAAACACGCTGGTTTAAATTTTTTCGTGTGGTTAGTGAATATATATAATAAGTAAATAATATATAAACGTTAGGCAATTATAACGACAACAACGACGTTTTTGCGGCGTAGAGGTTTAAGCGGTATTTTGATAATTTTTCTTTTGGCGATTTTTAGCTTCTTAAAATTTTGGATAAGCTGTTTTTTGATCATTTTGGTAATTAATACTAATATTAAATATACTTGAAAACTATAGCTAAATATAGTTGAATATACAGAGAAAAAGTATTTTGAACGGATTTTTACACTTATCAGTTATTTTTCTTCATTTTAGTCAGTTTTAGGCTGGCAGAAAAATGTGCTGATAGGGGTGAAGTTCGTTGCTAAGAGATATAATGAACTTTATGGGTTATTAGATTGATCTTTTTCCTCTTCCTCTCATTTTAGTCAGTCTTTGGCTGGCGGGGAAGAGAAAACACTGCTCAACAAATAGATTAACTGAACTTTGCGCATTTCTTTTCATTTTAGTCAGTCTCAGGCTGGCGGGGAAATGTTCTGGGAAAGTTTTTTTTAACTAAAACCCTGAAGCAAGTTATGCCTCACAAAATTTCTAAACGGTATATTTAGTGAATGAATCCGGATTTTAGTGAAATTATGCTAACAAAGGCGAGGTATTTCGGTTAAAAGCGTAAAATAAGCTCTGAAACAAATAACGGTAAAATAAAATGTAAATTTAATTTGCTGTGCTATGGGATATAAATAATTTTTAGGTAATGAACACAAAAAGTGTCAAAAATAGTAAGAACGTTAAGAAAATATAAATACAACTCAGGCGAATTTCTTCGAAAAATTTTTTACTCAATGTATAGTTGAAATATATTTGGTTACATGAGGTATTATATTAAAATAAACACGCTAGTAATGAAATATCGGTCCGTTATTGAATTGGAAGAAATATAATAATAATTAGCTATTTTTCCCTCCGTTATTGATGAAACTCCCGTATACCTATTTTGTCATAAGAAATAAGTAGCGATGTCAATCAAACATTTGATGTGTTTTTTCTGTTATTTGTACGTTGTAAATATCGTTTATTACAGTTCTTCTTTTATTTTAAATAATAAACATCTTAGGCAATGAAATTTTAAAAGTAATTTTCTTTAGATAATGTACTTAACTCTTATAAATTTTAGTATTGGAGAGTATTGAGGTGAAACAACATTTTAATATAATATATCAATTATTGTTTACTCAAATCAATGAAAAATAATGAAATAGGTAAGAAATAGCTATACATTCTGTAAAGTTATTTAATAAAATACCAGTCAGCATTTATTATATCTACTGATGGTATGTAATTATTGCGGCACGAGTAATTTAAATACTTATAAAATTATAAAAGTAAGCGTAAGCTAAAAATATTGACTTAGGACATTTACAAAACAATTGGCCAAGTAGGTCAGTGGCCTAGATCTCATCAGGACGTGACAAACGTAAATTGTTACGTATTTTGGAGAGGTTTTATCAAACGAGGAAATAAGATAATTTTAAAATAATTCAAACAAGGAGAAAAGTTGATGTATTATAAGAGGTATATATATATATATATGTATACGGGGTATGCAAGAAACAACGTAGGTTTTTTTTTTTTTTTTGTAAATCGGACCATGAACTCCAGAGTGAGTTCAATATGTTATTTGGGCATTTGAGACTTTGAAACGAGTAGTTAATGTTAGAAATTTAAAGGTATGTTATCAATTATGCAAGTAGTGATATTATAATGATAGGAAGTTTTATGTAGAGAAACGTTATGTGGTTAAAAAATGAGTATTTGGAGAATAAAGTATAGAGGTACCAAGTTGTATTGTTTGAGAAGCGCGCATTAAGATTGGAGATGAGGAGGACGTGGAAGAAGGTTCACAATGAACTGAACGTCAGCCCTGTCGATTATTTTATAATAGGGGTCACATCATGCTCAGGTGTAGGCCAATCCCACATACTAAATGTGGAAAGATGGTTGTTCCAGGGGTAGGCCAACTAGCCAGGGCCAAATATCCTTTTT
This sequence comes from Rhagium mordax, assembly GCA_963680705.1. Lineage (NCBI taxonomy): Eukaryota > Metazoa > Arthropoda > Insecta > Coleoptera > Cerambycidae > Rhagium > Rhagium mordax. The sequence goes on from OY796656.1 coordinate 46,136,860, forward strand.
CAACCATAAAACAAGACGTTTCTTTTATTTATAATTCAATATCCATCGTGGCACATAGCCGGGGAAGTAGTTGTTTAAAAGGAGAAACGTATTGTATAATAATTTAAATGAGTTTTGAGGTAATAATGATTTTTTTTAAGGAGGTATAAAGATACCAAGATATTTTATAATGATGCGCAAAGAGTTATGAGTTTCTGAGAAATAATAGTGAGTTTCTGAGAATTTTTATATTGGTACTGGGGTGTTTTATGAAAATGCGCATAGTGGAATAATGGGTTTTTGAGAAGTAATATTCTACGAAGATGCGCAAGGAGATAAAGTAAGGGATTCACATACGAAAGGTATGTGCGTAAATTAATATGTTATTAAATACCACCATAACATACCACACAAATGAATTTCGAATTTCGAAAAGACGTAACATATGGAGGTGCACACCATATGGAAGTCACGGTCGAAGGCGCGAGTGCCAACTCGGGTAGAATATAATTTTTTATTTTTTTTTCGTTTATCAAGGAAATTTCAATTGGGAAAAGTCAGTTGTTGGGAAATGAAGTGATGTTACTAGGCGATTTAAGCTAGTACTAACTAGGTAGGTACTAGATAAATGGCAGAGTAAAGGAACAGACCACCTGACGTGGCTTTAACCCAATCAAAATTAAACTAGCAACTAGAATACGCTGATCACGTAACTAAAGTGCCATCACCCGTGAGGCGATGAAGGAACATTTCGTTGGTTTTCTAATTTTTCTTGAATTTTTTTTATTGAAGAGCCTTCGACATAACATTCCGCAATAAGTTTATTAATTATTCATTAATGATAGTCATATAGAAATGCTCAATTTCAGGTAAAAGGAAAGTAAAATTGTTCAAATATGAATGAAAAGGAATACTTAACAAGAAGTAAGAGATTTAGGTATAAATGATTTACATTACGACTTATATTAAATTTAAATTTGTTTCCCCAATCAACATACATGTGATACTTTTCGACACCCACGGTAAATTGGACGTAATAACATTTTTTTAATGACATGAGACTCTAGGTCTGTATTTACTACCCCCATAGTACTAAATATAAGTAAAAGTTTATTATACGAGGTGAGTCCTTAACAATCTAGAGAAAAGGAAATAAAATAAAATAATGCATAATAAAACAGAAATGTAAAATGTATCCAAGGTAAAATAATAAGTGTTGTATCGGGTCAAAAGAGTGTCGGGTGTAAAGAGTACCGGGTCTGAGAAGTGCAAGACAACCCCAAGGAAGCAACTCATCCAGGACAATGAAAGAGAACTGAGGTGTCAGGAGGAAAGGTCAGAAGTTTTATTAAATAATTAATATAAATATATACTAATTAATATCTAGGTTGGTTAGTTTTTCAACACACTTTTTATTAGTTTTATGCCGGAATGTGCAGATAAAAGTAGGAAAATGTTTAATGGGTAAACATTTTGAAGTGTACGAGGTACATACAAGGCGATAATTAGTTGGGGGGCCTTAATAAATAAAATGCTAGTGTAGGAGATAAAACACTCATGTTTCTTTTGTGTTTTTTTTTTGTTCCTTCACATATACAAATGTGCACAAATTTCCTTCTGACAGGCACGGTGCCCAATTTATACTCCAAACTTGCAACTAAAAAATGCTCTAATTCATAACAAGGGCTACATATTCGACATAATGAACAGTTCTATTTCAGTTTGATTTTCCTGGATTTCTTACATAAGATTTTCCTTTTTTCATTTTTCTTGTTCATCTTCAAGTAATTTGTCAAGATTTTTATTTACTTTTTCTCGAGCCTATATCACCGAATATTTTAGGTCCCAACAATTCTATAATTTCATTCATTTTAAAACATTTTGGCGAAATAAGCCCTAATTAAGTCCTACCAAGTGGAAAAATTATTTTAATACAAAAATATAATATAAAGTTTATTTAAGTCTGCACTGGGAAAAGGATAAAACAAAACGCCTGTATGATAGGCATTGATCATTAATAATTAAGACGTAATACGTTTTCAATAATTTTTTTTTATTACAAACAATCATGCATCAATCATATTAACAATTTACTTTGCCATTCTTTTGTGAAATTTGTGTTATTTAAGAATTCATTTAGGTTTGTATTTTTTTTTCATGTAAAAAACACTACCATGAGCTTATGGCACAGATAGCACGGAAATGTCCCTCTACACCTGGACCAGTCTGGACCAATGATATGGTCACATTAGGACGGATGGGCAATGCAACCAAATGGAAGCCGCCAATTTTCCAAACCAGCCTTGGAAGCAGTTATGGTAGCTTTCGTAACGAGCTCCTCTGTCTGTCAAGCCAAGCCAAGGGGAGGACAAATTTCTTACGGCAACTTTCCAAACCCATAAATGGTGGGTACACTTTTGTTGTGAATATGTTTCGCCGATATTTTTTATGTCCCGGCTTGACAGGCAGTTATTCAACTATCTCAGCTTGTTGGGTAGTTCCCGAACCGACTGGTCAACAGCGGCATGTCTGGTATGGAGAAGCAGATGATAGAAAATGCGGCAAAAGGAATACTTTGGTTGTTGTCACCACACACGTAGTGGAAGCCATCCTGCCCGATGTTTGGACGTTTGAAACTAGTCCGTGGAAAAGACAATGGTGTAAGTGTGGACGAACAGTCACAAAGGTGTGCTATGACAATTTTGTGTCAATGATTCGTGCAGTGTGGGACATTATATTTACGCCTAAATAATTTTTTTTTTCTTTTTTGATAATTTCTATTTTTATATTATTTCATATGTAAAGTCGTCATAATTTTTCTCATTGCATTTTGCTTTTATTTTGGCCACAAATATAGGTTATATCTATATTTGGAGTAATTCATTCTGCGGTGTTAAAATTATGAAGAACTATTTTAAATTAATTGTAAATACATATGTAAACAATTGTTATTTCGTTGCTAAAATTTTTTTTCTTTTACTTTTCCCCATTTAAAAATTTTAAATGCATTTATTACGTCAGGCATAAAATACTCAGTAGATAATTTCCCATTGCAGACAGCAAGTTTAAGAAAGTAGTTTTAACAAGCAATCCATTATGAACAATCATTGCAAATGGTTCATTTTTGTTTACCACATGAATTTATTTAAACTTTTCTTTACTTAAAAAAATCGTAAAATTTTTTTTCTCTCGATATTTTTTGCTTTATTTTTTTTTTTGCATTAATTTGGTAGGCGTATTACGTGTCTTGAATTTTTTTTCTTATTTTATACTTTAATTGTCTATTGTTGTTGTTTATATCTCATTTTTAAAGCTGGGGGCCAGCTTTCCTAGGTGGGGGAGATATGTCATGAATGGCCAATCATTTTAAATATTATATGCTGCAACACCCTGTACATGAAGTTTACATTCAAAACTAGTGCATGTTTATGTTTCGATAAGTTTAATAGTAAATTAATGCAATCATTTTTACAATTGCTGAGTTTGAAAAGTTTTGCTGACGAGAGAAAACTCGCGACCGTAGGTACAGAAATGAGGTGTTAGAGTTAGTTGTTTTCTTGGGTTTTAAGAGGCAAGACGCCTCAAGGGTTACCCCTTCAGGGCCCCTCGGTTAAAGTGCATTCTCCTCCCCAGGTTACTCTGACCCCCGTTGTAAGTAATAATACTTTCATAATCGTTAGGTATTGTCTCCTTATTTTAATAAATCTTGTTATTGTTGGAACCTTATCACCATGTTTTGATTTACCAAATACCACCCTTATAAATAAAACCCTCTCGTGTGCTAAGCGAGTCACTCATATTAAAGTATTCTACTTCTTAATATAACTTATGCCAAGCGAGTCTACAATCTAGTAAAATAACTATATTAGAGTATCTTAGTATTTGTCTCAGTTAACCCAATTAACCCTTGAGTCACGACATATTGTAGAGAGTTTAAACCCCCAAACGTAACGTAGTAAAACCAAATCGTGACATCACTGCAATGTGATGATTTCCTGAAAAAAGGTGAAGCAGTAATAAATTGTTATGCAGAAGGAAAAGCATAAGTAAATTGGGAATATTATTAAGTAGTATAATAAAATGCACAAAATAACAGTAGGTATATTCTCATGAGGCATAATGATATGCACATAATAAAAATAAGAATGGCATAATAAAGTGCAAACAATTATAAAACTTGATACAAGTAATTTTATATTTTTTTTGTTTGCAAGACTCCTAATGAAATAAAAGCTGAATAAGCATATCAAGTAAGGGATGCAGTTATACAGGTACCCAGATATAGATATTTTTTTTTTTTTTTTGACTATATATATATAATGTATAGAGTAAAATATGATATGGTACCGTAGGGTTTGTCAAGGGAATAGAGTATGCAATATAAATGTAGAATGAGGGAGGGTATTATTCAGGTTAGAAATTAAGGTAAAAACACTTACCTAGCTGAAAAGTTAAGTGCTATTATTATTATATTCCTAAAGTACATTTATATGCACAAATTAGTGTATAAGAGTAATTTTATTTAAATGATATACTTACTATTTTTGTTGTTTCATGAAATACAAAACCACATGAGGCACGACCAGGAGCACTGAGAACCACCAGCAGCACTAAGAACCACCAGCAGATCAACCCTAGCCAGGACAAACGACAAAAGCAAGCAACCAATTGGTGTTGTGGATGGTAGTTCACGACAGGTGGTTACCCCAAGTATTACTTAAGTATAGTTTAATGGGAACATCCAAAGTTCGAGGGTTGGTTTTTCCATCGACACCAAAATACCAAAGGAGCAGATTAATTATCTAGAAGTATGAGGACAAAATTATCTAAAAGCAATTCCATTCATCAAATAGTCTAGTAGTGATTCTAGCATGGCTTGCATAAAGCCTAGAAAACTGCTTACCCTGCAAATTTCTGTTATGTGTAGCACATCACACACAGCCGCTGTAACACATATTATGGTTCTCTTCTATTTCACGTCCGTACCAGATCCAGTAACACAGCATAAACACAACCACTTGTTAATTATTTCAAACTATACTTCCACTTCCCTCATGTTACTTAAGGGATAATTATATCTTGGAACCACAAACTGTCGTACCGACTACCATCTCTTCATCAAAGAACACAGAACAGAACCCGACCAGAACTATCGCTTGTCACTTTTGTCACTAGTACCAACCATGCGTCACCAAATGGACCAGATAACGTTACGGATGAACAGTGCCGGACTCAGTGCTTAGTACTTTCAACGTGCGCCTCTAAGATAATTCGTGGTGACTTTCTTGTTGTTTGTATTTTTTTTTATTTTTAGTTTGATTTAAACGAAACATATAATTGTATAGATACAATATACATATAATATATATTTTTTTCCCTCTCCGTTGTTGCCTTTTACGTGCGACTTAATATTAAAAAACATTTGTAGAGGAATCGTCTACAGAGCAAGATATTCATAAATATTCCTAAACGAGGATTAATATAAGAGAAATTAAGCTCTGTTAACGATCCCTCATCTCCTTATGTACATAGATTTAAGAGTTTTTCAGCTTCTCCGTAATTTTTAGAAAGAGCTAGGGGCCAGCTCTACTAGGTAGGGGAGATGTGTCATGAATCAATATATGCATCACCTAAATAAGAAAATAAAACACCGGTTGGCATATTCCATGTTAAAGAAATACCTAAATATAACTTAAACCAATTAATTAAATTCATTTTCAAAATTATATACATATTTATTAATTCTTCTTAAACTTTATTTAGCCTAGATATTAAAATGTAAACACTATTGCTATTGACCTAGTACCAGAACTCAAGTGTTGCATTTCATAACACAGTCAAACGCGGACCATAGGATTCACCTATATGGAAAATGCTGACTAGGTATTTAGGAATGATATAAATAAACAACAAATCAGTGATACGGGGAAGTTCAGCCGAATCATTTGAACACGACACATCTCTCCCTCCAAGATGCTATGTATTTGGTAAGGCCCTTATTGTAATGTATAATCTTTGACTGTGGTTGTTTTATCTGTTTTAATAAATTATGTTTGTTGATAGCTCCGATTCTCATTTATGGGTGTCACTCTATAGCCTCTCGTAGCCAAGTAACCCCTGTAGTCAGGCTGTCCAAAGGGCAGGTCGTGACATAATATGACGTAATATTGAAAAGTCAAAGAGAATGATGAAATCATGCTCCTGCAAATTAGGACAATCCAACACATCTTTACAATGTAGAAAGATTTCCGAAGAAGATAGAAAAAAAATATTCGATTGCTTTTGGAAAAAAAATTGGTTCGAAAAAAGGGAATATATAATGGGACTAGTAAAAAGGGAGACAGTAAAAAGAAGGAGGGGAAATGGGGATAAAATAAGAAGAGAGTTTTCTATAAAATATTACTTAAGAATAAACTTTGAAAGTTTTAGAGTTTGTAAGAAAATGTTCAATGGTACTTTTGGGATAACTGAGAACTCTGTTAGGAACTGGCTGAAAAAAGAAACAGGGGCAAACTCCAATGATGAAGTTGAGGGAAATGAGGGTTGTTCAAGAAAAAGTTTAGCAAGACAGCAGTTATTTAAAGAAAGAAAAATTCAGCTTGAAACATTTTTTGATAGTCTATGTAAAATGGAGTCTCATTATTGTCGCTCTTCGTCCCAAAAGTTGTATTTGGAACCTTTATGGCACACAAAATTTGACCTATATCGATTTTATAAGGAAGTTTATTGCAGAGAGAACAATCACATCGAGCCAGTCTCTCATACTACTTTTTACGAGGTATTTGAAAATAAAAATTTATCTTTATATCGTCCCAAGAAAGACGAATGCGACACGTGTGTTTTCTACAAGCAAAAAAATATTTCCGAAGAAGAATATTTAACCCACATTAGGTTTAAAGAAGAAGCCCGAACCGAGAAGAAAAATGACAAAGAATCTATTTCGTCGGATTTTGTGTTCACGATGGATCTTCAATCTGTTCTGTTAGCTCCGAAATCGAATATATCATCAATGTATTATAAAACAAAACTTACCGTACATAATTTTACAATATATAACAACAAGACCCATGAAGGTTATTGTTACTTGTGGAATGAGTCTGAGGGAGCTTTAACTGCTAATGAATTTTCCTCAATATTGGTATATTTTATAGAACAAGAAGTTCTGACAAGAGGTTTTGAAAATAACTCGAAAATCATCTTCTGGAGTGATGGTTGTTTCGCACAGAATCGTAACTCTGTGCTATCAAATGCTTTGCTAAATACGGCAATGAAAAACGACATCATAATAATACAGAAATATCTGCAGAAGGGTCATACCCAAATGGAGGCAGACTCCATGCATTCTGCCATAGAGAGACGCATTCGAAATCAAGACATCAATTTACCAGCAGACTACGTAGATTACTGTAGAAAGGCTCGTTTGAAACCATTTCCCTATCATGTAAAATATTTAACCCACGATTTTTTCAAAATATATTCAAGCTTAAACTTTTATAATTCTATCAGGCCTGGTCGAAAAGTGGGAGATTCTGTAGTCGGGGATTTAAGAGCATTAAAGTATGACCCACAGGGAACACTTCAATACAAACTGCGGTTCCTTGACGACTGGAATGACTTCAATTTAAGAAGAAAAAGAGAAAATGTCGTTCAAAACAATTTACCATCTTTATATAAAGAGAGAAGAAAAATTAAACAGGAAAAATACCAACATCTTCAAATTTTGAAACAAAGCCTACTCAAAGATTTTCATCAATTTTACGACGACCTTCCCTATGAATAAAATTATTTCATTTAGGATAAATACTTTGTATTAGAATTCGTATTTATTTTTAAATGGTAGTTTAATAATATCTATTTTCATGTTGAATGAAATGGTCATAACTCCTAAGGAACTTTAATTTTATTTTAAGAAAACAGTGTATCTCCAATTTTTATTTGAAAAATCAGTAAATAAAAGTTACATTTTCTTACATTCCTTTCTTATTTATAATTTCCCTAATTTCCATCAGTCAAATTATTATCACATGATAAACAAATTAGAAAGAGTGTTTTTTGGCTCTCCTGTAAAATCTGCAATTATGGAGTTAAGTGGTTTTCTGGTTTAGCCGACGATATGCAGGTAAAGTATGTACACTTACCAATGAATCACCCTGTATATACATAGAAGGAAAATTTACCCCTAGTGATGCCACAAAGCGTTGCTATTTATCCAATAATGCACTAGCATTTCTCTTTGAAGAGATACGTCTGGAAATGGGTGGTGAACAAGTAGCAGTAGTTAGAAGACCTGGTATTACTACAACAATGAAAACTATGGTGTCATATGGGCAAACGCATGCACGCTCATTAATAACAACAGGTTGGGGTCTCAGTCAAAATAGACAAGATATTTTAGATACCACCAGTCACGTGTTCAGTGGCAAACTACCCCTTAAGTTCCTTATGGGTTTTGCAGAAGATTATACCAAAGGCATTCTGAATGTGAAGCAAGAATTAATTATGATAATTGCACGCTCATTTAAAGACTCCTATATCGATGAAGTTGATGCGGAGCTGGAAATAAGCAAAATTGAGTGGAAAATAAGACATATTGTACCTGAAGATAGACAAAAGTTAAAATTATTGAATCGAATTAATAAAAGTGGTAATAATGCCAAGGTTAATATGGTCTACCGTGCATGGGATTTTTATGAGCTTCCCTGTCTACGTGATACTGCCTATGACATATGGGCTCTTAAACTCTCCACCCGTCTTGAAAGTCCACTTTTCATCCTTCTTGGTTTTCAAGACACTGATCCGACCAATGATAGAACACGCAGACATAAATAATATTCGACTATTTCTAAACTCTGAAGTATATCCATACGAACGTTGGAATTTAGATTTCGATAAGAAGCTCGATTCTGCAGCATATTATGCTTATGAGAACTTCCAACGTAGTTACTATGATAACGATATGAGCGAACCCATGATGGATCTTGGGGAATTCAGGAAGAATCCTTTGTTTGTCATTGATTGTTCACACCAACCTGTTGCAGTGAAATCATCTACAGTCGACATAAAAATAGAATTTGAAACACGAAAATCGAAATTTCCCGAACAAACTCGAGTGTATGCACTTACACTTCATGATACATATTTAAGTTATAATGCATTAGATGGCTCGGTTCAGAATTGCTTTCTTGATGTCAAGTAAAAATATTTTATCAACAATAATCATGGTGTACTTGCAAATGTTTATTTTTTCAAAAATGTAATTGTGTATTTAAAATAAAACTGTTTTAATTATACTATGGTATTTTTAGTTGTGTAATAAAAAATAGGAAATAAAATTAATGTAATCTTTTAATGTGTATTTCATTTATTTAACCTTATAATATAATATAAAATATACCATCATAACTACATATACATACAATATTTGATGTAATAAATATGACAATAAAAATAAAAGAACATTATTTATGTATCTACATTAGCTTCTTTGTCAGATTGGTTGATATTTTTCAATGATATTCTTGGGTAGGTACATTCGCGATCATATTGTCATTAGCACCTTAAAGTTCAATTTTGTTTAACGCGTCAACCAATTAGGATGGCTATGTTCCGACCACAGCCGAAAGTGTGCCGATTTCCACTACAAATTGTAAACTCGTGAGATATCCTAAATGTTTTATTTTGGTACAGACTGCATTTGATATTTAAAAGTATTGTCTCTGCTAAAATATGGAGGAGGTGTTTTGAAATCAGGTCCACGTCACGTCCTCTCCATGAACTAACTACATAGGTAAATGTGTGAAATTGACCGAAATAATTAAATTAAAATTATTAAAATGGACATAAACCAAACGAAGGAAATTAAATTGGGTTCAGGTACTTCAAAATTATCAAAAAAAAAAGACAAATAGTCAGCAAATTAGATTTGTTTATTACTTATCAATAAAAGGAACAAATGGATAAGATCTTAACAAACAAGTTAAATCAACAATCATTCACACGCAGTGAAGAATATTTACCTATTCTAAAATGAACTTAAACGTGACCAGAGTTTTTTGTTATTTAGGCAAGTTTAAACACATTTTAGTGTTTGCGAGTAATTGCTCCTTGTTCTATACTTAATATAAAAATTACACATTAAGCAGCTAGCGGACCACCTATGGGTCACTATTATAAATTACTCGAGCCAGGAGCTCATTAGCTTATCTCTCCTTAAGTCATCTAGTTTACAAGACAATATTTCAATGGCTAATTTAATGTCTTCTATCAGACTTCATGTTTGAGTTGAATATTGCATCCACATCTTTGCTACCTAAGTACCTAGAAATTAAAAATAAAAATGTAAAAAATATATATAAAACAGTACTAATTGGACTTACGTTGCAGTTGTTGGCGAAATAAGAAATATACTATCTGAATCTTTGTAAGCTAACAAGTGATTCTATTTTTAAAAGACTCCATTGTTCCACAATATTCCATTTCTACTTAATACTTTATGATGATTTTTGTTTAGGAATTAAACACCGAAACGTATTAGCGGACTAGATTTTGCTCCAGGATAAGCTGGAGAACTTTGTCCTAAATATGTAAATGTAGTTTTACCATTTGACGAATTTATTTTATCGATGGATTTTATCGGACATATAATTTCCACAAGCCGTTTCGGTAAAAATTATTTAAAAGTCGTTATTGAGCTTTCTTCAAAAAGCGTTACTACGATTGTTTTCCAAATATTGTATTAACCAAAGACATTTTTAATAATGTAAGGTTTATTTAAAATTAACAATGAAATGGACCTTTGTTCTAAAACCTGTATATTTTGATTTATTAGCTCATTAAGTGCTAATAAGTCAACTTCGGGAATTGCCATATTTAAATTTATGAAAAAACTATATCACTTAAATCAAAAAAAAATACCATACTGTTAATGAATGCTTCCACTACAGTTGACGCATGATTGTTTTTTTTTTTAAATAAAAATTGTCAAAATAAAAAATGTCAAAAAAAAATAAAATCTGGGTGTTGCACCAATTTGCACCCTACTTTAAACGCCTTATATTATTAATCATTTATCAAGACGTAGCGTCTAGGATTTGGCTTGCAACACCAAAAACTTAAAATATACAATATTTTGATATTTTTGGCTCATTTTAAAACAAAAAACTCAAAAATTGAGGATAAACTGTTTATTTATAATAAAATACGTATAATAAGTACCTACCTATTCAACGATTTATAAAATATATAAAAAATAAACATTTATTACATACCCTGTCTATAATACAAAATAAAAAATATATTCTGACATGAAAAAACTTTAAAAGAAACTTTATTTATATCTAATCTTTGGATACGGTAACTAGTAGCATGAATTACATATTCCTTTGAATATATTGTTACCCTGACAATGAAGAGGGCGGATTCATAATCTTTTGTTAGAAAGCCATACCTACTGTACCTGCAGACTAGCGTGTATACCTAAATGGCTTAAAGGGGAAGTTGACCGGCCGAACGCTAATATATTGCCACCGTTGTTAGCGGCATTGAATGATTTCTTTATAGTATGCGGTTCAAACATTTTGTCCTATTCGAATCGCACTACCTGTTATTTTTAATGTGTTGTTTTATAACCTCCCTTTTTGTTTAGGACCAAATAACATAAAAACAGATTTACTTGCATTTAATTTATGATTTTGGGCAGCTGTTATATCAACCAAATCGCTGTAGGTATTTCTTTTGTTTAGGGCGCAATACATTTAAAATGGCTTTTGAATGCTTTTCAAGAAGCCGTTTACTATTTAATGCCTTTGTGTTAATTTATGGTCGTTTTACGCGTGACTATCAAATATTAGTGTGAATTCGGAAAGTACCATAGTTAAAATTTAAAATTGACGTACACAATGATAGAGTCGCAAAGAATAGTATAATATATCGCCCACTTGAAATATTGTATAGCTTATGCTGACGACACTTCCCTGTTAAGTTCTGATAAAGATCTCGAAAATCTGCTACAACTAACTACTCTAAGTAGTAACAATGCGAACAATTGGTTTATTGCTAATAAATAAAAAAATGAACGATAAAAAAACGCAGGAATTTATCTTTTCTACGAGTAACAAGGCGGCAATAGGTGCAAGTGTCAAATTACTAGGAATCACACTAGATGATGAATTAAACTGGTCTAGCCATGCCCCCTAATTACTTTCATTTCTCGCGACAATTGGGTTTTTTAATTAATCCCCTCCAGACTATATACAACAGTGTAATTAACGCGCAAATAGTCTAATTACCCTAATTACATTTATTACAATTACAAATTACTATACTATACATTAATTACTATACAATTGTAGCAATTCAATTAGATGCATTGTAATTACACCAGTTTAATTATACAGCGGAATAATCCAATTACTTTCATTGATCGCGACAATTGGGTTTTAATTATCCCCCTCCAGACTAATTACACCAGCCAGTGTAATTAACGCGCAAATAGTCTAATTACCCTAATTACATTTATTACAATTACAAATTACCTCCCCCCACCCAATCTAATTATCCTAATTGCCCCCCACCCCAGAAAAAAGTGGTGGGGGGTGTCTCGGATCCGCCATTACCGTTCTACTCTTGTTGTTTGTACTCCTCAAACTCATTAGGTACGAACTTCAAAGATAAATAAAAGATCTGGCAACCTCCGCTCACCCATTATCCTGCCCTGCGTTAACATGTCATTGTGTTCATCGTACTCAAACGGTACGCTTCGATTAGAGACAGTGAAATAGTGTTAAGTGTTAAAAAATGGGAAGAATTAAGAAGACGTATAAGAGAAAGATTCGAAAACTAAAAAAGAGGCTACTAAGATTAAAGAAGAAGTATGTCTCCAGCACATCAAGTAAGTTGTTTTAAAATATTTTAGTAAAAAGGGAGAAAGAAAAGGAGCGTAGGCTAGCATGAAGTAACTACTCGTAAATTGTTCGACGTTAGATCCCGGCTAGGGGCATTCGGCAGTTTGAATTTTCTCATTTTTATTGCCCCATGGCCCCATGTTCCACACATGTGTGAACAAAGGCAGCATCCATGCAGTCACATGACTTGCAGATAATTTTTTAACTTGTATAAGACTCCATACATATGTATGTCAGTAAAAAAGTTAAAGAGGAATAATTAATAGTGTTATCAGATCACACTTAAATTTCATGAATAGAACCAAGGGATATGACGAGCACATGTATATTAATTATTACTATTACATGTTAGTCAACAAAGATCAGAGAACAAAAAATGTAACAAGAAGTAGTAGGTAAATTTACAAATTTTTTACCGCATTCTACTTTCTTGTCGACTATGATAAGCTTAAATTAAAAGAAAGAGGATAGATTTAAATTTATTCGTGAATTGAAATATTTCAACGATTTATTTCGATAGGTCACCATACAGGGTGTACAAAATAAAATGTAAAATAATAGGAAATACATATAGATTCATTTACTACAAAACATATTATGTGGATGATTAATAAGATTGATTTATTTTAGCAACGCGCCATATAGGGTGGGCAAAATAAAGTCATATTAGTATAGAATATTTTATCCTCTAATTTAGAGCATACATAATTTTACAATTTACTATATATTTATATATATATTGCTATGACATTCACTACCTGTAAATAAAGTTAATTAAAATAAAAAAATTTTACATTTAATATTAATAAAAATTTAATCGACACAAAATATTAATCGTTATAAAAGATAAATGAGATTCTGTGATACATTAGTTGACTCAAGTCAGTATCTACATATAGCAAGGACAGAATGAAGCTCATTATCAGTTTAAATTTATAAATAAAAATTTAATAAATTGTTAAATAAAATAAGGGTAGGTATTTGAAATTAAGATCTGAAAAACCGTACCAGATTTTCGTGCGTGGACACTCATTATAAAAAAAGGTGGTAAAAAGTTCATCGAAGACCTCATACGGTAGTGAATATAGACCATAGTGTAGTGGTATTCAGTCGTAAAACAACATAAGTCCACAAAATTGCGACATAGAGGCGAAGAAGCTAAAACAAATAAAAATGATAAAGAAATTTTAAAATATAACTGTAAATAATGGAGGATTAAATAAAACAATATTATTAAGTGCTCATGAACATAGGGGTTATGAAAAACAACGGTCTATGCCTATAGCATAGGATATTTTTAACAAAAAAATATAGTTTCACTTAATCCTACCAAAACTTTCTCAAATTTCAAAACTTTTACATATCGTAGCAAAACAAATTTAGTATAAAAACAAAGATAAATACTTACTTTTAAACTACCGCTAAGGTACTCTAAGTTTTGTGGTTTGAAAGGGCCCTATACTATATAAAGACGACTACGTCTAGGAGGTTTTTGCCTATATTTAACCATATTCCTCCCAGGAACTTTGTTCATGGTTCATATTCACACTGGGGTGGTAAAGAATATGTTAATGATTAGTTTAAAACCAATGTTCATTAGATTTAGTTATTTTAAGGTAGTCAAAACTTCAACGTTTCTGAACAAGACACCTAAAAAAGGAGCATTGATATAAAAAATGTATAAAATATGTTTGTTAGCATATAAATTATCCATAGAATTATGATATGTAATGTTACTTTTGATTTGGAATGGTATTTATTAGTATAGGAAGTTTTAAATGGAAAAAAATAAGAAAAGTCGACGAGTTCAGAAAAATACAAAATATTCAAAAATTTTACTCGTAAAGCATATCGAAAGATTCAGAATAAAAATACAAATAATATTCAATAAGTAAAATCAAGATTTATTCAAATACAACCTAGAAAAAGAGAAATTACAAAAATTTTAATTAAAAAATAAAAATCAAGAAGGTAAAAATTTTGAAAGGTGTCAGATTCAAACCAATAAGAAATTAAAAATTTGATATCAGTAGTAAATTTGCATCGAAGCAAGACGCTCGTAAAATTTTCTATTCAAGATAACCCTACTTTTATAGAAAACGAAAAAAGGTTAATTCTAAAACGTCAACGTGATTGCTGATTGTCAAAGTGACAAGATTTAGAAAGAAAAATAATTATAATTGATCTGAAGTCGTAGATTTTTGAAAATTATAAACAAATATTGTAAATGAAGTAAACAAAAATTAAATCATATGGAAAATATTAGTAGAAAGTATAAATAATTTAAGAAGTGAAGTAAAACTTACCTGTATTATATAATCAAAGAAAATAAAGGTAAATGGTTCACAAAGTATAATATAAGAAGAAGAAAAAGTCCACATCTAAAGGAGATTGATTCATCATCGATCAGCTGTTCGTGTCGTTACCACAGGGCACAGAATACTAAAATAAGGAGTTGTTGCTGCCGGTATTCTTAGACCACAGAACATAAATCGTAGCCTCCGGGAATGTACCAGCCACAGAACAGGTATTCAACAATTCATATGAAGTGAGAGAGAAGCAGATTTCAAACCAGTAACCGGTGGTCACAACCATTGGTCAGAACCGATGTAGCGCAACGAAGGAAAAAGGTAAAAGCTTTTACAAATTGCAAATAAAAATGAAAATAAAATTCTAAAAAATCCATGGTGCGTATAGATTACGTTACGTTTTATTTAAATAAATTTGTTTGTCTGATACCAAGGCCAAGGTACTTTTTGTGTATAAATAATTGTTAAGTAGACATAAAATGTAGTATTTCAATACCATTCCAAAACTTTTATATATCTGAATATACCAAATAATTGTTAAACTGAGAGTAAGTTTTATTTTATATCTAATTGTCCTAATAAATAGAGCATTGAACCGGCTTTTACCTGAGGAGAGTCAACTGCAGGTGTCACAGTTTTAAAATCTCATGCTATAGATGTTGTAAGTTGGTAGTTTTTTTTCTATAACTACCTGGCGCCCAAGTAAATAAAAAAATAAATAAATTAATTTTAACAACAAAAGCAAATATACAACAATATATATATATATATATATATAATGTATATAATGCGTATGGTATAGTGAGATGGGGTCATGCGTACAATTGCCGGTCTTCGATCTTCGGAGCAAAGCAGCGGTGGTCGAAGCCGGGGAATGGATGGGTGACCGTATCTCATTACATTACCGAGGATAGTGCAGCGGGCTAGATCGCCCTTGAGTGGCACAAGGCGACTAGTTACTGCCTATCTCTCCTGGGTTCGAGTCCCAGCTCCGGCAGATGGCAATGTCGGAGGGAATGGGTGTATGTGGTGTGTCCTGGTTAAGTGTCAGAATAGCTCTAAGCTAAACTTCGCCAGGACGTTAATACAAAAAGACGATTAAAAAAAAAAAAAAAAAAAAAAAAAAAAATACCTGCAAGCATACCTCTATAAATAGACGGTGACTCATGATTGTTTTATGTCCCTATCAGGTTCAGACAACACAACATCAGAGGTATCCTCAGATGAGAGGTCAGATAATGAGATTGAGGAGGTTCTGGTTCCAGGGGAACCGATGGTAGAAGAGGCTATTGGAGTTCAGGGGGAGGAGGATGCACTTGGCTCTAATGTAGAGCCGATCTCAGCAGAGACATTAAACATCCTAGGAAACGATCCAGCTAAACCACAATCAGAGGGACCTGACATCCACATGGAAATTGCCAGTCGTTGGTCGGCCTTTCTCTTGAAAGGTATAGAAAAAATCGAAAGGAAGGAATTAATTGAAAAGTACAGACTCGTTGGGAATTGTAAACCATTAAAGCCCCCACAGTTAAACCCCGAGGTGCAAGCCTGTCTGGAGGACATAAAACAAGACACATTTCTGCGTAATATTCAGGCACAACTAGGCGCAGGTCTAAGCGCCTTAGCCGTTCCTCTAGATTACCTATTTTGCAACCCAACCAGTCAGAGTAACATACAGTTATTGGATGCCGCAATCGCGGCTAAAATGGTTGCAGATGTGTTCCACTCAATTTCTTTACATCGGAGGTATATAATATCACCATATCTTAATCCAGCAGTAAGGAAAATCAGCGAAGATTGTCCAATAGACGACTGGCTATTTGGAGAGAATTTAACAGGCAAGGTAAAAAATAGTCAGGATTTGAAGAAAGTAAGTGCAGATTTGAAGAGACAGAGATTCCTTGACAGACCCAGTACGTCCAGGACTAATTTTCCAACAAAACCAGATCCACCGAGGTCGTATTTAAACTCCAAGCGCTAGTTCAACAGGCCCCGCTTAAGAAAAGGAGAGGGGAGAAAACAGATGCCCAGGAGGAGGCAGGAGACACAGAGCAAGTCAGGTCGCCGATACAAATAAACGAGGTAAACCATAAATATCCCGGATCCTTGTATAAATTCATTAATAAATGGGAAACAATAACTGATAATCCTGTAATTTTAACTTGGGTTCGGGGGTATAAGATCCCATTTTGCTCCATTCCTCAGCAAAATCGTGCCCCGATGGGACAGCTGGTAAGAGAGGAGATCCATGCATATACAAAAGCAGTTAACCACTTACTAGAAATAGGAGCCATCACTGAGGTACAGCGTTCCGAGAAGGAATTTCTATCTTCCTATTTTTTGGTAAAAAAATCTGATGGAGGATTCAGATTTATACTTAATCTAAAAAAGCTTAATAAATTTATGGAACCCCCTCATTTTAAATTAGAGGATTATCGGTCAGTATTAAATCTCATTCAAAAGAGTGATTTTCTGTGTACAATTGAGCTTAAAGATGCGTATTATATAATACCAATATACCAGGAGGATAAAAAATTTCTTAGATTTAGTTTTTTGAATAAAGTCTACGAATTTAATTGCTTGCCATTTGGTTTATGTACATCACCTTATGTTTTCACAAAAATGTTAAAACCTTTTGTACAAGAATTAAGATTAACTGGAATCACTTGCATAATGTACTTAGATGATATTTTAATCATTGGAAGATCCGAGAGAGAATGTCTGGAGTATACCAATAAGGCAGTACAACTATTAAGACAATTAGGCTTTATTATTAATACTAGTAAATGCTCTTTAATCCCCAGTCAAAAATGCAAATATTTAGGTTTTATTTATAATACAATAAATCTTACTTTATCCCTACCGGAGGAGAAGAGAAAATTAATTTTTACTAACATTAAAAAATTTAAAACTTATTCCTCTTGTAAGATTTGTGACTTTGCTAGACTAATAGGCACTCTAGTCGCGGCGTGCCCCGTCGTTAATTATGGTTGGGTACATACAAAGAGATTTGAAAGAGAAAAATTTTTAGCACTTGGACATAACAATGGAGATTTTGATAGAGTTATGTATCTATCCCGGGAACTAGAGATTGATTTTAACTGGTGGCTTCAAAATATAGAAAAGACCTCTGCACCAATTAGACAGTTTAATTTTAGTTTAGAGATTTATTGTGATGCTTCTCTCACCGGCTGGGGATCATTTTGCAACGGCCAAAAAATTCATGGTTTCTGGGGCCCCCAAGAAGGCTTTTTCATATTAATCAATTAGACTTGTTGGCTGCCTTTAAAGGTCTAAAATCATTCGCGAAGGACTATCAAGACTGCGAGATTATCCTAAGAATCGATAACACCACGGCGATTGCATACATAAACCGAATGGGGGGTATTAAGTATAAAAACCTAAATAAAGTTACTAAGGAGATGTGGGATTGGTGCGAAGCCAGAGATATTTGGATTTTTGCATCGTACATTAATAGCACAGATAATGTAGCAGACTCAGAGTCCCGCAGTATGACCATTGAAACCGAATATGAGCTTTCAGATCAATATTTTCATTTGATCTGTAACAGATTTGGACAGCCCGAGATTGATTTATTTGCAACAAATCTTAATAGTATATGTCAGTACTACATATCCTGGAAACCAGACCCACATTCTCTAGCAGTAGATGCCTTTACGATTAAGTGGAGTCATCGATTTTTTTATGCATATCCACCTTTTTCGGTAATATCCCGAGTATTAAACAAAATAATTAAAGACAGAGCAAAGGGTATAGTTATTGTGCCAAAATGGCCCTCACAACCCTGGTATACTATATATAGAAGACTGTTGCTAGACAAACCATTAATTTTTGAACCAAGTGATAATCTTATTTTTTCTCCTTTCAGAGAGAAACACCCTCTCTGGAGAGAACTTTCCCTGGAGGCAGACCTTTTATCAGGGCATCCTTCTTGCGAAAAAATTTCCCATTAAGAGGTTTAGACATCATGCTAGAATCAATTTCTGAGAGTACACTCAAGCAGTATAATAGTTGCTACAAGAGATGGTGGGAGTTCTCTATGAGGAATAATCGGGACCCTTATTCTTACAATCTCGATTCTATAATCGAATTTCAGTTCGAAACAGGATCCTCATTTTCGACTATAAATTCCTATAGGTCTGCTCTGGCTTTAGTTTTACCTTTTCAGAAAGATCATGAATCTCTCTTAAGGAGGTTCTTAAAGGGAATATACAGTGCGTTCACAATGAAAGGAATAAATTCAATATAATCTGAACCACGTGGTTGTGCCAAAAACGCTCGGACACGTCGATTTGTAATTTTGAATTGGCACATTTTAAGTTATACAGCAAGTCAATGTCACTTCCGGTTTATTTTAAATGCAACACCCTGTATTTTTGTACTGATTTGTATACACGATAAAAAGACGTTTCCAAAAATGTAGTTAACACGTTTTTATTATGAAACGTTTTTGTATTATTTACAAACTTACTGTAGCAACTGTCTTAAAAATTCCTAAATTATTAAATGTTCAATGTGTTGCATATTTTGAGTCACACGGCAAGTCAATGTCACTTCCGGTTTTTCTGGAATGTCACTTCCGGTTTTTCCGGAAGTGACATCAACTTTGTTATTTTAAACGTAACACCCAGTATTTTTGTACTGATTTGTATAGACGATAAAAAGACGTTTCCAAAGATGTGGTAAACACGTATTTATTATGAATAGTTGCTTTTTGTATTATTTACAAATTTACTGCACTTACTGTCTAAAAAATTCCTAAGTTAATAAATGTTCAATATGTTGCCCGTTTACGTGAATGCATTTTTGAATTCGAATAATTATGTCTCTTTGGATATTGCGAAACATTTCTGGTGATATTAGTCGGATTTCTTGGCGTGTTCTCTCTTTTAAGTCATTAAGATTGTTAGGTCGGTTCACATAAACTTTGGATTTTAAATAACCCCATAAGAAAAAATCCAAGGGAGTTAGATCAGGTGACCTCGGCGGCCACTCAATCGGTCCCCTTCTACCAATCCATCTATTGGGAAAGGTTGCACCTAGAAATTGAAGAACTGCGATCGCATAGTGGGGAGGTGCCCCGTC
Organism: Rhagium mordax; assembly: GCA_963680705.1. Taxonomy (NCBI): domain Eukaryota; kingdom Metazoa; phylum Arthropoda; class Insecta; order Coleoptera; family Cerambycidae; genus Rhagium; species Rhagium mordax. The sequence continues at coordinate 46,157,156 of OY796656.1, forward strand.
TTGTTGAAACCAAATTGTCTCACTTGGTACGTCAGGGTCTTGTGGGTTGGGAAAAAGAACAGCTAAAGCAGGAATAAGTTCAAATTGAAGAAACTCTAAATAGCGTTCTCCGTTTAGTGTTCCTTCAAAGAAATAAGGCCCAATAATTCGATTGCCAATAATTCCTGCCCATACATTAATTTTCTGAGGATATTGTGTGTGAACCTCTTGCATCCAATGGGGATTTTCTGTCGCCCAGTATCTGCAATTATGTCTATTTACATGACCACTTAAACAGAAAGTGGCTTCATCAGAAAAAAGAATTTGCTCTATTAAATTCAAATTTTCATTGTGCATTTCTTGTATTTGCTCGCAGAATTGCATTCTTCGATCAAAGTCGTCTTCCGACAATTCATACACCAGGTGTACTTTATAAGGATGGTACTTAGCTGCTCGAAGAATTTTTGATACTGATCCCGTTGACAATTCATATTCTCTTGAGAGTTCTCTAACCGTCACATGGGGATTTTCTTGAACGTGTAGAAGGACATTTAACTTAACATCTTCAAGCACCTTTTTTGCTCGGCCTTTAGGTAAATCTCTAACGTGGCCAAACTCTCTAAATTTTTTTCCAATTTTACTCACGACAGATTGGCTAATCGGTGGACGGTCAGGATGATTTTCATTAAATAAGTTACATACCTGCTGTTGAGTACGAACTCTATCACCAAAACCAATCATCATAAGCACCTGAATTCGATCTTTTTCTGTTAAATTCATTTTTTCGGTAAATAAATGTCACTTCACAATTATTTTTTGACAACTTAAAAATTTATTCAACGCTTACTATAAGTTTTTTAGTGCTGTAAGTTCAAGTGACATTTATTTGAGTTCGTATTCATCAGCAGCTATGTAAATTATTTAGTGAAAATCATCCTGACCGTAACAAGACGGGGCACCTCCCCAATATGCGATCGCAGTTCGTCAATTTCTAGGTGCAACATTCCCCAATAGATGGGTTGGTAGAAGGGGACCGATTGAGTGGCCGCCGAGATCACCTGATCTAACTCCCTTGGATTTTTCCTTATGGGGTATTTAAAATCCAAAGTTTATGTGAACCGACACCCAACAATCTTAATGACTTAAGAGAGAATACGCCAAGAAATCCGACTAATATCACCGGAAATGTTTCGCAATATCCAAAGAGACATAATTATTCGAATTCAAAAATGCATTCACGTAAACGGGCAACATATTGAACATTTATTTACTTAGGAATTTTTTAGACAGTTAGTGCAGTAAATTTGTAAATAATAATAACAAAAAGTAATTATTCATAATAAAAACGTGTTTACCACATCTTTGGAAACGTCTTTTTATCGTCTATACAAATCAGTACAAAAATACTGGGTGTTACGTTTAAAACAACAAAGTTGATGTCACTTCCGGAAAAACCGCACGTATAAGATTTTTAAATTTTTTTGTTTATTTTACTATTTGTGTTTTTATACATTGTATTATTAAATAATTATTGTAAACTTTTGACAATGCTAATGTCTTTTTTTTTCTTGTAAGATCTACAGCAATAAAGAATTTATTATTATTATTATTATTATTATTATAATTTTACAAATGTTATTGAATAAAGTTTGTTTAGATGACAAGCTAGATCGCCTTATGTATACTTTAAACATCTACAAGTAGTAAAATTTATAATTCGAGACGAAATTGCGTAATATAATTAGATGATCAATTGACTTACCTGCTAAGGAAGTTTGATCATAATTATATATTTCGTCGAAGAATTATAAATTCCCACCCTGTAATCCCCAACCCCAGGCGATCTAAAGTACCGAGAGTTCTTTGAAGTTAATGACATGTTAACGCAGGGCAGGATAATGGGTGAGCGGAGGTTGCCAGATCTTTTATTTATCTTTGAAGTTCGTACCTAATGAGTTTGAGGAGTGCAAACTACAAGTAGTAAAATTTACAATTCATCGACGAAATTGCTCATATAATTATGATCAAACTTCCTTAGCAGGTAACTCAATTGATCATCTAATTATTGCTTGCAATCTAACCTCAAAACCTATATCATAGCAACGAAATTGAGAAGTGTTAAGATAAAAATATTTTCAAATGTTAATGACAGAAGTAAAACCAGAGATAATAAATGTATTTCAAGGTTTAATGGTGTAATTACTACAAGAAATAAATAAGTATTGAGTAAAAGTGGAAGATAAGAAAGTAAATTTAATAAATTAAATAACAAATAAAGGTACTTACCTGATATTAGTAAATTCAATAAATGCAAACAATCCTGAATATATAAAAGTCCATGTACGAAGCTGCACAGTATTAAAACTAATGCAAATAGTATGTAAGTATGTGAACATAGAGCTACAAGAAGATAGCAGCATAATAGTTCCGTGTCAAAGAACAGTGAAGTAAATAGTACGCAGAGACGAGGCGGTTAAAAAGCGAACTTAACTACAATATTAATATGAAGATAGTAACGCGCAGATAAAAGTTTAAGTGGTATATTGGTGAAAATATTGGATGATAGTATTTAAATTAAATTATAATCGGCCCAAATTATTTGAACTCGCACCCTGATGATAAATACCATGCTTGAAGTAAGTAAAATATTTCTTTACAGTATCTTAGGAGGCTCATGTTTCTGAAGCAGTATAAATTATATTAATTGTCAAAATTTAAATCTAAAATTAAAATAGAATAAAAAAGTCAGAGCAATACGGTTTAAAATTTTTATTTAAAGAAAGTTGGAATATAACCAGTAGATAAAATTTGTCATAAATAAATAAAATAAAATAACAAATACAGCATTACATTTAAAACATTACATAAAATTGTCGAACCAACGTGGGGCTCTAGAGCACAGCGAAGCATTGTTTAGACGTGAGGGTTGTTTATCTTTGTTGCAAGATTTATTGAATAAAACAGTTGTTCAGAGTTAATTATAAAGTAGCGACATAACAAGGCAATTCAATAGAAGATAAATAAAATATACCACGATATCATATGTATTTTAGGTCACGTAAACACAAGATGGATTGAAAGGTAAGTGCAGGTACTTCCACAGCTGAAAAGGTGGATGAAATATTAGTAGTAAGTCAGGAAAAGGGGGACAAGCACATACACACAACAGACAGACATGCTTACACAAATAATGGTAATGATGACACAAAAATTTGAAGAAAATAAAGAAAATATGAAACAAAATTTTGAAGAAAATAAAGAACAAATGGAAAGGATAAAAGAAGAGATGAAAAATAACATGAAGGAGGAACTATGTAAGATGGAGAACAAAATAGACAATATTACGAGAAACATACAACAAGAAATGACGACAAGGATTGGTATAGCAAGAGAAGAAATAAGACAACAAATACAGCTGGACTTGGAAGCATTTGTAGTGGAAGGAATTGCAGAAATAAAGTTGGAATATTACCAGTAGATAAAATCTGTCATAAATAAATAAAATAAAATAATAAATACAGCATTACATTATAAAACATTACAGTAAATATGTTTATCTTTTATTGACTATATATTTATTTATTATTTATACAGTGTGAGTTCACTTTAAATGGGGAACTTCGAGAATTGATTCTTTATTGAAAAATAAGTGTAGTTTGTCCTATAAACATTTTTCATATGGGACTTGGTTTTCGAGATACAGGACGTTGAACTTTTTTTTTTTTTTAGTTTTCGACGAATGACTTTAAAGTGGTTAGACCGATTTTTATAAAATTTGGGATTTGCTTATGTTAGATTAAAGTTTATCAAATGATCTGAAAAATTTGAAAATATCGGATATGATTTTTTTATTCTCCGATATTTTCTGAACATAAAATGTCTCTAGTAAATTTTCTCTATTTTTGATAGTTTTCCGGTTAATCGAGGTTAAATGATTTATTGTATGTTTATTTTATTTGCCAATGAGCCGGTGTTTGCTAACAGAAATGAAAAAAAATATATTAATAAATGTATTGTCTCTCAATTGCTTTCATAATTTTAGAGTTATTAAAGAAATGGTTTGTTTTTCACAAAACTTTAACACCCTGTATCTTTGTTAGCAATCACCTAAGGACATAAGTTGATAGGAACTTTTCTACTTATTTTAAGTCCCTCTATCACCGAAGTTTGTCAGGTCGGACTGTTAACGAACGCAGCTGAAGCAGTATAAGTAGCTATAAGTTTAGTTATAAGCATACAAGCTAAGGCTTGAATGGTGTGTATGGAACATCTGTTCCATATACACCATTTTTTTATCAAAAGTATCTCAATTTTCACTTCAGTTCCTAAACACCAAAATTCCATCTTTTTACCTGATATGCATGATTCCGTGCATATCAGGATTTTTTATAAAATCACGATTTTCAGTACAGTTTCCAAAATTCCCTTTATCTTTTTCGGCCATTATCCCATGTTTGAACGAACGCATCCATGCACGATGCAGCATGTAGAGACGACCAAGGATATGCATTATCCTCTGCCAGTGCCGAATCCTCAATGGATGGACTGGGTTTTTAATTATTATGATGATTACAGCGCAGGTAATCATCTTCACAAGCCGGTCTAACAGATCACGAGGAAAAAAATCCACATAGGCGCGAGAGTGAATCTACCGTAGATCAGTTGTCTCTTGATCAGATCTACTATAGACTGATCCACCTTCGTGGTCGCGCTGGTCTACGGAAGAATAGGTTCACTCTACCCTCGCGTTCTGGAATTCCTCGTGAGTCCGTGACCAAAGGCTTCAGTGGAAGGTTGAGCGGGCCTCGCCTTACCATTGGTCATCGTCTCTACCGGGATCGTGTCTGCTAGCACCATTTTGAAATTTTAGGAACTGACTTACAAAGTGAAATTGCGAGATTTTCCGATGCCACGTGGCGACGTGAAGTGGTCTCGGATCATTTTCGTATATATAGAGGGAGACCTCCCAATGATCTTGACTATGCGAAATAGGGTATTTTTGGTTAAATTAGGCTAGGATAAGCCTCAGTGCGGTGCGCACGGGTACCGGGGCATTCCCCCATTATTACCAGGTGACCGCCTCGTGAGATAGCATTCGAAAAGATTCCCCTTTTCTGAAAGATCCACGGACGTCTAACGGTGTATATAATTTTGGAGAATATTACAATAAATTTCTAGTAGCGATTTCAAGCATATATAAATCCCACTCACTAAATTGCCAGTCACGTCCATGTAATATAATTCTCTTTCGGCAATCGATCACTTTCCTTTAAGCGCGGCCGTCGCGGTCGCTGACCCCTTGTGGGGGTATCGTGGTTATGGTGGTAGACCTTGCTAGGTGAGGCTCTATGAGCCGTATGTATAGTCGTTCGCCAGTGACTCGCTGAAGTTTATCTCGGCGATTCTCTGGAGGACTCGCTGGCGAAAGGACGGAGCATAATTTGCATTGCACAGTCGTTCTCCAATCGCTCTCCGGTGAGGCGCATCGCCGATGGCTTAATCATGCGCAAATCGTTAGTTTACACCAAACACACCTTCCTTAGCGGCACATAACCACGTCGTCGTGTTTATTAGCGATTAATAGTTGTAAAATAAATAATATGAGTGTGAAATATTCAGGACTTGTTTTTACAAATCCTAGCAAATTATCAAATAATTGAGGACAAAAAAACAGATGCCCACAATATTGCAAAGAAAAAAAAAGCGTGGGAAAGAATCCTTACTGAATATAACGCAGTAGCGAATGAAAAGGTAATTATAATAAAATTACGTTTAGTCTAGTATATATTTATTTGAATTATGATATACAGGAGACACCAAAAAAATTGTGGTTTATTTGTCTTCCACAAAAAAATATTTAGCGACACCCTGTACAAAGGAACAATATAATAAAAAATATATAATTACCTGAAAACTGCCACTTGCATAAAAACGTAATGTTAAAAGGACACCTATTAATAAAGGAACAGGTAACCCCCTGTTGGTCATAGGTTCCTGATCCACTACCATTGGCAACAAAACATCGCGTAAAGTCGAATTCATTTTTGTACCGCAGATAAAAAATTCCCGACAAAGGAGCACGTGCGGCGGCTTGAACGTTAAAGATGCCGCGTTTCTGCTTTGTAAAAGCCGCATTTTTTTCCTGCTTTATAAATATGAAATGAACTATACCACATCTTTTCCAAATCGAAATCGTTTTTTAAATTCAACTTCATTGTATTTTTCCATTGGGTTTACCACATCCCGGATATATCTACAATAATTTTTAAAGCCGATTTTAATTTGTTTCATTACCAATTGTAATTAATTACTTACCGGCGCGGGATGTATATTTCTAAATCTATAATGTCTCGCCTAGCTTCATGAAATATATCTAAATCGCGATCCATTGCTATTTAGTATATTTTCAAAACAAATTTAATTTGATTCTTCCTGGAAAGTACACATACAATATATCTTGGGAGATGCTACTGACCATCTCCAGCGCGTCGCCACCGCTTCACCAAAACTTATTTTAATGCGCATGCGTGATGTTGTCGGCGACCGACTATGCATTCGAATTCTCGTCTGGCGAACGGCGAAGCTTCAGCAAATCGCTGGCGAATAACTGTGAATACCAGTGCATATGTATGATGATGATTATTTAATATATATCTTTATTTATTACCTATGTCTTCTTTTATTGCATTCTAGTATTAGTCTAGTATTTGAGTTGACCCCGTAACTTACGACCCTCGCAATTGCGTCGCTTTGACCCTTCGGCTGAAGCCAAAGAAGAGTGAACGAACAAATCCTGTCTGGGCAGGAGTCTAAGGTGAATTGTGTATTGTGCATAGTGTCTATCTAGTGTTGTATCTTTAGTTCAGGACGTTGCGAAACCTGTATACGAGTAAGCATTCATTGTCTTCGGCTACCGTTAATCTATCGATATCGAGATATGGATATATTAAAAGCTCGTCACGACCTGCGTTGAATTCAACGACCAAGAGTTAAATCAGATGTTGTGACAGCGGCTGGTTGACTTAATCGAATATCGGTCGTTCCCTCCAACTATCACTGGTTATAACGAATGGTTAGCTAAATCGTTGACACAGCCTTAATAATTTAGTTATTAAACGTTGATAGGACCACCCTGCATATCTATTTATGTGTGTATTTATGACAATTCCGATACTTTCCACGTAAAAGTCCTTTGGAAATAAAGTAATTCTATTCTGTTCTACTCTAAATACAAAGCCACCTGCGATACCAAAGTAAATGGAAAAAATCAAGAAATCTATTAGGCATTTTCTTATTGGAAAATTTTACTAACGAAAGTGGTTCAGAATTGCCCAAAAAGCTTAACACGTTGACGACCGCGTGTTAACGGAAGTTAACACACCTTTAATGTCCCCTTGGACCGGGTAACTTTAAGTTACACGCACCTTTCTTTTATATTCATGTCCGTGTCTAATTCAGAACGCACGTTATAATGCTAAATACATAGGATGCGTTAGATAGCGGGCCTGGTGGCCCACTAATATTAGCGGGTTAGAAATACCATGCATATTTTTTGAGATTATATGTCAACATTTGGCAGATATCAACAATATCTCCAAAAATTTAAAAAAATTGTTTCAACGATTCTATGATAAGAAGACAATAAAATAAATTTATTATTTAGACAAATACCATTTTATTTAGACAAATAAAAATATTTTTAGAGTAATAGTACCACACGGTCCCAATAGGTAAAATCTACCCTTGGGACAATGTGGTATCTACTTGGTACACACACAAAAATATTAATTGCAGCGCACAAAAATAAGTAAATCAATCCAAATTATTACAAAATAAAAATTTATTTAGGTTCCAAACCAAAACCTGAAGAAAATAATGCCGGTCATGGAGACCGATTTTGGTTAATCGACAGCGGTCGTCAACGTGTTAAATCCAAAGTTTGATCAATTTCAAAAATATTGAAATTTGAAAATATTGAAAATGTAGATCCAAAATTATAATTTTAATGGGTATTGCATTTTGAAAAGCATACTGTGACAACTCTGTTTCATAAAATTGTGAGTTGGAAATATCAATTGGTGTTCCACAAGGAACAGTTTTGGGCCCTATATTATTTCAATTGTATATGAACAGCATTTTTAGCATAAATATATCTGGTGGAATTGTTGCTTATACAGACGATATGGTCCTATTCTTCACCGGAGTCAGTTGGCAAGAAACAAAAAAAGAAGCTGAGATGGGTCTACATAAAATAAAAAAATGGTTGAATTCTAATTTACCAACTTAAACAAAGATGAAACTAAATTCATGACATTTTCACTTAACATCTTGAATAATCGTTTTGAAACGTTTTGGCAATGCCAATTCTCAATCTATAGACGCGCTAATCAAAGAAGAAATTCCAATAAATACCACAAAAAGTGACAAATACACATTGGGAATATTTATGGAGTTTTGCCATGAACGAAAATACGAATTAAATGAGCATAGTATCGCAGAAGAACTGGCATTGATACTGAAAGATCGGGCGGTCAATATCAGGAAGAAAAATGGAACAGAATTCAAAGAAGCAACAGTAAAAATGATGTGGAACGTTTCGTGCAAACTTTTACAAGAGAAGTACTATAATGACTATAAGATTGTGATTGACCCATTTAAGAGCTTAGTATTTAAACCTGCCCGAGATGCCCGCGATGCAACCAGGAAGAAACTGCAAGCAGATCCATGCAAACGTAAGACGAAATACCCCTGAAGGTCTTATGCGTAAATTCTACCATATTGCTGATGTAGAATTAGCGTGAAGAGGAGGCGAGGCAGTTGCCTGTCTCTTGGATTTTTTTCAAATCGAGAAAAATAACGATGGCTCTCCAACAAATCGCATTAAATATAATCCGGTATTCAGTAAAACTTGCCAAGGCGGTTCAAAAAGCTGTACAAATAGTAAATGATTGATTACCAATAGTGAAAGTCAAAATTGCCCTGTACACCTTTTTCATAAACTGATATCAAAACGAGGCGAACATATTACCTCACCACGGCTGTTCTTAAAACCAAATCAACACTGGAAAACGGAAACCGATAGATGGTACGACAATGTCCCTGTTGGAAGAAATACTATTAATGTATGGACTAAATCGTCTGCTGAAGCTATTGGCCCGAATGTAAAGAACAAAAAGATAACGAATCATTCGAACTGCTGTTAGTGAATTGACAAAAAATGGTGTGCAAGAACAACAATTGCTGAAAATTACTAATCATAACAATTCAAATTCTATAAAACCATACTTAAACATCGACCAAGAACACCATAATAAGATCATAAATACTATGCGTGGTAATAGATTTTTCTATAGTAGAAAAAAATAACCAATCTAATGCTGTGTTAAATTTTAGTAACTGTACTTTTAATAAATAAATACCTAATTGTTTTGTTGTGTTGCGACATTTTGATTTTATTTTTTCAAAAAATTTTCTGACCGAATATCCCTCAGACATTGACAAATGCCTCATAATTTTATGACAACCTCAAGCTAGTTGCTTTCGATTATCATAAAATTATCTCGTACATTATCAATGTCTTAGGGATATTATAGCTGAAAATATAAAAGCAGTAAATGAAATAAAATACCTAGGGATTAAAATTGATGCATTTCTAAAATGGAATAGTCATGTAGAAATGGTAACAAATAAATTACGTGCCCCGGACTAGTGTATAAATTCTACCAAGGTAGGTATTCTTGTTGCATGTCGCTGAAATGCACCGTTTCAGAGAAAATGACGTTTAAAGTTATTGCTGCAAATGCTATTGTTTACTTTACAATTTCTAAATTTAAGACTATTATTAATCTAGTAGGTAGCTGTCGTAAATGTAATGTCAACTCCAGTTGAAGTTTTACATAAAGTCATTAGATTCTTGTTCGATAAAATTCGCTGTTCTTGTACAATGCCACGACATAACTTATTGTCCGATGAAAATCCAAACTGTACGACTGTGAGTCATTTTCAGCACGAATTTAAATTCAATGTTTGGTTTGGTATAGTCGAGGATCACCTTTTAGGACCTACCTGTTGAACTCTCAGCAAGATTGAATAGACATGATTACTTAAACTTCCTCCAGCATAGCTTATTCGATCTGCTAGATGATGTTCCTATAAATTTTAGGGGTGGTATGTGGTACTTAGAAGATGGCGCCCCTGCTCATTATACTTTAGCGGTAAGAAATCATTTAAATAACTTGTTTCCCCATCGGTGGATTGGACGAGGAAGTGAACATCCATGGTCTCCACGAAGTCCAGATTTGAATCCTCTGGATTTATATTTCTGGGGATATGTTAAAACTTTGGTTTATTTTGGCCCTACTTTTAATAACAGAAATTAATTGTGGCAAAGAATAGTGGTAGCAGCAAATAATATTAGGCGCGTCCATCCGACATTCTTCAAAGTTACAAGAAATTTTTTAAAGAGATGTCGAAAATGCATTGAAGCAAATGACGGACATTTCGAAAATCAAATTTAAAAGATAAATTGTTCTTGTTATTACATTTATTTCTAAATGGTTATTTTTTTATATTTGTAAATGCTCATATGTTGCCATATTCTTCTGTGTTTAGTTTCATGTTTATACGTCTTCAGTTGTTATTAGAACCATATTACTAACTGTAATAATTTTTTGAATTAATAAGTGTTTGTAATTTATGCATTATTTTAGAAAATAATAGTATATTCTGTAATGAGTTTGGAATGAAGCATATTCTGCGCGAGCGGAAGTGTCACCCGAGCGAAAGCGAGGGGGACGGTCCGCGAGCGCAGAATATGCCATTCCAAACGAATTACAGACTATACTTTTTCTACGCCTATGATTTAATTAATTATTAATCTACTTACATTTAACTTGTTTTGTGCAACGGCCCTTTAAGGTTAACTGTCAATAGAAACGTCAACTGTCAGCAGAAACGCAAACAGTATTACTACTTCTAGATGGCGCAACCCATGCTTGTTACATACTCTTGTTATCCATTTTAGGCATGTAATGAATATTACATATCATTCACTGGAATATAGGTCATTCCTTATTTAAAATCGACATCATAATGCTCATATTACATAATAGGCGTAGAAAAAAAATATTACGTACCTACTTTAAACATTATTTTCTCTAAAACGGTGCATTTCAGCGGCATGCAACAAGAATGCCTTTCTTAAAGCAAATCGAATGCTGTTTTAAAATAACTGATCATTTTCCAAAAATATCCATCCTTTAAAAAAATGTGACGTAAATAATGTAGTGGCAAGGGCGCTCTGAACTCCCTGTACATTTATCGAAAAATACCAGCCTATATTCGTGTTTGTAACACACAAAAACATACTTCTCCAAAATTTTAATCAAATTACCCAAACAATAAATACATTATTAAATAAAAAAAAAATATTCTGGGGGCTATAACTCATCAAGCAAGCAAAATTGTACTAAGGTAAGTTGACTTAAATCACCTTATTTCTGAAGTATGGCCCATTATTTAGTAAACACCCCGTATTATGTTAGTTCACGTGGATACAATTACATCTACAAGTTGTTATATTTTAATCTTAGGGAAAAAATTGCACATTCAAGCTCTGTTGAGCTTAGGTGCAAATAAATTATTTTTTTATATATTATCTCTTGTACTTAACGTAACAAATGACGCTCAAGGACTATTGTTGGTAACTTTTGGTATATTGCTCCTGACATGTTCAGAGATGTATTCTCAAAAGTTACCGCTTCACGGAATTTTTTCGACGTGAAAATCTTTATTGACTCCTGTTCGCTATATTAAATTGTTCTTTTAGTTTGCCCCATGTAATTGGGTCGTCCGCGACTACGCTTGTCCTGCGCAGTTTGCAGTCTCTTTGTTTTAGTATAGGTACCTATTTAAGTTTATGAGTCGTTAATACGCTTTCTTACTTGTTCTGCTTTCATGCGATATGCATGCATGTGTAATACTCAAAATAAATTAAAAATACAAAAATATACAGTCCACTAATTTCAAGAAGTGCCTACATAATCCTACATTGGTCCATCGATCCTGGATGAATTGTAAAAAAAAAACTGTAGTGAAATGTGAAACGTAAAACGCAACATAGAAAACGTGCACGTTGCGAGCTCGGCCTTGGCAGTAGAAGCTAAAGCAACAACCAGTTGGTGCGAAACGAATTCATAGCAGGAGATTGGATAGCTGAACCCCGAATACACGATACGATACGAGAGTTTAGGAGTTCCGTCCACCGCCTGGGGTGCGTTCGAGAAGCTGGTTGTTGGTGTGCAATTTATTTTTAGGAGTGGGAGGTTGTCATCACGGGGTGCGCCAGTATTTCACACTACTTTCCGAACGAAAATTGTGTAGGAAAAGTGCGCGTATATTGTGATTATCATTTGTTGATATTTTATTTTTTTATTAAAAAAAACATGGGAGAAAATCGGAAAAGAAAACTCGTTCTGGCATCCGCAAGTATTGCTTGCAAAAGATTTATGGAATCGGTTTGCAATATCATGGACACGGACTCTTCTGACTCATCAGATGGTGAAGATGAAAATTTCGGTGTGATAATGTATTTTTTATTGAAAAGCCTTTCGGCTAATAAGTAGAAACTTTAATGTATCCCAAGTGGAGAATTACTTTGAAGTAGTAATTCCAAGTTATGAAAACAAGGCTTTCTAATCGCATATTAAACTGAGCAGGCAATCATATGAGAGCCTATATTTATTGGTAGAGCCAATTCTTAGGAGCAAATATGAATATGCCAGACCCCGGGAACAAATAAGGAAAAAGCTACTAGCGGTGTTGTGGTTGTTAGCAACCCCAGATTCCTACAGGTAAATAGTATTTATGTAAAAATTACATTTCTCAATTTACTTTAGTTCCAGAACTATATCATATATAGTTCAAAAAGTTCTACTAATACCTTTTTTACAGATCAGTTGGGGATAGGTTCAACTTGGGTAAAGCTAGTCTTTCAGACTGGTTTTTCAGGGTGATCAGGGCAGTTTACAAGTTGGCTTTAAGGTTAATTAAATGGCCATCAGGTGATGAAAAGACTGTAATAAAAGAAAAGTTTAAAAGATTTGCGAACATCAAACATGCTATTGGTGCTGTGGATGGAACTTTTATAGCAATAAAAAAGCCTAAAAAACATGTCGAAACATATTTAACCAGAAAATGCAACTATGCATTTACACTTCAAGGAATTAGTGAACCCTCCTTAAAATTTACCAATATATTCATTGGATACCCAGGCTCTGTTAGTGCCTATAGGATATTTACAAACAGCTTGATATATAGGCGAATCATTGAGAACCCAGGAAATTATTTTTCTGATGAAGAATATATTCTAGGAGATAAAGCGTATCCTTTAACAAATTGGTGTTTAATACCATATATTGCTAGAGGTCATTTAACTCCTTCACAAACATATTTTAACGAGTCCCATGCTAAAACAAGACAGGTGGTTGAACGCACTTTTTGTTTATGTTTCGGAAGATTCAGAAGATTTAAATACCTAGACATGTCCCGTACCGAATTGATTCCAAAAGTAGTTGTTGCGGCCTGTGTTTTGCACAATCTCTGTATTGACAACGATAATGAACTTGAGGCATACATTGAAGAAGGTAGGTAATCAGTGGCTATTTTAGGAAAAAAGAGTTATCAACCCATAAAAAACACCGATACTTAACTAAAAATAAAAAGTTAATTCCACAAAGTAAGAAATTAAGGAAAAACATTTAATTTTTGACTGTCAGCAATGTTATTAGCTGTTTTTTAGGTCTATATTGAAAAAAAATATGATTCAAAGCGGGTAACACAACTAAACATACACTCTGTTTTGTTTTATTGTCTATATGAGTCTTTCATTCACTTTTAAAAGTGATTAAGTTAAATACTAATAACTCACTTTCATTTTTAAATAAAAGCTGTCTATTTTATATTTATAGGTCAACAAATAGTACGAGATTCGTGGTCTTGAAGAAAATGTTGCAATACTGCAGAGAAACCGAATTAGGGAAAACAATGTAGGTCAAATGAGGAGGGACAACATTTCCTTGCAACTGTTTCTCAACCGTAGAAGATAATTTATTATGAATATACTAATTAAACTTAATTTATTTTTTTTTAATTTAAGTTTTGTTTACTTGCCATAATAGGTATATAAGTACTGACACTACCTACTCTTGGTTTACCCACTTATGTCTGTATAATGAATGTTTACGTGTGTATGAGTTAAGAAGTCGACATGTCATACTGCTTTGTGCTTTGTCAGAGCGACGCTTCAAATACCCTGAATACACGTCTCCGTATGTTTAATTCTCGCGTATCAAGGAGGTGTTAAATACATGGCACACGCAAACATTCATTATACAGACTATAATTTCACTGAACATATAAAATAACTACCATATTTTTAAAAGAGATTTATTTTTTTGTTTAAAAACTAAAGGAACTCATAATTTGTACAATTGCGGCACAATTGCTTTGGTACAAATGCTTAACAAAAAATAAATTCTTAATTAAAACAAAATAACAAAAACTGATATTCTTATTTATAATGAAAAACAGATAATAAAGAGAAACTTTAAATTTTATCAATAAGCTCATCATGTTTTCAAAGCTGCTAATTGCTCTTTCTGATAATAATAATAAATTGTCTTTATTTGGCGAAGTTCAGTCCGGAGGACTGCTGATAACTCCTGCCTTTCTTTATGTCGCCTATCTCTGTCCTCCTTCCTGTCTTTATCTCTTTGACGATATTCCTCGGTCCATTTCTCAAACTCATTTTCTAGCTTGACTCTCCTCTTCTTTTTTGCAGGCTCTTTATCCGTTTCAATATTCTTAGATTTTAAAGAGGCAACAGCCTGATCTGAGGTTGACGTAATTGCTGTTGGGGTTACAGAAGGCTTTTCCCCAAAAATCTCATTAAATTCGTTGAAATAGTCGAAAACAATTGGGCTAGCCCCCGAGGCTTTGTCACCCATGTTTTCCTTTTTTTTAATATACTTCTGTTTCAAATACTTAAACTTATTTTCAACCTGTTTCTTTGTGTAATTAAAACCTTCATTGTTTATTGCACTTGTAATATCACTCCACACTATAGTATTACGCACACTTACACCACACATTCGATGGAAGTTTTCTTTATAAAATGCTATTAGCAGTAAAATGGATTTTCGACTCCATTTTCCGATAGCAGCAGCAGATGTGTCTAAAGAGGCCTCGCGGGATGAAGAAGACTGTATATCTTGCTGTATTTTGTCAGGTTTCTCTACTTCTACTGCCAAATATGTTGTGGGGCTGTTTGCTTCCATAGGTTGCTCATTTGTATTTGACTCTGCCTTCTTGCAGCCAGGGAATGACAATCCAAAAAAATCTAGTACCTCACTTGTCGGAGTAATTTAAAATATTGACTCATCTGAAAAAGACATAGGTAACATGAGATATTCGCATTTAGTAAAAAAAAAATCTTTGCCTTGGTCTTGGACTAGGTACCCTATTTCAAAAATAAAACTTGATTTTGTACCTACCCATTTGGTCTAAGATGAGCCCATTCCCGTCCCTGTCTTGTTCATTTTCAACTTAAACGTGACGATCTTTGTGTAATGTAATTGTAGCCATATTTCGGTTATTAATGAAAAGTATGTACAGTAATTTGTAACGAAATATTAAAATTTATAATTTTTTGAGGTTAGATAAACAAACAAACCGATGGGGCCAAAATTAATCCACTCCCGCTGGGAGTGTTAGTGCGCGCACCGGATCGTTACTCACTACCTAAGGACATAGAAATCAGCCGATCGGTGTGAAAATTACCGGCGCTCCAGCTTATGGAACGAAAAGTGTGATTTTTATGAGACAACCAACTTCTCGAACGCCCTGGCAACAAAGCTCCGGATATTGGTGCCGCATGGAACATAAAATCAAACATTGAAGCAATTTATCAGGGGATTCCAGTACAAGCCAGTTTTACTGTAAGTCCGTTCCTTTTCTAACATTTCATTTATTGTACCTTAATACTGAGTTGGTATTGCGTGTAACATGTGTAGAAATGCTATGGCCGACGAACTAGTAACGCAATTATGTAACAAAAGAGCCACTGTTTTGGGGCAATTAAATCGCTTCAAAGCTTACTATGACAATTTAAACATAGCAGAATTAAATGATAGCATTGTTTATCAACTAAATATTGTTGTTTTTCTTTTTCAACTAAATATTAGATTACAAAAAATAGAGCCGCTGTGGAAAGAATTTAAAGTAATTCAAACAGAAATAGAATATCATTGTGCAACTTTAGGTCGTAGTTTAGCTGACGAATTGGTAGAGCAGGAGAATTTTGAAACCTTGTATTTTAAAATCACAGGGGACTTTAATTTGGTAATTAATAATTATTACATATCGAAAGCCAATCCAATTCCAACGGAATCTGGGGATGGTCAAACTGTCCAGCCTCCAAAAGACAAACAAAATTCTTTAGGCGTAAAATTACCCGATACCCGATTGTCAACTTTTAACGGAGACTGCGATAGGTGGCTTGAGTTTTACGATACTTTTATGTCGGTGGTGCATAATGATCAAAGGTTAGATGACATTAGAAAATTTCTTTATTTAAAATCTTGTATAACTGGGGAAGCCAGAGACTGCATAAAATATCTAGTAGTGTCAGCAGCGAATTATCAAGTTGCCTGGAAACTACTGCGTGAACGCTTCGAAAATAAGGAAATACTGATCAACAATCATGTGAAGGCTAATATCTCAATCTCAACATGGCTTCAAGAGTCATAGATTTACAGTGACTAATTTAGCAGTTTTTTTCTCAATACGTTTCAAACATTGTTGATAATCGAGGACAGGTAGATGTGGTTTATACTGACTTTTCAAAGGCTTTTGATAGAATTGATCATATCATCTTAATCGAAAAGCTGGGACAGTTTGGTTTTAATGATCCTATGAAACGATTTTTGAAATCGTATTTACAAGAAAGACAGCAATATGTTTCTTATAACGGGTATAATTCTGTTAAATATGTTGTCACTTCAGGAGTACCACAAGGATCCAATTTGGGTCCGCTCTTATTCCTTTTATTTGTGAACGACTTAAGTGATAATATTCAGTGTCCCCAGCTCTTTTTTGCCGATGACTTAAAAATATTTAATGATATTCATACCTTGGATGATTGTGAAAAGTTGCAGATGGATTTAAATCGGATTCAAACCTGGTGTAGGTTACATTTAAACCCCGTTAAATGTCAATTTATAAGTTTCACCAAGAAACAGGGTAATTTACGAATAACATTATTGCATAAACACGACTTTACTAACTCGCTGCACTACATTCAAGGATCTAGGTATAATATTTGATTCTCAATTTACGTTTACAGAACATATTAATCATAAAGTATCAGAGGCATTAAAGTTTTTCGGTTTTATTGTTAGAAACTGTCGTGATTTCACAGAAGTCAATTCTTTAGAAATCTTGTACTACTCATACGTACGGTCCAAGTTGGAATATGGATCACTGTGAATTTGGTACGCGTATTACAATTGTCACATTAAGTCAGTGGAAAGAGTACAAAGAAGGTTTCTAAAATATTAAGCGTTTAAAAAGGATGGAGAGTATCCTGTAAGGGGAATAGAGTATAATTGTCTCTTAGAACGACTTGATTTTGTTAGTTTAGACCTAAGAAGGAAATGTGCTTCATTATCGTTCTCGTACAAGTTGCTACATCACAAAATTGACTGTCCTGAATTGCTAGCTCAAATCAACTTTTATACACCGCAATCTAGACAAAACATTTTTTTCTATAATAATAGAGCGCGAACTAATATCTTGCTAAAGTCTCCTATTTATGTCATGTCTGAAAATTACAATAACATTTGTCAACTATGTGATATCAATATTTGTACCTTAAATGAGTTAACTACTAAAGCTGTGGATTTCTTTACTGTATGTTTGTTAAACAATGAAAATGCTCAATAATACATCATTATGTACATGAATGGGCGATTTGTAGTTAGAATTCCGCTAAGAGGTAATGTAGAGGAACTAGGTGATTCGAGATCAACAGCATTAAGCAGATTTAATAATCTGGAATACAAATTAAATAAAGACACAAACTTGCGTGGTGAATATTTTAGATTTATGCGGGAGTATGAGAGTTTGGGCCATATGTCCAAAATAAATGAAATCGTCTCTGTAAATATTAAGCCGACTTATTACTTACCGCACCATGCGGTAGTCAAACTCACGAGTCTCACCACGAAAGTTCGAGTTGTGTTTGATGGCTTATGTAAAAGTAAATCAGGGTTATCATTAAACGACGTGCAAATGGTAGGCCCACCTATTCAAGACGATTTATTCATAGTTCTTTTAAATTTTCGTAAACACTTATTTGCTCTTATAGGAGACATTGCAAAAATATATAGACAGGTTTTGCTTAACAAAGAGGACCGCGATTTGCATAGAATACTTTGGCGCGAAAACGCAGATGATGAATTAAGTTGTTATACCCTTAATACGGTAACGTATGGAACCTCTTCTGCAGCGTTTCTCGCAGTTAGATAGATAGATAGGTAGATGTTAATCACAGGTGCTGACTCTTTGGAGGAAGCTAAGAAACTCGTGCGCGACGTTTCCACTGTATTATCTACTGGGTGTTTTCCTCTTAGAAAATGGCTCTCTAACGAACCGGAAATATTAAAAGACTTGCAGTTGGATAATGAAGAGTACGGTTTATTAAAAATTGGTGATCATGATAATGAAGTAAAAACGTTGGGTATCCTGTGGGATTCACAGCTAGATAATTTTCGATAATCCATAAAGGAATTTGATAGCAATACTCGGGTGACTAAAAAAATTATTTTAGCTATAACAGCGCAAATGTTTTATCCGCTTGGCCTACTGGGTCCGATCTTAGTGGTGGCTAAGTTAATAATTCAAAGTTTATGGAAACTTAAATTGTCGTGGGATGAATCTATTCCTTTAAATTTAAATACAAAATGGCTTGAGCTTCGTGACCAGCTAGTTTTATTAAACAATTTGCAAATTTCCAGACACGTTCTTTTGAAGAATACTGTTTCTGTGGAGTTACATGACTTACTTGCGTCAAGAGCCCTTAAAAAGCGTCACCTTGCCTAGGCTAGAGCTCTGCGCAGCAGTGCTGCTGGCTAACCTATGTAAGCGGGTACGTGATTAAACCGAATTTTTATTCAATAAATTCTATTTTTTGTCGCATTCTACTATCACTTTGAGTTGGATACAAGCGCCTCCTCAAAAATGGAAAACTTTTGTCGCCTACAGGGTAGCTGAAATCCAAAATTCCACTGAAATTACAGATTGGCATCATATTAAAGGTTCGTTGAATCTTGCGGATATTTTGTCTCGTGGAGTGACGCCTAAAACACTAATAAATTCTAAACTCTGGTGGCACGGGCCGTCCTTAATGAATGACGTTTCAGCGTGACCTACTCCAGAAAGTATTAGTACCACAATGGCCTTACCAGAAATTCGAAAGATTCACACTTGTTCGTTTGTTCAGCTCGATGATTTCAATCTATTTTCGAAATATTCATCGCTAATCACCTTACAAAGAGTATTTGTTTACGTTCTAAGATTTATAGCTTGTCTTAAGCAAAAAACCAAAGTTTCAGGCAATCATTCAGTTACTGAATTACATGACTCCCTCTTATTGCTAATAAAAATAGCTCAATGTCAAACATTTGACAAAGAAATTTGTGACCTTGGTAAAAATAAGTCGGTTGACTCCAAAAGCAGTCTTTTATCATTAAATCCATTTCTCGATGAGCGGGGTATATTACACGTTAGCGGAAGATTAGAAAATTCGGATTTTGAATACATGAAAAAACAACATCCCATTTGGTTTTACCTCCTCACCGATACCTTGACAAAACTTATTGCGCAAAATGAACACGTGAAACTTTTGCACTGTGGCCCACTAAATTTGTTAGCCTCCTTGCGAGAAAGGTATTGGCCTATTTCGGGGAGAAATCTGGTCAGAAAGCTTGTGCATGATTGCGTAATTTGTTATAAAACTAAACCAAAAAATGTTAAGCCTTTCATGGTCCCTTTACCCAGAGAACGCACGATTTGCGTGCCTCCGTTTCATAACACGGGCCTCGATTACGCAGGTCCATTTTTTGTTAGAGATAAAAAAATTCGAGGGTATAAACTCACTAAGTGCTATAACGCATTGTTCGTTTGTATGTCTACACGATCTATCCACCTGGAGTTGGTTTCCAGTCTTACAACAGACAACTTCTTAGCCGCTCTGCGGCGATTTATGTCTAGACGAGGCCAACCTTACGCATTATTTTCCGACAACGGCACTAATTTTGTTGGTGCGAATGCAAAGTTAAAAGAAATGTTCGATTTTCTTAAAAATGAAAAAACTCAAGGCATCATATCCAACGAATTTTTTTTATTTTTTTTATTTCGGGGTTTTTGGCTTTGGTATGTTACCATTAGCACAGTGCCATGTATTTTTAATATTTTATTTGAGACAACGGCACGCGGTCTTCCCGAGTGGTGTGAACCCATCGCGGTACTAATCGCGCCCAACGCTGCTTTACCTCGGTGATCGGCCGAGAGCCGTTTCACTAACGTGGTTAGCCGTTGCCCCATCCAACGAATTAATACCACTAGAAGTAGCTTTGAAATTGTTTGTTTGCGAACGTACGTAAAAAAAATCAAGTGTATACATACATTTGAGGACACACTTTTTTATTGGTTGGTTCGTTAAATTTCAAATTTGGCGCGTGTCGTTCGGGTACTCCCGCTGTTTTTCCGACATATCGTCGTTGGATAATGTTTGTTTACTCCGGCAGCCATTAATCTGTCAGCGTAGTTTTGTGTTTATTGTGTGATTTTGGTTGTGTTTTGAAGTTATTTTGGTAGTAAAGACATTATTTAGTGTACTGACATGGTTAGGAAGTGCCTTGTTTGCAAATTTCTATTTAAAAAGGGGCGAGAAGCGGACATTTCATAGGAAAGAGAATCAATGCATTGGCGGAGGCTTTATAATGGCAATAGGTGTTTAGGTCAGATATTGTAATTAATATTCCATCAAAAAATTTTGAGTTTAGTATAATTAACTAGTTCCTCCAGTGATTACCACATTTTAATTTCTGATCTAGCGGCTATTATTGAGTTATTATGTTTTTACAATCGTAATGCAATAAATACGTTTTTTTAGATTTACAAAAAATCTGGAAAGAAGGAATAAATGGAAGCTGGTCCTGGGGAAACAAGACTATGTTATTCCGAACAATACTTTTATTTGTTCTGACCATTTTGCGAACAATGATTTTGTAAGAAAGCCGTCTGGAGTAAGACATTTACAAGATAGTGCTATTCCAAATGTAGCTTCAATTTCTACAGGTTCCATGCAGTGTGAGGAAGAAATATGTTTTAACCGGTAATCAAGTTTGAAAAGTTTAAAGATAATTTCAAAAAGTTTTGGCCATGAAAATAAAATTTTAAGATGAGGAAATTAGTGTAATAGGCATTATTCTTTGAAACTTGAAAATGGGTAAACCGCAATGTCAAATTACTATTTTTTCCTACAGTTGTGTACTTTATGCATTTCAAATTTATACATGCGTAGCTTTATACATGATGATTCATAAGTAATGGTACACAGAGCAACAGTTAAAATTAGTTTCTTTTTTTATAATTTCTTTAAAAGTTGAAATATTTTAACAAAATTTGGTGATTGTGGGTTTTTTGAGCGAGGGATTCAAATCTATTCATAGTTTTGCTATAGAGGGCGCCACCTACGGTATTTTATGTACTCTTGAGAAAGGCCTAGAAAGCCGAAACACGTGTGGAGATTAAATAAATACTGTTTGATACATTAAAAAAGTGAATAATTTTTTCTTTAATTAAAAAAAAATACTGTTATATTATTCTTTAAAATATTATGCCAGGTCACTTCCATTTAAAATAGATACATATCGTGTAGTTACATAATTTGTCTTACAAATCATAATGTATCATTTGACTAGAAGTATTATGATTTTGCGTGCGAGACAAATTGTATATTTTATATGTTAATGTAGGTATTTAATACATTTTATCTACTTTTACGAAATAACAAATTATAATTTGTAAGCCTTATTCTTTATTGACTAAAAATAAACATTTTATACCTTTTTCAATAAATAGACAAGATGGTAATGGTGCCCTTTCATTTTATTGTTAGAAGACGACTATTTTCTATTTTCTTTATATTGTCACCCTTTTTTAATAACCCGCCTATGTCATTGTGTCTCTATGTATTGTCTGTCTTTTTTTAATTGCAGTTTCTCTGTTTAGATGTATGCCTACAGTTAAAGACATACTACGATAGGCAAGCTCCTTATAGTGGTACTAATTCGTTGATCATATTTAATTATCTCAGCCAGGAGGGAATCTCATGGAACTTTATACCCCCCAGATCCCCCCATTTTGGCGGCTTGTGGGAGGCCGGAGTTAAATCCGCAAAGATACATTTGAGGCGCGTTATTGGCAACGCTTCGTTAACTTTTGAGGAGTTCTGCACAATCCTGGCTCAGGTTGAAGGTATCCAAAACTCCAGACCTCTATCCCCTCTGTTCTCAAACCCACGTGACCTTGAACCCCTCACCCGCCCACTTTCTGATTGGACGCAAAATGACGGCAATTCCCGACCCTGATGTAACGCATATACCCAAAAATAGACTCTCCATGTTTCAACGGCAACAAAATATTATTCAGCATTTCTGGAAAAGATGGAGTCGTGAATATATCGTTGAACTCCAAGTCAGATCCAAATGGAAGGAAAAGGGCAGTACTCTTGTTAAAACTGGCGCTTTGGTGATCATCCAAGAAGAAAATCTCCCACCGTTGAAGTGGAAACTGGGACGCATCTGCGAGCTTCATCTTGGTCCAGACGGTATTGTTAGGGTTGTGACAGTGCAGTGTGCCAATGCTAGAGTCAAGTGTGGTGTAATAAAAATTTGTGTATTGCCCATAAATGACTAAACATGACTTCTTTTTGCTCAAATTGACTTTATGATTATCTGTATGATATTCATGCCGCCCTGTTCTGTCAAGGCGGGCGGCATGTTCGCTATATTAACTTGTTCTTTTAGTTTGCCCCATGTAATTGGGTCGTCTGCGACTACGCTTGTCCTGCGCAGTACGCAGTCTCTTTGTTTTAGTATACCTATTTAAGTTTATGAGTCGTTAATACGCTCTCTTAATTGTTCTGCTTTCATGCGATATGCATGCATGTGTAATACTCAAAATAAATTAAAAATAGAAAAATATACAATCCACTAATTTCAAGAAGTGCTTACATAAACCTACAACTCCACTAATAGACCATATTCGGGTAGCTTCTGTTTCGTTTGACTTTTCCTTTATTGAAATAAGTTACGAAATCTTACCCAAACCCTAAATAGGGAGTGGAGCGAACGGCTAGCTGGTATAAGTCGGGGCAAAATGGCCGTGGGCTAGGAAAATGGAACCTCCTTATTACTCTGTTACCTTTTGCACTGGCTCGCTTTGTTGGGGCTTGAGGGGAATTATGAAATATTATTTTGATAACGATTGGGCACCATCCATAGTAAAATAGTGTCCCCCCAAACCTCAACAAGGCAGGCGTCTATGGACACACCTGAACTTTGGACAACACAACATGAATGAATTAAAATGAGAATATTTAGTAAAACTTGATTTATTAAAATTTTCGATATTTGACCAGAAATATACAAGGTGGAAAGGACGTTTGTCCGTTAGTGACAAAATAAGATTATACTAGATAAAAACCACAATAAGTGAAATTTATATTGTTGATTGACTATGAAGTTAAACGTACTAACTAAGATATGTTAAATAAAATATATGTAACAATTAAATAGTGACGAGAATATGAAATAAGGTTCTACTATGTCTTAAAATATAGATTAAATAAAAATAATCCAGCGAATCATGTAACAATAAACTAATTTACAAAATGTCTCACCGATACACATGTGTTGTTCACTTGGTGACGACTTGAGGTGGACCCGCCAAAGTCCTGATGAATCCCGCTAACTGCCAACGCTCTGCGAGGTTGTAGATCCTAAATAGGCGGAATCAGTTCGGTTACCAAGGAGAAAAATGACTTAATTGTTTCTTCGACTAGGAGACTTCTCGAAAAATTGCTTATGGCTGCATCTCGCGCTCAAACATGAAGTGAGGAAGCTCTACGTAGTTTTCCAACCAAATTACTCAACTAAGTCTTTACTAGATAATCCTTGTATGGATTTATCTTTACTGGATAAACTTTAATATTCAAATCTTTGAATTTGAAAATTGTAAAATCTAATAAATTCGATTTTATGTAATGTTTAATAAATTTATATTTAATAAATTTAATTTGATAAATTTAATTTGCTGAATCAAATTTGATGAATTTAATATGATACATTTATTTTGCTGATAACGAACTTCAGATCGTTGGTGAACACTCGAAAAATATGTGGATTGCAGAAATACTATGAAAGTTTTATATCGCACAAGATTCGTTCAGTGGTACCAGCGCAAAACATTAAATGGGCTCTAGTCCGACTTTATCCTTCAAGGTAAACTCGGTATTACAAAAAACTGCCTTGCACACGCCACAGACTACACGAAATGCGTTCAACCAACCTGCATAAGTGTCAATGTAAATTAGCTATATGATTGTAACCAGTTTACTCTACTAATAATACCTCAAACTACCAAAAGCGTGTTAACTAAGACTATACTCAATCAAATGTACTTACAACCTTATTGAGCGTTCGCAGATAGCTGAAATACAAATCTAAACGTTTACAGTAGTAGAAGACTTATACCGGAACCCGGTCTCCCCCCACCACTTTTTTTTCTGGTGGGGGGTAATTAGAGTAATTAGAGCATTGTCGGTAATTAGGGTAATTAGAGCATTGTCGGTAATTAGGGTAATTAGAGCATTGTCGGTAATTAGACTGTAATTACAATGGAGGTAATTAGAAAATTGTCGGTAATTAGACTGTAATTACAATAGAGGTAATAAGAGTAATGTCTGTAATTAGATTGTAATTACTATTGTGGTAATTGGGGTGGTGCAATTGTAATTGTAATTAGTGTATGTATCAATAAGTGTTTCAAGTATGTAAGTGTACGATAGTAATTAGTATGGTGGGAGGTAAGTAGGTTGGAGGGGGCGAATGTTTCACTATAAATAAAACGCTTTGGTAGCTCAAAATCACATCCATAGTTGTTCACTCAAGAGTTAACTAGTGAGAGTAGTGCAGTTATCTCAATTTATTTCAAGTGAGCAATATATTTCAAGTGAGCAATATATTATATTATTCTTTGCAATTCTTTCATTGTGTACGTCAATTTTAAATTTTAACTATGGCACTTTCCGAATTCGATTTATTAGCACTTAATGCGATTATAAATGAAAATACAGAGATTTTAGTGCAAAGATCTATTACATCGTTAGTTATAAATAAACCTTATATTATAAAGAAAATGTCATTGGTCAATACGCGATATGGAAAATCAATCGTAGTACATTTATTTGAGGAAAGTGCGATTACAGATTTTAAATCATTTTTACCAAAACGGGTTGTAGAAAATATAAGTGAAGATACTATTAATAAAATTAATTCAAGCGGTGGTAAATACACATTGACATATTTAGGACAACGTCCTCCAATGTATATCGGCGCAAAATCCAGCGCAATAATACAATTTGGTATTTAATTTCTAGTACTTAAGAAACAATATTTGTATTAGTTAGTTATTAGTTTACATTTGCTACTATATAATAAAATGGGGTACATTTAGAAAGAATTTTGGGGGTATTATAAAAATAATTATCTGTTCACTTGTAAATATAGAATTATTGATTTGAACAATATATCAATTTTAAATTGAATAGATATCATATTTTGTGTAAGTATGTGATTAGATTTATTCTCTTTATATCTATTTTTAATTTATTTGTTTAATTCCAGGTTAACTCTAACCAACAAAAAAACATGTGGATGCAATATTCATCTCACGGATGGGTAAAGGCAGAAGACATTAAATCTGCCATTGAAAGATTGTCTTGTAAACTAGATGACATAAGGAGGGATTCACTGCATTCTTTGAATTATGACATAAATGTCTGCTTCGATGCTGAAGAAGTTCGACGTGTTAAAGAAACTTCCAAGGCGTGTAGCATTGGTGTAAATTTATGTGGTAGATATTCTCGTGGCTTCCTAAACTTGGATGAGTTTTGTGAGCATGTGGGCGTAGTGGATCTAAAACGCTTTCTATATGACATAGTGGAGTACCTGTTATCGAACCCAGGAGATGCTGTATAAGTAGTTTTAAGTAAAAGATCCCAATTAGACATAAGCACACAAGCTAAGGCTTGAATGGTGTATGTGGAACATCTGTTCCATGTACACCATTTTTTTTTTTTATCAAAAATATGTCAAATTTCAAGTCAGTTCCTAAACACCAAAATTCCTTCTTTTTGCCTGATATGCATGATTCCGTGCATATCAGGATTTTTTATAAAATTTTTAAGACGATTTTCAGTACAGTTTCCAAAATTCCCTTTATCTTTTTCGGCCATATCTCATGTTTGAACGAACGCATCCAGGCACGATGCAGCATGTAGAGACGACCAAGGATATGCATTATCCTCTGCCAGTGCCGAATCCTCTATGGACGGACTGGGGTTTTAATTATGATGATTACAGCGCAGGTAATCATCTTCATAAGCCGGTCTAACAGATCACAGGAATACTCCACAAAGGCGCGAGAGTGAATCTACCGTAGATCGGTAGCTCTTGATCTGATCTACCATAGACTGATCCACCTTCGTGGTCGCACTGATCTACGGACCCATAGGTTCACTCTACCATCGCGTTCTGGAATTCCTAGTGAGTCCGTGACCTACGGCTTCCAAGGATGGTTGAGCTGGCCTCGCCTACCCATTGGTCATCGTCTCTACCGGGATCGTGTCTGCCAGCACCATTTTGAAAATTTTAGGAACTGAATAAAATTTGGAAATAGCGGAATTTGCGACGCCACGTGGCGACATGAAGTGGTCTCGGGTCATTTCCATATATATAGTGGGAGACCTCCCAATGATCTCGCAAAATGGAAATCCGCCATTTTTGATTAAATCAAGCCTGGATAAGCCTCAGTGCGGTACGCACGGGTACCGGGGCACTTCCCCATTATTACCAGGTGACCGCCTTGTGAGATAGCATTCGAAGAGATTTCCCCTTTCTGAAATATCCACAGACGTCTAACGGCATATACCCCTTTTGGAGAATATTACCTTAAATTTTTAGTCTATAATTCTAACAGTAAATCTATAAAACCCACTCACTAAATTGCCAGTCACGTCCATGTAATAATTCTCTTTCGGCAATCGATCACTCGTCTTTAAGCGCGGCCGTCGCGGTCGCTGACCCCTTGTGGGGGTATCGTGGTTATGGTGGCAGACCTTGCTAGGTGAGGCTCTATATGTACACTGATGATTGTTTAATATATACCTTTATTTATTATCCATGTCTTCTTATTGCGTTCTAGTATTAGTCTAGTATCTGTGTTGACCCCATAGCTTACGACCCTCGCAATTGCGTCGGTTTGACCATTCGGCTGAGCCAAAGAAGAGTGAACGAGCAAGACCTGTCTGGGCAGGTGTCAGAAGTGAATTGTGTATTGTGCAAAGTGTTTAGCTAGTATTGTATCTTTAGTTCAGGACGTTGCGAAGCCTGTATACGAGGAAGCATTCATTGTCGACAGTTGCCGTTAATCTATCGATTTCGAGACTTCGATATATTAAGGGTTTGCCACGACCTGCGTTGAATTCAACGGCCAAGAGTTAAATCAGATGTGGTGATAGCGATTAATTGACTTAATACGAATATCGGTCGTTCCCTCCCACTATCACTGGTTATAACGAATGGTTAACTAACGTTGACACAGCCTTAACAAATTAGTTTAGTTATTAAACGTTGATATGGCGCCCAACGTGGGGCTGTGCTTCGGTTGACCTCATCTCTTGCATGAATCGTAGTCATGAACGACAATCCTTTGATATCTTTGACCCCTAGTGGCTTCTACGAGCAAGAGACCGGGTTGATGGAAGATTCCTCCGTAGTGCCGGAGCGGCAGCCGGAACTGATCAGTAATGTTTCTCCCTCGTTGAGGTCCCCTGAAAATCCTCCATCAATGGAAGATCTATTCGCCAAGATGGCGCAAACTTTTGTAAACGCTATGCAAGACGCAGCACAGTGCACAACTTCTACCTATGACCGACCACGTAGTCCTAACGTGGAATATCATGGCTTAGACCATGAGAGTCCCGAAACTTTCATCCGACATTTCGAGGACTATTGCCACAGAGCAAGAATTAATAACAGTACAGACCGATTCCATTTAATAACTGAGCAACTAAAAGGAGAAGCCCGAAAATGGTTTGATCAATATCGAACTCTCATTACTTCGTACGAAGTATTCATTGAACGTTTCCGCAATAGATTTGATTCAGGCGATATCTACACCCAGGCAATCACAAAACTTTATGGAGAGATGCAGCATGCAGGTGATTCATCAGCGGTATTCATTACCAAGAAAATATGTCTTTTTAATAGGGTCGACCCCTTCAAACCGGAAGCTCTGAAGGCCAGTATCATACTGGACCAACTCAGACCGGAGATACGTTCTCGCTTACGCGGAACACATATTTTTAACACTGAGTCACTTGTATCGATAGCATCTAGGGTAGAGCGAGATATAGCTGATGAAGGATCTGCGGCACGTTCAATCGAAACCAAATCTAAAGCAAAATCAAATCAAAATTATAATCAACCATCTTCTGGCAACTCCTATAATGGCCGTGTTTGGCATACTCCCCAAAGTGAGAATAACAATAGAGACACTCAAGACGTCAGGAACCGACAAGTCCATTTCCAAGAGCAGGCAACCTCTAGCAATCAAAACCGTCCAAATTCCAACAATCAGAAAATTCCACCTACTCCATGTCGATTCTGTCCTGATGTCCAATGGCATTACCATTCCGATTGTCCAAACAATCCTTATAAGAGACGACAACAGGGAAACTTCTCAGGGGTTCGAGAACAGGGCAATTCCCGCAATCCCCCTCCAGTCGGCCCTACGAGTACGCCTCGTCGTCAATAGACCAATCCCAAACTATAAACCCATTTGACCACTTACCTGACCTGACGTCAGAATACCCAGAATATGCCAAAGACCCTGCCAACTTTCAACCTATAATCCTATCAGAAGCCATTAACCATTTATCAAATTTTTATCCTTTGCCTCGAATCAAAATTATCGTTAATAATAAACTTGTGTTCGCACTTCTTGATACCGGTGCTACACGGAATATCATTCATCCGCAATTTCTCTCATCGATGAATAATCTATCAGATCCTCAAACTTTCGCTCTTGCTTGTGGCGATCAAGTTATTGATTCGCAAGGCACTACTTCTCTAGACATCTTTATATCGGATGTTCGTTTCCATGTACCATTTCAAGTTATCGAAGAACTGAACGAAGGAATCATATTAGGAGCTCCATTCCTTTATTCTCAACATGTCGTATTTGACTATCATAGGAAATGTGTGTATGTGGGAATAGACAGACGTATAACCGTGTTCTGGAATCAGGCAACCGATAGAGCATCTAATGAAGAATTGCCGGAAAACCTCAAAATTTCTAACTCAATTTTCAATCCACTTTTCAAAGAGTTTTCTGATCTATTTACGGTGGAATTGACTCAAGCAACCACCGTAAGTGTTAAACACAAAATTATCGTTAAGGACCATCGTCCATTCAATGTAAAGCCATATCCCATGTCGCCTAGTAAAAAGAAGATCATGTATGATCAGATAGAGGAAATGTTAAAAGCCGGTGTTATTGAATCAAGCACATCACCATATAGTTCACCCCCAGTCATCATTGAGAGACAAGATAAGAAACCGCGTTTCTGTATCGACTATCGTAGATTAAACGAAGTCACGCTTGACGAAGCCTCTGTTTTACCAAAAATCTATGAAAGTATCAAGGACCTGGGGAAAGCTACAGTATTTACTGTACTTGATTTGAAGAGCGGATATTGGCAAATTCCTTTAGATGATTCATCCAAAATTTACACAGCGTTTACTACTCATGATGGAGCTGCCTATCAATTCAATGTTATGCCGTTCGGCTTGAAGACTGCCCCGTGCACATTCCAAAAATTCATGGCCAAAGATGTACTAACAGGATATTTGCACCATTTCTGTAAAGTCTATTTAGACGACATCATCATCTATAGTGAAGATTTGGAAGGACATGTGGAGCACCTCAGGTTGATTTTTGAACGACTACGGCTACATAACTTGAAGGTTTCTCCGGATAAGTGTGTAATCGCTACTAATGAGATTACCTATCTTGGGCATCAGATTACTTTAGATACCACTAGACCACTTGATAAACATAAATTGCAGCTTCAGAACTATCCTGTTCCTAACAATAAACGACAACTTCAGAGTTTTCTCGGTCTATGCAACTGGGTAAGAGAATACATCCCTAATGCAGCCCTCATTACCAAGCCGCTAACCAGACTACTCTCGAATGACGTCCGATATAAATGGACAAAGGAGGCCCAGAACGCATTTATGAATATTAAGCAGATCTTAGCAGAACCCTTGGAACTTCATAGACCAGATTTGGACAAGACTTTTATTCTTCAGACGGATGCTAGTCTACTAGGCATGGCAGCAGTTTTATATCAGTTCGGCGATGGAGGTGAAAGACATATTATATCATATGCAAGTCATACCTTGTCTCCTACAGAGAGAAAATATCACATAAACGAGCTAGAATGTCTAAGTGTGGTTACTTACGTTAAGCGATATAAGATTTACTTAGCAGACAAACCTTTCATCGTCCGAACTGATAATAGGGCTCTCCTGTGGTTGGATAAGCACCGAGATGAGAAAACGAAGTTTACAAGATGGTCGTTGTTGCAAGAATATTCTTTCAAAATTGAACACTGTCCAGGCAAAGAAAATCTTTTGGCCGATTATCTCAGTAGGAATCCTCAAAATTCAAGTTTGGAGCATCTCGATGAAGAGCGAATGTTTCCGCCTAAATTCAAATCAAAAGAAAATATTTTGGCTATCACCCATTTGGAACTTTATCAATCAATTATAGAAAGTCAACAGGATTCTACGAACATCAGGGAGAAAGTTAGTCGTTGGATTGAACTCAGTCAACGAACTATAAATGAGAGATCGGTTAAAGACCAGAAATTTTACTCAACTCATCAAGTGAGAAATGGCATACTTATGAGATTGATTTCAGACAAAATTTATTTAGTGGTACCTAAACGTAAAATCAAAGAGAGCATATCACATTTTCACGACAAGACTGGTGTCGGCCATCCAGGAAGAGATGAAACCTTTCGGACCATATCTAGAACTTATTATTTTAACAACATGTCCAGACTAGTAGGCCAATATATTCAAAATTGTTTAGTGTGCAAATCTGTTAAAGGACGACAAGTGCAGCCGGAAGCCCCATTACGGTGTCATGAACCTCAATACCCTTTTGAGGTGATCAGTATGGATATATTGGGACCATACAAACGCGCTAAGGACACTGGTAATCGATTTATAGTCATTACGGTCGATTTATTTACCAAGTGGACCGAAGCGCAAGCTTTCGTAAAGGTGAATGGTGAAACTTTAGTTCGATTTCTGGAGGAGCACTGGATATCTCGGTTTGGCTTGCCGAAGACTATCATATTAGATCAAGGAGGACATTTCCAAAGTGGATGGTATACTCAGTTTAGTAAACGCAACCATATTCAAAATTTTTATACGCCCATTTATCATCAACAAGCAAATCCAATAGAAAGGCAAGTTCAAGAAGCCAAGAAAATTTTAAAATCTCTTATGTTCAATCAGGCAACAGACACATGGGATATGTACATTGTACAAATGCTTTACAATTTAAGAACACGTAGGAACGCTTCCACAGGATATACCCCAAGCTTTGCAGTTCTAGGCTACGAACTAGCAGAAGCAGGCGACTGGCAGATAGAAAGCTATTTCCAAGAAAGACAACCCACATTAACCAGACCAGCTATCGTGCAAAATATAAGTCAAAATTCACAACAGTATAGACAAAAATACGCCCCTAAGGAAGCAGTCACTCCTATTGTTTTAAAAGTTGGAGACAGAGTTATGGCTAAAAATATGCGTAAAGATAAACAGGCATTTATACCATCGTGGACTGGGCCACATAGGGTGACAGAGAAAGTGTCAAATGAGGTTTATATTATCCAGAAAGACCAACATCTATCCCGATTACATGTGAACGATCTGAGACTTGTGAAACCAACGGAGGAAGTAGGATTCGCATCCAGTGAAGACGATTCCGATGACTCTTCAATGGGCGATCCGCACGATGGACCAGAGCATACCAATGATCCAATTTCCGTCCAAGTCCAAATTCATACCCCTAATACAGCCAGCGTAGCTATCTCGAATGTAAGGAGGCATCCTGCGTCGAAGCAGACAAAGGATAGCGTTTTCGAAGGGCCGGAAACCAGTTCGCAAGCAGCTTCGCATGCTGATATTTCCCTTCATGATCCAGATCCTTCCACACTAGTACATGACCAAAATTCTATTCGAACTAATGATTCCAAGCAAACCACTGACCAGACTATTCCGCTTACAGAGGGTTCCTCTGAAGCAAATATCCTTTCTGAAAATATTCCACAAAATTCCTGTAATCCTTTCAATCTCGAGAGAGAGCGAAGACTCATAATTCCTTTGACAAATGTTAAACTACCAAATTTAAGTTGTATTTCTAAAGACGTTCCGTAGAGAAGTCTCTCCTCCCGCTGTCCACACGCGAGGAGAAAATAAGAGTGATGAGATTATGTCCAGAAATTTTAAAGTCCAAATTTATAGTCGGATACTGCGGTATCCTTTGTTTCAATTTTAACTAATACGTACTGATTTATGTTCACAGCCTGAACATAAATAGATGCATGCTGATCCTATCCTGAGATCCAAACCATAAATTCCCAATGCAATGATCCACCAGTCCCAATGGTATGTTGGCAGATTCCAGACGAACGAGCCAATCAGTGGAGTGCAGCATTCTCCAAGAGGATGGACTCCCAAGACATAAGACGAAGACGAAGACAGAAGACGAAGATCGAAGAGCAAGACAGAAGATTCAGAAAACAGTGCATAAAGACACTATCATGTTTTCCAAATATGTTCATTCGATAAATATGTTAAGTCCACTTTTGACCAATAATTCTATAAATTACCAATGTTATGATCCATTCTACTTTTAAACCTATGAGGCCAATAATTATTATAAATTCTAAATGTTCAGTCCCATACTACCATTCGGCCAATAATTGTATAAATTGTATTGTGTTCTATCTATCAATGTTAACCATACCACCACCACCATATTCCCACAAGAGTTGTTAATAAATCCTATGATCCATATATCCATTTCTTTTATTTATTTCCTGCTGGAAGTAATTAATTTTAAAAAATATTATTAAGTAATCTTAAGCAGTGACAAAGCGTAATAGTGATCGATTCCGAAAGACGAATTTTCAAAAGGAGGGGAGTGTTATCGAACCCAGGAGATGCTGTATAAGTAGTTTTAAGTAAAAGATCCCAATTAGACATAAGCACACAAGCTAAGGCTTGAATGGTGTATGTGGAACATCTGTTCCATGTACACCATTTTTTTTTTTATCAAAAATATGTCAAATTTCAAGTCAGTTCCTAAACACCAAAATTCCTTCTTTTTGCCTGATATGCATGATTCCGTGCATATCAGGATTTTTTATAAAATTTTTAAGACGATTTTCAGTACAGTTTCCAAAATTCCCTTTATCTTTTTCGGCCATATCTCATGTTTGAACGAACGCATCCAGGCACGATGCAGCATGTAGAGACGACCAAGGATATGCATTATCCTCTGCCAGTGCCGAATCCTCTATGGACGGACTGGGGTTTTAATTATGATGATTACAGCGCAGGTAATCATCTTCATAAGCCGGTCTAACAGATCACAGGAATACTCCACAAAGGCGCGAGAGTGAATCTACCGTAGATCGGTAGCTCTTGATCTGATCTACCATAGACTGATCCACCTTCGTGGTCGCACTGATCTACGGACCCATAGGTTCACTCTACCATCGCGTTCTGGAATTCCTAGTGAGTCCGTGACCTACGGCTTCCAAGGATGGTTGAGCTGGCCTCGCCTACCCATTGGTCATCGTCTCTACCGGGATCGTGTCTGCCAGCACCATTTTGAAAATTTTAGGAACTGAATAAAATTTGGAAATAGCGGAATTTGCGACGCCACGTGGCGACATGAAGTGGTCTCGGGTCATTTCCATATATATAGTGGGAGACCTCCCAATGATCTCGCAAAATGGAAATCCGCCATTTTTGATTAAATCAAGCCTGGATAAGCCTCAGTGCGGTACGCACGGGTACCGGGGCACTTCCCCATTATTACCAGGTGACCGCCTTGTGAGATAGCATTCGAAGAGATTTCCCCTTTCTGAAATATCCACAGACGTCTAACGGCATATACCCCTTTTGGAGAATATTACCTTAAATTTTTAGTCTATAATTCTAACAGTAAATCTATAAAACCCACTCACTAAATTGCCAGTCACGTCCATGTAATAATTCTCTTTCGGCAATCGATCACTCGTCTTTAAGCGCGGCCGTCGCGGTCGCTGACCCCTTGTGGGGGTATCGTGGTTATGGTGGCAGACCTTGCTAGGTGAGGCTCTATATGTACACTGATGATTGTTTAATATATACCTTTATTTATTATCCATGTCTTCTTATTGCGTTCTAGTATTAGTCTAGTATCTGTGTTGACCCCATAGCTTACGACCCTCGCAATTGCGTCGGTTTGACCATTCGGCTGAGCCAAAGAAGAGTGAACGAGCAAGACCTGTCTGGGCAGGTGTCAGAAGTGAATTGTGTATTGTGCAAAGTGTTTAGCTAGTATTGTATCTTTAGTTCAGGACGTTGCGAAGCCTGTATACGAGGAAGCATTCATTGTCGACAGTTGCCGTTAATCTATCGATTTCGAGACTTCGATATATTAAGGGTTTGCCACGACCTGCGTTGAATTCAACGGCCAAGAGTTAAATCAGATGTGGTGATAGCGATTAATTGACTTAATACGAATATCGGTCGTTCCCTCCCACTATCACTGGTTATAACGAATGGTTAACTAACGTTGACACAGCCTTAACAAATTAGTTTAGTTATTAAACGTTGATATACCTACCTAAGAATATCATTGAAAAATATCAACTCAACCAGTCTGATGAAGAAGATAATGAGGACAATGTAGATAAATAAATACTATAATCTGTTAATTTTGATTGACATATTCATTACACCAAATATTGTATATGTCTGCAGTAAACAATATGGTGCTGTATTTTGTATTATAAGGATAAATAAATGAAATACACATTAAAAGATTACATTCATTTTATTACA
The DNA here is from genome assembly GCA_963680705.1 of Rhagium mordax. Taxonomy (NCBI): domain Eukaryota; kingdom Metazoa; phylum Arthropoda; class Insecta; order Coleoptera; family Cerambycidae; genus Rhagium; species Rhagium mordax. Next base: position 46,192,741 of record OY796656.1, read on the forward strand.
TAATTAAAAATACCTTAGCATAATTAAAACAGTTTTCATTGTAATTTTATATTTAAATCTACAATAACATTTTTTTGAGAAAATGAACATTTGTAAGTACATCATGATTATTATTGATAAAATGTTCCAGACATCTTGATAGAAATGGTATGCTGCACTACTTAATTGCACAATAATAAATGTTTTCTTTTTTACTTAACATCGAGAAAGCCATTCTGAACCGAGCCATCTAATGCGTTATAACTTAAATATGTATCATGAAGTATAAGTGCATACACTCGAGTTTGTTCCGGAAATTTCGCTTTTCGTGTTTCAAATTCTATCTTTATGTCGACTGTAGATGATTTCACTGCAACAGGTTGGTGTGAACAATCAATGACAAACAAAGGATTCTTCCTGAATTCCCCAAGATCCATCATGGGTTCGCTCATATCTTTATCATAGTAACTACGTTGGAAGTTCTCATAAGCATAATATGCTGCAGAATCGAGCTTCTTATCGAAATCTAAATTCCAACGTTCATATGGATATACTTCAGAGTTTAGAAATAGTCGAATATTATTTATGTCTGCGTGTTTGAACTGTGTAACATCCTTTGTTCTATCATTGGCCTGATCAGTGCCTTGAAAGCCAAGAAGGATGAAAAGTGGACTTTCAAGACGGGTGAGTTTAAGAGCCCATATGTCATAGGTAGTATCGCGTAGACAGGGAAGCTCATAAAAATCCCACGCACGGTAGACCATCTTAACTTTGGTATTATTACCACTTTTATTAATTCGATTCAATAATTTTAACTTTTGTCGATCTTCAGGTACAATGTGCCTTATCTTCCACTCAATTTTGCTGATATCCAACTCTGCATCAACCTCACCGATATAGGAGTCTTTAAATGAGCGTGCAATTATCATAATTAATTCTTGCTTCACATTCAGAATGCCTTTGGTATAATCTTCTGCAAAACCCATAAGGAACTTAAGGGGTAGTTTGCCACTGAACACGTGACTGGTGGTATCTAAAATATCTTGTCTCTTTTCAGTGAGACCCCAACCTGTTGTTATTAATGAGCGTGCATGCGTTTGCCCATACGACACCATAGTTTTCATTGTGGTAGTAATACCAGGTCTTCTAACTACTGCTACTTGTTCACCACCCATTTCCAGTCGTATCTCTTCAAAGAGAAATGCTAGTGCATTATTTGATAAATAACAACGCTTTGTGGTGTCGCTAGGAGTAAATTTTCCCTCTATGTATATATAACTTTCTGAAATGTCGAGTATAACATCTTGAAAATTGATGGGAATACGTATTTCATCAGAGTTTCTGTAATATGGGGATCCATATGGTTTATATGTATGCTCATGTAGGCTAACTAGGGAATGATCTAACACAGGTTCATCAAACACCTCAAGTTTGTCACTAGTTGCAGTAGCCGCCATTATTATGACCAATTTTTTCGCAGTTTTAATCCAATAGATTTTAAAAAGGCTTGATCCTCAGCTGACAATCTATGTCTTAACTGTTTAAGGTATAGACTTTGAATGAATTGCTTTCCACATCTCCCTTTCTTTTTATCCATACTGTTGTTCGCTACAGTATCATACTGATGGTGATGTACTTGCTGTCGCTGTTTATATCGAAAACCCATTTGGTTGGTGATATCCGACTTTCTTCAATTCTAGCCTTACAATAATTTTCTCACCTCGAAAATCGATCAAATCACCGTTGTCGTCCAGTATGCGTAGTGTGATGTTGTCTATTAACTGACGCCCTTTAGGTCTAACAGGTAAATATATGATATTTTTGGGTTCTCTAGTAAGTTTGTAGCCAGGCTCAACGTCTATGTCAAATTCAAAGAGAGTGTGTGACTCTTCTGCATTCAGATAAGCTCCAGAAATAATATTGCAATCTACGCGTATCATCCTTACTTTCATAATATCAACAGGCTGTGTTGATTCGTAATTTTTATTTGGTTGTAAATATATTGGTCCAAATCCCAACAGACTTCCTATTGAATTTGGTTGTCTAAAATCTACTTCATACTTTGACAAAATCTCGCACTTTAAGGTATTGTTGTTTGCCCTTAAAGTGAATATTTTCGTGTAATCCTTTCCATCAATATTCATAGCTTTCAACATTGCAGCATAGATTTCATCAATTTCATAAGCCCCCAGAGGTATGTGAACAGTAGTGAATGTATCTTTAGCACTAACCCTATATTGGAAGATGTTATTTGTTTCATCCACATTGTATATGGAGTTGTAAGAGTAGAATCCAATTAAACCTAACCCATGACGACTGCTCCTATCCAGTTCAATGGGTGGATCAAAGTTGACACTTAGCTCACTTAAGCGGCTCGTTAGTGTGAACGTGTACGACATGACTGATATAATTAAATTGTGTTACCCAATTTATTGTGGATTACAGCAATAATGGTATAATTTCCTCTTCTTAGAAGTGGATGGTAATATATTTACATTGTTATTGGATGCCACATTTACATCGTTTACCTTACAATAGCAGCAAAACATTTTTCTAGGTGTTGGACCATCATTTACGTCAACATTGCTTTCATAATCATTAAGGTAATGTTCTGTGCAATATTGATATTTTAATATATCGATATCATTCTGAAGATGTGTAGGTAGCTTATCCCATACTAATGCAATTTCATGTGAAGCAAGCCCAATCATCACTTCTTTGGGCATATTTGCAAGTTGTTGTTTGCTCATCTTCAACAGACTACGCAAACGGGAGAATGCAATTAGTGAGTGACCCATTCGCTTGATACTTTCTCGATCCATTGCTGGGGTTATAGATTTCAGCTCCATGGCGTTTTATATTTGTTTTGTAGAGAGAAACTTTAAACACAAATGTCCACACCACACTGTGTTAAAATTCTGTACACGTTTGTAGTTATAGAATATTTGGTTGGCCCTCCTTGAATCGTTATTGAAATATGTAACTAATTCTATAGGTGGGGGTAAATCACCAAAACTATCAAAGTAATTTACTAAACCACCTCGTTTTTTATATGCCACCCAATGTGTCCCAGGACCATATATACTATCCAAATTGATTATTGAAGATTCATTGTAATGTGGCCCATGTCTTGGTAGTGAGTCGCGCATAAACACACCTCGAAAGTATGCTACCTTCATTTTCTTAGCATAATATTTAAGATCAATGTCGGTAAGAGGTCTCCGAGGTAGGGAGTCTATTAGTTTTTTGAATTCTGTTTTAGATAAAGACCCATTCCCTTTCGATATGGCTTCATAAACATCCCCTTGCCACTTTTCATAGCGATTGCTTCCATACTTCTGTTGTGTCGATTTGCTTCAGCTAATTCTTCTCTACCCTTTTTCACATCATTTACAGCTTTAGCAATACCAGCAGCCGTACCAGCCAAACTACCCAATGCAGATAATCCAGCAAAAATGGGTATTAGAGGTAAAATACCACCAACTTTTGGAATTGGTATAATTCGAGGTGTTTGAATATTGCGTTTTCCACCGGCCTGTTTTATATATCGACGTGCAGCTTTTAGAGCAATTTCAGTCACCTTCTTTTGGTCTTTTACTCTTTTGCCTCCAGCATTTCGCAGTGTGTCACGCACTTTTCGTACTATCCCAGATCCAAACGCTGTCTTTTTAACATTCTTCTTACCTTTCTTTGTTTTCTTGATGATTCGTTTCCTTATTGGATTGCGAGATATTGTTGAATTACATCCCATACCAAGACGTTGTTTTCCTTTCATTATAGTTGTGACTAACCAAGCAGCTGCCTTTTCTCCACGTCCTGCGTCTTTAGATTTCACTCGTTTCCACGCAGCCTGTTCAAGCTGATAGTCTGCTTTATGGCGGGCTGCTTGATTACTGCTATTTTTGTCGTATGCAATATCGTGTTGCTTACACGCTTTATCGAGCTGATTTATGCCAGAATCACCTCGTGCTAACCTTTTATTTAAATCTGTGCCTGGACCACAAAATTGATAACCTGGCAAATGCAATTCAAAGGGGAGCTTATTAATCAGGGAATTAACTAATCCTCCACCGCGCTTCGTACGTTTTTCACGTGTGTATCGTATCGTAGAAACCATTTAAATAAGAGTTGTAAATCACACATCTACTTATATAACATTTAGCCGCGGTACAATGCACATTGTGAAACAGAAACAAACGCTTTCTATAGATAATTTGGATGAAAAAGTTGGGCGTGGGTTAAGTGCTGATAATCGCCATGGACCACTACTACCTTCAACTGTACGTGCCCTCATAATAGGACCCTCGAATTGTGGGAAAACAAATGTCTTAATATCTTTGATCACGCATCGTTTAGGTTTACGTTTTTTAAATATTTACCTATACTCAAAGTCTATAAATCAACCCAAGTATGAGTATCTACGTAATGTATTAGCGCCGATTGAGGGGTTAGGATTTTATACATTTAGTAATGGTACGCAAATAGTGGAACCATCCGAGGCAAAGCCAGAGTCTGTGTTTATATTTGACGATGTAATATGTGAGAAACAAGATGTTATAAGGGGATATTTCAGTATGGGCCGACATAGAAATGTGGATTGTTTTTATCTTGGCCAGACATACTCTCGAATCCCGAAGCAGCTAATAAGAGACAATAGTAATTTAATTGTTGTCTTTAAACAGGACGACATGAATCTGCATCACATCTTTTCCGATCATGTGTCACCTGATGTAACGTTTACAGTATTTCAAAATATGTGTGCAAAGTGCTGGAATGACAAATATGGATTTCTAGTGATTGATAAGGATAGAGAAGTACAAGGTGGGCGATATAGAAAAGGGTTTGATAGCTTCATATATCCATAATGCATTTTATTAAAAACTTCACATGAATTACATACGTCGTTAGGATTACTTCGTTTACGTATGCGCTAAGATGAAGGTTACCAAAGATAATAAAAAATATAACAATCTTGCACATCCCAGTAGCGAAATAACACTCAAGCGACAGCTGATTGAGGCAACAGATGCTGTGCGGAAGAAGTTTAACTATATCAAGAACAAAGATATGGAGATGCACGTAACACTTGAAAAGATCTACCAACCGATAACTGAACCTTTAAATGTTATATCTTCAGCAGCAGAGAACAAATCTCATATCCAACAATTACATTCAAAACCATCATCATCAAGGGTGTCCACCCAGAGGGCTGTATCATGGGAGAGTGCTTCTGAAGAAGGATCCGATAAGTATGTAGGTGGTGATGATGTTCCACATTATATCCCCATTATGGAAACACCACCATCGTCAATAAGAACAACCCCTGTATCCGAAACTTCTCCAGCTAGTAAACTAGAAAAAAGACATGAGGTTGTAAAAAGACATATACAAAATTTAAAATCTGGTGATTCCAAGTATGATAGTTTATATGGAGTGCGTGTAGATCCCAAGACAGGCAAACTGCTGATGGGCAATGCCGAAATACGTTTTTCCCATGGAAATATTACGCTATGGTATGGCAATAAGAAACTTGGCGTGCATCTAGGTAGTCCTAAATTGTACGATCTAATATTTCTAAAACGCCCAACAATTTTAGATGATAATAGAGAGGGTGTTCTCGATGATGAATGGAGTAAGATATATGGAGAAATACTAAGAAAAACAAAGGCACCTTACAAAAAATTCGATGTAGCGAATGGCTATAACACTACTAAGCGTGGAAAATTTCACAAAATTATCAAACCATTAACATCTTCTACAATTGCGACACGATCGTCAACAAGTGGTCACGGCTTAAAACGTGTACCTACCCACAAATTGTACAGAAATAAAGATAAAGAATATATTTTTTGGAATAAACCCAGCGAACTCGTGGATCGTCTACGTCTACTATGGAGTTCGAAAATAGCGGGAAATAACAACCACGACAATGAAATAATAGAAATAATATCAGAACTTAGGGAAGAAAAAATAGTGTATTAAAGATGAAATAAAACATAGTATCATTATACTTAATAAGTATTATATAGTCTGAAATTTTATAAACTGGATCAGATGCAACCAGAAATGTCTACTGTAAACACTATCGACAAATTTGGACGCAGCAAAAGAATTAGTGCGAGTAAGTTAATAGCCCATCGTGGATTACCTGGCGTGGGTTTTAAACTTACCAGAGATAATCACTATGATATTGAAAATAAGCGTTTAAAAAATGTAGGGGAACCTGTTGATGATCAAGATGGTGCAACATGTAATTACGTTAACAAGCGTCTACAAACAAATGATGAAAATGCTGCCAAAGCTATTTTTGATACAACCGATGTAATTATTGGGGAAATGAAAAAATATGTTGATGTGGGACTTATAAGAAGTGGAGAAGAAAATCGCGCTATTTTCAATAAACAAAATAATGAGATGATGCAGAAAATGAAAATAGAAATGAGGAAATATGTTGATAAAGCAATTTCTGAAGTTAAACGTTCGGCCATAAACAATCGCAATACTTTAATCACTAGAATCTCTAAATTAGAGCATATTGCCACCGAACTCCAACCAAAGAAGGTGCAATCCGGAGGCCTAGCATTTCCACCAGAACTAATGCCTGAAGTTGATATATAGCTGAAGACAATTTTATAATGGAGGTTAGCAGCGAAAAATTACAAGTTGTTAACGAGTTACATAGAAATGCTCGACGAAATTTTCGTAGAAGGCGAACCATAATTAAGGGGTTTGGTGATTTGTGGCAAGCAGACCTAGCTGAAATGCAGCCATACGTTGATAAAAATAGAGGGTATCGTTATATTCTTGTAGTGATTGACTGCTATTCCAAGTACGTATGGACCAAACCTATTAAAAATAAAGCAGCTGTAGAAGTTACCAAGGCTATGCAGACTATTATTCAAGAAGCAAATTATTCACCGAGAAATTTACAGACCGATAATGGTACTGAATTCTATAACAGAAAGTTCTCCGCATTAATGAAGCGGCACGAAATTAATCATTATTCTACGTATAGCACAAAAAAAGCAGCAATTGTTGAGCGAGTAATCCGCACATTAAAAAATTGGTTGTATAAAGAATTCTCAGCTATGGGTAAATATAAATGGCTCGATATCCTACCAAACGTTACAAAAAGTTACAATGACAAAGTCCATCGTACAACTGGCAGAAAGCCCATTGATGTCAAACCAACTACACATTTAAACGTATATAATTATATTAAGATTGCTCTGAAACCGAAATTTCATCTCGGTGATATAGTTCGTATTAGCAAGTATAAAGGTGTATTTGATAAAGGGTTTACACCGAACTTTTCAACAGAACTTTTTAAAATTACCAAAATAAACATAACAAATCCCACAACTTACCTGATAGAAGACTTGTTTGGACACCCAATCAAGGGATGTTTTTATGAAATGGAGCTACTAAAAGCAAAATACCCCGATGTGTATCTAGTTGAAAATGTATTAAAGAAGAAAGGAAATAAAGTGCTGGTAAAGTGGCTGGGGCTATCTATAGAACACAATTCGTGGGTTGATATAGCTTCTATTGTTTAAAATTGTCATTAACTAGAAAAATATATTAATGTATCATTATATAGTTATGTCGATTGAAATATTTTAATGTGTCACAAATGAATAATAAAATGAATATACTTTATTAATATTTATTTAATTTATTTCCTTCATTTTAAATTGTAAAAAAATTAAAAATAATTTTTTTTTTTTTTTTTTTTTTTTTTTGTATAATTTTAAAAGTTTCCTACAAAATAATATGTTATTACAATACTAAAAATATATTTACAGTTTATGGTTATAATATATATTACATACACACATACATATATACAAATAATATAATTTATTTATAATTAAGACACCAACAGTCCCTATTATGGTGAGTCCAACTACTATAAAACACACCAATGCGATCACACAAGATGAGTGCCCCTGACATACATTTTATGCAAATGTTGTTCCAACAATTGTCCTCGTACTTACTACAGTACACGCATCGTTGTCTTAATTGTGGTTGGTCTGCTTTGCAAGCTTAACATACGTCTCGATATATACCAAAATTCGTTCTTTTGAGTATGGTAAGACAATTGCGACATTGTGTTTCATTTGGACAATTGTCTCGAAATTCTTTTTTCTGCACTGGGTTCTGAATTACACACTTTTTGCACAGTCCAGTGCATGGGTTGATAATTTGCTTCCTCCATGCAGTATAGCAATTATGGCAAATTCTTGAATTATTGTAACTATACGGTTGTACTGCTATTATTGGTTTTAATTTCCACTCTCTTGGTAGGACCATTGTATGCACTTCTGTTTTAAGACACGATTGTGTTACGTAAGAAGTTTGAATGCGTTCCTCTTGTGGTCACTCTTGGTTTAAATAGCTAATAGTAAACTTGACGCCATAGGAAGGGCGTCACCGTCACGAATTATAGAATATAAAACGGAGGAGGTTTAACATCAAATCAGTTGAGTTCCAACATTTAAAGATGGCTTATAGACGATTCCTCACTGAACTGGCAGAAAATGATATGGGTGCAATGGTGTTACACCGAGATGGTGTAAATCAAGAGCTTCAGGACTTGAATCAAGATGCTGTCCACCTGGAGGATCCCATCATCGTGGAAAATATCAATGTCGGCCAAGAGGGTGCCGACTGGGGAGATGGCAACCTGGTTCCCGTCAGTGTAGATGAAGGTCTTGGGGATGATGTGGAAGACGAAGCGGGAGAGTTAGCCTTCTCCGGAAAAATATTAAACAATTATGATGATCGCCGGAGACTATATTGCACGTCAGCGTCTTTTGTCATAATCAGAACCAGGCCGGATGCAACCAAACACTTCCTGTGTGGGCTATGTTATATATCCTATACACGGATAGTGTCCGGACGTCACCAGCATGTAAATATTCACAAAACGACGACGTTGGATGGTGCAATGATAACGAAATGTAAATGTTGCAGCACAAACTTGGTGCAATTGCATCGAATTGAAGTATGTCATACATGTAATAATGTAAATAAAACAATTGCGTGAACGATACAACGTGTTTTACTAAATTAGATATTTATGGTAGTTATTTATAGTATGAGTATAAAATAGTACTGTTCTATATACAAATGTCAAGAAATTATTATGATATTAAGTGTTCACATGTTTTGGAGGGGGTAAATGTATAAAATGAAGTTCTTTGCTGCTGTTGCTCAGTTTGTATTGAGATGGAGACCGAACAACCTGTACAAGATAGTACCATCTCCTCAACTACTGGTGACTCCACAGTGATGGCTCCAACATGCTCTATAGACAGTGAGGTCATACAACATGCCAGTATCCCAAGTGACTGGTGGTCGATGGAGACGGCGTCCAATTCTCGTGCTTCTTCACCGTCGGCTTGGTCAATAGAGACGGTTCCTAATTCTAGGCCATCATCTCCAACGGATTCAACTGTGTCCAACCTCACAGATGACCAAGTATTGGAACCAGAAGAAGATGATTCGTTATAATTAGTATTTATTAATGTAAATTTATATTTCATTTTATTTTTAAGTTTAATTGTATATATTTTTTAATTAATAAAAATATTTGTGCCACCCTGTATATTACAAGTTGTGAAAATTAGTAAATCATATAAATATTAAAACAAATGAACATATGAATGATTTTATTAAAAAGTATTTTGAAAAAAAATGGTTATCTTTTATTTATTATTATTTAAATTAAATTAAAATATCTCAAGATATAAACTGATTCAAAATAATACAGTTCTAAATGTATAAAGCCGATAGCTTGGGTTGATTTTATAGCCTAAGGCCATGCGACCCTGCCTGGTCAATACGGATCGATGAGCAGGTAGTTTTTTGTTGAAATTATGAAATAGACCTAACTCTTGTGGGGCGTTCGATTAGCCGAGCGGGCAAATACGCGTCGATCTTGAGGCCACTCAGAAGACCACGGGATCGAATCTCGGACGCCCCCCGGAGAAAGGGGGTGGTGGATCTCCGGTTTTTTTTTTTAAATTTGACCTTTGACCTTTCCTAATTAACCATTAATTTTGATTTTCATGTGTTTTAAATTCGATTTTTTTAATTTTTTTTTTTTTTTTTTTTTTTTTTTTTTTTTTTTTATGTTGTTATTAAATTTGTTTTAAACTTTTAATATTTATTTTTTATGTACAATTACTTACTACTAATAAAAGACAAGTTTGTAATTTTATTAAAGTTTTTATTATTAAGAAAAATGTTTTAAACTCTTTATTTATTTAAATTAATTAACCTTTACATTATGTGTTTATTTACAATTACATAATCTAATTATTCATGTCAAACAAGTACTCATAATATGCACAATTAATTAATTACATGTGGTGTATTTATTTTATTAACTAATTAATTTTTTTTAACATTTTTTATTCACTTTTTAAAATTTGTTTTAAACTTTTTATATTTATTTTTTATGTGCAATTACTTACTACTAATAAAAGACAAGTTTGTAATTTTATTAAAGTTTTTATTATTAAGAAAAATGTTTTAAACTCTTTATTTATTTAAATTAATTAACCTTTACATTATGTGTTTATTTACAATTACATAATCTAATTATTCATGTCAAACAAGTACTCATAATTTGCACAATTAATTAATTACATGTGGTGTATTTATTTTATTAACTAATTAATTTTTTTTAACATTTTTTATTCACTTTTTAAAATTTGTTTTAAACTTTTTATATTTATTTTTTATGTGCAATTACTTACTACTAATAAAAGACAAGTTTGTAATTTTATTAAAGTTTTTATTATTAAGAAAAATGTTTTAAACTCTTTATTTATTTAAATTAATTAACCTTTACATCTTTACAACTAACTACAAATATTTACAATGACTTAACCTAACTTTTTTTTTCTTCTTTACAATTACTTAACCTAATTATTCATTTATACGCTAATTTAATATATACAAATACTTATACTAATCAATATTTTTTTTTTTTACATTTATACGTATAAAAAAATTTATATATATTTTTTTTATATTTTTTTTTTTTTATGTACAATACTTATTATTAATAAACTAACTACATATATTTACAATGACTTAACCTAACTTAATAACTAGAAAAAAAACTGTATAACAAAGCCTCTCCACCATGTGTGTTGTACAAGCCTTACCGCCCGACTCTACTTAGACCCGATTCAATTGCTCTCAACGCCCTTTCGGCTTTCTCCAAAGCGACGCGGCGCCCAGCTATTTCGGCTAACTCATGGTTAGCCTGGCGAATGGCTTCAGCTAATCTTGCGTTAACCTCAATTTCACGGTCCGCATCACCTTGGGTTGCTGCCACTTTCTCCTGATATTCTGTCTTAGCCGCAGAATAGAAATTTAAGAATTTGTTTAAAATATTTCTGTTCTCAGGCTGAGACAGAAATACATCCGGCTCTGAATCTGAAGAATCCTGAGCCGGCTCTAGAATAGGTAGTGGTGGTGATAGCGCCACCTGTGGAACCGACTCAACTTCTGAGGGATGTTGAATCGGTTCTGCAAGTGGCTGCGACACCACCAGAGGAAGTGTTGGAACCACCACATTAGAACAACTCGGTTGTTCTAATGTGCTGCTACCACTTAAAGGCGTCGGTAATATTGCATTAGAGCAACTAGGTTGTTCTAACGGAATATTATCAGGTACAGAAACCGAAACAGACCTTTTTGCTGGTGCCTTTTTACCTCTCTTGCCCTTAACAATTTTGAAAACCTGTTCAACAGGTGTTGGTGGTGTTGCGGGCGTAAGAGGGGTAAGAGGCGTTGGCATAGCGGTCTGTAAATCGATTATATTTTGGATTGCATTGTCCTCCTCAGTCTTCGGCCCCAATTTAATTATTTCAACAGTTACTGGGGTCGGATTCCGAGAAGGACGACGCATTCCTTGTTTCGGTTTCTTTACAGCCTTTCTCTGTCTACTTCCTAGCGAAGCCGATGATGACGATTTTATCCTTTGAATTATGATTTTGTCGATCTTTGGTTTTTTCACAAAATCGTCATCAGAGTCGTCGCTATCTACAAGCGACACCGTGGGTAGGTGTTGAGAGCCAGAGAAATTATTATTATGATGTCGTCCACCCTGACCACCTGAGCCGGAATGTAAAGATTTACTTTTAAGTATTTGATTTCTCAAAAGTAACACCTCACCTTCCGCTTCAAGGTTATCTTGAATTTGCTGTACTGCATTTTGGTCGACGATGGCATCGAAATTAATTCCGGCGCCATCCTCGGGCAAATACAATACAGGATATTCCGTGTCAGGGTGGTCAATCGCGTGCGTCCGTTGGTAGCCAAAATACGCCTGTTGAAGCTGTACTTCACCATTATTAGAGGCTTGCGAGATGGCCTCATATATATTGTTTTCCGCCGGGATTACAATATCTTGCAAAATATTTATTCCGCTGGTAGATGGCCCCGGCGGTGTTGCAACGTTCGCCGAACCCTCACCCACGCTGGTTGCGGCATTATTTGCATGTTGCTGTTGCACTACAGTACCAGCTTCTGTGGGTGATTCAACAATATTGCTGACAATAGGGTCCGGCACAAAATTTTGCAAATAGGCCATCAAATTTAAGCCTACTAATGCAGGTGATGTACCCTCCAACGGGCGTTTGCGACTACCACCGGCCGCATTCTTCTTTAGGTGTCTTACCATTTTCACAAAACGAACACAAAAAACGATTGAACACAAAAAAACAATTACAAAAATGCGAAAACGGAGCACTTTTTGTGGCACTTGTACACACGACGAAAGTTGAAGGTGGAAAGAATTTTTGTAGCATCTCAAAGAAGCTCTAGACCACTCTCGCCCCTCCACATCTGTCACTACTAGAGAGGTTGGGGTGGTCAACTTCTTTCTCATTGGTCGATATAATATCACACCACCAATGCTCGCTTTCTATTGGTTGAAGGAAACCCACGCCACTACGTAACGGAGAGCTTTATACGATTGTGGCGCCAAGCCACGTCGTGCCAACTGATGTAATCACATCCATGACTATGAAATGACGCCAACATTGTTGCCACGTAACCCAAGCCAAATACCACACGATACAAACTTAGTAGAGTCGACGCCAGCATTGTTGTCACATAACCTAAATTAATCTGTACATCATTGAAACTAAACACAAATTTAACAAAGAAGGTGTGCTTATCCTTGCAGCCATATTACAATACCCAGCCACATAATAAAGCGATGCATTATTTTAAATTGTCATTTTGTGGTAATAATTAACAACAATTCAAATTCAAATTGAAATTTATTAACCAATTATTATTACATTTTAGTTACATAATTAATTTTAACCTTAACCTAAAATTGTACAATTGTCAAAAAATGTCTTACATACATACAATATTTGATAAGTATACAGTTAAACTAAGAATTTAATTTATAATGTATTTGTTGAAATCAGTATGAGTTCTCCTATATATATATATATTTTATTAAACACATTTTCCAAAAAGAATAATAATATTCGTAAAGTACACAACTTAACTTAGTTTTAGACCCTTGCATTGAAAAAATAATGTTTCAATAAGTTTTTCAGTGAAGTATTTTTATTCTTGACTTAACTCAGCTATGGCTGCGAGTAATTTATCCAACTTTTCGTTTTTTACAGAACAATTTTCAACTTCATTTATGGCTGACATTAACCAGCGTATGTTTTGTTCAGGTTCGTCCTGAAAGAATTGTACATCAGAATGCCCCCACGGTAATGTCTTAGTTGTATTGGGAATAACGAATCGCTTATCGTCATACTGGCTCAAAGCCACTTTGTTCTTTACTTCGGTATATATATCATGCAAATAGCTTCTAAACGTATTCATCTTTCTAAATATCAAACCTCCTCGTTCAACGATTTGCTTATAGTCGTCTATTGATAACTCTTTTTGAATGACGGATCTTTTTACACCTTTAGCTTTTTTTAATTCATTTGCCACAGATTGTACACAATATGCCTTCGCGCCTGTTCCGTAAAAACTAATTATTGGGTCCGCGGGGAATTCGTCTTTAAAATTACCTAAAATTGACACACCCTTAGGTACATTAAATATATTTCCCACTTGATAGTTTGAAGTATCGAACTTGTCGGGATTGTCTATTATAAAATCGTAGAAGTTATCTGTAAAAATTTTAATAATTAATGAATCAGTGTCTGTATATAATAAAGCCGCGTTCTCACCAAACTGACTTTTAATTATGTTATAGAAAAAATTGTATAGTACCGTCTTGGATAATTCCAATATACAAAATCCTACATAGATTGGTTTATTGTAAAGTACCTTTTGTCTACCCATATGAATAGCCACGAAATCCTCGGTAAATATTGAACATGTTTTAAAGTTTGGGCGAGATATTAGTGCATTTGCACCTTTACTACGCCTGATACTCTCCCAGTGAGTAACCAGCTTTATGTCGGATCTGTTATCAATATTTTCCATTGTTTTACCGTATATGGAATTATTCATTAATTTGTATTGGTCTCTTTCAAATTTATTTGTTGCGTTATTTCGTAAAAGAGTATTAAGGTTAATGTAATTTTGCAGCCAAGCCGATTGATTGAATTTAAGAATTCTATGTGTTTTTAAAACCACTAAACCATTATTAACAGCCTGCTTTAAATTTATATAATGTACGATATATTTGTTTTTGTCGTTTAAATTTGGTATTAACTTCGCTAATTTTGATTTTGATTTGGGTGGAACAATATTTTCGACTAAAAATGGGAGGTCCGAGTGCAAATCGTGCAAATGTTGTGGATAATGTATATCTACCTCTAAAACATATCCGTGGGGGTCATCCTCCAAAATACTCATAATATCTAATTCGTCAATTTCCGCTTTGGACAGCCATTGAAATCCCCCCGTTGGTAAACATTGACTCATTGAATATCCGTACAAATTCGTTGCATCGAGGTAAGTTATGAATGATGATGGCTCGTTGGGATCGTAATTGGGTAGAAATTTATTATTTGCAATATGCTTTCTTTCTGAGCACTGACTTAAGCCGCCCCGTATCCCTTTTTTAAAAAAATGAATCATATCGATTTCAGTTAATAATTGTAACTTCACCCCTGTTAATTTTAACATAGCATCCCACGATAAACCTGGAGCTGTATAGTATTGAGCTGGATCCAGTTTGTATTTATCCAAACAAATTTCACGAAAGTTTTCAAATATATCGCATAAAAGAAGCACATCTGATTTTAAATAAAGATCTGAATAATCCCCCAAGTTTTTACATTCAAATAAATTCCACACATCATTAGCACGTTGATAATCCGCAATCGATATGTGTTCATTGTTTAAATTATCAAAAAATTCCTCTTTGGCTGGTAATTCCAATTTATTTAATTTTTCTAAACTGTCCAAAAAACTATATGGAAACACACCCTTCTGTCTCATTAAATTGAATTTGGCATTATCGTTATAGAAACTTCGTGTTACCACCAACTGGTTATCATCTAAACTCACACCCAAATTTTGTAATGATGCAGACAAGAACTTGAAACTATCGATAAATCGTAGTTGTAAAAATTTTTTCTTTGTTTCACCCTTCTTATTTACATAATCGTGCATATAAATGTGTTTCGTAAAGGATATATATTTTTCTTTGTTTTGTGCTATTACATCAACCTTGTCTCGGTGTCTACACAGCTCTTTCACGAATAGGTGATTATCGTAATTACTTAATATCGTAATTACTTAACCCGTGGAATATAATAGGTGTAAATTTGGGTAATTTATAATTTAAATTGCAGATGGAATGTGCAGCACCAAAACGCACTTTACCCGTTAAGTGACAATGGTCTCTTACTTTTACATCCTCTCTTTCGAAAGGCTTATTACATATACCGCATGTGGTTGCATTTTGGTAGTCTTGGCTTTCTTGCGGTGTAAGAGGAGCCATTGGGACTATGTTTTTCATATGTTGATTATATATATTCCTTAAATCAGCCTCTATACGTGATACAAATACTTCGGCCGCATCAGCACCTCGGTACAGCTCAAACTTAGATAGAGAATTGTCAAAAGAACATTTTATGAAATATGCGAATGAGTAAGGGTCATGTTTAAAAGTTTTATTTGTGAAAGAACGTTCGGGGTTTGGTTCGCAAGTATTGATAGGTTTTAAAATCGATTCAAAATCAGCATATACTACAAATGGCACTTGCATTTGTCTTTCGAAATTCTCAAATTTTAATATATTTTCTGCAACTTCCTTTCCGAATTTATCTACCCGTATTTTTGTTGTTGGCGTTGTGGTGTAAATGTGATTACAATCGTTTCTCTGATGTTGAAATAGTTGACGTTCATTATTAAAATATAATAAGCAACCGTCACAAAAATGTTTTTTATGATCGCTACCGGAAATTTGGGTGGAAACTAACCTAGATATATCTTTTATCCAACAGTAGTGACTGTTGGCACAATCTTTATTGCAATGGTGATTATCATCATCACACTCGCTAGAGATCAATAATAAATTTATGTGTGTATACAGTTTTCTCCCCGAGTAACGCAAAGGTCCTACAACTTCATACTTTACTCTATTATTTTCAAATATCTGTTCTAACCCATATACGTTAATTGAAATGTTGTTCATTTCCTCAAACTTTGAAATATCTCGTAATTTTACTGGAGAACTCATACCTGTTACATTTAATACTGTTGAAAAATGCGGATATGACGCTGTGTCCGATGTATGACCATTTGCAGGGTATAATGCTGAAGTCACAGCCCAAAAAAAACAACTTTGATCCTGGTTTTCTACATTTATCACAGCTCCCTTATTTGAAATATATTTTGGTAATTTAATGTAGGATGAACCTCCCATAGGACTATACTTGTTGACATTGATTTCAAGAAATGTAATTCGTTCAAGAGCCCACCCTAAAAAATGAATAGTCGTTAATTATTATTCCCATATTTTGATAAATATTAACTTACCCGAATCACGTTCTTGAAACTCCGTAGTTTGCATAATCATAGAATCCACAAAGCTGTCCAAGATATTCCTCAGATCCATGGATTCATCCAAAATTCTGTTACTGGTATTAAATGATTTCATCTCTACCAGATCCTGTGTAGGTAATATGTATCTTGCGAACGTTTCCATATTCACTTTAATGGCTTTATGTATTTTTAAAACTTCTTCCAATAGATTTAAAATTTTGGGTCTGATCTCGTTGAAGAACATTGTGTAGTCTATATGATTATTTTCACTGTGCACACGATACGTCACAATCCTGTTCCTGAAGGCACTTTGGACAATTTCCACACCATTCGTCATAGGAACACATGACCTTGTTCTATGTTGTAACGTTCTTTTATGTGACTTCATCTGAGACGTTGTTAGAGTCACATTACAGCAATTACATGTTTGCATGTTTGTTGATGTTGAAGGAAATGTGTCCGCTCTAAACTGCTTTGCTGGTGGAGATCCATCATGGCTTGGTTGTATACATGATTGCCTTTGATGACGTCGCAAATTGTCACCACGTGTAAAATTTTTACCACAATCAGTACACACATACATTTTCACTTTTTACTACTCTAGAACACTAGGCTACACAATGATCGCATGTTAACTCCTCTCCCGATTTTATAGAGATATGATAGAACTCGCCCCACCATCTGCGTATGAGAATGAAATGTGACAGTTAATTGCCTCCCACAACCATAATTACCTCCAACCATACTAATTACATACACTTACATACTTGAAATACTTATTGATACATATACTAATTACAATTACAATTGCATCACTCCAATTACCACCATAGTAGTTACATCAAGTCTAATTACCGACAATACTATAATTACCTCTATATTGTAATTACAATCTAATTACAGACATTACTCTTATTACCTCTATTGTAATTACAGTCTAATTACCGACAATACTCTAATTACCTCCATTGTAATTACAGTCTAATTACCGACAATGCTCTAATTACCCTAATTACCGACAATGCTCTAATTACCCTAATTACCGACAATGCTCTAATTACTCTAATTACCCCCCACCAGAAAAAAAAGTGGTGGGGGGAGACCGGGTTCCGGTATAAGTCTTCTACTTACAGTATTTAAAATTTTAATATAGACAGGGAAGAATTCTAACACCTAAAAATAAGCATTTAAATGTTCTATAATTGGCATACACTCCTACATGTTTACAATATTAGTTTTACCTACAAAAACCAGATATGTGTTCTGTATACAGAGTGTGTCAATAATAGCGATCTTGTCGTTTAGTTTCTGAATATTGATACCTAATTTAGCAAAATCGTTACGGTGGCATATAGAACCATAACACTTCAACAACGAGCAGTATTGGATACACAACCAGTGGTAATTCATATACCTACTGATACAGTAATTTTATCACAAGCAGTTGGATCCATCGTCCATAGCGAAAATAATTTTGGGAATTCTGACATATATTAACTTATATTATGTACAGGGTGATCATTTTAAGTGCCTCACTCGATTTCATGGCCTTATTATTAACCTAGGAAAAAGTGATAAAACTATACTTTATTTGTACTTTTTTCTGAGCAATGCATGTGACACGTATTTCTAATCAGTGGAAGGTCACATGTCATTTCCCCATTAATATACAGGGTGTCAATTTTTTTATTTTTCAATTTGTCGGACATAACTTTTCTATTTTAAATTGAATTGTTTTTAGCTTTCCTCAGAAAAAAGTGCATAAGTATGGTTTTGGATTTTTTTTCATAGGTAAAAAATCAGACCATAAAATTGAATGAGGCACTTAAAATAATCATCCTGTACATCTATGTAACGAGGGAAGCTGGTTTATGTTTCTATTTTTTTATTTGCTTACATTCTATTATATCATACAACCCTGTTTTGTTAATATAAACTAATACAGTATGATAATAATGTAGATAAGATTTCATTTAGTACTTACTTTAATATAATCCTTTAGTGCATTGTAGATAGCATCACACACTTCAGGTAGAAACATTGATATTGTGCATTTTGGAACACGGTACAGATATTGTAACGATGCAAAATAACCTCCAAAAGCTAAATATCTTTAATGTATGGTGCTACTAGTTGAAGAAGAATGTCAAACTGTTCCTTTGACATATGTAAATGATTTCTGTAGAATTCAGGCTCTGCTGTTGAAACTTCTGTTAGTAGTCTTTCTGAAGCACCTAAATTCTGCCTACTTGTAATCCATTTTCTTATTCAAATACGGCCTCTTCGCTTATCATTTTTTCTCTTTTCCACATGACTAATCATCTGTTCAACAATACTTGACATTGACATAATTTTGCGAGAACAACCACATGCAGTAGAACGCCGGAACTCAAAGAATGAGACTGGCGAAATAACATTCAAAAGAGTGTGAAAACTTTTAATGGCGCGAAAGTTGCACTGGTGAATCTACTGGCTCCAGCAAATCCATGCACGTGTAAACCCGCTTTTATTGCCTGTGTAAACGTTTACCGTTGCGCGTTTACCGTTGCGTGATTTCATTCGTGCATAGATTTCAATAAAAGTTAGTGGGCGAACATAACGGAACGCCGACCATAGCATAACTCACAAAAACTCACAAAAAAAAATATGCTCGTGGTTTTACGCCGGGTTCACAGAACTTTGTTTGCAGCGCGCTGCACATTTCTGATTGCTTGTATTTCTCTTCCCCTATCTCCCACCAACTTGTTGCGTGATACTGCAGCTTGAAGTTAAATTTAATTTAACTTTTAACGTGTGCAGCAATGCAAGTTGTGATGTTTGTAACGTATCTCTGTTTTATTTTGACAAATAAGATTTTAATACTAAGGGCCGGTTTATTCATCTTCTATAAGTACGGATAGCAAATATCTAAAAGATAAGCAAAAAAAGTGTTTATTCACTCTCTGATAGATAAAATAGTACGTATAAATGACCTATCAGGCAGATTAATTTATATGCCGGTACATTGGCCAGATTTCAAGTTACCAGTCGATATATAACCTCTTTTATTTCAAGTTGTCAACAAATCGCTCATTTTAAAAACGGAATTTATCGAAAATTTTGAGGATATTTTTATCGCAGAAGAAGTTGAAATGTTTGAACATTTTAAACAATCGAAAACCCTATAATTCGGTGAATCGCATGCGACATGTGGATTATTTTAACGAATTAGATGATCGTGAATTTAAAAAAGATTTCGTTTAAGTAAAAAAAGTGTGCTCGAACTTTGTAATTCTATTGCAGATCATATTAAAGCTCCGACTACTAGGTAAAGTATTATTTACATATAAGTTTTATTAATTGAAACCATTTTTATTTCTTAGGAATAATCCATTTACACCACACGAACAATTATTAATTGCACTACGATTTTAGACCACATGTTCATTTTATATTGTTATTGGAGACTTTGGCAAAATGCACAAGTCAACTTGCTGCAAAATAATTAAAAAGGTAACGAGAGCAATTTGCAGTCATTGTTTTAATATAATGCAGAACGTTAATACACTACACAATACCTATTACCTACAGTTTAAAATTCGACAAGCTGGATCGCGCTCTTCAACTATATTACTATCTTTCTTTTATTTCATCCCGTCCGGAAAGTACAACATATCATATGCGGCCGGAAAATGAGACATTACGGTATCAGAGCCGGTAAAGTACCGGAAACCACCGGAAACTTATTACGAACCAATCACAAACTGTTATTATACCTTTTGACAGTTGTTTGACATATAAAAATCAACCGTAAATTAAAAACTAGTGTCAAATGTCAAATGACATAAAATAACCAAGTGTCAAATAATTATACAAATAAACTAATATAAAAGAAATGACGGGATGAAATAAAATATCATTCGACACACGTCCGTAAGGTGTTGTTCCAGCCTCGTTTAGATATTCTAGACTCAGCTCCTGACGTCGCCTCGTCCATAATATCTACTCGACTGTAACAAGTCACCTTCCGGACTTGTGACGAAAATTACTATTACTTATTAGTATTTATATAAGTGTATCCTTTACATTTATCCACGAGTATACTACTCTCGCAAAAACGTCGTTATCAGCCAGATACGTATCAGTGGGATAAATAAACGTGAATAAACCCAAATGATTATCTGCTACCCGATAAATTTATCTGACAGATAGTTACCAGCAAGATTTTCTGAATGTGAATAAACCGGCCCTTAATGTACTGAATGGTTTAGCAGTTTTGGTAATTATATTCAGAACGTGCAAGTACTCGTCGACCTACACAATACTACACATGCCTTGACGCCTTTGACTTCACTTTTCTGTTTTAATACAAAAAAAATGTCGGTAGAATATATGGGATTGAATATATGGGATTGAATATATGGTAAATTTAACCGAATATGAAATCGAAAAATCAAACACAGGTAAGTAAGTTTGAAATGTATGTTGAATTTGAACAGTATCTTATTATTATTTGCAGATGAACTGCTTTTTATGGAGATGTGTAAAAAATATGACAGTTTGTATGCGAACGGCCTGATCAAATCAGTCTAAAACGAAACAGGAGATGAAGAGACCATACAGGAGGATATTACGCAAGATGAGGTCATTAAACCACCTGTAGCAGGAGAATCTATGCAGCCTCTATTAGGGAAAAAATGAAATAGGTATAAACGAGGAAGAATACTTCATAATTGCCGTACAAGAATGGAATCTCCCGTGGGATCACCGCATTCCCTTTTAAGACAGAAAGGTAAGGAAACAATCAGAGCTTTCTGGGAAGAGATACTGGCAGAATTAGGAAGTAAGTAGATAAGTAACAGTTATTTATTATGTTATGCTAGAAAAAGTAACATATGTAATTTGTATATGAATAATTAATTCTCGATATAATTGTAGTTAATATGACTGTGGATCCAATAAAATCAAAATGGAAGATTATCCGAGATTTATGTATAAGGGCACGAAACCTTTACAAGAAAAGAATACCATCAGGAGCATCTACAGAACAACGAATAGAGGCAGAGAAATTTTTGCATAGACATAGAAATTGGCAAATTTTTCAATATTTGGACGAGTCATTATCAAACAGAAGGTACCTCGCAATGTTAATTTATAAAATTTTGTGATATGAATTTTTTTTATTATAGAACGTCAAGTAAGTAAGATGTTCAGAAAGCAATAATAATAATAATAATAATAATAATCTTTATTTCTCACTCACTTTATGTTACAAAAACAGATACAGCCTTTAATAACATAAGTAACTGATAGAAAGCGTCAGTAAAAGCAAACACATGAGACATATAAATAAATAAAAGATATGTATAATACAGTTATATCAACATTAACATAGTTACCGACACACACACAAAAGTATAAAAACTAATACAAAAAATTATATATAAAATAATAGGTTAAACGAAGCATTTATTGCCAGTTTAACAAGTAGTAACCAAGCTTCAAATTTGACTCCAACACAGCACTTTTACATGCGTTTAGCAAGTACCCTTGAAAACTTTCCAAGAATTGTAGCAAACAACTAGGAAATTAAATTCTTACAGTTAGTCTCTGAGGCAGAATCCGAATATTTGTAGAAATCATAATATAGTATTTATATTTTTGTACGTTTTTGATGATTAATAAATAATAAATATAAGTACACATTTGTTTTATTATAAGTTACAAGTTATAAAAAATAACCACAAAAACTAAAATTATTCTGTATCAAATACGATCATATCGCCATCCAACAGAACCTTCTTCATTAATATAATCTTTAAATATATTTCTAATGTATGATGCTTGAACTGCATAGTTAATGAGTACCACTTCTACCCAAAGGTGGGAAAACAGACTCTTCTTGTCTTTAAGTACCAGGTTGCACAATGTTGTTTTATAGCACACGATCAACCAAATCTGGACTAAAATAAAGTGTGCTGCATTTTTGTAACATAATATAATTATGTAATCAGACTGCGGCTTTAACAATACTATCTACAGTGTGTCTCACTTTTCACCACTACACCCCAATATCTAGGCCATTTGTTAATCGATTTACATCAAATTTGGTATACTTCTTTTCTTTCAGATTGTGATTAAAAAGTTATTAATAAAAAATGTTTTCAAACTTAAATACGCCTACTATGATCAAAAGAAATTGGCAAAGATTAGGAAAATTAAAAATTTTCCATAGGACCCCTACGGAAATGAAAAAGAAAATTAAATTCCGTTTTTTTTTTAAAAATCTAAAAATAGTCGTATCTATCAGTAATTTAAATAACCATTTTATTGTTTACAGACAAGCTTACTACCTTGCTAATAATTTCCATAGCCTACTTTCGTTCCTATTCTCGTTCCTGTTAGTCTAAAAATAGCCCATTTTGTCTTATTCACGTATACCAAAAACGACATTTTTAAATTCGAAAACAACCAAAAAATTGGGGGCGTACATTGACTCGTGGCCACCCGGTATATCTGTTCTTTCTGACATTGCTCTTTTTCGAGATACAGGGGCGTCCATCCGAAAATTCACTCCATCGTATCACCGGGGTTGTTCATATAGGATTGTTCAAAATTTATGGTATTATAGACTTCAACGTGCAACGTGCAATGGCTCATATTGTGCACTGTTTATTCCTCTTTAATTTTCAATATAGGTACTTTTGCGATAGCATGCACCGGAAGCTCGATATAAAGCAAAAAGCAAAAAAAAGACCCTTTGGGGGGGTGGATAGGGATGTTCCGGCGACAGCTGTGTCCCACAAACTCAGACCCAAAATGAGCATCCCAAGATCAGCGTAAAAAAAAATAAAAATCAAATCCTATATAGTTTTCCACCTTGAGCCTACGTTTCCTGGAGTATTTTGTTAAATGGAGTGCTATTAGAGTCAATAAATTGTCAAATGACTCCGAAGTCATGCGAAAAAAATTAAAATGACTGCTTATAGAATGTAGCCGCATTTTTATAATTATATTTTCACCAACACCTTGTGAATGTCTATGATCATTTTCAAACAGTGGCCGCACCCACATCCCGTAAAAATATTATGTATTAAATAATATTCACTTTGTATTGCTACGAAATATTATTTGTAAATAGAATTATTCTTGCATTTTTCAAAATTAAACAAGATTTAAATTTTTGCCGTTTTTAAACGATTTGCAGAAAAATAGTGTGTATACTTACATTGTAGAAAAAAACCACATTCCTGAACTCCGTGTTGCTTGTCTCGGGTTGGTGCTCGATAAGCAATCTTCACGGTCGTCCGGGAATGGTAGGCTTTTTACTAGGTATACAAATATGCTGACATGTATTTCTACATTAAAAAAATTAAACTAATAAATTGAAATACATTAATATGAAATCTCTATCCCTAAATAAAGAAAGATTTACTTACAAAACAGGACGAATTTTATTAAAACTTTTTAGAGGATACTAATCTTGGGAAACTTTGCTCAGTGATGTTTTTGTAACCAAAAGAAATTAAATAGTCCACGTAGGTAAGACTTATACTACCTAAAATACATTAAAAAATAATCAATAAATGAACCAAAACATAGACAAATATAGTCATAGAGTGTTCAAAAGTAAATAACAAAGACATAGTAATAATATTTTAACTCAAAAAGGGCGTATTCGAGGGCTTAATCAACCATAAAAGTTATGTGTCATCATGACAACTAGTTAAATAATGAAAAATTTATACAAAAATGTGTGTTACAAATAGGTAAATCTGTATAAAATAAACAGAAATCATGTTAATCTAGATGTTAAGCAGTCACCAAATAGTGAAATTTAAAACACAGTGTTCGTACCTTCGGAAGAACGATGGAACTGAATCAGTTGCATCGAAATATGGCAAATTGGGCATCATAAGAAAAGTTTTTGGATAAAGATGCTAAAAAGAAGTGTTCTACATCATATTACTTTCAAATAAAAGTAGAAAACTGTAAAATACTTGCAAATCTTTTCAATTTCAGAGAGGAAGTTTTCGGCGTTGCTCCTGAAAAATGAAATACAACTGTAGAAAATTCTAAGAAAAATCATCTGAAACTCATAACAAAGTCGATGTGAATCTATTTCTTGACCATGAAGTAAATCCTGTGACAGAAAATTAAAGAAAACTGGGAGAAAAAAGCATAAAAGTATCAGGTACTTACCTAGTTAAGGAATTAAGATGTAAATATCTAATGAAAAATAGTTTTTCACGTACGAAGTTCAATTCATCCATTGCCATGTAATGATCAGCCATGTTTCCCCGTGCATAGTGATGAAATTAGAATTCATAAATCATAGACTAATATAGATCTGAATCTATTAAAAATCGTTGAAGTTCTTTTAAAAAATTAACGTAACTTTAATTATGAAGTCAAATTTATTAATAGTAATAACTTACATAAGGTGTCGTAGGTTAACTTTAATCTTTCAAACAAGCATTTTTGTAGTTTATTTAAAATAAACGTAATAATGTATTCCGTGGTGACACCTATGATTTGAATTTATGAAACATAACCGATAGATATCAATTAAATCGTCAGTGCCATCTGGGTGCTGAAGGCTGCTCTCTCCCTCACTTGATTCTCACAGTGTGGGGCATAATTTACAGGGTGCAATGTATAATAGGACCGGAAAAGAAAATTGTAATGTGTTTAGCGTGGTTTTCTATAAAAAAGTAATAAAATTAATACAATTCTGCCGTGCTTAGTTTAAAAGGGGTATATCCACTTTTTCACAAAATGGAGATACGTTCATAGGCATGTTTAGAAATACATTTTACACTCTTTTCTCTAGCTTAAAAGTGGTAAAACCTTATGAAAACGAAATATTTGTACTAAATAAATAGTGGTATGTCCATAAAAACCTAAAACAACGAAGCTTAAAAGTGGTATCAACCATTACTTGCCTATACTGGGTGAATTTAAAATACACTGAATATTTTTAATCTGTAATTTCTTATAGCATAATTAATGCATTCGCAGTGTTTTAATATAAAAATTCCATAGTTAATAACAGCAGAGGGGAAAATCATCCCTCTAGTGATCAGTTGCTACTAACTGTTTAGGACATACAATGTCTCTGTGACAGATAGCGACTTTACTAAAGTACCAAAGAGCAGGCGATCTCTAGCCCTGGTGGACTAAACTATTAATAATAAATAGGATTTGAGGAAACAGCTATTCAACGGACAAAAGCCTCGGTTGCGCTGAATTATACCTATTAATCCAAATAGTTAATGTTTCAACAAAAAAACCCTAAACTCGTTCCACTGGGGATACACTGACCGGTGAACTTGACATTGACTTGTTTACGAACAAATACCTCTACGCAGTATTCGCAGTGTTTATCAAGTTAAAACCAAAACTGAAATCTAAAACACTAGGAAAAATTCACACTTGACATCATGGATGCACAGGCTGAACTACGCGGGCAACGTGGTAGCTACGAACACAAAACTGAAATCTAAAACACCAGGAAAAATTCACACTCGATATCATGGATGCACAGGCTGAACTACGCCAACACGATAGCTAAGAAGAGTGAGGGTACAGGCATTTATGTCTCTACACACATCAGCTGTTCTGCTCAGGAGCGTCGCAAATATTTAATAAATATTCAAAAATTGCTTTCTTGACTGTATTTCATTTATTTTACAAATGACTATTTTTAAGAATTTTTACGGGCCATAGAGCTTAACGGATTAAAATTATTCAGTGTATTTCAAATTCACCCTGTATAGTGGTAAATCCAAAAAAGTTTGGAGACACCACATTTAAGTTAAGTAAAGTTATATTTCGGCGTCCAGTCCGAAGATATCACTTTGATTACATAGTAGTACGTGCTTTATCGCACTCCGTACACAAGGTTTAAAGACAAAAACAACTACTCCCACCCCGTTCCAATACTCGGTCACTCGTCTGCACTCTGCGCACCACGAGCTCATTGTGTATTTTGTGCTCTGTGCGTAAGGATCGCTCTTCGCAACGTTTACAACGCAATTAACTTCGTCGTGCAAGTATTTAGCTGGAATTTTACAGTAAGTAATAAAACATATTATCTTTCACACTTTCAGCATTCCTTTTTAGGCAAAATGGGCAAGTTTAAAAAACGTAAAAGGAATAGAAGCCCTTCAGCAAGTAAATCCTCGAGAGCTAATTAGACGATTGAAGAAACTTGAAAAAGAGGTGAAGAAAGGACATTCGCGATCTAGGTCTCGCTCTCGAAGCAGACCAGCACACCCAAGTGATCGCCATTCACGCTCTCGCTCAAGGTCACGTCAACCACGTGTAGTGGTTGCGGAGGAGGAAAGACATCGCCGTGACCAAACGGCTCGAAGCGTTTTATCGCCGACAGCGTTGTCTTTTGTCGAGGCAGCGCCCTTAGTTTACGAGTCGGTGGAGATGGAGATGGATCTCATACAGAGGTTCAAAACCAATTAGGTAAAGGGTTATGTGCGCTAGGCCAAGGGATTAATACGATATTAAATAACGTAGAAAATATTCCCGGGGTCATCTACGAGCGGAAATTTAAATGCGCAACGCCCGGCTCGTCGAATGGGGCGGACGAGGCCATTCAGAGGGCAAAGCTCGAGAAAATTCCGAGGAGAGGGTCGCAGCAGGGACCCATCATTCCCACAATGGAGGGACAATCGCAAGAGAGACTAAATTCGGTTTATTTTAACTTTTGGAATGCCGCTTAGCGATCGACATTTTTTAGGCGGGAATTTTGAATATTTTGAAATTATATATTGGGACAGTTGTGCGTTGGTTTAATTATTAATAATAATAATAATAATAGTCATATGTAGTGAGTTGGCGTAGTTAAACTGCTGGATTGAGATCCGCGTGTTAGTTGGTGAAGCCAAGAGAGACTTCAGTCCTGTGGATGTCGTAAAAACTTAAAAAGTAATAAACTTGTGTGTGTGTGTGTGTGTGTGTTGTTTTAGGCAATATGATTGGGAGCAGTAGAACTAAGAGAATGGTTGAGTTGGCCCTCGATATAAATACTGATATAAAAACCAATCCCAAAGATGTGAATCAGAATAGCTCAAAATTTGAGATATTGGTGTATACTGAATTGCAACCAGCCAAATTTAACGATGCCTCAACATCGTATCATGAACATCTTCATCCTGTTGGAGGCTTAGGTTCGATGTCTGCAAATTCTGATATTTTAACACGTTGTTCTTCATTTGAGGATACGTATTTGAACTATTCCAGTATTTCGACTATACATTCTAATTTGGCAGCTTGTAGTAGTATTCATCCCATCCCTCTTATAGAACGTTCACATTTAAATGAAACTGGCAATTCCGATAAACAACCAGATTTAGCATGTGCACTTGTCAACGATTTCGATTCGGATGACTCGGTGATCAATCCCGAATTTGAGAATTGAGAATTAGTGATCACTTAGATTCATCAGATGCCGATGTTCCACTGATTGTTACAAAAAAAAAAATCTGAATTGACAGAAAGTTTGTGTTCGGTGAAAGGTTATACAAAAAAGGGCGAAGAATATTGTTTTGTGGGTAAGACAATTCGACGTGCGAATCTAATAACATCATAACTCGATTTTTATCAAAAATATTATTGCTTCACAACGTTTTAACTGACAGTCCAAACTCATCTTCTAAGGTATGCATAATATTCATCTATGTAATAGACCGAAACGAAACAATTTGTCACTTTTTAAATCATTTTAAAAGGAAATTCCTCTAAAACTTCCAAAAGGGGGAAAAGGGAATAAAGGTGACACTTCGGCTGATGATTATACGGTAGCAAACATAATTTATTTAGCATTTTAGAAATCATTTATTAATATTGTTTTTAAGGAGAAAGATGACGAGATTATCGATAGCATGCAAAATCTTAAATCTGCAAATACGGATGGTGAAATTTTATTATTACAAAATGAAGACACCAGAAAGCCTGAAATCGGCTTTAATCGGTATCTTTTCGAGGTAAGCAAGGAAGAAGAAGCAGTTTGACAGACTCACCAATGATAATTTTATTTTTTTACAATTCTCTTTCTTTGCTTGATATGCATTGTTTATAAATGACTTTATTTAGGCTTTATTCAAGCATAATAACAAAAACCAATTTGATATACTCATATTGATGTTTCATCTCTAAACATACAATTATTAAGTTTATTGAATCTTCTCTAATGCATGATAAAAAATTGAATTAAAAAATTACAAATTTCAAAACGTATAAAAATTAAATTTTGGCAAAAATTATTTTTAACTTACCACAAATTCATTTATTGGTGGCCATATATAGAACCGGATCGACTGCGGAATGTTCGTTCGTTCGTTCCTTCTTGTTGAAAGAAACAACACAATAACGAACTTCGCCAATCGGCGAAGAAATCCGAACATTCTGTCGACCTTTCGCTAGATTGAACGCGACGGTGTTTCTCGAAAAAATCGAGGATACATTTTAAATGTTCTCGCTCAGAGAGAGGAGACAAAAATTACTTTGTGATTTTGTTGAAAATTAATAAAACCGTATGTTTTCGGTATTATTCTGCTTATTTGCACAATTGACCACAAACATTTCCATAAGAACGGCCTTTGCTCATGTTATGAGCGTGGGGTTATGTCGCACAACACAAAACACTGTACCGCTAATACGCCCGACGATAAATCAAGATGTGTCGTCTACAACACTTCTCATTTACCTTACAGTTAATAATATTCATGAACTTGAAAACTTACAAAACGATTATAATAAAACAATGAATAAAAGCAAATATTTCGCATATTAGCTACGTTGAAAGGTACAGTACAAAAGTTATTGAACAGGCCGCCGCGAGCGCTAGTAGTCACGAATAGGTAAGCTCCGCCTTTCTGCAGATAGTCTATAGATAAGGAGAGAAAAAAAAGCAAGAGAGTACCCCAAAAAAACTTCACCAGGTCGAAAAAGGATTAGAAATGAATCAGCGTGGAAATTCAATGTGGCCAAAAAGAAACGAAATTTAGGAGAAGAGTATACATCTGTAGTAACAAAGAAAATAATTAAACCGCGTCAAATGAAAAATTCTTGCAAATGTAGACAGAAATGTTCTTCTAAAGTTTCCCAACAAATACGACAAAATATATTCAACTTATTTTGGAAGTTGGGTAACCACAACAGGCAGTTAGATTTTATAGCGAAACATGTAAAGAAGGTAGCCAAACGTGTTTGTACGATAGATAATCCACAATCGAGAAGATCAAGTAGTATTAATTATGCTTTTACTGTCGATTCAGAAGTTATAAAAGTTTGCAAAGTATTTTTTTTAATACATTGGGTATTAACGATCAGTGGATAAAAACTGCGCGCCTCAAAGATTATCGTTCAGAAGTTGGCATTCTGTCTCCTGACAATCGTGGGAAACATCCCAGTAAGAATAAATCAAATAATAATATTATTGAGTTAGTACAGCGGATTAGCTAACCTATTGTGCACTTTTTGATAAAAGCACCAAATTTGGCACAGAGGTAGACCGATGTAATATGAACAATTTTGGATGTGGAGCCATCGGCCAACTGCTCCCTGGCGGCCGTGGCGGCCATTTTCGAAGATGGCTGCCAGTGGACACCCGAAAGACAACAGCAGTTAGATAAAATTTGCTGCTGAAGGTTTTAGTGAATGTTTATTGAATGTTTTGAATGAGAGATAGTTTGTAAGTTATATACAGGGTGGGTCCATAGTGCGTGCGTGCGGAGATACAGAACAAATCTGTATCTCCTGTCTCGTTAGAGATAGAGGCATGGTTCAAAATTTTAATTAAATTGTGAGAAAAAGTACATTTTTTAAAATTATTATCAATTATACAGGGCGATCCGTTAAAGTGGTAGATGAAAGAATATATATTTTTTAAATAGAATGACCCAATTTTTTTATTACGTTTAAATACCACTATGATGGCCTATTCAGCGGTAAAATATTTTTAAAATTTGTTTGATGGTTAATGAGTTAAAAAATATTTTTATTGAAAACTGCCGTTTGCAGGTATCATTTTGAAAATTGATTTTGGACTTATTTTTGGAGAGTAATTTTTTTTCTTTGACATGGTAGTAGTGTATGCCATACTTTAACTATTAGCTGATGTAGAAAATATTTTGTTCATACAAGGTGTTCATAAGCGCACTGCTAAATAAATATTCAAACTACCAAAACTCAACTTTTTCAAATGGAACACTCTATATATTTTTGTAAAAATTGTGTAATTTTTATTTCTCTGCAACTTTGACATGATATGTCCCATACCTAAAATGAATAATTTTCTAGATGTAGTTGTTTATGTGTAAATAGGTATGTTTTATTCAGAAAAGTCAATGTACTTTTGAAATTATTTCATAGAAACAAAGACATTTAATTTCAGTTACTTTCAATTTTGTTGCCTCCAGAACTTACGCTAAAAAGTATTCTCACAGAACCCATCCACAAGAAGCATCTTCCAAAAGTTTAAAAACAGATTTGAAGAAACAGGTGGCATTTCTTATAAAAAAGTCAATCGTAGAAAAAGGACTACAAATGAAGATAACGACAATTTTCCATAAAAATATTTTTTATTTCATTAACCATCCAAGAAATTTTAAAAATATTTTACCGCTGAATAGGCCATCATAGTGGTATTCAAACAATAAAAAAACTTGGGTCATTCTATTTAAAAAATATATATTCTTTCATCTACCACTTTAACGGATCGCCCTGTATAATTGATAATAATTTAAAAAAATGTACTTTTTCTCACAAATTAATTAAAATTTTGAACCATGCCTATATCTCTAACGAGACAGGAGATACAGAAGAAATACGCACTATTGACCCACCCTGTATATAACTTACAAACTATCTCTCATTCAAAACATTCAATAAACATTCACTAAAACCTTCAGCAGCAAATTTTATCTAACTTCTGTTGTCTTTCGGATGTCCACTGGCAGCCATTTTGGAAAATGGCCGCCACGGCCGCCAGGGGGCAGTTGGCCGATGGCTCCACATCCAAAATTGTTCATATTACATCGGTCTACCTCTGTGCCAAATTTGGTGCTTTTATCAAAAAGTGCACAATATGTTGAAATATCCTAGCTAAACTGCCGCACTAAGTCTATTAAAAAGCACATAAACATTTTCCCTAGATTCGAATCACACTATATTAGAAAAGATTCTTCACATGAGTATTTACAATCTGACATTCAAAGTATAAGTTTAATGTATCGCCTTTACTAAATATGGATACGCGAACAAGGTGATACAGAACCCATTGCCACATACAATCAATATAGAAAGGGATTTAATGAAAGCTTTAACATAAGATTTTTCCTGCCAAAAAAGGACCAATGCGACTTTTGCGATGCATACCATTTAGCTACTGATGAAGAGAAAATAAAACTTATGGAAAAGAAAAACATTTAAAAAATAAAAAAGCTGTAAGATATTTAAAGGATATTGACAAACTACTAACAAAAGATGCTTAATAGTGTCTTGTTTTGACTTACAGAAAGTACTAACTTGCCCATATAAGGAAGTCAGTACTTTTTATTACAAACTAAAGTACTCAACTTACAATTTTACGATTTTTGATGTTGGTAAAGCCCATGGTTACTGTTACATGTGGCAATGAGATTATAGCCAAAAGAGGAGCGAATGAAATAGGTAGCTGCGTACTAAAATTTATTGATGAAATGGTCAATTACACACAGGTTTTTGGAAAAAGGTCACACCCAAAATGAGGGGGACTCGATGCATGCTCTAATTGAGAAATCAAAAACAGGTAAAGAAATTATAACACCGGATCAGTGGGTGATGTTGGTTAAAATGGCCAAAACAAGAGGAGAACCATATAAGGTCAGCGAGATTTCACAGGAGGATATCTATGATTTAAAGAAGCTAGTGGGCCAAGACAGAAATTGGACAGTAGATGAGAATGGAACAAAAGTCAAATGGAACGAAATAAAATAATTAAACATAAATCATGATTCACCGACTATTTTTAACATAAAATATGACTGGGAGCAAGAGGAGTACATTCGGGTTAATTTGAAAAAAAAAACAGAGGTCCAGACTTACCAAAGTAACCGACGTACATCATAGTATTGAAAAACTAACTAGGCTTTATACGAAATCTCTGCCAATAACTACAAAAAAATATAATCACTTACAATTTTTATGTAAGAATATACCAAAAACATATCACGAGTTTTACAACAAACTGCCACATAAAAATACTATCGCAGCCAATGAAAGTGACAATGACGACTAATGCCAAAATAATTTGTGTAGCAAATGATTATAATCTATTAATGTTTATAATAATGTTTTCTCGTTTTTTAATGTTTTATAATAATGTTTCTTTGTTTGTATGACCCAAACCTAGATAAAAATTCTTATGTTTTTAATTAAGATATAAAAAAATAAAGTATTTAGAATGCTACTGTTCCTTATTAGACAACTATAGACTTGAAATCCACTTGCCAAAAATATTGAATAATAATAATTAGGTACTTACATACGATCCTATTTATTATTTTATGCAATTGTTTTGGTTTAATCGTAATATCGTAACTTAAGTTACGCTAAAATCTGCGGCTTAATTTTGAAACAGTTTCATCGTAACTTGAGTTACAATAAAGTTTGTGGGAATAATTTAATCGTAACTACAAAAAGTCACTTTAAATGTTAAAATTTTGGTAATTTTCTTGCAACAGTGGATAGAAAAGTGTGTATATATTTACAGAACCAAGTTTCATGATTTTAGGATCAACCTTCGTAAAGTTACAGAATTATTAAAATAAAAATTTTGTTTTGCCTCTCCTGTAAAGTTACGTTTTTCGAGTTACGATGTTATTAGAATCGCACGTCGAATTGTTCTTCACAGAACAAGAACTGGACACTGTTTTCTTTTTTAATTTACATTATTAACTCGGACGAAATATCAGCGAATAATATTACAATAAAATACTTCGAACCTGGACATACTTTAATGTCTGCAGACAATTTTCACCACCAGGTGGAATTGTCTGAAAAGAATACCAAAATTATATGATTTTCAAAACTATCGCCAGTATATATGACAGGGTGACCGAATTTTGACAGGGAAAAATCTGTTTTCCGAATGTCTGTTCCACCTTCGAAATTTGTCATCCGAAATAGTCCTGGGGATGGACTTCCTTAGTAAAAGAAATTTTACGATACATCCGGCCACCAACACCGTGACACTTAACGACTGGGACCATAAGTACAACTGTGATCCAGCCGAAGGTCTATTATCCCCAGAAGAGGAGGAGCGAATTCGACAATTATTTCAAACCGAGGTAACAACTTCTAGGTACTCAGTTAAAAACTCCCTGTGTCCCTGTCACTGCACCGAGAGTCCAACTAGCAGATGGTAGGCAAACTTCTGTGAACCGCTCCTACCAGCTTAATTTTGAAATAGGGAAAAATCTGTTTTCCGAATGTCTGTTCCACCTCCGAAATTTGTCATCCGAAATAGTCCTGGGGATGGACATCCTTAGTAAAAGAAATTTTACGATACATCCGGCCACCAACACTGTGACGCTTCTGGGACCTTAAGTACAACTGTGATCCAACCGAGGTAACAACTG
This sequence comes from Rhagium mordax, assembly GCA_963680705.1. NCBI lineage: Eukaryota > Metazoa > Arthropoda > Insecta > Coleoptera > Cerambycidae > Rhagium > Rhagium mordax. Next base: position 46,227,348 of record OY796656.1, read on the forward strand.
CTAGCTCACCTGAAGATGCCGAAACTACTAGGACGAGACCTGCCAAGACACCGACCACCGTCTGTTCTCTGCCGTCAACCGTCCGTACCATCCGTCCCGTCGGCTCCGCGCCAACAAGACAGTCCGCTTCACGACCGCCCATCCGGCGATCACAATGTCCGCCGTCAGTCAAGAATCAAACAAAGAACCCCAGACGCCGGAGACCAGGAAGAAGAGGAAAAACAGGAAACCCAGAACTGAAAATCCGTTAAGTGAGTTGTCTCTAATATTGTCTTCATGAGAAGCGGAGCGACTGGTACAGGAATACCTAGCTTCCAGGATATTCATGGGCACTACCGACCTTGTACACCACCGTATCCGTCTCACCGTACCTGATCCAATCAAGTATCTCTACCGACCGAATGCAGGTGATTATCAACGAAGAAGTGAATGAAATGCTGCACAACGGTATTATCAAACCATCTGGTAATTCCTGGAGCTCACCTGTAGTTATAGTCCGCAAAAAGGATGGGAAACCTAGGTTCTACATCGACTTCCGAAAGGTTAATGACGTCACCGAAAAAGATGCCTATCCGCTACCTTTTATCAACGCCATACTGGACAAACTACGCAAGGCTCGCTATATATCCAGCATCGATTTGAAACAGGGATACTGGCAGATACCGTTGGACAATGACAGTAAATCCATCACCGGTTTTACTGTGCCCGGCAGAGGACAGTTTCAATTTAGTGTCATGCCATTCGGACTCTACTCCGCACCTGCAACATTTCAGCGCCTCTTGGACCGAATTATTGGCCCTGAAATAGGAGAAACTTTCGAAGAACATCTGAAAAACCTCCGAGAAATGTTCCGTCTCCTAAGAGCCGCAAACCTGCAACTAAACCCGAAAAATTCCAGTTCTGCAGGAAGTCACTAAAGTAATTGGGACACGTGATTACCGCCGATGGAATCAACACGGATCCTGGAAAAGTGGAATCGATCCGGAATTTTCCAACACCACGGACCACCCGAGACATCCGTAGATTTTTAGGGATGGCTTCTTGGTACCGCTGTTTTGTACCGGCATTTTCGCAGATAGTTGCACTGCTGACCAGACTCTTAAAGAAGAATCATCGCATTAAATGTACCAGAGAACAAGAAGTTCAACCGTTTAAAGACGTGCTTAACCGAAGCACCTATCCTGACCTGCCCCGATTTCGAGAATCACATTACAAACCAACGCCTCAGATCAAGGTTTAGGAATAGCCCTAACCCAGGAAATCCAAGGACACGAGCACGTGATAGCATACGCAAGCCCAACCCTTACTCTGGCTGAGAAGAATTACTCCGTGACCTAGAGGGAATGTTTGGCCATTTATTGGGGAATCGATAAAATGAGACCGTATCTCGAGGAATATCATTTTACCATCATCACCGACCATCAATCTCTCCGTTGGCTGCACAGTAGGTAATGGGTCACTTGAGCCAACAAGTGACGTCACAGGCAAGGCGCAAGTGACGTCATCGTCGTTAAGTATGTGATAGCTACAATTCATAAGAGATTTTGGAGATCTTCCTTGAGTTGGGATCAGAGGAAACAGTATATTTGCATGTTAGTGAAAAAGAAAGGACGAGACCAAGAAATAACCAACAAGGACGATCGTTTACATATAACTACTTTTTGAAGTTACAAAACAGAAATAGTGGTATGTAAAAAAAATGTTTTTAAATACTTTTTGCATTGGTGAAAAATTTGTCAAGAACGCAGTAAAACATTTACATGAAGGTTTATCAAAGCCAACACCCGATAAGAGACATAATCATGCAAGATGTGAATCAATAAACATAGTTAAAAATCACATATTACTTTTTCCGATAATCGAATGTCATTATCGAAGGGAAAGTTCCAAAAGACAATATCTAGAACCTGGTTTAAACGTAAATATAATGTACTCTTTATATCTCGATTACTGTACAGAAAATTCTATTCCTCGATGTAACATCGTAAAATCTTCTTTTTATCGCCACGTGTTTAATACGGAATTCAACTATAGTTTTAAGTCGCCTCAGACTACCTGTGACGATTGCGATTATTACATAAGAGTAATACAAGACTCAAAGGATCCAGATGAGTTAAATTTGGTAAAACTTAAATGCGATAAGCATCATCAAAATGCACAAGAAAGATACGACTTGAAAAAAAAAAAAGTACAGATCCGCTCTAAAGGATCTGGTGGAACCGAAAGGGTATGCACAATTGACCTCCAAAAATGTTTACCGACACCTTCTTTAACCAACTGTAAATCATTTTATTTGAAACATTTGTGGATATTTAATTTAACAATATGTGATGTTACTACTAAAGAATCACAATGCATGATTTGGAACGAAGTGGTAGCAGGCCGTGGTAGTAATGAAATAGCTTCTTGCATATTAAAATGGATAGAAAGTTTACATCCTAATGTTAAAGAAATAACTATTTGGTCCGATAACTGTTCCGGTCAAAACCGGAATATAAACTTAATATTTATGTATATGTGGACATTAAATAAATATAAACATTTGCGAGCAATTAATCATAAATATCTCTTAAAAGGCCACACACACATGGAGGCAGATGCTATACATTCTTTAATAGAGAGAAAGAAAAAAGTGTTAAAGACAATGGATGTGTGTGTGACACATGACTGGGCGCAACTATTTAAAACATGTTCTAAGAATAGTTCAATTAACGTACACGAAATGACCCTTAAAGATTTTAAAGATTTTTCTTCCTTAGGTCGAGGCTTCCGATCTCCATTAGTTAACCGAAAAAGAAATGCAGATGCTGAAATTGCCAAACTTTCCGAAGCTGTTCACATTCAGTGTTTATCAGGAGACATTTGAATATACAGCTATAAGACCAGCTTCCAAAATGCTGAATTTGGTAACGTTAATTTAGTCCACAACCAACGAAAAGTCTTAGATTAACCAAAAGACTTACCATTTTATGAAAATCTACGACCTTTGCCGAATGACAAATATGAACATCTTATGAGTTTATTACAGTGGGTGTCAGATAGTTGTAAAGATTTTTTTATAAACCTACCTCATAAAGATAAAGCAGGAGATTCGGAAAATAGTGAAGAAGACTAATAAGGAATTGATTATGATTTCTAAAATCAGACAGTTATTTTTCTTTTCTTCTAATTTCTAATCAGAGTTTGCTTGTGTTAATATAGAATAATTATAAGTATGGCAGTTATTTTTGGTACCTACCTCTTACAGAATTTTTTTTAAATTACGTTCTCAATGTATTTGTTTTAATAAAAGTTTTTGGTTGTGTTCATTTAATATACTTTTATATTTTCTAGTGTTTTTGTGTCAAGATTCTGTATGGAATAAAATGTTTTAAAAACTTTATTTTAATATTTCTGCATTTTGTGCTCAGTACTTTTGCATTTTAATGCTTTTACTTACCATTTTTTATTTTTGAATGGACATCCGACTTTGCAATAGTGTGCGTCACAAAAGTTGGAAGCCACATTTTTCATATTTTTTTAATATTACTAATCACATTTCATCAACATTTTTATAACACACATAAACTAAGTACACACACCTAATTATATTATTAAAATAAAAATTGGACAACTTATAGGCTAGAATTTATATGGTTAATTGTACTGAACTCTTACTAAATTTGCTTCTTCTGAACATTTACATAAATGTGACTTCCAACCTTAGTAAACCAAAAGGGAGAATGATGGTGATGACCAGAAGAAATAGAGCCCAATTCAGTAATCATATTCGACGATTTAGCGTCTTGTAACCAAAGCATCATGAAAAACTATTTTTGTTTCCGTCGTCATAGAAACACTGACTGTTTTTATTTATGCCAGACTTATTCCTCTATTCCCAAACAACTGGTAAGAGATAATGCTAATCTTCTTGTAATATTTCCACAGAATATGACCAATCTAAAACACATTTATGATCATGTAAACTTTGATATGCGTTTCCAAGATTTCAGAGAACTTTGTTCATTTTGTTGGGAAGATAAATACGGATTTGTTGTAATAGATAAAGATTGTGCTATCAACTCTGAGAAATATAGAAAAGGATTTGATAAATTTATTCATATATAAAGTGAAAAACATTAAATACTATCAATCAGTCACTATGGATAATCGAGTGGTAGCAGAGCTATTAAAGACGAGGAAGGCGCTAAATCAAAAATATCACAACTTGAAGAATGGTATTGCCGCATCACAGTTTTTGTTGGAGAAAAATTATACACCGATAACAACCGCTTAATTAGTATCAACTCTCAAAGTTTCTCCAAAATTAAATTTGAAAGAAGAATTAAAAGAAAAAGCATCAGAGATAGTTTAAAGCCTCGACCGAGTAAACCACCGCATGACTATTATCGTCTTACAGCTCCTATTGATTTGGGAGAGCAGTTTGATTCAACTCAAAACCAACTGGAAATTGTTAGTTTTTTTTATTAAACTTTTCCTTCGCTAGCAGCAGATAGTGAAACCGAACATCAGCGTTATTTAAACCAATTTAAAATGCCACTACCTCGAGTGTATATTGAAGATAGAATTAATGATACTAGGGGAGATTTTGATGTTACCTTTGGTGTTGACTTTAACCCATTTAGAAAGAGCTATGCAATTGGTGATTCATCCGTTGATTTTGAGGGAGCTGACTTTATCATTAATGGTGAATTTGAATATACTGGTACACCAGGATTATATGAACTAATGTTCAAAAAACATCCAGCAGGTTATCTATACCAACAGATGTAGATCAATATATTGATATCATTAAAAGGACGAATACCCAGTTTTTAGGTTATAATCCTCAAAGAGATCTATCTACATCAAATGCAAGTAAATTCATAGATATTATTAAACCGCGAGTTACGAATTTATATTCGATGTCACAAGAACGGAAGAGAAAACCAAGCGCATCGAGTGTGAGATCTATCTTAGAAGTAGAGCAAAGACCAAGAGCTAAGTCGATTCCTGAACCAGTGAGGAAAACAAGGAGTCAAACTTAGACAGGTGGAAAACTAACAATGATGGAATTCAATAACAAAAATATTGAATATAAACATTATGATGATTATAATGAAATTGTAGATCGATTAAAGCTGCTCATTGCATCATAGTTAGCAGGGAATAATGGACATAACGAAATAGTTTCGATAATAGAGGGGGTAAAATAATTAGATAAATAGTGTGCATGGAAAAGTTAAGGCTTCATTTACTGTGCTACTATATTGATCGAAAGCATACTGATATCATCTCTTTTCTATTATTCTACAACATGACTGATATTAAGAAGGAAATAGTAAACGAAATTCATAAACCAGTTAGAAAATCTTTCAAACGAAGAAGAGTAATTGTTAAAGGTCTAAAGGATCTTCTTCAAGCAGATCTCGTAGAGATGATCCCTTACGCTAAAATAAATAAAACTTATAAATATATTTTAGTGGTCATTAATGTATTCTCAAAATTTGTTTGGTGTGAACCTGTGAAAAATAAAAGTGGAAAAGAAGTTTTACGAGCAATGGGAAGAATCGTATCAAATATCAAACTGCTACTCAAAAATATGCAAACAGATTTGGGAAAAGAATTTTACAATAAAGAATTCAAGGAATTAATGAATAAGTGGAAAATTAACCATTATAGTTCTTACACACTTAAAGCAAGTGTTGTTGAAAGAGTGAACAGAATCCTAAAAAATAAAATGTGGAAACTGTTTAGCTTACGAGGAAATTACAAGTGGTTAAATCTTTTACCAGACATTGTTGCGGAATACAATGACACCAAACACAGAACGATTGGAAGGAAACCTAACGATATTAAAAAGAAAGATGAAAAACACTTGTTGCAAACTGTATACAGGGTGATTCAGAATTATGGTGCAAAAAAGTAATCACAGATAGAAGTCTTAAAATAAAGAGACACGTTTGTTTTCGTTTTGGTCAATTTCGATTTTTATGGCCCGTACGGGCCCATAAATGGGACGTTGGGAAAACAGTACTTGATCGATTTCAATGAAATTTGGAGGGTAGTCTTAAAATAACCTTTCCAATAGAAACCTTAAAATATTTTTAGACCTGCCGCAAGGGGGCAAAACTAATCGCAATGCAGAAAGACAACGGTTTGCGAGAAATGTAAATGTAGAAGAGCGTGTATTAAACAGAGTCTGGGAAGATCCTACGTTGAGTACCAGACGGTTAGGTATGTTAGAGAATATCTCCCAATCTAGCGTCTGGAGAATGCTGCATGAACAAAGTTTGTATCCTTTTCACGCTGAAAAGGTTCAGGAATTGTTACCAACCGATTTCCAGAAGAGGTTAGAATTTTGTAGAAGCATGTTACAAAAACACAGAGATGATCTCTTGTTTTTTAAAAGGATCCTTTTTACGGATGAATCGTGTGTTAGCCTTTATGGTTAATTATATCAAATATATATAAATCGCAAACTTTCAGATCACGTTTTTATTAACGAGTTCAAGAGACTTTGGAGCTTGACAAGCACGTCAGTTTTATTATATGACATACGAGATGTTGATAATTTATGATGGCTTGCCGTTCTATATAGGCACTTCTATACTCAATGTCCAGGGCGTAGACTACTGCATACTAGGAGACGTGTAGATCACTTCATGATAACTGCACATTGTCACCTCGGTACCATAACCATTTTGTACGATCCAATGTAACGCTAACACGTGTTTCACAAAATGTGGGATTTTTAATTTAAGGAATCACCATGAGTGGGCGGATGCAAACCCGCGTGCTACCGTAACCAGACATTCACAGTTTCGATTTAAGATTAATTATTGGGTTGGAATATTAGAAAACAGCGTCCTAGGCGCAGTTGAATTCCCAAGTAATTTAAACGCTGTGAATTATCTGATTTCTTAAGAAATGGGCTACAGAATTTATTGGACGATGTCCCCCTTCAGGACAGAGTTAACATGTGGTTCATGCAGGATGGCGCTGCACCACATTATGCGTTGCTAGTTCGGCAATGGTTGGACGAAAATTACCCAGAAAAATGGATTGGACCCCGCCCAATCCATCTTTCTGGGTAATTTGCCTCCAACCATTGCATTGTTGAGGCTCCACAATTCTCGCCTCCCCGTAGCCCCGACTTAAATCCTTTGGATTTTTATTTATGGGGTGAATTAAAACAAAATGTCTATTCTCGCCAAGTGTTAAACATTGCCGATTTACGCGAAAGAGTGAATAATAATATTCTGCGTATTAAATTATCTGTTGATGTGTTGGAAAAATTACGATTTAACATATTAAAACGAATTCGGGCCTGTATTCGAGCTAATGGTGGACATTTTGAACAATTTCTAAAATGAAGATTTAGCTATTTGGCTTGTTATTTTTCTTATTATTACTAGTTCAGTTCTTGTTATTTATGTTAAATTACTTTTCGTTTGTTTTTGTCCTTATTATTGATAGTTTAATTCTTGTTCTCTATGTTAATAAAAAAGTTCACTGTTACGCTAGATGTTTTAATTCGTCCAGTCACCTGTTTGTTTCCATGGCAATTGTGATAATTTGTAGTTTCGCAGTATTGTAAATCAGATCATTGAAACAGTTTTTCGCATTTTTCTCGAAATGGGTGCATGATATGAAAAATAGACAAGGGGAAATTTTTGGTGTAAAAATTAATTCTGCATCAGAATGAAAAAATAAAACCATAAAAGATAATTGTATACAAAAAATAGAAGCGAAAAACTGAGATGTAGTGACTCTATGTAGCGCCCCCTTGCGGCAGGTCTAAAAATATTTTAAGGGTTCTATTGGAAAGGTTATTTTGAGACTCCAAATTTCATTGAAATCGATCAAGTACTTACTTATCGAGACATATCTCAAAAAAACTGTTTTCCCAACGTCCCATTTATGGGCCCGTACGGGCGGGGCCGTATAATCGAAATGTTGTTTTCCATAAGCCACTCGATTACATCATGGCTAACTCGTATGCACTTGAGGGTATTTTCCAAACTATTTTACCATGTATATTTTTAAATATAAAAGATACGAAAACACTTTTTTAATAGAAAATGTTCAGAAAAAATAGCACTTTCCAGGTAGCACAAAAAAGTGTATGTTCCTGGAAAAAAACTTCTGATGACGTCAGTTTCGCCATTTTCCACATTTGGAAAAAAAAAAATTCTAGCGTAAAATGTACCTTAGTGCACCCCAAATTAACCACGTGAACGGTTTTGTGATAACTTTTTTCATTCTCTAGATATAGTCCCGAGACATCACCTTTGGGACACCCTGTACTCACTGTACCAAGCAATTTGCCATACGGTTCTTGGTAAATAAAAAATTGGCAATTCTTTGAAAATTGTTCTGTTGCCAATAACTGTTAAAAAATAATAATTTAGTGGATTTTGTTTCATTTGTTCAATAAGGTTAAGGTCTGGGCTACTGGCCGGCCAATTAATCAAGTTAATCCCAGTTTCAGCCAGACACTCCCTTACTACTCATGCAGTATGAGGATGTGCGTTGTCATGCATCAGAATAAAGTCGCCACCAATAGCGGGAGCGAACGGTATGGTTGCCATGAAGAAATTTAAATTGATCTGTTGCATGCCAACCGTGAATGCTAACCTCAGGTGTTTATTTAACAATTTGTCAAAGTCAAACAGATTTGTCTAAGTAATATGAACAATAATAGAACCATGACGCCTGAAGAATGTGCTTATGCTAGAGGATTGTTTGAACAGGGTCGGTCCCAATCGGATATAGGCCGACTTATGGGCAGAACGCAAGGGGCGATATCGAAAATTTTAAATAGGTATCGAGTAACTGGCTCAAAGCAGAGAAGACCAGGACAAGGCTGGAAAAGGACGACAACTCCCAACCAAGATCGTTTCCTAACGCTGCAATGCACAAGGCAGCGATTTATTACGAGTACCCAATTGCAATCACAATTTTCGAATGTGTAAGATAGACGACTGAGCAACCAGTTAATGAGGAACCGTTTACGGAAAAGCTCAGACCTTATGAGGCAGCAATTGGTCCCAAGTTAGAGGCAAACCATCGTCGTGCGCGATTGGAATTTGCCAGAGATCATTTGCCGTGGGGTGTAGGTGAGTGGTCAAATGTTTTATTTAGTGACGAGTCACGTTTTTGCCTCTGTAGTAATGATAGAAGGGTAAAGGTCTACCAAAGACCTTGGGAACGGTATGCCCAATGTAATTTTAAAGAGAACTTTAGTTACGGTGGAGGATCTGTAATGGTTTGGGGTGGTATATCTCTAGAGGCAAAAACGGATTTGGTATTCATAGAACGTTTGACGGCTGACCGGTACATCACGGAAATCCTGGAGCCCCATGTCATACCGTTCGCTCCCGCTATTGGTGACGACTTTATTCTGATGCATGACAACGCACGTCCTCATACTGCGCGAGTAGTAAGGGAGTATCTGGCTGAAACTGGGATTAACCTGATGAATTGGCCGGCCAGAAGCCCAGACCTTAACCCTATTGAACATTTGTGGGACTATATGGGAAAGGAAGTTCGCTCGGCAGTTAATATGCCACAAAGTTTAGCTGAGTTAAGATTAATTTTGTTGGAAGCCTGGCAAAATGTCGATCAAGTGTTAATTCGAGATTTAATTTTAAGTATGCCCAATCGATACCAAACTGTCGTAAATGCCAGGGGAGGTAATACCAGTTATTAGTTTGCATTATTGTTTAGTTTTTGTTTTTCGCGTTTCCCTGTATAACAGAACTCGTAGTTAAATCGAACATACGGTATTTAACTGCAGAAGAAATGACCTCCGCAATACAAAAGTTATTGAAATTGCTTCAATATTAACAAAAATATGAATGTATAAACTTGACTCATTTTTTTACCTATTCCATAATTTATGTGAGAAGTGTATATTGTAACTTTTGATAATGTATAATTTTTTTCACCCTTAATAAAACAATTTTTAAGCATATATCTCATTTGTTTTATCACTTTAATACAAATACATAAGAGGTTTCACTAACATTTGATTTAAATCTATCATTAAATACGTTACATCTATGCTTGTTTTCTAAAATAGAACTGATGATATTTGAAATTTTTTCTACTCTTCTATTAAACCGCATTCGGTCAATGGCTAAAAACACCCAATATCGGTTCCTTGATGATTGATATGCGAAATTCCATTTCAGAATAAAATATGTTTCATTATTTTCTGTATTAAATGTTACTTTCTTCATTATTAAACTCTTCCACAGCACTCAACTTCGAATAATTCAGAGTAAATGTAAATTAATTCCATGAGCATACAAACATTTTCATTATTACAGTTTTCGAGCGGCTGAAGCAGATTCATTACATTTTCAAACACATCTCCCTTTTGTCCCTGTAGTCCGTTTTGCACAATTTTAAAGTAACTTGAAAACTGTTGCTTTCTCAGCATATCAATTCTATACTTGATAAGTGGTAAAGCTTCCCACAACTTGCAGATGGATTAATTCCCCATGTAAATGTATGAGTTATTTTTTACGATTTTTATTACTCTCGAATAGGATATTTTTTCAAACTGTATCTTAAAATTTTCAGCATCTATCTGCTCTGCTTTACCGTTGGTATATAGATAATTAGTTATAATACCTTGGTATGTAAGAAATTCATTCCACTCACTTTCGGCAGAAGTTATTGTGTCAATTTTATTGCCTGTTAGTTTTATACATGGTGCGTACCAGAAGTCATATGATAATCCAGTCGACATAAATTTACTTTTTGATTTATTCAGTTGATGTTTTCGTTCATCAATTACAACTAGATTATTCTTGTTTTGAGGTGCATGAGGTAAATGTTCAGATAAATCACTTTTTAGTTTAGGTACACTGAAGCTACTGCCACACTCAGTCATCTTGAATACTTGTATTTATTTATTTAACCTTTCAACACGAAAACTTACTTGGGCTGTGAATTCCCACCTATTTATATAATTTACCGTTTACCCCCACCCATTTATGATGAAAGTGGGGTTACAGTAGGGGGATGTCAAAGTGGTGGGGAGGGGCTGGAGTGGGGGGGGGGGTGCTCACGTGAGGTCAAGGTTATGGGAGGTCAAGGTTATGGGAGGTCAAGGTCGTGAGAGGTCAAGGTTAATGGAAGTGCTAAAAGTGGAGGGGGAAGGGACGTGTCTGGAGTGGGGGTATGGGCCGGGGCTAGAAGTGGAGGGGAAGGGGCGTGTCTGGGGTGGGGTGCAAAGTGGTGGGGGATGTCCGAGAACTGTCATTGTTAACCTACTGAACATATTGCAAATCTGTAATAATATGTATTCCAATACACAATTTGAAAATTAAAATGTTTATCTTTAAAATTTATTTCAACCATATTTTGTATTTTTCCAAATAAAACTTTTTATACTAACCTTAGAGTCAACATGAGTCTTTCTTCAGATCTAATCGGCTGGAAGTGACAATATTTGTAAGTGTTATCTAGTCTGCTCCTAATTTGCTTACGATATATTCAAACGTACTAATTTTCATTCTCATATATTCAAAAAAACGATTCGAATCATTTCTTAGACTCTATAGAAGATGAAATTCTCCATAGCGAAAACGTTTTCGGTTGAAAGGATACACTGATCTTTTTTGTAATTTGTACAAACTTTTCCATGCGCCAATAGTTTGTTTTATGCCAGTAAAATCAAAAATTGCGTGTATAAACTTGAGCTGTCACCAGCCACACCAGTGTTTAATTAAAAAATTGTTTGTTTACAACGACTTTTCTTGTGAAAAATTAATAAAAAGTGGAGGTCAGAAGTAACCATTAAGTTTCTAGAACAGTACGAGGCAAATCCTTGCCTCTGGGATGTGTCTTCTAATGATTATAAAAATAGGGAATTGCGAGAAATTGCTTATGGAAACATCATTTCGAAGGCTATGAACATGGAAGGGTTTGATTCTAAATCAGCAAAAGCAAAAATTCGGTCAATAAGGAATGCCTATGCTTTGGATATCGACAATATGTAAATTATTTCTAAGAGATTCAAATCTACAAGGTATTTGAACATCATTTAAAAATTGTATCCTAGTAGCTGGGGTTCAATAGATTCTCAATACTTTGAAAAATACATCATCGCAGTCTGATCTTTGTAAGAATTTTCGTCAATATTGTTAGATGTAGTGAATGTAGTGTTTGGCGGTAAAAAATGGGTTCTCTTCCAAGTAACATTTCTCTTTTCATATTTTTCCCCGCTTTGGATTTTTTTGGCAACATTCGTGTCGCTATCCTCGTTTTGGTAATCTTCTGGCAAAATTTCAGTTTCATCTTCCACATCAGAGTCAACAGAAAGTGCTGATATAGCAGCTTGTGAATCATTAAGGGTAACTCTCTTTGCTAAAGTTTTCAAATTTCCATAAAACCTTCTTGCAGGTATACCCATCATAATCGGCAAAACTAAATATCTGTATCATCTTAATTTCACACGAATACCTGGTGGTGACAAATGCGTACATAAATTTCAAGAAGCCTTGTAGAGGGTTCTATGTACAAAATGTCGAAAACAGATTTCGCTGAAATAATTATTAAAACTTACAGTTTATAAAACACCCGAGATAAAGCTGATATCAAGTTTTATTTAGTAATAATTATTTGTACTTACCACATGCATTGTTGAGGTTATTATTATCCATGATTACACAACTCTCGAATAACTGTCACTCGTAAAGCTAACAATAATTACAACTGTTGGCAAAACTAGACATGAAACATTAGAAGATGGTCCATAGTAGGGTCATCTAGTTAATAAGAGCGAACAATTTACTTCATCGGTAAGTCAGTGACCTGGAAATGTGCAGGTGGCAAATGCCACGGGCAGGGTCAAAAGGGTTAAGGGAGGCGTAAGTTATTAAGCTTGGAAGGGAGATGTGTCTTGGAGATTTCACAAAATTGAATAAATTGCAGAAACGCGAAAACTCAAACGCTATTTCCAAACGAAAAATCGCCGCCTGACCGCCGTTCTGGCATGAAATCCGAGGTAGAGGGTCCGACTTAAAACTACATCGTGAATAGCGGGATCCCGTTGCGATTTTCGGGGCAGGAAGAGCGAGCGAAAACTGCAACAAATATTGAGTTTTCAAAAATATATATTCCACTTTACGCCTATACATAGAACAGCAATTGTCTTTGACAGAGTGTTCTACAGGTACATTAGCTTTAAATTTTTCGTTATACTCTAGACAATTAGTGCACTTCTTAATATTAGAATTACAATCTTTAATTTCATGCGAACCACAACAAAGAGGACAAGTATAAGAATCAGATTTACATTCATTTTTAGTATGGTTATATTTTTAGTATATATACAATTCAACTCTTAGTCTTGCCGAGGCTGATACCTCCCAAAGGAAGAGTAAAATCAGGCAAAGGTCACTGGAAATTTTTTAACTTAGAATCCGTAGATGCAGTAATTATACACTGTCAGGTAAATTATACAAATATTTTTTTTCTTTCTTCTTCTTTAATTAATTCTAATTCAAATGTGAACATGTGAACACCATTGCTAAATTAATTTCTTTGAAAATATTAAAAAACATGTTACGATTTTTTTAACTAACCTAAGTTAAAGTTTTATAAGTAATTATTACGCAATAACTCATATTTTTTTTAAATCTAGAATCCGGGTGACATTGAATTAAAAATTCAAAATCAAATCGAGAAGGCTTTGAGAAGAAAAGTGTGCACAAGTGCAGCCGTATCTATTATGCCAAGGAGAAGTAACCAATATTAGAAATGTATACATTATAATCGACAAAATACAGTATAAGTGTGACAGTGTTCTTAAAGGACTTGACCTTTTGTTTAAATTATTTTTCGTCCTAAAAATTAAATATCCATGTTAGATTTGAGTTCACATGAATAACTTTTTAAAAACTTTTATTTTATTAATTTGAGAAACGATATTTTAGTTACATGTGTATTTTATGAAGTGAGTATAATAACTGAATTTAGATAGGGTTTTACATGTACTTATAAGTTCTGAAATGATTACTAAACATAATTTTAAACAAAGGAAAACAGCAGTCAGCAATGTTTGCTGTACGTTGCTAAAAGTGTATTGTGACATCTCTTGTCACAGGAAAGAAGAAGTCATTACCTGTAATATGATACTCTGAGAAAGGTCATTATGTGTGTTCTCAGGTATTCTAAGTTTAAAGTAGTATATGTTAATATTTTATATAACATCCATGTCAAGCTGAATATATTTGGATACTGATCCAAAAAGCGATTTTTGAAATAAATGAAGAAAATGATAAAGTAATTCCTTATATTGAAGATGTTTGAACCTTTTTAAATAAAAACGATCTATAGATGTTATTTAGATGTTGAATGCAAAATAAGTTTTTTAGACCAACGTATTTTTTGTTTTAAACTAAAATGCGGTGTTCCTATTGCGGCAAAGTCATTAACAACGTAAATAAATTTGTTTTGCACATTGAGTATGCTCATCATATCAACCACAATTACGAATGCCCATTTAGTGGGTGCAGTAGATCATTTCACCGAAGGGATAATTTTAAAAAACACCTTTGCTTGAATCACAAACTTCAAATAGAGACCAATGAACTTTTAATTGATAACGATGCAAGTACATCGAATATCCAGGTTGAGAATAATTTAATTTACCGCCAAGGAAATGATACAGAAGTATTAAATCCAAAAATCAACATCCAATCTAATTCAGTGAACGAAAATTTTAATATAGACGAAAAGATTTCCGAATTTCAAACAGTTCTAAATCATTCAGTCTTAGAATTAATTTCCAAATTGTATGTAGATAGTTCAGTATCGCGTATTTTCATTCAAAAGGTAATAGAATGCATTAAATCATTTGTTCACTCTGGCTTTATTACACTTGTAAAAAACATATTTATTTATATAGCTAATAATCCTATAAATTCTAATAAAACAGAAATTGTTGAAGATATTTGTGCCAGCATAATAAAATCATTAAATTTTGTTGACACTGACACACAAAAGAGTTAAATTTTTTAAAGATTCAGAATATTATGTGCTGCCTATACCTCGTATTGTGGGGTTTTCTCAACGTGTTTCTAAAAAGAACAATGAAACTACACTTGTTTTAAAAGAAAAAACTGCTATTTACATTCCCATCTTTAAAACTCTGAAAATATTTTTAGAACTACCAGGAGTGTTAAATAAAATAGTGAACTATCATAACCTTACATACATAAAAAACTCTTTTTTAAATGATAACACTGATAAAGTCGTTTTAAAAAATGTCTTGGATGGACATATTTGGAAAGATACCTTATTAAGAAACAAAGAAAAGTTATTTCTTCCCCTAACTATTTATTTCGATGATTTCGAAGTATGTAATCCACTAGGATCTCATGCTGGTGTACATATAGCCCAGGAAAATTAAGTTTCAACCCTTAACAAATTCCTTGCAAGCTAATTTTTGGCGAAAAGTGTTCATTTGATGTCTCTTATTAATAAACGAAAAGTCTCTAGAGATCTGACTGGAGCTTCATTTTGATCTAGTCAAAAAGGTCGATAGTGACCGAATTCATACCGTAACGCGTAATAAATATTTTGAGAAGCGATTAAAATCCACTTTAACACTTGAAGAATTAATATTTAAAAGAAAATATTTAAAGAGGTGTGTTAAATATATATTATAATCTTTAAAAATAATGTACAGGGTGATTGGATATAAATGCCACCCCCCCTTAACTCCCTTATTTTTGAATTTAGAAAAAAAAGTTTCAAATAAAAATTGTACGAGCTAATCTGAAGTTTTTAAGGGTGCTACACAAATTTATATAGGGTGTTCGAAGAAAGCGTGACCCACCAATGTTATGTTTTTTTATTGGAACACCCTGTATATTATTGGATTTTCGAAATCTACGACTTATTGCGCTTCCGGCGATATAAATATGTTGTATAATGAATCCAATCCTTTCCACGATATATTGTTATAAATGAGCCATAAGTAAAATTAAGTTAGCCATGAAAAAATAACAACGATTGTGCATAATTTCTTGTCAGTGCAATGTGTGCCATATTAAGTTGAAAATGGGCTTGTCTGACGAAAAGGAACGAAAAATTTATGAAATTTATGTAAAGAGCTGATACAACATGCACGAAACTCAGCGTGAGTATGCCAACTTATGGCTCATTTATAGCAATATATCTTGGAAAGGATTGGACCGTCTCATTAAATCTGTCAAATAACTGCGTCAATGAAAATTGACAGTTATCCTCATATTCCAACGCCTGGCAAAATTTCAAGAAGGCTTCATGTTTTAAAGCATCGGGAGGCCTTCCGGCGGAATCATGTACTACGACTTCTTTTAAACTCGTCAAGCAACGATTGTGATAGCGGGCTTCGGCAGCAACCAAATCAAACTCACCTTCGACTCTTGATAGAACTAATCTGCCCTTTTCGTCATTGCGAATTCTAGCAGCGATAACCAAACTGTCTTTAATTTCGATTGTATGAATAACGCGAATATCCTCACGCCTATTTTTTGGTTTCTTCTTTACTTTAATCACATCGGCTGTTCCGGCACATATAACACATTTTTTCTTAAAATCAAAGTTAGGAACCTGGGAACGTAGCAATGGTTTTTCTACTGCGGCACGAGACAGATCGATTTTTTCAGCTTCCCTAACTTTTTGTATTTTCTTCAAATTGGAAGGTAATGTGTATCCCTTTCGACAATCGGTATGGAGGATCAGGGGATTCTAAAGATGCTGCTAATCCATCTTCTCTGATTTTACTTGCAACAAGAATGGTATCAAGGCCCCGTTTTATTGTGGTCGTGTTTTTAATTGCAAGTGGTTGGTTGCATAGCAAACAGTTCTCCATTGTTTTATTGGGTCTAACCTACAAATGGAAAACCTAGAAAATTAAAAACGCCCTACTTCCAAATATTTATACACCAAAACCACTTCGCAGCCCTTCTTACTACTCACGTTCTCGTTTTATTTATTAACATTAAACTTACCAGAATTATAGAATGAAATTAGGTCCTTAATCTTTTAGTGCTGCTGCATAACCAATAAAATTCTCAATAACAGTCAATAAAATCACATAGATAACACACAAATAATGCACTTCGACTACCACAGTTGGAAAATGTGAAACAACCTGTTAGAACGCGATTGCTAATTCTCAATAAAAGTCAATAACATCAATTAGATAATAGATAACACACAAATAATACACTTCGACTACCACAGTTGGAAAATGTTAGAACGCGATTGTTAGTATGGGTACACGCGTGGGCGCTGCGGCGCAACACCTGGGCACTTCCTATCGAATACATCAAATTCTAAAAAAAACAGTAGCGAATTAAAGCGTGTCAACCAGTAGGGAAGTTAAAATATTAACACACTGATTTACAAATAAAAGTTGGTGTTAAAACAGAATTTCATATAACTAATCTATTTACTTAGATCCCTTTTAGAAAAATTGATGTGACGCATTGAAGCTCCAGTCGAAAAATTAGAGAATTTTGGTATGTTATACGGGAACACCTAGTTGACATACCACAGCAAATATTAATATTCCTGGGCTAATAAACTTGGTGCAGTATATTTTACAATAGCATCCCTGCCACCTGAGTATGCCAGTCGACTGGAAAATATTTTTGCTGCTTTGATATTTCATAGTATAGAAAGAAATGAATTTGGAAATCGTGCAATTTTTAACGAACTGTTAGATTCATCAAAAAGTTTAGAAACTGAAGGTATACTTATTAAAATAGATAACAAATTGATGAGAGTATACTTTAATGTAATAATTATAATAATAGGTGATAACTTAGGTGTACACACTATTTTTGGTTATGGCCAAAGCTTTTCTTCGGGTTATTGTTGTAGGTTTTGCATCAGTTCGAAATCAACACAAGAACAAAGTAGATATACAAAGACAGTTCCCGACCGGAAGGGAGCTGTCAAACTGCTGATGGCACATGTCCATCAAGAGCGACCATCCAGAGGTACAAGAAATACAAGAAGTGATGTCTGGGGGATGTACATACAAGAAGTGTCTGGGGGATGAAGTCTGGGGGCTGGGGTCCAGAGGCTGCTGAAGGTGAAAAAAATCATGTAGGTATGAGAAAAAAACATGGCGGCGCAATAGGTATAAGAAAAAAATCATGCGCAATAGGTATGACAAAAAAACATGGCGGCGCAGTAGGTATGAGAAAAAAACATGGCGGCGCAATAGGTATGAGAAAAAAACATGGCGGCCCTGATCGGTAACGTGATGTGGGGTATCAAATGATTCGTCTCGACGTCTAGAATACTAATTTAACAAAATTTTTATTCCAAGTGCGAAAAAATGGGCTTTGGGGCTTGATATTTGAATTTAAAGTATATAGATATGTTCCTCAACTCGAAATACGTCATAAAACAACAACTTCCGGTCTCTACTTCCGGTCTTCCGAAATACCTGATGTGGGGTATCAAATGATTCGTCTCGGCGTCTAGAATACTAATTTAACTAAATTTTCGGCATTAGAGTAGGTTTGGTGTTTGGGGCTTGATATTTGAATTTAAAGTAAATAGATATGTTCCATGGCGGTCATATGGCGGTCACTGAAAAGAAAAAACATGTTGCATGGTGTGACGTCATACTAGCTAATAGCTCAAAGCTGTTTTGATGAGGGTGGCAGCCCTGTATCTAATGCCCAATAAATGTGCTATATAACTTGAGAATGTTTTTAACCGCTAATTTCAATAAAATTCACCTTGAAGCGATTAACGGAAATGATTACGTCGCAAATTCTCTTATATAATTGAATTTTTTGCAGTTTAAAAAACGACTAAGAAAAGGAAGTAACAGCCTGTGATAAGAACTGGCATTACATTCGTTATTGCGAAATACCAAAAGACCGTTACAATTTTGCGGTTGATAACAAAAAGGCCGTTAGAATAAAACGACTAAGAAACGGAAGTAACATCCTGTGATAAGAACTGGCAGTTATTGCGAAATAAACCGTTACAATTTGCGGTCGATAACAAAAAAGCCGTTGGGATGAACACATGTAAATTTAATACGTATGGTGTGGTGGGGATATAGTATAAAACCGCTAGCGCTGTGATAAAGTCATTTACTTTCAAGTTTTTCCTCGAGTAATAAGCTATAATTTTGTGCGTGCGTGTGTGCCCATTACAGAACATAAAGTAAGTTAATATTGTTTTATTGCAATATATTTAGTAGTTTATACAAGCATAATATTAAAATTATTTCACTAACTATTTATCAATTTCGTTTGCCTACTCTGTTTCTTATTTTACTTTGTTGGAGACGTGTTATTTTTATACAAGCATAATAATATTAAAATTATTTCACAAACCATTTACCAATTTCGTTTGCCTACTCTGTTTGTTGGAGACGTGTTATTTTTATACAAGCATAATAATATTGAATTAAAATTATTTCACAAACCATTTACCAATTTCGTTTGCCTACTCTGTTGGAGACGTACTATTTATTTAACTTTTATCCTAGTCCAATAATATCTAAATAAATTCGTTTTAGATGGACATTGAAAAAATAATAGTATATCACTTTTAGGGCCGGTCTTTTCACCTCCAATTAACTTTATCCAGTAGTTATTTACCTAGGATACAATTGTTACAACAATTAAAATCAACAACTTTAATTACCAGATAAAGTTAACGGGAAGATGAAAAGACCGGGCCTTAGAAGTCAAACCCAACGTAAAGTTAGCGGATCTTCCAAAGGACATACCGATTCCAATTATAACAGCAAAGGTAGTACATACAAAGTATGGTGAAACTATATTACTGGAGCTTGGCGATTGTACAACATTCCTACCGAAAAGAGTGACTCCCTATATGAGGGATAACTTGGATTACTTCTCTGCGGGGCGATATAGTTTGGTATTCAAAGGATTCAAAAACGTTAACAAACCCTCATTAGGCACTTTATTTGAGTTTATTGAAACTAGTGAAAACACATTTAAGTAAATTTTTATGCATTTTGAAGGCTTTTTTACTAAATGATATTTTATTCATTTTAGTCAATTCACTACAATCAGCATCTTCATAGGCTGGGCTCGAGTGATTACTATTTGAAAAAATATTTTAAATTTATCGCAATCCAGCGTGAACATTATTTAATATATTCATTGGCTCTGTAGAATACTGATTTGTTAAATTAATTATTTATAAACGTGTGACCCAAGGTAACTTAGAGTTTGAAAGAAGTACGTTGTGTTATTAGATTTCATAATGAATATATGTGAGTTAAGTGATGAAATTGTAAAAAAATTTGGCGACGTCACTAAAATTTTAAGTGAAAGTAAAAATATTCCAGAAAAAGAAAAATGGCTAAAGTTAACACAGCAACGTTTAAGTTTGCTCTACCGAGCGTTAAAACATGCGGAATCTATCGGCGTGTGTAGAAAAATCCATACAAATATTGGACATTTAAAAAAAATTGAAGTTTTGTTAAAGAATTTAGGGCATGTAGGTGGTGGTTTAGAGGTTAGAAAAAACAGAAGTTCTCGCGTTAAGTGGATGGATGTTAAATCAACGTTTGAAAGTCGCATACGTTCAGGTTTAATTATTAATTTGAAACATATAGATATGAGACAGTTCTTTGATGATTCTTTCTTTCTATTCAAATCACGAATAAATAATATTCTAAAATCACAGCCTACAACAAAGGTCAACGCATGCTTTTGTGGTGAATTTGTTAAACCGGGGACAGATGTTTTGGAATATAAATATTTTAACACCGCAAATTTTCATATCGATCTCGGTACCAATCTTCAAGTTTGCTTTGCAGACAATGTAGTAGATAAAGTATTGAATAAAATAGCGGAATTTCAAGAACGTGACAGTGGGTGGGCCTTACACAAAATAGTTAGTGTAGAAATTAATATAAATAAGCTAGAAATTGGTAATTCAGTAGCGTCGTTTATTAGACTTCCAGAACAAATAGCAAACAAGCATGCCTGTATTAATGTCAAAAACTATGACGACAACAACGCTTGTTTCGCTTGCAGCGTAGTTAGTGCTCTATATCCGGTAGACAAACATTCCGATAGAACTTCATCATACACAGTTTACTCGCAAACTTTAAATTTGAAAGACATTGAATTTCCAATGACTTTATCTCAAATATCTAAATTTGAAAAAAATAATAACATATCTGTCAACGTATATCAACTACAGCTATTTGGTAAAAAACTCAATAGTGTGCCAGCTCGTCTAACAAAAAATAAGATGGAAACACATGTAAATTTATTAATGATTCAAAATAACTATACTAATGAACGGGTGCAAAATGCTGAAGATGCTGAGGAAATAACATTTCATTTCTGCTGGATTAAGAACCTGTCCAGACTTGTATCTAAACAAATGAGTAAACATGATGGAAAACTGTACATTTGTGATATATGTTTAATGAATTTAAAAATATTGCCAATGTAATCGAATCAAAATTAAAAACTGTTATACCGATGGATATTTCAGAAATACAGGAAAGAGAATTTTGCATGTCAACCCACTGTCATATTTGTGAAAAACCATTTAATTGTTATGATAAAAAAGTGCGAGATCATTGTCACTTTACAGGCAGATACCGAGGACCTGCACATGATATCTGCAACCTAAACTATAGAAAATCCTTTACGATACCGGCGTTTTTCTTAACCTAACTTCCTATGACTCACATTTCCTTATTAATTACTTAGCTAAAACGGCCGGTGATATATCCATACTACCAATAAATAAAAAAAAATATACATCTTTTACAAAAACCGTTAATGACACCTCAGTAAAGTTTCGTTTCATTGATTCATTTAGATTCATGGCATCCTTATTAGACAAATTATCTTCATATCTAACTAAGGGCGACCTAACAAATTTGAGAAAAAAGTTTATAAATGTCGGTGATGAAAAGTTTCATTTACTTATACGAAAAGGGGTCTTTCCATATGACTATATAGATTCTGCAGATAAGTTATTGGAAACTGAGCTACCACCTAAAGAAAAGTTTTATAATAAATTAAATGACTCTAATATAAGCGATGCTGATTATGCACATGCTATAAATGTCTGGACAAAATTCAATTGCCATAATTTAGGTGATTATTCAGATTTATATTTAAAAACTGACGTAATGCTTTTAACCGATATTTTCGAGAACTTTCGTCAAAAATGTCTCAATATCTACCAATTAGATCCGGCGTACTACTATACACTACCCGGATATACCTGGGACTGTATGCTCAAGTATACAAAAGTAGAGCTGGAATTATTACAAGACGTGGATATGCTTCTGTTTATTGAACGGGGAATACGGGGTGGAGTCAGTCAGTGCTGTAATAGATTTGCGACGGCCAATAATAAATTCATGTCGGGGTATGACCCATCAAAAGAATCATCCTATCTAATGTATTACGATGTTAATAACCTCTATGGTTGGGCCATGAGTCAATATCTACCATCAGGGGGGTTTGAATGGGTCCCGTTATTATATACAGACCTATTTCAAATACAGCCTGTTCCTGATACAGACCAGTTAAAAGCTGTTTTTTAGCTGTTTTGAGCTGTTAAACAACCCTGTTTCGCAAACAGACCCCTGTTCCCTGAACAGCTGTTCCCGGACCAGACCTGTTTCTGAAAGCTGTTTATCATGAAGAAAAAACTAGAGGAGTATAAACCGATTAAGTTGAAGCCATTTGAATTAAATAGGGATAAATTGCTTAAAAAGAAAATTATCGATGTATCGAAGGCGATCAAAAAGAAATATTTAGTATTATATTTAGGTGTTTAATGAAACGCCGATCATGGGTAACTAACTATTTATTTTAATATTCTACAACTTCAGCATAAAGATAAGACATAAAAACATAGACAAAACCAAATGTTTCTTATATTGTGGATTGCGTCATGGGCGGCATAACCTCGGTGAAGTCCTTTGTCTAACATTCGGCCATCCTGACCTGATGGTGCCCTCGCCAACTGTGTATCACTCCTTTAATTCGTCCCTGTAAACAAAATTTTGCAGTACCTAACCTTTTGTACGATATTTTGTTTATGAATACGCTAGTGTGCTTACTTTGCTTAATTTCTTCTTTAATTTAGTACATATGATTATTGTTACGTTATTTTTCCTTTCATTTTTATTTTTATTTTTTTATTTTTATGTATATGTATGTGACCATTGTTACCACATATGGTTCGTTTTTTTTTTTTCATGTGCTCATGGTTACCACATGTTTTTTTTTTCTTTTTGCATACGTGACCAATGTTACCACATATATTTTTTTTTGCGTATGTGACCACTGTTACCACATATTTTTTTTTTCTGCATAAGTGACCACTGTTACCACATATATATTTTTCTTTTTTTCATATGTGACCACTGTTACCACATTATTTTTTTTTTGCATATGTGACCACTGTTACCACATATTTTTTTTTTGCAATGTGACCACTGGTTACCACATATTTTTTTTCTACCACGTTTATACATTATAACAAAATATGAGGTGTACATACATAGAATATTTATAATGATATTTGTAATATTAACAATGCGTAATATATTTGAAGCATATAGACATGTAGGTATAACATGTCTATATACACATTTTTTTTTATATAACAGGATGATAATTTGAAATATGAGTTTTCTTAAAGGAGATTCAAGTTATCCCTCTAACAAAACGATAATTTCATCGGTGCTATCTACTGAACTATTACTGCACTGGTGCACTGAACTTCAATAGCAACGATTTCGTAACGATCATTACCAAACACCCTTTGTACCTTATATGGACCACCGAATTTATAATAGCCTACTTTCTCACTCATTTCTTTCTCACTTTTATCAGAGCCTGACCATAATACCAGTTCACCAATTTTGTATCTCTTAGATGTTTTACGCTTTGCATCAAACCTTTCTTTCATTTTCCTTTCTTGCCTGTTCCTGTTTACTTTTGCCCTTCCGAATATCTTCCGGTACTCAAATTTTCCTTCCCCTATTCTGTATGACGATTTTTGTTATATTCAACAATAATAAGTGTGGCGTAAAACCTGTACAGTTATTTAACGTATTGTTCATATCCCAGATAACATTTGGAACAGATTTTTGCCATTCGTTTTCGTTGTTTATAGAGTTAAGCACGTTTAAAATCGTCCTATTATACCGTTCCACCTGCCTGTTTGATCTAGGGGGTGCCACTGAATTTAAGATGTACTTAACATGATAATTTTTACAAAAGATTTAAATTGTTTACTAGTAATTCGCCGACTCGGTGGCGCAGTGAGCTAAGGCGTGAGTGACAGACATGGCTCTGGCTACACTACCTATCGAGTCCCGGTTCGAGACCGGGCACGGGCAAATGGCAATGTCGGTGGGTATGAATGTTTGTCTGCGTTTTTTCAAATGTGTAGCCCCCTTCCGGACAGCCTTTGGCTTTGGATTTGGGGGTTGTCTAATTTCTGTGGTGTGTTTTATGTTTTTTAATTGCTGTTCCCTATCTGAGATTATTCTCTTAAACATACTAAACAGATCAGTCAAATGGTCAACTGTCTCTTGGGCTCCTATCATCATGCTCTTGCAAAGACAAATTTCGAAAATAAGTCGACAACAACAACTAGGATATAAGAAGTTCCTTTATGACTTTTGCAGTAGGGGCTCAAGTGATCAATATGCCACGTATGTAAGGACTCTACAGGCTTATCAATCGGAAATAGATACCTATTTCTTTTCCTACAGCTACCATGCTTCTAATATAGGCAATCTAAAGGAGATTTTACATATTGCATTTTTTTTCATTTTTTTTGTGTCTGTTGTTTTCGTCTTAAGTATACATTATTTTATATACAAATATTTATATTATTACACACTTTTACATATGTTTTTTTTTATACTAAATTTAGGATAGTATTTTTTTGACTTGCTACAAATGTACAAAACTGTATATAATGTAGTTAAATAAACATTATCTATCTATCTAT
The DNA here is from genome assembly GCA_963680705.1 of Rhagium mordax. Classification (NCBI taxonomy): domain Eukaryota; kingdom Metazoa; phylum Arthropoda; class Insecta; order Coleoptera; family Cerambycidae; genus Rhagium; species Rhagium mordax. The sequence goes on from OY796656.1 coordinate 46,252,353, forward strand.
CTATATATATTTTTTTTTTATAAACTTATTCATGTCTTTTCTTTAATAAGTGTAATACAACGTTCGAAACCCATATGCCCGATGTCATTGTGCTATTTTCTAAGTAGATTAACGGCAGATTTTGGTAAACTAACACATGTTTACGATTCAAAACCTTCCTTCCCCTAAGCTTGTCTTTTATTAATCCAAGTTCTTCATCTTGCATTTGTAAAGTTAATATCCCAAGACCAAGGTACATTTTTACGCAATAACACAGCAACTGAAGAACGATCTTCACATCATCCTTTATGAATCTACGGAAATATGAAATATGAACTCAAATATGAACTCAAACCTAAATATTGTCGTGGCTCATGTAAGTTGCATGCCTCCCTTTTCATAAATTTCAAACCCCAGAAAACTTATTATATTGTCCAAAAGGAACATTTATCAATATTAAGTTTCAAATTGGCATGAGCTAACAATTTAAGCACCTGCTGCAGAACTAGTAAGTCCTCCTCCACGGTATCTGAAGGTATCAGAATGTCATCCAGATAGGCGATAACCCAGTCAAATATTATATTACCAATCTTATGTTTATCATTCGTTGAAAGGTTGCAGGAGCATTAGCCAATTCGAAGAGAATTCTTAAAAATTCATACTGACCGTCTGGAGCTGTTTTATGAACAGACTCTCGCGCAACTCGCCCTGATAATAACCCTGAACCATATCGAGATTAGTAGAATTTTTTTTTTCCTTGCAATCTATTCACAAGTTCCTCGATATTGTTTAAAGAATATTTATTTTTAATGGTTGTAGAATTCAGTTTTCTATATAGTCCACACAAAGGCGAAAATCCTCGCTTTATTTTTACCATAAATTGAGAAATCTGAAGAAGATTCTCTAATAATACCACCGTTAAGCAAGTCATCAATTTTTATCCTTAACAATTTTCCTCTCAAACTTAGACAGTCTATAGGGCTGGTGAGTGATGGGTTTTTGTGAAGAAATATTAATATCTAACTCAACTGACTTATTATCTACTAACTCTAACGTATCACATGCAAAGCAATTGTTAAATTTGTGTAATAAATCAGATAGTTTAATATGGTCAGCATTATCTAAATTTCCATTCTTAATCTGCTCGACTTCTAAGGAGAGTATAGTAGGATCGCTGACTTACTCTTATTCTTATTTCACTCGGAATCAATAACTTATATCCCTTTGTTAATACAAAATCGCATTCTAAACCAATTGGCTTGGCCCCAAATTCATATCTTGCAAAGTTTGTACTGGCCCACTAATTAAGCCACTTTGAATTGAAAACGGGTGATTGTGATGGTGACTGGTACAAAATTATTTCTTCAATACTGTCAAAATGAACAAGCACTCGCTTCACACCACAACTTTGTATGTGAACATGATCATAAACCTTAATGGGTATTTTAAATAAATAATTTTGCAACTACAATGCGGTCAAATCTGACATTTCTTTAACACTTGTACAAGAGACAACAAAAATGTACTTTTTCCCCTTCCACCGTAAGTTTAACATTTCCAGCATTAATTATTCATATTTGTTGACACAAATACTACTGGCTTAAAAACGGAAATGTCTTCGATCGTTATTTCTAATTCACACATACCGTCCGGTAAAATAAGCGAGTTTCCAAAACCCCTTACATAATATCGGATTCGATTAAAGCGATTTCTAATTTTCTAGCTACGGAACTGTGTGCTACATTAATTTGACTACCCGTATCTATATACCCATTGAAGCTTTTATCATTAATGATAACTACAGTATTATAAATAAAATTTCACACTTGCCCTTGTAATTTTCTGACGTCCTTGATCTTCCCCTTGTCCTTGAACCAACATTTCTCCATAGGATGTTCTGTTTTTGCAAATGGCACAGAGATTGGAAGTGGTTGGTCTTCTCCAGCAGCTTTTATCCAAGGTTCCACTTTTCCCACATACAGTACAGCGTGCTTTTGGTTTCGTCCAACAGTCCTTTTCTAGGTGTCCTCTTTTGCCACATGCGAACAACCTATCGAGTCTGCTGATGATTGGTTTTCCATTGTCCCAAGATAATTTATAGTTGGACAGCCCATTATACTATTGTAGCATCATTCCAGTTATTTATTTCGCTAATCTGCTCTATTTTGTGCAACCACTTCATTGAAGAAACTTCCAAACTTTCGGGGTTAAATAAAGGCACAAGTTCAGCTTTTCCAACCTTTTTTTTTTGAGCACTGGAGTTTTGCACTAAATTACTATATTGTCTAATTATTTCACTGACCTTTTCGGCCACTAATTTGTCCACATCTTGCCTTGTAAGGCCCTTTTGGCAACATCTTTTTGTCGGCAGTCTAACATACTCTCCGGTTTCGTTGTCACTCTTAACTTAAGTCACTTATATCATTAAGTAAATAAACTTACAACAAATTAACTTATCTATCAACTTATCAAAACTTTATTTTATTTAAATTATGCCACTGATAAACAATACACAATAATTTTAACAACCAAAATACGTGAAAGTTCAATCCCGACTTCTGAAATATTATATTTAGGTGTTTAATGAAACGCCGATCATGGGTAACTAACTATTTATTTTAATATTCTACAACTTCAGCATAAAGATAAGACATAAAAACATAGACAAAACCAAATGTTTCTTATATTGTGGATTGCGTCATGGGCGGCATAACCTCGGTCCTTTGTCTAACATTAGCTTTAAAATTGGGGAAGGCTGAAGAGGATGATTCCATCAATAGACTATTAAAGCCAATTGTTGAACCCCTACATGATATTAAAGTGAACACATCTAAAAGTATGCTACCTACTATCACCACACCCAGTAAAGTAAAAGAACAACCTAGTACGTCTACACAACCTCCGGTTCCATTTTTGCGTGATGAAGTAATCGGTGAAGTTTTTCCTGAAAAAGATGATGATGATGATGACAATGAGGCTGAAAAGACGTTTGGAGAAATGAAAGCGGAATATGATGATTTGCTTAAAAATAACAAACCTGTATTAGATGAATTTCTAAATCAATTTCCAGAACATGCAAGATATTACATTGAGGGATTTTTTAGCAATAGGGATGACTATGATGAAAATTTTTGTGCTCGTCTTGATCCTGTGACTAATAAATTATTTATGGGTAATAAAGAGTTGCAGATTGGAGCCAATAGTGAATTAATAATCGATGGTCGACCATACGCAGATACTAGAGGTTTATACGATTTAATATTTATGAAAAATCCTAAAGGTTATAATAATATTGATTTGAAAAATTATAAAGAAATTCTAGATCTAACTAGCGCTCACAAACGCGACTACAATCCGCAGGGGCAATCCAGGGGAAATAGATCTAACAAATATATACATATAATAAAACCGCTATATAAAACTAGAAGTAAGTCGTATCACACACCATCGAAAAGGATGGATATGGTATGAGTACAGCTGTATACAATGAAAAACCTATAGAATATGTCTACTGGGACGATGTGAATGAACTCATTGACAGATTAAGACTTTTAATGGCTTCAAAGACTGCTGGAAATACAGACTCTCATGATAATGAGATTTTAGCTATAATATCAGAACTTAAGGAAATAGGTGTTATTGCTTAAATATTTGCGATTTTGCTAATTAACACCATTTACATCATGAGTGTAGACAAGTTCGGTAGGTCTATTATTAGTGGATCCAGTGACAGTTCCCATTTACTTTCACCCTATCGTCATGGTTTTATTTTCACCAGTGATGGAAATATAGACGTGGAAAATTTAAAATTATGTAATGTTAAAAGCCCCACAGAATCATCTGATTGTGTTAATAAACAATATGTTGATACTAATAATGAGAATTTGTTAAAGAAATGTTACTGTAAATAATACTATTCCGAGTATTGTAGCTAAACATTCAGATTTGGAACGTAAAGCGTTTGTGGATAATGTTCGAGATTTGGAGTCTAGAATTAATATAGCAATGAATGTCATACCGGATATGATTAATAATTATAATTAAGAAGGTTTATTTAGATACACAAACTTATAAGTGCAAGTATGATGATGAAATAAAAAAAATTACAACAGAAAGTTGATGATGTTACAAAGAGTATTAATCAGCAAATTGATTTAGATACAAAATCCTATAAAACTAAGTATGACGAAGAGCTTAAAAAAATACGGAAAGCCATTGTTTCTGATGCTACTGAGGTAAGGGCCGTGCTTACACAAAATATTAGCGATTTGAAAAATGACATAAATTATGAACTTACTAACCTCAAATATGATTTAAAGAATCTTATAAAAGAGAAAGTTGTCGAGCAAAACGGTAAAATTGATAAAGATTTAACAAGCATAGAGAATAAATTAAAAGATTTTCAAAAAACTGTTCAGAATAGAATTGATTTGCTAGAGAATCGTATAGTTAACTTTAGACTTGATACACTAGAGAATCATACGGTTAACTAGAGAGAGATGAAGGTTCATTCAAAGGAAAAAACTCAGCTGGTAAACGAATTACATAAACCTGTTAGAAAAAATTTCAAGCGCAGACGTACTATTATAAAAGGTCTAGATGATCTTTGGCAAATGGATCTGGCTGAGATGGGTAATTATGCGCGGGAAAATAAAAATTTTAAATATATATTAGTGTTGATTGATTGCCTTTCAAAATTTGTTTGGACCAGACCTATAAAAACTAAGTCAGGTGATGAGGTGATGCGAGCTGTTTCTCATATATTTAGATGTAGTAAACGTACACCAAAGAATTTACAGTCGGATCAGGGAAAAGAATTTTATAATGCTCATTTTAAAAGTTTAATGAAGAAGCATGCGATTAACCATTATAGTACGTTTAGTATGAAAAAAGCCGCCATTGTGGAACGTGTGAAGGAGAAATTGTACAAGTACTTTAGTTTAAACGGTACATACAGATGGATAGACATACTTTCGGAAATAACTGATAATTACAATAAACAGCGTCATCAAACTACAGGCAAGAAACCTTGTGAAATAGATGAAAAGAATAAAAAAGAAATTTTAAATTCAGTTTATAATCATATTAAGATGGCGGTGGATAAGCCAAAATATAAAGTGGGTGACCTTGTGCGCATAAGCAAGTATAAGCATGTGATTGAAAAAGGATATACTCCAAATTGGACCACAGAATTATTTAAAGTCGTAAAAGTTCACATCACCAATCCCATTACATACCTCCTAGAAGATTTACGTGGTGCATCAGCGGTGGCTTTTACGCTGAAGAACTACAAAAGGCTAAACACTCTGACATTTATTTGGTGGAAAAAGTATTGTGTAAGCGTGGTAATAAAGTCCTGGTGAAGTGGTTGGGATTTGATAAGACTCATAACAGCTGGATAGACAACTCAAATAGATTTAAAAAAACAGCGTGAAATAGCTAAAATAGCATATAATCATATTTATGGAAAACTAGCACAGATTCGATCTGCTTAGGGGGCCCTTTTTGATTCCTCAAACTTATTATATGGGGCGCGTGATCTTATGTACACATCGAGATTAGTAATTATTCAGTTAGTTGTGAAAAAAAATGGCATCAATCACACCTAGCCCCTCGTTCTCCGAAGATTTCGATCATTGGCAGGAAATCGATAGAATTTCCGAACAATATCGTGAGGCGACTCAAAAAGAAGAAAAGTATATCTACGAACGTGCGTTTACTGTAAATATGTCTGAGTATAAAATAATAACTGGATTTAGTGCTGCAAGAAATTATATCCCAGCTGTACGAGTATTAATGACCGCTAATGAGTTAATTAATAAAACCCATCACATTTCGTTTAACGAAGAAGAATGGTGTGACTGTATCACCACCCTCAAACAGTTTGCCAATGACTACTTCGATAATTATAATGATAGTGGTATCGAGGTGGAAGAAGAAGTAGAATTCTCAAACCTCAATATCAGCAAATCCCCATATATGAATACCAAGATGTTGAAAGTGACTAATGGTTTTACTACATTTTATCTAGCTGAAAATACTGTTCGTGAATTTATAAACATTAATGGACTTGTGATGTCTACTATGAATATATTACATAGCTTAAACTTTGCTGGTTTCTACAATAATTTCTTGAATATTACTAATAACATACTATGTGAAAGTGATTATGATCTTTGTTCAGAAAATGTAATGTTTTACTTATGTAACTTGTTCCCATCCTCTTCTATCCAAATGCATTGTATTCGTGAATGTTTATTTTTCAATAGATCTATGGTTTTAGATGATTTAGATAGAAAAATGTTAATTGCTTGAATAAATATTTTAAGTATATAAACTGTCTTATTATTTTTACTTCAGTAGTGGTTTGTAAGTTGTGAACAATGGATGAGCTATATGTTGAAAGATTAAATACATTTGCAAATTGGACATCAGAATTTCCAAAGTCTGAACTTGCTCTAGCTGGCTTTATTTATACCAATCAAGATGATATTGTATACTGGCCCATGTGCGGTATTGAGGGGTGTGATTGGCTGACAGATGATGATCCTACAGCAGATCATTTAAAGTGGAGCCCTATTGCCCGTTTTTTAATAAAAATGATATTCAACGATTTATTGAGAGAAAAAGAAGTCCACGTTATACAGATAATATGACTGTGGAAAGTCGTTTGAAAACGTTTGATGATTGGCGTTCAAATTAAACAACAACCAAAAGATTTAGCTGAGGCAGGATTCTACTATACCGGCAAAGGTGATCAAGTATTATGTTTTCACTGTGGTTTAGGGTTAACGGGGGCGGTCCCAGTCGCTAACCTTATAAATTCCAACAGATGGAACTATATGTAGCTTTTGCCAATATAACCGTATTGACGTATTGTAATTTATTTACTATGAGATAGGTGGAGTGATGTGTTGTAATTTATCTACCCTTTGATAGATGGAGACATTACACTCACATCTTTTACATTATTATGACGCACAACCGCGCAAAATTAATTCGTTTTTATAACTACATTTACAAATGATCATACATATTTAATTACTAGTGACTTTTTTCTGATATTTTAAATTTGACAGCTTGTTTTATCTAGTTATAAATATTTGTATTATTTTGTGATTTGGATATTTGTAGATATTTTTGTGTATTATTGTAACTGTTTGGACTTATAAATTATAAATATTTATAATATTTATTTGTATCTTGGACAATTGTGTTTTTTATGGGTAGTGCTGTAAATAATCTAACTATTTGGGCATTATTTTTTTTTTTTTGTTATTACGACCATATGATTAACATAACCTTAAATTTATAGTTTTTGTAAATTTATTTTCAATTTTAATTTTAATTTTTGTAGTTCTAGCTTGGATCCATTATACAATTTAAAAGCTCATTCAGATAATAGACATATAAAGTTTTAATATTGTAGATTATTAAAAATCGACTGCTAATTATAGGTTGGATTTCCAACCAACAAAAAGCATCTTATTTTATTAGATCAAGGTAATTAAAACTTTAATAATTATGCACTGAACAAGATTTTAGTTGATAGTACAGGAACCCACCAGAAATTTTTTGATAAAACCGACACAATATTCCAAAAACTTAGAAAACGCATAATTTTGAGGTTAGATGTGACACCCCAGTTTGTATATTTTTCTTGGCATACCTGCCATACATAAGTACCATTTTCCTGAGAAACAGAAATCATTTTCCTTCGGATATATGTTTAGGGTTGGAGTAATAAAACATAAAACAGAAAGACATTATTTAATAATATGTTTATTATACTTAATAGAATGATTGCATTATTATTAATAATAAGAATTGTTTTACAATCATATCAAACTATTATAGTGGTAGGTAGGTTCCTAACATGTTATTCTGAACAAATTGCTGTAGAAATCTGTTTCAATTTGGGTACCTACTTCCTTTTCTAATACAGCTAAAATACACACATTTTACTTTTTCCCACTTTTGCCAAACTAGCTGATTTCCAGCATATTATAGATGTTAATTAAGATTTTTCTCTTTGTTGGTGCAGCCATAGTTTAGGTGTTATGAACTTCGGCACTTAAAAATTTCACGTTCTCAATATAAAAATCGTTTATTACCATATTATTATCGTTGTCTACAACTCGTAAATGTCAAATTCCTTTTCAATTTTACTCATCTTTTTAAATAATACTAATAATAAATAACACATTTCCAATGTTCATAGTCGTTAACTCATTTTCTTCTGTCAGCTGTCACTACTTGTCATTCACGTGCGCTTATGCGCAGCCTCAAAATTCGGCAACATGAGAATACATTCTCAACCAAGCGTTAACCCTCTACGAGATTCTATTGGTGGTGCCTCATAAATGTACTTCAGGCACCAATAGGAATGTAAGGTACGGAAAGCAAAATGCAAACGAAAATGGTTGGGAATGCCCCTTTATAGCAAACTGCTGCGTTTGTATTCATCCTAAAATTGATTTCAATATTTTTATACGACCTTTCAAATAAATTAAAAGATTGACAGAATATTCAATTTATAATTTTGATTTTGCTGCCATCTACGAGACAGTAGCCAAAGTTCTATATGTCAATTCTTTAGTATCATTTCGAACCAAAAACCTTGTTTCCTGCATTATACAACGTATTTAATTTCAGTGATATTGGTTTAATAGTTCGACATTTTTTCAATAATTACTTAATTAAAAATCAAAATTTAAACATGTATGTGTTTAATATAGCGTAGCAGATTGGACCAGAACCATTTTATTGAGATCACGACTTTTTTAATTATTTCAAAATTAGGTTAAAAGTTTACGAAGTTTAACAGCTTGGTAAGAAAAGAATCGTCATTTTCTTGAGTTTTTTAATAGTCCAGTACTATTCTACCGAGTTTTTTCTAAAGGCCAGTCAAAAAATATTTTGAATCGGTTCAGGGATGCGGCAGAAATTGTCGAACTACGAAGTGCTTATTTTAGGCAAATCTAACCTATTTTTCCGCCCACCTTAAGAGACTGGCGTTCTGGATATGACATATGGGCACAGCACGCCCTCTTTTATAAGGAATGTGAATTTTATCAACTCAAAAATGAAAAGGATTACTCATCATCATCATTAGAGGAAGTAGTAGCAGTACCTAATGATGTCAAAATTGAGCAAAGTGATTGTGATAATAAACTGCTATGCAAAGTTTGTTTAGAAAATGAACTCTCTGTGGTTTCCATACCTTGTAAACATGTAGTTTGTTGTACTGATTGCTCAGTTACTTTTGATAAATGTATTATATGTAGACAAAATATCACTTCTTTCTTGAAAATATTTATATCATAAAAAAATATGTCAAATGTATAATTTTTCTATTATACCACCACTGATACTTATTTTATTTACCTTATAAGAAAAAAAAAACACAGACACAGGTTATATAATATTTTATTACAAGAAATACAATAATAATATTAATCCTATTTTACATAAATGTTTGGTAACTATTAAATTATTCTATAATTGAGTAGTGGCCCCAAGGTAACGTGTCGGTAGAGTCATTTAAAAGATAACGCTTATCATCATATGGACTTAGAGCAATTTTAGTTTGCTCCACCGAGTAAACGTTATGTAGATGGGATTGAATCGTTCGTTGTGTTCTATATAGTTCGGTTTTAGTCTCAAGACATTTTTGATAATCTTTGAATGAAATAGTGTTTTTTACCACATTAGTTTTGATTCCTTTAGATTTTTTAATACACTCTTTCCCCTCTATTTGCATACTATACATTTTTGAGCGGGGGCCTACAAAATGAGTCATTATGGCGCCTGAACATTCGTCTTTCATTAAACCGGGGACTTTTTTATTCAATAATGGAATATCATATTGGTTATTTGCCGGATAGTCGCTAGTATCGAATTTAGATATGTGTGCCTTTACAACTTCATCATAAATATTGTCACATTTTACTTCATATATCAGACTGTCTGTGTCTGTATATAGTAGTTTAGTATTAAAATTTTTTAACATAAAATTATAGTGAAAGTCATATACACAAGTTTTTGATATATCCAAAATGCATAACCCGATATACAGGGATTTATTGAAAATTATTTCAGCCTTGTTCAGTTCAATAGCTACCAAATTTTCATCAAATATTGTTCGGCTATGGAAATTTGGACTGGCGATGTAATTTTTAGCAGCATAGCGTCCATCCCATTTCGATACTAGCTTGACATTTTGGTGTTTCCGCAAATTTTCCATCGTCTTACCGAAAACACAGCGTTTATTAATAATTTATATAGATTTTTTTCAAATTCGTTCGTTGATGCCGCGCGAAGTTTCGTGTTAAGGGCTATGTAAGGGGCCAACCAAGGTGATTGTTTGAATTTGAGGATCCGGTATATCTTGGTTAGCTTAACACCTAAATCTAAAGCTTGCTTAAAATTTTTGTAATGAATGACATATCGAGTTTTATGATGGAGTTTCGTCATTAATTTTGGTAATTTTGATCCCGGGGGTACTTTATGTTTGTCATGTAGATGCTCAGGATACTCAAGATCCACCTCAAGAATATACCCCTCTGGTGATTCGTCAGATACCGCTGAAACATTCAAATTATCGAAATTTTCTACCCATTCAAACCCCCCGGAAGGTAGATATTGACTCATAGCCCAACCATAGAGGTTATTAACATCGTAATACATTAGATAGGATGATTCTTTTGATGGGTCATACCCCGACATGAATTTATTATTGGCCGTCGCAAATCTATTACAGCACTGACTGACTCCACCCCGTATTCCCCGTTCAATAAACAGAAGCATATCCACGTCTTGTAATAATTCCAGCTCTACTTTTGTATTTTTGAGCATACAGTTCCAGGTACATCCGGGTAGTGTATAGTAGTACGCCGGATCTAATTGGTAGATATTGAGACATTTTTGACGAAAGTTCTCGAAAATATCGGTTAAAAGCATTACGTCAGTTTTTAAATATAAATCTGAATAATCACCTAAATTATGGCAATTGAATTTTGTCCAGACATTTATAGCATGTGCATAATCAGCATCGCTTATATTAGAGTCATTTAATTAATCATAAAACTTTTCTTTAGGTGGTAGCTTAGTTTCCAATAACTTATCTGCAGAATCTATATAGTCATATGGAAAGACCCCTTTTCGTATAAGTAAGTCAAACTTTTCATCACTGACATTTATAAACTCTTTTCTCAAATTTGTTAGTTCACCCTTAGTTAGATATGAAGATAATTTGTCTAATGAGGATGCCATGAATCTAAATGAATCAATGAAACGAAACTTTACTGAGGTGTCATTAACGGTTTTTGTAAAAGATATATATTTTTCTTTATTTATTGGTAGTAAGGATATATCACCGGCCGTTTTAGCTAAGTCTTTAATAAGGAAATGTGAATCATAGGAAGTTAGGTTATGAAAAACGACCGGTATCGTAAAGGATTTTCTATAGTTTAGGTTGCAGATATCATGTGCAGGTCCTCGGTATCTGCCTGTAAAGTGACAATGATCTCGCACTTTTTTATCATCACAATTAAATGGTTTTTCACAAATATGACAGTGGGTTGACATACAAAATTCTCTTTCCTGTATTTCTGAAATATCCATCGGTATAACAGTTTTTAATTTTGATTCGATTACATTGGCAATATTTTTTAATTCATTAGCAAACTGCTCTATATAATCTGAACCTCGATAACTATAATAATATGATTGGTTATCATCAAAAGAACATTTAAAAAATAACCCCGCCCTAAAAGCTGTATGTTTTTGGTATTTGTGGCTGGAAGATTGACTTTGTTTAGAATAGGGTTCTAGTATGGACTCAAAATCGCAGTACATTACGAATGGCAAAGGTTCCTTATAATTATAATTTTTGAACTTTAAAATTTTTTCTTTTGAAAATGAGATTTTGCAATTATTAACATTTTTACAGTCTACTGTATGTAAATTTAATTTTTCTTCATTTGTAAAATAATTTAAACATATATCACAAATGTACAGTTTTCCATCATGTTTACTCATTTGTTTAGATACAAGTCTGGACAGGTTCTTAATCCAGCAGAAATTAAATGTTATTTCCTCAGCATCTTCAGCATTTTGCCCCCGTTCATTAGTATAGTTATTTTGAATCATTAATAAATTTACATGTGTTTCCATCTTATTTTTTGTTAGACGAGCTGGCACTGTATTGAATTTTTTACCAAATAGCTGTAGTTGATATACGTTGACAGATGTTATTATTTTTTTCAAATTTAGATATTTGAGATAGTCATTGGAAATTCAATGTCTTTCTAATTTAAAATTTGTGAGTAATGTGGGTATGATGAAGTTCTGTCAGAAAGTTTGTTTGGATATAGAGCATTAACTACGCTCCAACCAAAACAAGCGTTGTCTTCATAGTTTTTAACATTAATACAGGCTTTCTTGTTTGCTATTTGTTCTGGAAGTCTAATAAACGACGCTACTGAATTACCAATTTCTAGCTTATTTATATTAATTTCTACACTAACTATTTTGTGTAAGCCCCACCCACTGTCACGTTCTTGAAACTTCGCTAATTTATTCAATACTTTATCTACTACATTGTCTGCAAACCAAACTTGAAGATTGGTACTGTTGAGGGACCCTCAATTAAAAGGCAGACATGATAACAAGGAGTGCGCCATGTGATATTATTAAATTAATTTTATTGTAGCATTGGTGGTTTTGAAGCGCGTGCATACCGGAGTGCAGAGTAAAGTCCAAATGCGGCCCGCGATTAGCAACGTTGAGGGTATACCCCAGCGCTTCACGCTGATTGGCCCGAACCCACGTCATGGGGCGGTGCCCAAATTATAGCATAAATATACAACGAAATTCCGTGCAGTAGTTAGTTGCAGTTAGAGTCCCGGCGCAGTCTGTCGAGCTTAGCAGTCGAGTGCTGGCGTTCCGGCACGAACGAACAGGTCCGGCAGTTCAATTCTTTTCTCATCAACTCCAGCTCACGTTATGTGAAGCCTGGATATCATTCAGTGTACCAACGTTCATTTTTATTTAGTGTACTTTACTTAATCAAAATTAAATCGAAGGTAGTTAAATTAGTGCTTGGTTGAATCATTCGAGATAATGTTATAAATACTTACCTAGTTCATCCGTTGTAATTATACGTATTTGATTACTTCCGTGTTAAGTGCTGCGTTGAATTAATACTCACCGTGCTCCTCGTGAACCCTTGTTATTGTGTGGTGCCATTTGAATTACTTGAAGAATCGCTGCCCTATCCCCTGGCGGGTAAGACTTGATTACCAGTGATTGTTGTGACTCTTGTTGACCCTGTTTGAATAAACTATTGTCTAAAAGTGTGAGCATTCTTGACTATATTTAAACTTTCAGGTGGCATTTGCCAAGTGCTTACATACTACTAAAATTAACGAGGCTCAAAAAGTTCAATTAACTTCAATTATTTTAAATGTGAACTTTTGTCACCTAACCGTCTTGTAAATTGTCCCTCCAGCAGGCCATTTCACAAGTGCCCTGGCGAGGACTTGCTCGTAATTAATCATAATTTAGAGCCAGTAGTGAACTCAGTGACAGAACCTGAAAATATTCAATTAACTTAAACATTCGACATCAAGTGCTAGAACTCTGTTTATCTTACCAGATTCACGCGACCCTGAGCATCAATAGTACCCTGGAGCGTCTATCAATCCGTCTGTCTGCCCTTGACGTAATCCACTGTTGCTGGGGCCCAATTCATTTTTTTTATATATAAATACGTAACAGTGATATTCGAGTCAAGATTCATACAAATCGTGGACAGAAATATTTTTAATTAATTTTTTTAATTCACTTAGGCGAAGAAGGTGTCAGTACCAAGATCGATTCGAAAATTTGCGGTATTTAGATATTTATATTCCAAAACATCTGTCCCCTGTTTAATGAATTCACCGCAGAAGCAGGCGTTGACCTTTATTGTAGGCTGTGATTTTAGAATATTATTTATTCGTGATTTGAATAGAAAGAAGGAATCATCAAAGAACTGTCTCATATCTTTATGTTTCAAATTAATAATTAAACCTGAACGTATGCGACTTTCAAACGCTGATTTAACATCCACCCACTTAACGCGAGAACTTCTGTTTTTTCTAACCTCTAAACCACCGCCTACATGCCCTAAATTCTTTAACAAAACTTGAATTTTTTTTAAATGTCCAATATTTGTATGGATTTTTCTACACACACCGATTGATTCTGAATATTTTAACGCTCGGTAGAGCAAACGTAAATGTTGCTGTATTAACTTTAGACATTTTTCTTTTTCTAGAATATTTTTACTTTCACTTAAAATTTTTGTAACGTCACCAAATTTTTTTACGATTTTATCACTTAACTCACATATATTCATTATGAAATCTAATAACACAACGCACTTATTTCAAGCTCTAAGTTACCTTGGGTCACACGTTTATAAATAATTAATTTAACAAATCAGCATGTTAATCTACAGAGCCAATGAATATATTAAATAATGTTCACGCTGGATTGCGATAAGTTTAAAATATTTTTTACAAATAGTAATCACTCGAGTCCAGCCTATGATGATGCTGATTGTAGTGAATTGACTAAAATGAATAAAATATCATTTAGTAAAAAAGCCTTCAAAATGCATAAAAATTTACTTACATGTGGTTTCACTATTTTCAATAAACTCAAATAAAGTGCCTAATGAGGGTTTGTTAACGTTTTTGAATCCTTTGAATACCAAACTGTATCGCCCCGCAGAGAAGTTATCTTAGTTATCCCTCATATAGGGAGTCACTCTTTTCGGTAGGAATGTTGTACAATCGCCAAGTTCCAGTAATATAGTTTCACCATACTTTGTATGTACTACCTTTGCTGTTATAATTGGAATCGGTATGTCCTTTGGAAGATAAGAATAAGAATAAGTTTATTTACAAAAAAGTAAGAAATATACAAATTGTATGAATAATGAAAATAAAGTAAATTACTAATTATGTAAAATAAACTCGGTAAGCCCACTAGGGTTTTATATACCCGTATGTGAGAGACATGTGTGGCATATACAAAACTATTAAATCAAGATAAGAAATAGATAACTAACAAAAGAAAAAATAAATATAACAAGGAATATAACACTATCTGAAAAGTACCAAAAAAATTAAAAAACTTGAATTGAATTTGTAATTAAGTAAACAAAACAAAATCTCTCAGCTAAGCAAATATAGATATAAAAATAAAAATCAAAATAAGCATAACAATAAACATGGACCTAATCTTGAGGTTCTTACCATTATGCAAAGCAAGATGGATAAAAATGGAAAGTCGCCACAAAAAAAAAAAACTGTACGTGAGCTAAACTTTTCAAAATTATCATCCTGCAGTAAACATACTTTGTAATATATGCATATAATCTATCTATAATATAATCTACTATACTCGGGCCAAAAAGAGTAGTCAGTAGAGCCAGGGGCGTACGGATTTACGAATTTCATAAATTCCATAATTCGAACAAATGAAAGCGGATTGTGTTAATTATGCAGGAGTATGAGTTACCATGTCTTAAATTTTAAATAATATGCTTACATCTGGCAACATTATCTCCACGAATTAGGTATAGCAACGCAGTTGAACAATGCACATCCGTTGCGTTGCAGCATATGTGACGCCACTGAATGCGCTACGATAGACTTGCTCGACGACCTTCCTAGTAGTCGAACAAATTATTGGGTAGAAGGCGCCACGTTCAAACATGTACTCTATTTGGTTGACTATAGCAATTACACATAATGACCTAGTTGTGGTTTTCGTCTCTGGTAGGCGGATAAAACTTGATATATTTCTTTGAATTATATGGGATTATATGGTAAAACGAGCTGCCGCTTCTGTATTCCATAACAGCTAAATGCTTTGAAGAATTGCCGATAACTTTTTGCTCTACTGACTACTCTTTTTTGGCCCGAGTATAGTTTCAGTTATGTATTTATTACGATATTAACCTCTGTTTATTACACTCTTGTTTTCCTCTTTCATTATTCCATAAATGTAAATAGAGTGGACATGCAACCACACTATTTTTTATATTATATTATAAGTATTCTTTGCACCAACTAGTGAATGAATTTTCAGTCTTGGTGTATTAGTAATCCATTTTTTAATATCATATTTAAATTTATTGGTGAAATTATTAGATTTTATTTCAGCCGGTAATAGATTAAATATTTTTGGGCCGATATAAGCATGAGATCTTTGCCCTATTGTTTTGTTTGCCATAGATAAGGTAACTGAATGTTGTTTATACCGTGTATTGTGCTTATGTGTTATAGGTAAACTAATATTTTTCTGTTTGTACTGGTTTAGCAGCAATATTTGGCAGAATAATTGTCTAATATCCAATAGTTGACTTTCTTTATACAGTTGGTTAGTGGGAACATTTACCATACATTATTTTAATGATCCATTTTTGCATGACTTCGATTTTTTTTAAGTAAATATTATTCAAGCAATAATCCCGTATGATATATGCGATTGTACTAAGGCATAGTATAAAATTTTGAGCTAACTTTACGTTGGGTTTGACTTCTAAAAGTGATATACTATTAATTTTTCCAATGTCCATCTAAAACATATTTTAATTAGATATTATTGGACTAGGATAAAAGTTAAATAAATAGTACGTCTCCAACAAACAGAGTAGGCAAAATGAAATTGGTAAATGGTTTGTGAAATAATTTTAATTCAATATTATTATGCTTGTATAAAAAATAACACGTCTCCAACAAAAGTAAAATTAAAAAAACAGAGTAGGCAAACGAAATTGATAAATAGTTAGCGAAATAATTTTAATATTATTATGCTTGTATTGTAACGATAATTTGGTAAATTACGGTTACAGCTGGTTTCTACCGGAGACAATTAAATGTAGCTATGTTATGCGCGCGTCGACGGCACTGAAACGTTCTCGATCCTACAGCGTTCCTCCTCCACCAGCTTTTTCCTATCTTCCGTACTGGTAAGTCGTAATTTTATGAATATTTTTCTCGGATGTAGAATTTTTCTGTACCTTATCGTTATAAAGTATTATTTGCAATACGTAGCCTAGTAAATATTTAGCATGTTGGTTATTTATTACAGTCAAATGTGGTAAATATCGATTTAAATCGAATTTATCAATTGGGTGTGTTTGACGCCGGCATTTTAGCCAAATTTAGTGCTCTCCACGCGTGATTGATTTCATGCAAATATCTACACGTGGTGTCGTCTTGCAAGTTAACTTATGTTATTACCGTTCCTTATTATCTTTTGCAATTAAAATTTGCAATTATCGTTATTATCTTTATCGAGTTATTCATAAAATATATGCACTTACACAGATCTCTTTCGTTTGCGGAAGGTGGTAAAAAACTCCTCGAAATTAATAGTTTTCGCTTAACGGAAAATATTGGTTTTTATCCTATCTCACAATTTGATTATTGTAATTTTTCGTAATTTAATTTAATATTTAAATTATTCCCTGCTATATCTTAATACGATTTGAATTAATTAAAATTCATAGTTATTATCTAATTGTCGTAATTTAATTGAATAATTAAAGCATTCCTTACTATTTCTCACTCCAATTGGGAGAATTAAATAAACTTATTGTTTCTTATCGTTCTACATTAAATAGTAGAAATTAACTTTAATTAGTAATCTAATTAATTTGGTTATAAAAATCAGAATACCTAACTTTTTACTTTCTTACTTATTGTATTATTTTGTGATTCACACATTTTCTATTTGTGAAAAGATTGCGTTTTAGCAATATTAAAACTTAATTTTCTGAGTGTCTTATTGTGATTTGTCTATTTAATTACTGTTATTAAATTTAAATAATATAACAAATTTCTTTCTAACATAATTTCTTATTCAGAGGAATTATTTTTATTGCTTTAATCTTGTCTAGTTATATCTAGTGTTAGCAATAAAAATATAAATCACATCGGCTGGTGTTTAATGTTTATAAACATTTGGGAACTAAGTCGCGGAGCCGCCGCCAGTCAGCGATTCATGGCATCATTCCGATGTTGAAGGCTGCCTGGGCAACTTGGCCGCTAAAGCTTAATTATTATTTCTTAAATATTAATTTCACCTGTAATACAGAAGTTGTTCTAGTAAAAGCAGTAAATATACATCTACCTAAACAATCATGATAAATGTGTGTTAATAAAAACTAAATTAGGTGATAATTAAGTGTCGTTGTTCTAAATCATAATAAGAACTGAATTATTACCGTTTTGACGTTTTGAGTAAATTAAAACTAACATCAGAAGTGGGATAGTGCTCAGTTCCTTCACAGCAGTGTGTATCCTGATTATACTGGTGAGAAAATGGAGCAGTTGGTGTCCGAGCTCGTGAAGGCTTTGAAGGCTAACAAACCAACCCCCGATCAAGTGGATCTCCCAATCTTTCACCCGGAGACGGATGAAGCAGCGAAATGGATAGAGCAAGTAGAGAAGATTAAAACTGAATTGTCTTGGTCCGATGTGGAAATATTAGTACGGCTGGGCCGGTTTATGATTCAAAATGCACGAAAATGGTATGACGAATGGAAGCCTGAGGTAAGAGATTGGGGTACTTTTAAAAGAGAATTTACTGACGCTTTTCCGCCGCGCCGCAATTTGGGTCGTCTGTTAACTGAGGCAGCTAATTTTGATAGTAGTCAATGTAATACGTATGATGCTTATGTTCATAAAAAGTCATCTTTATTAAAGAATTTGCGAGTGTCTTGGCAAGAACAAGATCTTGTAGAAATAATTGTTCATGGCATAAGAGAGTCGCATGTCCGTGACGCCACAATGTCAAGGGACTGTAAAACGATTTCAGAATTGCTCACATATTTAACCGCTTATACAAAAAGGGCGCGGGACGATATTGACACTAGCTTCGAAATTAGTTCATTTAAGAAACGAAAGTTTTCTGATTCATTAGGTAACAACCGTAAAAATATCAAATGTCATGCATGCGGTAAATTAGGGCATATCAGAAGCCAATGTCACAATAAAAATCAGAAACGGATTAGAGGCTCAGTTAGGGATGAAACTGTTGCGGGACCAAGTACCAGTAATCAAATCACGTGTTCCTTTTGTGCTAAGGCGGGCCATTATGAGAAAGATTGTTTTACTAAAAGAGCAATTGAAGAAAGACGCAAAGTAAATTTCTGTTCAGTAGGCAAAACAGTCCTACCCACCAGTGTATATTTAGACGGTATCGAATTTCAAGGTCTTATTGATACAGGGTCAGATGTGTCACTAATCGCTGAAAAATATCGCTCTATGTTTTTAAACAAAATCGAAATGTGTTCCTCTACTGTGCGTGGAATATTACCCGGTACTATAAAAGTGAAAGAGCAATTTAAAACCTATGTAGAAATTACCGGAGTAAAAACAGAGTTAGTATTTTTGATTGTTCCGGATAACATTTTAGATTTCGATGTGCTAGTCGGCTGTAACTTGTACCAGGATCCCGAATTAGTTGCTATTACTGATGTAACAGGAACAGTTATAAAGCGAAAACAAATCCCCGGTATCCGCCGAGTATTGGAAGACACTCATCTCAGAGAACAATCGCCCGATTGTGACGCGCCTCAAAAATATGTAGAACAAATAGAGTCTGTGTTAGAACAGTTTAGCGATTTAATAACAACCGGCTATAACGTTCCGGCAATCAATACAGCAGAATTAAGCATTCGACTTATTGATAATCACATTGTCAACAGACCGCCGCCTCGGTTATCGTTAACAGAAAGATCCGCTGTTATAGGGAAATTATTCACGAGTTACTTAGTAACAAAATTATTAGAGAGAGCGAGTCACCATATGCTAGTCCAATGCTTTTAGTACGGAAGAAAGAAGGCAGTTACCGTTTGTGTGTAGATTACCGTGAGTTAAATTCCCACACTGTAAAAGATCGTTTTCCTCTGCCTGTAATTCAAGATCAAATAGATCGTTTGGGAAAAGGAAAATATTTCACGTCACTAGATTTGGCGTCTGGGTTTCACCAGATACCTATAAGTACTGAGTCAATCGAAAAAACATCTTTCGTAACACCTGACGGTCATTACGATTATTTACGTATGCCTTTTGGCTTAGCGAATGCGCCGGCGGTATTTCAGAGAGCATTAATGAAAGCATTAGGTCACCTTAAGGACACTATAGCCCTAGTGTACTTAGATGATATTTTAATACCTTCGGAAACACCTGAAGAAGGAATACAGTCTCTAAAATTAGTTCTTGCTGCTTTACAAAAAGCCGGATTTTCTTTAAATGCTTCCAAGTGTAGATATTTACAAAGCAGCGTAATATATTTAGGGCGTCAAATTTCTGCCGAAGGTATACGTCCAGATCCAAAGAAAGTTCAAGCTTTATTGCATTCACCCATACCTAAAACCGTTAAACAAGTCCGACAGTTTATGGGACTTGCGGGCTATTTTCGAAGGTACATTCCAAATTTTGCTTCGGTTACATCTTGCATTACAAAATTAACAAAGCAAAACGAACCATTTTCTTGGTCGAAAGAGCAGCAAGAAGCTCGTGACTACGTAATTAAACATTTGATATCAGAACCCTTATTAGTTGTTTTTGACCCTGACTTACCAACTGAATTACACACTGACGCGAGTTCGCTTGGTTACGGAGGGATTTTATTGCAAAAAAAGGATGGTCAAGCCGGTGTTGTTGGTTACTTTAGTAAACGAACAACCTCAACAGAGGAAAAGTACCATTCATACGAGCTAGAGACGTTGGCCATAGTCAATTCCCTGAAGCATTTCCGTGTCTATCTTTTAGGTATTCACTTCACGATTGTCACCGATTGTAATGCTGTAAAGTCAACTGCGAATAAAAAGTCACTGATACCTCGCGTAGCCCGATGGTGGTCTTTTATGCAGGACTTTGATTTTGCCCTAGTGTATCGTAAAGGAAGTTCATTACCACATGTAGATTTTCTAAGTAGAAACCCTCCAGTAAATGTGCGTCGAGTCGCTCATAATGATTGGTTGCGCATTGCACAAAGAGGTAACGCTGAAACCCAAAACATGTTAACTTTATTAAGGGAAGGAAAATTAGATCCCAAGCAATACGTAGAAAAGAACGGGATGCTCTTGCATCAAGAAATTCTGTCAGACGGGACTAAAATATTAAGATGGTTTGCACCAAGGCAAAATCGTTTAGGGTTATTACGAATTTTCCACGACGAGCAGTGTCATATTGGCCCTGAGAAAACTTTAGAAAGCATAAAGCAACATTTTTGGTTTCCTAGAATTCGAAATTTTGTTAATAATTACATTAAACATTGTTTGGTGTGCGCAGTAAAGAAAACACGTACGGGTCCTTTGCAAGGTTACGTTGAGCCCTTGCCCAAACCCGACGAACCTTTACATACCATACATGCCGATTGTTTAGGTCCACTAAACGTCTCTACAGACGGTTATAAACACGTTCTAGTACTAATTGATGCATTTACCAAGTACTGTTTATTGTTGCCACTAAAGACTATGACATCTGAAGAAACTAAAAGTCAGTTGCAAAATTTCTTTTCGCTATTTGGAGCACCCAAATTAATAGTTGCCGATGCAGGGCGAAATTTTCAAAATTTAGAGATCGCACGATATCTTGATTCGTGGGGAGTAAGTTATCACTATGTAACTCCTGACGTTCATCGCGGTAACGGACAAGTTGAAAGGTATATGCGAACAATTATGAATCTATTACGTATCGAGACAGATATTAGGTCAGAATGGTCGAACAGCCTTTGGAAAATTCAACTTGTATTAAACGCCACTTTTCAAAAATCAATAAAAATGACTCCGATACAGGCCTTAATAGGCATAAAAGCTGCAACTCCTCTGATTCAATCTGTAGTTCAAAATTTAGCAGACGATATCCGACCCGTGCGAAATATTAATGCGGATAGGGAAAAGGTAAGAAAAGCGTTAGGAAGTAATACTCCAAATCTCGAGAAACTCAATGCCAAACGACGAGACAATCGCCAGTTTGAAATAGGCGATATTGTATTAGTGCACAGAGATTCCACCATGCACAAAAGTAAACTAGGTTATGAACATATGGGACCGTATGAAATCGTTGGAATTACACAAGGAGGGCGATATGAAATTCGACGATTGAGGAAAAATAAAATCACGAAGGCCGCCAAAGAGCAGTTGCGTAAATGGCCCTCGGAATGGTCGACCGAGACCGACATGGAGTATTTGCTTTCTTTAATGGAAGCTGGTGAAACCATGGCAGAGTGATTGTAAGTACTCATTTATGATTAATTATGACCGTAGTAAAAAAAAAGGGGTTAATAAAAATCCATTCACATCAGCGTCGCAGAACCTGATGGAATAGCAGACAATGAGTAATTACGTCAGAGTCATTGAACCTGACGGAAGTATGAATTTTGAATCACGTCAGCGTCGCAGAACCTGATGGAACATCGATTGTAAATAGTAATCACGTCAGCGTCATTGAACCTGACGGAAGTATAAATTTTGAATCACGTCAGCGTCGCAGAACCTGATGGAACATCGATAGTAAATAGTGATCACGTCAGTGTCGCAGAACCTGATGGAAGAATAATTCTTATCACGTCAGAATTAAAGAATCTGACGGAACAACAAACCCGCACATAGTCACCGAATTTAATAGAGCAGCTTTTGACATGCACTAGCTCTTGTATCAAATCACGTCAGCGACGCAGATCCTGACGGAACAGCAGAACAGTTACATAGATGAGAAACCGTGTGTAATAAAGTGTATTTTGTCCACGTTGGTTTAATTTCCAACGGAAAACTAAAATTCTAGTTGCAATTTAAATTAGATTTGTTGCTTAATACTGAATACCTTGTGGTAGGTCAAACACATCAATGAATGGAATGAATGACCTGTGTTTTATCTTGACAAAAATTAAACAAACGTTGAGCTGGTAAAAAGTCACGTACGTATGTATGGAGCAAGCCTGAAAACCGAAACCGTAGTTCAATTTTCAGCAATCTCTTGAATAATGTTTTGATGCATTTTGATCACCGAACATGTACTTGAGTGAGAACTGTGAATGTTGAGAGTATAGAAATCGAAACATTGCCAAATTGAAGTAATTGCTGTGTTTGTTTATAATTTACAGATAGTTCCACCCGAATAACTTCGAGAGCGAAGTTCCTGTCAGGAAGGCCGTGTTAGCAATAAAAATATAAATCACATCGGCTGGTGTTTAATGTTTATAAACATTTGGGAACTAAGTCGCGGAGCCGCCGCCAGTCAGCGATTCATGGCATCATTCCGATGTTGAAGGCTGCCTGGGCAACTTGGCCGCTAAAGCTTAATTATTATTTCTTAAATATTAATTTCACCTGTAATACAGAAGTTGTTCTAGTAAAAGCAGTAAATATACATCTACCTAAACAATCATGATAAATGTGTGTTAATAAAAACTAAATTAGGTGATAATTAAGTGTCGTTGTTCTAAATCATAATAAGAACTGAATTATTACCGTTTTGACGTTTTGAGTAAATTAAAACTAACACTAGAGTAATTTCTAAAATTTCATAGTTTCGAAATTATAATAATTAGTTTATTATAATTTATATCTTGAGTTATTTTTAAAATAAAATAATAAATTCATATCTTTGTAATTATAATAATTGATTTATTATAATTCATATCTTTGCTAAATTGTTTAGTCAACTTTTCTAGAAGAAACTTGCCTTCAGTAAGTTTTTTTCTAATTTTATCAGCCGTAAGCTAACTTGCATATTTCCAACTTTACTTTGTACATTTTTGACACTGGTATATTTATGTTTTATTGAACGAGACCAAGAAGAGGATTCGACAGATTCCACTTTACCAGACCACATCAGACTGAAATCCAGATTATCCTATTATCTTATCCAGGATTGGTTACATCTTTCCCAGGTGCAGGTGAAGTCTAGCTAGACCCAGAAGATCAGTATACACCAGCATAGGCCATCTTGGCAAGGGAATAGATCATCGGTTCCAGCGTAACAAATAATTGCCAGTAATTGTTCTTGTAAATGTAAGCCTTGCAGTTGATAAAATATTGTCTTTCTTTAATTTTTTATTGTGATAGCCCTTCAGGCATTTATTTCCATTGTTTTGCCCTTCAGGTAAATATATATTTTTTTATCATTGTCAAGAGTAATTTGTTAATATTAATGTTTATTCTATTTGTTAATATACTATTTATTTGAGCTGAATCGTTTTATTTCTCTTGTTGTGAAAATCTGATATCATACAAATTGTTACTAATTTTTTAGTAGCTGGCGCCCAAAAATTATCTTAATTTATCTTAATTTTACTTGATAAATAATTCCTTAACTTTTAATCTCTTATAACTTGCAGTTTTTAAATCTTACTAAGCTAGAAACTTAAAGTGCACTCTTCAAGTTCTTTTGTTAACAAATCAGGGTTTTAACCAAATTTAATAATAAGTTTGTTAATTTATTAAACACCATATTCTGACTCACGACCCACCGGAAAAATCTGAGCAGCCGACAGGTAAAATAAACTTTGAAACCCAGAAGCCCATAAGGCAAATTAGATTTATTCAGTCTGGGGTTACAAAAATTGGCGCCCAACGTGGGGCCTGATATTTTATGAATTTAAACTGCACTATAGTTATATTGAAATCAGATTTTCTCAGGGAGAAATAAGCCAAAGTCAAACAAACAATAAGACCTGGAACCATTACCTAAATTTTCTAAGTATAAAATATTCTAACTAAGAAAGTATATGTTTCGTACTTTAAACATAAGTACATATTACTAAAACTGATTTTTACAACTATTTGATATTGACATTATTAAAGTGGTATATCTTATCTTATTCGTTACTATCTTATTTTTGCAAGTATTTTGAATTAAAATTGTGAAGATATTTGCGGCCGTTGTAAACATAAAAACTTGTTTACCGATTTCTTTATTTCCCTATTATTTTTTACAAGTAAGGTTTAAAGTATTTATGAAAACTTAATAGTGTTGGAATAAGAGATTTATTTACCTACCGAATTTAACTTTACATTATTGGAACTTTGTGCATATGGTGATTTAATTTTTTTGTCGCGAGAATAAATACGAGTTCTTATTCTGTACACTATTTATAATTTAACTTGTGGATTTTTATCTGAATTTCTTATTATCTGATTAATTTATTTGAATTACAAGTGATTGAAAATTATTCGTAATATACTGGGTGGTTATTTGTTAGCGTTACCTATGAGTTATTGAAATTTATTGGATTATTTTCGCATTTCTATTTTAACTTTTCTCTATACGTGATATACCGATTACGATTTATTGTAATCTTGATCTTGAGTTTTGTAACTTGTTAACGTAATATCTTTCATTCTCGTATTCATCTTATTAAGAAACTATAACATTATGGAACCAAATCACTTGAAGGTTGCCGAACTTACTTATGAATTAAAAGTACGTAATGTCGATCCGGTTGGGGATACGGATAAAAAACGGAAAATTTTACGGGGATTATTAAGTCAAGAAAGCGCGAATAGAAGTTTTGTACAAGGGTCAACAGTACATCCGTATAAATTCCTAGATGATTGTAAAGAAATACACGCGACGATTACCGATTTAACGAATGTAATTGATAGTTATCAAACTAGCGGGGATTCTTCACTTAAGAAACGAATTTCGTCACGTTTAACTCATTTATCGGGTAGAATGCAACGCTTGATCTCGAATAATGAGGAAGAAGAAGTCAAAAAGGGCGAATTGCAAATTCTAATTTTAGAATTGGAGGGTGATTTTGCTTTTAAAGACTTGCCGACTACTTCCACTCCTATTGAACCGACTCCACCTGTTTCGCATACGTTTAATGTGCAATCTATACCTCCATATAAATGGAATGTCACTTTTAGCGGATCAACCGAAAACGAATCTCTTACGGCTTTTCTAGAAAAAATCGAACTTTTACGTCAAGCGCGAAAAATCTCTAAAACCGAGTTATTTTTGTCAGCATGTGATTTGTTTACTGGATCTGCTTGGATTTGGTTTACAAATAATCATAAGAAAGTTAGTAATTGGGATGAGTTAGTAGCAAAATTAAAGCAGGATTTTTTACCTTATTGTTATGAGGACGAGTTATTACAAGAAATTAATAATAGGACGCAAGGTCCTAATGAACGTGTTGCTATTTTCATTGCGTCAATGGAAGGGTTATTCAATCGTCTACCGATTAAACCAAGCGAAGTTGTTATTGTGAATAAAATCAGACGGAATTTATTACCTTATTATATTTCGAGGTTAGCATTAGCACAACCCACCACTGTATCTGAATTGTCGGACTTATGTAAAAAATTAGAGGAATCTCGTACTTGGTCAAACCGTTATAGAACACCACCACAGCCTAAAGGAGGGTTATTAGAACCTGACTTAAGTTGTATAGCTTCGAGTTCAAATACTCAATTCAAAAATAACCATTCATTTTTCAATAAAAATTCATTTCCTAGTGATAAAAATTCGAGAAGTAATTCTAGTAATCAAGTAAATTTTTCTGCAGTATCGCATCTTAAATGCTGGAATTGTGATAAAGTAGGGCATTCCTACAATACGTGTCGGAACCCACGAAAACTATTTTGTTTTGGGTGCGGGTTGAAAAATACTACAAAGTTTCGGTGTACAAAATGCAGTCCAAAAAACGAATTGAGCGGGGACGTGTCACTGGATGTCGTTGCCTCAGCCTCCACTTCCGAAAATCGTCCAGTTACAAACCAAAAACTCAAAATATCAAAAAAAGGAAAGAAATAAAACAATCAGTGTCTGATTGGCAAAAGTGGCTTTCGACGGTGAAACACTTTTATCAATCCCTTCCTACTATGAATCCTATTTGTGTAAAGAAACCTAATGATAATCGTCCCTATTTTAATGTTCAAATTTCCGGTGTTAACATTTTAGCGTTAGTAGACAGCGGTAGCTCTGCTTCTGTATTGGGTTCTTCGGGATATTATTTGCTACAGAAATTAAAGATACCTATACAGTATGAAAATTATTTTAATGTAACCACTGCTGATGGTACGTCACAAAATGTGTTAGGCTATATTTCGGTTCCGGTATGTTTAAATGATGTTTCGAAAGTAATGAAAATTTTAGTAATTCCGTCAATGACTCACACTTTAATTTTAGGAGTAGATTTTCTAAAAGAATTTCAGATAAATGTAGATTTCAAGGATCTTACCTATAATTTACCTATTTCTCTTTGTACGGTTAATACAATTCAAACGGTACATGATTTATCTTCAGATAATAAAAAGTCCTTAGATAAGGTTGTTAATATGTTTTCCGAAATTGCTCCTTCTGATCGTCTGGGACTTACCCACTTGATATCTCACACGATTGAT
Source organism: Rhagium mordax (assembly GCA_963680705.1). Lineage (NCBI taxonomy): Eukaryota > Metazoa > Arthropoda > Insecta > Coleoptera > Cerambycidae > Rhagium > Rhagium mordax. The sequence continues at coordinate 46,279,759 of OY796656.1, forward strand.
ACTGGGGATGCCAAGCCTATCAGACAGAGACAATATCCTTTATCGCCGGTTATGCAACAGCACTTAAATACCGAACTTGACAAAATGCTTGAAATGGGTGTAATTCAACCTTCTCGATCTCCGTGGTCTAGTCCTTTGTGGTTAGTAGAAAAACGTTCGGGAGAATATCGCATATGTTTCGACGGGAGAAAAGTCAATTCAGTAACTGTAGATGACTCATATCCTATGCCGTTAATTGATAGTATTTTAAATAAACTTCGTGATGCAAAGTTCCTTACCTCCATTGATTTGAAAAATGCGTTTTTCCAAATTCCTTTAGATCCCGCGTCACGACCAAAGACTGCCTTTGCTGTTTACGGCAAAGGATTGTTTGAATTTCGCACTATGCCTTTTGGTCTAAGTAATGCACCAAAAACTATGGCTAGGTTAATGGACCAAGTCATTGGACCTTCACTTGAACCTTTTTGCTTTTGTTATTTGGATGATATTATTATAGCTACCCCCGACTTTTCGACTCACTTAGATATCTTGAAGCAAGTTTTCGCAAAATTAAAAGAGGCTAATCTTACCGTAAATCTAAAAAAATGTCAATTCTGTTGTCCCTCTTTATCCTTCTTAGGTTTCGTTGTCGATCAGCAAGGTTTAAGAACGGACCCCGAAAAGGTTACCGCCATTTTAAATTACTCCGTTCCGAAAAATACCACCGAAATAAAACGTCTTATCGGTCTTGTTAGTTGGTACCGCCGGTTCATTAAAGATTTCTCCACTATTTGTTCACCTATCTCAGACCTTTTACACGGACGTAAAAAGGGTCAGCCTATAACATGGACACCGGAAGCTAATCAAGCTTTTGAGGAAATAAAACGTCGTTTAACCTCTGCCCCTGTTTTAGCTAGTCCTGACTTTACTAAACCTTTTTTTATTCAATGTGACGCGTCAAATACAGGCGTTGGTTCTGTGCTCTATCAGGAGAATGACGGAATTGATCATCCTATTGCTTATGCAAGCAGGACCTTAAACAAATGTGAACGTAAATATTCAGTAACGGAAAAGGAATTACTTGCCGTAATATATAGTATAGAAAAATTTCGTAGTTACGTACAAGGCTCTAGATTTACGGTTGAAACGGATCACGCGTCGTTGTTATGGTTAACTAATATTTCTAATCCGACGGGTCGCTTAGCTCGTTGGGCGATTAGATTATCTCAATTTAACTTTAATATTATTCACCGTAAAGGTAAACATAATATTGTAGCGGATGCACTTTCTCGTTCCATTACCGAAACAGCTGTCTTAGATTTGAATAAATTAATTCCCGATAAATGGTACAATACCATGTTAACTAAAATACAAGAAAATCCGGAGAAATATCCTTCATATCGAGTAGAAAATAATATTTTGTATAAGCATATTTTTAATAATCATAGTTTGGTCAGTAACGTAACTGATTGGAAGATTGTCGTACCTACGAAAAACCGTTCGGAAATTTTTTATATGTTTCATGACGATGCTACTGCTGGACACTTTGGTGTTTCTAAAACTCTCTTTAGAATTATGGAACTTTATTACTGGCCAAATATCCGTAAAGAAGTGTATAAATATGTGCGTAAATGTCCTATTTGTGCAGCAAACAAAAGTTCAAATTTACCACGTGCCGGTTTAATGGGTGCTTATCGGAATATTAACTTCCCTTTTCAGTTAATTTCAGCGGATTTACTTGGACCTTACCCTAGATCAAAAAACGGTAATCAGTATGTTCTCGTAGTAGTCGATTGGTTTACTAAGTTTGTCTTAGTCCGCCCTTTATTTAAGGCTACCTCAACAGCAATTATTAAATTTCTTGAAAATGACGTTTTCCTTATCTATGGTGTACCACAAATTTTCGCTTGCGATAATGGCACACAATTCACTAGTCGCGAGTTTAAACAATTTTTCGATAAGTATAAAGTTCAAAAGGTGTGGTATAATGCAAAATACCATCCCCAAATAAACCATACAGAACGGGTTAATAGAGTTATTGTAACCGCGATTCGTTCCTATGTAAATGAAAATCATAAAACTTGGGACATGTCAATTTATCAAGTGGCACAAGCCATTAGGTTAGCGAAACATGACATTACGGGTTATCCACCTGCTTTTCTAAATTTTGCAAGGAATATTCCTTTAACAGGGGATTATTATGGGAAAATTATTGAAAACGCGGATAATATACCTTCTATTGGAGAGAAAAACCAATTGATTGATGACATACAAGAGTTACCTAAATTATATGTGGACATACGTAAAAGGCTGCGTCATGCATATGAACGTAATGTCAAGCACTATAATTTACGTAAGCGACCTTTGAGATTTAATCCCGGTGACCGAGTCTGGAAAAGAAATTATACCTTGTCTAATGCTGCCAATGATTATTCCGCCAAGTTAGCGCCGAAATATATACAGTGTAAAGTAAAAAGAGTTATCTCTAAATTAGTGTATGAACTTTCGGATCTTGAAGGAAATAATCTTGGTAAGTGGCATGTTAAAGATCTTAAGGAAAATTATGTCGAGTTGGACTCAGATGATGATTCCGATCCAGACACCGAAACCGATCAAGTCGATTAAAATCTCACTCACTATATCTTATCTTATTATACTTTTCCTTATGAATACTACTTGATAGTATTTCATTTTCGTGCCCTGTGGTAAGGGGTAACGAATACTACCACCGTGGATTAACCTGCGTGAGGTAAAAGCCCTCTAAACGGCCACTTATCGTGCAGAGAGGCTTGATTGTGATGGGAGTGGTTTCGTCACTGTTTGGCTACTTTTAATAGTAAATGGACAGGATGTGTCTGCTTTTCAAGAGTTTCTGACATCTAGTCTGGTGAGCCTTGCTAGCATAATGATTCTCAATGATCTGCTGTTTATACAAGTCTGTTTCATTGCTGGACAGGGAAATTAGCCACTGTGTTACAATCAGGAGCAACCTCGTCGCCTTTTCTTTCTTGGAGCTACGCTTCCAATTTCAGTAATGGTAACTACTATACAGTACTGAGGCGGCAAACCACGTCTCTGGAGACTGACTTAGTGTCCTCTCCTTCACTTCTTTCTGTTTTTTTCTCTATCTCTCTCTCTTCTTTTCGTGATTCTTTTGGGCGAGTGTTATTTGCTTCTTGCATCTTCCTTGTTTTTCTTCATGGACTTCCGAGTAAGGGTACATTAACGAGGCTTTTCTTGCATCTAGAACTGCGCAAAATGTCCTTTGGTTTGATCCCATTTCATCTGTGATCATGCCACATGTCGATTGACTTGAATGTGTTCGAGGGGATTAATCACTTCTCCAATAGAACCCAGTATCTTTCCTTCCTGTCTATCTTGTCTTATGTCTTATTTTTTATTTTTTTAATCCTTTATTTGGGGTAATTACGATAACGAAAATTTGTAACTCCTAGAGTTAACAAATTTTCTACCCGAAGCGAATGGGGTGTGTAACGATAATTTGGTAAATTACGGTTACAACTGGTTTCTACCGGAGACAATTAAATGTAGCTATGTTATGCGCGCGTCGACGGCACTGAAACGTTCTCGATCCTACAGCGTTCCTCCTCCACCAGCTTTTTCCTATCTTCCGTACTGGTAAGTCGTAATTTTATGAATATCTAATTATTTTTCTCGGATGTAGAATTTTTCTGTACCTTATCGTTATAAAGTATTATTTGCAATACGTAGCCTAGTAAATATTTAGCATGTTGGTTATTTATTACAGTCAAATGTGGTAAATATCGATTTAAATCGAATTTATCAATTGGGTGTGTTTGACGCCGGCATTTTAGCCAAATTTAGTGCTCTCCACGCGTGATTGATTTCATGCAAATATCTACACGTGGTGTCGTCTTGCAAGTTAACTTATGTTATTACCGTTCCTTATTATCTTTTGCAATTAAAATTTGCAATTATCGTTATTATCTTTATCGAGTTATTCATAAAATATATGCACTTACACAGATCTCTTTCGTTTGCGGAAGGTGGTAAAAAACTCCTCGAAATTAATAGTTTTCGCTTAACGGAAAATATTGGTTTTTTATCTTATCTCACAATTTGATTATTGTAATTTTTCGTAATTTAATTTAATATTTAAATTATTCCCTGCTATATCTTAATACGATTTGAATTAATTAAAATTCATAGTTATTATCTAATTGTCGTAATTTAATTGAATAATTAAAGCATTCCTTACTATTTCTCACTCCAATTGGGAGAATTAAATAAACTTATTGTTTCTTATCGTTCTACATTAAATAGTAGAAATTAACTTTAATTAGTAATCTAATTAATTTGGTTATAAAAATCAGAATACCTAACTTTTTACTTTCTTACTTATTGTATTATTTTGTGATTCACACATTTTCTATTTGTGAAAAGATTGCGTTTTAGCAATATTAAAACTTAATTTTCTGAGTGTCTTATTGTGATTTGTCTATTTAATTACTGTTATTAAATTTAAATAATATAACAAATTTCTTTCTAACATAATTTCTTATTCAGAGGAATTATTTTTATTGCTTTAATCTTGTCTAGTTATATCTAGAGTAATTTCTAAAATTTCATAGTTTCGAAATTATAATAATTAGTTTATTATAATTTATATCTTGAGTTATTTTTAAAATAAAATAATAAATTCATATCTTTGTAATTATAATAATTGATTTATTATAATTCATATCTTTGCTAAATTGTTTAGTCAACTTTTCTAGAAGAAACTTGCCTTCAGTAAGTTTTTTTCTAATTTTATCAGCCGTAAGCTAACTTGCATATTTCCAACTTTACTTTGTACATTTTTGACACTGGTATATTTATGTTTTATTGAACGAGACCAAGAAGAGGATTCGACAGATTCCACTTTACCAGACCACATCAGACTGAAATCCAGATTATCCTATTATCTTATCCAGGATTGGTTACATCTTTCCCAGGTGCAGGTGAAGTCTAGCTAGACCCAGAAGATCAGTATACACCAGCATAGGCCATCTTGGCAAGGGAATAGATCATCGTGGAAATCCTTGGAAATTAAGGTCTGTAAGTCTGTGGTAGAACATATTTCCATCATCAGGTCTTCGGTTCCAGCGTAACAAATAATTGCCAGTAATTGTTCTTGTAAATGTAAGCCTTGCAGTTGATAAAATATTGTCTTTCTTTCATTTTTTATTGTGATAGCCCTTCAGGCATTTATTTCCATTGTTTTGCCCTTCAGGTAAATATATATTTTTTTATCATTGTCAAGAGTAATTTGTTAATATTAATGTTTATTCTATTTGTTAATATACTATTTATTTGAGCTGAATCGTTTTATTTCTCTTGTTGTGAAAATCATACAAATTGTTACTAATTTTTTAGTAGCTGGCGCCCAAAAATTATCTTAATTTATCTTAATTTTACTTGATAAATAATTCCTTAACTTTTAATCTCTTATAACTTGCAGTTTTTAAATCTTACTAAGCTAGAAACTTAAAGTGCACTCTTCAAGTTCTTTTGTTAACAAATCAGGGTTTTAACCAAATTTAATAATAAGTTTGTTAATTTATTAAACACCATATTCTGACTCACGACCCACCGGAAAAATCTGAGCAGCCGACAGGTAAAATAAACTTTGAAACCCAGAAGCCCATAAGGCAAATTAGATTTATTCAGTCTGGGGTTACAGTATACAAAATAAAATAACACGTCTTTAACAAAGTAAAAAAAAAAAACAGAGTAGGCAAACGAGATTGATAAATAGTTAGTGAAATAATTTTAATATTATGATTGTATAAACTACTAAATATATTGCAATAAAACAAAATTAACTTACTTTATGTTCTGTAATGGGCACACACGCACGCACAAAATTATAGCTTATTACTCGAGGAAAAACTTAAAAGTAAATGAATTTATCACAGCGCTAGCGGTTTTATACTATATCCCCACCACACCATACGTATTAAATTTACATGTGTTGATCCCAACGGCTTTTTTGTTATCGACCGCAAATTGTAACGGTTTATTTCACAATAACTGCCAGTTCTTATCACAGGATGTTACATCCGTTTCTTAGTCGTTTTATTCTAACGGCTTTTTTGTTATCAACCGCAAAATTGTAACGGTCTTTTGGTATTTCGCAATAACGAATGTAACTGCCAGTTCTTATCAATTATCACAGGCTGTTACTTCCTTTTCTTAGTCGTTTTTTAAACTGCAAAAAAATCAATTATATCAGAGAATTTGCGATTTTCGTTAATCGCTTCAAGGTGAATGCTTGTGTTTTTATTGAAATTAGCGTTGAAAAACATTCCCAAGTTATAAAGCGTATAACGTCACACATTTATTGGGCCTTAGTTACAGGGCTGCCACCCCACATCAAAACAGCTTTGAGCTATTAGCTAGTATGACGTCACACCATGCATCATGTTTTTTCTTTTCAGTGAGCGCCATGGAACATATCTATTTACTTTAAATTCAAATATCAAGCCCCAAACACCAAATTCTACTCTAATACCGAAAATTTAGTTAAATTAGTATTCTAGACGCCGAGACGAATCATTTGATACCCCTCATCATGTATTTCAGAAGACCGGAAGTAGAGACCGGTAGTTGTTATTTTATGACGGATTCTAGCGTGTTTCGAGTTGAGGAACATATCCATACACTTTAAATTCAAATATCAAGTCCCAAAGCCCATTTTTTCGCACTTGGAATGAAAATTTTGTTAAATTAGTATTCTAGACGTCGAGACGAATCATTTGATACCCCACATCAGGTATTTCAGAAGACCGGAAGTAGAGACCGGAAGTTGTTGTTTTATGACGCATTTCGGGTTGAGGAACATATCTATATACTTTAAATTCAAATATCAAGCCCCAAAGCCCATTTTATCGCACTTGGAATAAAAATTTTGTTAAATTACTATTCTAAACGTCGAGACGAATCATTTGATACCCCACATCACGTTACCGCCCCTCAAGTTATAAGCAGAACCCCCCACCATGCATGCTTTTTTGCAGCATTTTTTCCTTTCAGTGAGCTCCGCCATGTTTTTTTCTCATCGTGCCGCCATGTTTTTTTCTCATACCTATTGCGCCGCCATGTTTTTTTCTCATCGTGCCGTCATGTTTTTTTCTCATACCTATTGCGCATGATCAGGGCCGCCATGTTTTTTTCTCATACCTATTGCGCCGCCATGTTTTTTTCACACACCTACTGCGCCGCCATGTTTTTTTCACCTTCAGCAGCCTCTGGACCCCAGCCCCCAGACTTCATCCCATTGACATCACTTCTTGTATTTCTTGTACATCCCCTGGTCACTTCTTGTACCTCTGGATGGTCGCCATGTGCCATCAGCACTTTGACAGCTCACTTCCGCTGTGGAACTGTCTTTGTATATCTACTGAACAACAGATAGAATTAAAAGAAAGCGACGACCGCCTAAAGTGCATGTATTTGAATCATGTAGCTCAAAAACAGTTTAATGTTAAATAAATATTGTGTGTGGAATGATTTAAATAGTTTTCATCTTTATAACAATCACTCGGTAGATTTGATGCACGATTTGTATGAAGGGGTATACAGGGTGGTCCGGTATCCATGGCGGAAACTTCAGGGGACAATAGAGTACCAAAAAACAATATGACTTTGCTTATAAACATAACCTTCTAAACGTACCGTTTTTTAGATACAGGGTGTTAAAGTTTTGATTTTTTTAAATATATTTTTAAATATCTCTCTAACGAACAACAATATTAAAAAACTATTTGGTGATGTGAAATATCTCGCAGAGCACTAGTATTTCACCATTAGAAAAGTTTGCGAACATCACCAGTGGCGTCGATCTGGGGCATTGTGACCCTTTCTCCTATCAGAACTTCTACGCCACTGGTCCTAGACACCAATTCTATCTTGTTTTATATTTTCTGATGTTTTTTGCACAAAAAGTCACTCTTGTGATTTTTTCGTAAGATGCACCATTTTCGAGTTAATAGCATGTAAAGATATTAATGTTTAAAAAAAAATTATTATTATTAAAAATTTAATAACATTATTACATTTTATTAACAATTTTTGAGCTCTAGTTAGGAAGAAAAACATCACAAAAATAACAACAGATTTAATAGCATCTTACGAAAAACTCACAAGAGTGACTTTTTATGAAAAAAAAATCCTAATTTTTTTTGCACAAAAAGTCACTCTTGTGAGTTTTTCGTAAGATGCTATTAAATCTGTTGTTATTTTTGTGATGTTTTTCTTCCTAACTAGAGCTCAAAAATTGTTAATAAAATGTAATAATGTTAATAAATTTTTAATAATAATAATTTTTTTTTAAACATTAATATCTTTACATGCTATTAACTCGAAAATGGTGCATCTTACGAAAAAATCACAAGAGTGACTTTTTGTGCAAAAAACATCAGAAAATATAAAACAAGATAGAATTGGTGTCTAGGACCAGTGGCGTAGAAGTTCTGATAGGAGAAAGGGTCACAATGCCCCAGATCGACGCCACTGGTGATGTTCGCAAACTTTTCTAATGGTGAAATACTAGTGCTCTGCGAGATATTTCACATCACCAAATAGTTTTTTAATATTGTTGTTCGTTAGAGAGATATTTAAAAATATATTTAAAAAAATCAAAACTTTAACACCCTGTATCTCAAAAACGGTACGTTTAGAAGGTTATGTTCATAAGCAAAGTCATATTGATTTTTGGTACTCTATTGTCCCCTGAAGTTTCCGCCATGGATACCGGACCACCCTGTATAGATATGACATGGCACTTATTATAAAGTTTTTAATTCAAGAAGGGGCGTTTTCCATACAAGCTTTAAATTCGAGACTACGATATTTTAAATATGATAACAATGAAAAAAATAAACCACCTGCTGTAAAAAAATCCCATATACAAAATGAGGCAATTATATTTTCTGCATCAGAAATGTTGTGTTTTGTAAACAATTTCAGATATTTTGTAGGAGATCTTGTCGCAGAGAACCATTTAATTTGGAAATTTTATTTATCTTTACTAAATATCACAGAAATTTTGACTGCTACTGAAATTTGTTTATCTGAGATTGATAATTTGGAACAATTAATAAGAAATCATTTGGAATGTACCTATCTCTATTTTCCGGTAGAACTCTTAAACCGAAGCACCATCTTTTATTACATTATCCAAATACAATTAGAAAAACAGGTCCTGTATCAAGAACTAATTGCATTCGTTTTGAAGCTAAACACAGAACATTAAAGAAATTTGCCAATAATGTTGAAACTAGGAAAAATATACCACTTACTTTAGCTAAGAAATTACAAACGCAATTTGCTTGCAGGTCTTTCGAAAATAGGTTTAGAAGATAATATGCAATTTGGAAAAGAAATTACTATTGATTCAAATTTTGATTCCTACAGTTTTAGCCACGAATTTGATAAGGCAGATTTTATAAGAAATTGTTTTGAGGTTAAATGGTATAAAAAAAATTGAATCAGATATAACAAACGGCAAATTTTATGCTGTAATAGAAATCCCCAGTTTGGTATAATTCATAATATTTTTTTGGAGCGCCAAAATCCTGTTAATTGTTATATAATTTGTGAGCTTATGGAAATACTGAATGCCAATTTACATTACCGTGGCTACGAGGTGGCCCCCATAAATACATACGTCTGTTTAAATCTCAAAAATAAGTTTTACGGTTTCCCAACTCAACTCCACCAAATTCAAAACTTAAAACTTGTTTCATTCTAAAATAGGAATATTTATTGGTTATACGAAGGATCGTTTTTATTTAAAAAATTTTATTTATTTAAATTTTCTGTTTAATATTAAAAAAAAATAACTTAGATAATATCCAGGACACTTATTTTACAGTATTTTTATAAAATAGTCTAGTTTGTTATCCAAGTTATAATTTCCGCGTAATAACTAGTAATCTTTTATAATGTTCAAAACATCTAATTTTATGTTTTATGTTTATTTTTGAAAAATTCAAATACCTACTTAAATTCACGTAGTTATAGGCGTGAATTATAACTTGGACATACTATTTATAACTATATTAATTATATATGCATTTATTTCATTTATATAGATATGTAGTAAAAATATTTTCGCTATTAAGCCCATTTTTATTTTACGTTTTAGATAAGGTATTATACTTTCATAATAAAAATATTTAGACAACATTACGTTTTTTATTTTTCCTGATGGAACTGGAAATATGTTAATGCGCGTCATTTCATATACATATAATAATATTGTAACGAAGTGATTTTTCCAATCAAGGAATGTTCATTTTTACTTTAAATATTACCGTCACTTGGGTACACCCTGCCGCTGTTTTTAGTAATTAAATTCTGTTCTAGTTAAGTTATAAATGAGTTGTTAAAAAGTCCGCTGGTAAACAAGCAGTCAAGTAATTAATTGATTAATTTTCGACAATCCCTCGTATAAGTAAAATCCGAGAATTATTATAAACAATGGCCGAGTTGGAAATAAAAATCATTCGTTACTAAAAATGCTAATCCGTATCCGATTTCATCCGTTTCTTTTTGCAACATAGTTTAGAAATTACAAGTAACTCATTCCCGGTTATATACGTTCTGAGTTGATGCACCAAGTTGCATAATCCGCTGCACCTCTGCAAGTTACGCTGGGATGTGCATCCGAGTACGTCGCTTAAAGTCGGTGACCACCTCTCTTTTAACACGACAGATACGTCTTAAAGTTTACAAAAAGGGGAAGAACAGTCACTTCACTCTCATTCCGTGCTCATTTTCATTCCGAGCAAACCGGCAGCAGTTCATGTTCATTCCGAAATAATTCCGCATAATCAGATACGATTTACCGTAAGCCATTGAAGACATAGCTAAAGCCGTTCACATTTCAGTACCGCCGCTTCGAGTTATTGATAGTAAATTCCTTTGCATTAAATCTTGGTAAGAATTCACCGTAACCTGCTACACTCTGCAGGCCCTGCCTTCAGTTAAGTATAGATATTTAAAGGTCTTATTTTCCGTGAGTATCGCCGTATATTGCTACCAAAGCAAGCTAGAGCTAATTCAGAATAGTTGGTTGATTCGTGTTATTATTTGCTAAATTGTGCACCAACTGAATAGATTTTTCTCGCTCGGGTGATCTGCCCAGTTGTCATGCACAAGGGTTTCCGGAAAACCCACTGTAATTAGAAAAGTCATTCCTGTATGTACACCCACTGAATAGATTTTTCTCGTTCGGGTGATCTGTAAGGTGCCAGTCAGTGTACCAGGGTGACTCGAAAATTTGTTATAAATTAAAATAGCCGTTCAAAAATAGCTCTACGTTTGTGGCAGTAGTTCGCCGTATTTGCAAATACCAGCAAAGACATAAATATCTATAGCTAACGGATTGCCCGCCGTTTATAATACATCCTATTGAAAAGGTCCGTTTGCTTGTCGTACACAGTAATTTATTAATCTCACGTATCCGAAAATTCCGCCGTAAAATCGCGTAAAGACTTGATTGCCAGCTTGCTTGATTTTTAATCATTTTAAAAATAGTTTTATACATACTCGACTGTATAGTCGTGGAGGTTTTAGAGTAAATTAATTTGTTCATCATTATTACTGAATAAACACGTTATTTTAAAGAGGTAAAATTCACGAGTCATTATTTCTGTCATATTATTTCTGATTAACCCGTTTGAGCAGTATGATCGAATTCCATTAGATAGATCTCCAGCTCCGACCCCTGGCAATTCCGTATCTCAGCTGTTTCGCTACTCAGGGTTGTTCTCCCAATTAGGAGAGCCAAAAAAGTGTAGTTCTTTGCACTTAAAAATTGAAGGACTGGCGCCCGAGATTTCCGTATAAAAAGATTACGTAAGTATAGTGACAAAAAGCACCGTTAAAAGCCATTCATTACAATATAATATAATATAAATAATTCTCATAAAATTACTCTATGGTAAAAGCAACTTGTATGCCCACTATATTAAACATTAATTTCATAGTCGTTTTTCTATATGTTTTGACTCCCTTTAAGAATTTTATTTATATAAATTTAAAACAAACTCTTTACTAAAGTGGTGATTTTTTTTGAACCATCAGAATCCATCATCTTATAAAGCAAATGAAAATCAGAAAGTTATATAAAAAGTGGCGCCAGTTAAATAAAAATCTAAATATTGTTGATATCATTTTTATTTTTAATGTGGCTATTATGTGATAATATACCTACCTATTATTTACTAGATGTTAAGTAGATGTTTTGACAAGTTTTTATTGTTTTCTTCAGGACTACTAAGGTATTTGGTTTTCTGTCAAAATAATCATATATTATTTATAAAAACGTATAGGATTATTTAATATATTAAATGAAAATCAATTATTACGAAAATATTAATATGACTTCAGTTTAGGCAAAAAAAAAACATTGAAGTCATATTAATTAATATTTTCATAATAGGTAATTGATTTCCATTTACTATAGTATATTAAATAATTACATATTAAAGAAAATGCATATTCTTAAATCAAGCTTCAACATATTTTTAAGTCGAGCTTCAAACGCTGCTTTAAACTAGAATATCCCCATTTATTACAATGCATTTACCCATTCCAAATAAAATATTCAATATTTTTCAATCAAAGCATTCATTATATACTTCTGTCGAGCTAAGCTAAAATTTATTTTAAATATAGATAAAAACTGAAAAGATTAAATATAAACTCTTTTCAAATATAAAAGGTATTATAGTAAATATGTGGCATTATTCGATTAAGAATAAGAAATACTTAAAATGAGATTTATCTTTATATTAAAACAAGCACCATGATTTTCTCAATTTCAGTAATGGTTTATTCTTAGCTAGAGAAGAAGCTAATTTCATTCATTAATAATAAGCTAATTCTAGTAATAAGTATTATTTTATTTGAGGAATAGTAAAACTAATATATTCTTGGAGAAAGTTTATTAATCTTGAAGTTAGTGTAGTGTTTTTTCCGTGTACTTTGCGGTTAAAATACCCTCAATAAATTTTTTCGTTTTAAACAATTGACAATATACAATTATTGTGGTTTATTTTCTGGTATAAAAGAAGAATTATCCGTACCAATTGGTAGATAACTTTTGAACAGTGGTTAACAGAGTAACTCAGTGTTAACGCTCGAAATAAACTTTTCCCAAACTAAGAGTAAGTAATCTGAACATTATTAATTTAATGGCTGATAGTTTTTACGACAAGAAATTTATAAAATGTTCTTTATATTCTACAAATGGATTTAAAACAGATTAACCAGTTTGCTCTTGTAGCAAATAAACCTTTGGTCAAATTATCAGAGCTACCTTTGGATATCCCTCAGCCCATATTGAACCTGAAGGTGATTAAAGGAAAATTTGGGGAAAGTATACTTGTGGAATTGAATGAAAAAGTTGTTTTCCTGTAACGGAGCAATTGAAGCCTAACGTAAAGAAATGCACGCCCTGGAAATATTCATTAGTATACAGAGGGGAAAAAGAAGTGGGTAAACCTCGACCTGCTAACTAGTTTGAAATAGTAGAGACGGTAGAAGAATAATATTACTTCAATTCCTGAAGAGGGGTTGGAACCTTTGGTGTAGAACTTACACTTGAGTAGTTTTCCACACACGCCAAAACACTTTTGCACACACTCGACGCGCGTTTCGCCAACCAAGTTGGCATCATCGGGAGATGATTAAAACTAAGCTTAACCAAACCATGGGACCCATTTATACCTAAAAAATGCGTTACGCTTCGACGAACAATTACCGCGACAGTAACAAAAAGGCGGGTAAAATATTTAGCTTCGTTGAAGCGTTAACGCTTGACTAACATAAAAAGCGGGCTATTTGGAATGGGCCCTCTGTCCACTATTCATACTATGTTTACATTTGTTAATTTCCAAGCTTTCGAATGCATCTAGTTTTCTAGAGTTTGTTACATTTCTAATCAACCTTAAATTCTTAATATCTATTTTATGATTGTTATCAAAAGCATGTTGGGCAACGCTAGACTTCTCTATTCTTCCGTATTTTAGATGAGCCCTATGCTCCTTGTAACGTCTTTACTAACGCCAAACTATGTGACTCTGTTTGGGCGTTAAAACAGGTAACGTCTTTTGCTTACGGGTAGCTGGTTTGGAGAAGTTATCCAGGTTTCATGTATTAGTAATAAATAGAAAGTCCACAGTATAAATAAAACAGTTTATTTCTTCACACAAATAGTCAAGTATCGGAATATATCAGGTACAGGTAATCTCTTTACATATTCATACATAAAATAATTTATGTCTTGAACAAACAGTCAAGTATCGGAAAGTATCAGGTATATGTAATCTTTTTACAGGCTAGATATGTTATACATATAATATAGTAATATAATCGGCGGAGTGTAATGTCAGGACGGTAAGCTATACAATATTATTATATAACATGCGGAGTGTAATGACGGAACGATAAACGGTTGCTTCAGCTTCACGTGCTGCGGTGTAGTACGGTACCTATTTACTAACGGCAGGACCAGCTCAACACGCTGAAGGCCTACAGTCAACAAATAGACCGACGGAGACACGACGGCGGTTCGGTACCTATTTACCGACGGCAGGACCAGCTCAACACGCTGAAGGCCTACAGTCGTCAAATAGACCGACGGTGACGGCGGACGCTTCGGTAACTATTTACTAACGGCAGGACCAGCTCAACACGCTGAAGCCCTACGGTCAACAAATAGACCGACGGAGACACGACGGCGGTTCGGTACCTATTTACCGACGGCAGGACCAGCTCAACACGCTGAAGGCCTACAGTCGTCAAATAGACCGACGGTGACGGCGGACGCTTCGGTAACTATTTACTAACGGCAGGACCAGCTCAACACGCTGAAGCCCTACGGTCAACAAACAGACCGACGGACGTCGGGGCGGCGGAACAGATAGGTCGACTGACTACCGTACACCAGGAGGTCTAGCTCAGCACGCTACAAACCCCAAGGCAACAATAGCTAACCGTGGTCAAGCTCAGCACGCTTAAGACCCCCTATCACCCAGCTCAGCTCGCTGTAGGTGACTGTCAGTGAAATACTGAATACATTAGCAGTTTTCGGCTTGGTATTTATACCAAATTATGACCCTGGTTCGCGTGACGTATGGCTCGGTATTTGCCTACGCATGAGAACGTCCGTTAAGCGGAGATTTCAATAACTAATTTCGAATTTATTACACTCTGCATTGACGCGGTGACTTTAATTTTGTGGCTGTCTATGCTTAGCAGCTCTGGTTAAACGGATATTCTAGTAATGAATTTATAATTCATTACATCCTTAAACCTCGTCTGAATAGAGCGTCTTGTTTGTCCGACATACTTTTGGTTGCAGTCCTTACAGCTAATTTCGTAAATCCCCAACCTTTCGTTCATTCCAATTTTATCCTTAGGGTTGCCTAAAAGTTCTTGTAGTTTATTTCCTGATCGATGAACCACCGTCATATCATGTTGTTGAAAATTCTACTAAGACCTCGGGTAAACAGGGGTTCATATGGAATTGATACAAATTTTGAATTTTCCCTCTCAATACGAAAGGTCGAAGAATTTCGAGTGCCTCCCTAAATTTACGCTTCCTAATTAATTTATCAATCAAATTAGTAGAAAAACCATTACTCATAGCTAATTCCTTAATTAACTCTTTTTCTTTTTCAAACCTCTCTTTAGTTAGAGGAAAACTTAATAATCGACTAATTAAAAAATTAAAACTTGCCATCTTGTGTTGGTCACAATGATGAGAATCATTAGGAATATATCTAAGAGTGCCGGTATCTTTCCTATATACATCGAATTCTAAATTATTTTCATTATTTCTAATTACTAGTACATCTAAAAATGGTAGTTGTTGATTGTTTTCAATTTCATATGTGAATTTGACAGAAGTGAAACGACTATTTAATTTGGAAACAAAAGCGTCTACATCCGCGACTTTTGTATCAAACACTGCAAAAATATCATCCACATACCTAAGCCAAACTCTAGGAATATACTCGAATTCTTCTGTTTCGAAGCGATTCATGAAAAGACTGGCCATGAATGGTGACAGAGTTACCCATGGCTGTCCCTTCATGTTGTTCATCAAAATTATTATTGAATTGAAAGCAATTTTGCTTCATCCAAAGTTTTGTGAGTTGAAAGAGCATGAATCTCTCTTAAGGAGGTTCTTAAAGGAAATATATAAGACCATCGCAGCCAAAATATAATACAACTTGGGACCCGCACCCGGTACTTATCTACCTTGGTAAACTAGTTTGGTTGGAGAAATGAATTCCAGTAGCGTTTCTTAGAATATTGTTTACTGCGCTTGCAGTTGAGGTACGATTATGTCGCAGAACAGTTCTCCTAATGAATCTGTCTTGTGTTGCCGAGGTTTTTCGCCTTCTGCCCCCCCCCTTCTGTTGTAATTAATATCGCCAGCTAAGCGCCGACGTATGGCCCGATAAATGCTTTGCCTGGAGGTGTTAAATAAGTCGGCGATTACTGTAACTGCAAAGCCTTCATCACGCATTCTGCCTACTATGGCCAATTGGTCTTCATTTAAACTTGGCATTTTGCAATAAGAGGCACTAACTTATTAGCAATCGAAGGAACAACAATAAAAGTGACAGAAATCAAAATGACAACCAGTGACAGGCAATAATAAGCCAGTGCGATTATTCCCATTCTCGGTACGTTGCATGGTAACGAGAATTTTCAGATAAGCAAGAGTTACGATTCTTCTTCAAAAACAGGCAATCGTTAATTTGTTCCTACACCAACAATTCTTAACTCATGCAAGTAAAGAACATCTTGAAGTGTTCAGATTATACAGTTTCTTCGAAAGCAAGTTGACTTTAATTGAATTATCTCATAATATCAGTTTTAGGGGGTTATACAGATTTGGTTCAACTTGGATGCCACCCTGTATATTTAAACTTTGTCTGGAGTCGATTACCATTCTCGCGCCTTATTAACTGCAGTTTTGGCTTCAACATGAGCCCTAGATTTTGAGAGTCGGTTCGGGAGTAAAAAAATTATCAATGCAAGACCAAAAAATGGATGTTTTTGAGGTCACCATGTAAATAAAGCAAATCAGCGGTAGTTTCAAAAACCGTTTCGAGATATGAGGTCCATATTTATAGCACTCATGTTGAAATCCAGAAAAAATATTTTTTGTTGAAATGGGACGATGCCGAACTTTCAGAAATTTAGCACTGTTTTATTTACCGCCCTGTAGAAACTTTATGTGAAACACATAATCTTAGTAAAAACAAGAACTGGTAGACAAAGGATTTTACTAGCTAACACTTCAAACAGAAACTAAATCGACGGCGGCAATCCAAATTTATTCTGTTCCAAAATCAGGGCAAATTTGGCAGTGTAACGTTTATTTTGTTGATCAGTTTATATCCGGTTGAGGATTTAGATATGAAATTATTAACAGTTAAGCTTGTTACTTTAATGGATTTGATATCAGCACACAGGATGCGGACGATAGCCTCGATAAAACTGAAAAATATTAAAAAGTTTGAGGATAGAATCGAGATATTTATTTCCGAGAGATTAAAGACCTCAAATAGCAGAAACTTTCAACCAGTATTAGTCCTGCCTTATTTTAAAAATAAAATTGAATTATGCCTAGCAACGACTTTAGATATATAGACTAATAAGACCACCAGATGTAGAGACGTTAATCTTAACAATACGAATACGATAAGATAAACATGTTTGTACAGGGTGTCAAACGAATGCCTGTTTTTTCAGTATTTTATCTTGAGCACAGCGTTGACCAAACACCCTGTATATTATAATTTTATAAAATTTGTTTGTCTTATATGTCTGCTTTAAAACAATTTTTGAATTTTTCTCCTATCTTTTTGTAAAGTTTTAGTAAAACGTTACATTTTCACAATAAAATAACGGATGGATTTGATTACTAAAATTTAGGTATATCGTGATTGACCACAAAGAGCACGTATTGTAAACGAGTTTTTTTACCAAAAGGGTATAAACCACATGTGGCAGTCTGCATTATCATCAGATTTAAACCCTACAGAGCAAATTTGGGATGTTCTACAGAGACGAATATCTAGTCGAAACCATCAACCTGATACATTGCGAAAACTTAGAGAAGCCCTTGTAGAAGAATGGAACGAAATTCCAAACAAGATAATAAATACTTTGGTTCAGAACATGCCACAACGTTGCAGAGATTTATAACATCCAGAGGCCCAACTCATTGCTAATGACATTACGGTTAAGTTTTAATGTTTAATATTGTTAAATAAAAGATATTAATGTTAATGTGAGGCCTTATGATTATAAAAGTATAAAAGATTGCGATTTATTTTATTGTGAAAATGTAACATTTTATTAAAACCTCTGTATCTTTTTCTACAAAAAAGATAGGAGCAAAATTCAAAAAATATTTTAAAGCAGACACACAAGACAAACTAATTTTATAAAATTCTAATATACAGGGTGTTTAGTCAACGCTGTGCTCAAGATAAAAAATTGCTAAAAAACAGGCATTCAATTGACACCCTGTATAAACATGTTTTGGTAACTTTATCTAAGAGTTAAATAGGTAAGATGAAAGCCAATTAAATTTCCTTTGAAACGCTAAAACCCCGGCATAAATCCATACATTTTTGACAGTTTTACAGCGTTGTAAATCTTGGTCAATTTTAAGGTGTCCCGAAGCAATTTTGAGTATATATTATAATATAATTTTAGAAGTGTTATTGAATAAAGTTTGTTTAGATGACAAGCTAGATCACCTTATGTATACTTTAAACATCTACAAGTAGCAAAATTTAAAATTCGAGACGAAATTGCGTAATATAATTAGATGATCAATTGACTTATCTGCTAAGGAAGTTTGATCATAATTATATGAGCAATTTCGTCGAAGAATTATAAATTCCCAACCCCAGGCGATCTAAGGTACCGAGAGTTCTTTGAAGTTAATGGCATGTTAACGCAGGGCAGGATAATGGGTGAGCGGAGGTTGCCAGATCTTTTATTTGTCTTTGAAGTTCGCACCTAATAGCCGGGCACACACACAGAGGTATATATATCTGCGGACTTTATCCAGGGCAGTTTAAGTCTGCGCTCTTTCGCGGACTTGGTATGTGACAGACTAAATATTGCCACTCCACTAACTTAACAGACATGTCCGTAGATAATTCTGGTGGACTTAATCGCTCGCAGACCAAACTGTCCGTTAATGGGTGAAGTCTTTAGACTTATCTGCAGACTTTACCAAAACTGTGGAATTCGGTCTTGACAAAAGTTTTTAGTGGAAATCTTTAACGTTTCTGGTGATATTTTGTACTATTTTGTTGTGTTAGTGAGAAAATGATCAGAAAAATATAACTAAGAAACAATAAGTTGCATTGTGTTTGGCTATAATGAACATACTTTTACATCTTATGACAAATAAATTTTACTCTATAACTACAAAACGGCGAAGCAAATCGATTAAAAAAATTGTTATTAGAAAAGGAAACTTGAAGTCATTTGCCGTTATTGAAGAAATTGAGAGAAAACTAGCCCGACGATTTTAGAAACTAAACTGTTGCACAATTGAAGTGGATATTAGAAAAATATGGACCAAATTTGAATGTCTATATTTTTGGAACGGGTTGGTTAATCTTGATACGATTTTTTGTGACCATTAGCAAAATTCATTGACTGTCAACTGTCTCAAATAGATTTTTAAATTGTGGTTGTTTCTTTTATCCACAGGGTGATTAACCAAACCCTTACATTTTCGTTAAATTTCATCGTTCTCCCAATTTCCTAAAAAAATTTTGGGATTTTTTTTAACACATTAATTATGATTTACAGGCAATTCTGAAAGACCAATTTGAAATTATTTTTGATAGCTCTGTTATTTTCAGAGATACCATTTGTTATAGGAAAAATTGCGATTTTTTTACATTTTAGTTTACAGTATTTTAATACGATAGTCAATTACAATTGTTTCTTCGATATTCAACGCTCCCAGGGTGCCCTTTTCGAATGCAAGGCGAGCAAATTAATTTGGGTATAAGGAAATGAACCAACATAAAAATAAATAATTTAAACTTTTTGGTATTTTTACAAATTGGCGTTTCTTATATTCGACACTACCAAAAATCTGTAAATGAGCTTTTATCAATTTTGATAGAAAATTTTGGAATCTTGGACAATACTGCCGAAACGGTTTCAGAATTTTTGCGTCATCCCTATTATTAAAAGAGATACATTTTTTGGTAAATAAAAACGTATAATTTGCAATTGAGAAAACCTTGATTTACAAATTTGTTCGGATCTATGGCAGTCTGAGGTGATATATCGATATGAATAAGACGGGTCACTCTTTTTGGTCCATTGACGTACTGGAAACATTTTCTAAGGGGTCAAAAATGTGTTTTATTTCTAAATTTTTGCGGTGACACCACAGGTACTCGTAGGTGATATTCCTTAACTCTTGATATACCCCTAATATTTTCAGCCCCCTCCTACTCATAGGCGTAGTGGGAAAAGTAAAAAAAAACAAATTTTTGAATTTGATTGTGATCAAGACGCCACCAAATGACCCTTTCAAAATTCGCCCATGGGATTTATGGAGGTTTATCCGTGTTTCATTTTTGTAGAAAAACATCTTTGCAGTTTTCATAATTCCAGTTTCCGTGGTCGCGAGTCTATTGTAGACTATGAAATGGGACATGGTGACCGACGGTTTGTTCTGCTCCAAACATATTTATTAATTGATATTTATAAATACACTGCTTTTAATTTATGATCTCTAATTCATTTTATTAAATTCTTTTTAAAAATCTAGCCGTCACTGGAAACAATTTCTTGTCATTTAATAAAATTCAATTTGACAGTGTTTTGAGATCAGTGTTTCGAGTTAAAAGTAAAACACAAAATACAAACAATAATTGTTTCATTGATTACATAATATCTTACATAAAATTACAATAAAGACTTGGTTTTGCCGTGTTGTTGTATTCCAACAATAATTACACAAATATTAATTTTTAAAGCAAAAAAAACTTATTGGTAACCCTATATGACTACATTTTATTAGGAGGTAAATGAATGATTGAAGTTTTTTCACATATTCCAGTTTATTCAGTTTGATGAATAAATTGAAATTTGTTAGAACATAAACTCCTGGACAAAATTAACGCACCACCATAAATTTGCAACAAATTTGATGCTACTTTTTTTTTGAACCTATGGTCCGATTTGAATGATATTTCTAACATTTCAGGTCCATTCCTTGATAATGTCATTGTCCTCATTATTTTTGATAAAAAGTTCATTTTACTTTTATACCGGGTGTAATAAAAATGTTGTGTTTTTTTATTCGAAAATTTGTATCCCCCTGTGGCGTATACTAGCAATCCTAACATATCGCAGTTGAAATTAAACTGTAGCCTCATCTTTCCTTAACATTTTCATTTTTGTTTCACTTCATTATCTCTGTTATTTTTATTACACCCGGTATAAAAGTAAAATGAACTTTTTATCAAAAATAATGAGGACAATGACATTATCAAGGAATGGACCTGAAATGTTAGAAATATCATTCAAATCGGACCATAGGTTCAGAAAAAAAGTAGCATCAAATTTGTTGCAAATTTATGGTGGTGCGTTAATTTTGTCCAGGAGTTTATGTTCTAACAAATTTCAATTTATTCATCAAACTGAATAAACTGGAATATGTGAAAAAACTTCAATCATTCATTTACCTCCTAATAAAATGTAGTCATATAGGGTTACCAATAAGTTTTTTTTGCTTTAAAAATTAATATTTGTGTAATTATTGTTGGAATACAACAACACGGCAAAACCAAGTCTTTATTGTAATTTTATGTAAGATATTATGTAATCAATGAAACAATTATTGTTTGTATTTTGTGTTTTACTTTTAACTCGAAACACTGATCTCAAAACACTGTCAAATTGAATTTTATTAAATGACAAGAAATTATTTCCAGTGACGGCTAGATTTTTAAAAAGAATTTAATAAAATGAATTAGAGATCATAAATTAAAAGCAGTGTATTTATAAATATCAATTAATAAATATGTTTGGAGCAGAACAAACCGTCGGTCACCATGTCCCATTTCATAGTCTACAATAGACTCGCGACCACGGAAACTGGAATTATGAAAACTGCAAAGATGTTTTTCTACAAAAATGAAACACGGATAAACCTCCATAAATCCCATGGGCGAATTTTGAAAGGGTCATTTGGTGGCGTCTTGATCACAATCAAATTCAAAAATTTGTTTTTTTTTACTTTTCCCACTACGCCTATGAGTAGGAGGGGGCTGAAAATATTAGGGGTATATCAAGAGTTAAGGAATATCACCTACGAGTACCTGTGGTGTCACCGCAAAAATTTAGAAATAAAACACATTTTTGACCCCTTAGAAAATGTTTCCAGTACGTCAATGGACCAAAAAGAGTGACCCGTCTTATTCATATCGATATATCACCTCAGACTGCCATAGATCCGAACAAATTTGTAAATCAAGGTTTTCTCAATTGCAAATTATACGTTTTTATTTACCAAAAAATGTATCTCTTTTAATAATAGGGATGACGCAAAAATTCTGAAACCGTTTCGGCAGTATTGTCCAAGATTCCAAAATTTTCTATCAAAATTGATAAAAGCTCATTTTCAGATTTTTGGTAGTGTCGAATATAAGAAACGCCAATTTGTAAAAATACCAAAAAGTTTAAATTATTTATTTTTATGTTGGTTCATTTCCTTATACCCAAATTAATTTGCGCGCCTTGCATTCGAAAAGGGCACCCTGGGAGCGTTGAATATCGAAGAAACAATTGTAATTGACTATCGTATTAAAATACTGTAAACTAAAATGTAAAAAAATCGCAATTTTTCCTATAACAAATGGTATCTCTGAAAATAACAGAGCTATCAAAAATAATTTCAAATTGGTCTTTCAGAATTGCCTGTAAATCATAATTAATGTGTTAAAAAAAATCCCAAAATTTTTTTAGGAAATTGGGAGAACGATGAAATTTAACGAAAATGTAAGGGTCTGGTTAATCACCCTGTGGATAAAAGAAACAACCACAATTTAAAAATCTATTTGAGACAGTTGACAGTCAATGAATTTTGCTAATGGTCACAAAAAATCGTATCAAGATTAACCAACCCGTTCCAAAAATATAGACATTCAAATTTGGTCCATATTTTTCTAATATCCACTTCAATTGTGCACCAGTTTATTTAAAATTGGATAATACAACTTTTAAGATTATTGATTATAGTATTTTTTTTAAAAACAATATCGTGGCCCGCATCAGGATACACTTTTTTACAATACTGGTAATGTGTGTATTTGATTTTCCATAAAGTTGGATGACTTTTATAAATGTCTATAAACTCTGCTAAAATCCCCATAAAACGAGTATCTTTCAGAATATTCTTTTTGAATAAAAATATTAAACATGCGGATTTAACCTGTGGGAGAAGACTGTGCAAATAGCCGGGCACACACACAGAGGAATATCTGCGGACTTTATCCAGGGCGGTTTAAGTCTGCGCTCTTTCGCGGACTTGGTATGTGACAGACTAAATATTGTCACTCCACTAACTTAAAAGACATGCCCGTAGATAATTCAGGCGTACTTAATCGCTCGCAGACAAAACTGTCTGTTAATGGGTGAAGTCTTTAGCTTTATCTGCAGACTTTACCAAAACTGTGGAATTTGGTCTTGACAAAAGTTTTTAGTGGAAGTCTTTAACGTTTCTGGTGATATTTTGTACTCTTTTGTTGTGTTAGTGAGAAAATGATCAGAAAAAATATAAACAAATAAGTTGCATTGTGTTTGGCTATAATTAACATACATCTTATGACAAATAAATTTTACTCTATAACTACAAAACGGCGAAGCAAATCGATTAAAAAAATTGTTATTAGAAAAGGAAACTTGAAGTTATTTGCCGTCATTGAAGCAATTGAGAGAAAACTAGCCCGGCGATTTTAGAAACTATTTAAAAATGGAAAGTACAACTTTTAAGATTATTGATTATACTTAGTATTTTTTTTTTAAACAAAATCTTGGCCCGCATCAGGATACACTTTTTTACAATACTGGTAATGTGTGCATTTGATTTTTGATAAAGTTGGATGACTTTTATAAATGCCTATAAACTCTGCTAAAATCCCCATAAAACGAGTATCTTTCAGCTAATCTTTTTGAATAAAAATATTAAACATGCTGATTTAACCTGTGGGAGAAGACTGTGCAAATATGGCATCAACATACTTAACATGTGGTTTATGTCTTCAGATAAGTCTGTACATAAATTAAGACTGGCGCGTACTCACACACTAACGTACAGATTTGTCAACAAACTTTTAATGTGCCGGGTAAAGTTCACACACAAACCTCTGTGTGTATGCCCGGCTAATAGCTGGG
Source organism: Rhagium mordax (assembly GCA_963680705.1). Lineage (NCBI taxonomy): Eukaryota > Metazoa > Arthropoda > Insecta > Coleoptera > Cerambycidae > Rhagium > Rhagium mordax. The sequence continues at coordinate 46,304,239 of OY796656.1, forward strand.
CACACACACAGAGGTATATCTGTGGACTTTATCCAGGGCAGTTTAAGTCTGCGCTCTTTCGCGGACTTGGTATGTGACAGACTAAATATTGTCACTCCACTAATTTAAAAGACATGCCTGTAGATAATTCTGGCGTACTTAATCGCTTGCAGACAAAACTGTCTGTTAATGGGTGAAGTCTTTAGACTTATCTGCAGACTTTACCAAAACTGTGGAATTCGGTCTTGACAGAAGTTTTTAGTGGAAATCTTTAACTATTCTGGTGATATTTTCTACTATTTTGTTGTGTTAGTGAGAAAATGGCCAGGAGAAATATAAATAATAAGAAAGTTGTATTGTGTATGGTTATGATTAACATACATCTTATGACAAATAAATTTTGTTCTATAAGTACAAAACGGCGAAGCAAATGGATAAAAAAATGGTTACTAGAAAAGAAAACTCTAAGTCATTTGCCGTTATTGAAGCAATTGAGAGAAAACGAGCCAGACGATTTCTTTTTGAATAAAAATATTAAACATGCGGATTTAACCTGTGGGAGAAGACTGTGCAAAATATGGCATCGACATACTTAACATGTGGTTTATGCCTTCAGATAAGTCTGTACATGAATTAAGACTGGCACGTACTCACACACGAACGTGCAGATTTGTCAACAGACTTTGACTGTGCCGGGCAAAGTCCACAGATAAACCTCTGTGTGTGTGCCCGGCTATTGAGTTTGAAGAGTGCAAACCACAAGTAGTAAAATTTATAATTCTTCATTATACATATATTTCATATAAATATGATCTCGTATAATTATGATCATATAATTATGATCAAACTTCCTTAGCAGGTAAGTCAATTGATCATCTAATTGTAGCTGAGAGCAGACGTTAGCTAAAATAAATAATTGTTATATCGGAGTGCGTTTTAAATAACACCCCTTAATAAAATATATATGACTGCCGTTGTACCATATTTAGTTAGATTATGTCTCACTGTATTTAATTAAAGTTCCAATAAATTTTGTTCCTTTTTTTAAATTTGTTTTTTGGTCCAACGACTAAAACTTGCCTGACGTTATGCTAAACAATTTAACAAGCAGTACATCAAGCATTAAAACTGTTGGTGAGTGGTTTGTTCAAACTTACTTAGATAGCTTACATAAAACATTTTTAGGTGGATTCGTCCAACGATAACAACTGTCAATTTTCTAAATGTAAGCGAAACTATAATGTCTGCTCCTATTGTCCCAGCCCTAAAGAATATATACCTGTAAATATTGAAAACCCTCCTGTAGAAATTATATCTGGAATTGTGAATAATGATGACCAAGCAAGGACAAATATTATAGACTGTAGACTGTATTATTATTCCAAGAACCAAAATCGGGTAACAGTTTAAAACAACGTAATACACAATACATTACATCCAAAACCCATAGTCAGCTTAGATAAGGAAACCTACTTCAAGCGTCTTCATTTCAAGGTTCACTTTGTTTAAACGTTATATCACGCAAGTTGTAAAAAATAAATTTATAATAGTTCACAACTTTTTTGAGTTTGGTTTTTAAAAAGTCATTATTCAATAAACCAGAATATTATTGGCGCAGTTGGTAGGATATCGAGAGTAATCAATACATTGATCGGCGTTCGTTTCAACGATTAACTTGATATTCAGAATCTACAACCCATTCGTGAGTGACATTAAATAAGTGTTCCAGTGAGGATCGAAGATTTCAAAATCACTGAAAGAGTAAGATTTTTTAGAGTTCATCCTTTATTCCTGTAATCATTTAACAACACCCCAGTAGCAAGGTTACCACAAGTTCGGGAGTAGGCAGATTGAGACCTGAATGCGAACCGAGTCAAAAGTGAGTGAAAATATGACATCTCCTTTCCTTTAGAATTCGATTGAGAACATCTTTTAGAATTAGAAACGTGTTAAATCTATTTTAGATAATAACAAGTACTAAAATCACAACGATCGTTAATACCTAATTAAGAAACACGTTAAATCTATCAAGATTATAACAAGTATTAAAATCTTAACGATAATTAATACCTAAGTAAGATTTCAAGATTTTTGTGTCAGACAAATTTTCTTCTCATATTTGTACATTTACAAATAAAGTAAATTAAATTTAAAATAAAAGACAAACAATTACTACGGAAATAAATTATACATTAGTACGTTAGATTGCGGTCATATTCTCGCTTATTATACGTTTTTTTTATTAGTATTATTCTTCAATTCCATTACAAATGGATCCTTACATTGAACATTACGACAATATACCCATAGATACGTTAATAATTAATAATCCTGAACAATACAAAGAATTGGTCGATAATAATTACGTAAACAATCTTAAATTATTCCACATGAATATTAGGACTATTAGGAGCATCAAAGAAATATTGATGAGTTGAACATAAGTCTAAAGCCCGCTACAGACGGATCGTTAAATCGTCACGAATTAACTATACAGTCCGAACTGTACAGATATATCGAACGTGTGTATGACAAATCGATGAAAATTATTCACTGCGCAGTTGGTCGTTGTTAAAGTTGAACATGTCATTCGATAAATCGGTGTCGTTTAGATCAGTGCAGTTTTTTCGTTACGTGTGTACCGACGTTGGACCGATTGTTCAGTTATTTAACTTAGTTTTAATAATAAATAATAATAAGGACCATGTCTGGTGAGCCTGAGGAAGAAACTCAAAGCAGTGGACACCGAGAACTGTTAGAAGAGTTCAGTGAAGCGTATAAAAATGAACCCTGTCTGTGGCAAACAAAAAGCAAAGAATACCATGATCGCAACAAAAAAGAAGCCGCTTACAAGAGGCTACTAGGGATATATAAAAGTATAGACGCAAAGGCTACTAGAGACACAGTGGTGAAAAAGATAAATAATCTGAGATCTTCTTATAAAAAGGAAGTAAACAAGATTAAGGCAAGCGAAAAGTTCGGTGCAGGAACTGACGAGATTTATACCCCAAAGTTATGATACTTTAATCTTTTCACCTTCCTAAACGAACAAGAGACCCCCACAACTTCTATATCTAATTTAAATGACAAGAACGACAATGAGGTAAGGCTCAAGTTACATTAGATTTTTATAGTACAGTATTTTATTACCTAATTTGGCACAAAAGGTTAATATAAATAAATCACTGTCGAACGTCACAATAATTCATGAATTCATCTCTTATGTGTTTGGCTCTGTTGGGGATATCACCCACACGATTTCTTTGTAGAGGCTCCATCATTGAACCCATTGTTGTCAAACATGGAGTATTTGGTATTGGTATTGGTAAATTGTGAGTGGGCTGTTGATCAGACCCTCCACTGCGACCGCTCGGTCTATTGTGGCTCACTCCAAATTATATTTCACCCAACAGGTTCAGTCTTTTAATAAAGCTGATAACCTTGTTGGGTGATATTTTGTCCAGGTCCTCCGGCAGAAGTTCCCCTTTGCCGAACATTGAGAACCGAATTCTAGCTGCAGCGGGGCAAGCACATAAAATGTGCTCTGCCTTTTCATCATCCTCCAAACACAGACGGCATTCGGCGTTTTCCGCCAGTCCAATTCTGTGTAGGTGGTGATTTAGTCTGCAGTGCCCTGTGTACAGGCCAATTAGAGTCTTTAGGTTTAACCTGTTAAGCTCTAATAGTTTCTTACTTCTTGATTTCGAAGGGTACGGTATGAACGCCTTTGAATGGATCAATCCTGGTAAGTCTTGCCAGTGCTGGAGTGTTTTACTCTCAGCCCAGGCTGAGATTGCTGTCTTAGCAGTACTTGACGATATGCCGAGTACAGGTTCTGGTCCAATGAATTGTGATCCTGCACCTTTCCTGGCTAAGGAGTCAGCAATTTCATTGCCCTCCATTCCAGAATGTCCAGGTATCCAGACCAGAGTTATTTTGTTGCTTTTTCCCAGTTGGGTTAAGGCTTTCTGACAGTTCCATACCGTTTTAGAATTACACCGGTATGATTCAAGAGCCTTGAGAGCTGCTTGACTGTCTGAAAATATTTTTATTGATCTGCGCTTGGGATGCGATTGTTCAAGCCTCCGCAAGCACAGCTCAATGACGTGAACTTCAGCCTGAAATATAGTTGCATAGATCCCCAGGCTTGTGGATATTCTAACTTCTGGGTTGCAACTATACACTCCGGCTCCAATTCCTTCAGGTGTTTTGGAGCCATCAGTAAACCAACAGCTATCTGCCCTTAATAGGTCGATTTTATTTTCTACCCATTCGTCTCTTCCAGGAAATAGGACGTTGAAGGGCAGTTCGGTGTTGGTCCTGGTAGGCATAACATCTGAGACCATTCCTAAGATGCTGTGACTTTCCACGTCATCCAGCAGCCCATTGTGTTCCATGATGTTAGCCTGCGGCATATTAATAGCCGCTTGTTGAAGTCTGTATGTTGCCCACCTGGCTTCTCTCTCCAGATAAATGTGAAGAGGAAGTAAATCCAGGAGGATTTCCATAGCAGCTGACGGGGTGGTGCTGATTGCACCAGTTACCGCCAGGCACGCTTGTCTCTGTAGCACAGAGAGTTTGGTTTTGGCCGTCCGTTGTAGCCCCTTCGTCCACCAAACTATAGAGCCATAAGCTATCATAGGTCTTATGACTGTAACGTAAATCCAGTATATTTGTTGTGGGCCAATGCCCCAGGATTTTCCGCAAATTCTACGGCATGTCCACAAGGATAGCCTTGTCTTGTTGATCACCTTCTCCAGATGGGAGTTCCAGTTTAGTGTTTTGTCTAGTGTGATTCCTAGATATTTCACTTCCTCCGCAAATGGAATGATTTCACCTGATAGGGAAGGTGGTTCTAAGTTATCCATCTTCCGTTTTCTGGTGAATGGTACTATAGTTGTTTTGTGAGGGTTTACAGACATCTGTTCCCTCTCACACCAGCTATGTACTGTATCTAGTATATTCTGAAGGGTGTTGGAGATCATCCCTTCAGAGTTTCCTCCTACCAGAATCACTAGGTCGTCTGCATATGCTTGAACCTCAACATCCCACAGAGTGAGAATAGCCAGTAGGTCATCCACGAGTAGTGACCACAGCAGGGGGGAGAGAACCCCACCTTGTGGACACCCTCTCGCGGCCCTAAACCTGACCGTTTCACCCTGAAGAGATGTTGTTATGGTTCTATTCTCTAGCATAGCCCGAATCCAGTCTGATATGGTCCGTTCGATTCCCCTTGCAGTTGTCGCAGTATATAGGGAATCGGGCAGTGCATAATTAAATGCTCCTTCTATGTCAAGGAAAATTGCCACCACAGTGTCCTTCCTTTGGAGGGACTGGGTGATTTTTCCGACTAAATTATTAAGCGCTAGTTCTGTTGATTTGCCCGGCTGGTACGCATACTGATGTACATTAAGAGGTTGTGTGCTCAGGATGTTTCCTCTTATATGTCCATCCAGCACCTTTTCCAAGGCCTTCAACAGAAATGATGTCAGGCTGATTGGTCTAAGTGATTTGGGGTCTGGGTCTATCCGACCCATTTTAGGTATGTATACCACCCTGACCACCGACCAGTTGGATGGGATGTAATTCCATACCAAGCTAGCTCTGAATAGTCTAATAAGGAGTGGTAGCAGTATCTCCAGTCCGTTTTGTAGCAGAGCTGGAAAAATGCCATCCTCTCCTGGCGATTTGAATGGTTGAAAGGTTTTGATGGCCCATTCAATCGCTGATACCGTGATAACCTTGTTAGCTACCAGCCAGTCGTTCTTACAAGGTCGTTTAAATCGCCCTATCGTAGCTGGCAGCTCCTGGTTATCCAGAGTCAAGCTCCCTGGAAAGTGATTTTGTGCTAAGAGCTCCAAGGTTTCCTTTCCGGACTCAGTGAAAGTACCATCCGGTCGTTTTATCGAACCGAGGTCCTTCACTGGTTCTCTGGAAATAATCTTGTGGATCCTAGTACAGGTAAATCAGTAATACTCTCGCAGAACTTCCTCCAAGATTCCCTTTTTGCCCTCCTAACTTCCTTATTATAGTCCGTTAATGCAGATCTATATTGTTCCCAGTTGCTTGAAACTTTAGCTCGATTAAAGAGGCGTCGAACTTCTTTTCTCATTTTATCTAATTTTTTGTTCCTCTGTTATCTTTTTTTGATTTTAGTGGAGAGTTTTCATGATAGGCTGAGATAATTGCGTTCTGGAATTGGGCCCCGGAATTTCTATTTCGTCATGATTCCTGATAGTGGTGAGAGTGGATCGAAGATGTTCCTGGAGGGATTGTTTATACCCCTCCCAGTTTGTACTCTTTGGATCCCTGTAACTCACCACCGGCCTTCGGCCGACTTCTATGTTGAACAGAATATGTCTGTGATCTGAGCATGATGGCTCAGTAGATACCCGCCAACCGGTTATCTTGTTGCTCAGAAAGGCTGAGCTGATCGTTAAATCCAAAATCTCTCTCCTATTTTTGGTGACAAAGGTTGGTTCGGAGCCAATGTTATTCACACTTAGCCCCTCCCCTAATAAGTAATCAAATAATGACTCACCTCTCTGGTTGATGTTCGTGCTTCCCCACACCGTATGGTGGGAGTTTGCATCACATCCTATGACCAGGTGGATGTTGTTCCTCTTGCTGTAGTCGATTAAAGCTCTTACTGCAGCTGGAGGAGGTTGATCTGCATCCCTATCTCCCGGGAAGTAAGCAGAACAGGCAATAATGTCCATCCTGCTGTTCCCCACCGGTATAGAGAGTTGGATGGCCACAACATCCCGGGTGCAGTAACCTGCAAGTACAAAATAGTCAATATTGTTCCTGATCAAAATACAGGCTCGGGGTTTTTCCCCTGAACCGTTTAATATTACTTTGCCAGGAATATTACCTAGGCCGGTTACTCGACCTGTATTTGCTGTCCAAGGTTCCTGGATGAGAACTAGGTCAATTCCTCCTTCCTTGAAATTTTTGCCAGAATCACTAGGTCGTCTGCATATGCTTGAACCTCAACATCCCACAGAGTGAGAATAGCCAGTAGGTCATCCACGAGTAGTGACCACAGCAGGGGGGAGAGAACCCCACCTTGTGGACACCCTCTCGCGGCCCTAAACCTGACCGTTTCACCCTGAAGAGATGTTGTTATGGTTCTATTCTCTAGCATAGCCCGAATCCAGTCTGATATGGTCCGTTCGATTCCCCTTGCAGTTGTCGCAGTATATAGGGAATCGGGCAGTGCATAATTAAATGCTCCTTCTATGTCAAGGAAAATTGCCACCACAGTGTCCTTCCTTTGGAGGGACTGGGTGATTTTTTCGACTAAATTATTAAGCGCTAGTTCTGTTGATTTGCCCGGCTGGTACGCATACTGATGTACATTAAGAGGTTGTGTGCTCAGGATGTTTCCTCTTATATGTCCATCCAGCACCTTTTCCAAGGCCTTCAACAGAAATGATGTCAGGCTGATTGGTCTAAGTGATTTGGGGTCTGGGTCTATCCGACCCATTTTAGGTATGTATACCACCCTGACCACCGACCAGTTGGATGGGATGTAATTCCATACCAAGCTAGCTCTGAATAGTCTAATAAGGAGTGGTAGCAGTATCTCCAGTCCGTTTTGTAGCAGAGCTGGAAAAATGCCATCCTCTCCTGGCGATTTGAATGGTTGAAAGGTTTTGATGGCCCATTCAATCGCTGATACCGTGATAACCTTGTTAGCTACCAGCCCGTCGTTCTTACAAGGTCGTTTAAATCGCCCTATCGTAGCTGGCAGCTCCTGGTTATCCAGAGTCAAGCTCCCTGGAAAGTGATTTTGTGCTAAGAGCTCCAAGGTTTCCTTTCCGGACTCAGTGAAAGTACCATCCGGTCGTTTTATCGAACCGAGGTCCTTCACTGGTTCTCTGGAAATAATCTTGTGGATCCTAGTACTGCTAGGTAAATCAGTAATACTCTCGCAGAACTTCCTCCAAGATTCTCTTTTTGCCCTCCTAACTTCCTTATTATAGTCCGTTAATGCAGATCTATATTGTTCCCAGTTGCTTGAAACTTTAGCTCGATTAAAGAGGCGTCGAACTTCTTTTCTCATTTTATCTAATTTTTTATTCCTCTGTTATCTTTTTTTGATTTTAGTGGAGAGTTTTCATGATAGGCTGAGATAATTGCGTTCTGGATTTGTGCCGCCGCAATTTCTATTTCGTCATGATTCCTGATAGTGGTGAGAGTGGATCGAAGATGTTCCTGGAGGGATTGTTTATACCCCTCCCAGTTTGTACTCTTTGGATCCCTGTAACTCACCACCGGCCTTCGGCCGACTTCTATGTTGAACAGAATATGTCTGTGATCTGAGCATGATGGCTCAGTAGATACCCGCCAACCGGTTATCTTGTTGCTCAGAAAGGCTGAGCTGATCGTTAAATCCAAAATCTCTCTCCTATTTTTGGTGACAAAGGTTGGTTCGGAGCCAATGTTATTCACACTTAGCCCCTCCCCTAATAAGTAATCAAATAATGACTCACCTCTCTGGTTGATGTTCGTGCTTCCCCACACCGTATGGTGGGAGTTTGCATCACATCCTATGACCAGGTGGATGTTGTTCCTCTTGCTGTAGTCGATTAAAGCTCTTACTGCAGCTGGAGGAGGTTGATCTGCATCCCTATCTCCCGGGAAGTAAGCAGAACAGGCAATAATGTCCATCCTGCTGTTCCCCACCGGTATAGAGAGTTGGATGGCCACAACATCCCGGGTGCAGTAACCTGCAAGTACAAAATAGTCAATATTGTTCCTGATCAAAATACAGGCTCGGGGTTTTTCCCCTGAACCGTTTAATATTACTTTGCCAGGAATATTACCTAGGCCGGTTACTCGACCTGTATTTGCTGTCCAAGGTTCCTGGATGAGAACTAGGTCAATTCCTCCTTCCTTGAAATTTTTGCCAAGAATGTAGGTAGCAGCCTTGGCATGTTGTAGGTTCACCTGTAGACACCTGATGTGAGTTGTCATCAGGTGGGGTGTTTTTGGGATTGAAAGGAGTTGTAGGACGGGTGAAGCTGGGGTGGGTTGGGTGGTGGGTTGGTTAGGTTTGTTTGGGAGGGGGAGGGGGACGGGGCGAATCTGGTTTGTCCTTCTTTTTCGAAGGTGGTTTTTTTCCACTGTTCTTAAGAGAAGGCTTGTTAGGGAAGGATTTTCCTTTCCCTTTTGTTTGCCGGGGCTGCTTGGCGCTTGTGGTCGGCAAGTTTGTCTTGCCTCCCTCTGTCGCCATTGCCGCTCCCGGCAGTTTTTCTTTTGTAGGGGGTTTTTCTCCCCTTACTTTTGGGCGGAATTGCACCTTCCCAAATTCAAAGAAGGGTCGATAATCCAGCTCCTTCAATGCTTTCATGGATAGTTCATCTACCGTGGACGTCCATGTTTGACCTAGCCCTGTTGCCTCTCGGTGTAGTATCTTCCACTACCGAGTGCTAAGGCCATGGTTCATCTTCCGCAATCTGGTGAGCACCTCCTCGGGTGACAGCCGAACCAAACCTGGAGTAGTCATGCCTGTTTCTATATTTTCTTGATCAAAACATTCTGCAGAAGCATAATAAGCAGGCAACTTTGCTGTTAAGTAATTATGCAAACTACAACTTGCCATTACAACAGATTAAATATTTTCTGCCGAAAGGTTTATTGCTGCTAAACACTCTAAACCTGGGTTTATGACGTTTCGCCGCTGCTGATTCACCGCGGCCATTTTGCCGAGGCCTATTCGCCACCAGCCGTTTCGCCACCGGTCCATTTCGCCACACAATTGACTGGCGCGAAGTGACATCATACGTCAAATAATTGTCGAAAATAACTACTCTCTCGATACCGAATCGAAAGAAAGTGCGGTTGTGAAAAATTTTCAAACGATGGTTTCATCTACGTTTTTGATAAAATAAGTGCAAGAGATGATAATTTAAAGTTTTGGCGATGTGAAGAACGAGGTCGATGCAAGGCTCAAATTCACACGCTTAATGGAGAAGTAATTAAAAAAATCAATGAACATTCTCATGATTCATCAGCGGCCAATATTGAACTGAATAGAGTGGTAACCAGAATAAAAAATCGAGCATAGGAAACTGTTGAATCTACTAACCAAGTAATTAATGAGTGCATCATAGAATTAACGCAAGCCTCTCAAGCTGTTCTACCGAATACTGGTGCGTTAAGAAAAATTATAAGAAGAAAACGCAACGAAATTAACAGTATCCCAACGGACCCCGCCAATCTGCAAGATCTGATCATACTGGAGCTGTACCAACAATATGTGCCTCAAACTGGGGTTACAATCAACTTTTTGATATGTGATTCTGGTTCTGGATCAGATAGAATTATAATTTTTGGTAGGGAAAATTGGCTTGAACGTTTATACACTTCAAGTACTTGGTACATTGATGGGACTTTGAAAATATCACCTAAAATATTTAGACAAGTTATTATGGCGAAGAAGTTCAATGGTGTACAACTGTACATGGAGCAACTAATTGCTGGCTAACTTCCTCTTCAAAAATTGAAAAAATACCGTTTGATTGATGACAGAATTTTGAGAATTGTACGAGATTTCGATAATAGAATCACGTTGGAATATCTGCGTGCGATAGCGCACAATTATCAATCATTGTATTAATAAATCATTCTCTTATTGTTATCTTAAAAATTATTTTTTTGTTGCGATCATATTCAATTAAGCCATCAATCAGTTGTAAAGCAATAGAATTCAGATTTTTAAGTAAGCGCGGCTGTGAAAAGTTTTATAACGATGGATTTTCCCCTTACCCCATTGTCAGGAAAGTATTTATCTTCGACAATTATTTAACGTCACTTCGCGCCAGCCAACTGGACTAATGGCGAAATGGACCGGTGGCGAAACGGCAAGAGGCGAACAGGTCTGGCGGCAAAACGTTAGTGGCAAAACGGCCATGGTGATTAGGTGGAGGAGAAACATCCCACTACGTCTAAACCTTGCTGCTAATATGCCAAATCCATTATCTACTACGCGACGGGCTCTTGAAGTCCGATAATCATAAAAATTATTTTCATTATATTTAGCGAGTTATTTGCAAGTTTTTCATAGAACTTTGTATTTAAAAGAACTCCTCCATCGGGTACCCTTCCATTTGTACCAAAATCACATAAAATGAATCTGTATTTTACGTCCACTATTGCCATTCGTACCATGATAAACCTTTTTTTATAGTTATAATATAATGGGAGGCACGATTTCAACATGCTTTCCATCAATGGCTCCGACACAGAGAGGGTAGTTCCATCTGTTTTCAAATTCTTGTGCTATCATTTTCCATTCATCTTGTGTTTGAGGACACTGAAACGGAAAGGATTATTTTATATTTATATTTTTCTATTCTTATATTTTTTTGCAGGAAAACCCGGATGATACAGCTGAATTGTCACAATGGAACACCAACAGAAAAGATACACAATCTTCACACGACATCCATCACAATGAAGTTGGAGATGAAGGGACACCAAGCAGACAGAGGCCTGCGAAGGCAGACCTAGAGGCCTGCGAAGAGGTCGAAAACATTAAGGTTGCGATTTACTCCTCTGATATTAACCGCTATTTCTTTAGGAGTAAATATTGCAGAAACTAATACACGGATTTTGAAAATTAATGTATCTAATTTTGCAGAAAAAAGTGTAAATGGCCGTGAGGTATTGAAATTACCATTCTTATCTATAATTGAGAAGGAAAAAATAAGACTGTACATATTGGCAATACGTAGGCAACTCATTCAATCGCTTGTATTTACAATTTTGTATTTTTTTTGTAAAAAGAAATTAGCTTACGGCCGAGTACAAAGTGTTACTTAAAATATTGTCGCTCAAATTAACGTATCTTTCGTTAAATTGACCCTCAAAGGAGAATTTTCACATTTTTAGGTCAAGTAGTTATTTGCATTGCTGAAATAGCTCCCGAAACTAGGCAAATTACAGAATAATATTGCATTACAACTTGGTCTATCACTCTGGAGATGTCAGCATGTAGTAGTAGTAGCACTAGTAGTACTTTATTAGTCCAAAAGAGCACAAATACAGGTTATAAGCATTGAATAAAGGAATATATTCCTTTATTCAATGCTATAAGACAAGTCATACAACAAACATAGTTGTATAATACACAATATTATAAACACGTTACGTGCCGGCATCTGACGGCGAGTAGCGTGAACCCTCAAAACAAAACAAAAATTTGTTATCTGCATTGTCTTCCAGGCCGGACCAGCCAGTGATCGTCTACCCGCGTTAGGCAACCATACAAAGCATATTAGACTATTAAATCCTAGCCGTAACTGACGAAGTACTCATGAGCGTCAACGAACATTTTAAACGTCCCAAAATTGCGAAAGATCGTTTTGATTTTTACGCAAAAAATATAGCTATGAAACTACGAGACTTACCAAGAGAACAGAGAGTCATTGCAGAAAAAAATTATGAATGATACATTATTCTTCGCACAAACGGGAAGCCTAGCTGTATCTCACTCTGTAAAAGGTCCTGAAGTTATGACCACTAATTCGATTCAACCATGCATATCAACACAACAAATTCAATATCAAGACCAAGTTAACAATGAATTCCAACAATTCCAATCATCAACACACTATATTATTTGGTAAATGCAATAAATGTACCTAGTAGTTAAATAAAATTATAATTATGCAAAAGCCGAGGCAAAAGCTTGACTAACTTACCTTTACATATTCTTTCCTTAAACATTTGTACAAGGCATTGCACGTTTCAGGACCAATATAACTAAGAGCTTGCGGTGCTATAATAGTAGAAAACTTCAAACGTTCGTATGATCGGCCTGTGGCTAAAAATCTTAATGTAGCGGTCAGTCTCTCATGTAGAGTTATGGCTTCTCTCATAATAGTGTCTTGTTTCTTTATAAACGGAGTTACCACTGCTAAAAGGTTTAAATAAGTTTCTTCATCCATTCTCAAATAGTTATGCCAATCTTTTGGTGCAAATTTTAACTCATTTAATAGATTTATATGCGAATATTTCTTACACCATACCCTGCGAGGTTTACGGTTTTTCGTTTTTAAACACAAGGTTAATCCTAAAACCGCTAGTGCGTCCTCTTCGTTCATTCTGCTGTCTGCACAACACTGACGAACGACGCAGTTTATTGTGTCCGTGTTGAGATACTACCCTATTCAGTGTAACTGCACAGTTATAATCGAAGGCTCTCTGGTGGCTATATATACCGCCATCTCTTATGGTCTACAGTGCAGTTACTGGTTACGCTATTCTGGTTCTAATAGACTTAGTCGACAAGGAGAGTGATCGTTGGTAGATCTAGTTACCAGGCATGCACATTCTACTTTCAGTTTTCAATTGAGAACACGTGTGGTAGCATGATCTACCAGTGTACATTCCCTAAATTGATAACAACTGATATTCTGCAATTTGATTATTTTGGTGTTCAATATCTTTGTGATTTTTGTGATTTATTGTCAGCAAGTATTAGATAAGTAATTTGTGCACATTTCTGCATTTCATTCAATGGTGAAATATATTTTAGTCATTACGTACAACTAAAAAAATTAAAATCTTTTCAGTACCAACACAGATCCTAAAAAATGTACAGTACGTATATCTACTTCAAAAATCATAATTTGACCCCAATGGTATTTGTTTTGGTTCTGATATAAGAACAAAATACATATCGACACATTATGGCGGTTATTTTAGTATGCAGTTACAGCGCTAGGAAAATATTTAGGAAAAGCGACCTAAAACTATGGAATTTTATATTTTTATATTTTTTATATTAGGATGTCACGTAATCAACTACTAATTGACTCCCAGTTAGCAGAAATATTAGATCATTTGAGTGATGAAGACTATTGTGCTTCGGAATTTGGTGGCGATGATGATGCTGAAGATGATCTACCACCTGAGACCCCATCTTCATCATCACGATCATTTTCAAGTCACGAGTCATCACCATCGCTGTCAGTTACTCATGGTCAACCTGATACTTCATCTAATATACTTAGGATTGAGAAGAAAATTGCTTCCAAGACCTATATCACCAAGTAAGAGTATTGGTGAAGATGAAGACTGTGATGATTCAGACGCAGACCCTGAGTTGCGTTAATAAACAGTGGTAGCTATAACTACCACTCTTTACCGCCCCTTGCAGCCCTAATTACTTGTTATAGATTTTTTTAAACATTTTTTTACGACTACAAGAACCAATTTTAATAAGAGTTACCACAAAAAAATCAATATTTCAAATAAAAATAGTTCTGCGCCTTAAAGGGTTTTAAAACAGTTTCAATTTGAATTTGATATTATTGTATTATTGGAAACATTCAACATCTACGATATAACATTGTATATGGATGGGTACACATTGATATACAACGAAGGGAAAATAAATAAAAAATGATCGAACATAAACATGAAAGTAGAACAATCTCAAATATAAACGCAATAAAATCAAATATATTAAGGCATGGTCAAAACGTTTGCATAACCGCTATCTACCGCTACCTTAGTACTTTTAAGTTTTACTACAGAATTACTAGATTATGTAAATACCCTTAATGACACTGACATACTAGTACTAGTAGGTGACATAAATATAAACATTTTATCTGAAAATGATGTAAGTCAAGAATATTTGAACATATTAAATGCCAATGGATTTATTTCGGCTGAAATTCGACTTACCGGAAATGTGATATTGGAATATTGTTTCCATGGTAACGGTCGCAATAGTTCCCAGTACCTAATCCCACTAAACATGGTAACTTACAACTATTTGCAGCAAATTTAGTTTTATTTTATTTTTGAAAATTACTAAATGAAGATACCCGAAAATTTGCTTTAAATAAAAACAAAGAACTTCACTGAGGTAATGCCGCCCATGACTCAATCCACAATATAAGAAACATTTGGTTTTGTCTATGTTTTATGTCTTGTCTTTTTGCTGACGGCTGAAGTTGTAGAATATTAAAATAAAATGAAGTTACCCATGATCGGCGTTTTATTAAACACCTAAATATAATAAAAATTTTCATAACTAATGTTTGAAAACTAACCGCTAATTTGCCAGTAGAAACTTTCTTCAAATTGTAAATAAAAGCTTGCAACAAATTAGCAAAACCAAGTTAATAATTCCAAGTTTGCTACAAGTTATAAGGCATGCAAAATATAATTTGTAAAGTTGATAATAATTTGCAGTTGAAAAATTATTAACCTTTGTTAATAATGTCCAGTTGAAAAATGTATGCAAATTCCAAAAAAAAGCTTGCAGCAAATTTGAACAACTAATAGCGTTTTCTACTTGCAAAAACTCAGCAAGTGCCGAGGGCACACTTAGTGCAATTAGTACTCAGCCAGTGCTGCACTAGTGCGAGGTAAATAGAATACGTTCTCAAATGTGCACTGATTTTAATTCATCTTATCAACAATAATCCTAACCTAATCATGGCCGGTTCAGCCAATTTGAATATTTGTTTTTTTAATTAGGAGGAGCTAATAACAATAAATACTGAAGGGGACAGAAATCTCTTCTCCCGGCTAACAAATATGTATACTTTAATATATTTTATAAAATAACATACAGGAATTCATTTTCAGCCGACGACCAATATACTACAAATTGTATAACTGAACTAATCCATAACTTGTTCCAAAAATTCGTCATCACTTGATGAAGATGTTGCTAAAAAGTTCTCAATAACTATTTATTTCAAATCTGACGCCATATTTTTATTGCACTGGCACTAGCACCGTCATCGAAGTACGGTGCTAAAAAACTGCACTCAGTGCGACAATATGAGTGCAAGTGCCCAAGTAGAACACTCGAAACTGTGGAAGTGCAACTAAGTGGAACATGTTAGTTGCACTCGGTGCGCACTCAGTGCTCAGTTTTCGTCAAGTAGAAAACGCTATAAGTACAGTAAATCTAAGTTTGCTATAAGCATGTGAAATATAATTTGTATTATATTATAATTTACAGTTGAAAAACTTATGTAAATTTCAAATGAATACTTTCAGCAAATAAATGGTCTCAATTTTACTAAGTTAAAAACTTTTACACTCATACTCTTTACTTTTAATTGTTAGAAATGTATAGAATTTCCATAAATAATAATAAATTTTTTCTTCAAGCGTATAACAATACTTACATTACATAATGCAACACGTCCTGTAGAAAGAGCCTATTATTGTACTAAATAGTACAAATATTTCTCATTTTTTTCTAGTACAAAAATCAAATAATGTATTCATGGCAACGAATTAAAAATTTAAGTTATGACTTGTCATAAACTGTCATTTTACAAGTTGACGTCGCGTGTCGAGCCGTTTTTTAAATTTAAAAGCGAGAAAGTTTGAACAAATGTAGTGCATACCACCTGAAATACTTGACATTGCAAATTCACCTATGTCATGTTTCATTGATGAATAAAATGGTTAGTATTACATATTATTTTTTCCTCAAGCGTATAACAATACTTACATTACATAATGCAACACGTCCTGTAGAAAGAGCCTATTATTGTATTAGTACAAATATTTCTCATTTTTTTCCTAGTACAAAAATGAATAAATGTATCCATGGCAACGAATTAAAAATCTAAGTTATGATTTGTTATAAACTGTCATTTTAAAAATTGACGTCTCGCGTCGTGCTGTTTTTAAAATTTAAAAGCGAAAAAGTCTGAAGAAATGCATTGCATTGCATTGCATCTGAAATACATGAAATTGCTAATTTACCTATGTCATGTTTCATTGATAAATAAAATGGTTAGTATTACATATATTTTTTTTACTAAGCTGGAACGCATTTGATCTGATGTCATTTTTCAAAATTAAAGTTTTGATATTTTTTATTTTAACGCTTGAAGAAAAAATAGTATATGTCACTCGGAGTAGAAGGCTCATTA
This sequence comes from Rhagium mordax, assembly GCA_963680705.1. Taxonomy (NCBI): domain Eukaryota; kingdom Metazoa; phylum Arthropoda; class Insecta; order Coleoptera; family Cerambycidae; genus Rhagium; species Rhagium mordax. The sequence goes on from OY796656.1 coordinate 46,321,146, forward strand.
TGTGTTTCGCCCAGTTTGCTGCCTCGGCTTGCGCCTCGGCTGAGCAAACTTCTGGGCTCAACAATAATGGTCGCCTTCTACTCCTTGTAACATAATATACTATTTTTATACTAAGCTTGAACGCATTTGACCTGATCTCATTTTTCAAAATTAAAGTTGTGATATTTTTTATCTTAACGCTTGAAGAAAAAATAGTATATGTCACTCGGAGTAGAAGGCTCATTATGTGTTCCGCCCAGTTTGCTGCCTCGGCTGAGCAAACTTCTGGGCCCAACAATAATGGTCGCCTTCTACTCCTAGTAACATAATATACTATTGTATCCTACTCTGCATAATATTATGTGCGCTTGTATATTTTGTATGTTAATTCTGTATTGCTGAAAAATGTAAGCTCACTATCTGCATTCCAAAATTTTCTATTTAATAACTCCCAGTATTGTGACATTTGTGACACATCCGCTGCATTCCTGCAGCATTTTAAGTAAGGCGCCAGTTGACTTTTACCGCCATTCACTTGCTGTTTATGTGTCAGAAGTTGTATATTAGATAAATAAGAAAGATGTCTACATAAATAAGGTAAGTTGAAGTGAGACGAACAATCTACGAAAAAAAAAACGACTATTAAAATCGTCTCGTTGCGCTTTCATTCTACTAGCTACTATTATAGTTGTATGAGAGAAAAGGTATGTAGTTCCATACAATGACAGTATTTATTGTAATTATGTGTTTACATTTTGTATTTCTTAGAATCTTAGTACAATTTGCATTTGGCAATACTACTTTGTGTTGGCAGTACTGGCTGGAAACAGCGACCTTGATCCAACCTTGCGTTAGCGTTTGTCGACTGTCGTTTGTCGTTTGTTTCTTGTTTCATTCGTACGACGCGACGTTGTTAATCTCTAGATCCTCTAGCTTGTTTTGTGATGTTAACTGCCGCTATGGATGATAGAATTAAAAAGGTAAGTCATAAATCATCGTTACTATTTAGTGTAAAAATTTGCATGTAGTAAAACTATTTCATATATTATGCGGCACCTAGGTATGTAATATTTGTAAAGGGCAGATTTGCTTGTGAAATGTGAAACATTTCATTATTTGTTAAACACCCAGCTTTCTTTAAAAAAGCAGTATATACCATGTTACTTGTATCATGATGGTAATCGTTTATTTAGCACCTATATTTATGTAGTACAACAAAAATTCTCGCCTGACGTATTTATCCAAAGCAGAATAACTGCTAATATTGAAACCATGCGCATTTATAAATTTTTATCATGATTATTCAGCGAACTCATCGTAAATATTTTTCATCGATGAAATAGAAATCTCAAACGTTCAGGGAACGTATGGCATTAGAAAAAAGATGTTTCTATGGCAAACCTAGTATGGAATCAATTCATGTTCTCTCAGAAGAGAATAATATCCAAAATTATAATTCTGATCAAAGCTCGGTAGTGATGCCCAAATAAGTATTGGTCTTGCATTATTTACAAGACCAAGACCAAGACAAAGGGTGGCGATACAAGACCAAGACTAGTGAGTGCAAGACCAAGTCCACAAACAAAACCAAACCTGCAAGACTATTACGGCTTAAAATATCTGTGGAAGATTTCCACTGAACGTAACTGACCGCTAGTTGAGGTGCGGGAACGTACTATCGCGGCCGAAAAAAAGTAATCGATTTTTTATCAAGTAGTATGCTTTTTCGAAAAATTTTCCTTTGTAAATGAGAGTTTTTACATCAGTTATGTCAATTAAATTATTTTGACAAGAAATCATTGGTGGGGTCGTATTTATTAAAAAAAACTAATAAGAAATAAGTTGTTAATATTTTTTAATTATAAGAAAACAATTAATTAGTATGGTTTTGAGAGAAGCAGAAAAAGGCTACATCATAGCCAAAGTTGGAGAAGGCTGGTCTTAACAACGCATAGCAAGTGAAATTAATTGCAGCAAAAGCACGCTTCAAAAACTAAACTAAAAGACAGAATACCTTCCGCTATTATCCGTTTTGTGCAAATATTCCTCATCAAACTTAACCCTGGGACAACTCGCAGTTGACCATATTGTAGCAGGACTGAGATATCTTCTCGTCGGAAAAGACCACTCGCTCCCAGTAACGATCGTTTTCATTAATAAAAGTATTTGCAAACTGCATTCTTGCCTCTTTATTAACATCTGTTAGTCGGGGCTTTTTAGCACTGGCACAGTTAAATAGACCTTGCATCTCGCAACCGTTTTCTTGCTGTCCTAACAAACGCTAGGAAGTTGGTTTGCTCTTTGGCTTCAATAGAATTAGAAAATGGGTTTAAATTTACATAGTTAACCAGGGTATTGTCGTTTTCTAGAGAACTCTTTCTTGGCCGCCCAGAACCCACTGCTCTGCTCAGATCATAGGTTTCTTTCCACTTTTTGTTTAGTTTTTGAATCGTGCTTTTGCTGCAATTAATTTCACTTGCTATGCGTTGTTGAGACCACCCTTCTCCAAGTTTGGCAATGATGTAGCCTTTTTCTTCTTCACTCAAAACATGATAAGGCATAAGTAATAAAAAATAAATTTTTGTTTAATATGACAATGACGTTGACACTAATAAAAAAAAATTTGAGATTGATGCGACACTGAATAGAACCATAGTTACAACGGGAAAATCAGTCGATTACTATTTTTCGGCCGCGATAGTACCTCACAGCTGATTCATTGAACCACCTGAAGTCTGTCGACGTTCGGTGATAATACAGTTCTCTTACCAGAAATAGTTTAATTATTATTCATTTAAAAATAACATTGATAAATAAGTATGCTGGATAAATATTAGCAACTAGAAATTGTTTGGAAAAAACATAGTTATTTATAAATAGTCCATAGCATCGAAATGTTCAATGGTCCAAGAAATATACGGAATTTTTAGAGTAAAGTAATAGTGAGTTGGTAACACTGACGAATCAGAACTCAGTTCTATGAATTTTTTTGATTAAGAAAATGTTATAAAACGCGTTGTAAATGGGAAGATTTCCTCTTTTATCCATCAACTGATGAACCGCTAGTTTCGCTGTGTGAAATTTGTGATAAAGGCACTTTTGGCTTGCTTTTCCCGGAATAAAACACAATTTTACATTTTGGTTTAGTTTAGTACGTGGGGTATTAAACTTATTGTCGATTTAATCGGATTTAATAGCTAACTAATCGTCCAGACTATTCCGGGTAAGTTTAACAGTTTTTTTTTGTCTTTCAAAGACCACGTGTTTTATAGGTTTACTTAAAAGTAATTTTTCATGTAAGTAATGTATTTTAGACGATTTTGGTACGGTGAAAAACAGAGCAATACCACCAGCTTTTACTGAATTTTTGATTATTTGTTGGAATATATTTGGATTTCTGGACATTGCATATTTTTGGCGATTCATTTGATACTTGATATTGGTATATTGAATAACACAGAAGATAAGCCTAGCACATTTACCATTTATCTATATTTTATTGTAAACATCATATGCAGTAACATAAAACCTGAGACGAAGACTATATTCAACGAGAACTTTAGTTTTTCCTGAAGGCTCCCTTAGCGGAACGAAGGAATTTTGTTTCTGGAACTGTTTGAAACTCATCATTAAGTTAAGTTTTAGTTTTTGTACATTTATTTATATTTCAGCTTTTCATTGTAATTATTGCCTGTAAAATTACTAAAAAATTTCTTCCTTACAGCTAAGATATTTGTCTTGATCTATTTGTGTTATACAGTCGAACTTGGATTTAACGAACACGGGATATAACGAACACTCGGTTATAGCGAACGAATCGAAAAGTCCCGTCCGAAGTCCCTATTAAGCGCATGTATTTTTGTTCGGCTATAACGAACTCGGATATAACGAACACTCGGCTATAACATACCGCATTTTTAGCCCGGCGGACCTCTAAACTCGGTTATAACGAACTAGCGAGTGGTTTGTTGACTCAATGTCGAACGAACGGCGCGCGACGATTTTGAAAACAAGTCTCTGCAAGTTAGTTACAATTAATCTTTTGTTTGAGTGGGTGCTAAATTGCGTGTTGAATTTGCATTTGAACAATGGCTAATGTTGACAAAGCTAATAGAAAATCTATTTCTTTGTCGGATAAGTTAAATATAATTCGCAAGCTGGAAAATGGCTGTGCAAATGCACAAATTTGCCGTGATCACGGGCTCTCTAAGTCGACTGTGTCAACGATTTGGGCACAATGGAAGAAATATTTAGGAGCCCAAACGCAAACTAGTCCATCTGTAAAAAAAATACGTCAACCAAAGAGAAATGATGTGGATAAAGCTTTGCTGAAATGATTCGCTTTGAAACGCAGCCAAAGTGTTCCTGTTTCTGGTCCCATTTTACAAGAAAAGGCGGAGCAGTTCGCACGATTATCCATTCAGGAATGAATAGTCAATGATCCAGAGAATTTTAGTTGCACAAGAGGATGGACTGATCGTTTCAAAAAAATGCATAATATACACAGCGGAAAAATTCATGGTAAAGCTGGTGCTGTATCGCCTGAAGTAACAGAGGGATGGCTCACAACAATATGGCCAGGTAACAACCTATGCAACAAGATTTTCTCGGTTTTTGGAATTTTTGTCCCTAATTTTTCGTCATTTGAGAGGTCAATGTTTTTATAACTTTTTATAATTTCAGGAATACGGAGACGATATTCTGAAAGAGACATTTTTAACAGTGACGAAACGGGTCTCTTCTACAGAATGACCCCCGATAAAACCCTCAAGTTCAAAGGTGAAAAATGTTCTGGGGAAAAGCTTTCAAAAGAGAGAATCACCGCTTGAGTATGTGCAAATATGGATGGGTCAGAAAAGAAGAAGCTTCTCATAATAGGAAAATCGAAGTCACCCAGATGCTTCAAAAACCATCCTGATCTACCTGTGTCTTATGAGACGAATAAAAGAGCATGGATGACATCAGATATTTTTACCAAATTCTTACAACCCTGGGATGATGAATTGGCAAAAGATGCAAAATTTTGCTACTGATCGATAACTGCCCTGCACATCCCAAAATTGAAAATTTGCAATGGATTGAATTGGTTTTCCTTCCCCCTAATATGACTGCGATCTTGCAGCCGATGGACCAAGGTATGGAATTACCAAAATTATAATTATAATTTATATAATTATAATTTCATTTACTTAAGGTGTAATTTTGTTTCAGGTGTAATTCGATGTAAATCTCATTATCGGAGACAGTTGTTGCTTAAACTGGTAAATGCCTATGACGAAAATATTAAATTTAAAATTTCGTTGGTAGAAGCAATTTTGATGTTCAATACGGCCTTTTGGAGAGTATCACAAAAAACTATTTCTAACTGTTTCCGACATGCTGGTTTTTATGTTGATGTGGAAGTGGGATTCACCGAAGAGATGAAATTCCACTTGCAGAGTGGATTTTAACACAAAACGACGAGAAGGGAGATGAATTGGATCTATTCCAATGGGCACAAAACAATAATGTTTCCGACTTTGATCAAATTAACCTAAATGACTACGACATGATAGATGAAGACCTTGAAGTTGCTGAATTCCCTGATGAGACTGAAATTATCCAATCAGTACTAAGTAATAAAGAAAATGAGATTATGAATATTGAAAGTGATGAGGAAGAAATTGAGGTTCCAGTTTCAACAGTACAGGAAGCCCTTTTTACTTTGAAGACCGTAACATGTGCAGATGACATACCCGGAAAATAAAAACTTTTTGAATGCAGCAGATGGTTTAGAAAACAGTATCAATGAAGCGATATTGAGAAACAGAAAGGTGCAGAGCAAAATTACCGATTTTTTTCCCTCTTAAAGATCAAGTTTCAAGAACTTATATTATATATTGATATTGATGTTTTCTTCTTATAATACTTATAAATGTGTATTATTTTTGTATTTTTTGGCGTTAGCAAAATAAAAATGTTCAATCAGCAAGCTGTTTTTTTGTCGATTTTTTATAACGAACGTTCGCATATAACGAACAGTTTTACGGGTCCCTTGGAGGTTCGCTATAGCCGAGTTTGACTGTATATATTTTTACCAGACATTGTATTCAAAATCTACCCTAGACAAACTAATTTATGTTCTAAATAATTGTTAGATTTCAAGGATTTATAATCACTTAGTGTAATTACTATGGTAATTACTACGATTTTAGGTCGTAACAAGACTCATGCAAGAACAAGACTGAGTTGCAAGGCTTGCAATCTTGCGTTTTTGCAATTTAAGTAATACCTAGGTATATTGTGGTCAAAGGAGGCGCCGCAACCATCCGCCGCTTGCATCGCAGTTTTTTGTGGACGCCACGAGCCGTCCGGGTCGGAGGACAGTGTTGTCAATTATAAAATAATTTTAAAATTATTGCTATATTATTTATAATATTTTATGGAAGCATTTCGTAATGTTGTGTGTGTGCCTTAATCTGATACTTATTGCAAAGTTTACTAATAGTATTTAGTAAACTTTGCTTATTGTAACATAATTTACTATTTTATTTAAGCTGTTTGCAGTAACAAATGCAATTTTAAACAGTAAACGAACTGTTTTGTGTAAATCTATCAGCTTTGGCAACAACGTGTGAAATAAATCACTGGGTGCCTTCGACGACAATAATTCAGTTGTATTAAATACATATAGCAAGACAGAGGTACTTTTTATTTCAAACTTTGAGACTCTAAAGTGAAGACGTGTTTCCAAAATGGACGAAGAAATTGATTTTTCACCAAGTGGAAGTAGTTGTTTCATACCGTCCAGCCAAAGTAGTAGTGAAAGTGGGGAGAGTTCGGCAATATCAAAAAGTTGTAAAAAAAATAAATAAAAAATTTAAAACGAGCAAGCAAATGAAAGTCAAACCGTCGTCGTCGAGAACAAGCAGCAGTCAATTTGACGAATTTTTTGAGATTGTTGGTGGAAGTGACAACCTGTATGGGATATGTAAATTGTGCAAAGTATCAAAAAAGAAAGTCGAAATAAAAATGAAAAATCGAAATACTTCTGGACTGAAGAAACATTTAATATCGGTGCATAAGAACGATTCACAAAAATTCTTCCCACGAAACCAACCATCAAAGTCGAACATTGCAGATTATTTCCAAACTACTGGCCAAGTGAGTTAGCCCTTTATATTACCCTAATCTTTGTATTTAGCGTAGTAAGATGATTATTCAGTGGCGTAGCTAGCTTTTACAATCAGTCTGCATTAGGGGTGGCATACAATTATCTATAAGTAGGTACCTATAAAAAAAATTAAACAGTATTTTTTAAAACCTACAAAAATAATGTGTTTAAAAAATAAATAATTGTTCACAAAAATGTTAAAACGAAAAATACAATATTCGATGCGTAAATAAATAGGCTTCATTTGTTTGAATGTAGGTCGTGTAGGTACCCATTGGAACGAAATGGGTAAAAGCTACAAGGAACGCATAAGGACATAACATTCGAGGGAGAAAGTCGACCGAGATGACCCGAGGCCTGCAATTTTTTTTTTCCGGATGTTAGGTCCTTACATTCTAAATTGCTTATTATCTACGTCTTTTCGGCTACTAAAATTATGTAGTGCCCGCACGCAAAAATAATGCAAAAAATAAATATGTATTTAATTTTATAAAAAAAGAGTTGGCAAATTCATAATAAAATGACAGTTTAAGTTGTAGGTCTGCATTTGTTTTAATAACTTGTTTAAAAAATCATAATAATTATTGTCCTAGGAATGTCAGTGCATAGGTTTTGTAATGGTAATATTCGAGGTAATATTATTAACATGTTCAAGACGTTGAGAAGTAGGGAGGTCGCAGTGCCCCCTTAAGCTACGCCACTGATTATAATTTGTATGTATGTAGAAAAATTACAACCCCCCATTCTGTTTCAGTTTGCTGGACAAAACAGAGATTTCGCCGCAGCTACGGTAGATTGGGTTACTAAAAAGTATCTTCCCTTTTCGTTCTTCGAAGATGAAGAAACGCAGAATTACTTCCGATTAATTTCCCCAAACCATAAGTTTCTCAAGCAGTCTACTCTGTGGTGACAAGTTAAGCAGCGATTTGTGGAGCTTCACGCACGTCTGAAAGATTTGATTCAAAATTGCACTTCCAAAGTATCATTCACAATTGACGGATGGACATCGATAGCTAGTCGGACTTTCTACGGTGTGACAGTTCATTTCATTGACTATTTCACTCACTTTAAAATTATCACATAATCTGACCAATCACAAACCAAAGACAGCTTGTATTACAGCGAAAACACTGACTGTCTTTCAATTCGTAACGTAACCATGGATACGAATGGCCGTAACCATGGATACGGATGGCAAAGCAAAGTTTGACGTTTAATAAAAATTAATTATAGAGACAGACGTGAAAATGAGTCGCTTCGGTGCTACTTCAAGTGAAGTTATCAACCAAAATATTTGTTCGTGAAATAGTCTAATAAAATACCACTCGTGATTGAATTTATCGTATAAGTCTATCTTTTATTTCTAAACTCAACTGAGTTGCTTGAAAACACCACTCGTCCTACGGACTCGTAGTGTTTCCAAGCAACTCAGTTTATTTAGAAATAAATTGACAGACTTATCGCGATTTAATCTCTTGTGGTGGTATTACTACTGATAATGAATGGAATTATCAGTCTTTGGTCCTTGACTTTATCCCTTCACATGGTCGCCACACAGGGGAAGATATTGCTAACATTTTTCGCGAATGTTTAGTGGACTTTAATTTAGAAAATAAAATACAGGGCATTGCCGTCGACAACGCATCAGCAAATACCAAATTTATGACTGAACTTGGCAAACAACTCCCAAATTTTGATTCAGAAGATCAACACTTCCGATGCGTGGCTCACATTTTGAACTTAGGGGTACAAGATTTAATAAAGAGCCTTATATTACAAAGTGAATCTGAAGACGAAATTAACAGTGATGAAGACGACGAGGAGGGGGACCAGGACCAGGACCATGTACCACAGACAGAAACAGAAATTCACAACTCGACCACGGCTATTATGAAATTACGCTCTATTTTCAGCAAGATCAAAAGGAGTGAGATGCTGGGTAACAAATTTCGTTCAGCTTGTGAAACAGCCGGTGTATCAACAACTTTAAGTCCCATGCTGGACTGCCCGACAAGATGAAGTTCAACTCATGATATGCTCGGTGTAGCCTTGAAACTGAAAGGGGGTATCGTCACGTTATGTAGTATTGTCAGAGACAACCCTGAGACGCGCAAGTGCATAGGAAATTCTATCCGATTATTTACATTTACTCGCTATCTCTATTTAACATATGAAAAACCCAATACAGCTATCCTAGTTTAATAAATGGATGGTGAAACCAGAGGGTAGCACCTGCACCGCTGTCAGAAACATCCTGTCATTTTATTTTATGTCGCGCCATTTTGTCTGTCAACTTGAAATAGTAAACAGAAGCGTTAGCGTTTGTCGTGATTTTTATTATTTTTTGATATATTTTGTGATATTTGTGTGTTAAAGACTGTTATTTCTCTCTTTGAAGAATTTCGTAAAACTGGTAAGTTATAATATTATAAATAATTTTATTAGCTATACCTAACCTGTACCTTCATCGCAATCTTATAACAGAAAATGTGCTAACTACCTACATCCCTATTCATTCATCATTGCTAACTGTATCCATATTTCATTCATAATAAATTATAAAATTGGTTGCAGGTTATTTTCTGTTTGAGATGGCCTCAAAGCTACGAACCAGATTATGTCTTGTGTGTGGTTCTTCGGAGGACGAAGTGGCAAAACTTCATTATTTTCCTACACAGTTGGAAAGGTAAATTAAGGCCTGCATTAAATTAACAATATTTCTAACAACACAATATTTATTTATGTTCACAGGTCAAAAGTTTGGCAAGAAAGTATGGGTATGTGTTACACCAACGAAACTCTCCAAAATCATAGAATATGCTCCCGCCATTTTACTGATGAGAGTTATGTAAACCTAAAAAGTCGTAGGTTGACCAATAATGCATGCCCTACACCTTTTCCAGTAGTCGTCAACCGTCAGTCGTCAACATGCCAAGTGCAAATAGGTAATAAGCGTTTTACAAAATGTTGATGGTGAAGGGTTCTTTATTCTATAGTTGTTACTTGCTTGGTAGAATTATCGCATACTTCTCGTTATTATTTAATTTATTTAAAATATAGCAAAATTAAATTTACCTTTATACTGATGAACATTGTCGTTGATATCCTATCTTATTTTACTTCAGATTTAGCCTTAACCGAAGCCTCAATTTCAAAGGAAGTGGTTCAGCTACAGAGACTATAAGGAAATTGTCTTAGAAGCCATTCTCCGGGGAGTTGTTAGAATTGGGATTCCTTGGTGGTGCAAGAGGCACAATGAATCACATAAGCAAATTAAAAAAGATGCTCGGGAAGCAAAAAGAGTAATACAATCACAAAAAAAGGGGTTCATGAGACAAAGCGAAAATTAAACATACTTTCGCATAATTGACATACACCATACAGGATTTTTTTCTGGCACTTGACAATATTGTATGTCGCTCTATAATGTTGCAAGTCAAACAATAATTATTTTAAATCTAATTTTGTTAACTTGTCAAACAGTTTCTAAAAATATAAAGGTTTATTACAAAGGTAAAATGCATCTACATCAACCAACAACAATTATATGTCGATATGTGAGACATCAGTTAATTAATGCCTCTACATCGCTTCCAGGTCCAGGGAACCAGAGCATAGATCGCTAACATTGATTTATGTATATATATGATTTTATTATATTTAATATTATTTATGGCTTTATTAAAATTTTGTAATGTTTTATTGACAGACAGCTTCTAAGAGAGATTATTTTACTATATTTGTTATAATCTTACAATTTTATATTGTATAATCATTAATTAATATTCTTTATGTTTTATTGATATTTTTTTTGTAGTTTTGATAAATAATTTTTTTTTTAAATGCGATGCTAGACACAGCTGTGGCTGGTAAATTTTCGATATTTGATTTGTCAATTTAGAGACATGGGACCTATACCAAATTATAAGGTTTCATTTGGGATCAAAATGAGAATATTGGTGGGAAATAAAATTGAAACACAATTTGTGGAAGAGAACTCCCCCTGCCCACCATGGAAAGTGCTGAAATTATATATTTAAATTTTTTTTTTTAAATATCAGAATCAATCTAAGACGAGGTTTTTTTGCTTTTAAAAAAATATTGATATTAATTTTTGGAAAAGTTACCAGCACTTGAAATTTTTTGAAACTAAGATTGAAGCCTTGAAAAATTTTAAATGCTGGTAACTTCTCCAAAAATTAATATTTTTTTAAAAGCAAAAAAACTTGTTTTTAGATTTCCTTAAAGATTATTCTGATATTAAAAAAAAACAAATGTATAAAATTACAGGACTCTCCAGGGTGGGCAGAGTGAATTTCGGAATTTTTTTTCACAAATTGTTTTTCAAATGAGGTGTCTCATGACCCCTGTTTGTATTAAATTTGTCGATTACGTCATTACGCCAACACTGGTGACGTAACTTCTCTTACATGCATGTTATGACATGGCCCTTCAAAAACTAAAATTGACGAGTTTTAGGATTTTTTTCAAAAGTAGTCTATGAAAATATGAATTTATTTCATACATTTGCATTATGCTGTAGGTCTCATGTTTGAAATTTCGAACATCGAAAATTCACCAGCCGCCACTGCTAGACACTCTTCTCTTCCTGTGTCTTCGATGTACTCAGGGAATAAACGGCAACAGTCACATCCTGCAGTATAAATTCTAAAATCGTGTGCTTAAAGTAAGCGAAGGGGCCCTATAATATAAAACGATATTAGATTTTAATTTTGTACAGTACCTTGCCTACTACTTTGTGTGTTGAATATTTTATTTGTTATATATGCAATACAAAAACGTTTTTATTAAATCTTGTTTAATAAAAATTTAATTGACATTTCGTTCTGTATCACAACTTTATAACGGGCTTTGTTTTTGCAGCGGTTGGTAATCTTTTGTGGATCATTAGAAATAATCGCTTCCAGTATTTAAAAACAGCTGATCGGTTACTTCTGATCCATACGATCACCAGCCGCTGTAGAAACGAAGTTTATAAATAATATCAATAATATAATAAAAATGGGAAGATTTGAATTTTCGCTGGATTTACTACTTGCGCCACCTAGTTTCACCGTCCCACTCCAATCGACCAATTTAGTACTGCGGATTAGATGTAAACACGTACTTGCGCGTCTCAAGGTTGTCTCTGGTATTGTACCTGATTTGATCAATTTCCAAATTTCCGAGGGAGAATGGTTAATGTTCGAAAAAGTATACAGGTTTTTACGTAATTTTAAAATCCTCACGACGAAAGCGGAGAAAAATATGTCACTCTCCCCCATGTCATAGTTTCGTTTAATCTCCTATTCGACAAAATTGAAACTACCATACAGCAGTTAGACGAGAAGATCGGCCGCACTGAAGTAGACGAGAGACTTATTTTGGGATTTCAAGCTGCACGCGATAAAATGCTAAAGCACTATAGAATGACCAACTGGATTTACTGTACAACACTTATATTGGACCCAAGACACAAAACCGAAACCTTTCATCTGACACTCTGGGGTTTGAAAATTAAAGAAACAAGCCTGCATAAATTTGAGATGATCTACGAAGCATACCGTAGTGAACAACCAGTGCTCGAAACCGAGGAACCAGTAGGTGAGTGTCAAGAAAAGCAATGACGAAGAGAAAGATGTCATCGAGTTTAATACGCTGTATGCAATACCGACACCTTTTTCTGCGTCAGCATCAACATCTTTTCAAAATACTAGGAGAGAATTGGAAGAATATCTGAGTCAACCAAGAGCTGCCAGTAATGAAGATATTTTACAGTGGTGGAGGCGACACAATTTCCTATTTTGGCAAAGATGGCTCGTGACTTCATGTCAATTTCAGCGACCTCAATTCCAGCCGATATACTTTTCTCAGAGCATCTTTAGTTATCCGAAAGCACCGCAACAGGTTAAATAACGAGTCCGCGCGATGGTTACTCTGTATAAATTCTTGGGCAACAAAAATACAATAAATCACTAAACGCGTCATCAATGTCTACGGTTTCACTTCTTTTGTCCCAAACATACCTACTTACGTCGTTAAAAAGGACGTAAAGAAGTAGGTAGGTACCTATCTACAAATTTAAAGCAATGTAAAACCACCTTTCTTTACAGCCAAGAAACTGTCACATAGCGATTACTAATTTTGAGATACACCTTTACGTACCATATTATTATTATTATTGCTATTACATACCTACAAGTTATATCCGGGGACCTACTGTTATAAAATGGGGAGTGCAAGACTAGCAAGACTCTTGCTGCAAAACTAAGTGCAAGACCAAGACTTTACTATGCAAGACCAAGACCGAGACCAAGACAAAAAGTGGCGATGCAAGACCAAGACTAAGTGTACAAGACCAAGAACAAGACCAAGACTATCATGGTCTTGGTCTTGTTTGGGGCATCACTAAAGCTCGGATGAAAGCATCCCTTTAACGTATAATTCTACATTTATTTTTCCTTCTCTTCAACACACATTAAAACCTCTAGCTCTTAATAACAGTTTCCTACAGATAGCTTAAGGATTCAGCCCTCAAAATTCTGAAAAAAAATTTGAGTGATGATCTCAGAAACTGGGCATTATCAAATTGTATTTCTCAAAACAGTTTCAACAAATTAATTGTTATTTTAAAAACACCACGAGACATAAATCAATATAATAGTTTACCATCGGACTGTAGGTCATTACTAAGAATCAATAATAAAAAAGACACAATTTCTTTTGACAATAAGGGGGCATATTTCTGTGGTGTGTTTTATGTTTTATGTTTTTTTATATTATCACTTTGGACTAGAGGAGGGTATTCTTTATACTCTTAACTCCAATAAAATTAATATTGGCTGTGAAGATATTCTATTTGATGTGAATATTGATGGTCTGTCCCTTACAAAAAGTTCAAACAGTATTCTTGCCAATACTAGGTAGTTTAGTGATAAAAGATTACGATAGACCTTTTGTTATAGGGGTATACCATGGCTCATGTAAGCCAAATTCTGCTTCTGAATTTTTAAAATGTATGCTTGACGAATATAATTATATTGAAAATAAAGATATTTTTCATTCTAACACAGTTATGACTGTAAAATTTTCAAAGTTTATTCTTGATGCACCTGCAAAATCATTTGTTTTATGTGTTAAAGGACATAATTCATATTTTGAATGCACAAAATGTACAACAGAAGGGACTTTCATTAATACTAGAATGTGTTTTACCAATCTTAATAGTCCTTTAAGAACCGATGAAGGCTTTCGATCTTAAATTTGTGATGATTACCATATAACGCCTCTTTTACTTTTAGGCATTGATATGATCAAAAGTGTCCCACTCGATTATATGCACCTTGACTGCTTCGGTGTCATGAAACGCTTATTGTTATTTTGGATAAGAGTAAAATTAATGAATGAACATCTTCAGAATTTAAAAAAACATATGAATAGCAGTGATTTTCGTCGCCTACCTAGATCTTTAGAAGAAGTCGAAAGATGGAAGGCTTCAAAATACAGACAATTTCGGAAACAGAATTAAACATGATCAATATGTACATTTTCTTTTGCTAAATTGTGATATCAGGATTTTGTGTACACCTCGACTTTGTTTAAAATTTAATACATATGCGAAAGAGCTGTTGCTTTATTTTGTCAGGAACTTTTCAAAATTATATGGAGAAGAATTTGTGACTCTAATGTTCATAATCTCATACACTTACCCGACGATGTTCAGTTATATGGTGCGTTAGATAACTTTTCAGCATTCAAATTTGAAAATTCGTCACCGTAGTATTATAGTGTTCTATATCCATTTTTTGTGATTTTCTAAGTAAATACAGCATTTTTTTGGTGAATATTAGCTTGTTCTATATCCGTTTAAACATCATAATATTTTAGCTCGAGAAAAAAGTTTTTAGTATTAATTTGTTCTATATCCTTAGCTGATTATTAAAGTTAAAATATTAAAAGCGGCTATATCCAACTTTAACCTATAACCAATTCAGTTGTAAAGATTACTAAAAATTATAATGTTCTATATCCACATGGCATGTGTAATCACTACAAGGGTGATATCTTTTGATTGCGGTGGCTTTATTATTAATATTTTAGTGCTTTCAAGTGTACCTAACTATCGAGGAAGTGTCACGAACTGTCAAGTAATACAAGGTAAGTGAGTTTATTGAATATTGACTTTACTGTCTTTCACTTAAAATTCATAACCTCAAATTGAGGTGCCATAATATTTACCTGGGATACACCAAGGTGTTTTAACATTTAATTAAATGCTGATAACTATTTTAATATTGCTACGAATAGTTTTTCAAAAATGTGTCCGGGTAGGCCTTTACTAATTAAATGGTATTAGATTCATATTTGCTAATTTTTTTTAGATATTACATCTTGGAAGATATTTTTTTGCATGTTTCATATTAACTTTGGGGGCGAAATATCAATGTATTTTACAGTGGAAATTAAAAGTTTGTATGTTTAATTTCGTATTGGGCTAGAGCAGGGTTTTATGAACTCCTTTAAATCTAAAGAAATACTTAGGTATATTTGTGTTTAGGAATAGAAGGGAGTCAATTTTTAAAGCATTTTAAGTAATTTTACAAAGCTTTCCATTATTAAAATAAAATATATCATTGGAATAATAATGAAAAAATGTTTTATATTACATTGGGTGTATTCTCGTTCTACTGTACTTATCTAGTATTCTTAATATTTTTCAATGTTTTAGTCAACGCACCGAACTAGAGAAAAATATGAGCCAGGCAAGTTCCCCACCTCCTGATAAACCTTCAGACTGTCCAAGTGATGTGTGGAAGTGAGTACTTTTGCAAAAACATAATTTTTTTGCTGACATTTTTTTATCTTTTCAGTTCACTGTGGGATATTATACAGGATGATGATAAAGAAAATAGCTCTCAACCTTTGTGAGTACCTACTATCTTTTTTTTTTGTTAACAATATAGTGATATAAACATATTTTCAGAAACCAAAAGGAAATCCTCAAATATAAAACTTCAAAAAGTATTTTAAGGTAATACAACTATTTTTCTTAAGATATTCATTTGCTAATGAAACTTCATATTTGTAGCAAGGACAACCGCACAGAAAAAAAGTTATTAACGTCGACGATCATAACGATACAGAACATTTTATTGAAGTTAGGCCTGTTATATTAGAAAATAATAGTTTCCAGAATTTTGAAGTTCAAAATGATGAGTATGATAGTAACCAAAAAATGACAGAACTGGAAGAAAATAATAACAAAAATGATAATTGTGTTACGGACGATCAAATTAGAGATGAAAATAATGAAGGACAAGAAAAGAATGCACAGAATGAAATGTAGAGAAAATGAAAATAAAATAACAAGAAAACGTGGAAGGAATACAGGAAATTGGAAACAAAATAAAAGAAAAGAGAAGCTGCAACATGGCTGTGAATATGTCAATACCAAAGGAAATGTACAATCGAAAAAATCCGTCAAAGAATCTAATTGTCGCACGGATAAGTGTGCATTTAAATGTACAACAAAAATTACCTCGGAAGAAGGAGAGGCTATAAACAAAAAGTTTTGGTCGCTAAACGATGACAAAAAGAATCATTTTTATTCAAAGCATGTAAAGAGGCAAGTTGCTGCGAGAAAAAGAACATCGAGTGAAAATAGTAGGAAAGCATATTCTTATGAGTATGTTCTTTATGTAAGTGGCGTTAAAATTCGAGTATGTCATGAATTCTTTTTTAACACCTTGATCAGTAAAAATCGAATATATTACTTTTTCAAACATGTACAGGATACAAAAACAAATATTGCTCGTTCCCCGTTAACAGGTAAACATAAAAAAAAATTTATACCTGAGGAGCTGAAGGAAGGGGTTCGGGCTCACATTGCAACTTTCCCTGTAATAGATTCTCACTACTGCCGTCAAAACTCAACAAGAAAGTACTTGGAGAGAAATTTAAGCATCCAGAGAATGTATGACATGTATAAATCGAGTGAAGAAAACCCTGTGCGGTTTCATTTATACAAAAAAATCTTCAATACTGAATTTAACCTAAGTTTTTTTAAACCAAAAAAAGACTTATGTGATAAATGCGAGGGATTTAAACTAAATAAAAATCCTACTGACGAACAATTATTTGTCCAAGAAGAACACATAAAGAGAAAGAATGTAGGAAATCAGGAAAGGGCTCGTAACAGGATAGCCTACTCAGAGGTTGAGAAAATTGGGGTTTTGACATTTGATCTTCAGAATACCTTCTCTTTGCCAAAGTCGAATGTGAGTAATTTTTATTACAAAACAAAATTGTCATGCTATAATTTAACTGCGCATTTCAGTAAGACTAAAGTAGTATATTACGCAATATGGCACGAAATGATATGCGGCAGAAGTGGTAATCATATAGCATGTGCTTTAATTAAAATTTTGAAGAATGTTGTTACTGATAATCCAGAGGTAGAAAAAATAATTATATGGTCTGATAGCTGTGTACCACAGAACAAAAATTCAATTATGTCGTTTGCCCTGCAACACTTCCTAAACTCAGATGAATCACACAATTTAAAAGTAATAGAACAAAAATTCGGTGAGCCGGGACATGGCAATGTCCAAGAAATAGATGCAGCTCACAGCTGCATCGAGAAATATCTAAAAAACGTCGACATTTGGAGCCCTCTTACATTAATTAGACTAATGCTGAATATTCCAAATACTTGGAAGCTTAAATTCATAGTTTTGCAGATGATGTCTAAAGATTATAAAAACTATCAACTGATATCTGAGACTCTATCTTACAATAAAATACCATACACTAAAGTGAAACATATGGTATATGAAAAGAATTGTATTTTTAATGTTAAATTTACAGAGGCATTTGAGAGCGAATTTGAAGTAATAAAATTGGAAAATGCAAAAAGAACAGAAAGAAAGAACAAATACTAAAATTTCCAGAAGAGATTCCAGTGATGAATTTGGCAGCAAAGATTTCTGATTTAAAACAAAAACACCTGAAGGAAATGCTGCCTTATATTCCAGAAAACGAAAGAGACTTCTACAATGTGATATTAAAAATTTGAGGTGATGAAAATTCTGTAAAACGAAAACAAAGCACTGGGAAGAAAACTAACAAAAAAGTGAAGAAGTAAGAAATACTGTACAAGGACTGATTTAAATATCGTAGTTTTAGTTTATTTTATTTAGAATTCTGTGTTTTAGTTTGTATTCTGTGTGCAATATACATAATATTATTATTATACGTGTGTTATGCACAATATTATAATGTACATTGTATTATAATATACATTATAATGTTTTAAAGAATAAAGGAAGATTTTAAAATTACGCTGTTCTAAATCCATAATCATTGGTCTATATCCCGTACAATTTTTAATAACGTTCTCAATTTAGGAGTTTGTTCTATATCCAAAATTATTTTTGGAAATTGTATGAATCCTACTTCTAGTACTAACTTTTGAATTATTCCAGAATAATCTGTCACAAATAAGGAATGAAATGTATTATATGAATACATCCTGGTATATAAAATGTGAAACACATCACTTGCCTAATTTAAAACGTGAATTTCTCAAAATGTGTATTGTTGGATATAGAACACTTTAATACTACGGTGACGAATTGTCTAGTATAAAGAAAATGTTAAAAACATCAAAAAATTCATTACAGCAGTTCATTAACAGTGTACACGAAAAATGAAACTATGTTGCAACTGAATCGAAAAATATTGAAAAATTTCAATTACACTTACTTCAAATTAATGTTATAAAATAAATTGGTAAAATCTTATGAAAAATTTTACTTCATTTATTACTATATTAGTTCTGATTTCAAAAACAACCACGTTGTGACCAAAGATGGACTAATAATTAAAATTAAAAAAATTATCAAGTGTTTATCAACAAATGAAATATATATTGTATGTAACGTGTATTTCATTTCTGTAACGCACATAAAAAATTTCAAAGCCTTACCGCCTATAGAGCGGTCTAACGATCACTACTGTTTACTTAATTTTTTACACACATAAATAATGCTGTAAAAAGGCGAGCAGAACGACGTAGGTATTATTAAGCAGAGACGGACTAACAGTCTTCCGCGGTATTTCTAGCGAGTTGTGTCATATTTGGAATATAGGTTATATTATACAATAATACAAAGTGCGTGTTCGGTAATTACATCGCAGATCTGAGTAAAATGCAATAGATTTTTAGTCACGTGATGGAAAATTGCTCCGATGCTTGGAAAATAAACGAACGAAGTATTTGGTGTCAAACCTATATGTCATAATTAACCTAACCACACTTACACACCGGTATGCTACGCTCTGATCTTACTTAACTTAACCCTAAATAATTCAACTATGAATGAGAATTTATTATTACCGATAATATCGTTCGAAAATGATATTTTGTAAGAAATTGTTATTCTACACACTTACGAGGAAACTCATGCAATTATAAATGCTTTCATTACATCCTCGTTTCTACTTGAATATTTAGACACCTCGCAAATGTAAGTAATTTCGTTTTTTCATTTTTAACAAATTGCCTTTGAAAGATGGAGTTTTTATCACACGGTTAGTTATTGTGGTTATATTTATCTGTCAAAACAAGAATTCACGCATTTTGAAATATTTGTCAGTTTCCTCGGTCTAAAATATCCGAGCAAATCGAGAACATCTATCAGGTCTCCTCTAGAATATTCGAACGGGGCAGATTTATTTTTTTCGTCTAAATCTTCAATAACCGAACGCATCGGGACAACTTTGAGGATATATATGTCATTACCGAACACGCACCGTGTGTGGTTCGGTGTTTACATTTTATTTTGATTGTGAGTGTCTAGAGTGTATAATACTTTAACAGATAAGTGAAATTGTCCTTTGTTTAAGCGTATTTTATGCAGATGTGTTGTGTTCTTAAAAATATTCCGGCGGGTAGTGAATTAATTATTCGTGTGTTTTCCGTTTATAATGGCCGTATGCACCGTTTTTATGTTTAAGCGAGGTTAAGTAATCGCGTTTAGAAAATTGAGTTTTGTTTCTTATGCACCGTTGGTTCAAATTTGTGGATTACTTAATCCAGTAAGCGATTTGGCAACGTCGGTATATCTATGGATATTTGGAGTTTTAGTAACAAAAACCTTAGCATGTGCTACTTTTTTTCCAGTTTTGTTAAACCCTTTCCCTCTTTGAAAAAAGCTCCACTAAAGAAAATTGGTGAATGAAACGTGTCAGTAGAGAGGTAATAGCGGACCCGGGTATCCCCCCACCACTTTTGCTCCCCCCACCACTTTTTCTGGGGTGGGGGGCAAATAGGATAATTATAGTGGGGGGAGGTAATATGTAATTGCAATAAATGTAATTAGAATAATTAGATTGGGAGGTAATTTGTAATTGCGTAATTAGTAATTTGTAATTGCGTAATTAGTAATTTGTAATTGCGTAATTAGTAATTTGTAATTGTGTAATTGGATTATTTCGCTGTAATTAGACTAGTATAATTGCAATATATCTAATAAATGTAATTAGTCTGGAGGGGGGATAATTAAAATCCAATTGTCGCGAGTAATGAAAGTAATTGGATTATTGCGCTGAGAAATGAAAGTAATTGAATTATTGCGCTGTAATTGCGTAATTAGTAATTTGTAAATGTGTAATTAGACTATTTGCGCGTTAATTACACTATTTTATATAGTCTGGAGGGGGGTTAATTAAAAACCCAATTGTTGCGAGAAATGAAAGTAATTGGATTATTGCAATTAAACTAGTATAATTGCAATATATCTAATTGAATTGATACAATTGTATATTAATTAGTGCATCAATTGGAGAAATGAAAGTTTATTACGCTGTAATTAGACTAGTATAATTGCAATATATCTAATTGAATTGGTACAATTGTATATTAATTAGTGCATCAATTGCTAAATTATGCGCTCTTAATTGTCAAAAATATATGTCATTCAATATCGCTAACAAGGGATCTGGTAACCAAAGTCAGCTTTTATGCGATTCGAATAGGACAAAAGGTTTGAACCGCATACTAGAGGAGTCATTCATTGCCACTGACAACGTTATTTACTGCCGCATAATTTCACGAAACAGGTGCCTATCTGAAAATCAAACCACTCGTATTTCACATACCCTACTGTCACTGTGCCTTTACAAATTATTAAAATTCCAAATTGTAGGTAGTCTTCGACCAGCATTCCATTAAAAAAGGCACACTTTCTATACTTTCCGACGTTGATTCTATTTTTTTTATTATTATGGCGATTTAGTGATCGATTTATTAGAGCTTAATTTGATTATAATTTAGAATATGAAGGTTTTAGAGCAAGGAGCTAATTCACTATTAAATATAAATTACCAACTCGATCACAAAGTATATTTGCAGTCTGGTGGGGGGATAATTAAAACCCAATTGCCGCGAGAAATGAAAGTAGTTGGACTATTTGCACATTAATTACACTAATTGAATTGGAGCAATTGTTGTATATTAATTAGTGCATCAATTGCTAAATTATGCGCTCTTAATTGTCAAAAATATATGTCTGTCAATATCGCTAACAAGGGATCTGGTATATTAGCAGAAATGCATTTATTTTCTATGGGGTAAAAGAACAAGCGACATCACATTTATTTTCTAATGATCAAAGATTAAATCAGCTTTTTAGTTTTTACTGTCGCATATCTCGAAACAAAATAGTTGGTTAAATTTATAGCTCCCATTTGCTCGACAGACAATATGTCTGCATAAAGGACCCAGCTACGTAGGCCAGGTGGCTCACGCGAACGGTACCTGCCTGAAATCGAGGTAATGCCATTAAGGCGCTGTGGTCACCACTCATCAGTCGGTCGACTTTCCCGTTAAACAATATAGCATAGGCACTAGTGCAGGCCGTACATAAGGGTATTACATTGTTATAAGACACTTCTTCTATAATGACTTTGTCATAGGGAATTAACTATCTCGTAATTATTAATATTGTTACATTTTATTGTTTGGTGTCTTTAAATCGGTTGGGGGTTTACTGTTGCTTTTGTATACATTTAATGACTACCTTAAACATACAAAAATTAATTTTTCATTGATTTACAGCATATTAATTTACAATCTTTAACATATAGGGTGTACCGATTTGTACGAACCAAACTTTATGTCAACTGAACCTATTATTAATTTTATATTCAATATAATCCTCAGTATTGCCTTTCAACTTAAACATACAATATTAATTTTTCATTGATTTACAGCTTATTAATTTACAAACTTGAACATATAGGGTGTATCGATTTGTACGAATCAAACTTTATGGTGTGATAAACTACCAAAATAATATAAAAAAAGTTCATATGTAAATGTAGGCCGGGAACACATAGTTCCGAGATACAGGGTGTTAAAGAAACATGCAAAATTTTTTGTTGTTTGAAACACTGAAATGATGGCACACTATATTGCGCTCTAATTAGACTAGGTGCAATTTCTCGAAATTCTATGGTTTATTACCTTATAGAAAAGCAGTATATCTTAAGATATATTTACAGATCGGTATACGTCCAACTTGACGGCGTTTTAACAAAAGCAAGCGGAAACGATGACTACTTTGATAATGCATTAAAAAGCAATATTTTAACGGAAATTACAGCGATGCTTTAATAAAGCTCTGGATAATTATATGCCTCTTTTAATCTGTTTTACAGAATAATGGGGGTGGCTCTCTTCAACCGTCTGTAAAACTATTTAATGAAACCTAGTTAAAAATTCAGTTCCATAAAGAAGCTACGATAATTATGACTTAGTTAATCACGATCCATTTTATTATATTTTTCATCAGTTTAAATACACTAATGTAAACAAACAACATTACTCGTCTGTCAAAATTTGGTACCAAAAATACGTTTTTTTTATTATTTATTCCCTAGTTCGTTGAAAAATATCAACCAATCTGACAAAGAAGCTAATGTAGATACATAAATAATGTTCTTTTATTTTTATTACCATATTTATTACATCAAATATTGTATGTATTATGTAGTTATGATGGTATATTTTATATTATATTATAAGGTTAAATAAATGAAATACACATTAAAAGATTACATTAATTTTATTTCCTATTTTTTTATTACACAACTAAAAACAACCATAGTGTAATTAAAACAGTTTTATTTTAAATACACAATTACATTTAGCGGCTCGCTAGTGTGAACGTGTACGACATGATTGATGTAATTAAATTGCGTTACCCAATTTATTGTGGATTACAGCAATAATGATATAATTTCCCCTTCTTTGAAGTTGATGGTGATATATCAACATTGTTATTGGATGCCACATTTACATCGTTTACCTTACAATAGCAGCAAAACATTTTTCGAGGTATTGGACCGTCATTAGCATCAAAACTGCCTTCATGATCTTTAAGGTGATGTTCTGTGCAGTATTGATATTTTATTATATCGACATCGTTCTGAAGATGTGTAGGTAGCTTATCCCATACTAATGCAATTTCATGTGAAGCCAACCCAATCATCACTTCTTTGGGCATATCTACAAGTTGTTGTTTGCTCATCTTCAATAGACATTTGTTAACTGTATAATAAATAGGCGAAATAAATCCACAAAAATCACCTGTTAGTACAAGGCCCATAAAATATTTTTTCTTTTGTAAAAGGGGACATTAAGGAAGATATTATAGTCAGTAAATATTGATTGTTATCAAATGGAATCCCTGTCTTTCGATCGACCTTTCCCACGAGATTGATTAGATAAGAAAGATACGTTAAGATACACTTATATCGGTATTTGTTTAACGATCAGATCATTTTTTGCAAAACTTTATTTTCCCATAGCTTAATTAAAAAAAAAAAATGCACATCTAGATAACTACTAACTCCACTATTTTCGCAACTCAAACACACTTCACCAAATAAATTCGCAATTTAATTCTTCTGGCAAGTCTAAACAAAAACTCTCTCCACTTGCCAGATTTCAATTGACAAATTTCAACATTGACTTATCATTTCAATCGAAAAGCATCATAGAGAATACCAAAAATTGAAAATATTGACTGTATTCAAGGTCACTTGTTTTAATTCCAATAACTTGATTTGATTCTAATATCTTAACTTTTACAGAATAGCAAACGGCCATGTTTATTGAAATTTCTGTCAAATATCACAAATGTCAATGTTGACTTGATTTCAATACATTACAGAATAGGGCTGATTGCCTCTATATTATCGAAATTTGCTGGGTCATTTAAAATATCCACGAATTCACATGTAGAGTAAAAGCAATAATGAAACAATATTTTTTTAATCTAAATTTAAAACAATTAAAATTTAATGATTTCAATAAATTTGGAAGTACATTATACAAATTAAGATTTAATGAGTTCCTTGTCGATTTTGTTAGTCTAAATCTATAGGGTCTAAGAAAGTCCGCTTGTCTAGTGGTTAGTTATGAACATCCGAATTCCTGACAAAAAAAAAAAGTTGTAGTTTTTATGTATCTCAAGCAATCTATAATACAGTAAATTCACTTTTCAACCAAAGCACTTTGTGAGTGAATAGGAGATAGTAGTAAAGCGAGAGCACTACACACATATAATGTAGGTATCGACGCAAAATTCAACGCAATAATACAATTTGGTATTTAATTTCTAGTCGAAATGCATTCATTTTCTATGGACAAATATACTGCTCAAAAGATTAACGAGGTTTCACAAATAACCCCGACTTTATTAAAAAAAAATAAACACTTAATTGAAAAGTACAAAATCTAGGGTAGTGCACATTCCACTTGAAGATATTCTCATGGTCGACCTTCCCGCTCAACAAAGCCAAAAGGCAAGCTACCTGTCTTAATTTATTGGGGGGGCGCTAGTGCAATAGAAATACTAAAGCGCCGTACAAAACACAAGCGATAAATTCAAACAGCTGCGGCTTAACGATTTCGGTTTTGCCTCGGATTATTTGCGCTCCATTACTAAATGTATAAAATCCTAACCCACCAACCGGTGCAAGATATAGGTAGATTCTTTGAATATTCAAAATGCAATTTAACTTAACTAATTATTATAAATTGCAAAAGAGCAAATAAGAAAAATCAACTGTATGACTCTAATACAGAGATAACTCCATATATGTGGTGAGACTGGATAAAACTTAGACAATTATGAATAAAATTTCTAACACGTCGACTTTACATGTGCATAAGGATGTATTACCTTTTGCGGCTTTAAAGCTAATAGATGACTTATATATATATAGATTATTCAGTTTAAGTAATTGTATGTATAATTAGGATGTATGTATAATTAGGATGATTGTAAAATTATTTTAGATGTAGGTATAGTTTAGTTAAAATAAAACTGTATATGAACACAAAATCATGTAATTTGGGCTATGAAACGCCTAGTTCCGAGATAAAGAAACATATAAAATAAATTTCAAAATGGAAAATATCAATGGTTTCATAATTCCGAAAATTTGTAGTGCACAGCAAAAGACACAGTTCCCCGAAATCCTATGGTTTATTACCTACTTAATAGACTAGAAATATAACTCTTATCTATAGATCTGTATACGCCCAACTTTAACAATGACTAATACGGCCAGTGGGTCAACTTTCCGAAAAAAGAAAAGGATACAGCTACCGAACACTTATAAAGCGTGGCTCTCTAACAAAAGGTTACGACAACCCAATACAAATGGATCATAAGAAATCAACTACGTCAATACAAAAGCACATTATAGGTTCAAACAATAAAATTGTAAAAGGTACTTATTAAAAAGCTATTATAGTGCCAAATAACGATTTATATGGCTAATATGCGTTTGGAATTCTTCAATCCCTCCAATATGAGGATAATAGACGGATCACGCGCAAAGATATATGGTTAAAGTAGGACAAATGGAGAGTTGAAAAATTTGCTGCACCATCTGTAGCACTTCGAAAGACACACCACCAATCGAGGGGCATATTACAAAATTTATTTTCTCATTTTATGTTTATTAAAAACCCTTATATGTTTAGATATGAAACATCAATGCGAGTATATCAAATTGGCTATGTTTTTTTTTTTTTTTAAATAATGTCATTTATCAACAAATGTGTCTAAGAAATTTTAACTTGTGGTAGTTATACCATATGAAGAAGGAATATAATCAGAAAACAATAGATATATATCCAAAAGCCGGCAAACTATATGTTAATTAGCAATAATGGTGAAAAAAACAATCAGCCCCCACCTTTTTTTTTTTGTGTAGTTGGTGTTGGGGGCTGGTGGTCCCGTTGTTCGCCAATAGGGCTGAAGAATGATACCTGTAGAGTGGTGGAAACAGTTTACGTGTGAGTTGATAAACCAACTTAAGTTTCATTCCAAATATTTTTCTGAAACTGTGTGCAAGTGTGCAAAGAAGCTCCCTATTCTCGTCTTTTTTTTTTTTTTTGTACTTATACTTATATTAAATTCATTATGGTGCGACATGAACGCGTATCTCGTGGTAGCTGTAGCGATGGGGGTAATGCTGCATCGAGTTTGCAGCTGTTAACGATGTTAACAAACATAGTGCCACAAACGATAGAAAATCCTGTGGGTGGCCCAGACTGCACGGGGCAGCCCAATAGGGTCTGGGAGAGCTCGTATAAATATTTTACAGGATGTGCGAATCCCTTGCAGTGATACTATCGTAGGCCGCAATATGCCTACACTTGAAGAGGCATCATTACAACCCACATATCGTGACTACCGGGAGCGTTACAATTCAAGCCACCCTGTAATAGACTTACCGGTATTACATCTACAGGAGGATGATTTCAGTAACCATTCTGATGACACGATAATCATCGTCCATGATGATGATATCGGTAGTATTGAATGCGATGTTGAACCGGTCAATGCAACTGTAAATAGTCACAGTGATTTGAGTTCAGAGCATCGTCAGGGTGGCCGAACAGTTAATAAATTTCAACGTCCATCATCATTCTTATCGCTGATGGCGAGTTCGGATGATTCCAATGATTCAGACTTCGTACCAACGAAAAGGCGAAAGAGGCCACAGTCATCATTGGTGACATCGAAATGTAAAGGAAAGAAGAAGGTTCAATCGAAAGCTTCACTATCCAGTTCAAAAAAAGCAAAAACTTGTAGAGAAACTTCTCAGGAGAATCGGATAGTGCAGAATACGGTAGATCTGCAGGTTGTTAATGGAGGATTCGAACAGCCACAGGTGGGTTGTTCGAATGCTGCTTTACCACCTATAATGGGTAATAATACCTTGGAGCAACCTAGTTGTTCCAATGTAGTATTACCACCTTTACCGGCAACTATCACACTAGAACAAGGTCATTGCTCTAATGTGGTATTACCGCCACCATCTCCACCAGCGGAATCAGATGATGATGACATGTTCTCCTCACAGCCAGAAATAAAAAATTCTTTTAAATTGTTTATAAATCACTATCGTGAAATAATGAGAAGGCATGAAGAGAATATGAGGGCCTCTGAAAACGATGCGGCGGCTCTCATTGAAGTACAAAATATTCACCTGCAGGCCAACGCGTTAACTGAACAAATTAATGTGTTGACCGCCAACTTCAATGAGAGGCTAAATGAGGCAGCCACAATAATGGCAGACGTAGAACGTCGACGCATCGCTCTTGAGAAGTCCTCGAAAGCGTTAAAATTTATTAACAATTGTTTAAATCCGCGGTAAATAACATTTTCTTAAATCCGCGGTAAATAACATTTTCTTAAATCCGCGGAAAAAAAAACAGTTGCACACAGTGGGCGGTAACCAAACAAATCATAATTAATAAAGACGTAAGTAGATAACCACTTTAAGATATACCACTTAAAATAGTTAATACATGTTTTTTATTTGTCGTTATACTAAAAAATCACATTTTCTTTACAGCTATGGTAAGAAAATCAATTCCAAAGATGGCTTTCTCAACCGTATAGTAGATGGTTTTCATCCAAGGATTCGGGATTGCTAAGAAAAATCAGCTGTGTGACTTTAATAAGGAGCTAGAATATGGAAATAACGTATCATGTATAATAAAACGTAAGTATATACCCACCTAAAATAGTTATTACATGTTTTTTTGTTTGTCGTTATACTAAAAATCACATTTTCTTTAAAGCTATGGTAAGAAAAATCAATTCCAAAGATGACTTTCTCAACCGTATAGTAGATGGTTTTTCATTCAAGGATTCGGGATTGCTAAGAAAAAATCAGTTCCAAAGATGACTTTCTCAATCGAATAGCTGATGGTTTTTCATCCAAGGATTCGGGATTGCTAAGAAAAATCAGCTGTGTGACTTTAATAAGGAGCTAGAATATGGAAATAACGTACCAAGTATAATAAAACGTAAGTATATACCCACCTAAAATAGTTATTGCATGTTTTTTTTGTTTATCGTTATGCTAAAAATCACATTTTCTTTACAGCTATGGTAAGAAAATCAATTCCAAAGATGGCTTTCTCAACCATATAGTAGATGGTTTTTCATTCAAGGATTCGGGATTGCTAAGAAAAAATCAGTTCCAAAGATGACTTTCTCAACCGAATAGCGGATGGCTTTTCATCCAAGGATTCGGGATTGCTAAGAAAAATCAACTGTATGACTTTAATATAGAGATAACTCCATATATGTGGTGAGACTGGATAAAACTTAGACAATTATGAATAAAATTTCTAACACGTCAACTTTACATGTGCATAAGGATGTATTACCTTTTGCGGCTTTAAAGCTAATAGATGACTTATATATATATAGATTATTCAGTTTAAGTAATTGTATGTATAATTAGGATGATTGTAAAATTATTTTAGATGTAGGTATAGTTTAGTTAAAATGTAATTGTGTATTTAAAATAAAACTGGTCTAATTATGCTAAGGTATTTTTTAGTTGTGTAGTATAATAAAAATAGGAAATAAAATTAATGTGTATTACATGATTTTATGTTCATAGTTTTATAAGGTACAATAAATGTTTTAAAATGACTTACAATTAATTTATTAAATTATTGACAATATCATATTGTTTACTGTAGACATATACAATTTTTGGTGTAGTGAATATGATAATAAAATTAGCAGATCACTATTTATTTAACTACTAATGTTCCCTATAACTAGAGCTAGTGATAATTCTTATCGCTTTCTTTTGTATGCAGAAAAAAAATATCATACTTGCTAATTTGTGACTCAGCTATTCAGCATGGCTAGATCAGTTTAATTCATCATGATTCCTAGTAATTTGACACTTGCATCTGTTGCTGTCTTGTTACTCGTAGAAAAGATAAATTCCTGCGTTTTTTTTCATCATTCATTTTTAATTTATTAGCAAAATAGTAAACAACTTCTTGCACTATCAGTAATTTTTTTTAAATTGATAAAATATGTATGTAATAACTAAGTGGGCGATCCTCTGACATTACGTCAAAGGCGTAGATGTTATTCCCCAGTTTTAAACTGTTAATTTTGAATATTTTTTAGATAAATCAACTTTTTTGGATAGGAATCTCAAAGAAATGTGGTAATAAACCCCAAAAAAGAAAAGGAAGGGAAATAATTTATGAAATGCCACAATTAAAATTTAAACTATTATTATAATATTGTGAAAATCATATGTGAAAGTGCTATTGCGATTAGTAAAAATACATCATTGGGATGTAAATATATAGATATATTATGAATATATTCATAAAGTCTCAGTAAAAACACATGTATAATTTGAAATATTCCATTTATTACTTGTAAAATTACCGCTCCAACAAGTGAGAATACGTTATTACTATGTAAAAGTACTAATGTGGCAAGTAAATATCCATAACGTTCAAATAATAAAAAAAAAAAAACATATATGCTTTGTCATCTTCCTGTCACTGCTTGTAAAAATCCCAGAGTGCAATTTAAATATACATATTTGGTGTGTAGACGTGCATATCATTTATGTAAATTTGCAAGTAGGAAGGGACATTTACAATAATTTGTAATATTACAATACATTGTAAATATACCGGTCTAATCATTGGTAATAAAAGTTGCCAATGATTTCTTATGTAAAATTACATAAACGCTTTTTACAGTGTGCGCATAATCTTACATTTCCTTGGTAAAAGCTAATTGATTATTAATAATTAACAATTACAACACCAATTAAAAGTTGCATGTTTATATCCAAACTACTTTTGTAGCATATTAAAATCATGTAATATTCTTAGAGTTTATTCTGACCCCACCCCCAACAGCTGTGCCTCCTACAAACATTGTTTTACAGACACCCCATATTATCACTGCAATTATAAAAGAAAAAACACAAGTTTAAAAATATACATTTATTTGTTAATTAATTGATAGTAATATATGTGTATGAGACTTAGAAAGCATCCATTTTTTTTTTTTTGGATCTTCTTAAACATTGTTAGCGAGTTTATTTTTTAGATCACTTGGTACATGGTTATATATTCGAGGATTTAGGAAGATCTTCGTACAATGTTTTTTTTTTTTTTGCAAAAGATATTACAAATGTCACATCACTATACCCTATACCACTGATCTGATAATTATATAGAATACCAATTTTGTTGTATTTTTTCCAAGATTAATCATGCACAAAAAATTGTCTAATATCAAGAACATTAGCAAGATTATAAAGCTCATCATTGGGGTATGTTATTTTCTTATTATACACACCGTTCAGAATCCATTATTGTATTATTTCTAGTTTATTCATAATGTTGTTAAATGTGATATAGTAAGTATAATATAATTAATATCCTAACAATTTCTTAATATTTATGTATAAAATAGTGTTATATACTACTTATATAGTTATATAATAACTAATTTAGTTAAACATAATGTATCATTCACATTTTGGTTTTATTTATGTTATTGCAGGTACAACAAATCTCCATAAGCCGTAGTTGCTGCATATTTGTGTCACAACTTTCACATTTTAAAAACAATACACCCTCTATCGTCGTTGTCTTATGGATGTCGACGTGTTGATGCCAACCGGTTACGATTCGCGAATAGTTTATGTAACACCCCCCACACAAGAAGTGTTTGGTTTCATCCGGCCGGGTTCTGATTATAACGAACGACACCGACGTACAATATAACTTCCCCCGACCAACATTATTCCATAGTGTTTTTCCGGAGAAGGCTAACTCCCCGGCTTCGTCCTCTACGTCATCCCCAAAACCCTCATCTACGTTGGTGGGAATCAGGTCGACTTCAATCTGATCGGCATCCTCCTGATTAGCGAGATCCTGATTAGCGAGATCCTCCTGATTGGCGGGATCCTCCTGGTTGACGGCACCCACCTGGTCAGCAGCATCGCGGTTCAAGAGCATCTCTCGGACAATGTGGTCTACGCCATCTCGGTGTATCACCATTGCACCGATATCGCTTTCTGCTAACTCATTCAAGAATTTTGTATTAGAAGGCATCTTTAAATGTTGGCACTCAACTGGCTTGGTGTTAAACCTCCCCCGTTTTATATTCCATAGTTCGTAATGGTGACGCCCTTTTGCATGTCTACATTGAAACGCTATGCAGTATTTAATGTCTATTGTTTCCTTTTTCAAATGTCATACATAAATAATACGCTTTATTGTTTTCTTTGATTTTGAATTTAAAAAAATCCGTTTATTGGTCTAACACCCTTTTAAAGTGGTGTCAAGTTGAACGTACCTGCTTAAGGCCTATTATGTCCGTTTACACGGCAATAAATCGACCCTTGAAAATGTTATACTCATAATATGATGGTATACAAAATGCAACAGTAAATAATGCCTTAGAAGTTGACTCTCTCGCATAGTTTGCCGGCTTTTGGATATATATCTATTGTTTTCTGATTATATTCCTTCTTCATATGGTATAACTACCACAAGTTAAAATTTCTTAGACACATTTGTTGATAAATGACATTATTTAAAAAAAAAAAAAAACATAGCCAATTTGATATACTCGCATTGATGTTTCATATCTAAACATATAAGGGTTTTTAATAAACATAAAATGAGAAAATAAATTTTGTAATATGCCCCTCGATTGGTGGTGTGTCTTTCGAAGTGCTACAGATGGTGCAGCAAATTTTTCAACTCTCCATTTGTCCTACTTTAACCATATATCTTTGCGCGTGATCCGTCTATTATCCTCATATTGGAGGGATTAAAGAATTCCAAACGCATATTAGCCATATAAATCGTTATTTGGCACTATAATAGCTTTTTAATAAGTACCTTTTACAATTTTATTGTTTGAACCTATAATGTGCTTTTGTATTGACGTAGTTGATTTCTTATGATCCATTTGTATTGGGTTGTCGTAACCTTTTGTTAGAGAGCCACGCTTTATAAGTGTTCGGTAGCTGTACCCTTTTTTTTTTTTTCGGAAAGTTGACCCACTGGCCGTATTAGTCATTGTTAAAGTTGGGCGTATACAGATCTATAGATAAGAGTTATATTTCTAGTCTATTAAGTAGGTAATAAACCATAGGATTTCGGGGAACTGTGTCTTTTGCTGTGCACTACAAATTTTCGGAATTATGAAACCATTGATATTTTCCATTTTGAAATTTATTTTATATGTTTTTTTATCTCGGAACTAGGCGTTTCATAGCCCAAATTACATGATTTTGTGTTCATATACAGTTTTATTTTAACTAAACTATACCTACATCTAAAATAATTTTACAATCATCCTAATTATACATACATCCTAATTATACATACAATTACTTAAACTGAATAATCTATATATAAGTCATCTATTAGCTTTAAAGCCGCAAAAGGTAATACATCCTTATGCACATGTAAAGTCGACGTGTTAGAAATTTTATTCATAATTGTCTAAGTTTTATCCAGTCTCACCACATATATGGAGTTATCTCTGTATTAGAGTCATACAGTTGATTTTTCTTATTTGCTCTTTTGCAATTTATAATAATTAGTTAAGTTAAATTGTATTTTGAATATTCAAAGAATCTACCTATATCTTGCACCGGTTGGTGGGTTAGGATTTTATACATTTAGTAATGGAGCGCAAATAATCCGAGGCAAAACCGAAATCGTTAAGCCGCAGCTGTTTGAATTTATCGCTTGTGTTTTGTACGGCGCTTTAGTATTTCTATTGCACTAGCGCCCCCCCAATAAATTAAGACAGGTAGCTTGCCTTTTGGCTTTGTTGAGCGGGAAGGTCGACCATGAGATTATCTTCAAGTGGAATGTGCACTACCCTAGATTTTGTACTTTTCAATTAAGTGTTTATTTTTTTTAATAAAGTCGGGGTTATTTGTGAAACCTCGTTAATCTTTTGAGCAGTATATTTGTCCATAGAAAATGAATGCATTTCGACTAGAAATTAAATACCAAATTGTATTATTGCGTTGAATTTTGCGTCGATACCTACATTATATGTGTGTAGTGCTCTCGCTTTACTACTATCTCCTATTCACTCACAAAGTGCTTTGGTTGAAAAGTGAATTTACTGTATTATAGATTGCTTGAGATACATAAAAACTACAACTTTTTTTTTTTGTCAGGAATTCGGATGTTCATAACTAACCACTAGACAAGCGGACTTTCTTAGACCCTATAGATTTAGACTAACAAAATCGACAAGGAACTCATTAAATCTTAATTTGTATAATGTACTTCCAAATTTATTGAAATCATTAAATTTTAATTGTTTTAAATTTAGATTAAAAAAATATTGTTTCATTATTGCTTTTACTCTACATGTGAATTCGTGGATATTTTAAATGACCCAGCAAATTTCGATAATATAGAGGCAATCAGCCCTATTCTGTAATGTATTGAAATCAAGTCAACATTGACATTTGTGATATTTGACAGAAATTTCAATAAACATGGCCGTTTGCTATTCTGTAAAAGTTAAGATATTAGAATCAAATCAAGTTATTGGAATTAAAACAAGTGACCTTGAATACAGTCAATATTTTCAATTTTTGGTATTCTCTATGATGCTTTTCGATTGAAATGATAAGTCAATGTTGAAATTTGTCAATTGAAATCTGGCAAGTGGAGAGAGTTTTTGTTTAGACTTGCCAGAAGAATTAAATTGCGAATTTATTTGGTGAAGTGTGTTTGAGTTGCGAAAATAGTGGAGTTAGTAGTTATCTAGATGTGCATTTTTTTTTTTTAATTAAGCTATGGGAAAATAAAGTTTTGCAAAAAATGATCTGATCGTTAAACAAATACCGATATAAGTGTATCTTAACGTATCTTTCTTATCTAATCAATCTCGTGGGAAAGGTCGATCGAAAGACAGGGATTCCATTTGATAACAATCAATATTTACTGACTATAATATCTTCCTTAATGTCCCCTTTTACAAAAGAAAAAATATTTTATGGGCCTTGTACTAACAGGTGATTTTTGTGGATTTATTTCGCCTATTTATTATACAGTTAACAAATGTCTATTGAAGATGAGCAAACAACAACTTGTAGATATGCCCAAAGAAGTGATGATTGGGTTGGCTTCACATGAAATTGCATTAGTATGGGATAAGCTACCTACACATCTTCAGAACGATGTCGATATAATAAAATATCAATACTGCACAGAACATCACCTTAAAGATCATGAAGGCAGTTTTGATGCTAATGACGGTCCAATACCTCGAAAAATGTTTTGCTGCTATTGTAAGGTAAACGATGTAAATGTGGCATCCAATAACAATGTTGATATATCACCATCAACTTCAAAGAAGGGGAAATTATATCATTATTGCTGTAATCCACAATAAATTGGGTAACGCAATTTAATTACATCAATCATGTCGTACACGTTCACACTAGCGAGCCGCTAAATGTAATTGTGTATTTAAAATAAAACTGTTTTAATTACACTATGGTTGTTTTTAGTTGTGTAATAAAAAAATAGGAAATAAAATTAATGTAATCTTTTAATGTGTATTTCATTTATTTAACCTTATAATATAATATAAAATATACCATCATAACTACATAATACATACAATATTTGATGTAATAAATATGGTAATAAAAATAAAAGAACATTATTTATGTATCTACATTAGCTTCTTTGTCAGATTGGTTGATATTTTTCAACGAACTAGGGAATAAATAATAAAAAAAACGTATTTTTGGTACCAAATTTTGACAGACGAGTAATGTTGTTTGTTTACATTAGTGTATTTAAACTGATGAAAAATATAATAAAATGGATCGTGATTAACTAAGTCATAATTATCGTAGCTTCTTTATGGAACTGAATTTTTAACTAGGTTTCATTAAATAGTTTTACAGACGGTTGAAGAGAGCCACCCCCATTATTCTGTAAAACAGATTAAAAGAGGCATATAATTATCCAGAGCTTTATTAAAGCATCGCTGTAATTTCCGTTAAAATATTGCTTTTTAATGCATTATCAAAGTAGTCATCGTTTCCGCTTGCTTTTGTTAAAACGCCGTCAAGTTGGACGTATACCGATCTGTAAATATATCTTAAGATATACTGCTTTTCTATAAGGTAATAAACCATAGAATTTCGAGAAATTGCACCTAGTCTAATTAGAGCGCAATATAGTGTGCCATCATTTCAGTGTTTCAAACAACAAAAAATTTTGCATGTTTCTTTAACACCCTGTATCTCGGAACTATGTGTTCCCGGCCTACATTTACATATGAACTTTTTTCATATTATTTTGGTAGTTTATCACACCATAAAGTTTGATTCGTACAAATCGATACACCCTATATGTTCAAGTTTGTAAATTAATAAGCTGTAAATCAATGAAAAATTAATATTGTATGTTTAAGTTGAAAGGCAATACTGAGGATTATATTGAATATAAAATTAATAATAGGTTCAGTTGACATAAAGTTTGGTTCGTACAAATCGGTACACCCTATATGTTAAAGATTGTAAATTAATATGCTGTAAATCAATGAAAAATTAATTTTTGTATGTTTAAGGTAGTCATTAAATGTATACAAAAGCAACAGTAAACCCCCAACCGATTTAAAGACACCAAACAATAAAATGTAACAATATTAATAATTACGAGATAGTTAATTCCCTATGACAAAGTCATTATAGAAGAAGTGTCTTATAACAATCTAATACCCTTATGTACTGCCTGCACTAGTGCCTATGCTATATTGTTTAACGGGAAAGTCGACCGACTGATGAGTGGTGACCACAGCGCCTTAATGGCATTACCTCGATTTCAGGCAGGTACCGTTCGCGTGAGCCACCTGGCCTACGTAGCTGGGTCCTTTATGCAGACATATTGTCTGTCGAGCAAATGGGAGCTATAAATTTAACCAACTATTTTGTTTCGAGATATGCGACAGTAAAAACTAAAAAGCTGATTTAATCTTTGATCATTAGAAAATAAATGTGATGTCGCTTGTTCTTTTACCCCATAGAAAATAAATGCATTTCTGCTAATATACCAGATCCCTTGTTAGCGATATTGACAGACATATATTTTTGACAATTAAGAGCGCATAATTTAGCAATTGATGCACTAATTAATATACAACAATTGCTCCAATTCAATTAGTGTAATTAATGTGCAAATAGTCCAACTACTTTCATTTCTCGCGGCAATTGGGTTTTAATTATCCCCCCACCAGACTGCAAATATACTTTGTGATCGAGTTGGTAATTTATATTTAATAGTGAATTAGCTCCTTGCTCTAAAACCTTCATATTCTAAATTATAATCAAATTAAGCTCTAATAAATCGATCACTAAATCGCCATAATAATAAAAAAAATAGAATCAACGTCGGAAAGTATAGAAAGTGTGCCTTTTTTAATGGAATGCTGGTCGAAGACTACCTACAATTTGGAATTTTAATAATTTGTAAAGGCACAGTGACAGTAGGGTATGTGAAATACGAGTGGTTTGATTTTCAGATAGGCACCTGTTTCGTGAAATTATGCGGCAGTAAATAACGTTGTCAGTGGCAATGAATGACTCCTCTAGTATGCGGTTCAAACCTTTTGTCCTATTCGAATCGCATAAAAGCTGACTTTGGTTACCAGATCCCTTGTTAGCGATATTGAATGACATATATTTTTGACAATTAAGAGCGCATAATTTAGCAATTGATGCACTAATTAATATACAATTGTACCAATTCAATTAGATATATTGCAATTATACTAGTCTAATTACAGCGTAATAAACTTTCATTTCTCCAATTGATGTACTAATTAATATACAATTGTATCAATTCAATTAGATATATTGCAATTATACTAGTTTAATTGCAATAATCCAATTACTTTCATTTCTCGCAACAATTGGGTTTTTAATTAACCCCCTCCAGACTATATAAAATAGTGTAATTAACGCGCAAATAGTCTAATTACACATTTACAAATTACTAATTACGCAATTACAGCGCAATAATTCAATTACTTTCATTTCTCAGCGCAATAATCCAATTACTTTCATTTCTCGCGACAATTGGATTTTAATTATCCCCCCTCCAGACTAATTACATTTATTAGATATATTGCAATTATACTAGTCTAATTACAGCGAAATAATCCAATTACACAATTACAAATTACTAATTACGCAATTACAAATTACTAATTACGCAATTACAAATTACTAATTACGCAATTACAAATTACCTCCCAATCTAATTATTCTAATTACATTTATTGCAATTACAAATTACCTCCCCCCACTATAATTATCCTATTTGCCCCCCACCCCAGAAAAAGTGGTGGGGGGAGCAAAAGTGGTGGGGGGATACCCGGGTCCGCTATTACCTCTCTACTCGTGTCCGTAGTCCGTACCTAATTGTTATATTTTATATTGGTAAGTGTTTTTGTATTTTATTCGTTCTTCGTAAGTTTTGGTAAAGTACCTAATTTTAATATTTTCTAGTAAAATAGGTATATTTTTCTGCATTTATAATAAACGTCATTGTCAAAATAATGTCTATAGTTTTTTTAGCACAGGCAATCTTTGCTTTATTATTTCTTAATATGGAAGAAAAAAAAAGATCAGCAAATTTTACTGCGGAAGAAAAACATGATTTACTAAATTTGATAGCAAACAAATATGCCTCAGTTTTGGAGGATAAAAGGACAGATCGGGCTTCCGTTGTGGACAGAATTAAATCGTGGAAGAAAATTGAACAGGAATTCAATGCTACATCAAGGAGTAGCGTTTTCCGTGATTGGCAAACCTTAAAAAGGTTTTATGAAAACAGGAAAAAGGATGTACGTAAACTAAAAGCAAAAGATGTCCAAAACCGATTTCGAACTGGAGGAGGTCCAGAAGTAAAAAGCGAAATGGATAGTGCTGATCAAATGTTGCTATCGATTATGAATAAAAAAACTGTCAGTGGAATAATTAATCCTTTTGATTGTGATGGTGACCATTCAAGAATTGTTCCTAATGAGAGTAATAATATAGAAATTGAATATTTGAAAGTGAAGAATTTGGTGTAGAGGTATGTAAATGTATCTATAGTTTTTGCAAATTAATATGCCATTCTGTTGACTGAATGGACAAAATAAATTATGTTCTTGTTTTTTAGAATCACAATAAATATGAGGATAATGCAGAGCAGCTCGCACAGAAGTATATACAAGGACCTCCTAAAGAAACATTAATTGGAGAACTTGTAGCCATAAGGGATGGAAATAAGGTAATTTTTAAATTGATACATAAATTGTTTTGTATCTTATGATGTTTATAAAAATGTATCTCGATTTTAACTGTTACTATTATTTTTTAGTAGTGTGTGTAACTTATTACTGTTTTTACTGTATTTAGGAAAACCTAGAAATCGGAAGTGATTCCACTTGTCAGAAAAACTTATCGTGGAAAAAAGCAAGCGATCTGCAAACACGAGTCAATCCTGTTTTAAAACCAAATGCAAGTTTTCCTGGACCATCGTCTGATGTTATTACATCTGCTTTTGCAGAAGTCAGCTCTGGTACTGAATCTTTAAAAAAAACACCTGTTAGTATGAACAGAAGGAGGCCAACACAGGCTATTAGAACACTTACGTCGTCAGATGTATCAAACAAGTACAATGTGTTATTAGATCGCCGGCTTGTTTTAATTGAAAAACAAATTCTTCAATTAGATGAAGAACGCACATTTCAAAAGGCAAAGCGCAAATTGGAAATTGAATTGCTCACATTAGAGATGGAAAAAAAGAAGAAAGAGTGAATATCTTTATTTATTGATTTTTTATGTGGAATTTTCTGTTTTGTTAAAACAGTTTCTCTGTAATAATGTTATTACTTAATATGGAAATTATATTTTATATTATTTTTTTTATGTATAAATAAATACATTGTCCAAGATGATTCCATTTATTATAAAACTATAAAACCTCTTGTAAAATAATCTATTCTACAATAACTAACATTTTTTGTTGTAATCTACTTAACATTTTATTTTTTTAATAATTGTCTACAACTATATATACAATTGGCTCCGTTTTTTTTTTTTAAATTAAAACATTTATAGCTGTGCAAAAAAATTATTAATAAGCTGTTCTCTGTAGTTATAATTATTACGGGCCATACCATTTAATGGTGCTACTAGTGGAACATCGGGTATTTGTCCTTGCTGAATTAGATAATTAATCCATCTATACCAATATTTTCTGGAGGGGGTGGTACATTTTCATTCATTTCCACTGCAATATTATGGAGTACAGCTGTAGCAATTATAATGGTTAATATTGACTGCATCTTGCATCGTAGGCCATAAGCTAATACTGGAAATCTTCGTTTCCAAACTCCAAATAATCTTTCAATGCTGTTTCTGGTTCTAATCTGAGCCTCATTATACAACTGCTCTCCTCTTGTTATAGGATTTATAACAGGAGTTAACAAATAAGGGCGTAAGGCATAACCACCATCTCCTAAATAAAAATTAATAACAAATTAATTTATATTAAAAAACTCAGATTTGCAAGCAAAATCTCCAAAAAAATTTTTAACGAACAGACTTACCAAGAAGAGTACTGTTTGGGAACTCCCCAGTTTCAAAGCGCCCACAAATTCTGGAATTATTAAAAATAGTGACATCATGGGTTGAGCCAGGCCATCTTGCCACAATGTCCATAATTTTTAAATGAGCATTGCCAACTACTTGTGTATTAATAGAAAAATAAGATTTTCTATTCCTATATATTTCTGCATCTTCGCCTCCTAAATAAATGAAAAGGTAAAGAAGGTAGAAATTGAAAAAAAAAATGAAATAGGTATGTTACCTGGTGACTGAATTTTTATATGAGTTCCGTCCAGGCAACCTATGACTCTAGGAAACCGAGATATTGCATAAAAATCTTGCTGAGTTTGAAGGCTTTTATGTGCTCGGGGCATTTTTATATAATAGGGTCTTAGATTTGCAATTGCAGCTGGAACTTTTGAAATTATTCTAGACACAGTCGTTTGGTGGACTCCCATAAAGTCTCCTAGGCCAACTTGATGTCCATCACATGCATAAAACCGTAGAGTTGTCAATAATTGGTTGACAGGAGAGACGCTATTATTTCTAAAAAAAAAAACCGGAATTTGTTATATGTAAACAACCACATTATAGTTAGCCCCAATGACACACTACATATAGTTTTCTCAATTATTTGCAATTTATCTTCACCACTCCT
The DNA here is from genome assembly GCA_963680705.1 of Rhagium mordax. Lineage (NCBI taxonomy): Eukaryota > Metazoa > Arthropoda > Insecta > Coleoptera > Cerambycidae > Rhagium > Rhagium mordax. The sequence continues at coordinate 46,361,975 of OY796656.1, forward strand.
CACACGGCAATCTGCAGGGAACCTGTAGATTGTCTCCTGTGTAATGCAATCGTTTCAATTTTTTAACTTCCCAATATCGGCAAACTGGATGTTCACTCGTTCATTTTTAACTGTTGTGTATAGGTTATGTTATTTTTCTGTTATTTTTCTCTTATATAAATAATAAAAGTACCGATTATAAATTGGGATGTGTGGAAAGTACACCCGATTTCTCTACCGATCGTTCCCTGCAGATTGCCGTGCGAGTGGCTCGCTTAACAACTACATATTTCTAAAAAAAAAACGAATACTTACAAATCATTTTCAAACTCCAGATAATCTTCAATTTGTTCAAGTACCGTCGGTTTAGTCAATCTAAATCTCCTAAAAAAGGATAAATCATCCATATCATGGAAGTAATCAGTTCTTTCATAGTGACGTCTGGGAAAGCCGTAATCAATTATATTTAAAACATCTGGATCGTCTTCCAGAAATATTTCATCTTCTATTTCCATCTTAAAAACACTGATTCTCGTGATTGTAAATACAAACACTTTGAAATTTTGAAATTTGAGGTTTATGAGTTATTATAGTTTGCAATACGCATGGGCGAAAACCGGGATTAAATATTAAACGTCCAAAATTGCCGGTTTAACTTTACACTGGATTAAGAACGTCACAAGTGACGGTGCATAAGAAAATTTGGAGTTAAACCAAGTTAACCTGTTAATCTCGTTTAAGTATATACGGTGCATACGGGCATAAGTGGCTGTGGTAAAATAAAATAATATTGTGATAATGTTCAGGCCTTGGGAAGATGCTCAACCTAGCACCAGCAGAGAATTTGGTGAAGATATGGGAAATGGTAATGGCTCACATATTAAAGAACATACTAAAAAAGTAGTTTTAAACGTTTATAAAAATATAAAAGAAAGTGAAGGTGAAAAAGGAGCCGTGGAAAAAACGCTCTTTTTAACAGAAATTTCAGAACGAACTGTCTATGCAATATTTAAGGAAGGGGTACGCAATCGAAAAGTTAGATCGGACAAAGGAACAGCTCGAGCATTAGATTCGTCTATGGTGAAATTGTTAAGAGATGTAATTTATAGCAAGTATATGGAAAATGAGATACCAACGGTGGAATCAATACATATGGAACTAAAAACAAATGGTGTAGTGTCAGTTAGTCAAACAACACTTTAGCGCTGGTTACTAAAGGTAGGATTTAGGTTCAAGATTATTAATAAAAGGGCAGGTATTATAGAAAGCCTCAGAATTGTGCAGTGGCCTCATGAATATTTGGAAAATATAAAAAATTTCGAAATGAACAACGACCAATATATTATTTAGATGAAACTTGGTATGATACCCATGATACAGTGAAAAAAGGCTGGATAGATGGTTCAAAGAAATGTAAAGTTGATATGCCTGCAAATAAACGAACCAGATTAGTAATTGTACATTGTGGAACAGAAAATGGATGGGTGCATAATGGTCTTTAACCCTTTAACTACGGCTGTCGTCAATAGACGACGGTACACACATTTTCGCGCGGTACGGCCGTCGTCAATAAGCGATTTGTGAATTATTATGCCGGGACCGGCCGTCGCTTATTGACTTTTATTTATTTTATCGAGATTGTGTCGATGAAAGAAGTGTGTAAAATGTTTATGATTCGTTCGGTCCGTATCAGACGCATAAAAAGGCCGTGCTTTACTATGCTTCACTTCGCTTTACGACAAACCGTCAAGTATTTAGTGGCGTGTGTGAGTCGGACGAATGGTAAATATTTTCAACCGGAATGAAAATACCTACCCCCCCCCCCCCCCCCGTTTTCGAGGATGCTGAACACGATGGCGGCGTCAGAATTTCTCTTTGGGGTTGCGCAACCCCTCAAACCGGCCAAAATCCACCCCCGAGAAGGGATTATATGCGATTTATTAGGTTTCCCTGCAGAAGAAAGTACTTTACCCCTGTTTTCGAGGTTGCTGAGCACGGTGGTGGTGTTGGATATCGCGTCCGACCCCTACCAACTCCTCCACCGGCTAATACTCACCCCCGAAAGGGGTGAATTTTTTTTTTTCGCAATATCAGCGGCAAATATGTGTTCCCCCCCGTTTTCGAGGATGCTGAGCGCGATGGCGGCGTCAGAATTTCTCTTTGGGGTTGCGCAACCCCTCAAACCGGCCAAAAACCACCCCCGACAAGGGTTAAATGCGATTTATTAGGTTTCTCTGCAGAAAAAAGTACTCTACCCCTATTTTCGAGGTTGCTGAGCACGGTGGTGGTGTTGGATATCGCGTCCGACCCCTACCAACCCCTCCACCGGCTAATACTCACCCCCGAAAGGGGTGAATTTTTTTTCGCAATATCAGCGGCAAATATATGTACAGAGTACAGTATCGTGCTATTGGTCACTATATATTACTGTTTTTGAATGGAACAGTTGTGGGAAGAATATAATAACTACTCTAGTTCAAAAACTGTTTTTTCTTGCGAAAAAAAAAAATTCACCCCTTTCGGGGGGTGAGTATTAGCCGGTGGAGGGGTTGGTAGGGGTCGGACGCGATATCCAACACCACCACCGTGCTCAGCAACCTCGAAAACAGGGGTAAAGTACTTTTCTCTGCAGGGAAACCTAATAAATCGCATTTAACCCTTGTCGGGGGTGGTTTTTGGCCGGTTTGAGGGGTTGCGCAACCCCAAAGAGAAATTCTGACGCCGCCATCGTGTTCAGCATCCTCGAAAACGGGGGGGGGGGGGGAACACATATTTGCCGCTGATATTGCGAAAAAAAAAAAATTCACCCCTTTCGGGGGTGAGTATTAGCCGGTGGAGGAGTTGGTAGGGGTCGGACGCGATATCCAACACCACCACCGTGCTCAGCAACCTCGAAAACAGGGGTAAAGTACTTTATCTTCTGCAGGGAAACCTAATAAATCGCATATAACCCTTCTCGGGGGTGGTTTTTGGCCGGTTTGAGAGGTTGCGCAACCCCAAAGAGAAATTCTGACGCCGCCATCGTGTTCAGGCATCCTCGAAAACGGGGGGGGGAAGGTATTTTCATTCCGGTTGAAAATATTTACCATTTTCGCGTTTTTTCCGACTCACACACGCCACTAATTTGGGACCTATTCACATATTATACGCTCAAATCGAGGCAGCAAGGCGTCAGTTTAGCCAAACTTTCGGTGCGAGTAGGTTGTTTCTGGTAAAAGCTGATCTATTGGGCTGTAATGTTTTATGAAAATTATACTGAGAGCACATCATCTGACGAAGTATTTATAATTAGTGCTAATATATGCGACAATTACCAAAAACCTAAAAAAAGAAAATATCACCAATACTGAGTAATAAAATTAACTATTCGACGCGTCAAGCCCAGTGAGCTAAGCGCAGCACAGCGTAAATGAGAACGACTACATAAGAAAACAAGCAATTGAAAGTGACATTTTGTCGCCAGATGACGTGAAGCGTAGTAAAGCGCGGTGAAGCCCATATGCGAGAATGGGCCTATAAACACCGTTTTGTATGCCGCATGTATTTGTTGACATTGCCTTCCTCTCGAACGTTTAGGAGAACGAAAAAGTGCAATTTTGACGACTATCGTTCTGAAACGGCGGCTTAAGACTCGAGTAGTTCGTTATTGACCTGGCGAGGTCTTCGATAATAAAACTATGAAATGAATTTTCGAGGAGTTATTATACGTCTGTACTACCAGCTCGCCAACATAATTGCACGCATAACAATACGGAAAAAAAAATGGCCGCCGTTTTCAGAACGTTAGACGTCAAAATTGCACTTTGTCGTTCACTCCTCCTGAACCGAAAACCAGAGCGGGACCATGAAATTCACGATGTAGTTCCAAGTTGGATCCTCTACCTTGGATTTCTTACCAGAACGCCCTCCCGGCGGCGTTTTTTCATTTGAAAATAGTGTTTGAAGTTTTCGTGTCTTTGCAATTTTGGGGCACTTTCATCCCTCTGTATCCACTGCGCTGTCCCCCCTTATTATCCGAACATCAAAAAGATGACATATCACCATATTTCAGATGACGTTAAATGTCAGTTTAGCAGTAATATTTGGTGTGTCTACATTTTATATTTTATTATCGAAATATATTTTTTATTTGTCGTATTATAATATCGAAAATGGATTTACCGTCAACATCTCGTGGTACTCGTGGTTCAAAGCGTCCAAGAACAGAATTGACTGACAATGATATATATAATGTTGAAGAAGAAATTCTATCACTTAGTGATCTGGATAGTGCACATGATGGTAGTGAAAGAGACAATGACTCAAATAGTGATAGTGATGAAGAAACTATTGTAGGAGATTTACGTTGGCAAAATTGCGATATTTTCAATCCCACAATGTACCACTTTGACGATGAAAATTCTGGTATCTCGGAAGCGTTTGATATAGAAAATGAACATAATGAGTACGAGTACTTTGTAAAATATTTTGATGAGCATATGATGACGACAATTGTAGACGAAACTAATAGATACTATGAGTACAGTGCCGAAGACGATCCTGCTCCAAAAAGAAAACCATGGGTGCCCACTAATGTGAATGAAATGTATAGCTTTTTAGCAATAATTTTGTCAATGCCACATATAAAAAAACATAAAATTTCGGATTATTGGTCAACAGATCCCATTATTGCCAGTAATTTTATTAGCAAGTACATGACAAGAGACAGATTCACACAACTGTTGCGTTATATACATTTCGCTGATAATGACAACCCTCCGCCCCCGGAGAACAATGATAAATTGTGGAAAATACGAACCATATTTGAAGAATGGAATAGAAAATGTTCAACATTTTTCCATCCTTTTCAAAAGCTGGTCATCGACGAATCCCTGATATTGTTCAAAGGCAGGCTGCACTTCAAGCAATTTATCCCATCCAAGAGACATCGATTCGGAATTAAAATTTTTGTGTTGTGTGATTGTGAGAATTGTTCTGAAGATATTAGTATATACCGGATCTGAAATTGACATTCCTCGAAATGATCCGTTAGGTGTTTCAGGAGCGGTAATAAAAAAACTAATGGTGAATTATGAACAAAAAGGGCATTTGTTATATACAGATAATTGGTATACTAGCCCCAAACTGGCAATTTACTTGGATCAGCACAATACTGGTTTATGTGGTACAGTAAAAAAAAATAGAAAACACTTTCCGAAATTTTTACATCGGGTGGCACGCGGAACGTGCGAACGCAAAAAGTGCGAAAATGTAATTGCTCTTAGGTGGAAAGACAAGCGTGATGTGTTAATGCTTTCAACATTTCATCAAGGAGTAATGAACGATAGTGGAAAATTGGATCCTAGAACTGGCGAACATATTTGGAAACCAGACTGTGTAATAGATTATACCCAAAACATGCGCTTGATTGATAAATGTGACATGCAATTAGCCACAGTGGAGTGTGTCCGAAAATCAATCAAGTGGTATAAGAAACTATTTTTTCACCTGGTTGATGTTGCCATGCTAAATGCTTATAACATGTTTCTTGTAAAAACAGGAACAACTTCAATACGCTTGAACATATTTATAAGAAAAGTCGTGAAACAAATTTTGGAGAAACATGGAACTCTGACTGCTGCTAGACCTGGGAGACAAAGTATGGAAGTAATAGATCGTTTAGCTGCAGTGAATTTCATGGAAAGACATTCCCCTGCAAATGTTCCACCTACTGGGAGTAGACAAAAGGGGCAAAGAATTTGCCATGTATGTTCAAATACTGACCGAGGTGAAAAAAACGGAAGTATGTTACAACTTGGTGTGCTGAGTGTAAAGTAGGACTTTGTATAGGTGAATGTTACAAAATTTATCACACCAGAAAAAATTTTTGATGAAAAAAAAAGTTACATAATTTCGTTTCAATTTGATATTTTGTTACCATAAATTTATTTAGGTATAAGTTTTAGTTTGTTTACTTATAGGGATGTTTTGTAAAAGAATGTTTTATTATATATTTATTTTTGGCAAAACATGTCTTTTGTTCTATGGTGCATTCTGTGAGTCGGTCGAACACCCAAGTATTTGGGGAGTCAACCAAACTACTTCCTCCTCCCGTTTTCGAGGATGCTGATCACGAGGGTGATGTTGGTTCTGCTTCCTGAGACACCCCACCCTCCAAACGGCCAAAAACCACCCCCAAAGGAATCGCGTATTCGACGTTCGGGGGATTGCCTCGCCTCGGGGAGTAGAACGAACATTACCATCAGGTTCAGCATCCTCGAAAATGGGGGGTGACGTAAGTTTTGCCGGTGGACGACGAATACGTGATTCCCCCCTTTGGGGGTGGTTTTTTGACCGTTGGGGGGTAGGGTCAACTCGGGGAGCAGAACCAACATCACCATCGTGTTCAGCATTTTCGAAAACGGGGGGGGGGGGGGAGTATAAGTTTGGTAGACTCCCAAAAATCTTGGGATTTTCGAGGTTTTTCTGACTCACAGAATGCACTACTATGTATTGTGTTATTAGTGCATTCTGTGAGTCGGAAAAAAAACTCGAAAAATACAAATATTTGGGGAGTCAACCAAACTACTTCCCCCTTCCGTTTTCGAGGATGCTGAACACGATGGTGATGTTGGTTCTGCTCCCCGATTTGACCCTACCCCCCAAACGGCCAAAAAACCACCCCCCAAAGGGGGAGAATCGCGTATTCGACGTCTTCCAACGGCAAAACTTATGTCACTCCCCCGTTTTCGAGGATGTTGAACACGATGGTGATGTTGGTTCTGCTCCCTGAGGCGAACCAACCCCCCGAACGGCCAAAAACCACCCTCCACGGGGGTGAAAAATGTATTTCGTGCTACAAACGGCAAAACCGGCACTATCTCTCGCTTTTGAGTGTGCTGGACAAGAGGAAAACATTACAAAGTCACCCCGACAAATGTTAGAAATGAAATATATTTACATATTATAGTAAATAAGTAATTTTATGCGTCAATAAAAATGTTTCTTACTTCACTTACTTCATAAAACCGCGCGTCAAAGGGGTAATTTGTATCCATTCGAGGGGCTCGCGGTGGTCGAGGTGACTTCGAAATATATTTCTCTTGCCCATCATACTCAAAAATAAGAGATAACGCGGGTTTTCTCGTTTGTAACACGAGACACATTTTTCACCCCTTTGTAGAGTGGTTCTTGGCCGTTTGGGGGGTTGGCTCGCCTCGGGGAGCAGAACCAACATCACCATCATGTTCAGCATCCTCGAAAACGGGGGTGACATAAGTTTTGCCGGTGGAAGACGTCAAATACGCAATTCTCCCCCTTTGGGGGCGGTTCTTTGGCCGTTTAGGGGGTAGGGTCAACTCAGGAAGCAGAAAAAACATCACCCTCGTGTTCAGCATCCTCGAAAACGGGGGGGAGCGGTAGTTTGGCTGACTCCCCAAATATTTGTATGTTCGTCCGACTCACAGAATGCACTACATACCAGAATAGCAAAAGTGAAAGGGGAGAGGTAATTACCCCGTTTCCCCCTATAATTTTGCCATTCTTATGTACACATGAATCATCACATATAAATAAGAAATTAGTGTATCAGCATTTTTACAACTTTTCTTTTTTTTTTGTTTTGCGTTTAGCCAGACACATTTGTGAATATATACCAGTAGCTAAAGGGTTAATTAAGTGGAAAAAAAATTGAAGAATCAAACGTTGACTATCACCAAAACATGAATGCAGTTATTTTTGAGGCATGGTTTCAGACGTCATTGCTACCAAATATGGAAAAAACAGCGTAATTGTTTTAGACAATGCTTCGTATCATTCGCGACAAATCGAAAAAATACCAAATACGGGAAGTAAGAAGAAAGATATTCAAGAATTTCTCCGAAAACATAATTTGGAATTTGAAGAAAAATTTACGAATTTGGAAATTGTAAAGAAGCAAAACTTCCCAAAACAATATGTGATTGATAGCATGGCTAAAGATCAAGGACATACAGTTTTAAGGTTACCCCCATATGTTTGCATTTTTAACCTGATCGAACTAATATGGAGTCAACTGAAAAGAAGTAATCGAAAAAATAACACCTTCCCCAAATTTGATGCCAAAGTAATCGACCTTATTAAAGCTAAAATGGAAGAAATAACACCAAGTCATTGGAAAAAGTGTATTCAGCATGTCATTAAAATTGAAGATGAATATATTAAGTTACAAAAAAGCATCAGCCCTAATCAAGGCCGTTTAATAACAAGAATAGTATACTAGAAGGATAGTTCAAATACGCTAATTTGTCGGCGGTGGGCGTGGCTACGATGACGTAGACTCCTGACCAGAATTTAGAAATCATTATTGTAAGGGAACGTATATGCTAAGAAATTGTGATATAAATTTTTTTTTTTTTTTTTAATTTCGGGGTTTTTGGCTTTGGTATGTTACCATTAGCACAGTGCCATGTATTTTTTAATATTTATTTGAGACAACGGCACGCGGTCTTCCCGAGTGGTGTGACCCCATCTCGGTACTAATCGCGCCCAACGCTGCTTTTACCTCGGTGATCGGCCGAGAGCCGTTTCACTAACGTGGTTAGCCGTTGCCCTTGATATTTATTTAAACTACTGCTGGGGGAGAAAACTAACATATTGAAAATCGAAAGCAAGTGGCAAATACTAAATGTTGTGGAAATATGAAACCTCAAGTGTAACTCGTTCTTACAAAAAAATATATATATATTTTACCCACGAGATTCGCGATTTGCGACCTATCATCGCAAACGCTGCAAAAACGGTGCAAGATACGATAAAATTTCACTTATACAAATTTGTAAAGCACAAAATTTCCTAAAAAAAAGCCAGTGATGGCATATATCTAACTTGAATGGTGTAGGCGCGAGAGGCCACCGAAAGAGCGCGAGCACATAAATATGACATGGGGAACGAAATTTATTGTTAATTTAAAAGAAATTGTTATTTTCAATGCCTATTTACATGATTAATTGTACAGTGCTTTGATCAATGACATTTTTTAGCAACATGGGATTGTAAAAATTTGGTAATATAAAATAATTTTGCGTCCTTGAGACATAAATAGTTATACTTACCTCTATTAAGTAGATATTTAAAATATGTATTTGAATAATTATATTATTATTATTATATATACATGTTATGAAAAAGTTATAAACTATAATAAAAACAAATATAATTTTTTTTTTTATTTATTAATTAAGGTTAAAAAATAGTTTTGTGTAACTAGTGTAAAAAGCGTGTATATTTGTTGCACGAGGCATGAAATTTCATCATCAATCATGCTGAGTGCAACAGATACACCACATTTTTTACGGTCGAATTAAATAGATTTTTTAAAAAAATTTTTATTGAACAAAATAATTACATTGAACAGAACACATCGCACTTGTATCAGGATTAAATTTATCGGCACGTTTACAGCAATTAATCCATTCTTTCAGAATAGTTTTGGAAACAAAATATTTTCCTTTAGGAAAACAGTGATATACAATGCTTGCATTGCTGATTTTGATAATCATCCTGGTATTATTACAGCCATAAATAGCACACCTTCTAGGTATATTTCTATATAACTACCTACTCGGTTTCTGAAATTATTTAATTAAGTTTTTATCAGTTATCCATCAAGTTTAAAACAAAGAAAAAACTTACAATAAACAACACTAAACACAATAATCACAACATCCACTTTTTAAGTCTATAGTCGACAAAGAAACAGTTTAAAACAGTCTAAACACAGCAGAACAAACGTAAAAGCAAGCGAAAACTTAAAGTTTAGGTCAGGAGGTGACGTCACAAGCACACGGTACGTGACGGTCGTAGAGCCAACATAGGGTCTTATGGGAATAAACCATCCTTCTTAGTATATTATTCTTGGTTTAATAATACATGTAGATTCAGATACCGACGAGGATACCGATTGTGAAAGTGGTTGTGAAGTGTTGAGTGAGTGTAGTGATTAGTTTTAAATAAAATGTTAGTGATTTGATTTATACCGATTGTGAAAATGGTTGTGAAGTGTTGAGTGAGTATAGTGATTAGTTTTCAATAAAATGTTAGTGATTTGATTTAGTGCACATTCATAGTGAATTTATCGTTTTATCAGTGTTTTACATACGCGCAAATGCAATATAACGTGATTTTTATTCATTATATTATATGTATGCATATTTTATTTGATATTATTTGTTTGTTTTACAGAACTGAATTTATTTATTTTATAATTATTTATTTGCTGTTCAGAATTGAATTTATTTATTTCAATTATTTGTTTGTTTTCTAGAATTTAATTTATTTATTTAATCTTGATCCATTAGATCAAGGAGATTAGGGTTATTGACATAAATATAATATTTTATTTATTTAATTAATTTAAAGATTTACTTTATTTCTTTGACCTATTTGAATAATATCGATAACCTTAACTCTGAACCCACATTTTTTGGCAAGGAATTGCTCGTACAGGGTGTTTCCTATAAAACTAACACAAAATTTTCCGTAGATTTTGAATATGCTATTACTTTTTTTCCTACTTTAACCGTATACGAGGGGCAGAAAAAAGTATGGTTTTTTTAAATGGAACACCCTATATATTTTTACATATTTGGATTCGCCTCATCCTTCGGATTACAAATATATATGACACTTATATATTTGCTATAAAAATGGCGTAAATAATTGAATTTAAACTTAGGGAGTTTCCTTCAAAACTATACCCCCCTTTCTTCTGCTAATTATTAACGATTCGAAATTTTCAAAACATAGAATTTTTCGTAGATTTCATATATGCTATTACTTTTTTTCTCCCTTCAACGGTATACGAAGGGTGGAAAAAAGTATGTTTTTTTTCATGGAATGCCCTGTATTTTTTACATATATAAGTATTATATATATTTATAATCAGAAAGGATCTAAATATTTCGGTCATTTATTAACGATTCAAAATTTTCAAAACATAGAATTTTTCGTAGATTTCATATAGGTATGCTATTACTTTTTTTCTCCCTTCAACGGTATACGAAGGGTGGAAAAAAGTATGTTTTTTTTTATGGAATGCCCTGTATTTTTTACATATATAAGTATTATATATTTATAATCAGAAAGGTGGGGCGGATCTAAATATGTAAAAAAATACAGGGCATTCCATAACAAAAGTAATAGCATATATGAAATCTACGAAAAATTCCATATGTAGGTTTTGAAAATTTTGAATCGTTAATAATTGACCGAAATAAGGGGGGGTATAGTTTTGAAGGAAACGCCCTAAGTTTAAATTCAATTATTTAGGCCATTTTTATAGCAAATATATAAGTGTCATATATATTTGTAATCAGAAGGACGAGGCGAATCCAAATATGTAAAAATATATAGGGTGTTCCATTTAAAAAAACCATACTTTTTTCTGCCCCTCGTATACGGTTGAAGTAGGAAAAAAAGTAATAGCATATTCAAAATCTACGGAAAATTCTGTGTTAGACCGGTTTTTGAAAAATTAAAATAGGTGGTAATTGACCGAAATAAGGGGGGGTATAATTTTATAGGAAACACCCTGTACCTCCTCGTGGTCCTTGCTGGGCAACAATAATAATTCGATAGGTATATTAAATTATTATTGGCGAAACTGAGCAACAAGAGAATATTTGGTTTAATTTTAATTTAGACTAATAAAATTCATCAATGCTCCACCAATATATAAAATATTATTCCTATCTTAACACAAGCAAAATAGAATATATTTTTTTAAATATATCACTGTAACAAATAACTGTTTATTTATCAACGATACATTAAATTAATTAGATTGTAATTCATGGCACAACAATTTTAAGTATGGTACTGAGTTGCGTCGGCTTTGACACTTTTATGGCCTTTTTTTGGGTGTCTCGCGCCTCGTTCACTCCTTTGTCGGGAATTTTTTATCTGCGGAACAAATATGAAGTCGACTTTAACCGTTATATGCATTTCGAAAATTATTTTACACACCCATGCAAGTCGAAAATGTTTTGTTGCGGCAAAGTTGACAATTTATCTAACATAAATGAAATATTACCTAGTAAAGATGATATTTTGACAAAAGTATTATTTTATAAGAATATCTATATAATATCTTATTTAGATGAACCGTTTTAGGAACAAGAATACCCATCCTGCCCTTACTGATAAGGATAATAATAACAGTATTTATTTCCTATTGCCCTACACAATTTATTTGCAGATCAATATACAGATTGCGAAAGTGTTCATCTTGACATAGGTCCTAAATTTGCCGCTTAATATTTTGTTTAGTATCGCGGATCTAATGTGTAAACAGTTTGAGACGAGCATACGGCGACCAAGGACGGATATGTACGAGCAGTAAAGCACTTGTTTCTAAGCAGCGGCACTTCACGTCGTATATATTTTGAGGTTGCCTATGTCAAGATGAGAACTTTCGCAATCTGTATATGCCTCGATAACTTTATTGATAGTTATTACAATTTGAAACTAATATAGAAGCTGCATTATATATAACAAAATTTAAGCAATGCATTAATTCTAGCAGGAGTAGACCATGTAAATATTACTCTATAGGTTTGTTTCAACCCCGCCGAGAACCGTTCAGGAACGGTCCCGGTCATGCGCATATGACCAAAAACGGTCCAATTGAGAACCGTTCAGGAACGGTCCCGGTCATGCGCATATGACCAAAAACGGTCCAATTGGAACGTTTTTGGTCATATGCGCATGACCGGGACCGTTTGTGAACGGTTCTCGGCGGGTTTGGAACAGACCTTCTATAATAGGATTTTAGTCTAGGCACATGAAATTGCAAAATTAACAATGTACAATTTTGTCTTTTAAAACAATTGGAAATTTTTTTGTATGTTAGTGGAGATTGTAACTAAATGCAAATTTACAATATTTGATTTTACTACAAAGACTATAGCTATTTTTTGTTTTTCTGCTGTTCCTTCATATTAAAAAAATATTTTCCTGTTCCTAAATTAGGTCTTGGATGCTCTCAGAATTCAGTGACTAAACATAATATCCCAAGAAACACAAGAATTTTAATTAGTTTAATATACGTGTATTCAACAATATTTTGGTAGCTTTTTGGTTATAGTGTATTTATTAAACGAATATCGTCAACGTATATGTTTGAAAACACGTAGTAAACGTGTATGGTATACCATTTTCTGAGCCCACATTATGAATATTGTGTTTTTTTCTGTGTATCTTACTACATCATTGTTTATTTTTGTTATTATAAATTATTTACCAAATAATTATCACTCAAAGTCTGATGTGAAAAAAATTAAGTATTTTTGTCGTATACGATTTTCGTCTTTTATACCCAAATCAACAACTGTTATTAAACGTCCGTGACACATGAATAAATTTTGTATTATTCAGAAGGGAAATATTCAAAGATTGCTGTTTTTATATATTTTGCCAAACCCTTTAGCGACGACAATAACCGTTGGTGTCGGTAAATTAAAATAATTTCAGTATTTTGTAGAACTATAATTTTAATATTTAATTAACGTACATATTCAATAAATAGTTCCACTTCCAGTAAACGTTTACAGTAGTCATTAAATCTCCGCAGCACCAGCGCCACCAGCTGAGCCGCGAGTGATTTTGGAATTTGGAACTAGGTACTTCCGGCCCACGTCCACTGATCTATATTTAGATCAGTGCCCACGTCTTGTCTTAGGCCCAACGTTGTCAGGTCTGGAAAATTTCCCCATGCAGACATATGGCAATTGTCGGTAAGTACTGGGAACCAAAGGAAAACTCATAATCATGCAGATTCTGAGGATTTTTCTACATCCGCCAAGTTACATTAAAATAGAACCGGAGCGACTTTTTAATAACTAAATGTACAACCTACTGTTTTTATTTTATTTAAAAAATTTCATTATCTTTATGCTTTATTTTTTTTATGAAATAAGAAGACAATTACTTCGTCGGCTAATATTTATGTAAAAAAGAAATTGGGAACTTTTATCCAAAGTGATAACTTTTTTCCAGAAATTTAAGTCTTTGCATCTGACAACACTGCTTAGGTCTGTGATTTCAGAATGGTGAATATGGCCGCAAGGTGTACATACATATTTTTATTGTTTTGCCGGGTATGTTGTATATTATTATGTTTTTGTGAATATTCGCCAATATAAGGTAAGAATAACTATTTTTTAGGGCAGCGAGCAGAGGACTGACTTCACTCACTTCATAGCGATATGAAAGTAAAGCAACATTACTGTGTTTAGTACTTGGATGGGCTCCACGGAAAGACGTGGTCTCGCTTCCCTACTTCTAGCGGCTTGTATATCAGCTATATCGCAGAAGCAATACAACTGTAGGCGAGAGGTGTATTGAGGATATACCATCCTTCGGAGGGGATGTAAAGCAGTCAGTCCCTTGTCGTTAAATGTTAGGCAAGTAAAAAATCCCTACTCTTAGTAAGATAAGAGGTTCGGCAAAATTTACAGGTTGGGGGTTGCTCGTCTCCTGGCGTCGGTGATTGGCCTTGGTAGCGTAAATAGGCCGACGTTAAATAAGTGATTTAAAAAAAAACAATTTTTTAGCTTTAATCCCAATTTATTTTAAACATAATGCCTTATCTGCGCATCTAGTGTAACGAATCCTGATTTTGGCTAAATTATATTTATGATATCTGGTATTACCTATGTACGATGATAACTTTATTAGCAGGTTAGCAAATGTCAAACAAGTGGGCGATTGGTACCTCATAACCAAGGCTCGTAAACTTATAAGGTTACCCCATCCGAACCTGACCTATCTCAACATATCGTACGTCACAAGGAGCCCGGCGCACTCAGGCCGGGATCGTCGTCCTCTGTTCTACAACAGCTGATCAGTGTAGTGTCTCTTTTTAAAGCACATAAAATAAAAATAACTATTAATGAATAGACCATCCATCTATTTAATTATGATAATTATACCGGGTGACCACGAGATGAGGTTACACTCTGTAACTTATTTGTTATTAAACCGATTAATTTTAAATTTATAGGTGAGGCATAACATCTAAATGCGCAACTTTTGATACTTGGTAGCCTTATTTTTCACTTCCGATTTAGCCGGAAGTGATGTCAACTTTCTTATTTTAATAACAACTCTACCTGTTTTTGTAATGTATCTTATTCGTTATAAAATTTACAATACAATGATATGTCACACAATGACATTTCATTTCAAAATGGCCGAAAAATTAAATGTTTTCAAAAATATTAAAATGTCAATTAAAAGATTTTGAAAATCAATTTTTTTCCAAAGTTGGCCGTGAAATCAAATGAGTAATGAATTTGACATGTTTAATTTTTAATTTGCATCAAGATTTCGTTTTGGCGGCAAGCTATTAGAAAAATAAAATAAATATTAGGAGAAATTTTTATTTAATTTTTATATTTTGTGAATAATTCGGTACGTTAATGGCATTAAATCAAAGAGAAGAAACAAGCAATTGCAAAATTAAAAAAAAGGCAGGTAGGTGTATTTAAAAAAAAATAGTTTAGAGTATTTAAAAATTGCAGAAAAATATTTATCTTATTTTCCTAATATCTTTCTGCCAAAACGAAATTTTTGTACAAATTAAAAATTAAACATGTCAAATTCATTACTCTTTTGATTTCACGGCCAACTTTGGAAAAAAAGTATTTTTCAATATCTTTTAATTGACATTTTAATATTTTTGAAAAAATTAAATTTTTCGGCCATTTTGAAATGAAATGTCATTGCGTGACATATCATTGTATTGTAAATTTTATAACGAATAAGATACATTACAAAAACAGGTAGAGTTGTATTTAAAATAAGAAAGTTAATATCACTTCCGGCTAAATCGGAAGTAAGAAATAAAGCCCTTGTCAAAAGTTGCGCATTTAGATATTATGCCTCACCTGTAAATTTCAAATTAATCGGTTTAATAACAAAGAAGTTATAGAGTGTAACCTCATCTCGTGGTCACCTATATGTGTATTGAACATTAAAGGTATTTTATTTAATTATTAATTTCTTAATAAAATTTGGCAACAAACACAATATGTAGAAGGAAAATAAAAACAATTTGGCCAAAATAAGTTATCAGATAAAAAGTAATGACTTATTGAATGACTGAATTTGTTTTAAAATAAATAGATAGTCCTATTTAATGTAACGTAAAATAAAAAAAGGGTTTTTACCTAGAATTCCTATTATGATGGAAAAGGGGCATTAAGTTATCAATAATGCAAAAATGTTCTCTATATAACTAAGTATTTAAAATAAAAAAAAACTATTACAAAAGTTTAAATACTTTATTTGGGACAAAACAAAAATATATTCTTAATTAACTGTTTTTCTCATTATTTTATGTGCTTTGTCTTGTCATGTGTCTCAAAGCCACGGAGTTTCTTACTGTCCTTATTTTCTTTTGTTTTTTCATTAATATATTTAATTCTTACGAAAGTTCGTTGTCGGATGAAATATTTTGCAATATCCTTTTGAGGTCTACCTGTTCATTTTCGTACAGTTCTGGTTTCTCCAGATATAACAGTAAGTTTTTTAATTTTAGCGAAATATTCTGTATAGGTATTAAAATTATTATATTTTTGTCAGAAGACCAATTTTGATTGGGTTCTAAGGCCACTTGATTTTTTTAAGCAAAATTGGTCAGAACAAACGCGGCAATTATCGGGATTCCATGTTCCGTGTCTTCGACATCTTTCAACCCAAATTTGTTTCCTAATTTGTGTACATTTTCTCTGCTGTTGTTGCAGATTGCTACAGTACATTGCATCCATGCATTGTGTAGTTCTGTAAAGAATAAAATAGACTAAAATATAATTACCTAGTCGTTATTTATTAAGGAATTATTACAATACATACAAAAATTTGGAGAGAAAAATGTAACAGAGTGGTACAAACAATGAACATAATTTAAAAAATTAGGCGAATTTGAACCATCATCGATAATAGGTCTTAAATTGTAGAATATTATACATGAATAAACTATTTATTGTATTTATACAGGGTTCATAGCGACCGGGAAAACCAGAAAAACCGGGAAAAGTCAGGGAATTAAAAAATTCTTGTAAAAGTCAGGGAGATGTCAGGGAATTTCGAAAATAGTCGAAAAAGTCAGGGATTTCGCTAATTATCTGGAAAATTCATAAATATTTTTAAACATATCAAATATTGATATATCAGATGTAACAAAATATAAAATTATTAATAATAATATGTATTTAATATTATTACTTGTTATCTTGCATTTCTCACTAAAGCCGACCCTGGCGCAAAACGTAATTGTGTGTGATTGGACTCTGTGCCGGCCGTCCGGTGATATCCGATTATCCATCGTCCCCCGGCCCGACTTACTGCGTGTCATTTGGAGGATTTCGTTTTTAAACTATGTGGTCTATGTGAAATATTTTGGATGTGAAGGTAAGAGACATTAAATAAAATATTTTCTTGACTACTTAATATTTGTTTCAATTTGTTTTTCATACTGAATCCGAGTCAGGAATGATTTGAGGTTATATTGAAATCCACTATGACACATTACGAAAATTTTACGTGATTTTTAGGTACAATGTTTGTTTATTGCTTTCAGATGGCTAATAAAAAAAAAACCATATTCAATCCTGATTGGATAAATCCCACAATAAATCCGATATGGTCGGAAATTTTTGGAGAAATAAAAACTGATCCCTTTTCCTTTCTTTGCAAATTGTGCAACAAAAGTGTGGCATTGAGCAATATGGGGAACAGGCCCTTACTAGTCATGAAAAAAGCATCACTCATATTAAAAGGTTAAAAGCTAAAGCAGGAACACCAACTGTTTTAATGTCCTATTCCAAACAGGCCACTACAATACCTGTAACTGACAAAATAAATGTACAGAAGAAAGAATTCTTTAACATGGAAACTGTAATAGAATCAGAAATATTAATGACATTACATATTGTTGAATCTCATTCATCAAATAATTCTGTGAATAAAACTATACCAATTTTAAAGAAAATGTTCTGCGACAGCCCAACAGCACAGAAAATGAAACTAAGCTCTTCAAAATTGGCATATTACATTACATTTGGATTAGCACCCTACTTTAGTGAAAATCTAGAGAACACATTATTAAAATGTGATTTCTTTGTAGCCTGCTTTGATGAATCATTAAATAAGGTTTCACAACGAGGCCAAATAGATATTGTAATAAGATATTGGGATGAAACGAAATGTGCTGTCGAGAGCAGGTAAGTTACTTAAAATTATTATTTAGTACTGAAGTTTGCTCACGGTGATTACAGAGCGACTGATTTAAAACAAAATAAAAATACATAATATAATGTACTTTATCAGCCATCACAGAACGGATCATAACCTAATAATGACACGATCTGATTTTCTTGGATGCTGTAGTACTTATTTTATCGACACTAAATTTAAATTATGCTTCGATTTTAATTGTTGATTGAAGTGTTACATTTGTTTCAGGTATTTGAGATCAGTGTTTATGAATAGTGCCAGTTCACAAAGCATTGTATTACATTTTAAGGAAGGACTTAAACCACTATGTTTAAATAAATTATTGCAAGTATCTATGGATGGGCCAAATGTTAACTGGAAATTCCTCAGACTATTATGTGAAGAAGAGGATCTCACACTTTTAGATTTAGGCTCTTGTGGGTTGCATGTTGTACATGGAGCATTCCGAACAGGACACAACAGCGTAAAATGGATGGTTAATGATACTTTAAGAGCGCTTTACTGGATTTTTAAGGATTCACCTGCAAGGAGATCAGCGTTTACAAACTTAACCAAACAAACCGTTTTTCCTTTGAAGTACTGCAGTACTCGTTGGGTAGAAAGTGCCGCAGCAGCAAATAGAGCCTTGGAAATATTTGATAATGTAAAGTTATATATTTGTGACAAAAATACGAAATTGTCTGCGTCACGTACTGTTAAAACGTTGCAAAAGGTTTGCTCAGATCCATTAATAAAGTGCAAAATTGCATTTTTTGCCACTTTAGCAGCATCACTTGAATCCTTTCTCAGAAAGTTTCAATCGCCATCTCCAATGGCTCCATTTATGTATCGTGAGTTAGATATGCTGATTAGGAGTGTTTTAGGGCGAATTTTAACAAAAACAGTGTTAAAGAAGTCAACGTATAATTTAATGAAGTTGAATTTTGAGGATAACAATATTTATCTACAATTTTCTGACATAGATGTAGGATTTATGACACGTAAATATTTAAAAGAAAGCAAAGCGACTGAGCTAGAAAAGATTGTGTTTTTAAAAGAATGCAGGTTGTTTATCAAAGCGTTAGTTAAAAAAGTTTTTGAACGCTGCAGCCTAAAGTATTCACTTACAAAGTATATATCTTGTCTAGATCCCTACATAATAGCAAGGGATATAAACTCTGCAGAAAGCAGAATGAAAAATTTGTTGCAATATTTATCAGATAAAGACGTCATCAACATAGAAACTGCCGAAAGCAGTGTGAGTCAGTATAAAACACTTGTAAATGATAAATTAATTAAACAGAAATTTATCGAGTATAAATCAGAAAGACTAGATGAATTTTATAAAACGCTATTAACAGGTAATTCATTTTACAAGAGCTGTAAAAATTATATTAATATTATCCCACGGAAATGCCTCAGTAGAAAGTGGATTTAGTGTCAATAAACAAATGCTAGTTGAAAACATGAAGGAAAGATCTCTGATAGCAAGAAGGCAGGTATATGATGCAATTCTCAACTCGGAATGTTGTTATAGAGAATAAAATGAAATCATTTTGCCGAAATGCACATATGAGATATCAGTCGGCATTGGAAGAAGAGGCCAAAGAAGACTTACAGAAAAAAACAATCGCAGAAGACAGAAAACGAGCAATGCCAGAAATTACTCACTTAGAAAAAAAGAAAATGAAACTAAACGAAAGTGCAAAATATGAAGTCGATAGTATTAATAGGCGTATTAATATATTAAGAGAAAAAATATAATAATTAAATATATTTATAATTTTATTAATATTACTTGTTATGTTTGAAACATTGTTTTTTATTTTATTGAAAAGTTGTTCGTACGTTCAGTTAATAAAATTTTATTTGCAATACTTATTTATTATTAACAACTTTATTATAATATGCAGTTGACTTAGAATAAAAATTAATACTAGCTCATTAGTACTACTACTAGTTAAATTCAAATTTTCTGGAAAACTTGGGTTATAAGTCATGGAAAACCTGGAAAGGTCAGGGAATTTTACCTTCCTTTTAAAGTATGAACCCTGTTATACCTACTTAATGTTGGTATTCTTTATATGTTCTAAAAGTTTATTATTTCAATACAACAAAAATCCGTTATATAAACACACTTAACTAAATATTATACAGGGTGGTCCGGTATCCATGGCGGAAACTTCAGGGGACAATAGAGTACCAAAAAATAATATGACTTTGCTTATAAACATAACCTTCTAAACGTACCGTTTTTGAAATACAGGGTGTTGAAGTTTTGATTTTTTTAAATATATTTTTGTGTACGTACCTACGGTCGTGAGACAATTGAAAATAGTGTTATACCTAGAGCATCCACCTTAAATGATGTGAGGCTGTTACAAATACTAAAAGATCCAAGTTACAATAGCAATCGATTTCAATACCACAGAGACTGCCATCGCGATTATGAAATACAGGTCCAATCAATTCTTAATCCACGTCCACCTTCTGCTTGGCAAGACACACGCGATACTCATCGAGAAGCCTTTCAGGAAGTTTGCTATTTTATTGAAAATCATGTCATTAAAAACAAGCAATGTGTTCTCTTCTCATTCATAATACGATTATATAATGAAACGTTGGGACGATTATTTAAAGCCAAAATGACAGAGTCGTAGAATCCAGCAACGGCGTATACAGTTGAAAATAAAATACTTGAAAAATACAACGAACAAATACAAATCACAACAGCATTCAAGAAAAAAGTTATTACACCAGCACGTGATTTCGTATTAACAGAAGAAGATATGGAGTTTTTAAGAGAGGAAGACATTTTACAAAAGGCAGCAATCATCTTGAGAAATAAAATATTAAACATCGAAAAAAGAACATTGCCAACTAAATTAAATGTGCAAGATGTCATCGCTGGAGAATGCTCCATTCCTCCGGAGTTAAATAATTTTTGTTTAACAATGATCAGGGGAACTCGTTCTCGTCGGCGAAAAAATGAGGATTGCCAGAGAAAAGTTCAATCGATTGGCTATGATATAATAACTGCAGTATCTACCGGTAGAATCAAAACCTCAAAACATTTAACCCTTGGCATGGCCATGAAGTCTTTGACTAGTAGCAGAAAAGTTGTCGACATTTTAAATAAATACGGTCACTGCTCTAGCTACAACGTCATTGAAGAGATAGAGACAGAATTAACGTTCTCTTCAACCGATCGGGAAGATTTATGCCCCTGGGATATTGTTAAAACTGGAGACTGGCGTGCAGGCGTTGCATACGACAATTATGATCGATTTGTCGACACCCACACTGGAAAAGATACGCTACATGATACTGTCGGCATAATTTATCAGGTACATCTGCAGGAACGGCAGCTGTCACTACTTCTGAATCTGCACTGTCGTTGACTGAGCCCGCTAACAAAAGAAGAAGAACGTTTGACACCGTAACTCTTGATTTACAGCCATATAATAAAAAACCAAAAGTTGTTGAAGTGTTATCATCAGCTGAAGATGAGTGCCATCACTCAATTCCGGAGAACCGGAATCATATACGATCTCTTGATACAATTTGGATGTTATCTCACAGCCTTGGAATTCCAAAAACACCAATGTGGGTTGGCTATAATAGTAAATTATTTAACGATATTAGCTCCACACAAAAAATTTCATATTTAACACCAATTAATCTATCTCCAACTAAATGGGAAGTCGTACATGAAACATTATTGCAATGTGAGAAGATGGCAAATGAATTAAACCAGCGATACATGGAAGTCACATATGATTTAGCGATGGCTAAGATGGCAATGCGCATTCAATCTGCAGAGGACACATTCAACAACATATTTATACATCTTGGAAGTTCCCATATTATGATGGCCTATTTTCACACTGTTGGCAAGTTTATTGATGAATGTGGCCTTGCTGACGTCATGGTTGAGAGCCAAATACTAGCAAGTGGATCGGTGGGTGGATTTGTATCCGGCAAGCATTTCAATCGTTGCAAACGGTTGCATCCGTTGATGGCTTTAGGACTTCGTATTCTACTTTTTAAATCCTTTCTTGTTCATTACGATCGCACCTGTGATAAGACAGTAATAGCTGAACTTGCTTCTATTCAGGAACAGCACCTCTCTGAGACTACGTCCATTAGTGCATATCTAAGAAATTTAATAGGAAAGTTTCAAGAGTATGAAGAAGACACACGAAATGGAGTATTCGGCAAGACAGCTCAATTTTACGCGACATACATTCATCTTATCGATCATTACTTAGACTTGACTCGAAGCATTAGGACAGGAGACTTTGAATTTTTTAAATACACTTTGCCCAAAATTGCCAATCTCTTTTTTACGTTTAATCAACAAAATTATTCACGCTGGTTAGTTAAATACAACGACAATTTATTGAAGGTCAGCGAAACTCATCCAGGACTGGAAGAATCTCTTCGAAAAGGGAGTTTCGGTGTCAAACGCACCAATAAGCCATTTTGAAGGCAGCCTATAGACCTCACACTAGAGCAAACCATCAACGCAGATGCTGCAAGACGTTTAACAGGTGTTTCTCACTTCACCAATTCAATCACGGCTCGCCAACGCTGGTCCAAGAGTCATGGAATTCGTTCGACTCTCATTTCGCATGTAAAGGGTTTACCAATAAGAGCGGGTAGGTTTTGAAATGTCACTGCGCCTATGTTTGAAAAGTTATCGTTGTCAAATTTGACAGTGGTGTCAAGTAAGTCTTTACATTTAATTATGGAAAGGTACACGATTGAACACGTTTTATTTCTTCGAAAATGCGAATGGTGCTGCGGTTACAGTCAACGGGGAGAGATACCGGTCAATGATAACCGAGTTTCTTTGGCCTGAACTGGAAGAAATGGATCTCACTGACATATGGTTCCAACAAGATGGAGCCACTAGCCATACAGCTCACGAAACAATAAACTTATTGCGAGGAAAGTTTGATGGGTTCATTATCTCTCGTAATGGAGATTTCACCTGGCCACCACGATCATGCGACTTGACCCCTTTAGATTATTTTTTGTGGGGTTACGTCAAGTCGCTGGTTTACACGAATAAGCCACGCACGGTTGCCCAGCTTAGAAACAACATTGTCCGTGTTATTAGTGAAATTGAGCCTCGTCTATGTGCAAAAGTAATGGAAAATTGGGTTAGACGCATACAAGAAACCAGTCGAAGCCGAGGCGGACATTTGAAGGACATTATATTCCGTGCATAATGTAGTTCATTGTTCTTTAAAATAATAAAACAAAATCGACCGAAACGCTACCACAACTTGTTTGATTTAAATTAGATATCTACCCGCTCTTATTGGTAAACCCTTTATATGAACAGACTGGATTACGTACCGCACAGGATATATCAGGGGAATTAGAAACAAGCAAATTGAAAATCAG
This sequence comes from Rhagium mordax, assembly GCA_963680705.1. Classification (NCBI taxonomy): domain Eukaryota; kingdom Metazoa; phylum Arthropoda; class Insecta; order Coleoptera; family Cerambycidae; genus Rhagium; species Rhagium mordax. The sequence goes on from OY796656.1 coordinate 46,385,603, forward strand.
TCATTCTCAACTACAAATTTTCATGGAAACAATAAAACAGAAAATGAATCCATTTGATGCAGACATTGATAGAGAACAGCTGTACAATATACACACAGGAAAGGCAGCCTCAGCAGAAATAACACAGTTCTTGATCGATGTTGAAAGCAAAGGTGAGTCGTTACGAAAAGCTTTTACATCGAAATGTGCTTCAGATCCCACGCAATTCGAGAAACCGATTAAACAAAATCTTGTGCAAAATTTTGCCTCTGGTGGGAAGAAGAAAAAAGTTGCGATGGGTGCTAAAGTCCAGGAAGTAAGAATGCAGCGTGATTTATTCGGGCGACTATTAGCTCTCTCATTGGAGAAAGAAATTGATCTGGCGAAAGTACCGACTTATCCTTTGACTCCAATGCCGATGTCATTCTGCCACGTTGATGGCACTATATGCAAAACAGATAAGTCGACGTTGATGAAAACTTTAACGAAAGAAGTGGACGATAATTCAGAACCTCAACACATCGATGTCATCATTTTCGATGGATTTTTCATGTTGCATTCGATGAAAGACCTTCCCACAAGCTTTGGAAATGTCGCGCGAAAAGTGTTGCAAATATTAACAAAAAATAATGCCCGAAGAATAGACGTAGTGTTTGATCGATATTTCCATCCATCAATCAAAGACTGCGAACGTGAATTGCGTGGAGCCAGTTCGTCTAGTTATGTAATCGCAGGACCGCAACAAGTACAACCAAGTGACTTCGTTAAGGAGCAATAATTTTAAAGAAGCACTAGCAGAATTTTTGATCAATTATTGGACGGATAATGCGTTTATTCCTTTTTTGAAAGATAAAACATCGAATGCAAATTTTGATGAATGCTATACTTTTCAAGTTGTCAATAACAAAATCACGCGTTTCATCGACAGGAATTTATCATGCACATTACACGAAGAAGCCGATACGAAAATAATTCACCATGTAACAAAAATTGAATTTGATTGTAATATCGTGATCCGCAGTTCAGACATGGATGTGCTTATAATATTGTTGGGCAACATGAATAAAGTCAATGAAGCGTTGAAAATATGGATGCATGTCGGGGTTGGAAACCCACAAAATTATATCAATGTTACTCAATTATATGGCAACTTAGGTGTACGTATATGCCGAGCTCTACCAGGTCTGCATGCGTTCACAGGGTGTGATTACAACCCTGCCTTTTACGGCAAAGGAAAAATCAAGCCCTGGAAAATTCTGAAAAAGTCTCCGAAAATTCAGAAAGCGTTTGAAGATTTAGGAGAAAATGACATTGATCCTGCGGCATACGAAGTCATAGAAGAATTCGTTTGCAATATTTACAACATTAAAGGTGTACAGAAAGTCAACGAGGCACGTCTGGCAATGTTCGAGACCATTTATAAACAAGATGATGAGGCCGAATTTTATTCAAAAAAAAAAATTCGAAATACAGATGCTTCAAATTTTTATTTGGTTCAAAGGTGAACAGTTACTGTCAGCGATTGATGACATTACAGTTGATAATACACGACAACAACCAAAAGATTCAGGTATGCTATTATCATCCGACATGAATTCGAATCTAATTATCTGATTTTTTATCACGTTACAGAGTCAGAAACTCAGTCCGAATCTGATGAGGAAGATCAGTGGGACACCAACATCGAAGAGGACGAATTTGATGACGAGTTTCACGTTTCCGATGACAACAGCGATGATGAATCTGATGATTAAAATGATATTAGATTTTTTTTGTATTCATTTAGTAATAACTAGTATCTTTTTTTTTTAAATAAATTTACCAAGCGCTCAAAAACATCTCTTGAATTTATACGATAATCAACAATCATGTTTACTTTCAGAACTTTAAAATACTATATAAATTAACATTATATTAAGTAATAGGAAAATTACATCTTCATCCTTTTGATATAAAATAATATTCGCTTCAAACCTCTGGATATTGATCAATATTTTCATTTTATACTTTTTATATGCATGTACTGAAAATTTTTCCCTTAAATTGACTTGCTTTTATTACATCAACACGCATTTCAATAAATCAAAAAAAATATTGAAACAATATACGGTATTCATTTTATGGTGTTTTAAAAAATAAAAAAATTCGATTTCTCAACGAGCTGTAGCTGAAATTATTACACTCACCGGCACGAAAAACGGGTCACTTAAACATTGAGCCAAATTAAAAGTTCTATAATTTTTTTCTTTATGTATCGATTTAAAAAATCTTTGCAGCATAATGTAGGTAAATTAGTTTTTTTTATACTTATTTGTCAAGGCATAATGAGAGATGATTTCGCATCATATTATACAGTGGGAAGCAAAAGTGTGTTTTCTGGGTCTAATTTTGAATCACCCTGTGGAGTTGTTAGGCAATGTAGAAACGATGAAATGTCACTTGTCATTAAGCCACATTTATTCTAAGCATTTTCTTTTTTTATTTATCTGAATACCCCTTTCCCTTTGGCAGATAAACGCTTTTGAGTAAAACACTACAAATTTAATACAAAAGGTTTGCTTTGAATATTTGTGTCGACTATGATCAGCACAGTCATGGAATTTTGTTTATTGAAAATGCCACTCAAAAGCTCTTGTCACCGTTTGTTGTTGTTGTCAGTAATTCTGATACACAAAATGTCTTTTAAGTCCAGAAACTGTGTCGGCAATTGTCGCTTTAATTGAAGATGGTAGAAGTCAACGCTATGTTTCCGATAGACTCGGGATTCCGCAAAGTACAGTGCAACGTGTTTATACCCGCTTCAGAGAGACAGGTTCATACACCAGACGTCCCGGAACAGGTCCTCGAAGAAGATCTTCTAACCGAGACGATCGTTTCGTGGTGACCTTATCGTTAAGAAATCGCCACTTACCTGCAGTACAAATTAGGAACCAATTAGAGCATGTAAGAAATGTAAACGTAAGTGAACGCACTGTTCGCCGAAGATTAAATGAAGCAGCTCTTGAATCGAGAAGACCTGCTACGGGACCTGGAAAATGACTGGAGACGAGTATTGTTTACCGACGAAAAAAGGGTCTGTTTAAGATCTCCAGATGGTAGAGAAAGAGTATGGCGAAGAACAGGAGAACGTTATGCTCAATGCACCTTTAGCCCTAGGGTTAGTTTTCATGGAGGTTCAGTAATGGTGTGGGCAGGAGTTTCATTAGATGCACGTGCGGACTTGTATATTGTTCCCAGGGGATCAATAACTGCTGAAAGGTACATTCACGAGATATTAGCTGATTATGTAGTTCCATACGTTCGTCGGTGATAACTTCATCTTGATGCACGATAATGCGCGACCCCATGTTGCACGGATAGTAAGAGAATACCTAACGGATGTTGATATCCCACAAATGAACTGGCCCCCGCGCAGCCCGGATTTAAATCCTATTGAGCATGTGTGGGACATGCTTGGCCGAAGGATTCGAAACCTGGTGCCTGCTCCTACAACCATGGATGCACTACGACGGGCGCTTTTAGAACAATGGGCAGCTATCCCACAAGAAGAAATAACCCATTTAATACAAGGCATGCCAAGAAGAATTAATGCTGTAATTGAAGCTCGAGGAGGCAATACCCGTTATTAAATTCAAAATGTTCTTTTTTATTGAGGAATAGAATTTTTATGTTGTTTGTTATTAAAAGTTTGTTTCTTAAAATTTGTAGTGTTTTACTCAAAAGCGTTTATCTGCCAAAGGGAAAGGGGTATTCAGATAAATAAAAAAAGAAAATGCTTAGAATAAATGTGGCTTAATGACAAGTGACATTTCATCGTTTCTACATTGCCTAACAACTCCACAGGGTGATTCAAAATTAGACCAAGAAAACACACTTTTGCTTCCCACTGTATAATATGATGCGAAATCATCTCTCATTATGCCTTGACAAATGAGTATAAAAAAGACTAATTTACCTACATTATGCTGCAAAGATTTTTTAAATCGATACATAAAGAAAAAAATTATAGAACTTTTAATTTGGCTCAATGTTTAAGTGACCCGTTTTTCGTGCCGGTGAGTGTAGTTTAAGTGGAGCGAAAGATTCTGCCAAAAGATGAGAATTTTCCGTAGAGTGAAAGGGATAGTATTTTTTAAGTTTTTGAGTGATTTTGAAACAGAAAAATCTCTTGACATTTTTTCGTCAAAATGAATCGTTAGCCAGAAAAAATTCAAACAAATTGAAAAAGTGAGTAGTCTCCAAACTTTAACTATTTTTTTGTGGAGGAACACAAATTATTTTGTAATAGCCGTAATTTGTTGTAAAATAAAGTGAAAATTGTTATAAATTAGCCCATTCGGAAAAGAAAAGATCTCTTACCATTTTTCGAAAAAATCAACTGTTTCGCCACGAAAAATTAATTGAAGTTTGGAGAATACCCACTTTTTCAATTTGTTGGAATTTTTTCTGGCTAAACGGTTGATTTTATTAAATAATGTCAAGAAAGTTTTTCGTTCCAAAATGACTCAAAAAACTTAAAACATACCATCTCGTCTGAAAAATTTTCTTTTTGGCCTATTTGTCACAAAAATTCTACGTAATTTTGTGATTTTTCATCAAAAAACAATTGCGGACGTTGTTCCACATCACCTAGAGCGCTCGTCTTTGATCAAAATCTCTATTTCATCGTCAGTAAACTTTTTGTGGGATGCCAAGTTAGGAAATAGGAAATTACTTTATTTTGAAACACCCCAACATGTAGTAATGTAGGCTGGAATTTCGCGGCATTGCACAGTTGTATTTTCGTCTGACGATTTTTATATATGCTTAAAAATGTCTCTACGATGATATGTAAAAACGTCAGATGGAGGTAATGAAAATAATTTTTCAAAAAAAAATACACGTTCCATGTGGGACGGAACTTTGTGAACATTGTAGGGAGACTTCGCAGCGGTATTTTCGTCTGACGATTTTAAAATGTGCTTAAAATGGTCTCTGTTGCAATATGTTAAAATGTCAGACGGAGGTAAGAAACATTTTTTTTTTCAAAAAAAAATGACAAATTTGAGGGCGTCTGACACCCCTTTGGCAGCGACCGAGACGTCTGACGATTTACATACGTTATCTGTGACTTTTAAACCGGTAATGTGCAAATTTTCAGCCGGAGGTACGATCATTTTTTGAGCAAGGATTTTTTCATTTTTGAGTCGTCTGACGTGTCCTGTGCAGGGGTTTTGAGCAAAATCCTTGCAGATGGCACTTCCTCATGGTCCCCCCAACCATTTCTCAAAATTCCAGCCGGAGGTAATGTCGTAGTACCTTCGCGGCCGCCAGCTCTTAGTCTATTATTTCAAGCCGTCATCTTCGAAGAAAAATAGCAATCTCTTAACAAAAAACCCTTAATAAAATTTCTCTTGAATCTATTAATCAAACAATTGCTGAAGGATGTGTTTCTGTGAAACAGGTTTTTGAACAATTATATGCAAACTGTATCATTGATAAAACTATTACAACAGATTACGAATGTTCTTCAACATTTGTAAACTCTGATCGTGAGACAACTGGGTCCAATAATGATACTGTTTCAACATCTGTAGCTAGTCCAGTTCTAAATAATAGTACAGTTTTAAATAATATTGACACCCAAACAAATCATGACATTTTTTATTATGACCCAACATGTCAAAGTAGCCAGCAACCAAATATTGATGTAAATATAGTGTAACATTATTCACCATACTGCATAAATAAATAAAGCTAAAATTAAAATATTTACATCGGAACGTGGAAAAGTCATGTCAACGTAATAACAAGAAATGCATATCAACAGGATGCAATAATTTAAATAACATAAAAACCAGCTCAGAGCAGCCAGCAATAAAGCATAATAATAATAATAATAATTTAAGAAAATACTTACAAAAAGTCAGATAAAAATGTCCAGATTGCCATGACAGGAGAATGTTCTGGTAGTTTTCCACCAAGCAACGAAAGAAAAAAAACGAATGTTGTTGACTCCTGAATTTAAAAGAGAAGGCACGTCATAACGTCAGTCCTAAAATTAATTAGAAAAATTCGTAAGAAAACATTTAATGAAGTGAAAGAACACATCAAACAGACATGTAAGTTCGTAGTATAAAATAGAACAATTATTTCACGTACCTGTGGCTGCAAATCAATCCAAAACGAAGGATATAAGTCCAGCAGTATCTGGCAGAATTTGCAAGCTATTTTATAGTCACAGCAACCTAGGAAAGCAGAAATTGTGAACTTCACTAAAAATTTTTATACAACGGCCATCCATTCAAAATTTGACAGATAATGTAAGTCGTTGCACAATCTGTGGCGAAATCATAAACTAACCTCAGTGAACGTTAAATTTCAAATTTAAAACTTTTTATAATCTTAATAAGTAAATTCACTAAAATTTGGACAATTTAGCTTAAGAAAACCGTTGTAAAAAGGTTAACTACACAATTTGTCATTTAGTTTAAGTTAGCTCAGGTAGAAATAAGAAAAACTTTGTCATTCCATAAATAAAATTTTAATTGAAATTTGGTACACAGAGCGACATCTTTTAATCAAAAGCTGAACTGAAAATGATTACAGTGAACTAATAAAAGTAAGACAATTTTAAAAATTTCAAATCTTAACTAACTTCACAGATATTCAAATGTCAGTAGATTGCCAATGATAAACAGAGCTCATTTTATAGAAATTTATTAAAGTTTTACAAGTAAAGTATAAAATAATTCAAAGTAAGTTTCCAAAGTCTCGAACGAAGTCAAGCCCTGAAATAAAACAGGAGTAAACAGACTCCAAAATAAGCATTTTTCATTTTAATGTACAGAGTGTTATTTATTTATGAAGCAGATGCGGTCAAGGCAGGTAAGAACTAATAAAATATCTCAAATGTGTATAAATGCATAACTAAAAAAAAAATCTATAATTAAGTAAAATAAACAGTCAATTACGGACAAAGTTAAAATAAAACAAATTTCAAATTTACTACAAAAACGTGCAATGATGTTGCAGCATATGGCCCTTTAGAAGAATATAGCTGCTTTCGATTTGAAAATTATTTGGGCAAAATGAAAAGGAAGGTTCGAGGTAAAAAATTACCACTGGTCAAATTCATAATAGAATAGTTGAGCTATCAGAAGTTTCTAATAAACCACAGGAATACCTGTGTCGAAATAGTTTTATTTCTTGTGGAATCACAAATAAAAGTTCGGATGATTACTCTTCTGCAAAAACTTAGTTATTTCTTCAACATGCACAATTTCAATTCGAAAACCAGACAATATTGTCCAAGTGGATGATAAAGTTTTGATCATTAAGACCATCTGTAGGGTAAATGGAAAATACAAATGTACAGGACAGTATTTTAAATATAAAGAAGATTTATACGTATCCTGTTAAGTCATCAGAATTAGGCATTTATTATGTGAGTGGACAAGGCATTCATAATATTATTCTTGCGATATTTTACACAAATATGTGGCTTTACCGTACAAAAATGGCTTTATCACACTCAACCACGAAATAAAATTCTAAATATAAAGTTCTTGTCTTAATTACCTACAGTTTATGCTAAACATATTCTTCAGCATTTTTTTTTAATTATTACTATTAATAATAATATAATTAATAATATATTTAAATAATATAAAATATGTTTGTTGTTGTTGAATTTTCCAACGATAAATTAACTCCTGTGAAAAAGTCTATTTGACAGTCACATTTTGTCACTTTGACAGCGATAAAAAAGGTGCATCGTTTTTATCACCGATAAAAATGCCTGCTCCTCAAAATCAGTGTACATCTAGTAGTCGCACGTCACTTTAAAATCTGTCCTGTCAGCTATAATTTTTAAGTATTGTTGAAACTATACTGTACAATATGAGTCGTTTTGGGAAAATTTCGACTGAACAAATTACAAAAAACATAGAAAATAAATTCCGCAATCCACAAAACACGAAATTTTCAATATGGAGACAATTTATGGAGTTTTGTCAAATCCGAAATTTTATTTTTAATAACTGTTCCTTCGAATAATTGTATAAATAAAAATATTTTTGTTGTTCGTTCACATATTCTGTCGTTAATTTATCTTGCCAAAAAACACTCGAGCTTTTTTTTATGGATAAATTTCTTTATAATAATATAATAATAATAATAATAATAATAATGTTTATTATCTAGAAACAGGTAGGTAATTTAGGTAATTATAATGTATAGGTAATTACAATATACAGGTAATTACAATATATATATAAGTATAAATAAAATATAATAATAAACACAAATACTCACTAAAGTTATAAAACTTGAGAGTGAGAAGTAATAATGATATAATAAAATACTCGACAATTATTACTCATAAGTATAATATAACAATACTAAACCTAGATAAATGTAAAATATAATATTGATATAATTAAAACATACATATCACTGTAACTCGACAAACATTTAAAATTTAACTAATAACAATAATGAATCTAAACAAGTAAATTCATGGGAGAGTATCTATACACCTATATTAAAAATAAAAATTGAAATAAATATATAGGTATAACTTAAAAGAAGTTGTTTTAATTTTTTTAGTAGTTTTGATATCACCAATTTAATAGTTCATATATTTTGTTTCTATCTTCTTGAAGAAGACTTCTTTTTAGTAGGTATTTAAACTTTTTCAAGTTTTGTACTTTTTTTATATCTTCCGGAATGGTGTTATAAATCTTCGGGGCAAGATAATCGAAACTGTGTTGTCCTTTTGTTGTTGATTTTAATGGTATAGTTACACATTTTTCTTTGGAGCGAGTACTGTAGTTATGATCAATTGGAATTAAATTTTTCCTCTCGGAATGCGCTTTTACTGCGACTTTGAGATAGAAAAGTTGGCGGATATCTAAAATACCAAGCTCTTTGTATAAGGCATTTGACGAATAAATGTTATTTTTATTATACATGCATTTTAGTATCTTTCTTTGCAGTATGCCGATGTCTTTAAGGTACGTTTCGTCTGCTGCTCCCCAAGCGGTAATACCATAACTGAGGTGACTTTCCACTAGTGCATGATAGATTATTTTCAACTGTTTCCAGTCTAGAAAATCTTTTACTTGCTTTATTTTACATAGAACATACCTTAATTTTTTTTTTAATATCTCAATGTGCTTATCCCATCTTAGATGCCAGTCGAATACCACCCCCAGGTAAGTAACTTTTTCCTTAGGATATATAATATATTCTTGATCATTTATTTTTATTTTTAGGTTTTGGAAGTCTGGCAATGTGTTATTATACGAAGAAAAATTTACATATACTGTTTTGTCTTTATTAATGGTGAGTAAATTTTCCGAGTACCAGCTTAGTATTTTCTCCATATCCTTCTCTACTTTTTGTTTTAGGTTGTTCCAAGATGTATCTTCGTAGAAGATAGCAGTATCATCTGCAAAAGCGATTATAGTTCCTTCTGTCTTCATTTCCAGTAAGTCGTTAATATAAATGTTGAATAAAAGTGGTCCCAAAACCGTACCTTGGGGCACACCACATGTTATGTTTTCATATTGACTTGTAATTTTGTTCACTTGGACACATTGCTTTCTTCCAGTTAGGTAAGTTTCCAATAAATTTAGGCATATTCCTCTTATTCCAATTTTATTTAATTTTTCAAGTAGTAGTGTGTGGGAAACTGTATCGAATGCTTTTTGAATATCTACAAAAATACATAACGATTTTATTCTTTTATCTAAGCACTTATATATATTTTCTGTTAACATGTTTATTGCATCGTGTGTACTTTGCCCCTCTTTAAAGCCGAATTGGTTTTTTGAAAGCAGCGAATTTTTATTGAGGTAGCCCGTTATTCTTAATTTTAGTATTTTTTCAAATATTTTTGATAAACTGGATATTAACGAAATTGGTCTATAGTTACCTATATCCATATCATCTCCTTTTTTGAATAATGGTTTGACCACGGAGACTTTAAAATGTGATGGACATTCACCAGTTTCAAATATTTTGTTTATTATACTTGTAAGCGGGTGTGCAATTTCGTTTTGTATCGTCTTTAATAACTCAGCGGAAAAACCATCATATCCACTAGATTTTTTATTTTTTAAAGAGTTTATTTCTCTTAGGACTTCGTTTACATCGGTTGGAAAAATATACATTGTTTTTTGACATACTTCAGTTTGAGGTTTATTCTGATTACTTCTAATTATTTTTGAGGCTAGTGTATCTCCAATTTGTGCGAAATATGTATTAAACTCGTTGGTTATTTTGACATTATTTTCTATCAGCTCTCCATTTTTTCCTCTAATTCTACTTATTTCTTTATTTTCATAAAATTTATTATTAGTAGCTTGGTTTATAACTTTCCATAGGTTTTTAGAATTTTCTGAGTTTTCCTCGATTTGCTTTTGGTAGAAATTAGCTTTAGTTGTTTTAATTAAACTATTTAAATTATTTCTATATTGTTTATACTCTTCTTCTAATTTTTTATTTTCTGGACTTTTGCGCAATTGTTTTTTTAACTCGTTTTTTTTGTTTACTGATTTTACTAAGCCTTGAGTTATCCAGTCATTTCTTTTCTTATTTTTGCTGTTAATTTTAATTTTTGTTGTACAGTTTTCAATTCCATGGTGTAAGATATTTATAAAATATTCAGTTGCTAATTCTGAGCTCTCCTGTGCATATATATACTCCCAATCTCAAAATTTTGCCAATCAGTAATTTTGCTCGAAAAACTGACATTTGACAAAATCGCTCGACCTCCGGTCTCGCAAATTTTTCATGTCAGTTTTTCTCTTAAAATCACTATTTGACAAAATTGTTTCGTTACGAAGAGAAATTTATTCGATAAAAAAAAGCGACAAAAAAGAGTATTCTGTTGTGCCCTTGATTTGGCTGACAGATAACCAGTCAGAATGTCTGTGGTCTATACACATAAAATCCCAAAAGGACCTTGACGCTATGGTGGAAGGGTTAAGCCAGCCAAAAGATTCCTGGGGTCGTTATCCTATACGAAAAATTCATGTTACTAAAGGTATTTTGCGCTTGTTAAATAAATGTTTTATCGCATGTTTGACTTATTAATTTTATTTTAGGAACATACGAAGAAGCTTACAATGCCTTGCAAGCTATCATAACAGAAAGCAGCGGCAGTGACTTTGAACGATGTGAAAACACTATACAGATAACAGAACAATTGAATGATGGGGGCCAAAACTCACAAAGTGTTGGACACTCCTTTCATAATACCGAAAAGCAAAAAGGAAAGGATATTGTTAAAAAACCAAAGCCACACACAGAGGAAATAGAAGACATCGAGGATGAAAATGATGACCAAGACACGTCAAAGAAAATAGAAAATAGAAAATCAAAACGCCAGACAACGCGCACAATAAGAATGTATTAATATTCCTCATATTCTGATAATAACCAGACTGCTAGCCCTCTCTCTCACCAAAAAAAGAAAAACAAAAGAGATTATTCTCATCTTTCTTTTAATGACCATAGCGATATAGATTCGGAAGATGTCCGATTTACAAAGGCACCTCAAAAAACCCCATCGGCCGTTTCCTCTACATTCATGTAAGTCATGTTTCTTTAAACAGTCAATTATAATAATTGTTCATATGTTCATGTTAAAATTTCTGTTAAATGTCAAGATACACATAACTACATTTACTTTACATTACAGGTCCCGTAATACTGAGCGAAAGGAAAAATCCCAAAATTTGGTAACTCCATCATCACCGTTCCCATGTATGCCATTGTATAAAAACAGTGCTGTAAATGAAACGTATACGTACGTTTTTTTAATTCTTAGTGTTTCTATGTACCTTATATAACATAACTTTTATTGCAGTGGAAATCATTCTCCGTTCAGGTCAAGCTCTAATATCCACAGAAATATCCAGATTACGACAAATGCCGCTAGTAGCAGTAACGGCCAGCAGCTAGGCGTATGGCAACAAAATGTGACCCAGGACTTGGGAAAAATAAAAACAACACTTGACCAGCAATCTGCGTTTTTGTCCCAAATTTGGCAAGCCATACAGGTGAAGAATATTCAGGCGTTACAACGCCCTGCAGATTTACCTGATGGGAACTCAGGAAATCTCATTTTGGAGAACTTGAAGATTGGCTGGACAAAGATCAACATTCTATATATACAGGGTGTTCCAAAATTATGCGGCCAAACTCTTAGAGCGCATAGAGGGGTTCAAAACAAAACGAAATTCATCTATAAACATTTGGTCAATACTGCATATTAAAGGATCTATAACCTTCCAAAGACGAAGATAATCAATTTTTTTATGCTTTAACCGAGGCTGTAACTCAGAATCCAAAAAAGGTAGGCACCTCAAAATTTAGAATGCTACTTTTTATTTAGATGCTCAACCGTGTCCAACATTCATTTTTGAAAGAACTGCTCAGGGGCGGCGCGTTTGGGGCCTAGGTTAGGTATAATAATAAATATTTTTGAATCTGTTGGCGTTATTAAAAGTTTAACTTTAAAATTTGATTTTTAAATCATTATTACGCAATATGATAAAAATTTGATTGATTGAAACCTACTATAATTATTATTATAATATTATTCTAATACACTACTTGAAGCCTGAAGTACAATCAAAATTTAAAAGTGGATTTTCTCGAAAACGGCGCATCCTATCAAAATGTGAAAGGTATACCATTTTTCTGTAATAATGATTGAAAAATCAAATTTTAAAGTAAAACTTTTAATAACGCGAACGGATTCAAAAATATTCATTAATATACCTAACCTAAACTCCATACGCTCCTGAACAGTTTTTTAAAAAATGAATTTAGGATATGGTCGAGAACCTAAATAAAAGGTTACGTCCAAATTTTGGTGTACCTACCTTTTTCGGATACTGAATTATAGCATAAAAAAATTGATTCTCTTCATCTTTGGAAGGTAATAACTCCTTTAATATGCAGTATTGACCAAATATAACATTTTCGTTTTGTTTTGAGTCCCTCTACTCTACATGCTGTAAGAGTTTGGCTGCATAATTTGGTAACCCTGTATATGGTAGATCTTGTATAGTTGTTTATTAATTAATGCTGTTTTAACGATTGATTATTTTTTTATCGAACATCGATTCGAAAAGTCCCAAAAGTAGACATTTTTATTGTAGGGGAAACTGGAGTAATAAGTTTAAAACAAAGTGTGACCACTTATTTATTTTTAACTTATAATACGTAACCATTGAGTTAGGATACTAATATTTTAGGGTGTCGCAACCTTTACAATTTTGTATATTGTATTTTTTATAATATAGTCCTTGGCGTAAAGTAATAAAATTGAGGTTCGTGTGCTCCTTGATGAAGGATTATAGGAAATGATACCATCCGTTTGAGAAAAATATGTAGATTATGAATCGCGAAATTCAATCCAATGAATTTTGTTGTACGTATTTCAAAATATAGTTTTAAATCAATGTTGTTTATTTATATTTTTTTCGGCAGATTCGTCGGTCAGTTCTTTGCAACCAAATAGCTCTTTACGTGAGAATATAAAAAATGATTCCATCGTAATAAGAGACGTATTAGACAAAATAATTAGTTATGCCGAGAAAAAGTGTCCATTTAATTACTATGAAATAGAAAATTCCGATTTTTGCCTTTTTTAGGACTTAGGACTTTTTTAGTTTTTCAGACATGGTTATCAGGATTGGAAAACTGATGAAGATCGTGAGCAAGTGAAAATAAATAAGATTAGAGAATTAACGTGGTCACCCGGTGCTCCTAATATTGTCTTGTTTAAATATGAATTTCAGGAAGCAGTAAAAACTTTAAACTTGAAAAAAAATCGGTGTAGTCGACTCCAGGCCTATCGTAATCCATTACCGAGACTCTATACTGATTTCCTACCTATCGATTCAAAAAAATTGAAAGGATTATTGGAGTTGTGCAGAGGCAATGAGCCGCAGATATACCTCCAATATACCGTAATTTCTTTTTAACCTTAAAACCGAAAGAAGTCTTAGTTACCAAAAAAGGTGGAAACCGAATGGAAAAAGAATTATCTGATACGGAGAGCAGTGGCAGTGAATAGGATGCAGACTACAAACAGAATATTTTGTGAAGTAAAATAATAAACTTTCGTAATTTTTTAAATAAAATACTAGACTAAAATAATAGTATCTTGATTTTTCTTTAACCGATTCCGTCGAAAACTGTAGTAAGTCATTAAAAAAAAAAGAAAAAAAAAAGAAAAAAACACTAATTTGGAATAAGCTATTATATTCAAATACTTAATTCACATACAACATTTGGTTTGAAAAAATAATATTGTTTGCTGTTTTGTAAATCACTAGTTCATGTAAACACATTATAAAAGGCATTTTTCTCAATTTTAATAAAAATGAGTTACTACAGTTTTCGTTGCATAAGTCGATATATAATTAGTCTGTTTTTTAGATTAGAAAGTTTTATTTTTATAGAGAATCTTTTATTTGTTTGATTTCTTAATAAAAATTTGTTGACAAACATGCATACTTCATCATCATTTATTTTGACAATGAAAGAAATTAACATGTTTCTAAAAAGGTCCACAGACCACTTTGTTGTAAAATTAAAAAGAAAGTCAAAGTCAAAAAAGAAAATTGTTTTCAAAATTATTCATTGCTACCTGGGGACCAACAGTAGAGGGTTTTGGCCGATTCTGGCACCTCATCCTAGTAGGTTGACTCTTGGTGTACGTTATTGAATGGGATTTTTTGCTCCGTATGTTGAAATAGATTAATTATTTCTGTCATATATGTATCATACTGGTTTTAATAATTTTTGCCAGATAGTTGTTGTTTGCCGACTTTTGCTGTTATCATAATGAAAGAAATCGTTAACATGGTAATGTGTTTTATTTAGGATTTAATTAATACAACTAAAGAACAAATAACTATAAAATATAAATGCTATTGCCATGTTCTTGCCCCGTTGGAGTCGTAAAATTTTATTACCTACCGAGATTTTTTCTCACAATGATAAATCCATAATAAATATTTTTACTGATGCAAGATAGTGTAATTGTTGTAAACTGTTGTAAACCGTGTCCCTGCGTGAAAGAAAAGGTTGTAGTCGTAAAATTTAATTATCTAACAAGAATGTAGGGAAACATTTTTTAGTTTTTATTGTTTAGAATGTATAATGAATTGAATGAGTAGTTGAAGATTTTCTTATCTATCGAAACGATAAAACAGTGTTTTTTTATATATACAGTAAATTCACTTTTCAACCAAAGCACTTTGTGAGTGAATAGGAGAGAATAAAGCGAGAGCGCTAACATTCTGAGATCGACATGCAGTCACGCATGTGTAGTGCTCTCGCTTTACAGCTATCTCCTATTTACTCACAAACTGCTTTGGTTCAAAAGTGAATTTACTGTATACAAGAATACATACCTTTGACAATAAAAAACACTAACGAATTGCATTTTTATGTAAATCTGTTCAGTGTGTGAGTGTATGTGTGTGGGAAATTGGCAATTTACTTGACATTTTAAAAAAAAAAAAATGTTATTTTTGTAATTAAATTTAATTATCTAATAAGAGTTAAAAGCTATTAAAATTTCTTAGTGTTTGGGTCTACTTGTAGCTTGAAATTTTATTTCTTTTTTCAATATTATGGTGGAATGTATGTTTGTAGCACCTACCTACGTATAATGAGAAGAGATAACTGTAATGATTAAAGTAATCTTTGGAGGGGACATTCTTATACAGGGTGTCCCGGAAATAAGTGTACAAAAAGAAATCACATATTCCCGAGGTCAAAATAAATCGATTGGACCAAACTTACCTCTATACCAAAATGCTTCCTAAGGGAGCTACAGGCCCCTAAATGTGGGCCCCTGAAGACGGTTTTTATTTATTATCTCCAAAACTGTTCAAGTTAAAGTAATGAAATTTTGCACATCCACTAAACTTTCTAAGCCTAACAAAATGAGGTAAATATCATCTCTAAATTTTTACCAAGGGTGGGTCAAGCTGTAGGGGTGGGGGTAAAAATTACCGCAACTTTTTTATTTGTAAATTTTTTTGAGTTTTGACTGCAAATTATGAATTTTCAGAGTTTTCCCAAAGAAAATGCCCTCTTGTGCAACTTCGATTGGAGGCACCGTTTTCGAGATAAATTCATTTTAATATTCAAATGCATGCTCTAAAATGATTAGGGAAGTGGACTAATTTTTTGCTTTTCGCGTCGAAACAAAATTTAAGCATTTTGAGCAGTTGTTAAAATAAATAAGAAAATCTTGGTTTGATCTAGCTCTTAAATTTTGTTTTGACGAGAAAAGGAAAAAATTAGTCCACTTACTCCACTTATTTAATCACTTTAGAGCATGCATTTGAATATTAAAATGAATTTATCTCGAAAACGGTGCCTCCGATCGAAGATGCACAAGAGGACATTTTCTTTGCGAAAAACTCTGACAATTCATAATTTGAAGTCAAAACTCAAAAAAATTTACAAATAAAAAAGTTGCGGCAATTTTTACCCCTTACACGAAATCGAAGTTGCCATTGAAGAAATTCAAGCCGGAATCGTCGAAAAAGTACTTGAAAATTGGGTTGATCGGATGAGGTACTGTAGGGCCAGCCGTGGCGGTCATATGATTGATATTGTGTTTCATACTTAAATGTCAAGGTTCAAATATTCCAATAAAACAAGAAATTTTGAAAAAATATTCATTACTTTTTTTTTTATAGCCGATTCAAATTTAAAACGTTACATGGCCCACCCTTTATATGCACGTCCTCCCTGATGGACATTGGGTTTTAATAGTCGCAAACTTGAAATTTTGTTTGTCCGTTGGAATGGACATTGGGCCCTAAAGTCTCTATTTATTTTTTGCAGCTTTTTACAATCCAGAAGATCCTGAAGATTGCCAAATACTTTTGGATATGTTAGATGATGATCAACTTGACAAAGAATGTGACCGCATGCTCGAGACATTGGCTGAACATTCAGATATAGAATACTGTTCAAGCGATGATAGTGATGATGACATTCCTTTACAAGTCATCACAGAGGATTAGAATTGGTGCAGACAAGTTATCTGGTATTCAGGAGAAAATCGTTATTCGCAATATGGAGCAAGAAGCAGTAGCAGAAAATACTGAAAAGTACCTAGATAACGAAGATATCGAGATACCTGAAAACTCCCTTGGATTTAGAGCAACGTACACCTCAAAAAATAACATTACTTGGAAGCAGCAAAAGTTTCTCTCTAATGCGGCTGAAAATAATGCCAATACTAATGATGATATTCATATGCCAGAAGATTTCAATAACGAAAATATATCTCCAATTGAATATTTCTTTAGATACATTCCAGAGTCCCTCTTCGAAGTTATAGCTGATATGACAATTATCTATGCACTTCAGCAAGCCAAAACCAACTTCAAACAAACCAATCCAAATAAGATAAAAATCTTCATTGGCCTGCATCTGCTTATGTCTTGTCTCAAATTTCCCAGAATTAGAATGTACTGGGATACAGAGTTCAAAATGGCTATTTTTACAGAAAATATGTCCCGAAATAGGTTCTAATTGAGAACTTCTATACACGTTGTAAATAATTTGGAGAAACCAGATAATTGCACTGATAAATTGTACAAAGTGCGACCATTATACGAAAGCATAAAAAATCGCTGTCACCAACTGAAGATGGAACAAAACCTATCCGTGGATGAACAGATGGTACCTTTTCGAGGACAGCTAAGTATCAAACAATATGTCAAAGGAAAGCCAAATCCTTGGGGTATCAAAATATTCGTGCTGTGCGGAAGCAGTGGTTTGATGTACAACTTTATAGTATACCAAGGGAGTACAACAGAATTTGACACAAATATTTTGAAGAAATTTGGTCTAGGCGCAGCGGTAGTCTTGCATTTGTCTAACAATGTTCCAAAAAATCGATACTTATATTTTGATAATTATTTTGCTACCTACCAACTTTTAGAAATATTACGACAAAAGGATATCAACGCAGCTGGAACTGCTAGAATAAATAGGTTTAAAAATCCACCACTAATCAGTGATAAGGAAGCTACAAAGAAAAAGAGGGGCTTTAGTCAAGAAGTAACCAGCCACGATAATCAAATAGTCCTTTGCAAGTGGGTAGATAACAGATCAGTTGTATTAGCATCAAATTTTATAGGAATTGGCAATGAAGATGAGGTACAACGTTGGAACAATGTTGACAAAAAATACGTTTCTATCAAAAGACCAGAAGTGGTCAAATTGTATAATCGAAGCATGGTAGGGGTCGATAAATTGGACCACCTGATTGCATTGTACCGAGTATTTATTAGGTCTAGAAAATGGACAATGCGAATGTTCTTTCACGCTATTGATATGGCAGTTGTAAATAGTTGGACGGAATACAAACAAGATCAGGAACAGGTCTCAAAAGAAAACAAAGAAACTCTATTAGATTTGCTTCATTTTAAGCTTAGAATTGCATATGGACTCATAAAAATAAATCAACCGGCATCTAATTCAAAGAAGAGAGGACGTCCATCTAGCGAGCCTTCTTTAGAAACAAGCAGCCCTAGACCAATGAACATCCACAACGGTGAAAAACGACCTCATGGGGAAATTCGGCATGATCAATTTGATCATATGCCGAACTATGACGATAAAAAAGAAGCAACTCGTTGCAAATTTGAAAATTGTCACAAGAAAACTCATGTTTATTATGATAAATGTCAAATTCATTTATGTTTCTTGAAAGATCGGAATTGTTTTAAAAACTTTCATAGAAAATAAACTTGTTACTTCTTCATAGATACTTTGTTTTACTTCTAATGTTAGAAAATGAAATGAAAAAAGCAATTCATATTATATTACTTTTAAAAATGAAATATTATTTTACTTTTGAGTCCCCATGTCCAGTTCAGTGGACATTTTGAAAAAAAATAATACAATAACAAAAATTAAAAAATCTCTGCATATTTTCATTCCTGTATGCCTATGTGCAAAAAACAGAATAATTATTTTTTTTTGGTATTAGATTTAAATCGGGACTGAAGGGGATATGTTATAAAGTAAAGTATTCAGTTACAGTTAGTGCGGTGAGACAATTTTATGTGAGTATTTTTTAATAACTATTTTACAGTAATTTTTCATTTTTACTTGTTACTTGTTTTTTAAATGTTTGCTTTCATATTTTATTTCATTAAATAATAGAAAAATAGAACAAATAGTGCAAGAAATTAATGCCACTATATCGTCGGTTAGAATCCAAAGCAAAAATTTAAAGGAGTTGGAACACTTTGACTGCCATGCCAAATTCAATATAAGGGTCGCTTAAGCCTTGTGTTTTTTTTTTTGTAGAAAAGTATTTGAAATACCTCTTTAACACTATCTTATATGTTATATATTTTAGTTTCGTTGTTATTATGACCTTCAGTCTAGTGTATAAAAAATATACACGTGGCGTAAAAGTGAAAAAACTATATTTTACGCCACGTGTATACGGCGATATATACGGTTTAGACAGGATTATTCTTGTCTGTAACCGCATTGTCGATTTACAAATAATCGTCATTTCCGCTTTGAATGTGGTGCAGTGCAGTCTAAGTGTCTTGTGTCGTGTATATGGTGTTTTTGTTGTAATTTCGGAATGGGATCATACGAACGAGAACAAGCTAGATTGCAGAGACTATGGGAGGAAGTTTCAGATATGAGTGAAGACGATCCATATGAAAATGAGTCCGAAGGCGATCCTGAGTATGAGTTGGAAAGTTCCAGTAGCGGAAGTAGTACTGCAATACCAGCTAAACGAGCTCGGAGATCTAATAAAAGTAGGTTCTTGTAACAGTTGCGATGTTTCTATTTTTACGATACTATTTTTTTTTCTTTTAGATAATATGTCTCAGTCTGAAATAGAAAGCACAAATTTGTCTGATAATGAGAACAATAATGTAAATAGTTTACCTAAACGGGCTGAGAAGATGACTAGAGGTATTTAGTTGTAAAAATAATTGCATTATGTACCTTCTATTTTTTTATATATACAGGGTTCCCCATATTAAACTACCCATTTTATTATTCGAATAAAATCCTTTTAAGCCGAGTAAAAAAATCTTTTATTACACTAATGTACAGCTAATTGTATGGGATTTATTACTCGGGTGCCGTTATGTCGCGAGACCTAGGGGGGCAAGGCAAATTTTCAAATCGAGAAATTATACGGTAGTTAAAAAATTCTCGCAGAATCCCCTAGGTCTCCCGACATAACGGCACCTGATTTTTTTCTGTGGGGATATTTGAAGGGAGAGGTCTTTGCAAGTCGCCCTGCAACAATTGAGGACTTGAAAGACCGCATTCGAGAAGAAATTACAGGGATAGTTGGAGATTTTCTTCGCCGGGTGATGAACAATTTTGCATTCAGAATTGAAAGTTCAAGTTGATGGAGGGCATTTAGAAGACATGATTTTTAAAAGTTGAACAAATCTTGAGTACGAAGTAAATCCCATACAATTAGCTGTACATTAGTGTAATAAAAGATTTTTTTACTCGACTTAAGGATTTTATTCGAATAATAAAATGGGTAGTTTAATATGGGGAACCCTGTATATTTTTTAGATAATTCGGTTCCATCTGGGTCTCAGTCTGAAATAGAAAGTGAAAATTTGTCTAGCAATGAGAACGATGATATTATAAATGATTGGAGAATAGTAGTTGGCAATACGCGAAATTTTACTTTTGAAGAAGATGTAGGCCTAACACAAGAAGTTATAAATTTCAAAAATGAAGATGAATTCGCTTACTTTCGACTTTTCTTGGACGACGAAATTATGCACATGATTGTCGAACAAACCAATATATACGCAGATCAGATTATTGTGAAAGGTATTTCTGATGAAACAATTGGTCCATCTTCACGTCTAAATAAATGGAAGGAGACCGACGTGGGAGAAATGTACTGTTTTTTGGGAATTTTGATATGGATGGGTTTGGACAAAAAACCTAAACTGGCTGATTATTGAAGAAATAACGATTTATATTGGTCAAAAGCAGCTGGATATATGTCTCGAAATAGGTTCGAAATTTTACTACGGATGTGGCATTTCGCAGACAACGATTTGTCAACCTGGAGATCGACTCCACAAAACTAAACCCATAGTGAACTTGCTCAATGAAAAATTCAAGAGGGTTGTACTACCAGACGAAAACTTGTGTATTGACCAAACAATGGTGCCTTTTCGTGGGCGTCTCAAGTTTCGTCAATATATAAAAGGAAAAAGGCATAAATTTGGGATAAAGCTTTTCAAGCTCTGTCTTTCTGGCGGATATACCTATCACTGCAAAATTTATTGTGGTGCAGATAAAACTGAAGGAATGTCAGTGGCAACAAAAGTTGTTTTTGAATTGATGGCGGATTGTCTCGACAAAGGAGCGACCCTATATACCGATAATTGGTACACAAGCATAGAGTTAGCAGTAAAGCTTCTAGATAGAAACACACATCTTGTAGGAACGCTTCGTAAAAATCGAAAAGGTATTCCCAAGGAAGTATTGTCCACTAAACTAAAAAAAGGAGAAATCATAGGTAGGGAGAAGAATGGCATAGTTATTTTTAAATGGATGGACAAACGCGATGTGCTTATGCTTACTACCAAGCATCAAGCAAATCTGGTAGAGGTTCCTGGAAGAGTCGAAGGTAAAACAGAACCGGAAGCCGTAATTGACTATAATAAGGCAATAAGTTTTATAGACGTTTCAGACCAGTTATCGTCATATTCTACATCGGTTAGGCGCAGCATCAAGTGGTATAAAAAGGTGGCCTTCGAATTACTTACTGGCGCAAGTGCAGTAAACGCGCATTATTTATACAACAAAAACGAATAAAAAAGAGATAGTATTATCGATTTCAAGGAGAAATTGTGCCTGAAGATGTTATCCACCTGATCGCCCATCTGCACAAGCACACAAATTTATTCAGGTAGGAAAAAAAAGCCGTTGCGTTATATGCTATCAACGAAATAAAGATACTCACGATCGAAAATATGCCATATCTAAAACTAAACAAATTACTACTAAATGCACAGTATGCATTGAAAAGTTTCTTTGCTTAGAATGCTTTTACGACAGACACAATATTTCGCCTAAAATAAATAATTAGACTCTAAGTAATGTATTTGTTGTTTTTATTATAAAGTTAAAATATGTTGTATTTCGAATAATGTATTTATATTTACGTATACACTATTGGTAAGGTCCAATCTAGGTGGCCGATATAAATGCATCAGACGGAGATAACTTAAAGCATTTACAAGTTAAACAGACAACGCGCTATCCCCTACCTTCCACCTTCCATTCTTTACAACACGCGGTCGAAGGGGACGACGGATTCGGCCAAATGTGTCGAACGGCCGCGATGTCGCGCCCAACAATTATTCATCAATAAGTCTTTCTTCTGCGAAGTACAAACTGTTATTTTTAAAATACAAGTTTTTATTTCGTTTTTAGGTTTAAGGCTAATAAATAACATCAACTCTTAAACCGCTGTTGTATTGTCAAATGCAACAGCGATAAACATGAAAACATCGTAAAAATATCGCGCGGCCGTAAGCTGAACGCTGGCTGTCGTCGCGAGCCACATCAACACACATCCCCTCTTTAGTAGGAGTGTAGGAATGGTTAGGCGTCTCTTGTTAACTGAAGGCTCTGCCCCTATGTACCTTCTCTCTTAGTTGCATTACAGATTTTGCACTCTAAGTTAAAACTTGCCAATAGTGTATAAAGTTCCATATGTCAAAACTACCACCTGTCTTTCATTTCACAACGATAAAAAAGTATATAATAAATATATAATAAAAAATATTTAACTTTTATCGAAAATCGAAGCTAAGATTATTTTGTCATTGCCCCACGCCACGCTAAACCATATCCCATAAGAGATGTACGTAAAGCGTGTTACTCTAGTATACACACGGCAAATTATTGATAGCATATGTATACCAGAATATACACGTGACGATCTGGTCCAGGCTACTGTGTATACTTAAAGATACACATGGCAGTTAAAGTGTTTTAATAAAAAATATGTTGTGGTCGATTTAAAATCAGTCAAGACACGTTACGGAAGATCGGTATTAATCACTTTACATGATCCTATAGAAGACTTTACTTATAATTGCTTCAGTACAAAAAGAATTTCAAATTCTCTTACAGAGGAAGTCTTAGAAAAAATGAAAAATAATGAGAAACAGCTCTTTTTAATTTTTAAAGGTGAAATGAAACCGTTAGCAAATTCTCAAATTACTAGTTCGTTAATAGAATTTCTTTACGATCCATAGAATAAATTTTATTAAATGGGAATAATACCTACAAACATTTTTTATTTTTAATCACTAACAAGTAATTAGTATAGTGTGCATTGAAATTTAAAAAAATAGAGATGTCTAATATATAAGTTAAATCATTTTTAGTTAATTTCTAAATATAAAAGTAAATTAGGTACTAAGATGAATGGGTAGAACAATAATTATTATTCTTTTAAATTTAAATATAAATTATAACTTTTGTACGGTGTAACAATTTATATATTTATTTCATAACTAATTTGCAGTAATTTTTCATTTTATTCTTGTCGTTTAAAATTTTTGTTCAATTTTATTTATTTCATTAAGTAATAGGAAAACTAAGAGAAATGGAACAAATAGTGCAGGAAATTAATGCCACCATTTCGTCAGTTAGAATACAAAGCAAAAATGTAAAAAAGAGTTGGAACTTAATAAAAAATATGTTGTCATCGATTTAAAATCAGTAACTTTATGGAAGATCGGTTTTAATCACTTTACGAGACTGTAGAAAACATTACTTATAATTGCTTTAGTATAATATTAAAGCAATGACAAAAACTCTTTAATTTTTAAACGGGAAATTATACCGTTTGAAAATTCTAAAATTACTAGTCCATTAATAAAATTTCTTTACGATTCATAAAATCAATTTTATAAAGCGGGATAATACAAGCATTTAAAATGGATAACTTTTAACTTAAAATAACTATTTCAAGTATTAACAAGTAGTTAGCATAGTTTGCATTGAAGTTTAAAAAATAGAGACGTCTAATAATAAGTTAAATCATTTTAGTTTATTTCTAAATATAAAAGTAAATGATTTTTGAATGGGATAGAATAATAATTATTCTTTTAAATTTAAATATAAATTATAACTTTAGTGCTGTGATACAGTTTATGTGAGTATTTATTTAATAACTACTTAATTCGCAGTAGTTTTTTATTTTTTACTTGTTTTTTGACATTTTTGCTTTCATATTTATTTCATTAAGTAATAGAAAACTAAAAAATGGAACAAATAGTACAAGAAATTGATGGTCCGTTTCACCGACTACATTACAAAGCAAACATTTAAAACATTTAGAACATAATAAAAAAGTATGTCGTCACTGATTTAGTCAGAAAAAAACACGCTACGGACGATAGGTTTTAATCATTCTGCATAAATCTGTAGAGAACATTACTTATAATTGCTTCAGTACAAAGAAAATATCAAATTCTCTCGCGAAAGAGATAATAAAGAAATGAAAAGATACTCATTCATTTTTAAAGGGGAAATTAACCGTTTGAAAATTCTAAAATTACTAGCCCACGCATTGCTAGAATTTATTTTGAACTCATAAAAATAATCTTTACTGAATATAATAAAGTTTTTTTTTTATTTTTTAATCACTAACATTAAATGTAGCAAGTAATTGTTATAAATTGCATTAAAATGGAGATGTCTAATATATAAGTTAAATAATTTTTAGTTTATTTCTCAATATAAAAGTAAATGAATTAGATTTAAAAAAAATATTAAAAACAAATGAAAAGAAACTCTCGTTAATTTTTAAAGGGGAAATTAAACGTTTAAAAATTCTAAAATTATCGTAATAAAAATCATCAAATTATTATTGTCTTAAAAAATATAGCTTTCATCTTATGTGTAAATTCAGTAAATATCTAAATAATATTAATATCTCCATAGTCTCTGCAAAAATCCTTGAATAAATAAAATGAACATTGTTTTTACACATTAACTTAAACTTCACATCACATCACAAAGCTCGTAAGGCAACTAATTCGTTCTTCAACTTAACCCTACAATGCATCGTCTTGCATATTTGCTACATAAAATATAATAAACGAGTTCTGCTTTAATTAAAACTTTTATTATATGCCTAAACGCATGCTGTAGCGTATCATATACTAAATTCAAATTCTATTTCACTTTATTGATCACAGATGGCGACGTAAGTATTGAATGCAGAATTATATTGGCGGGTGTTTGTTTTGTTGTGACGCGTGCGTGTTGGGGTCCACTATTAAATCGTTTTTTGAACAAATTACAGTGATTTTGGCTAAAAACTTTTGCACACTTGGTGATAAGGTATGTATCCAAATATTTATAATATCAGATTGCAGTGATCAGCTATAAAAATTAATATTACAGGTTTTTTTTAAAGAAATGTAGCAGATATGCTACAACATGCATTATTTATTAATTATAGCACAATGGACAAAAATAGATATTTTCGACAAACTCTGACACAAGAGCAGCTGGAAAAGCTTGCAGAAAATTTTTATGAAAGCGAGGATGATCTGCAAGATGCGGAAGAGGAAAATTTTGGTGAAAATATTGATAACTGTGTAGAACTAGCTGCTCAGAAATTTCAGGAACCTATTCAGTTCGCCAACTTAGATATTGAAACTCTACCAATTATTTTTGATCATGAGCTAGACGGAGTAGAAATGATTAATAATTTAGAAATAAATAACAATCCAGATCTTATCGACGAAATGTTGCCTGAAATTGTAGATAGAGAGCAAAATATTTTTACATTCGATAAAACTGAGCTCAAATCTATTTTCTGGAAGGAAGGAAACTTTGAACAAAATATTGAAGGTACAAAATTTTGCGGTAGCGAATCACTTCCAGCAAATATTATAGAGTTATCTACACCCTACCAGTTCTTTAGGTAAAATCTAATTAGATAGGTTTTTTATTTTATTACAGTTTAGTTATTTTTTATAGATAGAAAAATTCGTGAAATGACACATTTCAATGATAATATGAAGATGCTTCCAAAAGACCATGAGCATCATGATCGCTTGTAGTGCATGGAATAAGCAGCAAATTATGTGAAAATATTTCACTTCTGGATACCAGCGCCAAAATTTAGGGGTGAGTTGTAGACATATATTACTTTGTAAATCCGTCGGGAGACACTCTCAGAAGTGATTAAGTTAGCTGTGATGACGTCATCAATATGGCCGCCATACTAATTTCTTTAGGTTCAAATATCTCAAGAACTAATCAACTGATTTGAATGCACAAACTCTCATTTGAAAGATAATTGAATATTTTACAAAAAAGGTAATATGCAATTATTTCGTAAAAACAATATTTTTATGTTATTTACAAATTAATAGAAAAGTTAGGGGTTTGGTTCGCTCAGTATGAATCACCGCAACTCTGCGCCATTCTTTTATTATTTATTTAATTTTACAACTATGTATTCGCTACACTACACATTACACTATAAACTACACTACACACTACACTATAAACTACACTACACACTAATTGTTTCCTTCTTTGTTTCAGATTTAATTTGCTAAAATAGTCATGGCTAAGCAACAAAGGCGAAAATTACAACTTTTGGATGCAACTCTACGCATACCAGTCCCTTCCTGGGAAAAATGCATTCTTTGTCAACTGGAGAGCAAGTGCCCTCTCATTGTACCAACTGAAAATGGTTATAAATCACTAAGTAAAAATTTAATTGAGTATGCGGAATATGAATCACTTCCATCACATTTGCAGTTGGAAAATCTTTACCAAAATCTGATTGAGAACAAAGCTAAATACCACAAAATATGTAGAACACAATATAATACCCAGAAGATTGAGAGACTGAAGAGGAAACCACGCCTTGATGCAAATAGTTCAGAAGAGCAGGAACCACCAAAAATTCCTACAGCAGATTGTTCTGAAACCAGCACCAGTAGGTTAAGTACAAGATCAGTTCACTTTACAGTTGACATAAAATCTACGTGCATCTTCTGTGAACAGGACGAAAAGAAGGAAAAGCTTGTGTCTGCTTCTACGCTTGGTATCGGACCAAATATACTTGCTCATGCACAAGCACTTCAAGATACTCAACTACTTACAAAGTTATATTCTACAGATCTAGTGGCGTTAGAGTCTAAATATCACAAGCACTGTTATGTAGCATTTCTAAATAAAGCGCGAAGTGTACAAAGATCTCATGATTTGGAGGACAATCCGTCACGAACGGTATGTGGGTCAGTCATTAGTGAGCTGATTACCTACATGCAAGATACGTACGTATATAGCCCTACGGCTCCTGTTTTCCGATTAGCTAACCTCGTAAAACTTGTTCAAAACCGACTCCAACAGTTGGGATTTCCAGACTTAGACGTTAACCGCACTCGCTTAAAAGATCAACTTATTGCATTTATACCAGGTCTTTGTGAGCATAAAGTTGGCCGTGAGGTTATACTAACATTTGAAGGAGATATTCACAATGCTATAAGTGATGCCTGCAATAATAATTCCATAAGCGATGGAATGTGTCTAGCCCGTGCAGCAAGAATTCTTCGTGAAGATATGTTTGTTGAGTATCCAAAATTTGATGGGTCTTTTAAAGACACATTTACTGGAGTTAATTGCGTTTCTAAAAAATCACTAATGTTTTTCAGAATGGTTTTAGAGGGTGCATCTACAGGAAACCCAATTACTAGTGATGAAGCCAGCTTTGATGAACAGGATAAAATACCTATTGCAGCGTTGACTATAGCACAATTGGTTAGATTCAATGCCATAAAAAGAGTTAGAAAACCAACTGCACAATCTAGACGTTGTAATCTAGACCGAGAAACGCCCCTGCCTCTATATGTTGGACTTATGCTACACAGCCATACAGGAGGGGCAAAACTGATAGAAAAAATGCATAACCTTGGTATGAGTGTATCATATAAAAGGGTACAACAAGTGGAAGAAACAGTTGCTGCTGCCGTCTGTGAATATTACAACCAACAAGGGGATACTATTTGCCCTCCTAATGTGATGCATAATATATTCACATGTGCAGCAATTGATAATATAGACCATAATACTTCCTCCAATACATCTGTTGATTCCTTTCACGGGACGAGCATTTCACTGATACAAAATCAGTCAGATAATAGTAGGAGAATGGTAAATACTCTCAAC
Source organism: Rhagium mordax (assembly GCA_963680705.1). NCBI lineage: Eukaryota > Metazoa > Arthropoda > Insecta > Coleoptera > Cerambycidae > Rhagium > Rhagium mordax. Next base: position 46,413,857 of record OY796656.1, read on the forward strand.
CTCACTATAAGGAATACAAAGATCTCTTTGCCAGACTGGTACGTAACACCTCCTCCCACAACAAAACGTCCCGGCGATGTCCCGTTTCAAACGGTAAATGACACATTTGGAAATATAAAAATTGATGTTTATCAAGAAACAAAAGAATGGTTAGAGCAGGTAAAAATCGACACGGATGGCGAAATACTCCCATGGGCAGCGTTTCATTCACGGAAAGAGGAAAATAATGAAATTGCAAAATTGAAGTGCACATCAGTTTTGCTTCCACTACTAAAAGAGGATATTAATCCAGCCATGGTGCGCCATACCATGAATATTGTTATTAATATTATGAAAAGTATAAACCCTGAACAAACACCGGTTGTAACAGCAGATCAACCAGTATACGCTCTTGCTAAGCAAATTCAGTGGAGGTATCCTGACTTATATGGGGAAGACAAGATGTTCTTCATGCTAGGAGGTTTACACATAGAAATGGCCATAATTTCAATGATTGGTACATGGTTAGAAGGTTGTGGTTGGATTGAAAACCTCGTAGAATCGGGCGTTACAACTTCAGGAAGAGCTGAGAGTATCCTGAAAGCATCTCATGTTAAAAGAAGTCGATATGCACATGAAGTGAGCCTTGCGGCGCTTAAGATCCTTCAGCACCTAGCATATGACAACAATGATGATATCACGTCGGAAAGTTTCACAGAGTGGTGTAGTCGGATGCAAGAGGAATCTGGTCAGTTCAAGTACTGGAACACAACTATGCAACTACAAGCTCTTCTTCTTGTGTACGTAAGGAGCATACGCCAAGGAAATTTTCAAGATTTTCTTTCAACACTTGAAAATATATGCCCATGGATGTTTTCATTAGATCATGTGAACTATGCAAGATGGCTTTCAATCTATGTACACAGCCTCGGGAAGCTACCACTGCTTCACCCTGAGATTTACAATGAATTTAAAAAGGGAAATTTTGTGGGCAATAAAACACAAAAGAACTTCTCATGCATAGCTCACGATCATATCCATGAACAAAACAACAAACTTGTAAAACTTGACAGTACAAAACTATCACTTCTTAGTAACAAAGATGCATCGCTGAAATGGATGATCGCCAGTCCTGAAATCGCACGCATGAACTCCGAGTTTGAGGAAATGACCGGTATGAAGCATCAAGCTTCGTCTTCTAAAAATAAACACCATGAAGACAGCACATTATTTGCCTTACGTTTTCAGAAACACGTGCTTGATTTAGTAAAAGTATTTCAACAGCATGGTAACCCTTTTGAAGATAAGGAACTTATTACCGTCAACAGTAGTAGAATTGTTATGAGTGAAGTAGCGCTTCAATCTATCAAGGACGCCAACAGAAAAGGACAAGAACAGTATTCAGTGTACATCAACGATCGGTTGATATTGGGAAAAATATCAATTCATGATGTGATTAAACGAAATAACCTTGCATTGTTTAGAAATAAAAAAACTACAATCAAGTCTAAAACCAAACAACAGTTAGCAGATCTCAGAAAGGATTCTAATGTATTTTGTCGTCTTTATGTCGCAAGTCAAGCCAGAGATGGAGATGTGGGACAATTTTTCTCTCACGAAAACAGCCCATACCCACCGTCCATTTCAGAATTTGGAACTCTACGACTACCGTCTAGTAAATCTGATATTGTTTCTTGTATTCAACAATCGTGCAATTTTACAAACCAAGTTCCTTCACAGCCAAATGCATCTGCTCTTGTTATTGATGGAGCTGCTATGGTTCATATGTTGGTGCCAGGAACAAGTACAACATTTCAGCAGTACAGTGAGTCTGTCGTAGCACCTTACATTAAGATGAGGTTACAGACAGTTAGCAGAGTGGATATTGTATTTGACCAGTATTTCAATGGAAGCTTGAAGTCGCAGACTCGTCAGTCGCGAGGTTCTGGACAAAGAGTAGCTGTCAGTCGTGGGGTGAAAATACCCCACAATTTCAACAAATTCCTAGCTGAAAATAAAAATAAAGAAGAACTTTTTAACCTATTGGCAAGGGATCTAGTTACAATACAAAGTCACGGAAAACAAGTATACTGCATATACAAGGATCGAGTAATTTCATCAGGTGACGAAGAGAGCGTGGCCTCCATGTCACCTTCATCGCACGAGGAAGCAGATGCACGTCTTCTTTTACACACCCTGGATGCAGCTAGGAACGGTCATAATAAAGTAATCATTAAGACAGTTGATTCAGATGTCATTGTCATAGCACTGTTTGCATTTCCGCGAATTGCAGAAGTCGAAGAACTTTGAGTTGAATACGGAACTGGGAAGAATTTGCAGTATCTGCCCATTCATGAATTATATTCTAATCTTCCACGTGGTGTACCAGATCTGATTCCATTTTTCCACGCATTCACAGGATGCGATACAGTTTCATCGTTTTCTGGCATTGGAAAGAAGAGTGCGTGGAAAACATGGATGTCATTTCGTGATGTTGATTCGGCGTTCCAAGAATATTCTAACTAACCTAACCTAACCTAACCTAACCTGTTAACAACAGTACCAACACTTGGTAGCCCAAAGTTTTCTGTACTTGAGCGTTTTGTTGTATTTATGTATCATACTACTAGTACAGCAGAAACAGTTAACCAGGCGCGTAGGATACTTTTTACCCAACGAAACAGAAATATTGAAAATATTCCGCCAACGGCGGATACACTGTTGCTACACTTGAAACGGGCTATTTTTCAATGTAACATTTGGAGAAATTGCCTAAGGAGTAAACCACAAGAGCATGATCCTTGCCAGTGGGGATGGAAAAAAGTTGATTTAATATACAAACCTCTATGGACAACACTTCCGGATGTGAGCAAACACTGCCAAGAATTAGTGTCCTGCAAGTGTAAGGAACGGTGTACAAGGTGTCGTTGCATTAAAAGTGGTCTCAGATGTACTCTTTTATGTGCATGTGAAGGCCATTGCTCACGAATGGATGTCGAGTGAATACCCTAAGTTATTTTGTTTAGGTTACAGCATATCTACAGTTCTTTTTTAAATTTTGTAAAAAAATTACAAAAATTTAAATATTTTGTATTAATCCTCAAATAAAATAAAAACTATTGTTTTTACGTAATAACTGCATATTACCTTTTTTGTAGAATGTTTCTTTATCTTTAAAATGAGACTTTGTGCATCCGAATCCGTTGATTAGTTCTTGAGATATTTGAACTTATAGAAATTAGTACGGCAGCCATTTTGATGACGTCATCACAGCTGACTGAGTCACTTCGGGGAGTGTCTCCCGACGGATTTACAAAGCAATATATCTCTACATCTCATCTCTAAATTTTGATGCTGGTATCCGGAAGTGAAATATTATTACGCTTATTCCACCCACTATTGCATAAATTGCGGCCCATACTTGAATTTTTAAATAACAAATTTGAAAGTATTCCATTTGAAAAGTGTCTTTCTATAGATGAACAAATCTGTGCAACCAAGGCACGTCATTACATGAAACAATACATGCCACTAAAACCCCACAAGTGGGGCTATAAATTATCAATTATCAATAATTGCAATTACACTGTTTATTTTGATAACTATTATACAGGAATTCCTTTGATGGCATACCTGTACACTAAAAGAGGTATTCTTTCATTAGGAACAGTAAGAAGAAATCGTTTGCCCAGTTGCAAATTTTCTAGTGAAGCTAATTTTAAAAAAACAATACGTGGTTCTTTTGAAGAGTATATAACTTATTTTCAAGATGCACCTATTACATCAGTATTATGGTTAGACAACAAGCCTGTTACGTTACTATCTACATACATGGGGTCTATGCCTCTTCAAAAAGTAAAGAGGTTTGACAAAAAAACAAACAAACAAATACAGTGCCCAAACTTGGTGTTAGAATATAATAAACATATGGGCGGAGTTGATCTACTGGACAGCATTTTGGAGCGTTACAAAATCTCGATGAGAAGTAGAAAATGCTACTGCAGACTCTTTTACCATATAGTTGATGTTACTATTATCAATGCATGGCTGTATCATAGAGTTGAAAAACAAAAAGAAAACACAACTACAATGTCAATGGAAAAATTTCGTGGTGAAATTGCCAATTGTCTGTGCAGCATTGTAACTGTGAGAGATAAGTACATCCCTCTGGTGGTCAGTTGCTACTACCAGTCAAGACATCGAAGATGTCTAGTGACCGATAGCGGCTTGCCAAGCAAGCACCAAGAGCGGCGACCTCTAGCCCTGATGGACTAAAACATGCTTAATAAATAGGATTATAGGAAACAACTACTGGACGGGCAAAGGCCCCGACTCCCATTGAATTATACCTATAAATCCAAAATTGGTAGCCAAATTTGTTATTTGTCTTTTCTCCACCAGACACAGACCGGTTTCGAACTCTTTATGTTCTCATCAGTGTGCCACAGCTACCTGTGGCACACTGATGAGAACATAAAGAGTTCGAAACCGGTCTGTGTCTGGTGGAGAAAAGACAAATAACAAATTTGGCTACCAATTTTGGATTTATAGGTATAATTCAATGGGAGTCGGGGCCTTTGCCCGTCCAGTAGTTGTTTCCTATAATCCTATTTATTGTGCAGCATTGGACAAAATTATTGCAAAAAAAGGGGAAGACCATCTTCATCGCTTGATAGAAATTTAGAACACAAGATGAAAAAATCGAGTTCGGCTGCAGTTCCTCCAAAAGACGTAAGAACTGATAATTTTGGCCACATTCCAAAGTGGTGTGATACACGACATCGATGTAAAATACCAGGCTGTAAAGGATTTTCGTTTGTTTCTTGCGAAATATGTAATATTAACCTGTGTTTCAATAAAAACAAAAATTGTTTTGCTAATTTTCATAGATAAAATAAATATAATGTATACTTGGTTTATAGCTTGTTTTTTATAACTGAGTGCATGCTGTAGCGTATATACCGGCTTATTTATGTATACCCACCCTTATAGATATTTTTCAAGTATATAGTAAAATATGTGTAGTGGCATTTGCTTTTTTCTTACTGAATTTACAGTTTTATTTTATAAAAAATATTTATTTGAAAGCGAAATGAAGAGATGATGCCAGGTAACTCCCGATCGTGTTTGCTGTTTAAACAGATATTCTTGGACACCACCCCGGCTTGTGGAAATTGCGGCAAATGAAGTTAGTAATTATATACTGTTAAGTTATATTTATAACAAATTGTCAAAATTTATTTTCGATTTAGTATATAAACAATATAAAAAAATAATGGCCTTAATCACTACAATAAATTGTGTGAAATGTTTTGAAAACCTTATTAAAATAAAATAATTAGTAATTTTTTTACCCAAATTTTATACGTTTATGGCTTAAATATAATGAATAGGTAAGTACGAAAATTATAAATGTCTGCATAAATGTTAATTAAAATAATGTCTATTTATGTAGTAGCTCTGTCTATAATAATCATAATATAATGTAATAATAATAATAATAATATAATGTAAAAATAATAATAATTTTCAATTATTGTAACAGTTACTATTTAAATTAGATATAATCTACTAGCGAAAATATGTTGTCAACATGTACATCATTTTTCTCATGAAATCTAACATAGTGTATGTATTTCTCTCCGTATAATATATCTTTTAGAAACTGGAGAAATGGAAGCTTTAAATTGTAGCATTTGTTGTAAATCGTTCAGTCGATTAAACAATTTAATACGTCACATATCTTCAATTCATAGTAATAGCTACGTGAAGAATATGATGTACAAATGTAGTGCATGTTCAATGCAAAGTACATATCAAAACAATGTAATTAGACATTTAAAACAAGCACATGGTATAGAAGAATGTAATGCAGTATTATCAAGCAATAAACAAATAAATAATGACGCTGTCGATCAAAGAAGTGAGAGCCCGACACCAAAGTAGAGGTCATCTTTAAGATTTTGTGAAACTTGCAATCTTGAGGTAGCGACAGAAAAATTTTCTTCACATCAGAGAAGCTTGACCCACAAACAAAATTCATCTATAGAAATTAAACCAGGGGTTTATTTAATAAATTCTGCTTTCAAACGAAACATTGCGACTTATAGAATCAAATATGACATTCAGAATGATAGTACAATTATTATAGACGTTTCACTATTCTTCTCCAAAATCAAAGAGAGAGTAATAAAACTAATTGTTATGGGTTTACAAGAAAATCCGTTAAAAATCAATTCCGAATTATTTGCTTGTTATGTTATTTCTACAAAGGAAGATAATGAAGAACCTATTAAAAATGAAGTTAAATCGTTCAATAGCAAATATGAAATTGTCACAAAAAGTTTGGATGAAATCTACTCCCATTATATAAACCAAATCAGAAGAATTCGAGGTTAGTACATTTATCCTTTTTAAATATATTGAATTATATAATATTATTTTCTTTTACTACAGGAGCAAGATTATGGTTGGTCTTTGCTAACACTACTTTTCCCTTGAAGTCAATTTTCAGCAAATTGACTATAATGTATAATTGTATAATCCTTTACATGCATCATCGTTTATATCGCTTCCACCTGACATTCAATGTAGAAAAGCAATTGTAAATGTAAAGAACTTCGACTAAATGTGTTTCAAGTGGGCTTGTTTAAGTGCACTACATCCAGCATCAAATAATCCAGACAGGATCGCTAATTATGAGCCATATTCAAATGAACTGAATTTTGATATACCGTTTCCCATGGAATTAAAAAATATTGTTAAATTTGAAAAACCAAAATCAGCTTATTAGTATTATCGTTTTTGGTTTAGAGAAGAATAGTAGTAAAGTAATGAGAGAGCTGCGTGTTCAGTTGTGTTCAGTTCATGATCAGTGATCAAGGTCACCCCCCTCTTCCCCTCTACCCCCTCAAAAACCACCCCCCCTAAAACTACCCCCTCAAAAACCACCCCCCAAAAACTACCCCCTCAAAAACCACCATTTAAAAAACTACCGCCCCTAAAACCACCCCTTCAAAAACTACCCCTTCAAAACCACCCCCTCAAAAAACCACCCCCTCAAAAACCACCCCCTCAAAAACTACCCCCTCAAAAACCATCCCCTAAAACCACCCCTCAAAACCACCACCTCAAAAATACCCCTCAAGAACCAACCCTTAAAACTACCTCACACCCCCCTAACCCAATCAACCATATCGGGTTATAACTTGTCGGGACAAGTTTGTATACATGTCTAGACGACATCCGGTTTATGCAAAAAGATGAATGACCTTTAATAATATCCATCAAATGGTGTCAAATTAATGTGCGGGGTCAATGTATTTAGACATCTGGTGAACACGTGAGACCAAATGCAAACGTCTATTCCCACGTAGATGTATAACATGTGTTCAACACGTGTGCGGGGTATTTAGACATCTGGTGAACCCATGCGTGAGACCAAATGCAAACGTCGATTCCCACGTAGATAACATGTGTTCAACAAGTGTGCGGGGTCAATGTATTATACATGTCTAGACAGCATCTGGTGAGAACCGTAGCAAATGTTTATTCCCAGGGATCATATAAAATGTGTTCAACACATGATGATTACGTGATCCCCCACCGCGATGAATGTGCGATATATAACACAGCGATAAGATATGTTCGTTAGTTTAACTCTTTTATCCTCGCACAATATTATACAAAATGATTGAATGTAATAATTGCACAAAGTCTTTTACAACTAAGAAACATATGAAGAGACATGCTAAAAAGTGTGTCATGTCTACTCCAATTCGTGAAGAAATTATTCCAGCCAACAAGATAAACGAAATTATGGAGGCTGTATTTAGAAGATTTAAATATTATTCTTGCTGTCTTCCCGCTGCGCTGATGTTTTATGAACAAATTGAACGATTCGGTATACATTCTGAATTTTTATACTAGAGTGATCAACTTAACTGAGGTCAATTTTAACATTAAGGAAATGAATTTATTAGAGAAAGGCTTAAAATACTGTCCCAATGTAAGCAATAAACATGATGTAGAATTACTTGCAGTTAATACGGAATTAGCATTGAATTCATTAAATAATATTAATATTGAAGATAAGTTTAGTATTACTAATTTATTTAATAATATAGAACCAGATGAAAGCAACAGAAGTGAAATTGCTGCCATAAAAGGTATAAAAAAGAAGTTACAGGAAAATAATTTAATTCTTTGTAAAGGAGATAAGGGTAACACAATAACAATCTTGACGAAAAATGAATACAACACAAAAATTCATGCTCTGTTAAACACTAATGAAATATTAAAATTAAACCATGACCCGACCAATAAATACCAAACAGAAATTCAAAAAATATTAAAATTATGTTCGTCAATCATACCACATGAACAAATATATAAATGTAGAATAATGAATCCTTTGCCGCCATTATTTTATGGACTACCCAAAATCCATAAAGAAAACATCCCTATTAGACCGGTCGTATCTTATGTAAATGCCCCATCATATAAACTTTGCAAGGAATTAAACAATTTGCTACCTGTTCTCACAATGTTTGAAGCAAAATATTCAGTTACAAATTCTCTCCAATTTATCGATAAAGTAAAGAATCTAAAAATCCCTCATAATGCTAAATTAGTATCTTTTGATGTTAAAAGTCTTTTTACCTCAATCCCTATACAACCATTGCTTGTAATAATAGAAAAACTTATAGACAATTCGGAAATTGATATGGATTCTAAAGCACAAGTAAATGCTTTAATCAAATGTTGCACAAGTCAAAATTATTTTAAATTTAATGGTGACATTTATAAGTTACTAGACGGATTACCTATGGGTTCACCAATTTCTCCTTTGTTAGCTGAAATCTTTATGGATGATTTTGAAAATAAACTATTCACTACAACTAATATATTAATAGATAATGTATTTTTATGGATAAGGTATGTTGACGATGTATTTTGCATATGGAAAGGCACCGAAAGACAATTAAATAAATTCTTACATTTTCTAAATTCAATGAATACAAAAATCCAATTCACGTTAGAAATAGAAAATCAAAATGGTTTAAACTTTTTAGATGTAAATGTAAAGAATCGAAATAATCAGTTAGAATTTGACATTTATCGTAAACCTACTTGCACAGACAGCGTAATCCATAACCATTCTAAGCAGTCATTACAAATAAAACTATCACCCTTCCATAGCTTAATACATCGGTTATTTACATTTCCACTCAGTCGAGAAAATTTTGAAAAAGAAGTTAATGTAATTAAGCAAATAGCAAGAAACAATGGCTACAAAGAAAGTTTAATTGATAGATTAATTAATAAAAAACAAAAGAAAAATATATTTGGTGAATTTTATGCTGGTTCCACAAGAAACTTAGATGGGGATTATAAATGTATTAATTTTAGGCCGAAAATTAGCAATAGAGTCAGCAATAAATTAAATAAATTAGGATGCAGGACAATTATGGTAAATAAAAATAATTTAGGCAAACTTTTAGTAAACAATAGAGACAAAACTGATAAATTACAAAAAACAGGTGTATATAGACTAAATTGTGCCCAATGTGATGCAATATATATTGGTGATGAACATAAGAAATCCATTTTAAATAATATACATAACACTGGCATGTCAACTCACTGTATAGATAATAACCATTTTATAGATTTAGACAATGTAGATTTAATTCATTCTGAAAAGAAAGGCAAAAAATTAGATTTATTAGAACAGCTAGAAATCCTTAAGGCAACAAAAAATAATGTAAATATAACGAATGAACAACTAATTTTTACTGGCCATGATATTTTGAACAAAATAATTTAAATTCAAAGAAAAATAGTTTTTTAACCCTCATAAATATAAATCAGATGCTCTATTAGTTCTGTAGCCTCCAGATGTAGTATATAAGAATGTAAACCATATTTAACAACTAGTATTGTATGTACTCTTGAGAAAGGCCTAGAAAGCCGAAACACGTGTAGAGATTAATAAATACTTTTTGAAACATTTAAAAAAGTGAATAATTTTTTCTTTAATTATAATACATTCTGATGTGAAAATTGGGTTTATTACGTGTGAATCAGAGGCAGAAGCAAAACTTATATCTATACATTTTTGGAATGTGGTTAATGAAAAAATATACGATCCCTCGCTCGCTATCGCCCGTGGAGAACATCCAGATCTATAGGTTGATTATTACAAGGGGCATTGTATTATTAGAAGTTTAGAAGATGATTTAATGGTATCGGCATATCAAGTGTTTAAAGCAACGCAATGTACAGATTTATATTTCGCTATAGCACCTGAAAAACTCTTGAAAATAAGAAGCAAAATTCATGAGAGAGAGTCACCTGTCCTCGAGGTTTATAATAAAAATAAAATTTCTAATGAATGTTAAACATATAAAACAGATTCTATTTTAAGCTCTAATTCTCTGATATTTTCTTCAACCATAACATGAATTTCAAGATATTTGTATAATTTAAAAAATTATAACATGTGACTATGGGAACCAGTGCAGATGAATATCCCCACAACATCTGGCGAGCATGTGGTCGATGACCTCAGTTAACATCTGGCAAGCAGATATAACTCATCACTAACTTGTCTAAACAAGCAACGTATGGAACAGATGTTACAACGGATTGCTAGATCGGTGGGAGGACAGCAAGTAGTGGGGGGAACTGCATATATAATAGGGTGGAACGAAAAACAATTTTTTTTTTTAAATACTTTGTCATAAACTTGAAAATGTGCCTTTAGATAAGTAAAAATAATTCCCAAAAGTTGATTGACCTATCTTAGTATTTTCAGGTTCCTCACAGGACTTAAAGTTTCGAAATTTCCTTGTTTTTGCAGGTTTTTATTACTTGCATTGATTGATTTAAAAAAATAAATTTTCTGTTTGACATAGTGCTTAAAATAATTATTAAGTTATGATAAAACATCCCTCCAACCCAAATTATTTTATTTTAATATCTTCAGGTTCCTCATTGTCTTGGAAAATCGCACTACTTATGGGGATTACGCGACAAAGAGCATATTCCGATACAATTACAGCCCAGGCGTCTATGGCGGAAATGGGGCAAATAAGCTCTTTGTATTTTGGTAAATTACATAATGAAGTTTACGCCCCATTTTGATTTCGAGTAAAACTCATGCCTTCATGTGTTGAAAGGGCAACAGAAATTATAATAAAAATGTATACCACAGCCCCATTTCTGAAGAATAAACCTACAATTTAAAAAAAAGATCATCAAAATCAGATTAGCGGTTCGCGAGAAAATCACCTTTAAAATTATGGTAAATTTTTAGTGGTGCGTTAATTTTGACGCGAAGTGTATAACTAATGACATATCCCTAACATGTATTAGTCTTCAAAATGTCACCACCTTTAAACTTCTTCTCTCACTGTATGCCTCTGCTGGATTCTCCACCAAGTTTACCTGAGTTCAAGAAAGAAGATAATACTCCAAAAGTAATCGGTGAGAAAAAATATAAGTTAAATAAATCCAAGTGCAAGTTTGTTTCGGTGGGAATTTCATGTGATTTTGGTTATGTACCTTGTGTAACGTTATCTGGAAACAAAGGTGATCAAGTGGTTTTCGATGAAGCTGATTGGAAGAAATTTCTAACTCATCACGGTACTATAATGAATTTCCTGTATTACAATTAAAAACCAGATGCAGTACAAGAGGGAAACATTTGCATACATTTCGATCAGTTTTCAAATGCCCGAGTAATCAGGATTTCAAAGGGTGATAACTACATATATTTGGCATATGAAACGGTGTGTTGTTTAATAGAATTACTACCCCTAGTGAAGTACACAATCGAGATGATAAAAAATCTACAATTTGAAAACTATTTCAAGATTTTACGTAGAGGATTACAAAGTCAGAGCGGTGACATTATTGGAAATTCTCTAAATATCCTTAAACTTGAAGATAATCCAAAAAGTGAAAATATCTGCATGATTCCGGAATTAATTTATACTTATCCTGATGTCTTTGAAAGTGTATGTAGACAATAGTGTAATGAAGAAAGTAACGTTTAATGAAAAGTATAATGAACTGCATCATCTAATTACATGGAGTTTTGCTTATAGTATGACTAGGAAGAAATATTGGGAATTTTTGGCAGTGGACAGATTTCGCTTTTATAGAAGAATCGAGACAGCCTCAAAGTTACTTGATCCTATTTTAGATACAAATCACAGATGTAATATATTTAATGAAAAATTTGAAATAAAAACAACATATATCAAATAAAATTTGTTTTAGTTAATTAGATTAAGTTTACATAATATTATACTAATTCATTTTTATTAATCCAGGAATTATGTTGATTGTTTAAGCCAAGCCACTTGACGTAGAGTTTGTTCTGTTTTCTTCGTAAAACCTTCTCCACAAGATATATATCAGGGTGTTTTACTTTCTGAATTTCATACTGATAAAATCCTCCTTGAATTTCTTTACCTTCCTGATCTTCTAAAATATAAGTAGTGGGGTTTGTATTTCGTACTTTATGTATCTTAAAAACTTCATTTGACCAATTGGGAGTATACCCCTTTGAAAAAGCTTCTCGGTATTTACTTATTCTTACCGAGTTGCCTTCTATAAATTTTTGTTTCTGTGGATCTACTGTTTTTAGATAGCTATACATATGTTGTAGCAAATGCTGTTCATCTTTCTTCGTTATGTCTACAGATTTCATGCCAGTAGTTTTGTGTTTAGTGTTATTATATTTTTCTACAATGTCCGATAAAATATTTAACCACTTGTAGTTTCCTTGTAAACTAAATTGTCGCCACATTAAGTTTTTTAGAGTGCGATTTACACGCTCCACTACACTTGCTTTCAAATTGGAATATGTACTGTAGTGGTTAATTTTAAATTTATTCATTAGTTCTTTAAATTCTTTGTTGTAAAATTCTTTCTCTAACACGACTTTAGAAACTACGCATTCCACAACTAAAAGTTGTGTTGGAATATATGACATTCTAACCCGTTGTAGAATATTTATTACATAACAGTTTTCGACGAATCAAAGCTCTTAAAAATTATTACGTAACTGCTTTCGACGAATTTTAAAATAATAAAAATAAATTTGATGTTAAATTGTAAATTATTTTCTATTTTTTTTGTGTAGTTTCTAAAATCTTTTTAGAGAAAGTATAGTCTACAACACGTTTAGAATGGCATATTCCACACTCGCGAACCGTAGTCCTCGCCCTTGGCTCGGACTACAAACTTTCGCTCGTGTGGAATATGGGCCATTCTTAAACTTGTTATAGAATATACTATTACCCATATCTGTTTGTAAATTTTTAGGCTTTATTTTATTCTGAGATAAGATTTTTTCCATTGCATGAGTTACTTCTTTTCCAGTTTTATTTTTCACACCTTCACACCAAACAAACTTTGAAAATACATTAATAACAACCAAAATATATTTGTATCCCTTGTTGATTTTAGAATATGGGATCATTTCTACAAGATCCGCTTGTATAAGATCGTTTAGGCCTTTAACAATTACATGTCTCCTTCGAAAATTTTTCCTGGCTGATTTATGTAATTCATTAACTACATCCTCTTTAATCTTACTCATTTCTTACTAAGGGGCAACGCAGTACAATTTCAACAAAAAGAGGTGGTTTTGGGTCTACACTTGGAAGTGGAAATGATAGATTATCTCCTTTACTGAGCGTTTTATTATCCTGATCATAATTACCATTATTTAAAAACATTGTGACATTCAAAGGTAAATTTATGCTTTCAATTGTACCCGAAATAGGTAATGTATTGTCATGTATTTTAAGTCACTAACCCCGAACTAATCAAGTAAAGCAACAAAACAAAATATAAATAAAAAAAGTAAATTCCATTCGAAACAGGTAAAAGTGCATATTCCTTCTGACAAAACTAACACGAGAAACTTACGAAGCATACTCAATTAATTCATAAATGTAAACAGGATATTAAGTCTTCAATCCAGTCGTTGAATCAGCTGTGCAACGCCTGTTGAATAGAGAGAGGTCAACGATCTTTATGTAAACACAAGGGTCAGCTACGCTGAAATATACAGAAATTAAACAAATCAGACATACCAGTGATATAAATACACTGTGGTACATTGCATTAAAATAATCAATAACCCAACAATTTTGGTTTAGTATTTAAACAAAAGTTTGAACGACTATGAGCTACTATTAAGCACGGATGGATTTCATTTATTAAATATTAACAAAATTGTAAGCAATTAATTTTAATACAAACCTGTAAAACCTCCAGTCCAGTCAAAAGACCAGACTCCATGTAAAGTAGTTCATAAGAAAGAAGTGAAGTGAAGCGTAACAAGTGTTTGTGAGTCCGAACGGCAAAGGAAAACTTCATATCAGGAATCGCCGACATATGGGTATCCAAGGATTCGTCTTAAAATAAAGAAGCTAAAAATAACATAATATCACTGAAAAATTTCATATTAAAGTGAAAAAAAGGCGAAAATGCTAACCTATTTGACATGTTAAAATCCAGAAATCCATGATTTTGTGCATTTTCGGCCGGTCCATAGCGACAAAACAAAATAAGAGTGTTGTTGATAAGCCGTAAGAAAAGCAACCCCACGTCCAGATCGCTCCCAAAAGAAACTGAAAAATAGAAGAGAAAAATTAAATTCTTGGGATACAAGCAGAGTATAACGATGGTGCAATACCAAGCATCATAAGAAAATACCAATTCGACAGTAACTTACCAGAAAATAAGGTAAAAATCATCATAATTTATACGCAGCTTTATGATTGGTGGAAATCCTAGGCGGTTTCCAAGGCCTATTTAGCTTCCCAGAGCGAACAAACTAGGTTCAAATAAACTGTTAACATTCACAACCATATTCGCGTTACAGACGTTATAAATGTCAAAATTCGGGCTCGGCACTGAAAATTTTTATAGTTAAAGCGGCACGAAACGAAAGTGTCCGAAAATCAAAAGTGACCGAAACCGAAATAACCCGAAAATAACAGGACTATATGTAAAATCTTTAATTTTAAGTAAACCGTTGTTCATAAGGACTTTGTCCTCACATGTTATAGGATAAGTTAATTTAAGCTAGAGTAGGGACTTTAATATAAGAATCATTTGCATAAAAATCTTTAATTTCGTTGAATAAAAAGCAAATCTTTGTCAATAAGTTCCATCTATGATTAATACTAGTAACAAAAATTAATATCGGTGTCGATGCAACAGCAGAGACATCTATCAGTTAAGAGACAAATCTAAGTGCTAATTCTTAAAGATCTCTATCTATAAAAGATCCATTCAGATTATAATAGAGTAAAACAGTGTGAAACATAAACAAATCTTTATTCAAGAAGCGTACAGTAGTTGAATCAACAGGTAAAGTATTTCTTCAACAGGAGAGGGTAAATCAAAAGCCCTGAAAGAATAAAAAGAGCTATAGCAAAGCTATAGTAAGTTTCTCAGTTATTTATCCAAGATCATACGCTCTGTCGCTTATAAAATTCAAATTAGAGGAGTATCAACCCCAGTGGCGGGCTGATCGTATGTAGATAAAATAAAATTTAAAATTCAAAAACTAATCACAAGAGCAGGCATCTTAAATATTAAAATTAAAACTTACCTTGTGCTAAATAATAAAACAAAAATCAATAATTTCTGAAGACAAAAATCAAAAATAAAAATTAATAAAAAAATAATCTCTTAGTATTCTCAAATATTCATAACATTAATAATTGGCGCCCAACGTGGGGCCATCACAACAAATAAATAGGGGCTCTCACAACATTAAGGGCCATCACAACAGTATAAATATTAATTGGGGCTCGAAAAGCACCTATAATAACATTATTAATTGGCGCTCAACTTATCTCAACATGAATAATTGAGTTACTAACGTGGGCTAAAAATAAAAATAAGGAATCCCAAATATCATAATCAAAAAAATAAATAGTCGCACGTCTCACAACATTATATGTTGTAGTACCACTATCTAACACGTAATAAATTAGCGTTTTATGGTTTAATGTTTTCTTTGCCACACCTCGAATTTGTATAAGACAAAGACTGGATAGACTGGTAGCAAAATCTTCAGTTGCAGTTAAAAGAGGTGATGTTATGGGGTAAGGTTTTGACCGATAGCCAAGCATATGACTACCAAATTTATCAATAGGCATGGTGAGCGCTAGATGTATACTGTGAGGGAGATAGATGTGTAACCATTATTTAATAATTTTTAATTCTCTCAGTTCTTCAAGTATTGAGGCAATTTCATTATTGTGTCCATTATTTCCAGCCATTTGGGAAGCTACTAAAAGTCTTAACCTATTCACCAGCTCATTCGGATTATCAAAATATACATAATCAATTTTGTTGTCAGATAAGTTCAACATTCCACCACTTTGCTTAAATGATTTAGATCTCGGGCGAATACTAGTTTTAGATCTAGTATTGGGTGGTAGTGGTTTACTAAATGAAGATGATCTTGGAACCGTAGTAGGTTTCAATAAACCTTTATCTATTAAATAATACTTCCATACTTTATAGTATTACTGCTTTGAATTTGCTCTGTAGAATCAAAATTTCTTCGATAGGTATTAGTACGTTTTAATATATCCATATAATGATCTAATTCTGATTTATTATAAGCTTTAGGACCTTTCTTAAACTGTAATTCATACAGCCCAACGGTACCAGGATATACTATGTCCTTCATTTTTATGTCTTTACCAACAATTTTTAATTCGGAATCACCTATTTTAAATTTTTCAGTTTCAACATCGTGTGTTATGCCATATGTACGATCATATGATGATTCATCCCCTGTTATAGATTCATCAATATATGTTCTTGGTAAGGGTTCATATGCTTCCAAATAATCTGCATAAGCCCTTGATTTTGATAATTCTTGCATATACGCACGACTTTTATCAACTTCTTCATTAATTAAATCGCTACTATTCTGCTCATCCACGATCGAATGTTGTTTTGGGTCAAATTGATAAGTATCCTCCAAGAAACTAAGTCCAGTCATTGGCAATGCGGGCATATATTTGTTTAAAATATTTACTGGAGATTTTCTAGGGGTAGAAGTTCTACTTTGTTCTGACTTAAATTCATCAGGTTCTTTTTTAATTGAGACCTCTGATTTTATGTTTTGTAATAATTTTTGCAATGGCTCAGTAATGGGTTTGAAGCTTTTCTCCAAATGAACTTGTGATTGTGCTACATCGGATTTTAGAGACTGATATTTCTGCCTCACTGATTTTCCGGTTTTTATTAGTTCCTTAGCTAACTTTTTATCCATCTTTACACTTCGGATTATTAATAAGCACTACATTTCGCTCAGCTCATTATGTATTAATATACTTTTACAACTTGATGTAATTATCAAAACCTTTCCTATACCTACCATTATTTATTGTACAATCTTTATCTACAACGACAAATCCGAATGGCTCTTTCCAACATAGGGAGCAAAGATCTTTGAATAATTGAAACGACATATCGACATTTACGTGGTCATTATAAATATGTTTCAGATTTGTATTATCCTGTTGAAAAATTACTATTAAATTACTATTGTCTCGGATGAGTTGCTTTTGGATCGATGAGTACGTCTGACATAAATAAAAACAGTCTGTATTTTTGTGACGCCCAAAACAAAAATAATCTCGCATAATATTTTGATTACATGAAGCTACATCATCGAAGATAATAATTGAATTGGGTCTGATCTCTTGCGCTGGTATAACATCTTCTCCATCACTAAATTCAAAATAACCTATTTCTTTCACTGGTTTCGGCAATTTCCTCAGATATTCATATTTTGGTTGGTATAGGGACTTAGAGTAGAGGTAAACATTCTCAAATCTGAGTCCATTAGGGTGTATTAGTAACGTGACAAGTAAATTAGTCTTGCCACAACCCGAACATCCAACAATCAATGCACGCTTGGATGAACCCCCAAATAGTTCGCCATGTTTTTGATAATTATTTTCTAACAAACACTCATCTTGGTTAATAACAGGTAATGTAACATTTTGTTTTTCGATCTTCATTGTAAAACTAAATCTAACGAACTGTGTTATAAATCATTATCTTGACTATATATAAGATTGCACATCATTAAAAAATTAGTTCTGTATAAGACTTTCAACAAGTTATATAATGATTGTACATAACCCGTCCTTAGTTAATCGTAAATAAAGGCTGTAAAGAGAGGGTCATGATTTATTAATAAGCTTATTGATAAACTCCCTTTTGAATTGCATATACCAGGCTACAATTATTGTGGCCCAGGAACAAAACTCTCTAAGAGAATTGCGAGAGGTGATACTGGTGTTAATCCATTAGACGAATTTTGCAAAGAACACCACATTGCATATTCCCGTTTAAAAGATATAAGCAATAGACATCAAGCTGATAAAGTATTAACAGAAAAAGCATATCAACGGTTAAAAGCGGGTGATTCTTCAGTTGGAGAAAAAATTGCTGCTTTAGGTATAACAGGCATTATGAAGGCTAAAACTAAACTTGGAATGGGTATGCGCAGAAAAAAGCAGAAGCGTGGTAGGGGGCTACGTAAAATAAGTTTTAATAATGCAGTACAACGAGCCCGACGTGGTATTCAAGGAAGTAATTCTAATAATCTTATTAAAGTCGCACAACAAGCTTTATCATCGATAGGAACAAAGAAACTCTCTTCACCAACGAAACGAATAATTCCCATCCCAAAAACAGGTGGTTTTCTACCTTTCCTTATTCCTCTATTTGCTGCATTAGGAGCTCTTGGAGGTATTGGTGGCGGTGCAGCGGGAATTGCGAAGGCTGTTAACGACGCAAAAGCTGCAAAACAAAAGCTGGAAGAGGATAAAAGACATAATTTAGCTATGGAGCAAGTTGCTGTAGGAAAAGGTTTATACTTAAGACCATATAAAAAAGGCATGGGATTATATCTAGCACCATATTCAAAAAACTCCCTATAAAGCTACCTCGTCGAGCACTAACAAACATAGATTTAATGAGATACGCAAAAAAATTACATATCCCAAATTTTCGTGGAATATACATGAGAAATACTTTACCAGTAAAGATAAGAAAAAATGAATGTGGTATTATTAATTTAGATATATCATCAGGTCCGGGTACTCACTGGACAGCATATGTGAAGAATAATAACTCAATAATCTATTTTGATAGTTATGGAAACTTAAGACCACCAAATGAAGTAATAAGTTATTTCTTTAGTGATGGTAGCTTGAATAAAGTTAACTATAATCATGATCAGATGCAAACATATAATTCAAATAATTGTGGACATTTATGTATAAAATTTTTATATAATGTATGTAAATAAGGAAAATCCATTTATTACTTAAATACATTTGAATTGTGTAACATGTCTCTAACATTTTCACTTACCGGAAATTCCTCCGTTTTGAGTGCCGATTTCAATCCACCAATATATTTAGAGGACGATTTTGATTACGTTATTGGCTTGGTGAATTTTGAAACTTTCAATGTAATACCAAACATTGATGAAACAAACAACAAATTTACTTACGGGGGTATAACCACAACTATTCCTGTTGGGGCTTATGAAATTGATGACCTTAACGAATATCTTCAAAAAATCATTGAACGTCTCAATATTATTCATGTTATTGGTAATCGCAATACATCAACGGTTAAAATAAAATCAAATGTTGATATTGATTTCTCATCCGAAAGCTCTATAGGACATCTGTTGGGATTTGAGAAAAGGGTTCTTAAAGCTAATGAACTAAATGAATCCGACTTTCCTGTACAAATAATTAAGGTGAATGCTTTATGTATTGATTGCAATATTGCTACTGGATCTTATTCTAATGGTAACCCTGTTCACATAATCCACCAGTTCTTTCCAACAGTGGCTCCAGGCTATAAAATAGTAGAATCACCTTTAAACGTCCTATATTTTCCAGTAAGCGTTAGGACAATCAACTCGATTACCGTTAAAATAGTCGATCAAGATTCGAATGTTGTCAATTTCCGCCAAGAGACCATTACAGTCAGACTGCATCTGAAGAAATCCTAAACGATGGTAGTCCGCTATAATTCTAAATACAATATTCCTCAAATATCTAAACGCAGTTATAAAAGAAAATCTAAGGATGAGTTTTTAATCAGTAATAAGAAGAGTGTTAGCCTAGTAACACCTCAGAACAAAATTTGTCTGCAGTCTCTTGGTTTTGAAGTACTCATATAATGGATATTCTAAATGTTACACAGCAACCCCTAGTCGATAATTCAATTATTGATTTCGAGTACCATAACTATCAGCCGTTCGTAGCCACTGAATTTAATTACAATGATGAAATTAGAATCCCAATCCAAGAATTGGATGCCTACACCTTACCATGCGAAAGTCTTCTATATTTAGAGGGGAATCTAAGGAAAGATGATGGGAAACCAGTTACAAAGCTAAAATTAATAAATAATGCCTTCAGTTTTCTCTTTAGGGAAATTCGATATGAACTCAGCGGTATTGTACTTGATTCGGTTCGAAATGTAGGAGTGACTTCTACTCTCAAAGGGTATTTGTCATTCAATGAAAGCGAAAGCGTCAAACTTCAAAATGCCGGATGGTTTCCTAAAGATAGTATTATACCAGATACTGATAAATTTAATGTTTGCATCCCACTCAAAATGTTAATGGGATTTTTTGAGGATTATAGAAAAATTATATTAAATATGAAGCAAGAATTAGTTTTAATTCGGAGTAGTAACGACTTAGATACCGGTAACCGGAAAAACCCAAAATTACTATCATGTTTCCTTAGGAATACCACAACAATTGGCACTAACGAAAATATTAGATAAAAACTTGGAAATTTTGATTCCATTTAGAAGTTGGGAAATTATAGAATACACCTTACTTCCACAAACCACCAGACATAATTATACTTTGAAGAGTAGTATAAAGTTAGAAACTGCACGACACTCAATTCTCGCGTTACAAACTGATAAAAAAAATAAACTAACTTCCAACATGAGTACATTTGATAATTGTAATATTACTAACGTTAGAGTTTTCTTAAATTCGGAGAGATATCCTTACAATGATTTATATTTGGATTTCAAAAATAACAAATATGCGACTTTATATGAAATGTTTTCAAATTTCCGCCACTCATACTATGAAACTGGAAACGAACCCATATTTACACCTAAAGAATTCAAATCTATTTCACCTATAACTCACATCGACTGTTCTCGTCAAAAGGAAACTATTCAGTCAGGTTCAGTTGTCATGCGCATTGAATTTGAAACAGGTGAAAATATTCCAAAAGATACTACAGCATACTGCTTAATTTTGCATGATCGTGTATTCCGGTATAATCCAATGACAAAGATAGTTAGACAGGCCTAACTTATTTAAGGAAAACGATGCAGACTACCAAATTAGTTCATGATGATCTCAAAGTATAGAAAGTCGTTGCGAGAACACCAGAAAAAACTTGCAGACTTAAAAAAAGCAGTTGAAATATATAGTTTAAAAGTTTATGTGATTAGAAAACTAGCGGATATAAAAATATGCCCTTAATTTTGGATGTGCAAGGGTTTAAAGTGGAGAAGAATAAGTTTATTGTCAAGGAACTGGCAGCCTACAATGGTTATAAAACAGCACATTTAATTTTTAAACCTCCATTTTCTATAAAGCTCCTACCACCAGATTTGGAGAAGCAAGTGAAGTGGTTAACACATAATTATCACTGTATTAATTGGAATGAAGGGTGTACTCCATTTTTCAAGTTTGGGAAAATTGTCCGAGAGTTAACCGATACTGAAGAAATAATCCATGTAAAGGGAGAAGAAAAGGCCTCGTACATAAGAAAATATTCATCTAAACCTGTATACGAGTTAGAAGACCATCCACCGCTCCAGTTTTCTGAACCTCGATGTTTTTATCATTTAAAATCTAAATGCATGTGTTCTTTGTCAAATGTATTTTATCTTTATGAAAATTTTATAATGTCATAATAAAAAATGAAACATATTTAATGTATTTTTATTTATTATCAAGTCTAGACATTTAACGCAACCAGATGTGTCATTGACCCAAAAGTCGTAATCTGTTCACCAGATGTAATCACGTATAACATTTATGTACATGTCGCCGGATATATCTTGTCTAGACAAGTTAATTAAGGCATATGTTATGAGTCATCATTCATTTGCTCGCCAGATGTTACAGTGAGAAGATCATAATTATAATTAGAAGCATGGGTTACTCATTCCTTATTGTAATCAAGTTTTATGATGAAAACGATAAACTTGTTGATCAAAAATGTATGGAGAGTTATAAGCTTCAATATGTTAAAGAAACATTTAATCTAAAAGATAACTATTCTTACTTTAAAATATTAGGACGTTACGGGGGTTGTGATTAAGGCGAAATGGAAGAATATGATTCCGAAATAGATGTATAGTTATGAAATAAGAAAAAAATGTCAGGTGTGGGAATCGAACCCACGCTCCTATTACGGAATCAAATCTTAAGTTTGACGCCTTAGACCGCTCGGCCAACCTGACTTCAGTAAAACACTTTATCAAATGTATACCCCTCTTCCTCATCAATAATAGAATATAAATTCATAACAATTTAAAAAAACATTAGTGTGTTTATAGATATTACGATGATAGCTTCACAATTCATAGCTTTACAAGCAATTTTTCAAAGTTTTCTTTTTATACAATACCCTCACAGCGCAAAAGAAGTGTTTATATGCTTCGATAGTAATGGAAGCCGAAATGAGAGCTGGCCTTCTAAATGGGGTAGAATGGAACCATATGCAGCCACTAATGCAGCAACCCTCAGATATCCAATACCCACCAACAGTACTATGTATAAACTAAAATTAAGAAAAGGTAATGATCTCACTCAAGATTCGGAATGGTTGGAACTCTATAGCAAACCCCCCACCACTATTAATAATAGTACAAATACTGAAATGAATCATGACACAAATCAGTTTGTAATTTGGTACATAGCAGTTTGTTGTTCATCGCTCGTGCTTAAATTAATATTTACAAGTGTTTTAAAATGGCTCAACATCTGACTTGTTCGAATTGTCTAACGAGGGAGTTGATAGATAAGCATAGGAATGGTAAAAGTTTGTATGATTTTACTGAGGAAGAACTTCGCAATTTTCCACTGCAGTATCTAATTGAAAAAGTTGGTCCAATTGAGCTTCTGTATTCATGGCATAAGCTACCACGAGAACATAGACAAAATTTCGACCTTGAAATTCAACTACCTTGTTTTGTACATCACAATCGTCCCGAATGGCATAGTCATGTAGATGGTCCTCCATGCAGACAATCTAAATGCCACATATGTGAGTGGGGATTGGAAAGATGCGGCTAATTTTAATGTTATATTTATTATATTACTATTGTATGTAAAACAAATAAAACAATTTATAATGTATATGTTTTTTATTTTATAAATTACAAATTTAATGAATCCAAATCAACACTATCCCATCCTTCTTCAGGCTCTTCCATTTCCATCAAACGGTCAGCATATTTAAGTAAAATCTCTAATTTTCTATCGCTACTTCCAGTAATTAGATGATGATGCCCCCAAGCCAAGGTCCTAACATCTCCAGGTAAGATATACCTTTTGTCATCAGCAGAAGATAGCGCTACTTTATTTTTTAATTCGGTGTGAATGGTGTGCAAATTGGAGGTAAATATAGACATTTTACGAAATATAATACCACCCTTTTCAACAATCTGGACATAATCAGAAAAATCTATTTGATGTTTAACAACGCTTTTGGAAACCCCTTTCGCCTTTTTCACGACATCACCAGCTTTAGCACCGGTACCATAAAAGTATGCTTTAGCACCGGTACCATAAAAGGCCTCAATAGGTTTTCCAGCATACTCGTCCTTCATTTTTCCGACTACAGACTTTGTTTTGGGCATATTATGGATGTTGTCAATTCTATAATTCGACGTATCAAAATATTGAATGTTCTCTTTGATGTCATCATAAACATTGTCTGTGAATATCTCCAAAATTAGTGAGTCGGTATCAGAATACAAAACAGTTGCTTTATTCCCATACATGGATTTGATGTGACCATATAGAAATTCATAGATGATAGTCTTTGAAATATCCAAAATTGAAAAACCTGCATAGAGTGGCTTATCATAAACAACTTTCAATTTCTTCAATTGAACTGCTACTAAGTTTTCATCAAATACTGAACAGGATTTAAAATGTGGCATGGCTATTAACGCTCTTGCACCCAACAGACCTTTTTTATTCTCCCAGCACGAACACAGTTTAATATTTTGTCTTTTATCAACGTTTTCCATTGTCTTGCCAAATATTGAATTTACCATCAACTTGAATAGATCCTTCTCAAACTCGTTTTTTGCAGAATTTCGAAGTTTTGTATACAAATCAATATATGACCCCAACCAAGTCGATTGAGAAAATTCTAATATCCTGTGTATTTTCTTTAGTTTCAATCCATATTTTAAACACTGCTTCAAGTTTTTGTAGTGAATAATATATTTTTCTTTATTACGCAAATTCGGGATTAATTTGGCAGTTTTACTTTTCGGAGGGGTCATTTGCTCTGGACAAAAAGGTAAATCGTTGTGGTCATTGTGCAAGTGTGGTGGATATTCCAAGTCAACTTCTAAAACATAGCCTTTTGGTGAATCATCTTTAATGGCTGAACAGTCGAAGTTTTCAATTTCCTCTTTTTCAAGCCACTTAAAATCGCCGGTGGGTAGGTATTCTTTCATTGGTGCTCCGTATAAATTGGTTGCATCCAGGTACATAATATATGATGTTGGGTTCGTAGGATCATAGTTTGGTAAGAACTTATTATTAGCCACAGCTTTTCTTTTACTGCATTGAGCCACTCCACCTCGAATACCTTTTCTAAAGAAATGTATCATGTCTACATCAGTCAAAAGTTGGAGTTCGACTTCGGTACTACGTAACATGGCGTCCCAACTCAAAGTAGGAGCTGTTAAATAATGAGCCGGATCTAATTTGTAATGTTCCAAACACAATTTTCTAAAGTTCTCAAACACATCGGCTAATAATAGAATATCCGATTTCAGATAAATATCCGCATACTCTCCCAACGTTTTGCATTTGAAGGTGTTCCATGTTTTATTAGCTCGCTTATAATCCTTATCAGAAATAGATTCATTTGTTAAATCATTGTAAAATTTATCTTTTGGCGGTAATTGCGGTTCTTCTAGTTTTTCAAGAGAATTCACATAATTATAAAAGACCCCTTTCCGCCTGATTAAATTAAACTCATCATCCTTTTCAAAGTGCTTTCTAGTTTCCTCACACTGATGGGACTCTAAACTCTGGCTCAATGTGTCTAAGGACTTTGGTAGAAACCGAAAAGAGTCTACAAATATTAGTTTCAAATATGTGTCAGGTATCTTCTTATCCGTAGATTTTTCGACAAGAATTGATTTGGAGAATGATATATACTTTTCTTTGGTTTGGGCTATGACGGAAACACTCTACTTTTTACAGGCCAACTTTTTTATAAACAGATGGCTGTCGTAATTTGTCAGGTTGTGGGAGAACACTGGTACGAACTTTGGAACTTTATAATTCAAATTACAAATAGAATGTACAGCTCCGCGGAAGCAACCCGTTAAATGACAGTGATCACGTACTTTTATATCACCAAGCTTAAAGTCTTTCTTACAAATGTGGCAGCATACCGCATTTTCGTATTCGATTTTCTCTAGGTCTGAAAGGGGGAGCATCTCTTTAACATATTTTAAGTGTGTGTTATATAAATCTAGAGCTGTTTCATCCAGTTTTTTAGAGAATACTTCAGCAGCATCGGAACCTCGATATGTCACAATTTTCGAGTATTTATCGTCAAAATTACATTTCACGTAAAAAGCGAAAGAATATGGTACATGTTCAGATACTTTCACTGTAAATGATTTTTCATCACAAGGTTCATTATGATGGATGGGTTTCAGCAAACTCTCGAAATCAGCATATATGACGAATGGGACCGGCAACTGTTTTTCAAAATTTATAAATTTAAGAATATTTTCTGGAACTGATTCTCCATATTTATTTATCTTCAAATCGGTAGTTGGTATTTTCGTGCATGTATGGTTACAGTCATTTTTCTTGGCAGTAAATTTTATACAATTTTAGAAAATTCAGCTCGCAAGGCAAATACAATCTTGATGACCGTCCCCTAGTATAGTGACTTTCTATAGACTTTATACTCTATATGTAGTTTTTAATAGACTGTTTTACTGGCTCTAATGTATCTTTAATCCTATCTCCTCCTCTTCTCTCCTTGGACATTTCCCCATGTAAAACAAACCGTCTAACAATACGTTCTATTCTCGGAGCTTAAATGAGTGATATCCAGAAATGCCTTCTTGCAAACCCTTACTGTAGTACCATTAACTGAAGGCACAAAATACCGAATAGAGATTCCATGTAAATTTGTATGAGAATTCTTTGGTTTTTGTCCCTCACAAAATTTTAAAATAAAAATATCCTGTTTCACTTTATCAGTAGTGCAATACAGGTTTCTATGGAACTTCTGAATGTCCCGCATTGTTAAGTCTTTACAACAGTATACTTTTTTTTTGTGGTTGCACTTCGGAAATCGTGGCAAATCTTTAGGCTTGTGCCTAAAAAAAATTTAAGTAAATATTTGTACGAATAGAGTAAATTTATAAAGATTTTTTACCGTAATATTTTCATCCTCATTCGCTTCCACGTTTCCTTCTGGATAAGACGTTTTCTGCCTTTTCCAACTTCGCAAGGTGTTATCGGCACATTAAGATTCATACTTTCTGTCAATTTACTAGCAATTAATGTATTAGAAGCACTTTACAAAACACAACACTCCCAACACATTATCAAAACAACACTGAGAGCGCAAAAAACAAGAACTACGACACTAAACACATGGCCGATCACATGATATTATCCCTGCATTGTGATTGGTTATCGGCAAATACACAGTTTTGCACTTAATATTTGTTCATAAATACAGAGTTTTGCATCTGAGGCTATATTTCCAATGCGTTTTACATAAAAAATATCAAGTTTTGCGCTTGACTGACCTATTGCAACGCTAGCTATTGAAGCAATATGTGCGTTAGCATTAACAACTCATTTTTTGCCATTTTGGTAAATACAGAGCTTTGCATCTAGCGTACTCGAAAGCGATGCAGCTACTCAGAACTATGTGAGTAATTGCATTAAAAAATCGGTTAAGTCAATTGAAGCAGATGTTCAACAGTCCTCATCATTGATTGTAAACACTATAGATAGTCATGTAGATGGTGAAATTAAAGTAGTAAAAAGCCTTATGTCGAAGAATCAAGAGACATTGCACATGGAAATAAAGAAAATTGAAGATACGTTGTTTAATGAAATAAAGAAAATTGAAGATGATTTTCTAAGGAAATTTAAAACATTAGCAACAAAATAGATACGCATCTGTCCATCACCATCCAATAAAGATTAGCAATTCCTTCTATGTTATTACCGGAAATTGAAGCATAGAGCAATATTAGTCATGATAATTAGCGATATTAAATGACAAATTGTTAAAGAACTACATAAACCTGCTCGACGTAATTTTCCTCGAAGAAAAACCATAATCAAGGGCTATGGCGATTTGTGGCAAATTGATTTAGCAGAAATGCAACCGTATGCTAAGGAAAACAGAGGTTTTCGCTATATTCTTGTGGTAATAGATTGCTACTCAAAGTATGCGTGGACTCGGGCAATTAGAAGTAAAATTGCAGTAGAGGTTGTCAGTGCCATAAGCGATATTATTCAAGAAGCTAACTACATTCCGAAAAATATACAAAGTGATCAAGGCAGTGAGTTTTATAACAAATCTTTCAGTGCGTTGATGAAACTTCACAACATCAATCATTACTCAACGTATAGTACAAAGAAGGCAGCTATTGTAGAGCGTGTTATTAGAACTCTAAAAAACTATTTGTATAAAGAATTTTCTTCAAGGGGTATACTCGAGTAAACTTTAACTTGGCGTGTGGATGAGTTGATATTGTGCGTATTATTGTATTTTCTCTTGCACACAAAATTGAAGCAATGGCCCAAAACCATTGTTTACATATAAACATACGTGAACAATGTTTTTGGGTTATTGCTTTAACTTTGTGTGCAAGAGAAAATGAAATAGTAAGCACAATAACAACTCATCCACACGCCAAGTTAAAGTTTACTCGACTATAGTCACAAATGGCTTGATGTACTAGTAGATGTTGTGAAAAGGTATAACAACACATTGCATAAAACAATAGGAATGAGACCTGTCGACGTTGGACACAAATAGCAGCATTAAAATTAAGCAGTCACAAAATTGCTCCTTCAAAGTTGTAATTCCGTGTGGGAGATGTGGTACGCATCAGCATCTATAAAGGTGTATTTGATAGAGGATTCACTGCTAGTTGGAGCACTGAACTTTTTAAGGTGGATAAAGTAATTATTGTAACAAGTCCTCCTACTTATCTTTTAAAAGACATGGAAGGAGCTCCAATCAAGGGCTGCTTTTATGAAGCAGAATTGCAAAAGACTAAACATCCAGACACTTATCTAGTAGAAAAAGTTCTACGTCGCCGTCGTTATCAACAACCGACTGGTAGCAGCAAGGCATATGTAAAATGGTTAGGATTTTCTGATAAACACAACTCATGGGTAAATAAAGATGATATTGTTTAATATAATATTGTTTATTAGCACTTGTATTATTTTATAGGAAAAATAAATGTTTAATTTTTTTTATATATTCATTTTACTTTACTTATTAGACGTGTCAAATTTGTCAAGATTTCTTTTGATATCAGCATAAATATCGTCTGTTTTTATACTATACATCAGTGAATCGGTATCGGTATATAAAAGCTTAGCATTTTCATTACCATATGTCTTTTTAATAAAATCATAATGGAAAGAATACATGATTGTTTTAGAAATATCGAGTACGCTATACCCTACGTAAAAGGGTTTATTGAAATTTATTTTCTTTTGTTGAAGTTGAATCGCTATAAAAATAATTAAAAATAGAAATGCTATGAAAACTTGGTGAAGAAATTAAAGTTTTAGTACCTTTACTATTCTTGTAGTCTTTCCATCTAGTAATGAGTTTTACATCGACTCTTTTATCTACTGCTTCCATACATTTACCAAAAATTGCATTATTTGTCAATTTATAACAATATTTTTCAAATTGATTTTTAGCTTCTTGTCTTTTCTTCGTATTCAAATCGAGGTATTTTTTCAACCAATTAGATTGTTGAAACGAAATAATTCTATGAATTTTTGTGATATGAAGTCCATGCTTTAAAGCCTGATAAAGGTTACGATAATGTATTACATAATTATTCTTATCAAATAAATTTGGAATTAACTTAACTTGACGACTTCGTTCAACTGGTGGTCTAATATTTTCCGGACAAAATGGGAATTCGTCATGTAGGTCATGTAGTTCTGGAGGATATACCATATCGACTTCCAATATGTAGCCTATCTCACTGTTAGGATTACTGGAATGCGTGTCGATGTCGAAATGTTCTATTTCCTCTGCTGTGAGCCACTTGAATTTAGAATCAGTTATATATTGTAATAATGCTAGACCATACAAGTTATTCGCGTCTAAATAAATTAAATATTGAGTGTCTTCATCGGATTTATAAGAAAGGTAACTTAGACAATCATTCTCATCTCTTTGTGGCATATATTGATTATTGGCTTTTGCATGTCGATGTGAACAACACTGCACAATACTACCTCTAATCGACTTTCTAATGAAATGTAACATGTTTGAATCTGTGAGTAATTCCAATTTAACCTGAAAGAAAACTATATATTAGTTTTACTGCTACTTTCTAACGATGATTAACAAACCTTTGTATGCATCAACATCACCTGCCAAGACAGACCGGGCAAAGTAAAGAAATTACAAGGATCTAGATCATATAAGTCCATGCCCAGTTTTCGAAAATCTTCAAATATGTCTGTCAAAAGAAGAACATCCGTTTTCAGATAGAGATGATGATACGTAAAATACGCCCTGTATATTGTAGTTCGCACTGCGCGTGAGTAACACATGTAAGTTTTTGTTGAAAAATTGTTCACGAGCCGTGGCCTAGAAGCGGGAACGATTCATTTTCTCTCCGTGAAAGAAAGGTGCCCAGTGACTTCAACAATACCTACTACCGAATTTAAATTATCGTTTAAAACGGATAACAAGTTGTGAGGTCGGCGTAAATATAGTATAGTACAGTTATTAGTTTCAATAATCTTTATATTACGCTTTATCGTATAATTACGGATTTTTTTTTTTGGGTAAATGCCTTTCTTGATGAAAACGCCTCAAACAATAAGGATCCTGTGTTGGAGGCGTTTTTTTACTCTCCTTTTTTTTTGCCTGATACATGGTTTACTCCGTGCATGATCCTGGTTCCCGAGTATTACGTGGTGCTACCTGCTCCAGAGCCTGGTAATCTTCCCATATATCTCTATTACGAAGGACTTATTCAACACCACGGTGAGACGATACCTACGGCGGAACTCCAGCCGGCTCCCAGAGCACCGTCCTCGCCACACCGATGTGAAAACAGCAGCCAAAGATAGCAGCCAATACTCACGGAAGCACCCGAAGTCCCATAGACGTTCGTCAAAATATAAGAGGGGTCATTCGAGAAGAAATAGAGTTTCGTTAATTAGGGTGTAGGTAAGCACCCTGTGTAAATGTTGATAAATTGTTAAAACGGTTATAGGGAATAAACTCAAATTTTAAACAATTCAAATAGTTGAAATTACACAACTAATTAATTGCCAACAATTTCCCTTCGGCAGTAAATTTATTAAACAAGTAATTAATGTATACGTTTTGACCGACGATTTGACCGACGAAAAGTTGGAACCACCCTTGGAGCGAAGCAAAGAATTAGTAATTCCAAAAATCATTAAAAGATCATAATTTTATTTTCGCGGAGATTTATTTAAAATTTAAGTGGCATGGGGGTTTTTAGGTCGACTTTTAGCAAGTAGAAAAATTATTAATTTAACAATCAGTAAATTGTCTACAATTTTGTTTACACTGAGGGTTAATTTGGATGTAATATAGATGCAAGTAACTTGATTTATCTGAGGATTGAAGGGGTTGAAAAAAAAATGAGGAATATTGCTAACTTCGACAATACTTATTTGTCCAGAATTTCGCTTGGATGGGGAATTAAGTAAGACATACGTAATACGCATTTAAATTTTGGTCGACTTGCAAAGGGTCCCAGGGGTCTAAACTACCCCTGGAGCCAATCGGAAAATCAATAAATTCGCGAATAATTAAAAGTCCACGATCTCGCTTCGATTGAAGGTTATTCGAGATGTATTATACATGCAAGTGAAATTTGATCGACTTGCAATGGGTCCCAGGGGGTGAAAATCAATTACGAAAATTGCTAACATCGGAAATATTAATTTGTCCAGAATTCCGCTTGGATGGGGGGTTAAGTAAGACATACGTAATACGCATTTAAATTTTGGTCGACTTGCAAAGGGTCCCAGGGGTCTAAACTACCCCTGGAGCCAATCGGAAAATCAATAACTTCGCGAATAATTAAACGTCCACGATCTCGCTTCGATTGAAGGTTATTCGAGATGTAATATACATGCAAGTGAAATTTGATCGACTTGCAATGGGTCCCAGGGGGTGAAAATCAATTACGAAAATTGCTAACATCGGAAATATTAATTTGTCCAGAATTTCGCTTGGATGGGGGGTTAAGTAAGACATACGTAATACGCATTTAAATTTTGGTCGACTTGCAAAGGGTCCCAGGGGTCTAAACTACCCCTGGAGCCAATCGGAAAATCAATAACTTCGCGAATAATTAAACGTCTACGATCTCGCTTCGATTGAAGGTTATTCGAGATGTAATATACATGCAAGTGAAATTTGATCGACTTGCAAAGGGTCCCAGGGGGTGAAAATCAATTACGAAAATTGCTAACATCGGAAATATTAATTTGTCCAGAATTTCGCTTGGATGGGGGGTTAAGTAAGACATACGTAATATGCATTTAAATTTTGGTCGACTTGCAAAGGGTCCCAGGGGTCTAAACTACCCCTGGAGCCAATCGGAAAATCAATAACGTCGCGAATAATTAAACGTCCACGATCTCGCTTCGATTGAAGGTTATTCGAGATGTAATATACATGCAAGTGAAATTTGATCGACTTGCAATGGGTCCCAGGGGGTGAAAATCAATTACGAAAATTGCTAACATCGGAAATATTAATTTGTCCAGAATTTCGCTTGGATGGGGGGTTAAGTAAGACATACGTAATACGCATTTAAATTTTGGTCGACTTGCAAAGGGTCCCAAGGGTCTAAACTACCCCTGGAGCCAATCGGAAAATCAATAACTTCGCGAATAATTAAACGTCCACGATCTCGCTGCGATTGAAGGTTATTCGAGATGTAATATACATGCAAGTGAAATTTGATCGACTTGCAATGGGTCCCAGGGGGTGAAAATCAATTACGAAAATTGCTAACATCGGAAATATTAATTTGTCCAGAATTTCGCTTGGATGGGGGGTTAAGTAAGACATACGTAATATGCATTTAAATTTTGGTCGACTTGCAAAGGGTCCCAGGGGTCTAAACTACCCCTGGAGCCAATCGGAAAATCAATGAATTCGCGAATAATTAAACGTCCACGATCTCGCTTCGATTGAAGGTTATTCGAGATGTAATATACATGCAAGTGAAATTTGATCGACTTGCAAAGGGTCCCAGGGGGTGAAAATCAATTACGAAAATTGCTAACATCGGAAACATTAATTTGTCCAGAATTTCGCTTGGATGGGGGGTTAAGTAAGACATACGTAATATGCATTTAAATTTTGGTCGACTTGCAAAGGGTCCCAGGGGTCTAAACTACCCCTGGAGCCAATCGGAAAATCAATAACGTCGCGAATAATTAAACGTCCACGATCTCGCTTCGATTGAAGGTTATTCGAGATGTAATATACATGCAAGTGAAATTTGATCGACTTGCAATGGGTCCCAGGGGGTGAAAATCAATTACGAAAATTGCTAACATCGGAAACATTAATTTGTCCAGAATTTCGCTTGGATGGGGGGTTAAGTAAGACATACGTAATACGCATTTAAATTTTGATCGACTTGCAAAGGGTCCCAAGGGTCTAAACTACCCCTGGAGCCAATCGGAAAATCAATAACTTCGCGAATAATTAAACGTCCACGATCTCGCTGCGATTGAAGGTTATTCGAGATGTAATATACATGCAAGTGAAATTTGATCGACTTGCAATGGGTCCCAGGGGGTGAAAATCAATTACGAAAATTGCTAACATCGGAAATATTAATTTGTCCAGAATTTCGCTTGGATGGGGGGTTAAGTAAGACATACGTAATACGCATTTAAATTTTGGTCGACTTGCAAAGGGTCCCAGGGGTCTAAACTACCCCTGGAGCCAATCGGAAAATCAATGAATTCGCGAATAATTAAACGTCCACGATCTCGCTTCGATTGAAGGTTATTCGAGATGTAATATACATGCAAGTGAAATTTGATCGACTTGCAAAGGGTCCCAGGGGGTGAAAATCAATTACGAAAATTGCTAACATCGGAAACATTAATTTGTCCAGAATTTCGCTTGGATGGGGGGTTAAGTAAGACATACGTAATACGCATTTAAATTTTGGTCGACTTGCAAAGGGTCCCAGGGGTCTAAACTACCCCTGGAGCCAATCGGAAAATCAATAACGTCGCGAATAATTAAACGTCCACGATCTCGCTTCGATTGAAGGTTATTCGAGATGTAATATACATGCAAGTGAAATTTGATCGACTTGCAATGGGTCCCAGGGGGTGAAAATCAATTACGAAAATTGCTAACTTCGGAAACATTAATTTGTCCAGAATTTCGCTTGGATGGGGGGTTAAGTAAGACATACGTAATACGCATTTAAATTTTGGTCGACTTGCAAAGGGTCCCAGGGGTCTAAACTACCCCTGGAGCCAATCGGAAAATCAATAACGTCGCGAATAATTAAACGTCCACGATCTCGCTTCGATTGAAGGTTATTCGAGATGTAATATACATGCAAGTGAAATTTGATCGACTTGCAAAGGGTCCCAGGGGGTGAAAATCAATTACGAAAATTGCTAACATCGGAAATATTAATTTGTCCAGAATTTCGCTTGGATGGGGGGTTAAGTAAGACATACGTAATACGCATTTAAATTTTGGTCGACTTGCAAAGGGTCCCAAGGGTCTAAACTACCCCTGGAGCCAATCGGAAAATCAATAACTTCGCGAATAATTAAACGTCCACGATCTCGCTTCGATTGAAGGTTATTCGAGATGTAATATACATGCAAGTGAAATTTGATCGACTTGCAATGGGTCCCAGGGGGTGAAAATCAATTACGAAAATTGCTAACATCGGAAATATTAATTTGTCCAGAATTTCGCTTGGATGGGGGGGTTAAGTAAGACATACGTAATACGCATTTAAATTTTGGTCGACTTGCAAAGGGTCCCAGGGGTCTAAACTACCCCTGGAGCCAATCGGAAAATCAATAACTTCGCGAATAATTAAACGTCCACGTTCTCGCTTCGATTGAAGGTTATTCGAGATGTAATATACATGCAAGTGAAATTTGATCGACTTGCAATGGGTCCCAGGGGGTGAAAATCAATTACGAAAATTGCTAACATCGGAAATATTAATTTGTCCAGAATTTCGCTTGGATGGGGGGTTAAGTAAGACATACGTAATACGCATTTAAATTTTGGTCGACTTGCAAAGGGTCCCAGGGGTCTAAACTACCCCTGGAGCCAATCGGAAAATCAATAACGTCGCGAATAATTAAAC
Source organism: Rhagium mordax (assembly GCA_963680705.1). Classification (NCBI taxonomy): domain Eukaryota; kingdom Metazoa; phylum Arthropoda; class Insecta; order Coleoptera; family Cerambycidae; genus Rhagium; species Rhagium mordax. Next base: position 46,448,831 of record OY796656.1, read on the forward strand.
GTCCACGATCTCGCTTCGATTGAAGGTTATTCGAGATGTAATAAATATACATGCAAGTGAAATTTGATCGACTTGCAATGGGTCCCAGGGGGTGAAAATCAATTACGAAAATTGCTAACATCGGAAATATTAATTTGTCCAGAATTTCGCGAATTCATTGATTTTCCGATTGGCTCCAGGGGTAGTTTAGACCCCTGGGACCCTTTGCAAGTCGACCAAAATTTAAATGCATATTACGTATGTCTTACTTAACCCCCCATCCAAGCGAAATTCTGGACAAATTAATGTTTCCGATGTTAGCAATTTTCGTAATTGATTTTCACCCCCTGGGACCCTTTGCAAGTCGATCAAATTTCACTTGCATGTATATTACATCCCGAATAACCTTCAATCGAAGCGAGATCGTGGACGTTTAATTATTCGCGAATTCATTGATTTTCCGATTGGCTCCAGGGGTAGTTTAGACCCCTGGGACCCTTTGCAAGTCGACCAAAATTTAAATGCGTATTACGTATGTCTTACTTAACCCCCCAACCAAGCGAAATTCTGGACAAATTAATATTTCCGATGTTAGCAATTTTCGTAATTGATTTTCACCCCCTGGGACCCTTTGCAAGTCGATCAAATTTCACTTGCATGTATATTACATCTCGAATAACCTTCAATCGAAGCGAGATCGTAGACGTTTAATTATTCGCGAAGTTATTGATTTTCCGATTGGCTCCAGGGGTAGTTTAGACCCCTGGGACCCTTTGCAAGTCGACCAAAATTTAAATGCGTATTACGTATGTCTTACTTAACCCCCCATCCAAGCGAAATTCTGGACAAATTAATATTTCCGATGTTAGCAATTTTCGTAATTGATTTTCACCCCCTGGGACCCATTGCAAGTCGATCAAATTTCACTTGCATGTATAATACATCTCGAATAACCTTCAATCGAAGCGAGATCGTGGACTTTTAATTATTCGCGAATTTATTGATTTTCCGATTGGCTCCAGGGGTAGTTTAGACCCCTGGGACCCTTTGCAAGTCGACCAAAATTTAAATGCGTATTACGTATGTCTTACTTAACCCCCCATCCAAGCGAAATTCTGGACAAATAAGTATTGTCGAAGTTAGCAATATTCCTCATTTTTTTTTCAACCCCTTCAATCCTCAGATAAATCAAGTTACTTGCATCTATATTACATCCAAATTAACCCTCAGTGTAAACAAAATTGTAGACAATTTACTGATTGTTAAATTAATAATTTTTCTACTTGCTAAAAGTCGACCTAAAAACCCCCATGCCACTTAAATTTTAAATAAATCTCCGCGAAAATAAAATTATGATCTTTTAATGATTTTTGGAATTACTAATTCTTTGCTTCGCTCCAAGGGTGGTTCCAACTTTTCGTCGGTCAAATCGTCGGTCAAAACGTATACATTAATTACTTGTTTAATAAATTTACTGCCGAAGGGAAATTGTTGGCAATTAATTAGTTGTGTAATTTCAACTATTTGAATTGTTTAAAATTTGAGTTTATTCCCTATAACCGTTTGAACAATTTATCAACATTTACACAGGGTGCTTACCTACACCCTAATTAACGAAACTCTATTTCTTCTCGAATGACCCCTCTTATATTTTGACGAACGTCTATGGGACTTCGGGTGCTTCCGTGAGTATTGGCTGCTATCTTTGGCTGCTGTTTTCACATCGGTCCTCGCCACGCCGTCTCATCGCGGGCGACCGTTAAGTATTGTAATAAACTTAATATTTTACATAATTCCACTCGTGTAACTTAGTACTAAATATAATAGAACTTCCGTGGTACCTAACCATTTCTAATAGGGAGCTAGATATCCCGACATTTTATTCACCCAAAAGTATACAGTACCGACCTATAAAACACCAGCAAATAAACCAAAAATACGATAATTATTATTATATTTTCCATTTTACCCGCTTTTTTTTGTGAATTAGTTTAATATTTTGATTAATAAATTATAATTATACTTCTAATTAATTGTTTGTTTTGTTAGTTAACTTACTACATAGGGGTTCTTTTAGTGATTTTGGGACTCTTATAATAATTAATCACCAAATAATTTTGTGATATGTGTTTACACCTACGGGGAAGGTAATAAAATTACTTGGCGCCCCTAAAATAACTTCAATTACTTCCCACGCCCTAAAGCAGCCGCTGAGCGAACCGAGGGCATACACATATACGTTACCATAATTTTGCGAGTTAGCTAATTAAACGTAACAATATGAATATTCAGCTAAATTTTGACAGTTGAATGTATTCCAAACTCTTTTAGCATGTTCATATTCTGTTTTTTCTATACCCGTCTCAGTAAGACTACTATAAAATTGCTCTCTTGAAGGGAGTTCTTGAGTTGTCTCCAATTTTTCATAAGAATTCACAAACTCATATGGAAAAACACCTTTTCTTGTAACTAAATCAAATAATTCAGCATTTGGATATGCTTTCCGCGTTTTAATAAACTGATGTGTCTCCAAATTTACAACGCTGTAAAACTGTCAAAAATGTATGGATTTGTGCCGGGTTTTTAGCGTTTCAAGGGAAATTAATTGGCTTTCATCTTACCTATTTAACTCTAAGATAAAGTTACAAAAACATGTTTATACAGGGTGTCAAACGAATGCCTGTTTTTTTAGTCAATTTTTGTCTTGAGCACAGCGTTAACAAAACACCCTGTATATTAGAATTTTATAAAATTTGTTTGTCTTATGTGTCTGCTTTAAAACATTTTTTGAATTTTGCTCCTATCTTTTTGGTAGAAAAAGATACAAAGGTTTTAATAAAATGTTACATTTTCACAATAAAATAAAAAATCTCAATCTTTTATACTTTTATAATCATAAGGACTCACATTAACATTAATATCTTTTATTTAACAATATTAAACATTAAGAGATACGATTAATGCCATATACCCCAAAAAAGAAACATGATGCAGCTACGGACACGTGTTTCGGAGTTATTGCTCCTCGTCAGCGTAGCGTAGCTAAATAAAGATATAAGATCTAAAGCAATAACTAATAAAGGTTAGAAAGCACAGTACACAGTACTCAAATTTGTGCTTTCGTGCATCATGGACCACGATTGCAGCCTCAAATGACAGCAGTCGGCACATTGAGCTCTATGCGTACTGCTCTATTTCTACCTAGGCAAATACAAACAAAAGAGTGACGTTTAATAGGGTTAAATAATACAAGAGATACGATTAATGCCATATACCCCAAAAAAGAAACATGATGCAGCTACGGACACGTGTTTCGGAGTTATTGCTCCTCGTCAGCGTAGCGTAGCTAAATAAAGATATAAGATCTAAAGCAATAACTAATAAAGGTTAGAAAGCACAGTACACAGTACTCAAATTTGTGCTTTCGTGCATCATGGACCACGATTGCAGCCTCAAATGACAGCAGTCGGCACATTACACGTGTCCGTAGCTGCATCATGTTTCTTTTTTGGGGTATATGGCATTAATCGTATCTCTTGTATTATTTAACCCTATTAAACGTCACTCTTTTGATTAAACATTAAGACTTAACCGTAATGTAATTAGCAATGAGTTGAGCCCCTGGATGTTATAAATCCCTGCAACGTTGTGGCATGTTCTGAACCAAATTATTTATTATCTCGTTTGGAATTAGGTTCCACTCTTCTACAAGGGCTTCTCTAAGTTCTCGCAATGTATCAGGTTGATGGTTTCGACTAGATATTCGTCTCTGTAGAACATCCCAAATTTGCTCTGTAGGGTTTAAATCTAATGATAATGCAGACTACCACATGCGGTTTATACTAGAGCTGGCAAAAGCCGGAAATCGGTTAATCGGTTTTCTAAAAACTCGGTTTCGGATAAAACCGGGTATCCGAGTAATAATCAATAACCGGTTATTCGAGTAACCGGTTAACCGAATAACGGGATATTCGATTAACCGGTTATCCGAATAACCGGATATCGGTTATAAAAAAACCGACTATCCGATTATCCAAAAACCGATTTATCGGGAATTTATAAAGTCGATTACTAAGAAAACAGATTGGATAGAATTCAAAATTTCGATTTTAGAAGAAAAGTAAATTTAATATTTTCATTTCACGACGCTTTAGCATATAAAAATAAAAGGCTTGATTTAACGATTTTATAAAACTTTTTTTTAATTAAACATACGCAAACGTTAAACAACGTAAATACTAAATACAGTAAACAGAATAACTAAACCTAAACACAATCTAGTCTCCAATGTTTCTATATTTTACAACCTACGACATAATAATATTATTTAAATAATAACTCGATTATTTTTTTAAATTATTATTTAGAAAAACTAACATATTGACCGTTTTTCCTGCCAAACAGCTTCTTTTAGCCGTCACTATATTACCAGCAGTTGAAAATACTCGTTCAGAGGATGTCGAGGTTGCTGGTACAGCAAGATATTTTCTAGCCAAGTTGCTGAGAAACGGAAATCGATGTTGATTTGTGTTCCACCATTGCAACGGTGATGAATTCTTATCAATTTGAAACTCCTTTGAATAAACCTCTCCTTCCTTGTCTATAGGGATCTTGAAATATATTAGATGGATCTCCTTTTGTCGGTAACAAAAATTCTATGGCGGTTTGCGAAATACACTGACGATCAATTGAAGTGACCCAAGAAAAATTTGCATCAACTTCCAACTCATATATCTTTTGATGCAAGAATCGCAAAGCCATAAATCTTTTTAGGTATTATAGATATACGCCTCAAGAATATGTGACACATATTGCTTGTCCTTGTCTCGTTTATTTTTGGAGATACGGTGGTGAAAGTTGAGCCATGTTTTTCTACCAAAGTTTGAGATTGTGCATGGAGTGTCCCAAACCGTTTTCGGATATGACAATATAGTCATTTTGTACCCTCATTCATTGCGTTCATTTTCATTTTTGATTGATTGTGCTAACTTAATTGTTGTTGATTTTATGAGGATTTCTATACAACAGGACATTTTTTGACTTTAAATGTTTACTTTTTTAAATGTTTACAATTAAATCTTACACGTATATAATACACAAATAAAAATTTTTAGCATTAAATGTCAATAACGAGTTGGTCCACCTCTTGCTCCTATAACAGCTTGATACCGTCTGGGCATACTGACAATGCAATTATCTATAATTTGCTGATCCACAAGAGGCCATTCCTCTGAAACCGCAACAGCAAGTTCTTCCAAATTGATAGCTGGTACCATTCGTTTGCGAAGGCGTCTTCCAAGTGCGCCCCAGACATCCTCGATAGGGTTAAGATTCGGCGAGCAGGAAGGCCATACCATTCTTGTGATATGTTCTTCGAAAAAATTGTTTATTACTCGAGCACGATGTGGTCTTGCATATATAGAAATTCAGGGTATCTTTGATTCGCAAAAGGCAATACAATAGGCCGCATAATTTGATTGAGGTACCTATCCCGCGCATTCATAATTTCATTTGCGAAAAATATCAATTCAGTTCTCCCCGAGGTTCTCCCCCTGTCAAAAAGTCAAAAAATGTACTGTTGTATAGAAATCCTCATAAAATCAACAACAATTAAATTAGCACAATCAATCAAAGATGAAAATGAACGCAATGAATGAGGGTACAAAATGACTATATTGTCATATCCGAAAACGGTTTGGGACACTCCATGCACGACCTCAAACTTTGGCAGAAAAACATAGCTAAACCTTCATCACCGTATCTCCAAAAATAAACGAGACAAGGACAAGCAAAATGTGTCACATATTCTTAAGGCATATATCTATAATACCTAAAAAGATTTATGGCTCTGCGATTCTTGTATCAAAAGATATGAGTTGGAAGTTGATGCAAATTTTTCTTGGGTCACTTCAATTGATCGTCAGTGTAGTTGGACTGGTTGTTGCAGTAGGTTCAGTGTTTACATTTACAGGGTGTCCCGAAATAACGTGAAAACCTCTTAAAGGTAGATTCCTCATCAAAAAATAAGTATAGTCTTTTATACAGGGTGTATTCTAAAATCACCGACAAACGGAAACTGGAGATTCTGTGATCCAAAATAAGACGAAAGTTGTTATAAATGTATTGTATGTATGTAATGTATGTGACAGAATCATCAAAATACAAAAAAAGATTATGCGAACACTATCAAATTCCCAATATAGAGAACATTGTGGTCCACTGTTTAAAACATACAAAATTATGACGTTTTACTCATTATATTTATATAATATCTGTAATTTTGTTTTTCTTAACGGGAATGAATTTTAAAAAAATGAATCATTTAATGAAGGAATACAGACCAGACACAGAAACAGTCTGGCCATACCTAGACACAACACCACTCTTTTTGAAAAAGGCAGCAGATATATGTGTATCAAAATTTTCAACAAATTGCCTAAAAAAGAAATCGAAAATAAAACTAAATTTAAATCTGCCGTTAAAAAATACTTTACAAATAAACCATTTTATTCAATAGAAGAATATCTAACAAATCAAACTGATTAACAACTTAGAGAGATTTATATGATTGACTACTTTGTGACTATGTTTATAACAAATTTCTGTTTTATTCAACTATGTTCATGTTTGTTTATATTTGTTTACTTTTCGTCCATATACATTGTGTCTGTAACTTAAATTTTTATATATTTGACGTTCCTATATTCATTGTACTATGAATCTCACTGGAATAAAGAGTTATTATTATTATTATTATTTCCGAAAATGCTTCCTAACCGAGCTACAGGGTTTTGAAACAAATTTTTTTTGTAGTTTTTTGGAGTTTTTTCAAAAATTACATAAGATATTATATTGAAATTTGGTACACTCGAATGTCTTACTGAATACAATTAATGAGGTGAGTTTGAGTCGATTGGCTCAATCCAGTGGCGTAACATCGTTTAAGTTACTCCCTCAAATCACAATAAAACGTACGCCACTGCATTTTTTTTTTGAAATGTTAATTTTTAGATTCACTGTTCTATTCTGCAAATAAAATCATACTTTGTGTTTTTTCGATTAGGCACTCCGTTTTTGAGATAATCGGGTATTAAAGTTCGAAGAGACATTTTAATAAAAAATAAAATTTGTTTTTTATTTAAATAACATTTATCAAAATAACGCAGTTAACTATTACATAATAAAAATATTTCATTGAAAAAGGAATTATTAACTTAGATACTATTCAAAATGCCCTCCGTCTTGTTGAATGCATGCTTGAGCTCTTTTAAGTAAATGTTCCAGCGTGTTAGGTTTAATTTGTCGTGGATTCCTGTTTTCTTAATGCAATTTTCTTGGGCAAAAAAATGTGGTCAATTTGAGTTGGTTGTGACTGTTGTGAGTGTTGTGACATTATAGCTACAGACGACGATGATGAGATTACAGATTGAATGGCGCTGTCTGCCTCTGTATTACTTTCAGTATAAAGTAAATCAGATTCAGAAAATCCTTCAGTTCATCTGCTTCCTCTAATAATATACTTTCAGATTCAGGGCGGTTAGATGGTCCTGGTTCAACAGTCATTTGTCTGTAAAAATTTTTGAGAACTTAATAATCACGATCGATTTTTAGAAAAAATAATAATAATTAATTAATCATATAACTCGAACCATTTGTTGTAATTTGCATTATTGTAATTTTATTATAATTATAATAATCAAATAGAAAGTCAAAAATGGATAAAAAGAAATACCCGGTAGGGGAATATAACCTATACCGACATGATTCGAGCGATATATTATTTAACCCAACCAAATCCGAAATTAAAATTATCAGATTATTAATGAAATTTGTACAAAAGCTGTAAAAAAACAAAATATGTCGATCCGTATCCAGATTTCTGAAACAGCTAATATGCGGCCGCAACTCGCAACACCGTTTAAAGTTTAATTATTAAAGACTAACCACCGGGAGTCGAAACTCGAAATGATCTTTATCTGACCTTGTCATATCGAAGGATACCCAAAAATACCTAATAATATTGAAAAAACTATAGCAGACCCTAGAAACACATATCAATCTGATCTTAATCCATTTGACCTACTTTTGTCAACCCGCAATCGAATTTACCTAATTATAAACAAGATATCCACGAATGGTTGCGTTTTTAACTCAATTTCTTAAAAGAGCTGTCCTAAGAAAATTTTTTAAAATGTTTAAATGAAATTGAAATAATTTATGTTTATGTTTATAGCATTTATTACTATTTATGGTGCGCCCTCATCAGTGTTTAAGGCCCGGTTTTTCAATACTTAATTAACTGGAAATTACGGAATAATTATGAATTAGTGTGAAATAGGCGTTTTACATTTGTTAGTTAACTTCATAGTTTTAGTTAATTATGAATTATCTTAATTGGTGGAAAAGGGTTGGTTTAACTGTAAATTAACAAATTTATAAATTCTAACCTACAACTTAACAAAAGGAGTGTCAAATCTAAAATTTGTGTCAGATTTTTTTTTTAGAATGAATTATGATATAAACACATTCTAGCGATGAAGATATAATACGGAGGCCCAAAATTGTTAGAATTCGTCCAAATTACTTCAAGGAGTTCGATAGAAAAGACTTTTTTGATCGTTTCCGTTTATCCCCACGAACTGTTGAAAATATCCTCCTGAAATTGAGAATATTATTAGACATCCTACTAATAGGTGTATAATTTCATATACTATAAAAATTTAGTCAAATCAATTTTTTCAGAAATGGCTGCCTCTCTGCCTCAGATCAGTTGTTGCTTATCCTAAATTTTTATGTCAATGAATCAATTTTAAAAGTGGCTGGTGATTTTTCTGGTGCTTAATAAATCTACTGCATGTCTGACTGTAAGACGGTTTCTCGCGCAATTGCATCTCTGCGAAGAAATTACATCAAAATGCCTTCAACAGATGATGAAATTTCACAACTAAACAAAAATTTTATGAAATAGCTCGTTTCCCTAGTTGCATAGGAGCGGTCGATTGCACGCATATAAAAATACAGTCTCCAGGAGGAGAAAATGCCGAAATCTTCCGTAATAGAAAACACATTTTTTATATGAATGTCCAGACCATTGTGAATTCTGACCTGAAAATCCAGGATATTGTAGCTAGATGGCCTGGATCAAGCCATGATTCGCACATTTTCACATTTCGGAATTCACAAATATTTCGAAATATTTGCAACCCTCTTTTTTCCTCCTTTTTCTATATCCATTTTTTGTCACTTTGCAATTGACATTTGTATTAGGGACATTAGGGTTATGTATGTACTTACTTGTAGTTCACATTTTTTGATCGAAAATTCGATATAATGAGAAAATGTAGGTGAGCCAACATAACCAAAATACATTATATCCGAAATTAACTAATTCAATATAAATTTACGATTGAAAATCCAAACAATTCTAATTAACAGTTAATTAAAAGGTTTCAATTACTTAATTGAAAATTTGATTGTCAATTGTAAAACCGGGCCTTATAGATTATAATTAATTAAAAATTAAAATTATAAAATAATCTATGACTTTACAAGTTACAACTACAAAAAAATATATTATATAAACTGCTCGTAAATTACAACTCTAAGTTTCAAATTATAATTTCATAATTTCATCATATCAGGGATAACTTACCTCTGTTTTTTATTTTTGTTTAATTTTGCTCCAATGTGAGCATGCCGATTTTTTAAATGATTCCATATGTTAGAAGTTCCACTTGAATATTTTAATTTATTTTTACACAACAAACATATTACGTGAGATTTATCTTCAATTTTTTTAAAGTACTTCCAACAATCACTCATATTTAATTTTAACAAATTTGCAACAACACTGCGTACAAAACAAAATCGTAAGAAAGACTGTCTTGTATGTATGAAAGCGCAAAAATGATTTTTTCCTCCATCGTATTGCAATAAAATTTAGTTTTTGACCAATATTATTGGGATTCCCAACAATCCCAGTATACCGAATTTAACACTAAAGTATCACAATATTGTAGTTCCCTTGGAAACGGTCACAAATTGTACCATTGTTTGCACTGTTTATTGCACCAATTGATCACGTTCAATTATTTATTACTTTATAATATTTTTTAGGTTTTCCAACAAATTTTGTTTTACGATGCTCCAATTTTGCGTCAACTCTCTTCGGACAAATGCAACTAAACTAAAAGAAATCTGTTATTCGAATATTCGATTATCCTAAAAATCGGTTAGTTAAAAATAGGAGCAAAATTCCAAAAATGTTTTAAAGCAGACACAAGACAAAATTTTTTTATAAAATTCTAATATACAGGGTGTTTGGTTAACGCTGTGCTAAAAGTTGACTGAAAAAACAGGCATTCGTTTGACACCCTGTATAAAGATGTTTTTGTAACTTTTTCTTGGAGTTAAATAGGTAAGATGAAAGCCAATTAAATTTTTCCTGGAACGCTAAAAACCCGGCACAAATCCATACATTTTTGACAGTTTTACAGCGTTATAAATCTTGGTCAATTTTAAGGTGTCCCGAAGCAAATTTTGACAAGTATACTTGCCATAAATTTGTAGGAATCTAGAAATCGTAAACTTATATACTTCTTTCCATTTTTTTCTTTTATTATCTTCAACCATATTGTCGTCATCGGTTTCAATATTCAACGCATTATCGTTTATTTTCGCAGTAAGTGAAATATATTTCTCCTTATTTGATGGAATAACATCAAGTGATTTTATTTGTAAAGCTAATTTTTCCATGAGCAGGTGTAAATCATAATTACTGCCATTATGTAGAAACACTGGTATGAAGTTGGGTGTTTGATAGTTCAAATTACATTTCATATGCGCTGGACCTCTATATAAACCTGAAAGAATAAAACAACGTGAGTAACGTGATATTAATGTTAATCGGAAACATACATGTAAAGTGGTCATGATCTCGCACTTTAACCATGTTTAATTGTTGTTCATTATTATTATGGATAGTAGTCATCTATAGCTTTGGAGAAAGGTTCTTTGCAAATAAAACATGTAGCTGCTTAATGTTTTGCAAGTTCCTCAGAAGTAAGTGGTTTCATTGGAATTATATCGGAAAAATATTTTTTGTAGATGTGTCTTACTGAACATTACAACCATTTTATGTAAATAGATGTGCAATTTTTATCCCTGTATTCTCTTAAAAATGATGGGGTGTTGTCAAAATGACATTTTACATAATATGCAAAACTGTATTCTTCATGTATTTGAGGTGTTGTCAAAATGACATTTTACATAATATGCAAAACTGTATTCTTCATGTATTTGACTATTCATTATGTTCTTTTTCTCTGGGTTTGATTCACAGCTCTCAATAGGATTTAGAATTGCTTCAAAGTCACTGTATATCGTAAAGGGTATGGGAAAAGATCTGTGAAAATCCTTAAACTGTAGATAATGCTCCCCCGGCTTTGGTAAAATAGTACAAAGTTTAACACAATCTTCTCTTTTTAGATGTTCACTTTCTCTTCGAAAAAATACTAAACAACCATCGTAAATAAAGAGGGCATGACCATGTTTATTAACCTGACATCCCACTAATCTAGACATGTTTCTTATCCAGCAGAAATGTCCATGGTGCAATTTTCTGCTTCTAAAGAGAGTAAATTTACATGGTTTTCCTTACACATTTTAGTGTGATAAAGAGGCCTATAATATTATAATTTATTTTGCCAGTACTCATATGATTCTTAGTAGTAAAGTAATGAGAGAGCTGCGTGTTCAGTTGTGTTCAGTTCATGATCAGTGATCAATGTCACCCCCCTCTTCCCCCTCAAAAACCACCCCCTCAAAAACCACCCCCTCAAAAACCACCCCCCAAAAACTACCCCCTCAAAAACCACCCCCCAAAAGCTACCCCCTCAAAACCAACCCTTAAAACTACCTCACACCCCCCTAACCAATCAACCATATCGGGTTACAACTTGTCGGGACAAGTTTGTATACATGTCTAGACGACATCCGGTTTATACACAAAGATGAATGACCTTTAATAATATCCATCCGGTGGTGTCAAATTAATGTGCGGGGTCAATGTATTTAGACATCTGGTGAACACGTGAGACCAAATGCAAACGTCTATTCCCACGTAGATGTATAACATGTGTTCAACACATGTGCGGGGTATTTAGACATCTGGTGAACCCATGCGTGAGACCAAATGCAAACGTCGATTCCCACGTAGATAACATGTGTTCAACACGTGTGCGGGGTCAATGTATTATACATGTCTAGACAGCATCTGGTGAGAACCGTAGCAAATGTTTATTCCCAGGGATCATATTAACATGTGTTCAACACATCAGATGATCACGTGATCCCCCACCACGATATATAACACAGCGATAAGATACGTTCTTCAGTTTATGTTTAAACTTTATACAACAATGAAGTGTGAGCATTGTGGAAACGGTTTCTCATGTCAAAGTAATCTAGTTCGGCATATTCGTCAATATTGTTCTGTTCTTCATGACAACAAAAAACGGAAGGCTGATAGTATGCCTTCTACAAGTGGTGTTAACAAAAATATTTGTGAACATTGTGGAAACGATTTTTCATGTGAAAGCAGCTTAGTTCGACATATCCGCCAATATTGTTCAGTTCTTCATGACAATAAACGAAAAAGTGACACTGTACATGACCAAAACAAAAAACAGAGGTTTGATAGTGGACCGTCTACAAGTGGTGTAAATTCTAATAGTGGTGGAAATAGAAATATTTGTAAACATTGCGGAAAACGTTTTTCTTGTCAAAGCAGTTTAGTTCGACACATTCATCAATATTGTCTTTAATAATGCAATTTCATATGGTAATAAGAAAATTCATCGACCAATTGTTCAAAGTGTGGGACAGGGTGTTGACAAACTTCATCATGCATTTAAGAACAGGATAGCTAGTTACCGTTTCACTAGCCCTAGAACTCATATCAATTACTCTGATTTTCTGGAAGAAGTGAAACAAAAAGTACTTGGAATAATTAATGAATTGCAGAAATACAATAACCTCAAGATTAATTTCGAAGTGTTTGGGCTTTATGTCATACCTGAAAAGGAGTTGTCTGACATTAAGTCATTTAATACAAAAAATAAAATAATCACTATTTCAACAAACCTGCAAGAGACTTTTGAGGATTTCGGGGAAGAGATGAAGCTGCAAGCATCCGAATTTCAAGAAAAGGATTCTGGCTGGACATTAAAACATATAATATTTCTTGATGTGAACATAAATAAATATACACCAATGTCTGCTTCATCATATATTAAGTTACCCAAAGCCATAGAAGTAAAGAAAGCGGTTTTAAACATACAAAACACAGATAATGCATGTTTTGCTTGGTCAATTAATGCAGCAATATCCCCTGCAGAAGGTAATCCAGTGAAAACAAGTGCATACCCACATTATAATACTTTACTAAGTTTTAATGGATTAGAGTTTCCTATGAAATTGAAAGATATCCCTAAATTTGAAAAAATTTATAACATCTCCGTTAATGTGTTTGGTATTGAAACAGAATTCAAGGATGGAAAAATGATTACTGAAGTAGTTGGACCGCTACATTTTACATCATATCGTCAAGCTATACACGTTAATTTGCTACTTGTATCAGATAATACAGGTAGAAGCCATTATACTCTCATAAAAGACCTATCAAAATTAGTGTCAAGCCAAAAATCAAACCACAATGGACGGCTACATATTTGTTATGGATGTCTACAATCGTTTAGAAATACATAGCAGTTAAAAGCACAACGGAATCCACAGTTCTCTGTTAAACTGTCTTATTTCAGAACATACGTCAATATAAATTATAGCATATCATTCGGCACTGTGGTAACTGACGCATGTTCTACATGCATTAGATCAAAAGAAATTTTAAAGAAAGAAATGTCTGAGGAAGAAAACAAAGAGTTCATACATTGAGAGCAAAAGCTTTTTATTCTTTACTGAAAAATGATTCAGAAAGTACAAAAGTATTCTCTTTCGATTGTCAAAAGAATTTGGCTCTGCCCAAGCTTCCTGACCAATCGGCATATTTTTCACAGCAAATCAATTTTTATAATTTTACAATTGTTTGTGGAAACTATCTCCAGAAAATGTAAAGTCCTATGTGTGGTTGGAATGTGAACATGCAAAGAATTCAAATGCTATTGCATCTGCTATGCACGATACTCTTATAAAGTATGACTTTGAAGACCACATAGAAAAAATTCACCTTTTTGCAGACGGATGCGGAGGGCAAAATAAAAATACGACCATGATGTCCATGTTAGCATATTGGTTGGGGTATGAAACTCCTACACATATTAAAACTTTGGAGATTATCTTTCCTGTAGTAGGACATTCATTTTTGCCCCCGGACAGGGTTTTTGGATTAATAGAAAGAGAAATTAAGAAGCAAGCTGTAATAATAGACAGAAAACAATATGAAAACATTATTGGGAAACATTCAAATGTTATGAAACTTGGTGAAAATTGGAGGATTTACGATTGGAAAACAAAGACTAACACAATTGTGAAAAAAACTACCCAATGGCATTTTAAGTTCAATGAGTCTAAAAGATTTATATTTCCAGAAGATAAGGATCATTACATCACTCTAAGAGGAGAAGTTTTTTACAGAAGTGATTATGGATGCATTAAGTCGATAATAAAAAAAGGCAAAAGTCTACCATCATTAAAACCTGAAATATTAGAAATAGGAAATACCCTGAAGGGAGACAAAACTTCCATAGACACCTTATTGAAGAATCATTTTGGTCACAATTGGAGAAACAATCCCGATCTTCAGACGTATACAATAATTAACAATCCCCTAATTCAGGAAATTGTCAATTCAGAAGAAAAATATTTTATGAGGAAGAGCAGCCAGAACTCAGAATATAAGTTTAATACTTAATTAAGCGCTATTCATTATTACTCGTTTGAAATATTTTTTGTATGTAATTAAAAATTTTATACGAATTATAATAATTTTTATTACAATAAATAATAAAATAATATAAAAAATAATGTTTATTTAAATCGAATAACTTTAAATCTGAAATGATTAACATTACAAAATATTGTTTTCCAAAATTTGCCATTTATCATGTATTTGCACATTTCAGTTGCAAAAATTTTAGTCTTTGCACATTTCACTTGCAAAACTCTGTTTTTGCATATTTTTGTTCCTTTTTGTGAGAAACTTATGCATTTTTTAGCAAAAACACTGAGCTGATTCACCTAAGTATAGGTGCTGCCATGACATGAAATAACCCAGCACACATTTGAAGCTCCAAAAAAAAAGAAAACAGTTTTCACTCCATATCTCAAAATCACTTATGATTCAAATACAGAGTTTTGCATCTAGCGTACTCAATTTACAGGTTCACCAACTTTCGTTAAACGTTTACTTTTCATATCATAATTTCCCACGTTGTCAAGTTTAAAGCCTATACCTGCAGGTCCACGAGGTCCTACCATTGGATCATTGCAACCCCTTTTTCTACACCGTCCGAATTTGTCAATGGTATTGACACTAGACATTTTAAAATACAACTGACACTTGGAAAGATATTGTTCTAGTTTATAACGCCTTCTTCCTTCAGCTCTTCAAGGATGGATATTATTTCATTGTCATGACCAGCCATCTTTGAAGCCCATAGTAAATGAAGACGATCCACTAGCTCTGTTGGTCTATTCCAATACACATATAGTGAATTCTGTGAGTCGGAAAAAACCTCGAAAAACACAAATATTTGGGGAGTCAACCAAACTACTTTCCTCCCCCGTTTTCGAGAATGCTGAACACGATGGTGATGTTGGCTCTGCTCCCCGAGTTGACCCTACCCCCCAAACGGCCAAAAAACCACCCCCGAAGGGGGAGAATCGCGTATTTGACGTCTTCCAACGGCAGAACTTGTGTCGCCCCCCGTTTTCGAGGATGCTGAACACGATGTTGATGTTGGTTCTGCTCCCGAGCTGATTATACCCCCCAAATGGCCAAAAACTACCCCAAAGTGGGGGAATTGCGTATTCTACGTCTTCCACTAGCAAAACTTATGTCACCCCCCGTTTTTGAGGATGCTGAACACAAGGGTGATGATGGTTCTGCTCCCCTAGGCGAACCAACCCCCTCAAACGGCCAAAAACCACTCTCCAAGGGGGTGAAAAATGTGTTTCGTGCTACAAACGGGAAAACCCGTGTTATCTCTCGTTTTTGAGGATGCTGGATAAGAGAAAACATTACCAAGTCACCTCGATCCCCGCGAACCCCTCGAATGGACACAAACTACCCCTTTGACGAGCGGTTTTATGAGGTAAGTGAAGTAACATTTTTATTGATGCATAAAATTACTTATTTACTATATGTAAATATAAATCATTTTCAACATTTGTCGAGGTGATTTGGTGATTTGGTAATATCTCTTGCCCAGCAACTCAAGAACGAGAGATAACGTGGGTTTTCTCGTTTGTAGCACGAAACACATTTTTAACCCCCTTGGAGGGTAGTTTTTGGCCGTTTGGAGAGTTGGTTCGCCTCGGGGAGCAGAACTAACATTACCAACGTCTTCACAGTATCCTCAAAAACGGGGAGTTACATAAGTTTTACCGGTGGAAGACGTCAAATACGCGAATCTCCCCCTTTGGGGGTGGTTTTTTGGTCGCTTGGAGGGTAGGGTCAACTCGGGGAGCAGAACTAACATCACCATCATGTTCAGCATCATCGAAAACGGGGGATGACATAAGTTCTGCCGGTGAAAGATGTCGAATACGCAATTTTCCCCCTTTGGGGGAGGTTTTTTAACCCCTTTCCTTTCTCTGCCTTCTAACGATAAGAGAAGCCGAGAATTTCCGGAGAGTCCCGAGGGCCGGCCCGTACATTCTAAAAGCTGGCGCGTCCCTCGCGCTGTTTTAAATTATAACAATACCTATGGGCTAAGAATTAATAATAAATGCTATGTTATT
Organism: Rhagium mordax; assembly: GCA_963680705.1. Lineage (NCBI taxonomy): Eukaryota > Metazoa > Arthropoda > Insecta > Coleoptera > Cerambycidae > Rhagium > Rhagium mordax. Next base: position 46,465,790 of record OY796656.1, read on the forward strand.
TATCGTTTCACACAGATTTAACATTTCCATATTTAAAGTTAGTAAGTATATTATCCATAATTTCGCATTTTGCATTAGTGATTACGCGTGTTGGCTAGATTTTTAGTTTCTTGAACGAAAACTTCCCCTTGATCGCGTCAACAACGGGCCGGCCCGGCGATTCACGCTGAGGCAGAATAGGTACGCGACATACGCTTGGGTACTTAGATGGCAAATGTAACATCAATGAAGTGAGCGTACTGCCTAGCTATTACGGACGTTTATGATGGAGCATGGGCCAGCCCAATGCATATAATAGCGGATAGAACGTATAATATTAAGCGGGATTTTAAATTTGGAAAGCGGGGGATATTAGGCATTAACTCGAATAGTTTCTAAACTCCATTTTTAATATTTTTCAACATTTCATTGTTCTATATATAAATAGAAAGCAAATGTACACCAATTTAAATCACAAAAAGAAAACAAAAAAAATATTTCCATAGAGTGCGAAACAGAGTTCTTAATTTTTTTCTGGGTGGGCCCTGCCCACCCTGACCAGCCGCCACTGGGCGGTACTGATGTCAATGATGGTCCATCAAGTCGAAGAATATTTTGCTGCTACTGCAAGGTGAACGATATAAATGTCGCTTCTGAAAACAAAGTGGACATTTCACCATCGCGGTCGTCATCATTAGCACGGAAAAAGAGTCGACTGAACCCTTTAAGTTGTTGTTGTAAACATTGATAAAGTGTTGTGTGACCAATCCAAGACAATTCATAATTGACTCAATCATGTCCCGGACGTTTACTCTAACAGAACAATGGTCTAGCGTGTTAAGTGCCGACTTTTATCCACCGATTGAATTGGACAGTAGGCATCGTTATGGATTAGGGTTAATTGCTTTCTATTCTTACAACTCCATATTAAATGTTGATGGGAATAATAATATGTTTGTATATAGTCTAGGTTTATTTTTTCAAATTCGAATCTTTAGAAGCAAATCATATTACTTTTTGCCAACCTACGTTTTTGGGGTAATTCGACCCTGCTCATTCCGAAAATTCCGGTTGTCATCTCGAAATAAGGGTTGAACTACTCCAAAACCACCCCTAAAGGTACATTTTTTCAGTTTATCGAGAATATCTCCGTAAGAAGTGAATTGAGAGAAAAAAGTCAAGACGGCTGAAATGTAGCTTATAAAATTTTCTTCAAGATGGTGTATATAAAGTGATAACCCCACTAGCCCATTGGCGTACAATAGGGGTCTAAAATGACATAATTTAAAAAAATTAGGGAAATACTTAACCATAGTTGTTCAGAAGGTTATTACTTCACGTTACGTGCGAAATATATTCAGATTTTCATCACCTGTAATGTTACGAATGTCATGGGCGTAGAAAGGGGTACTAGTCTCGGCTTGATTTTCAGGGAAGACTTCCGAAATGACTCCTAGAAGCAAATCATATCAGTTTTTGACAACCTATGGTTTAGGGGTAATTCTTTAAAATTATGTATATAAAGTGATAATCTCACTAGCCCATTGGCGTGCAATGAGGGTCTAAAATGAGATAATTTATAAAAAAATCAGCGAAACAGTTATCCATAGTTGTTCAGAAGGTTATTATTTCACATTACGTGCGAAATATAAATATATTCAGATTTTCATTACCTGTAATGTTGCTAATATCATGGGCGTAGAAAAGACGTAGTCGCTCTTATTGATTTTCAGTAAACACTTCTTAAATACCCCTAGGAGCAAATCATATCAGTCTTTGACAACCTATGGTTTAAGGGTAATTCAACCTAACCGATTTCAAAAATTTCGGTTAAGAGTTCAAGGTGGCGATAAAAAAGTATTATAAATTGAAAAAAGAAATAAAGAGTTTTTAAATGTGAAATGTTAAAAAAAAAATTGTAAATAATTGGATTGAGAATCATCAGAATCATCAGTTTCATCTGCATCCGGATATTCGTGTAGCTGATTTAGCTCTACATTCAAGCAACCAGGCGAACATGAGCACATGCTGGTTTCAAACCAGATTTGCGACATTTGCATAATCTGTTCGAGCAGAGACTAGTTTTGCATGAGCACGTGACTATTTCTATACGAGCGCTCGTTACCGGTGGGAAGGTGGTGAGAACTGGCTTTAACCCTTAAAAATAACGTTAAAATGTACAAATAAATACGATACCAATATCGAGTCTCCAACCATTATCCGTCGGAGATATGGATACTTCGGGAAAGTGGGCACTTTCCCAAATAAACACTTGATAACGTGCTCTTCTTATGTGAAGATGTGAAGCATCAGATGTAGGTGGCATTTGCTCAGGTTGCTTCAGCTTTTCAAATAGAGTACATCTTGCTGCGTCAGCTGATTCAGCATCAATGTTATACAGTTTCAGTACAAACATTGATTCTATCGCTGATGTCAGCGGAATGCAGTTCTGTATGTCTGATGTAGATGTTCCAAGCTCGGTTTTTTGTCACGCATGCAAAGAATGATGTTACATCACATCCGGTAAGCGCATGAAATGCCAGCAAATTGGATTTCAGAAGTGCTGCAAGTTTTTGACAAATGCTATGAATTAGAATGTACTTCTTCGAATGTGATGTACCAGCTATTATACGTAACTCATCGTAATTAATCTTCTCAAAATGATAAATTAATTAAAGCAGAACATCAGTATCCCTGCACATACCAAATGATTTTTCAGCTGAACTGTTGACAGCGTGGAGAATCAGACGGGTATCAGCTTCTACATGAGAAGCTTCTAGTTAAGTAAATAACATAGACTGGTTATTAGATGCTACTTTTCTTTCCCTTTTAAAAACCTCCTGCAGTGATAACCCCAAATTGGCAAAAATTGTGAGCTTAAGCTCACAAGGAAGAAGTGCAAGGTCTGCCTTATTTTTCCAAACAGCTAGAAAATTAGCCCAACCCGACCCGATTGCTGCACTTGTTGACTTTTGCGTAAGAGCTCCTCTACTATAGTTAACTATTTTGTTGATTTTTAAAAATAATAAATAAATAACACATCATAAATTAGACAACCTCCAAATTCAAAGCAGAGCTGTTCGGGAGGGGGTTATATTTAGAAAAACTCACACACACAACCAACCCATTCGGCATTGCCAGTGCCGAAGCTAGGATTCGAACCCGGTTGTGCGGTTGCCACACGCGCTTTAACCAACTGTGCCACCGTGCTAGGACCTCATTTTAAACCCACCTTACACGCCAATGACTTAGTGGAATTATAACTTTATATACATAACAATTTTAAACGGTTACCCCTAAACCATAGATTGTCAAAAACTGATATGATTTGCTTCTAGGAGTTTCAGAAGTCTTTCCTGAAAATCAAGCCGAGACGAGTACCCCTTTTCTACACCCATGCCATTCGTAATATTACAGGTGTTGATAATCTGAATATATTTCGCACATAATGTGAAGTAATAAACCTTCTGATTAATTATAATTAACTATTTCGCTGATTTTTTATAAATTATCTCATTTTAAACCCCCATTGCACGCCAATGGGCCAGTGGGGTTATCGCTTTATATAGTGTCGACAGTGAATCAACAACTCTCACCTGAAGACTATAAATTTATTCAATCGCTTGTTGATTACTATTTCCCCAAACAATAGATAACGACAACCACGGCGAAAATGGCGCTGGCTTTTTCAACTGCAAGTGAAAAATGTGACGTGTTTGATGATCCAATTTTCTCTACTGTAAGTCTACATGAACATACTTACAAACCATATGGATCGCCGACATATAGGAACTCGGACGAAATACGCATTCTAGTTCATTTTCAAGATTTAATCCTCGACATTTCTGAGAGCTACAATATACATCGAGGGGAAGTTTGCACCTGCTGAAGCCGCTAAGAAATGCTATTTGGCTAATAATGCATTTGCCTTTCTCTTCGATGAAATCCGCTATGAGCTGGGTGGTGAGCAGGTGGCAATAGTTCGTAAACCAGGTATAACCTCTGCAATAAAAACTATGCTTTCCTTTGGAGACAGTCAAAATTCCGTATTATTAACACATGGCTGGGGACTTGGCGAGGATAAACAAGATATATTGGACACAAACAGTCACGTCTTCAGCGGCCGACTACCTCTTAAATATATCATGGGTTTTGCTGAAGGCTACACAAAAGGGATTTTCAATATAAAGCAGGAGCTAATATTAATTATTGCTCGATCGTTCAAGAACTGCTATATGGGTGAAGTAGATGCTACTCTAGAAATTAACAAAATTGAATGGAAAATTCGACACGTACCCGAAGATAGATTGAAACTGAAGTTATTGTCTCGCATAAACAAATCCTCTTCGATTGCTGCTACACACGTTAAAATAGCTTATCATAAGTGGGACCTGTATGAGTTGCCCACTTTGCGAGAAACATCAGCGGATATTTGGGCCATAAAAACAAGTACTAGTTTAGAAAGGCCTCGTTATATCATTGTAGAGTAGAGGGTTTTGGCCGATTCTGGCACCTTATCCTCATCTCTGACGTCACAGATGGTTACGTCACGGTAGTAGGTTGACTAATTATTTCTGTCATATACGTATCATACTGGTTTTTAATAATTTTTGCCAGATAGTTGTTTGTCGACTTTTGCTGTTATTCTAATGTGGGAATTTTTTGCTCCGTATGTTGAAATAGATTAATTATTTCTGTCATATATGTACCGTACTGGTTTTAATAATTTTTGCCAGATAGTAGTTGTTTGCCGACTTTTGCTGTTATTATAATGAACGAAATCGTTAACATGGTAATGTGTTTTATTTAGGATTTAATTAATGCAAAAGAACAAATGACTATGAAATATAAATGCTATTACCATCCAAGTTCTTGCCCCGTTGGAGTCGTAAATTTTATTATATATCGAGATTTTTTTCTCACAATGGTAAATCCATAATAAATATTTTTACTGATGTAAGATAGTGTAATTGTTCTAAACTAAGCAGTCTTTTATATTCGATGTGTTTTTTGTTAGATCGTTATTGGGATTCTTTATATATTATCCCTTATTCCTGTGTGAAAGAAAAGGTTGTAGTCGTAAAATTTAATTATCTAACAAGAATGTAGGGGAAACATTTTTATAGTTTTTATTGTTTAGAATGCATAACGAATCGAATGTGTAGTTGAATATTACCTCTTACCTATCCTATCGAAGCGATAAAACAGTGTTTTTTTTTATATATATACAAGAACACATACCTTTGACAATAAAAAAAAAACGTTAACTGAATTCTGAATTGCATTTTTATGTAAATCTGTTCAGTATATGTGTCTGTGGGATACCGGCAATTAACTTGACATTTTTAAATTAAAGAAAGAGTTATTTTTGTAATTAAATTTAATTATCTAATAAGAGTTAAAAGCTATTAAAATTTATTAGTGTTTAGGTCGACTTGTAGCTTGAAATTTTATTCCTTTTTTTTTCAATATTATGCTGGAATATGTAGCACCTACCTACGTATCGAACAGATAGCTGTAATGATTAAAGTAATCTTTGGAGGGGACATTCTTGTATATAAACTGAAATTGTGATAATATTTTCAATAGTTACATAATCATATAGCCAAGCTGTTATATATGTTATAAAGTAAACTATTCAGTTACAGTTAGTGTGGTGAAACAATTTTATGTGAGTATTTCTTAATAACTATTTTACAGTAATTTTTCATTTTTTACTTGTTAGGTACTTGTTTTTTTAAATTTTTGCTTTCACATTTTATTTCATTAAATAATAGAAAAATGGAACAAATAGTGAAGGATATTAATGCCACTATATCATCTGTTAGAACCCATAGCAAGAATTTAAAGGAGTTGGAACTTAATAAAAAATATGTTGTGGTTGATTTAAAATCAGTCAAGACACGTTATGGGAGATCTGTATTAATGACTTTACATGATCCTATAGAAGATATTACTTTTAATTGTTTTAGTACGAAAAGAATTTCAAATTCTCTTACAGAGGAAGTCTTAGAAAAAATGAAAAATAATGAGAAACAGCTCTTTTTAATTTTTAAAGGAGAAATAAAACTATTTGCAAATTCTCAAATTACTAGTCCGTTAATAGAATTTATTTACGATCCATAGAATAAATTTTATTAAACAGGAATAATACCTACAAACATTTTTAATTTTTAAGTTAAATTAGATACCTACTAAGATGAATGGATATAACAATAATTATTTTTTTAAATTTAAATATAAACTATAACTTTTGTACGATGTAACAATTTATGTATTTATTTCATAACTAATTTGCATTCATTTTATTCTTATCGTTTAAAATTTTTGCTTTCATATTTTATTTCATTAAGCGGATAATAGTACACAACATATTTTTTAAAATTCATATTTTCGTTACTATTCATCGGAATCGTTTCAAATTTTTATGAATGATATAGAATTATATAATCTAGGGCTGTGTGTATGCATATTTGAATAGGCCGAAAAATTAAAAAAAAAAAAATCGAAAAAAATGTGGAATTTTCCAAACCCATGTACGTGCACCTAGAAAATGTAATTCTATATACGGTGCTAAAATTCAAATCGTTTTACCTGCTGTCGTTTGCGTATAATATTTTTTTAAATTCATGTCATTTGTTTTAATGCCACCATTTCATGGGTTAGTACAAAGCAAAAATTTAGAAAAAGAGTTGGAACTTAATAAAAAACATGTTGTCATCGATTTAAAATCAGTAACGTTAATCACTTTACAAGACTGTAGAAAACATTACTTATAATCGCTTTAGTATAATATTAGAGCAATGACAAAAAACTCTTTAATTTTTAAAGGGGAAATTATACCGTTTGAAAATTCTAAAATTACTAGTCCATTAATTTCTTTAGTATTCATAAAATAAATTTTATAAAACGGGATAATACAAGCATTTAAAATGGATAACTTTTAACTTAACCCGTCGGCAGTGTGGTGGGGTATAACATACCCAACGAGGTATAACTCTAGTGATAAAATTTATTCTATGACACTTAGAGCCCTCTGGCGCCAGATAGCTTCTAATTAGGCATCTCTCACTTCATACAAGCAGTGGCAGTAGTGCATCAAACGCCGTTCGTGAACTATTGTCTCGTAAAGTCGCCTGGGGTATCACATACCCCACCACACGGAAATTAATAGTGTTTCGAATAATTGGTAAGTACAGCATTTTGTCAAACGTGCTTGCATTCTAAATAGGTTTTTTATTTTGACAGTATTAGAATACACGCATTAAATCTTCCATTATGTCGTATGAAGAAGAACAGAGAAAATTGCAAAAATTATATGAGGAAGTCGGATCCGAGAGTGATTTTATTGATTCAGAATCGGAAGGCGAGATAGATGAAATGGACAATTTCGAAAGCAATAATCAAAATGAAAGACGAAGCAATGATGATGTAGAAAGTGATGAAGAAGAAAGTGAAGAGGAAGTGCCAATAGAAGAGTCAAGTGAACAAACTTGGGAGGAAAACAACTCTAATATTTTTTGGGGAAAGGACAGAACGAGGTGGAATAAAATGCCAAAAAACAAACGAGTCAGAACAAGAGCTGACAATATCATTATCCATTTACCTTGTGTTCGAGCATCAGCACGAGATAAAAATACGCCGGTGGATTGCTGGTCTTTGTTCATCACAGATAATATGGTGAACGATATCGCGAAATACACAAACATAAAAATAGCAACACTAGCTGCAAAGTACAATGCTGAACATCAGTATCTAGTAAATCCGACAACAGCCCAAGAAATCAAGGCTTTGATTTGTTTGCTGTATCTCAGTGGGCTTTACAAAGCCAATCGCCAAAACATAAAGGATCTTTGGGCAACTGATGGATGCGGTATAGACATTTTTCGGAGAACAATGAGCTATCAGAGATTTTTGATTTTGCTGAAGTGTTTGCGTTTCGATAATATTACAAACAGGGCTGCAAGGAGGCAATTGGATAAACTAGCACCAATCAGGTCTATAACTGACCAATTTATTGACAACTGTAAGGTCCATTATTCTCCAAGTGAATACTTGACTATAGATGAGAAACTAGAGTCATTCAGAGGTCGGTGTGGCTTTAGACAGTATATGCCTAATAAGCCTGCCAAATACGGCCTAAAGGTGTTTGCACTTGTCGATGCGAAAACTTTTTACTGTTTAAATTTTGAGGTATATGTGGGAATACAACCAGAAGGTCCATATAGGCTGAGCAACAAGCCAGATGATTTAGTAATTCGCCTTATCCAGCCGATTTCTGGAACAAGACGCAACATCACATTCGACAACTGGTTCACCAGCTTTCCCTTGATGAAAAATTTGTTGAGCAATCACCAACTAACTTCAGTAGGAACTGTCAGAAAAAACAAGAAGGAAATTCCGGTTGCCTTTCTCGATGTACGCAGGAGAGAAGTGCCAAGTACATTATTTGCATTTCAAGAAGATATCACAGTAGTATCCGTTGTTCCAAAAAAAAAATAAAAATGTAATTTTATTTTCCACATTGCACCATGATGATACAATGATTGAGCATAAAGGCAAATCCTTGTCGGAAATAAATAATTTTTACAATAGCACAAAAGGTGGTGTAGATGTACTTGATGAACTATCTGCAAACTACAGTGTTGCGCGAAATAGTCGTCGATGGCCGCTTACCTTATTTTTTTCTTATCTAAATACCGCAGCTGTAAATTGCCATGTTATTTATAGGGCAAATATCAAAAACCCCAATATAAAACGACGTGACTTTCTCAAGGAGCTAGGTATGCAATTACTGGCTGATCACAAAAATGATCGTGAACGCAACCCTCGAATACTAAGAGATTTACGGCAATATCATCCAGTTCCTGTTGAAAATCAATCCAAAAGGCAAAGGACAAGTAGAAGATGCAGTGTTTGTCCAAGGAACAAAGACAGAAAAACATTTTATACATGTTCCAAATGCCGTGTTCCACTTTGTTTAGAACATGCCAATTTAGTATGTAGTCAAAATTGCGTTAGTGCTGATGACGAGTAGCTTGTTATGTCTACCTATTCTATGATCTTTTTTAGTTTTTTTTTGTTAGGTTATCTGTTTTTTATAGAATACTCAACTCGATTTGTTGCAAACTTATAAAATATTTTTCTTTTACGTTAAAAATTGATTAATGAAAAAAATGACAATAAAAATTTGTGTTTTTTGGATTTCTAATTTTTCTTTATATTTAATGACAAAACCATTATAATAATGTTAATAATCGATATTGATATGACAAAGCTTGATATAATTTACCTTAAAATGTTTAATTTTCAATAATTAAATTTTAAAAAAAAGAAAAAAATGGGGTATGTCATACCCCACAACACGTAATAATGCATAATTTCCCACCACACTGCCGACGGGTTAAAATAACTATTTCAAGTATTAACAAGTAGTTAGTATAGTTTGCATTGAAGTTTAAATAAAATAGAGATGTCTAATAAGTTAAATCATTTTAGTTCTAAATATTAAAGTAAATGATTAAGATTTTTGAATGGGATAGAACAATAAATATATTCTTTTAAATTTAAATATAAATTATAACTATGATACAGTTTATGTGAGTATTTATTTAATAACTACTCAATTTGCAGTAGTTTTTATTTTTTACTTGTTTTTGAAATTTTTGCTTTCATATTTATTTCATTAAGTAACAGAAAACTAATAAATGGAATAAAATCATTCTGCATAAATCTGTAGAAAACATTACTTATAATTGCTTCAGTACAAAGAAAAATATCAAATTCTCTCGCGGAAGAGGTAAAGATACTCTTTCATTTTTAAAGGGGAAATTAACCGTTTGAAAATTCTAAAATTACTAGCCCATGCATTGCTAGAATTTATTTTGAACTCATAAAAATAATCTTTACTAAACATAATAAAGTATTTTTAATTTTTTTTTTTTAGTCACTAACATTAAATGTAACAAGTAATAAAATTGTTATAAATTGCATTAAAATGGAGATGTCTAATATATAAGTTAGTAAAGGAATAAGATTTTTAAAAAAATATTAAAAAACAAATGACAAGAAACTTAATTTTTAAAGGGGAAATTAAACGTTTAAAAATTCTAAAATTACAGTAATAAAAATCATTAAATTATTACTAATGTCTTCTTAAAAAATATATAGCTTTCATCTTATGTGTAAATTCAGTAAATATCTAAATAATATTAAAATATCTCCATACCCTAATCTCAGCAAAAATCCTTGAATAAATAAAATGAACATTGTCTTTTACACATTAACTTAACACATCACATCACAAAGAACGTAAGGCAACTAATTCGTTATTCAACTTAAATTAACCCAAATTGAGACCTGCACCAGGTAGAGAAAAATATACCTGCTTATTTATGTATACCTACCCTTATAAATATTTTTCAAGTATATAGTAAAATATGTGTAGTGACTTTTGCTTTTTTCTTACTGAATTTACAGTTTTATTTTATAAAATAAATATTTATTTAAAAGCAAAATGAACGGAAGATGTCAAGTAACTCCGGATCGTGTCTGCCATTTGAACAGATATTCTTGGACACCACCCCGGCTTGTGGAAATTGCGGCAAATGAAGCGAGCATTTATATACAGTTAAGTTATATTTATAACAAATTACCAAAATTTATTTTCGATATAGTATATGAACAAAATAAAAAAAATAATGGTCTTAATCACTACGATAAATATGTGTGAAATGTTTTGAAAACCTTATTAAAATAAATAATAATTAGTAATTTTGTACTCAAATTTTATACGTTTATGGCTTAAATATAATGAATAGGTATGTACGAAAATTATAAGTGTCTGCATAAATGTTAATTAAACTAATATCTATTTATGTAGTAGCTCTGTCTATAATAATAATAATAATAATAATAATAATATAATGTAAAAATAATAATAATTTTCAATTATTGTAACAATTATATTTAAATTAGATATAATCTACTAGCGAAAATATGTTATGTCAACATGTACATCATTTTTCTCATGAAATCTAACATATTGTATGTATTTCTCTCCGTATAATATATCTTTTAGAAACTGGAGAAATGGAAGCTTTAAATTGTAGCATTTGTTGTAAATCGTTCAGTCGATTAGACAATTTAAAACGTCACATATCTTCAATTCATAGTAATACTAGCTACGTGAAGAATATGATGTATAAATGTAGTGCATGTTCAATGCAAAGTACATATAAAAACAATGTAATTAGACATTTAAAACAAGCGCATGGTATAGAAGAATGTAAAGCAGTATTATCAAGCAATAAACAAATAAATAATGACGCTGTCAATCAAAGAAGTGAAAGCCCGCCACCAAAGGAGAGGTCATCTTTAAGATTTTGTGAAACTTGCAATCTTGATGTAGCAACAGAAAAATTTTCTTCACATCAGAGAAGCTTGGCCCACAAACAAAATTCATCTATAGAAATTGAACCAGGGGTTTATTTAGTAAATTCTGCTTTTAAACGAAACATTGCGACTTATAGAATCAAATATGACATTCAGAATGATAGTACAATTATTACAGATATTTCACTATTCTTCTCAAAAATCAAGGAGAGAGTAATAAAACTAATTGTTATGGGTTTACAAGAAAATCCGTTAAAAATCAATTTCGAATTATTTGCTTGTTATGTTATTTCCACAAAGGAAGATAATGATGAACCTATTAAAAATGAAGTTAAATCGTTCAATAGCAAATATGAAATTGTCACAACTTCAACAAGTTTGGATGAAATCTACTCTCATTTTTATAATGTATTAAAAACCAAATCAGAAGAATTCGAGGTTAGTACATTTATCCTTTTTAAAAATATTGAATTAAATAATATTATTTTCTTTTATTACAGGAGCAAGATTCTGGTTGGTCTTTGCTAACACTACTTTTCCTTGAAGTCAATTTGCTGAAGTATAATCCTTTACATGCATCATCGTTTATATCGCTTCCACCTGACATTCAATGTAGAAAAGCAATTGTAAATGTCAAGAACTTCGACTCAATGTGTTTCAAGTGGGCTTGTTTAAGTGCACTACATCCAGCATTAAATAATCCAGACAGGATCGCTAATTATGAACCATATTCAAATGAACTGAATTTTAATGGTATACCGTTTCCCATGGAACTAAAAAATATTGTTAAATTTGAAAAACAAAATCAACATATTAGTATTAACGTTTTTGGTTTAGAGAAGAATCATATGAGTACTGGCAAAATAAATTATAATATTATAGGCCCTCTTTATCACACTAAAATGCGTAAGGAAAACCATGTAAATTTACTCTATTTAGAAGCAGAAAATAGCACCAATGGACATTTCTGCTGGATAAGAAACATGTCTAGATTAGTGGGATGTCAGGTAAATAAACATGGTCATGCCGTCTTTATTTGCGATGGTTGTTTAGTATTTTTTCGAAGAGAAAGTGACCTAGAGGATCATCTAAAAAGAGAAGATTGTGTCAAACTTTGTACTATTTTACCAAAGCCGGGAGAGCATTATCTACAGTTTAAGGATTTTCACACATCTTTTCCCATACCCTTTACGATATACAGTGACTTTGAAGCAATTCTAAATCCTATCGAGAGCTGTGAATCAAATCCAGAGAAAAAGTATATAATGAGTAGTCAAATACATGAAGCATACAGTTTTGCATATTATGTAAAATGTCATTTTGACAACACCCTATCATATTTAAGAGAATACAGGGGTAAAAATTGCACATCTATTTACATAAAATGGTTGATAGATGATGTAAGACACATCTACAAAAAATATTTTTCCAATGTAATTCCAATGAAACCACTTACTTCTGAGGAACTTGCAAATCATGAAGCAGCTACAACATGTTTTATTTGCAGAGAACCTTTCTCCAAAGCTATAGATGAATCAACTACTATCCAGAATAATAATGAACAACAATTAAACATGGTTAAAGTGCGAGATCATGACCACTTTACAGGTATGTTTCCGATTAACATTAATATCACGTTACTCACGTTGTTTTATTTTTTCAGGTTTATATAGAGGTCCAGCGCATATGAAATGTAATTTGAACTATCAAACACCCAACTTCATACCAGTGTTTCTGCATAATGGCAGTAATTATGATTTACACCTGCTCATGGAACAATTAGCTTTACAAATAAAATCACTTGATATTATTCCATCAAATAAGGAGAAATATATTTCACTTTCTGCGAAAATATGCGTAAACGACAATTCGTTGAATATTGAAACCGATGACGACAATATGGTTGAAGCTGATGAAAGAAAAAAAAATGGAAAGAAGTATATAAACTTACGATTTCTAGATTCCTACAGATTTATGGCAAGTAGTTTGGATAGCCTAGCAAAAAATTTGGAGACACACCAGTTTATTGAAACGCGGAAAGCATATCCAAATGATGAATTATTTGAATTAGTTACAAGAAAAGGTGTTTTTCCATATGAGTTTGTGGATTCCTATGAAAAATTGGAGACAACTCAAGAACTCCCTTCAAGAGAGCAATTTTATAGTAGTCTTACTGAGACGGGTATAGAAGAAACAGAATATGAACATGCTAAAAGAGTATGGAATACATTCAACTGTCAAAATTTAGCTGAATATTCCGATCTCTATCTGAAAACGGATGTTCTTCTTTTGACAGATATATTTTAAGCTTTTCGAAAATGTGCATGGACTTATATGATCTAGATCCTTGTCATTTCTTTACTTTGCCCGGTCTGTCTTGGCAGGCGATGTTGAAGCATACAAAGGTTTGTTAATCATCGTTATAAAGTAGTAGTAAAACTAATATAGAGTTTTCTTCTTTCAGGTTAAATTGGAATTACTCACAGATTCAAACATGTTACAATAAACATTATTATTATTATTATTATTATTATTATTTCATTAGAAAGTCGATTAGAGGTGGTATTGTGCAGTGTTCACATCGACATGCAAAAGCCAATAATCAATATATGCCACAAAGAGATGAGAATGATTGTCTAAGTTACCTTTCTTATAAACCTGATGAAGACACTCAATATTTAATTTATTTAGACGCGAATAACTTATATGGTCTAGCATTATCACAATATCTACCTCATTCTGAATTCAAGTGGCTCACAGCAGAGGAAATAGAACATTTCGACATCGACACGCATTGCAGTAATCCTAATAGTGAGATAGGCTACATATTGGAAGTCGACATGGTATATCCTCCAGAACTACATGATCTACATGACGAATTCCCATTTTGTCCGGAAAATATTAGACCACCAGTTGAACGAAGTCGTCAAGTTAAGTTAATTCCAAATTTATTTGATAAGAATAATTATGTAATACATTATCGTAACCTTCATCAGGCTTTAAAGCACGGACTTCAGATCACAAAAATTCATAGAATTCTTTCATTTCAACAATCTGATTGGTTGAAAAAATACATTGATTTGAATACGAAGAAAAGACAAGAAGCTAAAAATCAATTTGAAAAAGATTGTTATAAATTGGCAAATAATGCAATTTTTGGTAAATGTATGGAAGCTGTAGATAAAAGAGTCAATGTAAAACTCATTACTAGATGGAAAGACTACAAGAATAGTAAAGGTGCTGAAACTTTAATTTCTTCACCAAGTTTTCATAGCATTTCTATTTTTAATGAAAACTTTATAGCGATTCAACTTAAACAAAAGAAAATAAATTTCAATAAACCCATTTACGTAGGGTATTGCGTACTTGATATTTCTAAAACTATCATGTATTCTTTCCATTATGATTTTATTAAAAAGACATATGGTAATGAAAATGCTAAGCTTTTATATACCGATACCGATTCACTGGTGTATAGTATAAAAACAGACGATATTTATGCTGATATCAAAAGAAATCTTGACAAATTTGACACGTCTAATTATGATTTAAATAATCCATATGGAATTCCCCTGGTTAATAAGTCTGCATTGGGCGTTTTTAAAGATGAGAATGCGGGAAAAATAATGCTTGAATTTGTAGGACTTCGGGCAAAATTATACGATTTTGTTGTAGGACATAATAGTGTAATAAAAAAGGCGAAAGGTGTAAAAAAATGTGTTACAAAAAGGCTGAAGCATGAAGCATATAAAAATTGTTTATTTAATAAAAAAAGTTTTACTATGTAAACAAAGTATATTTCGATCTATTAAACATATAATTCACACTCAAATAATAAACAAAGTAGCACTTTCCTGTCAAGATGATAAGAGATATATTTTACCAGATGGAATTAGCACTTTAGCCTGGGGCAACTATAGAATAAAAAATGTAATTGTATAACTACATTATCGCTAGTGAATTATAAAATTTAATAGTATAGTTTGAATGTTAACTGTAAAGGAGGCAAACTAAAAAAAAATTCCAATCTGAAAATAATGATATAGGTACTATAATATATTTCCTTTTATAATGCATTGTATTTTAATGCTTTCATTTCTTTGTTGGAAATATTTAGTTGACTTTTTCAACAGTACCTATAATAGATCCATTAGCTCAATGGGAGAGCGTTGCACCTAACACTGCGAGAGTTGAGGGTTCGATTCCCTCATGGGTCAGATTTTTTTAAATTTGTGATCATAGGAATTATTTTAAAGATTGGCACAAACAACTTGTTGAAGATGCTTAGTTGGCTTCTTTTCCCTTAAATGCATAATTGTAATTGGACTGTAATTAATATAATTGTAAGTATTACCACTAAAATTTTTTGTGAATAAAATTATTATAGTTTTTTAATTTTTAATAAGTAAAGTATATAAAATAAATATATATACAAAAAAAAAAATTAAACATTTATTTTTCCTATAAAATAATACAAGTGCTAATAAACAATATTTTGTATTAAACAATATCATCTTCATTTATCCATGAGTTGTATTTATCAGAAAATCCTAACCATTTTACATATGCCTTGCTGCTACCAGTCGGTTGTTGACGACGACGATGACGTAGAACTTTTTCTACTAGATAAGTGTCTGGATGTTTAGTCTTTTGCAATTCTGCTTCATAAAAGCAGCCCTTGGTTGGAGCTCCTTCCATGTCTTTTAAAAGATAAGTAGGAGGACTTGTTACAATTACTTTATCCACCTTAAAAAGTTCAGTGCTCCAACTAGCAGTGAATCCTCTATCAAATACACCTTTATAGATGCTGATGCGTACCACATCTCCCACGCGGAATTTGAACTTTGAAGGAGCAATTTTGTGACTGGTTAATTTCAATGCTGCTATTTGTGTATGAGGTCCAACGTCGACAGGTCTCATTTTTATTGTTTTATGCAATGTGTTGTTATACCTTTTCACAACATCTGCTAGTACATCAAGACATTTGTGACTACCCCTTAAAGAAAATTCTTTATACAAATAGTTTTTTAGAGTTCTAATAACACGCTCTACAATAGCTGCCTTCTTTGTACTATACGTTGAGTAATGATTGATGTTGTGAAGTTTCATCAATGCACTGAAAGGTTTGTTATAAAACTCGCTGCCTTGATCACTTTGTATATTTTTCGGAATGTAGTTAGCTTCTTGAATAATATCGCTTATGGCACTGACAACCTCTACTGCAGTTTTACTCTTAATTGCTTGAGTCCACACATACTTTGAGTAGCAATCTATTACCACAAGAATATAGCGAAAACCTCTGTTTTCCTTAGCATACGGTTGCATTTCTGCTAAATCAATTTGCCACAAATCGCCATAACCCTTGATTATGGTTTTTCTTCGAGGAAAATTACGTCGAGCAGGTTTATGTAGTTCTTCAACAATTTGTCGTTTAATATCGCTAATTATCATGACCAATATTGTTCTATGCTTCAATTTCCGGTAATAACATAGAAGGAATTGCTAATCTTTATTGAACTGAATGGTGATGGACAGATGTGTATCTATTTTGTTTCTAATGTTTTAAATTTCCTTAGAAAATTATCTTCAATTTTCTTTATTTCATTAAACAACGTATCTTCAATTTTCTTTATTTCCATGTGCACTGTATCTTGATTCTTCGACATAAGGCTTTTTACTACTTTAATTTCACCATCTACATGACTATATATAGTGTTTACAATCAATGAAGAGGACTGTTGAACAGCTGCTTCAATTGACTTAACCGATTTTTTAACGCAATTACTCACATAGTTCTGAGTAGCTGCATCGCTTTCATTTATAGGTTCACCAACTTTCGTTAAACGTTTACTTTTCATATCATAATTTCCCACGCTGTCAAGTTTAAAGCCTATACCTGCAGGTCCACGAGGTCCTACCGTTGAATCATTCCAACCCCTTTTTCTACACCGTCCGAATTTGTCAATGGTGTTGACACTAGACATTTTAAAATACAACTGATACTTGGAAAGATATTGTTCTAGTTTATAATGCCTTCTTCTTTCAACTCTTCAAGGATGGATATTATTTCATTGTCATGACCAGTATGACCAGCCATCTTTGAACCCCATAGTAAACGAAGACGATCCACTAGCTCTATTGGTCTATTCCAATACACATATTGAAATGAGCGATTATTACTGAAAAGTTTTCTTGACCCTAAACCAAGTCCTCTACCGTTACGTTTGGATTTTCCTCTAGTTCTTCTACTTAAGGGAGTATCTAAAACAGTAGCAGCAGCATCAGCAGCACTTTCACCTTTAGGGATATCATATTGATGTCGTCGTTGCATTAGCGGTCTTATAATTTCAACAAACTTTTTAAGAGTAGAACCATTTAATTCATTTTGTGAATCATAATTCTTAAAGGGTGCATTTGTTAAATGAAGAATTTCACCATATGTATGAGCATCTACATCTCTAGTAGCTGCTTTGAAAAAACCAGTCGGCCTCTTCAAAAAAATGAGATCATAAAGTTCTTTACTAGCATTATACTTTGCAAGCTCTCTGTTTCCTCTCCAAATTTCGATTTTGTCACCTAAGAAACGTATTTCGGCATTACCCATTAGAGTCGTAGTGCCATCAGTCGGATCTATGCGGACTCCATACTTTGTATCATACTTGTCTTTTCCTTTATCTATTTTTAAATTTTTCACGTGTGTAGTATACAGATAATGAGAAGGTCCACTGAAGCTTGGAGAAGATGCCATGGAAGATGGTAATGTTGGTGGTGGTGTTTCCATTACAATGCTCATGGTTTTATTATCGTCATAATCTTCATCATCACCGCTATCGAGGTCTTCGTCATCTTCTTTACTCATCTTTGACGCTGCTGATTTAGACTTTCCACTACTAGCACTGATACTTCTATTTCTTGCCAAAGGTGGTGACGTCAACGGATTAGTGGTTGACTTCTTTACTGCTTCTGCGGTCAAGTCCGATAAATGTTTTAAAGGCTTTGTTATAGGCTCATAAATCTTTTCAAGTGCTAATTCATTTTTACTCTGACTATGTTTTAGAGAATCGAATTTTTTTCGAACTGCTTCAGTTGCATCAATCAGCTTACGTTTTAAAACCATCTCATTACTTATATTTTTCTCTTCACCAGTAACATTATGCGACATTTTCACTGTTGTCATAGTTGTAGTCTCATTGATGTCTAATGAACAATTGACATTACGATGAGGAAAACTTAGGGATATATATGAGTATCAAAGCCTTTGCGGTATCGTCCTTCGTGTACCTCTCTATCTTTGTCAATCGCCATAAAGCCATATTTATTTCCCCAACATTTCGAACACATTTCTTGAAATTGTGGAAATGTTACATCAGGAGCGACATGATCGGAAAAAATATGACGAAGATTTGTCTCATCCTGCTTAAATATAATGATGAAATTAGCATTGTCACGTACCAATTGTTTAGGTGCTCTAGTATATGTCTGAGCGAGATAGAAACAATCCACATTACTGTGACGTCCCATACTAAAGAATGATCTAATAACGTTTTGCTTTTCACACACTACATCGTCAAAAACGAAAACGGAGTTTGGTTTTGCTTCTGCAGGTTCCATTATGTTGACATTACTATCGTAGTGTAAAATCCTAATCCTTTAATTGGTTCCAATATATTACGAAGATATTCATATTTTGGTTGGAATAATGACTTTGAGTAAAGGTATACGTTGGCAAATCGTAGTCCATGGGGATTAACAAGCATCGAAATCATAACATTAGTTTTCCCACAATTTGAAGGTCCAACTATGAGACAGCGAACAGTTGACGGCAAAAACGGTCCATGTCTTCTGAATGATTCGTCTTCATCATTGCCACTAGAACTTTTGAAATGATCATCTAAGTTGTCAATGGTAAACTTTTGTTTCTGCTTCACAATGCGCATTCTGTAACGTTTAGATGATATATAAACATAGACAACTGTTTACAGGTTTATTTAAATGTTGATCGTCGAAGTAGATACTCGTCGCAGTAGTCGCGTTTCGCCTCGTAAATTAAAAAGCTGTAGTGGTGGAGGGATTATCAATTCGTTGATAAACAAGCTTCCGCTCGAACTTCAGCTATCAGTTTTGTGGGCCAGGTACTAAACTAGAGAAACGCCTTGCAAGAGGGGATCAAGGCATTAACCGTCTCGATATCGCATGTCGTGCCCATGACATTGCCTATATAAGTGAGGATTTAGCGACAAGACATAAGGCCGACTACGAACTTGAACAAAGGGCTTGGGAACGAGTCAGGTCCAAAGACGCTAAAATTGGCGAAAAGGCAGCTGCTTGGCTGGTTGCCAATATCATGAAAGGAAAACGTCGTGTTGGCATGGGTTGTCAAGAGAAGTTGCAAAATGTCGATAAGAAACAAAAAAGGAAAATCAGACGGAAACAAGATACTGTTAAAGGAAGAAGACGAGGGGAGAAAAAGGTAACATTTGGATCAGGAATTGTGTATCGAGTCCGTCAAGAACAACTAGCGTCTATTTCTTGTGCTCTACAAATGAACTTGCTTCTGTGGCGCTATCTGGGAAGTAACATATGGTTCGCGAATGAAACGAATATGTTCCTTCTTTGATATAAAAATATACTGCACTCATGCCTGATGCATTTAATAAAAAAAAATTCCTTTAATCTAATAAAAAAAAATTCCTTTATCAGGGGAATAACACACATATCTAACCTGCCTCCGGCTTCTAACTCGCAATAATAGCCCTCTTAAAAAAAAAATTCCTATAATCTAATAAAAAAAATTCCTTTGTTAGGGGAATAACACACATATCTAACCTGCCTCCGGCTATCGCCTCCGGCTTCTAACTCGCAATAATAGCCCTCTTAAAAAAAAATTCCTTTAATCTAATAAAAAAAATTCCTTTATCAAGGGAATAACACACATATCTAACCTGCCTCCGGATTCTAACTCGCAATTAATAGATCTCATGTCACGCCAGATGCATTTAATAAAAAAAAAAACGAGAACATGTGGGATTTGAACCCAGAACCCTCTGCTTGCCAGCCGACATCGTTTCCGCTAGGCTATTACCCCACTGACAAAGCGCGTGTAAAAAAAGAATAAGTTCAGTTAGGCTTCGGGTAACACGTTCTGTACACTTGGCAACGTTGGTACGGACTGAATGTTCATTTGTAGAGCACAAGAAATAGACGCTTCTGTCCGTCAAGAGCTGAATAAACGTAAGCAAATGTTGAAAAATAATCCTTTAAAGGCAGCCGAAATTGCCTTGCGAGTAGCACGACATTCTGTAAAGATGACAGGTGGAAAACAACGAATCCGTCTGCCACGTGTCATACCAATTCCAAAGGTGGGTGGTATTCTACCTCTACTGCCAATATTTGCTGGACTTTCAGCATTGGGAACTTTAACAGGTGGAGCAGCTGCTGTAGCCAAAGCTGTTCAAGAAGCGAAAATTGGACGACAACAACTGACCGAGGCAAATCGTCACAACAAGACAATGGAAGCGATTGCACTGACTAGAAGTGGTAAGGGATTACGTTTGAAACCATATCGCACAGGTCTCGGACTCTACCTTAGACCTCCACTGCATATAAATTCGAACTCAAAAAACTTTTAGATGTCCCGCTTCCTCGAAGACCACTCACCGACGAAGACATTCAACGATTTGCTGTACTCCTTCAATTGTCAAATTTTCGAGGTGTGTATATGCGGGACAAACTGCCCAGAGATGGACCATGGCAAAAGGAGAGTGCTGTAATTAACCTAGATAGTACACGTGGAACAGGCACGCATTGGGTAGCGTATAGAAAAGATGGCGGTTCAGTAAATTACTATGACAGTTTTGGCGATTTATCCCCTCCTCTGGAACTAGTACAATATCTGTATAAGGGAGCTACACCGGCCAGAGCAATCACCTATAACTATGATCGTGAACAAGATTTCAATACAGTGTGGTGTGGGCATTTGTGTCTAAAGTTTCTTTCAAAGTTTAAGTGAGAGCCAGAAGAACGAAGATGTCAAGTAGTGATATAAAGACGACTCCGCAAATTGATCGAGAAGAAATTAAACAAATGGGTAAATCACTGATTGCTTTTTCTAGACTGCACAGCTTGTTGAAGATGAGCAAACAACAACTTGCAAATATGCCTAAAGAAGTCATGATTGCTTGTGCTCCATATGAGATTGCTCAAGTCTGGGATAAATTGCCGGAACATCTTCAGAATGATATCGACATACTAAAGTATCAATATTGTACAGATCATGACGATATTGGCAGTGGCGGCGGTACTGATGTCAATGATGGTCCATCAAGTCGAAGAATATTTTGCTGCTACTGCAAGGTGAACGATATAAATGTCGCTTCTGAAAACAAAGTAGACATTTCACCATCGCTGTCGTCATCATTAGCACGGAAAAGGAGACGACTGAACCCTTTAAGTTGTTGTTGTAAACATTGATAAAGTGTTGTGTGACCAATCCAAGACAATTCATAATTGACTCAATCATGTCCCGAACGTTTACTCTAACAGAAAAACGGTTTAGCGTGTTAAGTGCCGACTTTTATCCACCGATTGAATTGGACAGTAGGCGTCGTTATGGATTAGGATTAATTGCTTTCTATTCTTTCAACTCCATATTAAATGTTGATGGGAAAAATAATATATTTGTATACAGAAATACACCTGAACAAGCCGTTCCGACAGTGCTACTGATACAACCAGGTGCATATGAAATTGAAGAAATTCACAAGGAAATACAGTGTAACATGTTGATTGAAGAACGTGCTAAGCAAAAGACTGCTGGAAATAGCGAAGAACCCAAGCAACTGTTCTCTCTACGTGCCAACAATAATACACTAAAGTGTGAAATGCTATCAAAATATGAGATTGATTTTACGCTGGAAAATACTTTAGCTGACCTACTAGGATTTGAACACAAACGATTTGCTGCCAATAAAATCCACGCGTCAACACTGCCAGTTAATATTATGAAAACTCGAATCATACGCGTAGATTGCAACATTACTTCGGGTGCTTACATAAATGGTGAAGAGGCGCATACGCTCTATGAATTCGACATAGACGTTGAGCCTGGCTATAAACTTTCTAGAGAGCCTGGAAATATCACTTATATGCCTGTAAAACCGGACGGAGGTCAGTTTATCCACAACATTACTCTACGCATTTTGGATGATAACGGTGAATTAATCGACTTTCGAGGTGAAAAAATCATTGTAAGGCTCGAGTTGAAAGAATTATCATAAAAATAATTGTCATTATGGGCTTCATCTATAACCGTCAATTCATTCATCCCTACTACAACCACTACGACAATCACAATTACCTTAGACGACAACATTCAAGTGAAGCAAATATCGACTCTTATAAAATAAGAAGTTCGTCCGATAAATACTTTAGTCGTTCTGCAAAGCCATTAGTGTCGACAGTGAATCAGCAACTCTCACCTGAAGACTATAAATTTATTAAATCGCTTGTTGATTACTATTTCCCCAAACAATAGATAACGACAACCACGGCGAAAATGGCGCTGGCTTTTTCAACTGCAAGTGAAAAATGTGACGTGTTTGATGATCCAATTTTTGACAACTCTATTGTAAGTCTACATGAACATACTTACAAACCATACGGATCGCCGACATATAGGAACTCGGACGAAATACGCATTCCAGTTCATTTTCAAGATTTAATACTCGACATTTCTGAGAGCTACATATACATCGAGGGGAAGTTTACACCGCTATGAGCTGGGTGGTGAGCAGGTGGCAATAGTTCGTAAACCAGGTATAACCTCTGCAATGAAAACTATGCTTTCCTTTGGAGGCAGTCAAAATTCCGTATTATTAACACATGGCTGGGGACTTGCCGAGGATAAACAAGATATATTGGACAAAAATAGTCACGTCTTCAGCGGCCGACTACCTCTTAAATATATCATGGGTTTTGCTGAAGACTACACAAAAGGGATTATCAATGTAAAGCAGGAGCTAATATTAATTATTGCTCGATCGTTCAAGAACTGCTATATGGGTGAAGTAGATGCTAGTCTAGAAATTAACAAAATTGAATGGAAAATTCGACACGTTGTACCCGAAGATAGATTGAAACTGAAGTTATTGTCTCGCATAAACAAATCCTCTTCGATTGCTGCTGCACGCGTTAAAATAGCTTATCGTAAGTGGGACCTGTATGAGTTGCCCACTTTGCGAGAAACATCAGCGGATATTTGGGCCATAAAAACAAGTACTAGTTTAGAAAGGCCTCGTTATATCATTGTAGGCTTTCAAAGTACTGCAAATTCAGATAACAGTGCACAAGATGCAACGGCCTTCCTTAATGCCAATGTCAGCGATATTCGTCTCTACCTAAACTCAAACGTTTATCCATATGAGAGGTGGAATTTGGATTTCTCTAAAAAGCTATTCGGTCCAGCTTACTATGCCTACATTAACTTCCAACGTAGTTATTACAGTAAGGAAATGAGTGAGCCAATGCTAAGTTATGGAGATTTTATGAATAATCCTCTATTTGTCATTGACTGCTCTCATCAATCGGAGGCCGTTAAATCATCCACTGTCGACATTAAGTTGGAGTTTGAAACTAGGAAGAATAAGTTTCCTTCTAATGTTAAGGTCTTTGCACTAATTTTACATGATGCATTGATAAATTACAGCGCTTTAGATGCTTCCGTTTATTTAAGATAAAAATTATATATCACTTTAATAATTCTTATTGTCAAGTTATACTAATTTTATTTGCATGCTAGATTCTTAATTATGTAGTGCTATCTATAAATTTAGCTTTGTACTGAATAGGCAATAAATTAAATGTAATAACAATAAATATGACTTTTATTTCCATCTTAATGCCTACATGTATTTTAAGTAAATTGTTTTATTACAAATCCAGTCTAACAAGAATTAACAAGTCTCTAACTGTAAACATTTTAAAAAGCCAAATGTTTCTCCCACTTTTCCATTGAAATCATATATACTGATGAAATTAGGTAAGTCTAAAGTTAGTTGACAAGAACGTTTACAAAATGTGGATGGCATATACTGAAGCCAGCGATGATAGTCAGAGTGAAGTTGTTGACTTAAAAAGTGCAGTCATTAAACTACAACGTACATTGTACCGACTGGCATTTGACGCAGATCACGAAGCGGTGTATGGTATGGAGCGATTTTATTCTATATCAGAATGCAGAAATCTTGCTGAAACTTATAATCGTGGATACAACACTTGTGACAGATATTTAACCAGTAAAATTAATATCGATGAACTAATACGCAGATTACAGACACTGCATTTAACTCGCTTTATTTTCGATCTCGAAGACTTTCTTCCATCACATCTACAAAAACATTTAGCTAGAATAATCAATGACGAAAACTATGATAGTGAAGGGGAGGAGGGCGTGGAGGGAGAAGAGGAGGATGACGTAGATGCAGTTCTGAGAGCAGTTCCAGAGGAGGGGCAAGAAGATGGTAAACTGAAGCCCAGTCAATAGCATTTATATTTTATAGTTATTTGTTCTTTAGTTGTATTAATTAAATCCTAAATAAAACACATTACCATGTTAACGATTTCTTTCATTATAATTTATAATAACAGCAAAAGTCGGCTCACAACAAATATCTGGCAAAAAATTATTTAAAACCAGTATGATACGTACATGACAGAAATAATTAATCTATTTCAACATACGGAGCAAAAAATCCCATTCAATAACGTACACCGAGTCAACCTACTGCCGTGACGTAACCATCTGTGACGTCAGAGATGAGGATGAGGTGCCAGAATCGGCCAAAACCCTCTACTTTGTAGGCTTTCAAAGTACTGCAAATTCAGATAACAGTGCAAAAGATGCAACGGCCTTCCTTAATGCGATATTCGATATTCGTCTCTACCTAAACTCAAACGTTTATCCATATGAGAGGTGGAATTTGGATTTCTCTAAAAAGCTATTCGGTCCAGCTTACTATGCCTACATTAACTTCCAACGTAGTTATTACAGTAACGAATTGAGTGAGCCAATGCTAACTTATGGAGATTTTATGAATAATCCTTTATTTGTCATTGACTGCTCTCATCAATCGGAGGCCGTTAAATCATCCACTATCGACATTAAGTTGGAGTTTCAAACTAGGAAGAATAAGTTTCCTTCTAACGTTAAGGTCTTTGCACTAATTTTACATGATGCATTGATAAATTACAGCGCTTTAGATGGTTCCGTTTATTTAAGATAAAATTATATATCATTTTAATAATTCTTATTGTCAAGTTATAGGGGAGAGTCGGGAGGTTTGGGTCGAGGGAGGTTTGAGTCAATGACAAAATTAATTTCCCCAAACGTTTTAGGCTGCCTCCCCATGGATCCGTATCTACGGATCCGTGTATACCACGTGACCACGGCAACCCAATAAGAAAGCCTTCTCTCCGCTACGGACAATTTCAAGGTCACTACGTGAAAAGTTGGTTTAAGTTTAAGTTTTCTCCGTAATACGGATGTTTACAACACAGACATTTGCATTTGAATTTTAAAGGTTAGGACTTTCGTGGTGGGTACTTCTAGTTTATTTTACAGAAATTTGTAGATGTCAGAAACTAATTATAAATGTGGATATTGTGGGTGGTTAATAAACACACATTGTGACAACTATATGGAGCATGTTTGTTTCCAAAAACGAATGCTGCGTGATGTTGAGGTTCAGTTAGTTGCTGATGAAAACAATATATTAACTATAAGCAGTAAGTAAAGTTTTTATTTAGTGATTATTGTAATTTTGTTCTACTGTTTGTTAATTGTTAATTCAGTTGTAGGTAAATACTATATACTATACATATATTTTTAGATGCCAGTAATCTGAAAGAAAACAACAGTGATGGAACATCTCATTCTCAGACAAACCATCTGCAAACGATGGAAGAATTGTTGATTGCGGAAGTTTATAAGAGACCCCCTCTTTGGGATCATACTGCCCCAAGATGTGATCGGTATCAAGCAAAGATAAAAGATTTGTGGCACGAAATTTATAACACGTTAGATAGTAAAGCATTTGTGGAAAACAAATTTGAACAATTTAATTAGGTACTTGTATTACTTTTATAGGTCAGTACCCAATAGAGTTGTTAAAGAAAAAATGGCGCCAATTAAGGGATGAATATGTTAGGGCTAAAAAGAAAGAAAAGAAATATATCCCAAGTGGTTCAGGGGCGGAGGCTCTCCCTCCCAGAAGTGGATTTAAATATTTTGACGTAATGAAGTTTTTGGATGATGTGGTGGAATACTCGTAAGTTTGTAACTAAATAATTTTAATTTAGATAATTATTTCAAGTTAATTTTTAGAACTGAGTCTAATATAGAACTATCACCGTCTAATATAGAACAACACCAAACTCCGACCAGCAGTGCCTCCGAATCAACGTCCACGATGTCAAAGAGAAAAAAAAATGATAAATCGGAATTGCAATATGCATTGTTGGAAACGATCCGTGAAACAGAACGCCAACCAGACGGTGTGGATGGTTTTTTGTTGCTGGCAGGAGTTGGGCTAAGAAGACTACCATACCGCAGTAGGGCAAGGTTGCAGTTAAAAATATTGCAAATGATAAATGATGAAGAAGAAAGAATAAATACCAATGAAAATGACACATGATTAACATTTTATTTCAGTTATATAAATACACATATTTAAATAGCCTAAAAGTATTTTTTTTCTTAACTTACTGTATTCACATTTTTAAAATACACAAAATGCTCGGTATAAGCATGTATCTACAATAACCTTTTAAACAGGTATAATACTGAGAGGAATATCGACTATTAATAATTAAACCAGATATCATTAATAAATATAACTTTTAAAAATCATTTTGTAGAACTTTATCCCATTGCCAGTAAACTGCTCCAATACCCTCAAAGTACTCTGCAAATTTTTCTCTAATATTTGATGCGTTTCGCGAAAAGTATTGCTACCTGTTCGTCCGATATCTACCACAGCACCAGACTCTTCACCTAAACAATCCTCCAGAGAATATCGTCGTTCTGACATTGCCATATTTAATTCACGTTTCATTATAAAATTATGTAAGCAAATAGTCGCTTTAATAATTTTTATTGTTGTAGATACTGATGCATTGATAGGTCTTCTAAAAATTCTCCATCTTCCACTAAGGATGCCAAATGCACTTTCGATTAGTCTCCTAGCTCGGCTTAGCCTGTAATTAAATATTTTCCTTCTTCGATTTAAATTACCGCTGCGAGGATATGGCCTTATCATATAATTGCTTAGAGCAAAGGCCTCGTCGCCAACAAAAACATATGGTAAAATAAATTCAGGTTGTTGAGGATCAACTAAATTAAGCGGTGATGGATCTGGTAAAGTAATGTCCTTATTTTCTAACCCTTTACCAATATTACTGTTGCGAAATATTCCACTATCGCTTTGCCGACCAGGTGCTCCAATATCAACAAGAGAGAAACATAGATCAGAATCAGCTACTGCCAGTAAAGCTATGCTATGGTTATTCTTATAGTTATAATATTTAGATCCACTTTTTGGAGGAGCCTATAATTAAAATTATATTATGTAATACAAATTGTGATGGTAAATACACCTACCTACTTACCTCTATAATGATATGTTTTCCATCAATTGCTCCTACACAATGAGGAAAGTTCCATTTCGATTCAAAACCTTGGGCAATTGCTTTAAACTTTTCTTCTGTCGGGACTGCTAATACATCATCTTTTAAACAATTCCAAATTTCAGTGCAAGTTTCAGAAATAATTTGAGATACAGTGTTCAAACCTACGCGAAATGCATATGACAAAGACGTCATACTGTCACCAGATGCAAGGTAACGAAGTGTTATTTCCAGCCTCGTTCTGGGTGATATCGGTGTTCTAATGACATGTTGTTTTACAATTTTATCTTCTATGAGATTTAGTAGTACATGGAATGTTTCTGGTGTCATTCTTAAATAATTAAAGAATTTGTCTCGGTCATGTTCTTCTAACTCCCTTATTAAATTATTACTGGCTCCCTGCAAATTACGACTTTGTTCTAAAAAAATTGGTCGTGTCCAAAACTTTCGTCGTTTTATAACTGCTGTTTCTTCAGATTCCTCTAATAAAAGATATAAATCATAAAGTTTCTTAATTTTTCTTTTCTGCGATTTTTGGTGCCATATTAGTCCTTTTTTGTTCTTCATAGTACGACACAGAACATTTATATACGAAAGTAACATTAACGAATCTATTATTAAGCAGCGTTTGCCCTTAAAAAAAAAATTTAGTCACAGTAAAGAAATTTTGTAGTCTGTCAGTTCTGTGGTTTAGAGGTTATGGCGAACTGATAAAATTAGCTACGGATTGCAGACACGGACAGATCCATCGGGACGAGACAAATTTTACGCATACACAGAACAGTTTACGTATATCCGAATATACGGATCCATGGGGAGGCAGCCTTATGTCCGCGTGACTACGTTCACTGAAGACCTATATGATATCAAAACTGATTTCCATTTCAAACGCGGCTCCGCTGTGATTGAATAGATACCAACGGTGATAGAATCGATTTCCTGATCAGGTAAGTGATGTTTTAAAAATTACTTTAATGTTAGTTTTCTGTTTATCATTAGAAATAGCACCGGAGGTGTTTTTATATTGAAATTTGTGGTTGTTGAAGTAAACATTCCAGTACCATAACTTAACCCAAGTTCACTTTGAGCGGGAAATTCGAGCAGATTTCTATGATTTTGTATCAGTGGGAGGTATGGGTCAGAAAAGTGCGGGATGTTTAAATCATGACCCAAACCTCCCGCATGATAAGGGAGGTTTGGGTAATACATTTATTCAACTAAAAGTATTATGGCGTTATATGAATCATTTACCAATTATTCCCTCTTACATTGCAGGCTAAGTACGATGCCACGCATATACACTAAAAAGACGGAGATCTCTAAAAACCAAAGAAGAAATTAAATATGCTGTCACTTGCATTCTTAAAAATGGAATGAAAATTAGGCGAGTGGCTGACGATTTGGGCTTCAGCTCTTCATCACTACAGCGGCATGTGAAGAAGGCTAAAGGCCTTCCTGAGGACAATTACGAATATGAAGCCAGGACAATTACGAATATGAAGCCAATCCGTCATCTCGACAAGTTTTCAACCCGGGACGGGAAAAACTTCTTTGCGAATACCTGCAAACGTGCAGTAAAATGCATTATGGCTTAGATACTAAGCAAACAAGAGGGTTTGCATACGAATTCGCAAAGTGATTGGGAATTGCTTACCCACGGGAATGGGATGAACACAAATCTGCCGGGCGAGATTGGTTGTTAGGATTCATGGACCGCAATAAAGATCTGTCGCTAAGGCAACCAGAAGCTACTAGTTTGGGAAGATCAACAAGCTTCAACAAACATAATGTTGGCAAGTTCTTCGCAAATCTGAAGTTCATATTGGATCAGCATACATTTTCGGCCGAAAATATCTTCAACCTTGAGACGGGCTGCACCACTGTTCATAAACTTCCAAGAGTAATTGCCACGAAAGGACAGAAACAAGTAGGGCAGGTGACAAGTGGAGAAAGAGGAAAATTAATTACGGTATGCTGCTTTATTAACGCTGCAGGAAACACTTTGCCTCCTGCCATAGTCTTCCCTTTAAAGAAATTTAAAGATCACATGATTATGAACGCCCCTGAGAACACTCTAGGCTTAGCATATCCAAGT